>OW203743.1:9779658-11269658 GCA_934045075.1 Yponomeuta sedellus
TCCTTATAGGTTTAACCTGTGGAGGTTTGTTTTTAGAATTTTGAAAAATTTTATGACAATGAATGGTGTCAGAATTACTGACGTCTAGAAATTTGGTTTGCAAAGATTTTGTAAATAATTATAATTTAAATTTTAATAATATAATATTGTTATCGATAGACTGTATGAGTGCAGTTTCGCCTTACCTTCGAGTCGGCCTCGAAGACCTAGAGGGTAAAGCTAGGCTGTCTACGTGTAATTACCCAGGATACTCTCCTGAGGCAACGTAAGTTAGTAACCAGTCCCACCTGGAATTATAAATTCCAGGTTACCGAGGTCTATGGAACTGCTAGTGAGCAGCCTGTGGTTGTGTAACTGTCTGGTAAATGCGTGTAGAAGTTATTGATTGTATACTGTTGGTGTATACTAACTGTGGTATGTTTCGGTTAGGTGGGGTGCAGATAGATAGAATAGGACTTTTATTAGGGCCGAAAAAATTTGTTACTATGGGTGAATCTAGTTAGTGAAGAATGGTCAATGAGTAGTTATGATGAATTACCTTGTGGTCCAGAAGTCAAGTCGCACTTTAAAATTAATTTAATATTTTATTTATAAAACACTCAACAACACTTAACAAAAAAAAAATCTTGCAGGTCTTGTGGGTAAAGTTGGGGGCGGCGGAGAAGTCCGACAGAACCCTTGAGCAACGCTGGGGAGCTCCAAGGGATGCGTCTGTGATGTATGAGGTCGTGGGTCGTGGGTATGAAACAGCAGCAGCAGTTCGACGATTGTGCACACGTATAATCGTGGTAATCGTACTCGTATTTGCCTTCGCACTCGCAGCGTAGTCGCGGTGGGTGGGCTTTGTCGTCTCAGCGTATCAAGCCGTGGGGTGACGTTGGGTTTCGTTAATATCGTTGGGCGCCAGTGGAACGTTTTATAACTTTAATAATTAATAAATAAACTCTGGAATGACTTCAGGTGTGATTTTATTTGTAGATTTATAGAACTTTAAAACAGAAAACTGGATAAAAACGGAGAAGCAGGTAAAAAGTCAGATCTGGTCAAAGGGTAAAGTAGTAGTGTGAAAAATGAGGGAAATCGAAGAATGAGTGACATACATAATTTAAATATTTGAAAATGATAGATGGAAAAAGAAATAAAAATGGTGTAAAGAGGTTTGCACCGTTACAGCATTTAACTGCTTTTGTAGTTTTATAACCTAAAGCGATTGAGTTTCACTAAGGAACCCCTTTGGTTTTGGAATAAGATAAAACGTTGCTTTTAACCTCGGACCTTATTGACCCAAGTGGGATTACAACACGCCATAACTAAAAACGCGCATGACTAAACGCGTGTCTGTTAAAAAGATAAATTTAAAAGCATTAAAAAGTGAAGATTACTTTGCTAAATTCCGCCAAAAAATCCCACAAGCAACATGCGGTTAGTTAATGCACAGCCCTCAAAGCAAAGTAACGCCTGATTCTTTGCTTTGAGGCGAATATTACATATATACGTATATGACTTAAGGATATATATGTATATGTTGACTTAAGGATACTGTGTTTACTTAATAACTGTAGAAATAAAACTGGTCAGAAAAAACAGGAAAAATAGTTGAAATCAAATATTTTTATTTTATTACACTGGCTCGAGACGTTTAGATAGGACATTCTCACAAAGTTTCGCCATTATAATATTAATTAAAACTGTTTTTATACGAATTTATGCTCGTTTATTAAATTTTTTACAATTTTCCAATGTTTCGGCACTTTTTCAGGTACCGTGGTCCCGGATGACTGAGGTGACAGGTGTCTTTTAGAAATCATTAACGGTTAGTTTACTACGCTCGGCAAAAATTACAAAAGTTTATTTTTAAAATTAAATTTATAAACAAATTACTTTATATGAACTTAAAGATACTGATTATTAATTGAAATTAAATTTATTTTTATTATTTATTCTACAGTCACACTTATAACAAGGGGGTCTCATGCACTTAAGCACTGGTTCCCAAGTGCATGAGACCCCCTTGCTGGAAGTGTGACTGTAGAATAAATAATAAACATAAATTTAATTTCAATTAATAATCAGTATCTTTAAGTTCATATAAAGTAATTTGTTTATAAATTTAATTTTAACTTCAATTACTAATAATCAATATTGTTGACTTTATATAAAATAATTGTTTGTCTATTTTGGAACGTAACTTCATAATAAACTTTTGTTATTTTTGCCGAGGGTAGTAAACTAACCGTTAATGATTTCTAAAAGACACCTGTCACCTCAGTCATCCAGGACCACGGCACCTGAAAAAGTGCCGAAACGTTGGAAAATTGTAAAAAATGTAATAAACGAGCATAAATCCGTATAAAAACAGTTTTAATTATGTCTACTGCTCGTGTTAACCTTAGAAAATACTTTTATAATATTAGTGTGAAGTGATTTCGTTATTGATTTTTCTGACTAACTTGGGTCGGATGGGTTCAGATCCGAATGGCCACGACATTCAGCGATTCCGAGGTCGCCTTTACTAGGTACGCTATTTGCATGGCTGAAGTCTTTATAGTTTTAAAAAAACTAGATCTTAACACTCAAATAAAGCTGAATATTTCGCTTTATTTTCTTCTTGGTTGATAAGCTCTACAGGGTGGTTGTGGTCTTCATGAAGAGGCTTTATTGCAGGCTGACGCTGCATGCCTCACGATGTCTCGAACTTTCTTTCGGATAGATGCCGCTCTGGTGCATTCATGCAGATGTCTGCCCAGAGTGGACGTAACTTGGTTGGTACATCGCATTGGTGATCCACCGCGTGCTCAAGTGTCGTCGTCGACGTCGTCAGGCTATACTAGTCCACTGCTGGACATAGCCCTGCCCTAATGAGCGCCATAGCGCCCTGTCTTCAGCTTGCCGCATCCAGCATCTGCCTGCAGTGTTTCGCAGATCGTCATCCTACCTAGTCAGAGGGCTTCCTACACTACGTTTACCGAGTCGCGCTCTCCACTCAATATCACGTTTTTTCCAAGATATGGTCTGCCCACTGCCATTTCAGCTTTCTGATTCTCTGAGCTATGTCAATAACTTTGGTTCTCTGTCGGATGCATTCGTTACGCATGCTCAGGTGCCCTCTACCATTCCCTGTACCACGATTTGCCGATCCTCATGTATATATAATGCAAAGTTGAGATATATATTCTCCTCGACCGATTTCGGCCACGGAGACCGCTTCAGCTCAGATACCGAGATGGTAGTAGACTTCAGTCTACGACATGTGACACTGATAAAGGCTGAGATGACCAATAACAATTTAGAAAGGTGGATTGTCGCCCACGGCTCAGTTTTAGAAGTGGCCGAGAAGACAACTAACCTTAAAATTCCCGAACCAAAAATAAGAAAATAGAATAGGGTTTTTATGATTTATCGAGAATGGATTATCTAATTTCAATGATTTTCTTTATCTTTTATTTAACTAATACTTTCGTAAGCACAACACATTGTAAACTTTTAGTCCGGATCTACTTACGGGTGTTGTTATCGCTTGCCCGTAGTGTGAGACGAGCAACCGACGACACGAGCTCCGTCTCTACTCACCATAATTAAGCTCTGCGAATCGGAGCGAAACCTGGTCGGACTTTTCCGATATTACAACACCCGTAAGTAGATCCGGACTAAAAGTCTACAATTTTCTTTATCGATTCAGAGGCGGTTTGAAATTTACCTGGCCGGCTCTATTAGTTTGTAGATGCAAGTTCTGCGGACGCGTTTCTATCAGCTGATTATTGCTCTGGCGTCTTACGAAGAAAGGTCGTAACTTGAACTTTGTTTCGAGTAAATTGAACTTTAGTGAAAAATTATGCTAATTTTGAAAGTGGAGGGGGCAAAACTTATATATACATGAACTTAACTTAACGGTACTTAAATAAACACAATACATATAGAAATATACATGTACCTAACCATCACGTAGAACAAAGTTGCTAAAATTAATAAAAGTTTACATTCATGCATTGAACTGGCTTTTCATTTTTCCCATCTAAATAATGTCAGCTAAGTATTATTGATTTAAATGATAAAATCTAACCATTGTCAAAAGGTCAAGTTCACCACTAGTACAGTTGACAGCAAATCATCTTATACATGCGTGAACTCTACTTTAAATAGTGTAATTACGGAACCGGCGCGCGTGCATGCAACGATTAATGAACGTTGATGAAGCGAAGGTGATCTGGCAGGATCGTGGCAAGTGGCTGTCCCTGGTCTCTGCCTACCCTTCTGGGCTACAAGCGTGAGGTTATGTAAAAAAAAAAAGTAAAGTAAAAAAAAAATTTATTGCCACCAACATTAGTGCAATAAAAAAAAAAGAATATAATTAAAGTATAAGATAAGTAGTAGTATGAGCAGTGGAGCGGTAGAACGCCAGATTCTCATGCGGGAGGTCGTGGGGTCGAATCCGGCATGTACTAAAGGTTTTGTTTTCTAAGTGAAGTCATAGTAGCAATACTACGTGTTCACATTCCTCAGCGCTTAAAATTGCCAATTCGCGGTGGGCACGAGTGGTGATTAAGCCCATACCCTCTGTTTGAAAGAAGGTCAGTGCACTACAGCGAGACGTACATAAACTGCGTTATTTTATAACTATCTTTATCTATCAATAGACGTATAGGTACTCTAACTCAGGTAGGTACATTCGTTTGATGATCTTTTTGGGGTACTTATGCATTCGTAAGAAAAAATGTGCCTTACTAGAGACTTTAATAAAAATAATGATTAGTTAGTCGACTGTACCATATTTAGTCATCATCATCATCATTACCAGCCCACTGCTGGCCAGATTCGGTATGTAATTAAAATTAAAAAGATTGTGGGTTACGGAAAACCACTTAGGGATCCGTCTCCGAAATATTAAGCTTTAAAGCGCAAATTCTTTTTAGAGTGGAGTTTCCTCTTCCCCCCGTCCCCTCTCTTGCTTCCAGCCCCTCCCCCGACTAAACAGTTGTTTGTAGAAACGTAAAACATCTCAGAGCGGTAGCAGAAAACTATTACAGCTATAGCCTGTTAGGTTTTATAATATACCTCGGCTACTGTCGGATAGAATCGGATATATGTGTGTAACAGAAATATTGGAACTAATATGACACTCTTTACATAACTCTTCAAAATAGTAAAGAAAAGTTTTATACAGAGCAGGTAGTAGTATTACACTCTCGTGCTTTCGGCGAAAACCGAAGCCTACTTATAGCCCGAGGTATATTCTAAAAGCTAACTCACTGTTCGATATTAACCCTTGTTTGTCCCCACTGTTGGGGCACGGGTCTCTTCCTGTATCGCAGGAAGGTTAGGCCATACTCCACTACGGGGACCAAGTCCGGATAGGTGGAGGATTGTAAGACAGTAGCGGGTCTTACTGTCAGAAGTTATCAAGCCGCCCATGAGGCCCCTGAAATGGCTTAACGACTGCCGTTACATTACAGCCAGCACCAACGGCTTAACGTGCCTTGCGAAGCACAGAAGCGCTCGGAAAAATGCCACTAGCGGTAGTCACAGGACGGTCACCCATCCTGCACCTTACCGCGCCTGTTGATGCTTAACTCAAGTGATTGATTCCAATCACTCGGTTCGACTTGGCCATGAGCGCTTAACTGACTGTAAGTAGGTTTAATGAGATAATGACTAGTCGGCCAACTTATAAAAGGAAAACTTCGTACAAATTCAAATGAAAATTTCTTTGATTGAGTAAACATTTTTAGTTACACCGTAAACTTTATTAATAGTATATAAATAACTAGCTTTGTTAACAAACTTTAAACCGCCATAGAATCTGTTTGTATGACTCTTGTCACGACTCAAACCCAATATATCTTAGAATTTTATTTAACTTGAAAACGGTAACTATAACATATAATCATAGCGGGACATCAAGGACCCTAGATATCAATCACGACCTTTGTTCATATGTAAGCGAATTTCCGTGTAACTTTGTTCAACCGTGTTTACGTGATTGCGAAAGAAACATTCAATTATCTTTACAAACTTTCATATTAAGTATGATATCAATAAAAAATAACTCACCGAGCTCGCATATTTTAACATCGACCAACTACGGAACCCAACACGATGCGTAGCGCGACACGCACTTCGCCAGTTTAAATTTTTATAATCACATATTTCTACTAACCCACCCTGTACATAGGTACAAGTAATATACCTTAGCACGTGTTTAGTACTTTAAATAATTCACGCTCACTGTCTCAAGGTAAATTGATGCAATAAAAAGTGACACCTTTGCGTGGAACTCTCAAAAAACACACCTGTGTTTGATGTGTTGATAAGACATTTATTTGAAGCACGGCGAAAGATTTTGTTGATTTTTTATATAGGTAGGCTTCTGTTTGGCCACATCTTTTGTTTAATCGATATCGACCCTTTAATGTCCCCACTGCTGGGCACGGGTTTCTTCCTGCATCGCAGGAAGGTTAAGTTAAACTCCACCACGGGGGCCAAGTCCGGGTTGGTGGAAGCATGTCAGAGGCCTTATGGGCGGCTCGATAACTTCTGACAGCAAGGCCCTCCACTGTCTCACAATCCTCCTCCAACCTGGACTTTTGTTCAATTCCAAAATTACATATATTTTGTAGTCGCAATACTACACTATAACGGCGAAGGAAAACATCGTGAGGGAACTGGCCGGGAAGCTTGGTTGGCTCGCACGTATTGACTAGCCTTTCCTGTGGGCTAGGCTGAATAAGCTGTCAGGGTGGTATAGCCTACCATCGAAACAACAACAATCTCCCAGGCAGTGCAACGTGCGAGTGGTCCCGTCACCTATCTAGTGAGAGTGAAAATTCCTCTGGTGGCTGTATAAATCATCTCATTACCTAGATGCAAAGGCCGATGTTGATTTTTTGTACAATAAAGATTATAATTTTTCAAAATATTAGAATATGCTGTGTGGTGTCGGCCTAGAGAATAGCACTAACCCAATTTTTTCTCGCGGGTGTCGTAAAAGGTGACTAAGGGACACAAACCGGGGGGGTAGGCAGCAGTGCCCCCTGTACAATTCCACCAAACTGCGATCCCCAACCCGCATACCCAGCGTGGGGATTATGGGCACTACCCCCCAAAGGTGGCACAACCTTGCGCTATTGCGCTCATTAGGGAAGGACTATGGCCAGCAGTGGACTAATATAGCTTGAAGAAGAAGAAGAAGAAATATTAGGATTTATAATACTTTGGGTAAGTTGATGACATTAGGAGGACGGTAGGAGGACAATAACCGAGATTAGCAACCCTGCTTCATGTAAAATAATATAGATTTAATTAATTTTCATTTTAATTACTAATAATCAATATGGTTGACTTTTTATAAAATAATTAGATTGCCTATTTTGGAACGTAACTTCATTATTTTCTTTTGTAATTTTTGCCGAAGGTAGTAAACTAACAGTTAATGCTTTCAAAGAGACGCCTGTCACCTAAATCTTCCGGGACCACGGTACTTGCAAAAGTGCCGAAACGTCGGAAAGTTGTAAAATGTAAAGTTAAACGAGTAAATATCCGTGCAAATACAGTTTTTATTAACCCTGCTAATCCCGTCAATGTGAAAAAGCATGGTTGATAATTTTGATTACATTATTTTTAATTAGAAGTGTAATGTTCGTATTTGTACTGTAGTCTCTATTATGGCTTGCAATTAAAAATTTTCTTATCAAATATTTCATTATAATTATTGATACAAGATAAATAGTTTTCAGGATTTGTGTAAATAACACGTTGTATAAGATGTGTCTTGATTAGTATGCCGCTGGTCCGATAGGTCGATTTAAATTATCGAGTGTAATTACCTAGAAATCTATCTACAGTAAATAGACAGACTTCGAGGTATTGTTTTATCTACAGGGTGGACCAAAACCTCATTCAAATCCGAATTTAGTATTAACATACATACATACATACATACATACATACATACATACATACATACATACATACATACATACATACATACATACATACATACATACATACATACATACATACATACATACATACATACATACATACATAACCTCACGCCTGTATCCCAGAGGGGTAGGCAGAGACCAGGGACTGCCACTTGCTAAGAACCTGACAGATCACCTTTGCTGCATAAATCGTTGCATGCACGCACGCCGGTTCCGGGTACTTTTTAACACCTCAGGTTAAAGCCTTGTCTCACAAAAGGTTTGCTGGAAGAGAATGCATCTTGCATTATGTACGCCCTTGTACATTTACTCATGTAACTAGTGCAATAAAGAATTGAAATAAATAATAATAAGCAATCGCGATGGTTTTTTTTTATAAAAAACTTGTATTTAAAGTAACACTCATCAGGGAGTTTATATAGTTTCTGGTTATCTTTTCCTTTACCGCAGATTTTTTAACTAAGTCTGAGTAGTGTTTTAAGGAATACTGTTTTTTTTTTTAAATAAGACCGTGAGTCTCCTAGCGAATGTTAAGGGGCTACCCGGAGCTAACGTGAGCCACCAATGGAAAAATCATCAAATTTTTGGCAAAAACTAAACATCACGAGCATATTATTAATGGTAAGCTATTTTTAGAACTGACAGCTTGTAACCGGTTTTAAAGGTTTATTCCATTGAAACATGAATTAAGACGAAGTTAAAGTTGATAGATAATTAGTTATTTATAAAGTTGGATTGGTAGTTACAGAACCCTCACTACTAGTTTTTGGGATGTCTACAACAAATGATAATGATAATGAACTGTATTTAAGGAACTATAAATGTTATGACTGGCACGGATAGCCAGAGGTCGCGGGTTCGAATAGCGGCATGGGTGAAAAAATTTTTAGCCTCTAAATAGGTTTTTAAATTTGTCCTTAGCACGGGTTAGTGCATTAAAAATAAAAATAGTATTACCTAGTTCTTGTGTTCTGAACTAACACCCAAAACACATAATATCTATGTTGGATTTTTATTTTTATTTTATAACTTAGTTTTATATCTAAGGATATTTCCGAGTTGCATGTTTGATATTTTTTTTTCTTCTTCTAAATTTCTAATGTAAAAATTGGCTCCCACGATACAGGGTTTCCTAGTGTGGGTGCCGCCAGTAAATGTAAACTTAGATTAGTTATATTGCAAATAAATATTTTTTATCTTAGCTTTATGAAACCAGATAGGTATTATAATCGTTCGCGTCGCGCCCGTACAAAAATCGGTCGTATTGAGGTAAAACGACGGTAGAAATGCCGTAGAAGCGGCGGCGCAGCGGTGGGGGGCCCGTATCGCCCCGGCCTCCGCCCGCGCCCGCTCAGTCCCCGCACGCTTCCTAGTGTAGCAGCGAGCTGTCTTAACCATGGATCGCAACAGTAAATCGTCTCATAAACCAGATCTAACTCAGTCTTAAAAGTGTCTTAGTGAAACTGACTTTTTTATAAATTAGGCTAGAAGCCTAATTTAAACAAAGTATTCGATTAAACGATTCGACGGAATTAAAGTCTTAGTTCCAAAATAGGCCCATAGGTGCTTCTAGGTGCTAATATTCAATATTTTCGTTTCAGAGCAAGTCAGTGTCAGTATCACAGATATTATTGGATTGTTCCCGGATAAACTTACTAGACTTTTCAATCCATTTATATAGCATTTCATGTATAGTACTTACTAAAGTTTTAGTTCAAAAATCACAGATATTATTTCCTTAGTAGATCACTATAAACATACTTGTTCAATAAAATGGTAATTTAAAAAACCGATTTAGAGGCTAAAAATTCCACCCATGCCGGGATTCGAACCCGCGACCTCTGGCTATCCGTGCCAGCGCTCTTCCAACTGAGCTAATGGGCGACTCACCGGCATCAGTGAAATTTGGAACCTTTTTACAATACTCTCTGTATTACGTACAGGCAGCGACATCTGGCTTAAGTAATTTGCATCACTTGCAGCCCCGAGTACCTATTTTGCAGTTAGGTTTGAAATGGTCATGTTTTCATGTATGGGCCTGTATGTAAATTGTTTATTAGGTTATGTTATGTTATTTTGTGCCAGTGATCTACGGATCCTCCCTTATGAGCAAACCACGAAGGCAGGTTTTTGCTTATATTTAGGAGACAGCCCGTTGCAATTTATTCAGTGGGCTACCACATCCGGGGAACTCCCAAACTCCAGCCGAGGCATCGAGGAGCCTTGCTCCATATTTAATTCCAGCACCACAAGCGTGAGGCAGTGAGGGTTCAAAAGTAAGGCTGCTGTTTCAGGGGTTTATTTTCTGAATAATATATGAGAAAATAGTATCACAATATGGAGCGGTTGAAGGAAAAAAGTTAGATAGGAAGTTATGTATGATATTTGCTATTAGCTTCAAGGCCGTCAATTGTATTTTATCTTTTATATCTGCTGTTTTTTCTTTGCTTCGCAAGGCACTTTAAGCCGTCGGTGCCGGCTGTCATATAATGGCAGTCGTTAAGCTTTTTCAGAGGCCTTATTGGCGGCTTGATAACTTCTGACAGTAATGCCGCCTCTGTCTTACAATCCTCCACCAACTCGGAGTATGGCCTAACCTTCCTATGATGAAGGAATAAACCCGTGCCCCAGCAGTAGGGACATACAAAGGCTTGATACCAATTAGAAATTGGAACTAACGTACACAATATTGAATGTCATCAGCCACATACACAAAAACATCAAAGCACATAGTCATACCAATCGGTTGCAATGTTTTGTATCCTGCATCCGCTTCAAGCGTGATCGAGAGATATTGTGAACCAAACTGAAAATTAATGCATTTATGGTATTAAAGAGAGACTCTACGGTTTAATTCTTATTTGCAGGTAACAACAGTGAAGCAGCAAAACTAGGTTACCCAAGTGAGAACGAATAGCCTCCAACAATTTTGCCTAATCTTATCAAGCGTTTCGAAAACAACGGTAGCCCAAATCTTGTCGTTTTTTTCATTCCCGGCGATATTAGCTTATCTTAGGCCTTTGACCAGATTAGATAATGGACGCTTAGCGGAAATTAACAAACTACGATTGATTTGATATTAGCTCTAGTAGTTCGGAAAGCCCGCCCACGCGACGGAGAACCTATTTGTAGGGTATACCTTAATGGGTCGTCTTATCACGATTATATTAGGTAAAACGAAATTACCTTATTTCCCGTCGTTTCGGCAGCGTTACAGTTGCCTTGGTCACGGGTAGACTGAAATAAGGTGATTACGTTTTACTTAATAAGTAATCGCGATAATACCCGTTTAATATATGACTATGTACTCGTATGAGTATCGCGAATCATTAAGAAACGCTATTTCTTAATGACTTACAGCGCTCATTCATAGTTATATACTAAACGAATCTATTACTTGTATTTCCAGTTTTGTTTTTGGCTTAATTTGTAACCCTGAACATACTAAAAGACAAATAAACGAAAAACAAAAAATATTTATTAGGTATGAATCCTCATGATTAGCAAAATTGATTGGCATTGTGAAATAAAATTTGAAAAAATGGCGCTTTTCTTACCGAATGTGTTATTTAACCAAAGTTCGTGAATTTGGCTGAAAACTTATAAACGTCTTGATTAAAAGTCTTGGTCTCAAAAAACCGATTACTGATACAAGAAGTTGTAGTAGCAATTTGAGTCGCTAACCGTGAAGGAAGGAAAACATTGTGAGGAGACCTAAGTATCTGAGATGATCACTAACCTCAGTGCTTGAAATCGCCCATCCGTCTTCGGCATGCGTGGTGACGTATATAGATATATAGAAGGTATATAGGCAACATTATTATTATGATAAAGGTATAAGAAGACGTCTTCTTTTCTCTCAAACGGGTGCTAACCCTATATATTCAGAAACGTACCATTCATTGCCCGGTACGGCCACGCGCACTAACATGTATACACTTCAGTACCTCGTCCAAGTGAAAATAGTCAACTTATCTTCAATTACACATACACTCATATACACCACACAAAAAGAGGCCTTCACTTTCCACTTATCTACCTAGTTCCATACAACTTTAGTCTTAAAAACCAATTTAGAGGCTAAAAATTCTACCCATGCCGGGATTCAAACCCGCGACCTCTGGCTATCCGTGCCAGTGCTCTTTTCAACTGAGCTAATGGGCGACTCATCGGCATCAGTGAAATTTCGAACCTCTACAATATTCTCTGTATTACGTACAGGCAGCGACATCTGGCTGAAATAATAAAGTTTAAATTTAATTTAAAGTAATTGAATCCTGAGACATATATGGACATATGTCCTAGGATAAATATATATATATTTCTCTACATCAATAATATTATTAAAATTAGTGTATTAAATAGAACTACATTGTAATGAACAATCTAAGCAGGTTTTTAACCTAGCACAGCGACAGAAGCTAATCGTATTTTTGTACAGATTTAAGCAAAAATTTTTGTTAAAACTTCCGTTCCGGTCCGTTCCATTCCGTTCCGTTCCGTTCTATTTTATTCTGTTCTATTGTATTCTCATACATTTGGCTAGAAGAGGTTCATGTGATAAGGTTCTGACGTGTTTACATATTAATGTAGAAAGAGAAATTGACTATTTTGACTTTGACAATGTATTGAAGTGTAGGCGACTCTACAATCATGTTGTACTCGTACAACCCGGTTTCCGCATTCGGTAACTTTTAATGATGTGGCTCGGAATCTATTCAGCCGCCTCTATTCAATTTATTTACCCTCTCGAGAGTGATTTCCGACACGACAAAGTTCGATTGATTCATTAGAATCGTCGAACTCGATTCGGGGCGACTTAATGAGTGATCCGGCATTCGTGTTTTCGTCTGTTTCGGATAAAGGGTCGGTTTCTGTTCAAAGAATATCTGTACACAGGCCTTGATCAATAGATCAGAGCAGGATTTTTGTGGGAGAGGTGGGAGAGTTCAAAAACTAATAAAAAAAACTATAACGGTGCCGCAACGTAGGTTTCTGTACAAACGCATAAATACACAAAAGGAAACTATAGTTTCCTATGCAACCTATAAATACACAGTTTATGATCAATTTAACCCTTTGTAGTAAAGTAGTTCGATTCACAGCAATTTTATTGTTATTTAAACGTACTAATATTATAAAGACGAAAGTTTGTGAGTGTGTACGTTTGTTACTTCTTTACATCTAAGTTTGTATCAATATTCAAATTTTCACTGGCTACCCGTCGTTCTAATTTCATCCAGAAACTTTCCATCGTAAGGTTTTCTCGAAAACCACCAATTGTACTATCTACATTTGTATTTTTTTTCCAGTGTACAAAAAAGACTATTCTTACTCTATCTTATTTTATTAAAATCGCTCTAGCTGTTTAGACGTAAGACTAAACAGCTAGGGCGATTTTAATAAAATTTAGTATGGAGTGTGGACTGCTGTGTGGTGTCGGCCTAGAGAATAGCACCAACCCAATTCTTCCCGCGGGTGTCGTAAAAGGCGACTAAGGGACACAAACCGGGGGGTGGGCAGCAGCGCCCCCTGCAGTACAATTCCACCGAACTGCGATCCCTAACCCGCATGCTAAGCGTGGGGATTATGGGCATTACCCCCTATCTTAGCACAACGTGGCGCTCTTTAGGGGAGGGCTATGTCCAGCAGTGGACTAGTATAGCCTGACGACGACGACGTAGGTATGGAGTTAGTTGACGCTCTGGATTAACATAGGCCATACTCTACCACGGGGGCCTAGTCCGGGTTGGTGGAGGATTGTAAGACAGTGGCGGGCCGCCCATAAGGCCTCTGACATGACTTAACGACTGCCATTGCATGACAGCCGGCACCAAAGGCTTAACGTGCCTTGCGAAGCACGGAAGCGCTTGGAAAAATGCCACTAGCGGTAGTCACGGGACGGGCACCAATCCTGCACCTGACCGCGCCTGTTGTTGCTTAACTCAAGTGATCGATTCAAAATGTTGCTTGTTGATTGTTGCTTAGAGTGGCCCAAACGTCGCTCAGTTAGTACCTACGTCGTCGTTAGTAATATTAATAACTAGCTCCGCCCCGCGGGGTTATCCGCGGTTAATCGATTTTCCCATTAGGAATAAGGTATTTATAAGATAATTTTAGTAAAACGTAAGCGTAAACGTAGCGTCGTGGTCGCTACCGGCCACGGCATGATGCTGAGCGGAGACCAATTTGGTGCCAAATCTAACCCAACTGTGTTTTAAATTCGTATCGTTAGATATTAAGATTTGAGTATAAAATAAATAATATATTTACTTACTTATCTACTAAAAAATAAGCTGGAATATTTATCTTCTTAGCGTGTCGATGGCAAGCCATCGTGGTGAAATGATTTGCCAATCAGCGTAAGGGACTCACTGATTGTTGCTTCGTTATCGTTATCAACCCTTGTATGTCCCCACTGCTGGGGCACGGGTCTCTTCCTGCATCGCAGGAAGGTTAGGCCATACTCCACCACGGGGGCCAAGTCCGGGTTGGTGGGGGATTGTAAGACAGTGGCGCGCCTTACTGTCAGAAGTTATCAAGCCGCCCATAAGGCCTCTGACATGGCTTAACAACTGCCATTATATGACGGCCGGCACCAACGGCTTAGCGTGCCTCGCGAAGCACGGAAGCGCTCGGAAAAATGAAACGAGCGGTAGTCAAGGGACGCTCACCCATCCCGTACCTGACCACGCCTGTTGTTGCTTAACCAAGTGATTGATTCCAATCACTCGGTTCGCCTAGGCTGCGAGCGCTTCCAAAAATAGAAGATATAGACAGCTATTGTCTCTTTCGACCGTTTCCTGAAATCACTGAGTGACGGGGTAGTACGAAGGTCATCTTTTAACTATTTATTTGCAGTATGTAACCTGTGTTTAATAAACGCGTTCTTATTCTAAATTGTCAGTCATCCCTTCGTGTAGCATCACCTGGCATAGTTATCTATATTTATACTATAACATAACATTTACATACAAGCACATACATCGCTTCTGGCCCCACACTAGGATACCCTGTGTCGTGGGAACCAGAAACAACGACATCACAAACATGTAAACATCTAAGACCTGGGCTTTTTTTTTGTTCCCAGCTGGCATTCGAACCCGGAACCTCTTGCACGGTAGGCACGCACTACCGCTACGCCACAGAGGTCGTCACTATACACACAGACCGAATAATCTCCAAGAGCTCGCAATTCCACAGAATGTCTCCATTCAAAGTGAACGTCTATTTCAGGAATTCTTCGCGGCACAAATATAGTTACTTTCCTGAGGGGAAATCTCACCTGTCAATTTTAAAATGCATGGAGTTATGAATCAGTAACGACGCAGGGCTCATAAAGTAGGTCACTAGTCGGTATGATTGTGTGTTGACAAAGTAACCAATACGAAATCACAAAAAAAAGACTACAGGTAAACCTGCGTTACGAATGGTTAACCAAAATAAGACCAATTTAAAAATGTTACATTCGAAACTTTTATCAAAACATAAAGTTGACAGTTTAAACTATAGAAAGTGTTGCGGTCTTATTTATGAAAACATGTTTTTGCAAAGCACATTAAGCCTTTGGTGCCGACTGCCATGTAATGACAATGTCGTTAAGCCATGTCAGAGGCCCCATGCGCGGCTTGATAACTTCTGACAGAAAGGCCCGCCACTGTCTTACAATCTTCCACCAACCCAGACTTTGCCCCACGGCCTAACCTTCCTGCGATGCAGGAAGAGACCCGTGCCCCAACAGTGGGTACATACCAGGATTGATATCGAAAAATAAGTAAGGCCGTTACACTGTAAGCAGAAACTGGAGTAAAATGTTGCACTAAACCTCGCATGAAATTCTCGTTATATTGTCATAGTGGAATAAACCAGGTCCGAAAACTTTAAAGCATTTACGCCAAAAACGCCCATTTAGTAACAGGTTATTGAAGTTAGGCTCAAAGTGGTAGGTTCCGAAAATAGCTATAATCGTTATTGAGATTTATGACGTCACTTTTTGCGAAGGCTCACTACAAAAGAAGATATGATTTATCTTTCACTGGCGGCCATAACTTCTGCACTTAAATATCCTAGGAGCGATATTTAAGTTCAGACTGAGGGATAAATGTTGTGCGTCTCACATTTATCTTGTTCTAATGTTGGCTACTTTGCCCCTTATCCTCGGGCCTAACTCACAATAAAACTCAATTTTAAGTACGTTAGGCATTCAGGGGCCAGGAAGGCATAGGTACAGTCCACTTTTGTGCCGGGAAATTGAAAAGATCCCTTCGGGAAATCGAATGCTGTTTACATCCGATTTCCATCCGGACGCATGATTCCGACTGAAGCGTTTCTACCTTTCCAACATCCGTAGTCATCCCGGCTTTATACCTTGTTTTCTACCAACGGTTCGCCTGGAATCGATGCGGTTTATATAGGGATGAAAATATACTGACTGCTGAATTTTGCGGTCGCCTATCATATATTCATAACTTGGGATATAAGCAATGCGTGACTTCCCCCGAAAAGTACAGTTACGCAGTAAATATTAAATTATTTAGTTGTACAGGCACCTAAATTAACAACTTGCCTACAGCATTTACTTCCACTTGCCTACAGTTTTTACGCGCTAGCTTAATTATATACTCATTAAATCGACAGGTATTTACATCATACTTACGTTTATAGAGTCACTAATTGACCCTTAAAGACAGCATGGTACAGCGATCAATCAAATGATGACGTAACATCAAAGCCTATGCTCGGCTAGATGGAGTGAAGTGGTAGATATTATAGTACAACTCTTTATCCAGTACTGATGTAACTTAAAAAAAAATGTTTTTGGATCATCCTTAACATGTAAACATCCGTACCAGCGCTCTACCAATTGAGCTCAATTGGTAGAGCGCTGGTACGGATAGCCAGAGGTTGCGGGTTCGAATCCCGGCATGGGTGAAATTTTTAGCCTCTAAATAGGTTTTTAAATTTGTTCCTTAGCACGGGTTAGTGCATTAAAAATAAAAATAGTGTAATCATGTAGACATCATCAACGCCATTATATACCAACACTTAGTTTGGAAATTTTAAAGGCCATATTTGCTCCAAAAATGATCTAGATTATAAAATTAATACCTAGTTTAGTTTGTAACGTTCATATCAATTCAATGAAATACTTTGATTTGATTCTCACGTTAGTCATCATTTTCCAGTACCAGTTCTTTGTACAGATTGGTACATCAAGACATTATTTTATTCATGTACTGTTTTCTCTTTTAATTTGATCAAACAAGCTTATCCTCTACTTATCTGCCTTTCCTTCTATTTCCTTTTGCTTCTTCGATTTCTGTAGCATCTATCAATCTCCCCATACTTATCCATTGTTGAACCTATGTTCACACCTATGCCTCCCACAAAGCATACAACTTTTTTTTTGTCCTCCACCATTCACCTTCAGCACCTTCACCATTAACAATCAGTCTCAGATCATCAGTCCTGTAAGCTGTTCTATAACGTAAATTCATTGAGTTCAAGCTGCCGGGGAAAGCTTTATTTATTTATTCATTCATCGTCAGCCCACCGCTGCCCACTGCTGGGTATAGGCCATTTCCCCGAGATGCCATCTCTCACGGTCCCGTGGCATCCGCATCCACGGACCTTCCGCCAGCTTTATGAAATGAAATGAAAAGGTTTTATTGCCACAGTTAACGTAACACAGTAACGTTCATAAAGCCACAGTTTCTGCGCTACTTTGAAGTAGCGCAGAAACTATGGCTTTATGAACGTTACAATAAAAAATGGACAAAAAAAACTCCACACGTAGTCTTTTCAAAGTAGTCTTAAGAACTTTGAAAAGACACGAGTTTACATAAATATTTTGAAACATAGAACTCACGCATTGTACTGGCTTTAATTTCAGACATCATTGTCATCTAAACTTACTTACTGAACATGATTCTAAGAAAACTTACTGACCATACTAAATTACTGACCGTGATTGTAGAGACGTCTTTGCACTCCAAATGGGTAAGTGTAGGTTATTTAAATATTTTTGGCATGAATAAGAAACAGCAGACGATCTACAACAACGGCCTAACGCTTCCAAACTATGCCTCAGCTAGCTTCAAAGGAAGATGACCGTAATTACAGGAAGTGTCATGGGCTAAATTGGCGTAATACCGCATCTAATGATTAATGGGAGTGATCCGGTGACTTCTTCGATGGTAGAATGCTTGCCGTATGCTTGTTAGTAAAGATTTAAAATTTGGTTTTACTTGGAATGCCCTTTGGATAAATAAAAGGGATAAGATAAGAATATACTTTATTGTACACCAGAGCATATATTATAAAACATGTAAAAACATGTACAAAGTACAATTGGCGGCCTTATCGGTAAAATAAATTTCTTCCAGACAAATTTATAAGAGAGGGTGTTTACAAGAGTTCCTTATTAAGTGAAATTGCTTGAATAAAGAAAAAGAGTAAGAGTATGAAACGTTTTATTTAAGTACTATACCAGCACTTATAAAACATTAAATGCCAACATGTTAGTCTGATATTGTTGTGTTTGTTATAGTATACAGGGCACAGGTCTTCTCCCAAAGAGAGAGTATGGGATTAATTATCACCAGTGCCCACCCTGGATTGGCAGTGGAGCCTGATATTAATAAATTAAAAACTTAAGTAATGAATAATTATACTATTTTTAATGCACTAACCCGTGCTAAGGACAAATTTATAAACCTATTTAGAGGCTAAAAATTTCACCCATGCCGGGATTCGAACCTGCAACTTCTGGCTATCCGTGCCAGCGCTCTACCAATTGAGCCAATGTGACTCACCGGCATCAGTGAAATTTCGAACCTCTTTACACTATTATCTGTATTACGTACAGGCAGCGACATCTGGCTTAATCAAATTGCATCACTTACAGCCCCGACTCCCTACTTTGCAGTTAGGTTTTACATCGGAATGATATCACTGTACCCACATGATTATACTATATTTATTTTTAATGCACTAACCCGTGCTAAGGACAAATTTAAAAACCTATTTATCTGAGGACAAATTTAAAAACCTACCAATTGAGCCAATGGGCGACCCATGGGCTCAATTGGTAGAGCGCTGGCTTGGATAGCCTGAGGTTGCGGGTTCGAATCGAGGCATAGGTGAAATTTTTAGCCTCTAATAGGTTTTTAAAAATGAACTACTATGCAAACTCTCATCGCCGGTTTCAGAATTGAGAATTTTACTAAGTAAATACTTAAGTTACATTCTGTCACGCTCTTTGCAAAGGGATTCGAAGAGACAGCACTACAGTTAAGTATTTACTTAGAGAAATTCTCAATTCAGAAAGAGACCCTTTATTTTAATTTTTTACGTAGCCTCTGTGTTTGTGTCCCACTGCTGGGCAAAGGCCTCCCTAAATTCTGTCCAAAGTTACCTGACCTGGGCCACCTCAAGCCACTCCCGGCAGATGGTTGTCGAGATCGTCTCTCCAATATCATTAATATTATTAGAGGCCCTTAAGTGTCTAATAATATTTATGATATTACATAGGTTGGTAGCAATATGGTCTTAGGCATAAAAAGCTATCTGTGCCGGTATACCGTCATATGACTAAGACTAGAACTACTGAAACTAACTAAGACTCTGAGATAAAAGGAAATACATACATACTCGTACATGCATACATATCCTCACGCCTGTATCCCAGAGGGGTAGGCAGATACCAGGGACTGCCACTTGCCACGATCCTGACAGATAACCTTCGCTTTATCAACGTCCATAAGTCGTTGCCGACACGCACGCCGGTTCCGAATATATTTGAACAGCAACTTCCAGTTGACTAAAAGAAAACCCAAACTTTTGCAATGGAAAATATTTATTACTTTAATCATGGTGTTTTGTAGTTGTTCTACAGAACTTTACAGTTTGTGTAAACTTTCCGTAAGTTTTATTTACTAAAGATTGATTAATTCGTTTTCTAATAATTTTGATTGGAAAAATTATCCGTAACAATTTTAGATTTCAGTGGAAACCTTCACCAAAATGAGAATCGAAAGTTTTAATGTAAATTTTCCTTTACCTAATTTGAATCTAGGGGTAAACCAACATTCAAACGTCTATACATACTTATTATATTTATTCAATAGGTGGGATTCCACAACAGAACATTCGTATTTTTTTATTTTGTACTAGCTGACCCAGCGAACTTCGTACCACCTAACAGTCGATTCTTTAATATATATTTTTTCTCTCCGTAAGAACCATCCTCGTACTTCAAGGAATATTCTAAAAAAATAATCAGCGAAATCAGTTCAGCAGCTCTCGAGATTTGCGCTTACCAACACATTCGGGGATTCATTTTTATATTATAGATCAGTTTTTTTTACGTTGCCAATAAACGGCTCACTGCAGGACAAAGGCCTTCTCTCAAATAGAGAGTATAGGCTTAGTTATCACGCGTGCCCACCGCGGATTGGCAGTTGCGAGCGTTGAACACCTCAGACAATCAGGTTTCCTCACCACTTTTCCCTTCACGGTTAGCCAGTGGTATAAACTGTTACTATAACTTCACAAATATACATAACTTAGAAAACAAAGTCATTGGGTACATGTTCGTACTGGAAATCGAACCTGGGTCTTTCGCTTCCGAGTCCATTGTTCTACCCACCGGGCTACCGCCGACTGCGATTAAATGCCCGTGTAAATTTATGGAATGCATGAAAGTGGACCAAATAAACTTTATCTGATAAACAAACATGATTATACCCGTTCAATGTATAATTATATATGAAAATAGAGTTAAAGGTGCCCGAAAGGACCATTTCTTGCCTAGGACCATACAGGACTAGTGAATGTTGATGAAAGGAAAGAGATCTGGCAGTTACGTGGCAGAAACTATGCCTCCATTCTGTTGGTGCATTATAAATAAAATAAATATAAATACAAATATTTATGGACATATTACACAGATCTCGTTAGCCCTATACTAAGTACAACTTAATGACTTGTGTTATAGGTGCTAACTCGACGATAAATTTAATACAATAAATACATAGATAACATCCAAGACCCGAGACAAACTAGAAAAGTTCGTTTCCTAGTTTGACCTGGCCGGGGATCGAACCTGAGACCTTCGGTTTTACAGTCAGCGTGCAAAACCGCTGCGCCACCGAGGCCGTCATTACAGTACCATGACGGATACGTGGTCGAGTCACGTGAGGTTTTTTTCCATACCATTGACGCCTAGAAGGTTCAATGTATGTGATCGCTTAGGCTTGAAGCAGCAACGAAACAAAGACGGTATGTTAATGCACTTGTCATTGTACCACAATGCGTAAGCAGAATGTAGGCCCTGGTACCTGCCCGTCCGAAACACGGGCGTGAGTTTATGTTATGTTAGAAACTTAGAATAATTGGGAATAACTTAAAATACATGGAGTAAATTAGAACAAGTTTGTAACGGTCCAAACCTCTTTACACCATTTTTTTATATTCCTCTAATTCTGTCTATCGTTTTCAAAATTTTAACATACGTCACCCATTTTTGAGATTTCCCTCATTTTTTAGCATTACTGCTTCACATTTCGACTAGAGAATAGACATTCTGACTATTTTTACCTGCTTATTGTCTTTTTAATCCAGTTTTCTGTTTATGCTATCAGTAAAATAAACAAATACATTTTAAAGCAAAAAGTTGAAGTCGTTCCAGTTTTATTTTTCATAAAAAGCTGTACAACATCACAACTTAAAATTTGATTTATTTAATAAAGCCGCACTCGCACATAGTCGTAACTGCGGTAGTTTTGGGTAACTGCGGCAATAGCGCAGCGCTAGAACCAGGGTTCCAGACGCATGTACCCGCGGAAGAATTGGGTTGGTGCTATTCTCTAGGCCGACACCACACAGCAAGATCTGTCATAGAGATGTACAATGAATGCCTGCCTCATTAGCGTCTGCAGTCTGGGTGTACCTTCATGTTTCTGAAGTGCTTGCCTGGTTACCATATCTCAGGATACCTGATCCTTAACTTGGATAGTGAATAATTTTGTGGAAGTAGTTATCACTTCATAGGTAACTCAAGTGTTTGATTCCAATCACTCGGTTCGACATTATGGGCATTACCCCCTATGATAGCACAACGTGGCGCTCTTTAGGGGAGGGCTATGTCCAGCAGTGGACTAGTATAGCCTGACGACGACGACGACGACTCGGTTCGACTAGGCACGAGCGAACTCTATATAACGCGCCGTCTTTTCCGCTTCAACGTCCCTCCGTGTGCTCCAGGCTTAAATCTGCTACGTTAGGTTTATAGTGTATACCGTTTTGACTGAATTTACAGCACCCAGCTGAGACACAAATCACAAAATGCGCCCAGTGTGACGGTCCCTATAGAGACACAAACAAAGTCGTTTGCCGCGTGTTCCATAAAACGCTGTCCCGTTCCTAATAAGCAGAAGAGGCGAGAATTGTGGCACTTAGGGGGAAAATACGGTCGGCTACACGCTGGACCATTATGGCCTCATTTCGGCCTCATTTCAGCTCATTTGAGCCCTATTTTCTCGGTTGAATAGGGTTGAATAGTCCTTTTCAGCTGTTAAGTTTTATTGTGAGCGGAACGTTTGGCACGTCAAGTG
This sequence comes from Yponomeuta sedellus, assembly GCA_934045075.1. Classification (NCBI taxonomy): domain Eukaryota; kingdom Metazoa; phylum Arthropoda; class Insecta; order Lepidoptera; family Yponomeutidae; genus Yponomeuta; species Yponomeuta sedellus. The sequence goes on from OW203743.1 coordinate 9,802,214, forward strand.
TTTAGGCAGTTACATGTTTAACATGAGGTTAAGTGGAAGGTAATGCTGCTAGCATTAAGTTTGCCATTGTAGTTTTTATTTTGTTTTAACAGTGCAATAAAGAATTTTACTAATAATGATAACGTTTGTGGCAGCCTAAAAAAACCGCTACCGTTGGAGTAAACGTGTCCTTGAGTGGAGACCGCGACTCGGCAAACGTAGTGTAGGACGCCCTCCGACCAGGTGGGATGACGATCTGCAAAAACTGCCGGCAGATGCTGGATGCGGCAAGCTGAAGACAGGGCACTATGGCGCTCATTAGGGGAGGGTTGTGTCCAGCAGTGGACTACATAATATAGCCTGAAGAAGAAGAAGAAGACAGAAGATAATGTCTACTTCAAAACGCGCCGTATTGATGGTGTACTATTTTTATACCGCCTATAAACGGTTCAGTGCAGGGCACCGGTTTTCTTCTCTCAGAGAGAAAGAGAGAATATGGGCTTAATTACCACGCGAGCCCAACGCGGATCATCAATTTCAAGCGCTGCAGCGCTCAGCGCGCTGAGGTATTTGAACACCTCAGACACTCAGGTTTCCTCAAGATGTTTGCCTTTACCGTTAGGGAGTAGTACTGCTACTATTACTTCAAAAATTTGCATAATATCGAAAATGGTGCATTATCGCTACGGCGCGTTTTATGTAGTTCTTACGTTCTTATAAGCGTGTGACGACCTTCGTCGAATCCCGGCTGGGGACAAAAAAAAAACCCAGGACTTGGATGTTTACATGTATGTGATGTCGTTGTTTCTGGTTCCCACGACACAGGGTATCCTAGTGTGGGGCCAGAAGCAATGTATGTGCCTGTGTGTAAATGTTATGTTATGTTGTGTCTTTATAAGCGCTGCACCCCATGCGATCAGTTTCTTTTACGTTGATAATAAACGTGTTACTGTAGGACACAGTACTTCTCTCTAGGAGTGGGTCGTTGTGCGATTTTTCGACGACGAAACGCAACCGTTTTTTCTGGAACGAAAACAGGTCCTCGAAACGGTCCTCGTTCGCAACTGGTTTCATTGTATGCGAACGAGCAAGGCGCAGAGGACGGTCAAACGAGTGCGAACGAGACGAAATCACGAAACATCGGAAAAAATAAGTTGTTTTAAACGATATTCGACTGTATACTCATAGACATAAAGATTACTTTATTGTATCACAGACCAAAACGAACGGAACGAGCAAGGAGCCGACGGCGACGTCGCAATGATCTCATTACGTTCTAGGCTCTATTAATATAGCACTAAAGGACATATCCGCGTCAAACAATCTAAGGACTGGTCTCGCGACGAACAAACGCTGGCACTGCTTTAGAGTCTCTGGCACTGCTTTTTAATGAAACGTAAAACGGTCCTATCGTCGCGGAACACAAAATGGTCTTATAAAACGGTTCGTCTTTGCAACGATCACGCCTACTTCTCTCAGAGAGGGAGTATGGTCTTAGTTCTCACGCGTGCCCACCGCAGATTGGCAATTTTGAGCGCTGAAGTAGTAGAAGCAGTACTGCACTTATATTATATGTGCAGACTGGCGATATCAAGCGCTGACATATTTGAACACATTACACTATTTTTATTTTTAATGCACTAACCCGTGCTAAGGAACAAATTTAAAAACCTATTTAGAGGCTAAAAATTTCACCCATGCCGGGATTCGAACCCGCAACCTCTGGTACGGATAGCCAGAGGTTGCGGGTTCGAATCCCGGCATGGGTGAAATTTTTAGCCTCTAAATAGGTTTTTAAATATTTCAACACATCAGACTCAAGTTCAAGTGGTTTCCCTTCACTGTTTGCGAGTTAAGTGCTACGATAACTTCACAAATGAATAGTATTTTCTAAGGTTAACACGAGCAGTTGACATAATTAACACTGTTTTTATACGGATTTATGCTCGTTTATTACATTTTTACAATTTTCCAACGTTTTGGCACTTTTTCAGGTGCCGTGGTCCCGGATGACTGAGGTGGCAGGTTACTGTCAATAAACGAGCATAAATCCGTATAAAAACAGTTTTAATTATTCACAAATGAACCTAACTTAGATAACAAAGTCATTGTTACAAGTCCGCGCTGGGAATCGAACCTAGGTCTCTCGCTTCCGAGCATATTGTTCTACCCACTGCGCTACCGCCGCTCACTCTTTGTTCTTTTTAGTTTGTTTAAAATTAAACGGAAAAAGTCACCGATAGCAGGAGTACTTTTATTGGCCTGTATCATTGATTGCGATAACTGGTCGTTATTGACAATATGGCGACTTCATTCAATTTCAACATGAAAGGATATAAAAAAGGCGAAGATCGTCACAGCCACAGGCCATAACAATAACAATATCGTAAACCATATCGTATCTTCTTGATAATAAAATTGTTTAGCTATGGCATCCATTAATAAATAGTTAGTGTCGTAAATAGAAGGTATTTACCCTCAATTTGTAACAACATCACATACAGTCTATTAATTCTTACTTGTCCAATTTAGTGAACAAGATTCTACCCGTAAACTGTAACTTTTTAGTCCAAAACTGCCATTATTTCCATAAATGAAGTAACTTGGAACACTCTTTTAGACAATAAGCTGCCAATTTTATAAACATAGTTCATGATAGTTCATGAATTTGCGAGAAAATGTCTAGTTTAGGCATCTAATCTTAATTTTAAGGTTAGAACTTGTTTACTAAATTGGACAAGTAAGAATAAATACTGTACATTTACATACTGGCACATACATTGCTTCTAGCCCGACACTAGGATACCCTGTGTCGTGGGAACCTAAATCAGCGACATCACAAACATGTAAACATCCAAGATCTGGGTTTTTTTTGTCTCCAGCCTGGGTTTGAACCCGGGACTTCTTGCAGTGTAGGCAGATGCGCTACCGCTGCGCCACATAGGTCGTCAAGAACAAGAGAACGTCTGTCTCTCTGTGTTTGTGTGTGTGTGGGTTTGTGTATGTGTGTGTTTATGTATGTATGTTTTTTCCATGTAGGAATAAGATACCAGAGAAACCGGGTGCGAATAGGGTTAATGCCCGCGTTTGGATCAAACCACTATAAACTTAACTATGCAACGGAAAAGTTGGCTACATTTTTACATACAAGGCAACATAAAATATTTTTTTACTTTAATTGTTTTATGTAGCCTATAAACGTACAACTACAGGGACAGGCATTCTTTCAGAGAGAGAAGATGGGCTTAATTATCATGCGTGCATGCCGTTCAATGGAAATTTCAAGCGTTGAGGTATGAACACCTTAGATACTGAGGTTTCTTCTCAATATTTTTCTTGAAAGTTAGCGAATGGTAAATCTACATCACAAAATTGTACTGTAACCTGTATAGATAACAAAGTCATTAGCACATGTCGGTAGTCGAACCCACGACCTCCTGGATGTAAGGCTACTTCCAATCCATGGCATGATAAAATATAATCAGTGATAAGCCGGTGTCAGTGCATGCACTAATGAATGTTGATGAAACGAAAGAAGGCAGAGAAGGGAGTAACGTGCTTCTCTTGCTTCTCCTCCGGGATGCAAGCGCGACTTAATTTGAAATAATGTAATGCAATGTAACGTAACGTGACGTGACGTTACGTTACGTTACGTTACGTTACGTTACGTTACGTCACGTCACGTTACGTTACGTTACGTCACGTCACGTCACGTCACGTCACGTCATGTGATGTCATGTAATGTAATGTGGGGGCACGGGCCTCTTCTTGCATCGCAGGAAGGTTAGGCCACGGGTGCCAAGTCAGGATTGGTGGAAGGCTGGGTCGGGTAAATAGTAATTATTTCACAATTTTTTTTACGCCATAATATCACAGCTACGTGCAGTACAAATGAAGTACAACCTTGCCCCTCGACTTCTTCCAAGTAACGTTCACCTTCAGCAGCGTAATAGCCGCTAAATAAATTATATTTCAGAATCGATGGAGCCACGGCTTTACGCGGTCGATATCCGCCATTTACATTATACGATTATCTATCTATCTATGATCAGCCCACATCAACCCACTGCTGGGCTTACGCCTCCTTTTTATTGCGCCATTCCTCACGGTGCTGTGCTAACCTGATCCATATCTGACCCGCAACAACAAACAACTGACGGGCTTAATCACCATGCGTGCCCACCGCGGATTGGCGATTTCAAGCGCTTAGGTTTTTGAACGCCTTAGACTCGTAGACCCGGCTGCCTGAGTGATCGTAAGCAATCACGAAGGTTAAGCAATACAAGGGTGCGTTCAGTGCATGAATGGGTAAACCGTGACTAACGCTAGTGGCATTTTTTTGAGCGGTTCCGTCCTTTGCAAGGCACGTTAACCAGTTGGTGCTGGCTGTCATGGATAGATGGTAGTCGTTAAGCCAAGTCAGAGTATTAGGGCGGCTTGAAAACTTCTGACAGTAAGACCAGCCGTTAGTCTTGCAAGCCTCCACCAATCTGGACTTGACCCCCGTGGTGCAGTATGGCCTATACCTTCCTCAGGGAGACCTGAGTACTTAGTGCGAGTTTTTTAACTACTCGATCGCGTTATCGTAAACTCATATTTCTATGGCATCGAGGAAGCGCCACCTAACGACAAGTATGGAAATTAAAATTGCTGAAGAAGCTTGCTGAGAAGTTAACACGTTTACCAGACAAAACACGAATAAACGCGAGTGCGAGTTGAACTGTGACAGCGTTTTGCCAGTTCGAACGGTTAACTTACTCATACTCACTGCTCAATGCTCGATTAACGCGGTAGTAAAGTTATTCGATTGGATCTGTCAAACTCGCACTAAGCACTCTGTACCCCTCAGTGAGAACATAACGGGTTGATGATAAAATACATAAATAATACTTAAATTAGGTATTCTCGCATAATAGAGCGTAACACTCATAGAGTGGAGTGCATACTTGTCAAAGTCGACGTGGTGTCATCTGACTAAATAAAGAACTGTTGGCACATACGACACCTTTGACCACTTTAACATTAACTTAAATTTGAATTTAAATTACAATGACTATAAAGTGTCGTAAACACAGAGTAGTACCCAACAGTACCCGAATTGGGAGACACGGCATACAACGACTAACGCTGTGAAGAGAAGGAGCGTTACGGTTGTCAGGATTGTGGCAATCGGCAAAGTCTAGTAAGACTCTGGCTATTTATGATGTAGGCGTGAATATACGTATGTTATATGTGTGTGACCACCAACCTATCCATTTGTACTTTAGACCGTTCATAAGACCGTTAATTCTTATAAAGTTCATTCATTGTTAGTACGTACGTATTAGTCCAGTCCATCCGAAGGTTGTCTGGAAGAGATCACTTCTAGTGATAAGGCCGCCGTCTGTACTCTTAGGTTAAGAAATATCTGTGTAATTTCCATTTTTATGTAAATAGGTTTCTATTGAAAATAAAGTATTCTCTATCTATCTATAAATATTTATTTACGTATGGTTTAAGTATTACTTATAACTTTTTAACTTAGTATTTCTTAATTTTAATATACATTTTTTTTGTAAGTGCAGTCATTAAGCCATGTCAGAGGCCTTATGGGCGGCTTGATAACTTTTGACAGTAAGGCCCGCCACTGTATTACAATCCTTCACCAACCCGGAATTGGTCCCCGTGGTGGAGTATGGCCTAAACTTCCTGCGATGCAGGAAGAGACCCGTGCCCTTACAGCGGGGACGTATAAGGTTTGATATCGATTGATGGATTTTATTGTAGCCAACCAAGGTCACGTGAAAAGATGGGGGTAGTGCCAAGCCGAGAAATCAAAGATATGTTTCGTAATTAAAGTAAAATAATAAATTTGACATAATTATTATCACCACTTAGGCTAAAGAAACAACTCCATTTATAATCGAAAGAAAGCCCCACAGATCCTTAGACCCAGATAGTGGAATCAATCATTTATCTTCATTGATTTATCGCCGTCAATCGGCCTCGAGTGAAAAAACAGCGCATCCAATATTCGACGTCTACTGTTTATTGTACATGGCCTTGTTCAAACTAAAAGAATAAAGGAGCGTGTATATTTGACTTAACGATCTAAGTATATATGTATGTAGTTACATATTAAACAAGTCTATCTATCTATCTATCTATCTATCTATCTCTAATCAGCCCATATCAACCCACTGCTGGGCATAAGCCTCCTCCCAGGTTAGTGGAGCATTGTAAGACAGTTGCGGGCCTTACTGTGAGAAGTTATGAAGCCGCCCATAAAGCCTCTGACATGGCTTAACGACTGTCATTACATGGCGCCAACGGCTTAACCCTTCTCGCGTTTAGTGTACATACGTCTGTACACTAATCAGCCCGGCCGCGCGCAATCCCCCAAGCGCTTAGTGTACAGACGTATGTACACTATGCAACGCTCAGATTGGACTCTTTTTATCTATGCTCTGTGCGTGCTTTGCGAAGCACGGAATAAAATACTAGTTAGTATTAAGCCCGCCCATTGTACAGTATTTACTTGGTGCCATAAAGAATTTGAATAATAATTATGTCAAGCGGAAAATAAGCGTAACACAGCGATATCATTCCGATGTAAAACCTAACTGCGAAGTAGGTACTCGGGGCTGCAAGAGATGCAAATTACTTCAGCCAGATGTCGCTGCCTGTACAGAGAATATTGTAAGGAGGTTCGAAATTTCACTGATGCCGGTGAGTTGCCCATTAGCTCAGTCGGAAAGAGCGCTGGCACGGATATCCAGAGGTCGCGTGTTCGAATCCCGGCATGGGTGGAATTTTTAGCCTCTAAATAGGTTTTAAGGATTGCCCTTTGCACGGGTTAGTGCAATAATATAAACAATCAGTAATTTTAGGATAGACGGATAATCTTATTTCAACGATCTAAAATAACTTTGGTGGTAGCGAAGCGGAAGAACAGCCGCTTCTTAATCGGGAGGTCAGATCCCGGCATGTACCAACGGAGTTTATTTCCATTAAAATGTTAAAATTACTTTACTAAATTCCACCAAAAATCCCACAAGCACCATGCGGTCAATTAATGCACCGCCCTCCTTCCCACTTTTTCAAGCAGAAGCAAGACATGAACACACCACCACCGACACCTAATACGACATTAATAATAATTAATATTTGCCTTTTTGCATCTACTTAATGAGATGATTTATGCAGCGTCCAGTGGTATCTTCACTCACACTAGATGGGTGAAGGGACCACTCTGACGCTGTAGTGCCTGGGACATAGTTTTAAAGATGGTGTAGGCTTGCCCAGCACCTACACCATCCTGACAGCATAGTCGGCCTAGCCCACAGGAAAGACTAGTCAATACTTGCGGAGCCAACCAAGCTGCCTTCGCCGTTAGCGTGTGGTATTGCGACTACAAATTCGCAAATGTACGTAACTTTGAAATTAAACAAAGTACATGCCCGCACTCGGGATCGAACTTGGGGCTCTCGCTTTGCCAGTCCATGGTTCTACCCACTGAGCTACCACCGTTTTCGTTAAAAAACGTAAGACACATCATAGAAACAAAATAAACAGATAATTACCATAATATGAACGAGAACAGAAAGAAAACGTGATACAAAAAAAATATAAATGTAGCCTGTGGTAAGTCAAATTTGCCACAAAGGGCGGTGGCGGAGTCGAAGCGAAGCGAAAATATCACAGTAACCATATTTTTTATGTAGGCTAAATACAGCCCACTGCAGAGCACAGGCCTTCTCTCACAGACAGTATGGGCTTAATTATCACGTATTTATCAGCTTAGCAATTTCAAGCGCCGAGTTATCTCAACATTTCAGTCACTCAGGTTTCCTCACGATGTTTTTCCTTACTCGTAACTATAACAGTTCAAGTATTTTATTGGACAGACATGGCGATGTCATTACACCCTGTATAACACCGCTTTTACGTTGGTTAAATAAATACATTTCCAGAAATCACTTTTGCTTTGTACACAGATTTGCCCGTAAGCGCCCATGTCAACAGTCGAGTATTTTCATCTGACGTCAAGCGTGCTAATATTTGTCGCGTGAATGACGTCACGAAAATATGTCGAAGGTACTTACGTGCCTGCTTAGTTCCGTAAGCCTTTGACTGAAATCCACTCGTGCTTCGCGCGGCACGCTCGTTCTGTTCTCTGTTCTGTACGTGTCAACATGTTTTTAGTAAAACGCGCAGGTAGTGCGAGTCGGACTCGCGCACCCAGGGTTCCGTACCCATTTTTGAGATTTCCTTCACTTTTTGGCATTACTACTTTACATTTCAACTAGACCAGACTACATAAATCTTCCTTTACCTGCTTATTCTGTTTTTTTTATCAAGTTTTCTGTTTAAATTATAATGGTATGGTTGCCTGGAAGAAATTGCTTTTAGTAATAAGGCCGCCATTTGTACTGTATTTTTCATGTAATTTCTGTTACTGTAATTTCTGTGTACAATAATAGTAGATTATGCATTAAGGGAATAAAACCATGTATTACGTCATGGGCGGTATATTGAAACCTGAGCGGAGCGAAGGACTCCGAGTTAACTCCCGAGCGCAGCGAGGGAGTTAAACTTTAACTCCTGAGCGAAGCGAGGGAGTTATGTAGAGTCCTGAGTGAAGCCAGGGGTTCATACCGCCCGAGACTAAGACATGTTTTATTCCAGAGGTGAATACTCTACTTTTCACACCATCTGGGAGACAATAAAATTTTTCTTTTTTTTATTGGTGTTTCGCGCGGTCACACGACACAGTAGTTCAGAAAAAAAAAGAAAAAAGGGGTGAGTTTCGAACAACAATTCGAATTTCGAATTGCAATGCGGGGCTTCTTCATAGTTTTCATGCGAATTTTGACATTCTAAATTCAAATCACTTTATTCCCTAGGGAAATTCTTCATTATTATTGCCCTCGAGAGACAAGGCTATGCTTTACGATGATATTTGACGGTACGTAATAAGGCATTGTCGAGCAGGAGGTGTGAAAAGAATATTATATCTATCTAAAACACATTATAAATAAAACACAACTGAAGTCGTTCCAGTTGTATTATTTACAAAACGTTTTACAACATCACACATCACAGGACTTTCCGTAATACAGGTTTTTATCTAGTACGGGGTCTTTACCCTTTTATAAATTGTGAAATTTTATAATAAATAATATTTTATTTTTATTATTATTTTTACACGAGTATCAATCCTATAAGTTTGAAAAACCCTGTGCTTATAATCACATCATCACACTAATATTATAAAGGCAAAGTTTGTGAGTGTGTATGTTTGTTACTACTTCACGTCTAAACGGCTGGAGCGATTGTAATAAATTTGGTAAGGAGTTTGCGGTCACCCTGGATTAACACATAGGCTACGCTTTACTGCGGGAAAATATCTTATTCCCATGGGAGAACCATGGGAACACCGCGGGCCACAGCTAGAAATAATATATATTCCGTTCCGTTCCGTTCCGTTCCGTTCCGTTCCGTTCCGTTCCGTTCCGTTCCGTTCCGTTCCGTTCCGTTCCGTTCCGTTCCGTTCCGTTCCGTTCCGTTCCGTTCCGTTCCGTTCCGTTCCGTTCCGTTCCGTTCCGTTCCGTTCCGTTCCGTTCCGTTCCGTTCCGTTCCGTTCCGTTCCGTTCCGTTCCGTTCCGTTCCGTTCCGTTCAGTTCCGTTCCGTTCCGTTCCGTTCCGTTCCGTTCCGTTCCGTTCCGTTCCGTTCCGTTCCGTTCCGTTCCGTTCCGTTCCATTCCATTCCATTCCAAACTTTGGATCGGTTTTACATTGTGCAGTAACAAAAATCCACCCAGGCACGCGTATTTTATTAGGATCGTATTTTCTCTAACAGGGTGATATATACGCATGAATTTTGGGTGCTTTAAGAGCCACAGAGCCAAAAGTGAACGTGCCTTTTTTTAACAAAATATCTCAACCCAAACATAAATGAATTTATGTTTGAGTTGATATGTGAAAAAAAAAGTTCAATATTCAATATTGATTGTACATATATTATATTATTTTTAATGCACTAACCCGTGCTAAGGACAATTTTAAAAAACCTATTTAGAGGCTAAAAATTCCACCCATGCCGGGATTCGAACCCGCGACCTTTGGCTATCCGTGCCAGCGCTCTTTCCAACTGAGCCAATGGGCGACTCACCATTGCCGACTCACCGATGCCAATGGGCATCAGTGAAATTTCGAACCTCTACAATATTCTCTGTATTACGTACAGACAGCGACATCTGGCTGAAGTAATTTGCATCACTTGCAGCCCCGAGTACCTACTTTGCAGTTAGGTTTTACATCTGAATGATATCGCTGTACCCACACGATTATATTATTTTTAATGCACTAACCCATGTTAACGACAATTTTAAAAAACCTATTTAGAGGCTAAAAATTCCACCCATGCCGGGATTCGAACCCGCGATCTCTGGCTATCCATGCCAGCGTTCATTCCAATTGAGCCAATGGGTGAAATTTCACCGATGCCGGTGAGTCAACTCTGCGCGCGCACTACAAACTCCAACATTCCTGCATCGCGCAAAATGTTTCACATGACATACCATGAATGTAACGTCCGCCTAACAATAGTCGGACCGTCCCCACTCTGCGCGCGCACTACAAACTCCAACATTTCTGCCTCGCGCAAAATGTTTCACATGACATACGATGAATGTAACGTCCGACTAACAACAGTCGGACCAGCCGTCCCCAGGCATACGATCGGCCTGGAGGGGAATTTCCCTTTATAGTGGAAGAGCACGATCACCCGGTCTTCCCGATAAGTCTAAACGTTTCAATCAGATTTTAGCGTAAATCTGATCTATCTATCTATCTATTATTTTAATTTAAAACAATGACACCACTATCTTTAATTTGGTTAGTGAGTAGGCGAACAATGGGGTAGTCTTTACCCGAACACGTTTGGTATTTGGGAAAAACCGTTTATTAAATTTGTTCCTATTAATGAACTTCGAGTTTTAACACTGAATTAATATAAACCAAGTATTATACACAACTTTCAGCATAGCACATAAACACAATACAAACAAGATTAATAATACACGTGAAGATTAAAAGAAAAACATGATTAAGAGGGCTTATAAGTTACAACTGAGTATCTATTTGCTGAGATAGATGTAGATCTTTGTTGACTGCAATGCAGTACTTCAGGGAATATTCGTGGTATGTCGCATTAATTAAAAAAACCAATTAATTATACTTTATTTGTTATGTCCTGCGTAATGTTTATGTGCAAAACATTTCACAGGACATTACATAAAAAAATACATGTACAAAGGCGATCTCATCTTTGTAAGAGATACTAAATTGTCTATGTTAACATAATGTAGACTTTTAGTCCGGATTTACTTACGGGTGTTGTTATATCGGAAAAGTCCGACCATTACGACCTTATGTTAACATAAGTCTGAAAGACTTACAAAAACACAAGAAAGTCGAAACTAAAAAGTTACACACCTAAATTTTGCAATCATCCCCTGTTAATCAAAACTTCAAACAATATTTTAATCGCAAAGGTTGGCTTGCGTTAACACTATCTAATAGCTTTATCTATCTGGTTATCCAGAGGTAAGCTTTATACAGTAAAAACGTCTTACACCTTGACATTTGCAGAACTATCCAGAGATCAATTGTAGGACTGACAACCCTGTTAATCAAATACTTATTGTTTTCCCTGTATTAGGTAGTATCTATATATTTACTCACATGTCCAATGATTTGCCGCACTCAAAGTGAATATAAAAAATAAAGACGACATCTTACTACAGTTGTATGACTTGACGATTCATACGATGACGATAAATAAACAAAATATACACAATCTATGCTTAAACATAATTTGTTTATACTCTTATTTGTTGTACTCTTGTCCTTAGCACTAACCCATGCTAATGACAATTTAAAAAACCTATTATGAGACGCCCATTAGCTCAGTTGGAAAGAGCGCTGGCACAGATAGCCAGAGGTCGCGGGTTTGAATCCCGGCATGGGTGGAATTTTTAGCCTCTAAATAGGTTTTTAAAATTGTTTATTTGTATTAAAATTTTAATAAATATTGTTGACGACTGGCTGCAGTGCGACCTTTTTCTACTTATTAATTTGTCTTTCATTTTTTACGTTGTCACTTTTTTGGTTGTCAAGATTACTAAAATCTGTCTTGTAATATTGTGCTTTATTCTTTATTAAATTTCTATCATATAATCCGTGTTTCCATTAGTATTCATAATCGTCTCATACAGCCCACCACTAGCTATCAAATATCGTGAGAAACACTGTGTGTCTGAAGGGTGTAACTACCTCATGTAATTGCCCATCCGTGGTGGGCACGCCTGTTCATGAAGCCCATACTCTCTCATTCCCAGAGAAAGTCCCTGCGGTGGAAAGTCCCTGCGGTTTAGACTTCGTAAACGAACGTTTGTATAACATTTAAATATTTTAATGTATACTTTTCTGTATACATTAAAATCGAAGAAATCATTAAAATCATTAAAAACGAAGCGCTCGTGGCCTAGGCGAACCGAGTGATTGGACTCAGCCACTTGGTTAAGCATCAGCAGGCGCGGTCAGGTACGGGATGGGTGAGCGTCCCGTGACTACCGCTAGTGGCATTTTTCCGAGCGCTTCCGTGCTTCGCAAGGCACGGGTCGTTAAGCTATGTCAGAGGCCTTATGGGCGGCTTGATAACTTCTGACAGTAAGGCCCGCCACCGTCTTACAATCCTCCACCAACCCGGACTTGGCCCCCGTGGTGGAGTATGGCCTAACCTTCCTGCGATGCAGGAAGAGACCCGTGCCCCAGCAGTGGGGACATACAAGGGTTGATAACGATACATTAAAATATTGAAGAATTTAATGGTTATCTAGGTCAAGATTTATCGGCCTACCGCTCAGCCAAAATGTTTTTTCTAACAAACGAAACCCGTCAATGAATCACTTCAAAATTTTCAGTATTATTTTGTAGTACACATAAATCCAAACGCCCTAACTAGAATTTTGAATACTCTAACGAGACGAAAAATCAGCGCAATAATTGAAGAATCGCTGCAATATTCGACGGGTGCTCTAAAGGTTTGAGTTTGGCATTCGATATTGAATTTTCATTCGGGAACTAATGGTTTATTGATATGTCATTAGATATGTGTATTCGTAAAAATAATCAATGATCATAAGTTAAAATTTAAAATTTTATTTCCCGCCTATGGTACCTATAGCGTTTGTGTCGTTAAATAAATGATTTTATTTTCTAAGGGCCAGTTTCTGAATTGAGAATTTCGCTAAGAAATTTTTTAACAGTAATGCTGTCTCTTAGAATTTCTCAGAAAAGAGCGTGACAGAAAGTTACCTATGTATTTACTTAGTGAAATTTGCAATTCAGAATTCGGCTCTAAGTCAAGTGCATTTGAATCTGTAGTACACAGTGTCAGGGGTCATTGTTTGAGGTAATCAGGCGCGCGTGGTAAACAAATCTCAGGGTCAGTTTCGAAAGAAATTCGGTAAATACTTAACAGTAGTGCTGTCTCTTCAAATTTCACAGCAAAAAGCGTGACGGAACGTCACTTAACTATGTACTCAGTAAAATGCTCAATTTAGAAACCATCCCATTCTCCCTGTCTGAGAGATGGCCAGTACCCGTCAGGACGTATACTCTTATATTATAGAGTGCTTAACAAAGATACTTAAATGCGCCTATGAATATTCCACTCAATCCACCTCGTACTTGCCTCAACAACTTTAATTAACAATAAAATAGTAACAAAAATAATAACAACAGTTATTGCGACGGTTGACTTATATAAATCGTCGAATAATCAGCCCTATTACATAGTAAGATTTCGGAATAACACCCCGGATCCCGCCATTCCTAAACAGCGCGCAAAAAGCGAAAGCTTCAGCGAGAGAGCAGCCCTCAAAATCGCGTCCGTCCAACGTGTAATTGATGGTAATGAAAATATATCGTTCCTTACGTCACGGCGACACGTCGTAGGCACAGATAAATCTTTGCTTTCGAGTACCAATCGTACTGGCAGGTTCTTTTTCAGGTTATGAGTTTCGCTCGAACTGTGACTGGGCGTAGTTTTATAGGTACAAGAGCCATGTAAACTTTGGGCCAAACCACCTCAAAGGCACTTCGCCCCAGTTTTGGAACTCGGAGCTTTGTCTATAAATAGAACTCTCTAGATGATTATTGGTATTGACACTGAGATTAATATAAAGTGGCCAAGGCGGAAAACAGGGATAGGTATATGAAGAGAGAAGCAAATTTTTGGCTTGACGATGCAATAAGAAGTAACGATGACTGACGAGCATGGTTACTTCTTATTGCACATTCTTTCACCATATTCGTTGTTGAATTACTCATTCCAATTTATCATTTCATATAATATAATATCAATCCTTTATAATTATGTCTCCTCCTGCATCGCATTGCAGGTAGGTTAAGCCATACCCCACCACCAACCCGGGGTGGAGGATTGTAAGACAATGGGGGGCCTTACTGTCAGAAGTTATCAAGTCGCCCAAAAGGCCTCTGGCATGACTTAACGACTGACATTACTTGACAGACTGCACCAACGGCTTAACGAGCCTTGCGAAGCACGGAAGCGCTCGGAAAAATGCCACTAGCGGTAGTCACGGGATGGTTACGCATCCAGCACCTGACCGCGTCTGTTGTTGCTTAACCTTAGTGTTTGACTCCAATCACTCGGTTCCACTAGGCCACAAGCGCTTCAAATCTTATCTTTTGACAACCAAAGTAAATTAAAAATCTATTGTAATAGAATAGTAGTAGCATCGTTATTCGTTGTCTATTAATAGAGCGAAGCAGATGATTAAGTCGGATTGTCGCGAAATTCTGTGAGATAATAGGGGCGGCCCTTTGTCTTGGTAGGACTCAGCAACCGATTAAATGGTCTCAGATAAGGGGCGTAACTTTTGTCAGTACCTTCATCAGAGGTATGGTAGTAATAGGCATGACAAAAGATTTTTTAATCCTCTTTCATAATGTGGCGCCACATAATTTTCAAGAAAACCTATATTTCTATAGGTTAACCTAAGGGGAGTCTGGAAGAGATCACTTTTAGTGATAACACCGCCGTCTGAGCTCTTAGATTAAGAAAAATCCCAGTGATTTCCTTTTTTAACCGACTTCAAAAAAGGAGGAGGTTATTCGACGCGGATATTAATATTTTTGACCAATTTGTCGCATAACTTCGTCATTTCGAACAGTGAAGTGTTCTTTTTACAGAGTGAGATAGATTTCGAGCGCTGATGTATGTAAGTACCTAATTCACACAGGTTTCCTAAATCTTTTTTCCTTCACAGATAGCGAGTAGTATACCTACAATAACTTCACAAATATACTTAACTTACAAAACAAAGTTTTTCGAAGACAGTTGAGAGCAACTAGTGAAAACGCAGCATCTCGAAAGTTCCAAAATTAATCCGCTCTACCCAAAGCTTACACATTCGCAACAATGTCGCTAATGAGTTGCTAAACTAAAGGCAACATTGCTCAGTCCCCGTGTAATTAGCAAAACACAGACAAGGAGGAATGCAAGGATTTAAGCCTGACTACTCTGTGTACAGGCAACTTTGAAACTCCGAAGCAAGTCTGGAAATTTAATTAAAACATTTTGCGAGCACCGCGGGGGCCGTTCGCGTTACCAAGTGTCTTGGATCGAATACCTGTCAGTAGTTATTGTAAATACTTCATTTCGCTCTAGTTTATATTTTAATAATTTTATCAAATTTAAAGAATGTATTATACCGGAAATACGTGTTCATTGACAATTCACACCGCCTTCTTGTCAAACTTGCCTATAATAGGACGGGTGTCACCATTTTTGGGGCATTCCCTTTCCAACCGTCGACGAGTGCAGACTTAATAAACACTTTAAATAATAAACACTTTGAAATATATTCATATTTTACCATTACAGTTTAAAAAAAATTAACAATCATTAACAGCAATAACACACAGTGACACATTGTCGTAATGAACTTACGTTTTAAAGGTTCTTTAAAAGACTGTTTTTTCAAAAAACAGTCTACCCGATCCGAAAATATGATGTCAAGTGCGGGCAAAATGATACAAACTAAAATCTACCTTATGTACTCTGTTAGTTATCTACTACGGACGGACTGTCACGGGGACGGGCCTTTTTTGCACCTTTATTGAGTTTCTGATAAAATTATGTCACAGACAATACTCTTCAACGATTAAAACTAGTTTTCACAGCAGAAAAATAAAGTAAAATTCTAATATGTATCCAAAATGTCGAGTTGGTTTTCGGTCTTACATGTTCGACCTTACTGTAACATATACCACATT
Source organism: Yponomeuta sedellus (assembly GCA_934045075.1). Taxonomy (NCBI): domain Eukaryota; kingdom Metazoa; phylum Arthropoda; class Insecta; order Lepidoptera; family Yponomeutidae; genus Yponomeuta; species Yponomeuta sedellus. The sequence continues at coordinate 9,818,543 of OW203743.1, forward strand.
AGTTATAAGATTTTAGTTGTAAGGCTTTTGCTGTGCCCGACAGGGTCCATATTTATCTGTTATTTAAGATATTACCAAACTTATGGCTAGAATAAAGTATTCAGTATTGAGTATACAATGATGTTTCAGCCTATTTTGTTTTGCACATGTATAATAAAATCCCTGATAAACAAATGTTGATGTTCCAGACTGTTAAAAAATCGAGCTTTAAAAAGTGTCATCACAGCTGCACTTGTCATATTTTGGTAATCACAAATTATAAAAAAAATCAAAGCTTTACTGCCGTGGACATTATTTTTTTGTATAAATGGCCTCCGTTATTCACCACCTCAGATTCATTGGCTAAGCTGCACCGACCTTAATATTGTTATGTTGTTGATAACTATAAATTTTCTTGCATATATGTAGCTTTTCAGTAATTATTCTTAGTTTATTCAAACGCTGTGTACATTTATAATGGAATATAGATCAAAACTTTCCGTGCCATGGCATATCTAGTCGCAATATATAATGTACATTTTGCTAATGTATCAAACAATTCAACCCACCAAAACCATTCTGTAAAAAACAAGCCAAGTCAAGATGGGACTGCTTATTAATCTCTAAAAAGTAATCAATCAAGAAATCTAGACAAAGTCGTGCCAAGTCTAAGGTCCCTTACTGCGATTTCTTTACTATTTTATTTAATGTTGTGTGACTTGAAATTTTAGATTTTAAGTATATGATTATAGCTTACTGGATGACGAAAATTGTTGGTCTTATCCAGAGGTTCTCCAATAGGGGCCTGAAAATGCGGTGAAATGGTTTCAGTAAAGGATAGTAAGGCAGTGTTTGTTTCGTGCTCGACTTGGCGGGGGCACTGCCGGGCCCCCCGATAAAATTTAAAAAATGTCCTCTACGGTAGAGACATGTATTTTCAAAGTTGTTGGTGTTTGCAAGTGCACTGCCTGAGAATCGGATAACAGGAAGTACCCCGCTGAAGCCGGTAACTTATCAAGCCTTTCACAACAATGAGTAATGAATGTTGACAGTCTTCGCGATTCGTCATACTGACGCCGAACAAATACTACTGTAGCCATCGTTTTACTTTTTATATTGGATGTAAAATATTTTATGTTATAGTAGCCCTTTTGGCACCAAGTGGTTAGAATGTATCTCGGGCTCCAGAGTAGGCTTAAATTTTCGCCGAAAGCACACGAGTGTAATACTACTTCCTGCTCTGTATAAGTGTTCCTCTTCTATTAGATATAAGTGTTCTTCTTCTTCCGTATTAGTTCCGATATTTCTATTACACGAATATATCCTATTCTATCCGATAGTAGCCGAAGTATATTCTAAAAGCGAACAGACTGTACTCTACACATTTTTTCAACCATACTTCAGGCAAGCTTATTACATTTTTAGGGATTTCATTGCAGAAAAATATGCATTGCCCAATACAGGGGCAAATTTTCATCTGAAAATTATGCAACCGACTCGATGACTTTGTTTAACATCAACGACAACACGTTGTTATGTTGATTCAATACAAATCCTCTCGATCATGTGACATTGAGGTTTTATGGACCGTAGTGGATGGTATAAAGTACGACAGAAGTAAGACTTGTACGACATTTATTTCTTTATTTACATGAATATAGCAACATGACAGGAATATTACACCAAAGCGTTACAACATTATAACTAAGCACTTTCTAGTATTCTCTTATATACCTTTACCATAATTTAAATCCCATCCGCAAACACATCACATTCTGGTGTTTAAGCAAGCAGCGCACAGACAAAGCTTATGCTAGGTACAATTTTTTTCTTTAATAACACATTCAACAGTTTATATACGTAAGAAGTAAAGCCAGAAACTGATTATAAAACCAAAGGCAGAACTGATGAGCGTAGCGCTAAAAGCATTATTTCTGGCATTTAGTGAAATAATTTACAGTATGGATGAAGACACCAGAGCGGCATCTGACTGAGAAGAATGGAAAGACATCGTGAGGCATGCAACATTAGCCTACAATAAAGCCTCTTCATGAGGACCACATTGAAGTCTCTTCACGGGCACCGCCTTAGTCCTAGACTAGAGCGCTCGGTTCTTCATTCGGTCTTCACTCGGTTCCGAGTGATTGGAATCAATCACTCGAGTCAAGCACGACAGGCGTGTTCAGGTGCAGGTGACCGTCCCGTGACGCTTAAAGAGTTTATGTAATATAAATAATTGAACGAAATCGATAGAAGCGCTCGTGGCCTAGTCGAACCGAGTGATTGGAAACAATCTCTCGAGTTAAGCAACAACAGACGTGGTCAGGTGCGGGATGGGTAACCGTCCCGTTACTGCCGCTAGTGGCATTTTTACGAGCGCTTCCGTGCTTCGCAAGGCACGTTAAGCCGTGGGTGCCGGCTGTCATGTAATGGCAGACGTTAAGCCATTAGGCGGCTTGATAACTTCTGACAGTAAGGCCCGCCACTGTCTTACAAACCTCCACCAACCCGGACTTGGCCCCGTGGTGGAGTATGGCCTAACCTTCCTGCAACGCAGGTAGAGACATGTGCCCCAGCAGTGGGGAGATACAGGGGTTGAAATCGAAATCGAACGAAATCATCAGACGTCCCAGGTTATGTAAGAGCATTCTTCCCGGCGTGTATCTCGGGGCGATACTTCTGCCCGTCGTACAAGTCGGTATTGCGATGCGTGGAGGAAGCATCACATTATACCGCCGAACAATAGTGCCTGCTCTGTGTTACGAGCTCGATTCTAATTCACAGGAATCGTGAGTACCGAGTGAAGAGCGAGTGTGTAGTCACTGGCAGTTCTCAAAGCAAATATATTTGAGATACTCCAATGCAAAATAACAGAGAATTGTTTAAATAACCAATTAGAAATGGATAATAAAAATATGGAAATTGGACAATAATAAAGACTTTTATTTTGTTAGGAAAGTAATGTAAAACAATAATAATTCAAATTGTTTTTATGACAACTGACATAAACACTAAAAAAAGTTCACTTTTCAAGTAACTAAAAATACGTCATTGCTAAAGAGGTTGTAAGAGTATTACTCCAACACTTCTTAAAAAACAAACTGCTTAAAAAAATTATATAAGTAAATATTTAAGATGTATTTATGTACCTAATGTCACTGTCACATACATACATACATACATACATACATACATACATACATACATACATACATACATACATACATACATACATACATACATACATACATACATACATACATACATACATACATACATACATACATACATACATACATACATACATACATACATACATACATACATACATACATAAAGTTTCAAAAACCTATTTAGAGGCCAAAAATTCCACCCATGCCGGGATTCGAACCCGCGACCTCTGGCTATCCGTGCCAGGTAGGCATTTTTGAAATTGTCCATAACATGGGTTAGTGCATTAAAAATAAAAATAGTATAATTATTTAAAGTTTTTTGTCGAGTTGACAAGCAAACTCGTTCACTATCGGATCCAATTGCTTTCCACTCAATTGTGTAGTACATCCAATCAACTGTAAAATTACATGTAACTCGTATTATCTTGCGTACAGCGTTAAGTTTTGTAGAATTTCCAGAGAGGAAGTGACACAGAAAATTAGATCTTAACCTAAGAGTAAGCGGAGGCTTTATACCTCAGAGCCATCGCCCACGCTCCTTTTTGTGAGCGCTTCTTAGCGCTATTGTGAAATTTTTGTGAAGCGATGAAAGATCGCTGCAGCAGCAACTGTTTAGATTCCGTTTTTACTTAAGGTAAGAGTCGATGCTGTGTGGTGTCGGCCTAGAGAACAGCACCAACCCAAATTCTTCCCGCGGGTGTCGTAAAACGCGACTAAGGGACACAAACCGGGGGGTGGGCAGCAGTGCCCCCTGCAGTACAATTCCACCAAACTGCGATCCCCAACCCGCATGCCCAGCGTGGGGATTATGAGCATTACCCCCCAATGATGGCACAACCTTGCGCTATGGCGCTCATTAGGGGAGGGCTATGTCCAGCAGTGGACTAAAGCCTGAAGAAGAGACTGTGAGCAATGGCTTCTATTTGTCAGCCAACATATTTTTTTGTAGCCTTTAAATGTGCCACTGCGGCGCACAGGCCTTCTCTCAGAAAGAGAGCGTATGGGCTTACCACCCCCGCTTACCACGAATCGACAATTTCAAGCGCTGAGGTAGTTGAACGATGCTCACCCATTGTTATATATTATATAGGCATCAGTGAAATTTTGAACCTCTTTACAATATACTCTCTGTATTACGTACAGGCACGTTACGTACGTTGCTGAATAGGTTTTTTAAAAGCGCCCTATGTTGCTAAACCTTCGTGATTATTTAATATAACTCAAGCAGCCGGGGCTACGAGCGATTCATGACATGCTTTGACTTGCATGCATGCATTACATGACATGCTCCTTGTGATTAAATAAAAGAAACTCTTCCCGAGACCACGACAACTGTAACGCTGCCAAAACGTCGGGAAATAAGGTAATCTTTTAGTCCGGATCTACTTACGGTTGTTGTTACATCGGAAGAGTCCGACCAGGTTTCGCTCCGATTCGCAGAGCTTAATCATGGTGAGCAGAGACGGAGCTCGCGTCGTCGGTTGCTCACCATGATTAAGCTCTGCGAATCGGAGCGAAACCTGGTCGGACTCTTCCGATATAACAACAACCGTAAGTAGATCCGGACTAAAAGTCTACAATGTGTTGTGCTTACGAAAGTTTTAGTTCAAAAACAAGGTAATTACCCACTAAATAATCGCGTTTAGACCCGTTTTATATATAACTATGTATGAGTATCGCGAATCATTAAGAAATACGATGCTCACCGTTAGCGAGTGGTATTGCTACTTTAAGTTCGCAAATGTACTTAACTTAGAAAACAATGTCATTGGTACATGCAAATATCGAATCAAACCTGGGTCCATTATTACTACCGCTCTCCATGATCCATGAAAATTTGAACATCTCAGACACTCAGGTTTCCTCAGGATGTTTTCCTTCACAGTTAGTGAGTAGTATTGCTACTATAACTTCACAAACATATAAAACTGTGCCTCTTTATATCATAAAAGAAGGTGACTGGTTGAAAGTGGATATACCAGTAAGAAGTGGTAAATCTTCCCTACGACTATTTTGTAGATAAGCGATTTGTTCATTCAGACGTTGTTCCTGAAATACATACACCTATACCATCGTCATAGCTTCGCTAAGACTTCAAAACGCGTGGAGGAGAAAACCAGTGAGAAAAAATACTTATAGCCATCTATAAATATTTTTTCTCAAAATCAAATACGTATATTTTTTTTTTATCAAAATTTGGGTCTTAAATTTATAAAATGAATTTTAAAATGTTTTATTGTTATTATTTTGTACTGGCTGTGCAATAAAGTGTTCTTTAAACAGAGAACACTTTACTGCACAACCAGTACATCTTATATCACAATAATATATCTTAAAAACCTATTTAGAGGCTAAAAATTCCACCCATGCCGGTACCCCTGGCACGGATAGCCAGAGGTTGCGGGTTCGAATCCCGGCATGGGTGGAATTTTTAGCCACTAAATAGGTATTTTAAAATTGTCCTTAGCACGGGCTAGTGCATTAAAAATAAAAATAGTATAATTATATATATATATATATATATATATATATATATATATATATATATATATATATATATATATATAATTTTATGTTTATGTACATATTATGTAGCTTATAAACTCTCTCAGAGAGAAACCCTGTGGTGCCCTGCAGTGAGACGTTTATAGCCTACAAAAGAAAAAAAAACGTTCCATTGCAGACCTTCTCTCGGAGAGAAAGTATGGGCTTAATCACTACGCGTGCCCACCACGTACTCGTAGAGGCAATTTCAAGCGCCGAGGTATGTGAACAACTCGTGTTTCCTTACGATGATAAATCATAATAAGTTTTTTTTTATTAATATTATCTTAACGATTAGGAACAAACGTACACGTAGTTAGCTTACTGTACCTCCAAGCAAGTGTCGTCAGATGAGTGATTCTGTTCATTCACGTACATTGAGCTCGCTGCGACCAATTGCCGACAAACGAATTGCATGTCACTGCAACATCGTGCTTCTAGATCATTGGCATTTATTTATGCGTGTAATTGTCCAATGATTCTAGTCGACTGGTAATTTTATTGTAGCGCAGGCTTTGCCTTATTCTTGTCCTTTAAAGTTCGATTATTTTTATCCTTCCAAGTTCACTTCGTTTTATCCTTCAAAGTTCGCTTATTCCTATCCTTCCGAGTTTGCTTTTTCCTATATTTCCAAGTTCAATTATTGTTATCCTTCTAAGTTTGTTTATTCTTATCTTTCCAAGATTGATTATTCTTTTCCTACCAAGTTATTTTTTTTAACCTTACTAGTTTGTCTATTGTTATCTCTCCCAATTCGCTTATTTAATCCTTCTGAGTTCGCTTATTCTTGTCCTTCTTAGTTCGCTTTTCCTTATCCTTTCAAGTTCTATTTTTCTTATCCTTCCTAGTGCGGTTATTCTTATTGCAAAATTACAAGGGAATCAAGTTAATAGCTTACGAAAGTAATTTTCGTTCACTTAATTCCTGTATCTTCGAATAAATATTTTTTGGTTACTTACACTAACTTATGTAGATTTCATTTTGCGAATTGACTGCGAATTAATTGCCACTGTGAAGGACAAAAATCTAAGGGAATTCACTAAAGCGTTCAGTGTGCACGACATCGCTATTGAAAATCTAGGCGATTAGTCTACCTAAGCCTATTATTACACTCAAACGGAAATAAGTTCGTCATGTACCTTTTCTACAATGTATTTTCTTTATGCAATAAAGGTAACAGATAGCCTAATTATTACTTTTTCATTTATTGTGTATTTCGTCTTCTTACTCTTGCTGTGCATATTATGTCGATTTGCTGTTTATTTTATTTCTTAAAAACCTATTTAAAGGCTAAAAATTCCACCCATGCCGGGATTCGAACCCGCGACCTCTGGTTATCCGCGCCAGCGCTCTTTCCAACTGAGCTAATGGGTAACTCACCGGCTTCAGTGAAATTTCGAACCTCTTTACAATATTCTCTGTATTACGTAAAGGCAGCGACTTTGATGGCGTCCATTATTGATAGTATTGATATCGATAGCGTCCAATTGAAGATCCCAAAGTTTTAGGAACGCATATGGAGAGTACTCATGACTTTTCCATAGATTCAATAGGTTGAAAATCTTTTCAAAAGCTTCGTTCCCCTGTAATAGAACGAGTAAGTAGCTGTATCTAACTCGAATAGAAATTGACGCATTATGTAGAGTAGCTAGATAATGTCACTACCTATACAGACGGGTATCTGCAGTCATCGTAAAATCTTATATCTTAGTGAATCCTATCGGATCGCAGATTGATTGCTATCGTTTTTAGGGTTCCGTAGTCGATAAGGAACCCGTGTATCCGTCTGTCTGTCCGCGGTCCAGCTCAGAGACGATTAGTACGAGAAGGCTGGAATTTCGCGTGGACATACTTATTAATAACGTTAACAAAACGATTGAATTAAATCTTAGTGGTAAAAAACTAAGCTAAACATGACTAAATATGAAATTCTAAAGCGAAATGTTTTCAACGAGAGCGCGTTAAAACGTTGTAGAAACGTGCAAATTTTCAGGGCACATGTTATGCTTCACATGTTAAACAGTAATAGGTAACCAGCTTATAAAAGGAAAACTTCGTACATAATCCATAAAAAATACGTTGATGCAGTTATTAGTTCTATAAGGGAAATAAAATCCCCTGTTTCTACGGAACCTTACACTGCGCGAGGCTCATCACGCACTTAGCTGTTTTTTTTTATTTTACACGTTTTTATCGGCTTCATTTTAATTTCAAAATAACCCGTCAGTTAATAACGTTATTAAACCCAGGATCCATAAAACGTGACTACAGCAATTCACCGGTACGCCACTAGCGATCCTGCCCAGTGAAAAGATATTATATTATCAATCTTTACAACACGTAGATAGTACAATACTTATTTTTCTTTCTTTTTTAGATTTCTTTCTCAGTAGGTAACAGTCACACAAAGAGGGGTAAATACCTGACGTTTAACAAATAGCGTGTGGCGTGTTATCTTGATAATATCATGCTGATAAAATCGACATCAAGTGTTTACAAGAGCGTAGGTCTTATGTTTTTTTACTGTAACTTCAATAGGCCGGAATGAATTGATAGAAAAAAGCTTGTACTATTCAAACAGACAACTAGACCACTTAGTGGAATGTTAGGCGATATGACGTGATATTAAAATGTCTACTCTTGTTTGTCACGGTGAAGTGCAGATTTGAGACTCCAGTCTTTTTAATTTTGGAGCGATATTTTCAATTTCTTCTCAAAAAAGTTAGAGTCATTCGAAAACGAACGATACTTTGGTATTTTGTATAGTTAGGTCAATCTTTTAATCTTCTAGATAATTTTGTGCGTTTTATTGAAATTTATGTTAAATTAAGTTTAGCGGCAAATTTTCCTTGAGCTTAAAATAAAATAGATGAAAATGTTCATTGCTAGGTAAAGAGAAGACTAAGACTATTATTACTGCCTCGTTGATCTAGCCGTTGAAGTACTTGGTAACTACTTAGACAGAGTTCGTGGGTTCGATTCCCACTGAGGGCCGCCGCCAAATTTGTACAAGTGTCCTCAGTCTGGGTATATTTTCATGTCATACTATTTTTTGCTTCCGTGCTTCACGAGGCACGTTAAGCCGTTGGTGCCGGTTGTCATGTGATGACAGTCGTTAAGCCATGTCAGAGGCCTTATGGGCGGCTTGATAACTTCTGACAGTAAGGCCCACCACTGTCTTACAATCCTCCTCCTGTGCTCCAGGAGTGGGGACATACAAGGATTGAGAGCGATATAGATAGAGATTTTTAGATCGACAGATTTTCTTTAGATCGCCTGAACTTTATTGTACAGAAAAAGGGAACTCACTCCGATATTTCTTAACTGAAGAGTACAGATGGCGGCTTTATCACAAAAGTAATCTCTTCCAAACAACCTTTGGAAGAACTGGAGTAATAGAATTGTATTAAATTGTTCACATAAAGTACAAAATATAGGAATAAAAAAATGGAATGGCGAGCTTATGATTCAACAATTATTCTTCTTTCAGGTTGTGTACCGTTTCGCGAGTAAGAAAGAGAGAGAGAGAGAGAGAGAGAAGAAATCAAATAAAGTACTAATAAAATGATTTACCCGGATGTAATAAACTTATTTTTTTTTGACTTTACAAGATTGCTATTGCAAGCTTTGATTTATTCCGCGCCAAATTCCATGTATACATGATAGGAGATCATAAATCTGTGATTATGTCTCACAAATTAGTACTGGACTGTGATATTTTATGCGTACTGCTTCAATTGATCACAAATATGTCACACAGCGATTTGATTGGACAGTTTTATTACTGGTGCGAGTCAGTTAAGACCACAATCACAATGAAGGGGCATTAAGAGGTTCCGCCTACATTTATTGAAGTCATTTATATTGGCCTAGACTTTATGGAAAGCTGTTTCCGTCCAGTTTTTCCAGTACGTAATAATCTAATTTGAAAGCAGAGATGTGTGAAATTAAAGCAGTCGTCAGAAAACTTAGTTACTAAGTAATACGTTTAGAATGTTTAATGCCGAGAAACCTAATTATTTTGTTTTATTTTTTATTTTCCTTTTGCGTTGCCTGCAGACGTCACATTGCAGGGCTTCTCGGTGCGGGCTTAATTTCCACGCGTGCCCACCACAAATTGGCAGATACAAGCGCTGAGGCATTTGAACACCTCAGATACTCAGGTTGGAACGTTGTATAACTTTTATAATTAATAAATAAACTCTGGAACGATTTTAGGTGTGCTTTTATTTGTAGATATAGTATAATATTTTAATAAAACAGAAAAACTGGATAAAAAACGGATAAGCAGGTGAAAAGTCAGATTTGGTCAAAGGGTAAAGTAGTAGTCGTGAAAAATGAGGGAAATCGAAGAATGTGTGACGTACATAATTTAAATATTTGAAAATGATAGATAGAAAAGAAATAAAAATGGCGTGAAGAGGTTTGCAGTTACAAGGTTTCCTCAAAATGTTTTTCTTCATGGTTCGCGAGTGCTATTGCAACTAAGACTAAGTAGATTGTAAAAAAAAGGATTTGTTAAAAAAATATGAAAAAAACATTGTAAAATCTCCTACTTAAAAATCATTGAGTGCGTGTTAAAAAAAACTACTGTTATTATTTTCTACGTATAGGATGCCAGGCTTAGGAGGTTAACGATTTCTATCAATGGCATGTTTACATGTAGTCCAACAAAATGTAGGTGGGAGTTTCATCTATCTTTAGTCTTTCACGAGTAGAGCGAGTCTATATTTTCCACTGTCCCCACTGCTAGGGTACGGGTCTCTTGCTGTATAGCAGGAAAGTAAGGCCATACTCCAACACGGGGGCCAAGTTATCATGCCGCCCATAAGGCTTAACGACTGCCATTACATGACAGCCGACACCAACGGCTTAACGTGCCTAGCCAAGCACGGAAGCGCCCATCCTGCAACTGACCGCGTCTGTTGTTGCTTAACTCAAATGATTGATTCCGATCACTTGGTTTGACTAGGCCACGAGCGCTTCAATTTAAGTGGTAACGATTGTACCACTGCCTGTAAAGAGTTCATGATAGTTAGAACTGAGATTTCCGCACTTAGCCTCATAGTTCGGCCATTGTACGTATCTAGTGCTGACATACGTTAACACGTCAGACACTAGGGTTTCCTTACGATGTTTTCCTTCACCGTCACCGTATTGCTGCTATAATTTCACAAATGTACCTACATAACTTAGAAAACAAAGTCATTGGTACATGCCGGGGTTCGAACCCTCGACCTCCCGATTGAGAAGTCAGCGTTCTACGCGCCGCAAGGGTTCCTGATGATAAGAACTCTCATGCTGAGTCAAAGCAATCCGTTTTATTGTCCAGACTGAACCAAAGCGAATTGTCTTAACGGTTGCGCTTACAAAAAAACCGCGTTCATAAATTACACAAACGTTTTTTTGCGTCTCATTTAAATGATGTTTAAACGATTCTAATGAGCCGTCAAGAGCCTGAATGTGCTTTAAGGAAAATTATGGCCCATTATTTTGTTTGCTTTGTTTAAATTATGTGTAGTAAGCTAGGTATGTAATACGCTGTATTGATCAATGAATAACAGGCACAAAAAATGTTTTGATATAATCTGGGAGGCCATAATGCTGTTATTTTTTTCTCTACAATTACTAGTTTTTGTATTGTATGCTGGTAATTATATTAAGCCATGTATAGCTACCCCCAGTTGACAATAAACCAGTTCCGATTAGATTGCCGTGGTGTTAGTTTTGTGTTTGTGCGCCATAGAGCTCTGTCTTCAGATTGCCGCATCCAGCGTCTGCCGGCAGTTTTTCGCAGATCGTCATCTCACCTGTTCGGAGGGCGTCCTACGCTACGTTTGCTGAGTCGCGGTCTCCACTCAAGTACACGTACACGTGCGGTTGACTGCTAGAAAATGCTTATGGCATTAAGTTCGCCGCATTGTATGATTTTATGGTGCAATAAAGTATTAATAATAATAATAACAGTTTTCATAATAGTTTATACTATCGAAAAGTCAATAAAGTAACATGGTATAAATACGCCCCAAACAAAAGAAGCTAAAACTATGACGCTATAACGTGCACGAAACGCTTTATAATGTTTGAAGCGTTTATTTAAGTTTCTCGTAAAAACTGTTTTCATGCATCTGCACCCTTGGAAGAAAACGTCAATTTGATCAAACGTCACAATCGTGACGTTTAAAAGAGCAGGCCTGGAGTCAGGAGGGCCCGCTCTTCCACAGATTAATATACAATTATATACTTTGTTTATAGATAGATAGAATATACTTTATTGCACATGAAAAACACAAAAAAGAAATAAAAATTAAGAAAATATATGTACAAAGGCGAGCTTATCTTCCAGCGAACCTTAGGGAGTCGGAGTGGAGATGTGAAACGGGTCAATGGACGTGCACAACATACACTACATACTTACAATTACAGTTATTATTTGACTTAAGCACAAGCTAGTATTAAAAATATTACATTCAAACTATAGTGTGTGTGTGTGTGTGTGTGTGAGGGTGTGTGTGTGTTGTTTGTGTGTGTACGATAGATGCATGCGGTCTACTCAAATGCCTTACAGGCGGCTTTGCAACGAAAATCGACCGATACACTGCACTAATACTGTTACTTTTAGGTACCTAAAAGGAAACTTTGCTGGTTATCACTTCGAACATTACGAGCGATGATGACATTTTAAATGGATTTAGGCAATAACATTATCGTGTAAAAATAGTAATAACTGTTATTATTATGAAATAACATTACATTATATAAAACTGTGTCTGGAGTTAGGAGGGATAGTCAATAAAATCACCCCTATCTCTTGGAGGGGTAGGCAGAGACCAGAGTTTGCCACTTGCCACGCTCCTGACAGACCTCATCAAAGTGAATTAGTTTTTCATTCTGTCATATTTTTTACTGAATTTCATTATAACATCTCCTGTCGCTATATAGGTAATTATTTGATTGTCTTAGTTACAAATCTAGATACAGCAGAAAATGGCACTTTTTGGAGCTACAGGGTGTTTCAGAAAGGTCCTGTAAAACTCTTTTTCTTTGTATCGTGTATCTACGACCCACTGCAGAGCACAGCCCATCTCTCAAAGAGAGACTATGCCCATGGCGAATAGACAATTTCAAGCGCAGAAGTATGCACCTAAAACTCTTAGGTTTCCTCACGATGATTTGTAACGCCAGCCTAGCATTCGTGAGGTAGTGAGTTCAAATATCGGCAGGAATCAATTACTTTGTTTTCTGAGCCGTCGAACGGAAAACGTCGCGAGGAAATTGTATAGGTATATATTTAATAAAAAAATTGTGCCATCATTGGGGGGTAATGCCCACGCTGGGCATGCGGGTTGGGGATCGCGGTTTGGCGCTGCTGCCCACCCCTCACACGGTTTGTGTGCCTTAGACGCCTTTGTGCCAATGATGACACAATCTTGCGCTCATTAAGGGAGGGCTATGTCCAACATTGGACTAATATAGCCTGAAGAAGAACAAAAAAATATTCTTTGCGACACACAATTTCGCGTTTGAAAATCACATTTTCATCTTGAATAAAACTCGCTGCGTCATGTTTAAACGGAGTTAAAATGCAATTGAAATAGCTGTGCAGGCAAATTCTTGCCATTGTCTTTTTTTCTAACGGAAATGCTTAACAGCCAGTACATGATGTAGATATGAACAAAAGAATCATACTACACATAAGCGTGATAATACAGAAAGACAATCTCGGCTTCTATCGGCCCGATACTGATCGTTGACAGTTGTCAGGAGGAGATACCTAATATCTATAAAATCAGCTCTAGTGTCTTGATTATGTAACTTTTCACGTCTACATCTTTATGCGAAAACGGAATGTTTTCTCTCTACTGTATAAGGCGTAATGTATCCTACATAGCGAATACCGCATTTCAGCGGATATCTAATACCTAACAGAGATATTGAGCCACAAAATTGAACGACAAAATTCAGTAGATACTCGTAATTCGTTTTTGTACAATGATCACGTGAAAAGTTACATAATCAAGGCGCAGGCAAGTATTGCGTAAGGAACCTATAATGCATGCACAAAACGGTAGCATAAGCCTTCTCTTAGAGAGATATGAAGAGACTGAGAGAAGGCATGGGCTAGGTTAGATTGGTGATTTTAAGCGCAGCGCTCACCATCTATTTAACAATAATTCGGCTTTCCTCACGAATATTTCATTAGAATAGATTGCAAGCTATGCGAAAATACTATTCGTCAATGATACAAAGTAACATTTACTTAGTAATTGGTACATAGATTTTTTTCCGTAAATTGAAGCAAAATGGAGAATTGTGATAATTTCAGAGAAAGATTTTATGAAAGTACTCAAAAAAGTTTTTGTTTATACCGACCTATTGTTTGAATAGCACGGCAACATTGGGGTTGTAATTACTTAAGTAAAAAGTCTGTACACTTTAATAAAGCCACGTATATACCTACATCTCGGCATTCTCTCAGAGAGACTACGGTCTTAATTTTCACCCCAAACTACCGTGGAGATGGGTGGTATGGTAATACAATGCCGGCTTCTTGTTTAAAAGGTCGGGGGTTCGAACCAAACCAATTCATCACTTCAGTGTACCTTCTGTTACTGTGATGCTACCCATCGTGTTGACAACCACAATTACACTATGTATAATGGGGATCACAATCGTTCATACAATCAACATGGCCCGATGGAAACGCGCAACTCATGCGGTGTCGGAGTGCGCCGGCGCAATTGCTAGATCTCAGATCAATTGAAACTTCCTCTGTTTGCGAGTCCATGTAAGATCATCTCAAGTACCGTCGATAGCGTATCATAGATATGTAGATAGATATAGATTATTAATAATAGTAATACTATTATTAATCATGCTTCCGTGCTTCGCGGGGCACCTTAAATCGCTGGTGCAGGCTGTCATGTAATGGCAGTTGTTAAGCCACTTCAGAGGCCGTATGGGCGGCTTAATAACTTCTAAGAGTAAAGCCCGCCATTGTCTTACGATTCACCACCAACCCCGACTTAGCCCCCGTGGTGGAGTATGGCGTAACAATTGATTGTACTCGATGCGGAAACTTTGGGAAATAAGGTAGTTACGTTTTAACTAATAAATAATCGCGTATAGACCCACTGACTGTAAATTAACAGAGTGAACCAGAAACCAAGGGTTAGGTTTTGGACCAGAAGGCGAATTCATTACTACTTCCAAACCGAAACTCACGCAAAAGAAGTCACAAGAACACCTAGTAAGTGTAAAAATAGCTACTAATAAAATGACATAATACTTACAAATTATTCAAAAGTCAAAGGTCAATGACGCAGGATTTACAGAAACAGATGAAATGACGGCTCTTTGGAAAATCTGAGAAGATTCTACTGTTAAAGGTGCTAACAGTAATTACTGTAATTAAAATAATGTTACCAGAATCCATTTTAATAATTCGTGTACAATTTCGAAGCTGTTGCGAAAATCCTCTTTGATGTTGTTTAATCCGAGAATGTCTTCAGTAAAATATTGTAAATATAATATCTGCCCTCGGAAACTGTCATGAAGAATTTTTCATAAGTGGTTCCCAATTATGTAATTTGCCTAAAATATTTTCCGCTAGTCATTTTACTCAGGCCTTCAAGAAACTCCGCGCAGGAATACTAGCGAGGCAGCGAAAAAAAAACCTATGTTTCTTAAAGGTCGTTTTTGCAAGTGTCACTCCAATTCCTCAACATGACTATGTCAATAGTGATTTAGAATAGAATAGGATAGAATCACTGACCGGGAATTCGATAATATTAAATAAATTGCCGAATTTGTTTATTCATTCATTCATTCACGAACTGGAAAACTAGAAAAACAGGTATTGCTTTTACTTTACATAATACGCATATGTATCCATAATTTAGTTGTCTACATTGAAGTATTTTACCTAATACTAGTCTTATTTTGTATTTGAAATCTAGGCTAATGTTAAAACAGACACATACAACACAACATAAACGACAAAATATACTTTCTAATCCGGTGATTTGTGCCTTAGGTTCCCTGATGGATCCTAAAAATCACTATTAATATGTTTGAGAAATTGGATTGGTATTTTTTGAAAAGATCTACAAAGAATATATTTTTTTGCCACTAGTGTTACTGCATAGAGCCACTTAACTTCGTTAGTCCTAACTTTCAAAATAAGAAAAAAAATCTATTACTATCAATTTCACGACTTCAGAAGTTATGAGGATTTGAACAGGGTCCTAATTATGCGCGCTAAATCCTGAGCAATTTTAATCGTGTGACTGTCAAGTTCCAAACTAATTTGACAGACAATTATATCATTTTCTGTGCGATCCCAATCTTGGAACTGACAAGTTCCATACTAATTTGACAGTCAGGCAATTGGTATCGCTCACCAAATCGTGAACAATTCGAATCTTGGAACTGACAAGTTCCACACTAATTTGACAGGCAGTTGATATGGCTCACCAAATCTGAGCAATTCTTAGTTAAGAATTGCCACTTGACGGTTGTCAAGTTCCATAAAAAAATGTCAGCTAGGCGATTGGAATCGCTTAGGATCTGGCTATCGTGTAATTGAAGATCGTGTAATTGTCCTATATCGCGCGTAACAGAGGTAAGCTATGAAATATAGAAAATAACAATATTTATAGCAAAAAATTGTGAGTGTGTATGTTTCTTACTACTTGACGTCTAAACGGCTGGAGTGATTTTAATAAAATTCGGTATGAAGTTAGCTGACACCCTGGATTAACACATTAGCTACGTTTTTCTGCGGGAAAATATCCTATTCCCATGGGAAAATCGATAAACCACGGATAACACCGCGGGGCACAGTTAGTAGAAAATATTTTAGTGAGCAAAGTAATTTTAAAGTCAAATACGAAATTGTCATTGAATACGGTTTGCGGCGGCTAAAGTAATCGAATAATTTCGCAAAGGACAAAATGATGCCTCCTTTTAGCAGGCACTTCTGTTTAGAATAGATTAACCAAATCAAATTATATAGTCGTAATAGAATTTGCATGCAATTAACATAACTTGAGTTGACTCTATTGTATTACGATACACCGATTTGTATTCTTAATTCAATGTCAATGCCGTATGACGGATCACATAGAAAATTAATATTAAAAAAACACAGATTTATATTACACTATTTTTATTTTTAATGCACTAACCCGTGCTAAGGACAATTTGAAAAAACCTATTTAGAGGCTGAAAATTCCACCCACGCCGGGATTCGAACCCGCGACCTCTGGCTATCCGTGCCAGCGCTCTATTCAACTGAGCTAATGGGCGACTCACCGGCATCAGTGAAATTTCGAACCTCTTTACACTATTCTCTGTATTACGTAATTTTTAGCCTCTAAATAGGTTTTTTAATACAGATTTATATTTTGACCAATTTTCAAGTTAAATCTAGCGCTTTAGATTCGCCGCACTCATATTCATAACTTTTATCCTAAAACTGTACGATATTTAATTTTTCTGTTTAATTATTAACCTCGACTTCGTCCGCGCAGGATGAGTGTGGAATGCATTACCAGGATATTAAGTATCCTTTGTCTCAATACCGATCTTTTGTCTTCTTTACGCTAAGTTTCATAAGCTGTATCCTTTGAGCCGTAATTGCGTGATTTAGTAACAAACATCCAAACATCATCACAAACCTTGACATTAAAATTTTAAATATTAGTAGTTAATCAATATTTTCATATTGGAACCCGAAACACCACAAAACTTTTAGTCTTCAATTTCAGTTTCAACTTACTTTCGGACAAGCAAAGTGGGCAAGTTTCACCCAACAACCTTTAAATTTTGAAAAATTTTTAGCCTCTAAATAGGTTTTTAAATTTGTTCCTTAGCACGGGTTAGTGCATTAAAAATAAAAATAGTGTAATCATGTGGGTACAGTGATATCGTTCCGATGTTAAAACCTAACTGCAAAGTAGGTAGTCGGGGCTGTAAGTAATGCAATTTGCTTAAGTCAAATGTCGCTGCCTGTACGTAATACAGAGAATATTGTAAAGAGGTTCGAAATTTCACTGATGCCGTGAGTCGCCCATTGGCTCAATTGGTAGAGCGCTGGTACGGATAGCCAGAGGTTGCGGGTTCGAATCCCGGCATGGGTGAAATTTTTAGCCTCTAAATAGGTTTTTAAATTTGTTCCTTAGCACGGGTTAGTGCATTAAAAATAAAAATAGTGTAATCATGTGGGTACAGTGATATCGTTCCGATGTTAAAACCTAACTGCAAAGTAGGTAGTCGGGGCTGTAAGTAATGCAATTTGCTTAAGTCAGATGTCGCTGCCTGTACGTAATACAGAGAATATTGTAAAGAGGTTCGAAATTTCACTGATGCCGTGAGTCGCCCATTGGCTCAATTGGTAGAGCGCTGGTACGGATAGCCAGAGGTTGCGGGTTCGAATCCCGGCATGGGTGAAATTTTTAGCCTCTAAATAGGTTTTTAAATTTGTTCCTTAGCACGGGTTAGTGCATTAAAAATAAAAATAGTGTAATCATGTGGGTACAGTGATATCGTTCCGATGTTAAAACCTAACTGCAAAGTAGGTAGTCGGGGCTGTAAGTAATGCAATTTGCTTAAGTCAGATGTCGCTGCCTGTACGTAATACAGAGAATATTGTAAAGAGGTTCGAAATTTCACTGATGCCGTGAGTCGCCCATTGGCTCAATTGGTAGAGCGCTGGTACGGATAGCCAGAGGTTGCGGGTTCGAATCCCGGCATGGGTGAAATTTTTAGCCTCTAAATAGGTTTTTAAATTTGTTCCTTAGCACGGGTTAGTGCATTAAAAATAAAAATAGTGTAATCATGTGGGTACAGTGATATCGTTCCGATGTTAAAACCTAACTGCAAAGTAGGTAGTCGGGGCTGTAAGTAATGCAATTTGCTTAAGTCAGATGTCGCTGCCTGTACGTAATACAGAGAATATTGTAAAGAGGTTCGAAATTTCACTGATGCCGTGAGTCGCCCATTGGCTCAATTGGTAGAGCGCTGGTACGGATAGCCAGAGGTTGCGGGTTCGAATCCCGGCATGGGTGAAATTTTTAGCCTCTAAATAGGTTTTTAAATTTATTAAAAGTTTTCGATTATCTTAGACTTTTCGCAGCAAAGTTCACAAAGTTTTATAGATATTTTAAATAGTTGGCCGCAATTTTCAGCAGTGCTCACGAATGTTTATCCATACATCATCCAAGTGCTGGTTCTCATCTCATTTTTGGCTACCACCGCAGCAAGACTCGGTCAACGCTGACGTCATCATTGTGGAGAGTACCACACATATTTTTTCAATATAATGATAATAGCACGACCACAACTGTTACATGATTCTATTTCTTATTCCACTAAGCAATAGCACTGGAATGTTAGTCGAATAGTATAGCCCGCACAAATTAACTAGGTAGGTATCCCTCACGAAAAAATGCGTGACGTGCGTTTCAAAATCAAGCTGTTATGATATAATCATAATCTGTGAACTGGTGCCAGTCGAGGAATAAACGGTCTTGTGCCATCCGCATCCATCGACTCCCCGCCACCGTTACGATTTTTCCTTTGAAGTTAAATAAACTTAAAGATCTTAAAAACTAAGTCAATGGTAGGTATATGGCCGCACTGGCAATAGAACTTAAAAATCATAAAAATAATGGATTTAATTTGATTTGTACAATGCATAATATTGTGTTACTTCATATTTAGGCAAAAGTTTTTCCTAATCGTTTGTTCACACAACCAACGAAAGTAAACAATGGAATTAATTAAGATCCCACACAAATATGCGTCACTGATATTAGCGCTTAAGATATGGCCGTATTCATTTGTAATTCCATTAATGTAGACGTTGCCTGGTAAAACAATGTAGCTAGTGTTTTTGTTATACTTTTAAAACCATGTTCGATATCGTACGTTCAAAAGGGTTTCATCTCATGTTAATCGTCGCTTTAGGTTAAAGGCCTGCGCAGACGAGGGACTTTTGTCCCCGAGGGACAAAAATTTCTGAATCGTAAAAAATGTCCTCCGAGTACTTGTCGCGGACTTAACGCCTACGGTGTGCGGTCATTTTGTTCTCCGGAAATTGACTAAAGCGTACGCTATGGAAGCAAATATTCTGAGATTACATTATGATGTAATTTACATGAAGTTGAAAAAGAAAAGGCGTTTTAAAAGAAAACACCGAACTTTTGTCCAGTCGGGTATCTTGATGTCCTCGATAACTTAAAGGACTTATTGTACGGGGTACTTTTAGTCCTTCGTGTGCGTTATTCGATACAATTTGTAAGACATCTATATCGACGGACAAAAAAGTACCCGGGGATTAGTCCCTCATCTGCGCAGGCCTTAATATAATGTCAATAATAAATACAAAACATATTATAGCCAAGAAGGCAGATGGACCAGGGCAACCACAGAGTGGCGGCCGAGAACAGGAGGACGATCAGTGGGCCAGCAGCAGACCAGCAGCCCGATGGGCCGACGACATTGTTGAGTCGGCGGAAGGTCCGTGGATGTGGATGGCAAGGGACCGTGAGAGATGGGATCTGGGGAAAAAGGCTTATTCCCAGCGGTGGGCAGCGGTGGGCTGAAGATGATGATTACAGCTAAAAGCTTGATTGATTTTGAAACTTTTTTTATTTTGTTTTTCGTGTGGGTGGTTTCATATTGGTTTCGACTCATTTTTTTGCCGTCCAGTTTAAAGATTCGTAAAACAATTATCAAAGATTAATCATAACATTCAAAAATTTTTAAAGACAAAGTTTTTCTTTTTATTCACAACAAAGATCAATTTTATTAATCGATCTACGAAAAAGTTTTTTTCAAAATAAATGTAACTTAAATGTTTGTCATGTGACAAACATTTAAGTTACATTTATTTTGACTTTTTGCGCAGGCCTTAATATAATGTCAATAATAAATACAAAACATATTATAGCCAAGAAGGCAGATGGACCAGGGCAACCACAGAGTGGCGGCCGAGAACAGGAGGACGATCAGTGGGCCAGCAGCAGACCAGCAGCCCGATGGGCCGACGACATTGTTGAGTCGGCGGAAGGTCCGTGGATGTGGATGGCAAGGGACCGTGAGAGATGGGATCTGGGGGAAAAGGCTTATTCCCAGCGGTGGGCAGCGGTGGGCTGAAGATGATGATTACAGCTAAAAGCTTGATTGATTTTGAAACTTTTTTTTATTTTGTTTTTCGTGTGGGTGGTTTCATATTGGTTTCGACTCATTTTTTTGCCGTCCAGTTTAAAGATTCGTAAAACAATTATCAAAGATTAATCATAACATTCAAAAATTTTTAAAGACAAAGTTTTTCTTTTTATTCACAACAAAGATCAATTTTATTAATCGATCTACGAAAAAGTTTTTTTCAAAATAAATGTAACTTAAATGTTTGTCACATGACAAACATTTAAGATACAGAGTATAATGGGTGGCCTCAGTTGAAAGTTGCTAAAGAAAAAATGAGACTGGTAGTCGCTGCTTATAAGGATAATAAATATAGCACTTACATAAAAACCGAATAGATAAATAGAAGATAAAAAGTACATGTTATTATTTTACATAAATAATAGTAAATGGAAAAAAATATCGAGTCTTTTTATTTTTTCCTGATATTCTGTGCAACGTAATATTCACATTGTTATTTCAGATACACACTCCTTCACTGCTAGTCAAACATTTGCTCACCATAGCTTACAAAGCAGTTTATAACTATGATACGAGTATTAAACTTGTTTCACGAAGTTTTCTTTGATTTGTTTCACTGGGACAATCTATTTTTTTGTAAGACAGGTTACATTTGACCCCACTCACGCCTGATGGTAAGCGAAGACGGCGTCTACGATGTTACGCGCTTACCTGTTAAATATCGGTTGACTCTACAGTCTATTTATTCTTACTTGTCCAATTTAGTAAACAAGATTCTAACCTTAAAATTGAGATTAGATGCCTAAACTAGACATTTTCTCGCAAATTCATGAACTATGTTTATAAAATTGGCAGCGTGTTATCTAAAAGAGTGTTCCAGGTTACTTCATTTATGGAAATATGGCAGTTTTGGACTAAAAAGTCACAGTTTAAGGGTAGAATCTTGTTTACTAAATTAGACAAGTAAGAATAAATAGACTGTAGTTTTAAAGACACCCAGGTTATATGTCTTCGGAAAGACAGACGAGGGCAGCGTGCTCTACAACTTTGCCGCTCTTAAATATAATCGCACCTCACACTAATCACACAAATATTAAAAAGGCGAAATTTTGTGAGTGTTTTGTGAGGGCTTGTTACTTCTTCATGTCAAAACGGCTTGATCGGTTTTAATAAAATTTGGTGTGGAGTTAGCTGACATCCTGATTTAACACGTAGGCTACGTTTTATTGCGGGAAAATATCTTGTTCCCATGGGAAAATCGATAAACCACGGGTAACACCGCGAGGCACAGCTAGTAGCTAGTATTTAAAATATCGTGTTACAGTGTTTGTCTTCGAACTCATTCGAAACTGTTACACTGATTTTTATGACTTTTTTGTGTTTAGTAGGTCTGAAGTCGTATAGTTTGTAAGTTGACAGTTATAACTTTAACGATAGAAATCTACGAAGTTCTTTATGCGACACTAGACAAAGCAATCTTTCTTTTCTTAACTCTTACGTTCGGCAGCCATTCTTTTAGCTCCCAATTTCGCTTTTGACTAAAACAGAGTCTGAAGCCATTTATAAGCTTTTGAACAAGTTTCATTCTGATTCTGAAATAACGGTGATATTGGTCAAACAAAAATGTTTACTAAAATGTTAATAGTGCAAAACCACTTTTGCGGGATAAGCCAATATATTTATATTAAGATAAGACAATATAAGAATTTTTTTCTTGTAAACCAGGAAAAATCAAACATAAAATTATTGCAAAGATACAATACAATTGGTGGCCTTATTGCTTAGAGCAATGACATGTTAATGTTTTGGCTGGGGACAAAAAAACCCGTGGTCTTTGACGTTACATGTTTGTGATGTCGCTGTTTCTGGTTCCCACGACACAGGGTATTCTAGTGTGGGGCCAGAAGCAATGTATGTAAATGACGTGTATAATATATTAATGAAAAACTACTTAATAGTGTGCAACTTAAAACAACAATCTCGGTAATCTCGGCTACATGAGAAACTCCGTCACAAATCAATAAGTTCATTTAAAATTTCCTTTCAAACGTTCAATACAACATTCATTCTTTCAATTGAACTAAAAAATTAGATCCTAGCGTCATTAATTCCTACGCTATCATTATTCCCTACGAAATAATGACCTACGTCATTATTTCTTCGACTATTTCTAATCTAAAAGCAATAGGTTCCACAATTCAGAAAGCAAAGGATGGAGTGGCCGTAAAGTGAATTGCAGTGTTCATCTTTGGGAGATCTATAGAAGGTACTAACCTACCGAAGAAGATAGTTTGAGTTAGGAACACAATGATATCTGTTCTTCGACACAATGAAGTAAACAATAAACTTTTGTATACTGTCTGAATAAAAATTTCTGTAATAAATTACGCTACACTGTTATTTAAGCTTTTTGTAGCTTATGCACCTTATTTCGTGCACATAATTTAGACCAGTTTTTACTGTTTTCAAATATTTGCTGAAAGATACTCTTAAGCTCGCCTATATACACTTAATTTCTAATGTATTGACCTCCTGTTTTATTATTATGTTTCTGTGTGTAGTAAAGTATAGATAGACAGATGGATTGAATATTCTTCATTGTACACAAGTTACAGTAACAGAAATTGTTTAAAAATAAAGTTCAATTGACTGCCTTATTTCTAAAAGCATTTTCTCCCAGGCAACCACAGACGAGAGACAAGAAAGAAATTAGAGACGGGTAGTCGGTGCAAATAATAAATAGGCGAGTAAGGGGCACAAACCGGGGGGGTGGGCAGCAGCGCCCCCTGCAGTACAATTCCACCAAAGTGCGATCCCCATCCCGCGTGCCCAGCGTTGGGATTATTGGCAATACCCCCCAATGATGGCACAACCTCGCGCTATGGCGCTCATTAGTTGAGGGCTATGTCCAGCAGTGGCCTAATATAGCCTGAAGAAGAAGAAGTTGTTGCAAAAGTTGCAAATAAGAAATATTGAAATCAAGAAATATTAAGTGGAAAATTTGTATAAACTTATTTAAACCATAGATATAGAATTAAAATGGAGTTTCTTTGTTAGTTTCTTCTCCACATAATCTACTAATTGCGAAACTTGCATTTTTTGACGTTCACTAAGAAAAAATAAATCAGAATAATTGAATTGAATAATCGACACGTATATATATATATATATATATATATATATATATATATATATCGCAGGAAGGTTAGGCCATACTCCACCACGGGGGCCAAGTCCGAGTTGGTGGAGGATTGTAAGACAGTGACGGGCCTTAATGTTAGAAGTTATCAAGCCGCCCCTGACATGTCATGGCTTAACGACTGCCATTACATTACAGCCGGCACCAACGGCTTTAACGTGCCTTGCAAAGCACGGAAGCGCTCGGAAAAGTGCCACTAGCGGTGGTCACGAGATGGTCACCCATCCAGTACCTGACCGCGCCTGTTGTTGCTTAATCCCACTGATTGATTCCAATCACTCGGTTCCGCTATGCCACGAGCGCTTCACAAATATATATACGTAGTAGTATTAAAATATTTTTCGTACATTTTTAGTCTGCCTCCGCTGTCTGTCTGTCTGTCCGTCTATCAGTTCGTCCGTGCGATCTTTAAAGTGATCTTATAAAGGATAAAGGAGCCATAGTAGATAGCCAATAAAATAGTATTTTCTAAGGTTAACACGAGCACTAGACATAATAAAAACCGTATTTGCACGGATATTTACTCGTTAAATTTTACATTTTACAATTTTCCGACGTTTCGGCACTTTTGCAAATACGGTTCTTATCTATAATATAAAGATGGATCGCTGAACATGTTGGTAAGCTCAAATCTCAAGAGCAGCTGAACCGATTTCGCTAATTCTTTTTTTAGAATATTTCTTGAAGTACGAGGATGGTTCTTACGGAGAGAAAAATAAAAAAATTAAAGATTCGACTGTTAGGCGGTACGAAGTTCGGTGGTTCAGCTAGTAGTTAGTAAAATTACTTACTTATTAAGTACAAAAGGGTACCAACTTATTGGTTGGTACCCTATCTAGGTACATGCCTAGCAATTAAATTCAGTTCATTCTTTATATTAATTAGCCACGCAATAGCTTTTTTTCTTATTTAAATCGTTCATAGAAGCAATATAATTCATATCGGTAGACTTACAGTAATTAAGATAATTGCACGTCCTCACAGCAGTCATGCGACACTGTACAGTAAAATTTTACGCTATTGTTTCATCGATAATTTCCTCATACATTTTTAATAATTGACGATAAGTAAATGAAACTCGACACTTTAATAGCACTAATTTCCTTAGGTTTATTTATATCAATGTAGGTATAATTCTCGTCTGTTGAACTGGAACAAAAATCCGCTAAGTCCAGGGCCTAGATTCTGCTAATGCATTGTGGTACAATGACAACTGCTTAAACTGGGCGATTTCATTACATTGCCGCTTTAAGTCTAAACCCGCGCACGCATCAAAGCTTCTACACAGTAATGGCATAAAAATACACGTCACGTGACCTGTCCATTTATCTGTCATCGTACTGTGATGCACTAACAGAATTGAGGCCCTGATGTGCTGCAATGAACGCGAAACAGCCACTTTTTGAAATATATTAAATTTATTGAATAATTTTTGAAATTGATTTTATAAATAAAAAAATATAAGATAGAGTTAATTTGATCTAAAATTAAATGTGCAGTTAAAAATACGCTGTCCCGTACCTACACATCCTCACCGAAAATGTAGGTACTTTTGTAATATCAAAAGATATTTTTCATGTTATTTTAACTTACAAGGTTAGGATTTTTTCCGTGTCTTTGTTCGATGAGTTCTTAAGGTGCAATTCTCATATAACCGTAGTTTGATTCTTACTTACTAACGACATCGCAATGAAACTTTGTCAATACGTTCAATACAAACTGAGTTTTATGTCTACTAACTAATCGCAGGAAAAGCTCACTGAGAGAAGGCCTGTGTTCTGCTTTTGTTTTATATGAATACATGTTTTGTTTATATAAAATCTGGGTGGTTTTGAAAGCAACGGTTATTTAATTAGCCTTTACTAGTGCCACCTGTTTAGTCTATAACTTTTAAGTATAATAGTTAAGTAGAATAAAAATTGCGTTGAGAAATATCGTTAAAAACTTGACCAATCGGTAATATCGAATCGCAGTGTAACAGAACAATGACCCGCGGACCCGGGGCACTTACACAGTACTCTGGCTGACTAACTACATAGATTCATACACTTTCTCATAATATCATTATATTTATGGAAACTACCTTTCTAAATAGCTATTTTTAATTAACGTTCTTTTTGCTATGGCTTTGAAACTCAAAATTCATGGTGTAACATGCTGCTTGACCAATAAAGGACATTGTCCACTTTGTATGGGAGATTTCGCCAAACGTCAAACGGTTTTGTAGTATGAGTTAGTAAGAACCCTATTACAGTAATTAATTTGAATCAATATACCTGCATTGTGTGTTTTTCGCTGCAAGGTGTCCTATGATTTGCTTGCTTTATTTGCCTACCACAAAGTAAGTCCGGACAAAATCCGTAGGTGAGCCGGGGTCATCAATAAACGAACAATCGGGATTCATTTTTAACAAGCCAAAGTAATAATAAAACAACAATATTCACCAGAAGCAAAGAAACAGCAAAAACATTGAATGAATTAATCGTTTTGTTTTTTTAGCCGGTGACAATGACAATTCAAACAACTTTTTTTTGTCTAGTGTTGCCATAAATAAATAGTTTACCCTCAAATCGAGATTATTTCTTTTAATCATTTTATCACACCAATAATTGAATATGACATATCTAGCAAGTATTCTAATGCCGTTGCATTAGTGTGCATTATTTTTTACCCAAATAATACTAAAACGAGATGCATTTAAAACTCAGAATTGTTTTCTGTGCAATTTGTATTCCTTAAATTGCAACACTGGAATAAAAATCAAGGCTGGTTGACCAAATAAAGACTGGATTTGAGACAAAATTCTTATTAGTTTGTAACTGTTTAAAATGTCGATTGATACAACGAGATAAGCAAAAATATTCGTTTTGAAATTAATTATAATCAGGGGTTATTTCGATTCTCTTACATTCTGTCCACGTTTGGCCCAAAATGGACAATGTCCTTACTGACTTTTGAATCCAACTGAGTCTTGAATTCGCATGGACGGTCTCCATGGATGGCGGGGTACTAGAGAGGTAACTTAGATCTCTTCTTAATATAGTTTAACTCGCACTTGTCCGGGTTTTTAGAAGGTTATTTCAATGACCTTTATGATTATTAAGTTTATCGTTACTTACAAAAAGCACTTCGCTGTCCGTTTGATCATAAGTCATACCTAATCTGCGCAAGCGTGGCAAAAACTGAACCTAAGTAACATTCTACTAGTTAACAGCCGTCTCAGTTCCTAAAACAAGAATAAAATAAAATATCCAGTTCGAAACTGGTTAATTAGGATTTGCATTACGGATCTAAGTCCAATTTTTTTGTTCGAAATCAATTTACTCAATGTCAAGGATGACTTCTTCAGCTGCTCATTTCCATTAAGGTATGGTTTTATTGACGGTTTGTTTATAGGTATATCCGTTTGTTTCGTAGTAGTCAGCAATAAAATTGAGTTTAGTACTTGACTGTAGAAACAGCAGTAGAAGATCATTTTTAGTGGGTAGTTCGTCCCCCATCAGTACATTTTGGTTAAAAAAATATTTAGTAACTGTCTTTTTTATTTCCAAGAATGTGTTCTCTATCATTCTATCTATACAATTATCGAGCTTACTGTGTTCAACTAAAATTAACCAAATATTTCCTCTTAGTTCAATGCTGCAGATGGTTTGCGGCGCTCATAAACGAGTAGGTATAGGTGAAGCCTGGAACCTTATTGCCAAACCATGTAGAGTAATATAGGTAAATGCCTAAAATTTAAGTCAAGATTTTAAAGTACATATTTATTAAGATTACGGCAATGTAAAGATTGATGTGCTGTCACGTTATTTATTTGCCGCGCGTTTAGGATTCCTACCTCAAGGGGAAAAATGAACCTACACAGGATCACTTTTTGTCTGTCTGATTGTCTGTCAGTCTGTCAAGACTCCATTTCTGAGGAACGGATGGAGCTATCAAACGAATCAATCTGAAATACCACCGCATACGACCTTTGTAGGTGTAAAAAAAAAACATGATAAATAATATCATTCAATGCTATTGAATGATATTATTTATCATATTAGTATAGATGTGATATTTTCTACGTGATAAAACTCACTATCAAAACTTATAGGGTAGTACCCGTCAGCATAGAATCGTTAAATCAGGCAAGAAGCTGGTCACATTAGCTCACTGTTTAAACAGTAACACAATTGCTTATATGTATTTAGTTATGTGTATTATTATTTGTACCATTCGTTGTAATGTTGTATTATGTTATAATTCTATTTCTTAATTATTATGTTCTAATTATTATCTTATGTATTCTATAAGTACATTTAGTGTTGCAATCTATTGTGATATATTTATGCACATAGATACAATATATCACTCACGCTGATGTCTAATTGTTCTTTCTTTTTCACTGATCACCATATAGGAAAGTATGAATAGAAATGAATTCAAAAATAGAAGAACCCGAAAAATTTCGGCAAGAGCCCAGTTTACCCACCAACCCCAAAATTCGTTCCTCAACTGTTAAGTGTTAAAATTTATAAAAACTAATCAAAAGTAATGCATCCAAACCGCTTTTTTATTTTTTACTTGGCGTTGTAATTAATTTCAAAGTTGGAGTGAAGATTGATGACTATGTATAACTATAATCGGTACAACTAATCAGTTGAACTTTTGACAATGCACAACCATGAAGTTCCTTATTTATTTGTTAGGAGAAAAATGCAACACTTCATGGACACCTTGCTTTTAATTTTGAATAGTGATGATGCGTGTTTTGCTACAATATTATAACGAGTAGTTTACGAAGCGAATACTATTCAAGTTCATTTTCTATAAAACATTTTTAAAGATCTAATTTTTTATTAAATAACATGAAAACTCGTTCGGTAGATTGTAAGTTTATCACGCTCACACAGTGAAGCTGTAAAAATATTAAAATGAAAGGGCAATGCAAGCAATCGATTAAAACTCCCACATAACTAAATTCGATTATAAAGAAATGAATCGTTATCTTCACGGGACGTCACTAAATCGATTTGTCAAAATTTAATAAACGGTTGGATCGATTGTAGCTATTTGAAAAGACTAAGTTTGGAGTTTTTTTGTCCATTTTTTCTCCAAAATGATCCAGATTTTGAAATGGACACCTAGTTTGACTTGTAACGTTCATTAAGCCGCAGTATCTGCGCTACTTTGAATAAAACCTTTTCATTTCATCATTTCATTTCATTTATTAAAATACAAGACACAATGACATATTGCAAGTTTACCAAGTTGTCACTAACGAAATTCGAATACCTGTTGTGTAGTATTTCCTAGTTCGTATATTGCAGGCGTGTTGTTAGGATCGTGGAAAGTTACAAATCCTCTCTATACTCCGAGATAAAGACGTAGTGTATGCATATTTATTGTAGGCGTAGAACAATTTTAGTGGTATTATTTAAGTATAAAATATTCATATTGAAACGGAGGCAGCAATCAACGTCAGAATAATATTGCAATTAAAAGTTAGCATTACTTACATTTTTCTTTTACAGATGTCTCCAAAATCGGCTAGTAGATATCTCTTGAAAAATTATTTACACGTAGTTTTAAGAATCCTCTACACGAAAGAACTACACACGACACGTATTAAAATCAATGTTAATACCAATACTAGCACTTAATATTCATCCTTATCACTAGCAGTTTATAACATTTTGTTCATGTGACACATCTAAAAATGTATAGGGCAGATAACACTCGAGGTATCTTAATCTTACAGTTTAAAAGTATATTTTTACAAGATTAAGTTAAAAACACTACACAGCACTTGACAGCAACTAGAATTAAATGAACCGAGGTTCTCTTTGCGAAACGCAGTCACGCATTTTTTTGAGAGAGTTTTTTGAATTTCGGGCTCGGCATTTTTCGGTTACTATCGGAAGCGTTCGGGCGCGCTCGGCAACACGACCGTTCGCCGCGACGAGTGGAAACCGACTGCCGTTCGGTTGGCGGACGTCAACCAGAGACGAGCGGCCCGCGCACCTGTAGCTACAGTGCTATTTTCCGTCGATGAAAACTCTAGTTTTTCACCGCCACTTACGCGGTACGAAAACTCGGCTCGCCAGAAACGCCTAATCGAGTGGAACGACAGTAGATACAGCTTTTCCACCAGCCATCGCAGGCATTTTGAACACAAATGCGAGGGTGGAATTTTGAAAAGACATTTAAGTGGTGATGTTGTGTGAGAAAGTTTTGAAATGTAAAAAAGAGTAAAAAGACACATTATTGCTTTCCTTTGAGACATCGTGAGGAAACCCGCAGCTTGGTTGGCTCCGCACGTATTGACTAGTTTTACCTGAAGGCTGGACGGCAAGGCCGTCAGGATAGTATAGGTGCTATGCAAGCATTCTCCATCTAAAAAACAATGTCCCAGACACTGCAGCGTCCGAGGAGTGATTTTTTTAGTCATTCAATGTAAGAGAACACTGCATGGGCCACTGGATGCTACATAGGTCAATGGCAAAATTGAGAATGAGTACAGTAGGTATACCTTTATATATTAAACGGGTCCAATCGCGATTATTAATTAGGTAAATCTCGATTAGACCCGTTCAATATATAACTATGTATGAATCATTAAGAAACACCACCGTAAAAAATATTTTTTTATTAAAAAAAATTAAGCTATCCGGAAGCGCCGTGCTTGCACGCAACGACTTATGAACGTTGATGAAGGAAGGTGATCTGTCAGGATCACGATCCTGACAGATCACCTTCGCTTCGCTTGCCACGGCAAGTGGCAGATCCTGGTCTCTGCCTATCCCTCTGGGATACAGTCGTGAGGTTATGTAAGTATATGTATGCTTTAAGCTGCCTATGCCCAACAGTGAACCTTTTTTTGTACAGATAGAAACATCTGAAGTAAAGGAAATATCTTTGGTGAGCAAAGAGAGGCATTGTAAAGATTCAATTACGTATTTGATATTTTTTTATGACAGGAAAAGCTAATATTTATATTGTGGACATAATAAAAAAAACATTATAACAAAAAGACGGTACAGTAACGATAAAGTTCAATAAAAAAAAACTAATAACGTTATTAAAAAACATATATTATAAGATAACGAAACACGTCGATAAATAAAAGATAGGAATGAATAAGAAATTTGATTAATGTGAAATATCTGATATAATGAAATACCACTTTATCTAGTTTAGGTAAGTAGGCCGCCTCTGCCGCATGCAATATCGATATTAACGGTTTATATTATCACAAAATGGAAATCAGCGTCCTACCTTCAGTGACCACGCCTAATGACATTTTAAGGAGCCCTATTCTTGAAGACCAATGTGTACGTGGTACGTGGTATGTACGTAAAATTATTACATCTATTTATCTGTTTATGTATTATCGTTTGTGTAGGTTTTTGCCCCTGTATGTCTAAGTTAATGTATCTCCCTATGTTTATGTAACTAGACTATTGTATTCCACCTTCTTTTCTGCACTAACCTTTGCCTGTCAATTATAATAAGATCAATGAAAGAAATTTCTATAAGTCACGTTAAAACAAGCAGTGGTAGCGGGCCTCTCATTCGGGAGGTCGTAGCTTCGAATCCCGGCTTGTACCAATGACTTAGTTTACATTTTTGAAGATATAGTATCGATAGCAGACGCTAACCGTGAAGGACAACATCTTGAGAGGCTGCAAATTATGTAAATGCAAATTACTTCGGTCAAATATCGCTGCCTGTACGTAATACAGAGAATATTGTAGAGGTTCGAAATTTCACTGATGCCGGTGAGTCACCCATTAGCTCAGTTGGAAAGAGCGCTGCCACGGATAGCCAGAGGTCGCGGGTTCGAATCCCGGCCTGGGTGGAATTTGTAGCCTCTAACTAGGTTTTTAAAATCTTGAGGAAAGCTTAGTGCCTGAGGTGTGCACCTGAGGCGCTTTGAAATTCCCAATCCGCGGTGAGTTCGCTTGGTGGTTAAGCACGTTTTCTGTCTGCGAGAGAAAGCCTGTGCCACACAGCGAATATAGACTTCATTAGAAATTAGAATGTTCTGTTTCATTGGATCGATCGATTCAACCCTTGTATAGTACTGAGACACGGGTCTCTTCCTGCATCGCAGGAAGGTTAGGCCATACTCCACCACGGGGGCAAGTCCGGGTTGGTGGAGGATTGTAAGACAGTGGCTTACTGTCAGAAGTTATCGAGCCGCCCATAAGTCCTCTGACATGGCTTAACGACTGCTATTACATGACAGCCGGCACCAACGGCTTAACGTGCCTTGCGAAGCACGAAAGCGCTCGGAAAAATGCCACTAGCGGTAGTCGGGGGACGGTCACCCAATGCACGCAACAACAGCAATAATAAGCAACAACAGGCGAGGTCCGAGTCGAACCGAGTGATTGTTTCCAATCATTGGGTTCGAAAAGGCCACGAGCGCTTCACTAGGCCACGAGCGTTTCATTGTACATGATTAAGAATTATGATAATAGGGCAGATTAATTGTTTAATATGATTGGAAAATGTTGCGCTTCTGTTTAAAAGCAAGAAGTTTTGTGCTAAAAAAACAGATTTTATATATTTTCAAACCGTACACGAAAATAGGGAAGGTCCTTAATTAGTTAATATGATTGGAAAAAGTTGCGCTTAAGGCAAGGAGTTTTGTTCTGCTAAAAACACAGGCTTTAGTTATATTCTTTCAAATGGTATATTCAGCATGCATAATTTAGTGTATTTCTTAACGAGTATATTACAGTCTGTTAGCTTTTAGAATATAGTTCGGCTACTATCGGATAGAATCGGATATATTCGTGTAAAAGAAATATCGGAACTAATATGACACTTAGTTTACATAACTTTTCAAAAAAGTAAAGAAAAGTTTTATACAGAGCAGGAAGTAGTATTACACTCGTGTGCTTTCGGCGAAAACCGAAGCCTATTCTAGCTAACAGACTACACATAGTTATAAACTCATAGTGCTCGTAAGTACCTTAGAATAGGGGCGCATAACACAATAATTTGATTAATGATGCACTATAACTTCAATGTTTCTATGTAAAAAACCTCTGAAATACCTACAATTTGATAATTTGTGAATATTATATTAAGGTCATTAACATTTCTCAGATATCTGCTTTCTGTGATAGCTTGAAATAAATGAAGTTAAAAGAAGCCTGGCTGCCCATAACACAGGTGTCCTAGTTTGGGAGCCAGTGACTATCATTGTAACTCTTTTTTCAATAAAGTTTTTTCATTTCATAAAAGTAATGTGCTGAGTCGGTCTCCACTCCAGAACACTATTACTCCAAGTGATATTGAACCACATAATTGTACGACAAATTCCAGTAGGTATTTCGTTTTTGCACACAGATGTATATCGAAAAGTTACGTAGTCGAGGTGCAGGTTGGGACCACCAATGTGTAGAGCTTACAAAAAGTGATTAATACATTTGTAAATGCATTCATCAGCGTTGGAGGAAAATAATATAATTAAAATTATAAATAAATCATAAAGGTATATCCTATTCACACGGCGTTTCACTTTAAGAGCCTCTGAGAGGGGATTACTTTGAATTCCTTAATTATTATCAATAGTTGGTTGAAAATTCTGGCCACAAATTCGGAACCGGGACCTCTGGAATTGCACATATCAGATACCAGTCCATCTAAAAATTAATTGTAAATGTCTCCACCTAAAAACTTGCCAAGTTTAGTCTGTGTATTCAAAAGTCATACATAATAGTTATCTGTAATAACTAAACTATTGCAAATCACGAAGAAAAGGGAAGGAACTTGGAAAAGTTCTAAACATAACTAGATTCTAAGCTGTATGTATACTAAAAATTACTATAAATATTAGTCAAAACCTACAGAAGATACTTCCTGTTGACCTAAAATCTTGCTTCCCTCACAAGGAGTGAGAAAGTCCTCAGGGCATTCCCTATCCGCCACCTGGAGGCGAGTTCCCTAAGGAGTGACGCTACAATTTCTAATCACCCCGTTTCACGATACCTAAACATGTAATGTACCCTCGTTAGTGAGTCCCACTAGCACTTGGCAATTTTTTTTTACTTTCATCGTTGCTAGATGCATGCATTTTTGAAAATGCAGCGATGCGAAACTATTGACAAATACGCGCTGGCTTGACTAGTCCCATTAATATGTCAGTAAACAATATCGTGAAACTAACCTTTAGCACAGATTAGATAATAGCCTTTAGGCAATATTTATCCGATCAATGGAAGTGTATTGATCGCAGAGCAAATATTGTTGAATAAAAATGCAAATGCTGAATATCTCTTCTACCGAACTTTGCTGAAAGTTCTGCAATTAATTCAAAATTTGTGTTTAGTTCTAGCTGGAGATCGGGTGTCGAAAATATTCATTTTGACTACACGCAACGTATTTATTATTAAAATTTAAATTCATTACTGCATAAAAATTTTGCACATAGGCGAGCCTATATAAGTTTTGGAAGCAAGATTTGTTATTTTGGTAATTTGCGTTTATTTATTTCTACATGCCTTCTCTCAGAGAGAGTCGGAGTAAGAGAGTGTGTGCTTAAATACCATGCGTGCCCAACGAGGATTGGCAAGGATTCAGGATTCCTTACGATGTTTTCCTTCACGGTAAGCGAGAAGTATTGCTACCACAATTCTATGTAACTTAGAAAGCAAAGATTTTATGATATTTATAGGGAAACATACGCGTATATTTGAGAATCATTTCTTCACCTTTTTGACTGCAGCAAGGGGGACCAACCCAGTGCCATTGAAATGTTTGGGTCCCGCCTGCTGAGTCAATTAGTAGTTAATGTTTAGCAGACGGTGTTTACGTTATGGTTTATTCCAATTTTTTATGTTGGTCTTTTTAGGGATTTAATTTTTTTTATGTTTATTTTCCATATTATAGCATTACATAGCAAACTTTAAAATGCGTCAAAGGGAAGTAATTAAAATATGGAAATGAAACACTGCAAAAGCAACTTTCCTCTTTACACTGGTACATAATGGGTGCTAAGTCACCCATACTGAAACTGAGTAGAGTGCACGCATGTAAAGCTTGACACCAACAAAGTTTCATTCCATTTTTGTTCTTCGCCAAAGCTCTAAGCAGAATAAAGAAAATAAATATTGAAATGCAGGTCGAACGAGAGTTAAAATCAAAATGGAACGCTGCAAAAGCAATTTTCCTCTTTATACATAATAGGTGCTCGAGTTACAGGAACAACCTAACAACGGACCGAAGCGCTCCTTTATAGCCGCTTAACATCTGTGCAGCTCCTAGATTACACCATCCAATTTCCGGGCTTCCACCGCATTCATTATTTGCTAAATGTAACGGAAAGAGCCCTGAATAATGTATGTTTGAACACGTGTAGCGACTCCAGGTTCGCCCAATCAATAGTTGAAACGACCGATTTGAGAGACTCGGTCGTGTAAGTGTGAATAACGGCTAACCTCTTGCACCTTGAACTATGGGAACTTATCTACTTTGGGAACAAGATGAGGCTTTATAGGAGCGGAGTCAAGCAAATGTGGTTGGAAGAGCCTGTAAGTGACGTACTAGGCGTTAATATTGGCCTTTGGCCTTTTGCATCTATATACGTAATGAGATGATTTATACAGCGTCCAGTGGCATTTTCACTCACACTAGATGGATGAAGGGACCACACGGATTATGTAGTGCCTGGAACATGATTTTATAGATGGTGTAGGCTTGCCCTGCACCTATACCATCCTGACAGCTTAGTCAGCCTAGCCCACAGGAAAAACTAGTCAAAACGTGCAGAGCCAACCAAGCCGCGGGTGTCCTCACGATATTTGCCTTCACGTTAGCATGTGGTATTGCGACTACAAATTCGCAAATTTACGTAAACACTTCGAACTAATAGGGAACGTATTCATTTATTAGATAAGCAGTAGAGATTTGTTGAGAGATTACTTTAAAGAAACTAACATCCTGACAGTTGCCAGTCAGTATATCTATGAATGGAAACATTAAGTACGTCAGGAAAAATAGTTAGAATATTTCCGGGGCTTAGTCGCGTAGTAATTTATTGCTATTTTACCTCGACGTTTCGACGACGTTACAGTCATCGTGGTCACGAGAAGACTGATGGCTGGCACCCGTTCGCATCTTCGGCTTATGAGGTTTCAGACTACCCTCAATCAGCCATCACAAAGCACTATTAGGGTTGCGACACACTAGACTGACAATGTCGGACGATAAGCTCCGAAAATATTTTAAGTATGTGTACAAGTCGCGAAAGTTTAAAATATGACAGGAAAAATATCAGTAACTTTAAAACTTTAGGTAGCCAACAAAATGTAAATACTAGAAATAGACATACATATTCCTTCCCAAGATTTAGGCTGGGAAAGGTTAATACATCCCTCGCACTATACGTTTCTATAATAAAATTCCTAAAGTTATATTAAGCTTGCCTGAAACGCGGTTCAAAAAATGTGTAAAGTACATACATAACCTCACGCCTGTATTCTAGGGGTGTAGGCAGAGACCAGGGACTGCCAATTGCCACGATCCTGATAGATCACCAACGCTTCATCATCGTTCTTAAGTCGTTGCATACACGCACGCCGGTTCCGGGTACTTTTTATCTTCCCTATTGCAAATTTTGTTAAGTACACTTTGCCAAAAGGGCTACTATAACATAAAGGATTATTTAGATGACAAAGATGTCTGCAATTAAAGGCAGTACAATGCATAAGTTCTATGTTTTATAATAATTACGTAAACTCTGTTAATGAAGGACTTTGAGAGGACTAAGTTTGTAGTAGTTTCTCCAAAATGATCTTGATTTTGAAATGGACACCCAGTTTTACTTGTAAAGTTCATTAAGCCGCAGTTTCTGCGCTATTTTAAATAAATAAACATTCATGTATAGGGGAGAGCGGGTGATCGTGCTCTTCCACTATAAAGGGAAATTTCCCGCCTGGCAGATCGTATGCCTGGGGACGGCCGGCGGATTGTTAGTCGGACGGAATCAAAGTGTTTCAATGACATACCATAAATATAAATTTATGGTATGTCATTGAAACACTTTGATTGCGCGATGCAGAAATGTTGGAGTTAGTAGTGCATGCGCAGACTTAACATGTGCTCGCCACATATGTTTTATCTAGGTGAACCTGTTTTGGCACATTAATTAGCCTATGACCTATTCTTAGGCTTTTCAAATATACACATAAAAATACGTGAAGCCAACTCGGAGCTGCACTCGTGGCCTAGGTTATCCGAGTGATTGGAAGCAATCACTTGAGTTAAGCAACAACAGGCTCGGTGAGCTGCAGGATAGGTGGCCGTCCCGTGTCTACCGCTAGTGGCATTTTCCCGAGCGCTTCCGTGCTTGTGAATGTATTGATAACTTCAGACTTCTTTTAATCCTCCACCAACCCGGATTTGGCCTTCGTGGTGGAGTATGGCCTAGCCTTCTTGCGATGCAGTAAGAAATCTGTGCTCCAGAAGTGAGAACATACAAAGGGTTGGTACCAATAATGCCCATAATTTTGGCTGTATAAACTATTTTGTGCGACCCTGTAGATTTTTTTATTCCAATAGCTGGTGGTATAAGAATTTATTACTAACCAACACGCAATATATCATGCTTACACTACAAATCTCTGTAATTTTAATTAATCAATGCTGAATGAAATGCAATATACCTAAGTGTACATACATAATACCAGAATGCACAACCATTGAATAGCAGTTCTACTGACTACCGTTTATTAATATTCATTATTAATTTACATTTATTTTATCTTTTAAGTTTCATTTTTTTAGAAAAACTCCAAATTTACGGTCTTATTTATAAAAAAAACCATCATTTCACTAAAACACATTTTTTTTAATTAGCCATGACTGTGTCTCACTGCTGGGCAAAGACCTCCCCTTTAGATTTGTACTTCCACACTTAGTTTGTCTTTGGCCAACTCTTCCCAGCCAGGTTAATAATTGGTTAAGTTATCACACAATCTCCGCCTTAGCCTGCCACGTCGCTGGGAGCCATCGCATAGCTTATTGGACCATTTTGGCTACCTTTCCGGGTCCATAAGTTTGACAGGGCCAGATCAGCTCTTACGCTCTTGCTGTGTGGTGTCGGCCTAGAGAATAGCACCAACCCAAATTCTTCCCGCGGGTGTCGTAAAAGGCGGCTAAGGGGCACAAACCGGTGGGCAGCAGCGCCCCCTGCAGTACAATTCCACCAAACTGCGATCCCCAACCCGCATGCCTAGCGTGGGGATTACGGGCATTACCCCCTAATGATGGCACAACCTTGCGCTACGGCACTCATTAGGGGAGGGCTATGTCCAGCAGTGGACTAATATAGCCTGAAGAAGAAGAAGAGACCAGCTCTTCTTGAGCTTTGAGGTCGCAACTTCAACGATCTTGGTTTTGACGCAAAACGCTACTAGAGGCACGCTGAAGCGCTCGTGAACTAGTGCAACAGAGTGTTTGGAATCTACCACTCGGATTTAGCAGCAAAAAGCGCTGTCAGGCGCTGGATGGGTTACCATCCTAAGCCTACCGCTAGTGGCATATTTTCCGGGCGCTTCGGTGCTTTGCAAGGCACGTTAGCCGTTGGTGCCGGCTGTTATGTAATGTCATATCAGAGGCCTCATGGGCGGCTTGATAACTTCTGACAGTATGGCCCGCCACTTCTTACAATCCTCCACCAACCTGGACTTGGCCCACGTGGTTGAGTATGGCCTAACCTTCATGCGATGCAGGAAGAGACTGTTGCCCTAGCAGTGGTGACATACAAAGGGTTAATATCAATAACTACTAGAGGCGTTTTATTAAATTTCTGACGTCGTTTCCTTGTAAAAACTTCAACACAGAGGTTTGATGTAGTACGCGTTTTTGTATAAAAAGGCCGTACATTTTGTATAACTAGAGCACAGGCCTTCTTTCGTACAGAGAGAATGGGCGTAATCACCACGCATGCGCATTAAGTGAACACCTCAAGAATATGAGGAAAGCTGAGTAGATACTCAGCTTTCCTCAAGACGTATTCTTGCTACTATGTTGCTACTGTAACCTAACAAATGTACATAACTTGGAAAACAAAGTCATTGTAATCAAAGTTAGTACATGCTCGCACTGTGAATCGAACCTGAGTCTCTCGCTTCCAAGTCCATTGTCCTACCCATTGGACTACGTCACGGTACACATTCCAACGATAAGCCACTATTTCACCAAACTTACTCGGTTTTTCTGAACCGCAGCATGTTGACCATATTTACGGGCTGTAATAGCCGTGGCGTGCGAGCTCTGTTTATGGTAATAAAACTCACTTATACAGCTGTTCCAAGGAAACTATTTGCTGGCCGCACAATTAGGGGAAAGTCCTTTGTTATGTTACAGAATAGGATGATGTAGCCAACGGTCTTGATGGGCATTTCGTAATGTAATATAAAAAAATGTAATGTACAGTACAGTATAAACTCAACATTTACGTACAGGCACATACATTGCCTCTGGTATACCCTGAGTCTAGGATATCTTTATATGTGTCTATATATACATATCAGTGATAGATATCCCTGTCTCTATATATCCGCACTAGGATACTCTGTGTCGTGAAAACCAGAAACAACGACATCACGAACATGTAAACATCCAAGACCTGGGATTTCTTTTTGTCCCCAGCCGAGGTTCGAACCCGGGATCTGTTGTATGGTAAGCAGATGCGCCAACGCTGCCCCACAGAGGCCGTCTTATATTCTACTCAGTAGAATAAAATACCGTATTGTATTCTACTCAGTTTTTTAATGTAGCCTATAAACGTCCTACTGCAGGGCGCAGGTCTTCTCTCAGAGAGAGAACTACGAGCTTAGATACCACGGGTGCCCACCGCGGATAGGTATTTTCAAGCGTTGAGGTCTTGTCCACCTTTGACCATCAGGTTTCCTCACGAAGTTTTCCTTCACGGTTAGCGAGGGGTATTGCTACTACGAATTTGAAGATTTACCTACGTATCTTCGAAAATAAAGAAAGTCATAGGTAGTTAACCGCTCTTGGAATCGAACCTGGGTCTCTTGTTTCCGAATCCAATGCTCTACCCACTGGCCCACCACCGCTCACTTAATTAAATAACTCACACAAAAACGCTGTACATTTCAAGCTGTCAATCAGTTACTCTTGCGTTATTCCCACGCTCCGTGCTCGGAATCAGCTCCAAAATCAACATTTATCCAGCCTATCAATCAAGTCGTGCTAATTTCGTATGCGGGGGCTTATATGAGCGCTTGGATCAGTTCACAATCATTTGTCTTTAATTTGCGGTTTTATTGTACCGCTGAGTTCATTATTAGTACCGCATCTAATAAGAAGAAGATAAAACATTTATTATAGAAACAGTACTCACGCCACAAACCAAAACAAAGTTTAGAAAAGACTTACTATTTTTATTTTTAATGCACTAACCCGCGCTAAGGACGATTTTAAAAACCTATTTAGAGGCCAAAATTCCACCCATGCCGGGACTCGAACCTGCGACCTCTGGCTATCCGTGCCAGCGCTCTTTCCAACTGAGCTAATGGGCGACTCACCAGAATCAGTGAAATTTCGAACCGTAGAGTAGATTCAATTTCGTAGAGTGAATTATATTCATTATATTATTGCAAATTATATTGCAATAATCTATAATATAAAAATGAATCGCTGAATGTGTTGGTAAACGCAAATCTCGAGAGCAGCTGACCCGATTTCGATTATTCTTTTTTTAGAATATTCCTTGAAGTACGAGGATGGTTCTTACGGAGAGATAAATTTTAGAATCGAATTAAGAATCGACTGTTAGGCGGTACGAAGTTCGCTGGGTCAGCTGGTAATGAATATAATTACATAATAAACACACATATATTTAATATGGACTTAAAAAAGAAAGAAAATAACGATATATAGACATTATACAACGTTGCATATCCCTACTACACAATAACAGACTCTTGTTCGTTTTCGCAGCGAGAAACTTAGGTTTGAAGCTTGTGCCGTCTCCTAGCGGATGTTAGCAACCAATTTGGATGTTTCTTTCTTTTCGAGGTTGCCAGTACAAACAAGGAACTAGTACTCTAAAAAACAGGACAGTGTAGAAAATAATCTGACCCAAGCAAATATACTCGTCGAAGTATTCGTCGACGAGAATACTTGCTTGGGTTAGATTACTTCGTTAGAAACCTATTTAGAGGCTAAAAATTCCACTCATGCCGGCGAACCCGCCACCTCTGGCTATCCGTGCCAGCGCTCTTCCAACTGAGCTAATGGGCGAATCACCGGCATCAGTGAAATTTCGAACCTCTTTACAATACTCTCTGTATTACCTACAGGCAGCGACATCTGGCTGAATCATCACTGTCACGGAAAGCGGATCAGCGCTGGCACGCATAGCCAGAGGTCGCGGGTTCGAATCCCGGCATGGGTGGATTTTTTTGCCTCTGAATAGGTTTTTAAAATTGTCCTTAGCACGGGTTAGTGCATTAAAAAGAATATAGTCCTAAACTATGTTTACCGAGTCGCAGTCTCCACTTAAAATCACTTCACTCCAACGGTTGTCGGTTCTCCGCGAGATATGGCCAGCTCACTGCCACTTCAGCTTGCTGATTCTCCGAGCAAATTTATTGCAGTGTGGCAATTAGTTTTTGTTGATCCTTCTGGCATTTTATAATTAAAGTAGGTATTGGCGTACATAACTTTTTATCTATATCATTGGCGAAACACCTTGAAATTAACGATGTATCTAATTAACAATTATCCAATTTCGTCTACATATACGAACAATATTACGAACCTAAGTACGAATCAAAAATTAAGGAATGTGAATACGCAGTGTTATTTCTAAAATTCCTAGAAGATATCAGTTAGAGTTCATCAATTACAAAGCTTTTACGCTGTCTTTCGGTTCCCAATTTCTTTAATGATTTTTTATGTCTTTTCCGCTTTGTAGTGAGACTGTTCGTCATATATCTATGCTAAACAATATGAACATTCATATTGCTCAATTGCTTGAATCACAGTTAGCGTGTGCTATTGCTACTTTAACTTCACAAATTGTACGTAACTGTGAAAATAAAGTCGAATTTCAAACACAATTTTCTAATAATCGATCATCTCGATGTCAAGTTACTTTGATATGGTTTTTATTCATAGAGTATTTTTTCCGACCCAACCATAATAGTTTGACACATAAGTCTTGTAATTCCATGGAACCACTACATTGAGTAATCCTACACAGAAGTCAACAGGCAGCAGCCTCGCATTATTAACTTGGCAAAGAGTATTTACCTTGCACCGAATTTTCACGTTGTCGCTATAAATGTTCAGTGTAACAAAATGTATTTTCAAGCGCGGAAATTCAAAGAGCGCCATAATGTGCTTTAGCTCTGCCAGAAACTCAGCTCCAACGTTTTGAGGCGGAGTTGAAATCACCTATTAAAGAATCAACTCAGGAATAATAGAAATACTAAGAGATTGCCTTGAATTAAATCGATATATTTCACACTTTGATTCCGTCCACTCATAACAACCACACTCGTATCGTTCGATCCACTAACAACTGTCACCCCTGCGTTTCGTTATATTCCCCCTATTCTGTGTCGCTCATTTAATCTATGGACTAACTGTCATTCCAAAATAATTGTCGTTGATATAACGAAACGCAAATTGTAAACAACACACCGACATTTTAAATCAAGCCAAGTTAAAGAAATACAGAGTAAATAATGGTGATTCTAACTCTATCAACTTAAAGGCTTAGAGGGCCGCATGAGAAGATTGAGCAGCATGGGATTGGGGAAGAAGGGCAAAAGTTTAATGCATCTGTACCTGGGAGCCGATTCTCGCCCATGCGAATTGAAAGCGTAGATGCAAAGTATTCGAAGGATTAGACATTTGTCGCATAAAAATCTGTTTCATCATATATTCTCACAAAGTTCTATGCGCATATTTACTAATAAATTTCACTCGCTTTGAGGTGTCATAATGTTGCATGGCAATATGCCATGCGACTTGTTACGTAGAATTCAAGTCATACGCCTTAGAGTCGTATACGAATTATTTGCTACTGAAGTGGGAATTGGCTTCCTGGACTTAAAATGATATAAAAACTCTGTTAATTAAGTATCAAAGGACCCTGAAAAGACTAACCCCCGTTTTCCGGCACAATAACAAGCTGTTAATTTACCCGTAACACCTGAAATGCATACAGAGAAAACATTTGACAGCTGCTAACAGTAGATTAACAGATTGTTAGTGTACGAGAAACTGGGGCCATTTTGTCTGCAAAATGATGTAGATTTTGGAATGGACACCTAGTTTTACTTGTAATGTTCAATAAGTTACAGTTTCAGAGTAATTTTGAATAAAACGCTTCGATTTGATAAGTGGATTGCAATGACGAAGTTTTTGTATGATTTCATGTCAGAGGCCCTATGGGCGGCTCGAGAACTTCTGACTTACAGCCTAATAAAAAAGGCTTATACAATGATTGTATAAGGCAATCGGTCTTGTCGCTAAAAGCAAATGGCAGACCCTAGTTTCTGCCTACCCGTGCGTGTACCTGGCTTCAGTGCATGTATTTGTGTAAATAACTATGTCCACAATGGTGCAATTATGTGACTTAATAACCAAAGTATAGTAAATAAAAGAAGTTATTTACAAATAAAATACAAAATGTTTATTTTAACCACAAAAACAAAGCAATTTCTTTATGTTACACGGAGTATACAAGCAGAAGGTATATTATAAAGGTGTTACAATTTTTATGTAAGAGTTTACTGCGAATCTAATTTACTGTGTCTTCGTCCACATAAGGTTACTCCTGTATCGTGGAGACCAAATTCAAGAAGAAAAGGTTCTAGACTATAAGTTCTAGAAATAGTTGTCACAG
Source organism: Yponomeuta sedellus (assembly GCA_934045075.1). Classification (NCBI taxonomy): domain Eukaryota; kingdom Metazoa; phylum Arthropoda; class Insecta; order Lepidoptera; family Yponomeutidae; genus Yponomeuta; species Yponomeuta sedellus. The sequence goes on from OW203743.1 coordinate 9,862,500, forward strand.
TTGTTAAGATTTCTCATGTTCATTTTTAGATGAAACCGTATTATAAAGCAAGTTCTGATTTTTTCCATTGGTGGCGCTAGCCTTAAGAAAGTTTAAGAGTTGTGTTATTAGACGCATGAAGACAGTTCTTCTATGCGTATTTTTTGAGTTCCCTCGCGGTTATTTTAAAGCAGACGCGACAAACTCAATTTGAACACCACAGTTGTGTGCAAGCTCAAACTGAGTAAAGTCCGTCCTTATGCCTTTGGAATAAGGCTCATATTACTGAACAAGCTTTCGAGGTCGAGCTTAAAGGGTAGTGAGTAATGGACAACAATTTTCATAACATTCGAGCGTGTTTTACGTAAAGTTGTTTTATGATATTAAACGATGCATCCTGTGATGCATGGTAAAAGCAATTTGCTCACCTAAATATGTCACTTAAAATTAAGCTGCTGTTACCAAAAGTGCTACTTACTGTAAGACCTTTATTGCAAACATACCTATGTTCACAAATAAATATATTGATTGATTGATACTTAACTGCTCAAGCAAACATTTTTAAAACGTTTGACGCCCGTTTGCCTCCATGTTGAGGCGCTACGCGGTACTAACTAACAATTTTCATAACATCCGAGCTAGATCCGAGATGTTTTATGTAAAGTTGTTTTATTTTATTAAACGATACATCCTGTGATGCATGTTAAAAGTAATTTACTCACTTAAATATGTCACTTAAAATTAAGCTGCTGTTACCAAAAGTGGTACTTAACCGCTAAAGAGAACACTTTTAAAAGTACGATGCCCATTGCCTCCGTGTTAAGGCGCTACGCGGTGCTAACTCGCGCCAACGATAAAAAAAAAACATATCTTCTTTTATAACGGTTTTATAAGGTTATGTAATAAATCACTCCTATATTGTATTGTTTACTGGGACTACCCCTTCCACTGTCCGCATTATCGTGGGTTAGCTGGAAGAAAATACTATCTAGTATAAAGCTCGCCTTTGTATAAATTTGTACACACATACATACATACATACATACATACATACATACATACATAACCTCACGCCTGTATCCCAGAGGGGTAGGCAGAGACCAGGGACTGCCACTTGCCACGATCCTGACAGATCACCTTCGTTTCATCAACGGTCATAAGTCGTTGCATGCACGCACGCCGGTTCCGGGTACTTTTTATCTTTCCCTTTGCTAATACATTCCCTATCTGGTCATTCATTTCTTTCATTCATAATGCATCATCGGAAAAAGTGAACATAAGAAACCATTTACCATTACATCATCAACAGGGACACACACCACATAACGTCATGAAATCTTCAGACACAATACAAATACAAACATTAAAAAAAAATTAAAAAATTTAATACAAGAAATCTTTATAAATAAATTTACGATGTTGAAATACCTAAAAAAAAAATGTTTATCTTATTTTTTATTTTTAGAAAGTCACGGTTAAATCTGTTAATTAAGTTAAAATTTGTTTTGAAATAAATGAATGAATGAATGAATGAATGAATGAATGAATGAATGAATGAATGAATGAATGAATGAATGAATGAATGAATGAATGAATGAATGAATGAATGAATGAATGAATGAATGAATGAATGAATGAATGAATGAATGAATGAATGAATGAATGAATGAATGAATGAATGAATGAATGAATGAATGAATGAATGAATGAATGAATGAATGAATGAATGAATGAATGAATGAATGAATGAATGAATGAATGAATGAATGAATGAATGAATGAATGAATGAATGAATGAATGAATGAATGAATGAATGAATGAATGAATGAATGAATGAATGAATGAATGAATGAATGAATGAATGAATGAATGAATGAATGAATGAATGAATGAATGAATGAATGAATGAATGAATGAATGAATGAATGAATGAATGAATGAATGAATGAATGAATGAATGAATGAATGAATGAATGAATGAATGAATGAATGAATGAATGAATGAATGAATGAATGAATGAATGAATGAATGAATGAATGAATGAATGAATGAATGAATGAATGAATGAATGAATGAATGAATGAATGAATGAATGAATGAATGAATGAATGAATGAATGAATGAATGAATGAATGAATGAATGAATGAATGAATGAATGAATGAATGAATGAATGAATGAATGAATGAATGAATGAATGAATGAATGAATGAATGAATGAATGAATGAATGAATGAATGAATGAATGAATGAATGAATGAATGAATGAATGAATGAATGAATGAATGAATGAATGAATGAATGAATGAATGAATGAATGAATGAATGAATGAATGAATGAATGAATGAATGAATGAATGAATGAATGAATGAATGAATGAATGAATGAATGAATGAATGAATGAATGAATGAATGAATGAATGAATGAATGAATGAATGAATGAATGAATGAATGAATGAATGAATGAATGAATGAATGAATGAATGAATGAATGAATGAATGAATGAATGAATGAATGAATGAATGAATGAATGAATGAATGAATGAATGAATGAATGAATGAATGAATGAATGAATGAATGAATGAATGAATGAATGAATGAATGAATAAATAAATAAATAAATAAATAAATAAATAAATAAATAAATAAATAAATAAATAAATAAATAAATAAATAAATAAATAAATAAATAAATAAATAAATAAATAAATAAATAAATAAATAAATAAATAAATAAATAAATAAATAAATAAATAAATAAATAAATAAATAAATAAATAAATAAATAAATAAATAAATAAATAAATAAATAAATAAATAAATAAATAAATAAATAAATAAATAAATAAATAAATAAATAAATAAATAAATAAATAAATAAATAAATAAATAAATAAATAAATAAATAAATAAATAAATAAATAAATAAATAAATAAATAAATAAATAAATAAATAAATAAATAAATAAATAAATAAATAAATAAATAAATAAATAAATAAATAAATAAATAAATAAATAAATAAATAAATAAATAAATAAATAAATAAATAAATAAATAAATAAATAAATAAATAAATAAATAAATAAATAAATAAATAAATAAATAAATAAATAAATAAATAAATAAATAAATAAATAAATAAATAAATAAATAAATAAATAAATAAATAAATAAATAAATAAATAAATAAATAAATAAATAAATAAATAAATAAATAAATAAATAAATAAATAAATAAATAAATAAATAAATAAATAAATAAATAAATAAATAAATAAATAAATAAATAAATAAATAAATAAATAAATAAATAAATAAATAAATAAATAAATAAATAAATAAATAAATAAATAAATAAATAAATAAATAAATAAATAAATAAATAAATAAATAAATAAATAAATAAATAAATAAATAAATAAATAAATAAATAAATAAATAAATAAATAAATAAATAAATAAATAAATAAATAAATAAATAAATAAATAAATAAATAAATAAATAAATAAATAAATAAATAAATAAATAAATAAATAAATAAATAAATAAATAAATAAATAAATAAATAAATAAATAAATAAATAAATAAATAAATAAATAAATAAATAAATAAATAAATAAATAAATAAATAAATAAATAAATAAATGTGGAGTTTCTTCTCCACATAATCTTATAATTGTGAAGCTAACACGTTTGACGTTCATTAAGCAATCATTTGGTTTTTATAGTGGATAAAATTGTCTTGGAAAGATTGACGAAACAAATATATATTGCGAATGTGAGTAGAAGGGCTGGTAAGGGACGTCCCAGACGGACATACATCGACCAAATAGGGGATTTATTAAGAAAGGGAAAGATGAAAAGTAGCCGGGACCAGCGTACGTGCAACGACTTATGAACGTTGATGAAGCGAAGGTGATCTGTCAGGATCGTGGCAAGTAGCCTATTCTCTGCCTACCCCTTTGGGATACAGGCTTGAAGTTATGTATGTATATATGTAAAATTCTCTGGACTTTGACTTTAACAATACAGATTTTTTTAAATAGTATCGTCCATTGATGTCCGTTTCTTTCCAATCACTCTAGCAGCCCGGACTTGGCCCCCGTGGTGGAGTATGGCCTAACCTTCCTGCGATGCAGGAATAGACCCGTGCCCCAGCAGTGGGGACATATAAGGGTTGATAATGATAAGATGATAACTCTAGCAGCCAGACCCTCCACAATTACGCGTGAACGCGCCGCGCCGGGACGATTGCTTTAATTTAATGGCGGATAATTTCTTTAATTATACTTTATTGCACACGAAACATTTAACAGGACATTACATAAGAAATAACATGTGCAAACGCGAGCTTATCTCTGAAAGATATTTCTTCCAGCAAACCTTAGAGAGTCGGAGAAGCAGTAAAAAGCGGGTCTATATGTAAACGTAAACGTGTACAAAATATACTACATAAATATTGAATAACCTACCTAACTATGAAAGAAAGAAATAAACTACGTAAACTAAAAATAAATACATAAATATATAGCTCAATGTTATGACAGAGATAGATAATGCTCTTTCAACCGCTTCTTAAATGTACCAGCAGTGGGACTAGCGCATATATTTTGTGGCAGCGCGTTCCACAGCCTGACCGAATGGACCGTGAAGGATTCTTGTAGGGCCTGAATCTTTAGGGGGCTACTATATTGTACAACTTTCATTCCAGCTATCCCCACGAAAAAAGTTAGATGGTGTGAGTTCCGGCAGCCGAGGTTGCCAGGATTTGTCTTCGTACTTGCTGATCATTTTCTTTGGAAAAATCTCAGGGCCGATTTGTCGCTTTACAGATATTGCTCAACCGCGAATACACGGTGTGTCCCCAAAATGTGACTTATGGCGGCTGTCATATCCGCAAATTGAGTGCTTAACACAGTAATTTCCCGCTAACGTCACTCGGCTAGTTTATTTTTAATAACAATCTAATCACACGACATCACATCACCTCACGTCACATCACACTTTACGCAAATATTATAAAGGCGAAAGTTTGTGAGATGTTTGTTACTTCTTCACGTATAAACGGCTGGAGCAATTTTGATAAAATTTATTATGGAGTTAGCTGATATCCTGGATTAACACATAAGTTACGCTTTACTGCGGGAAAATATCTTATTACTGTGGGAAAATCGATAAACTACGGATAAAACCGCGGGGCAGAGCTAGTTACAATATAAACTTGAAAATTTCCTGCTGGATACCCTATAGTAGCTATTTTTAGAACCAACTGAAAAGAAGCTAGGTCTAAACATCTAGGTATTTAAAGCAGTTTGCCAAAATCGGTTGTTTTAGCGGAAATGTATTTAAGTCCAAGGTCGTTGATGCTAGGTTCTAGGCTGTAGGCTTGTAACGTTTTATAACTTTTATAATTAATAAATAAACTCTGGAACGACTTCAGGTGTGATATTTGTAGATTTATAGTAACTTTAAAACAGAAAACTGGATAAAAACGGAGAAGCAGGTAAAAAGTCAGATCTGGTCAAAGGGTAAAGTAGTAGTGGTGAAAAATGAGTGAAATCGAAGAATGTGTGACGTACATAATTTAAATATTTGAAAATGATAGATGGAAAAAGAAATAAAAATGGTGTGAAGAGGTTTGCACCGTCACATTACCCGGGGGCACCGTTAAAAAAAAATTTTTTTAAACATATTTATTTAAAAAAAATTTTTTTTTTATAAAAAAATTGTCAAGTAAAATTATTTAATTTAAAATTTAAAGTCGAGAATCCAAAGTAAGGTCGATGAAGGTCGGGGATGTGGGATGGTAAGTAAATAAATAAGTAGTTCTGGCTTCTGATAGTTGTCACAGTTGTTAGGATTTATGATTTTTGAACTAAAACTTTCGTAAGCACAACACATTGTAGACTTTTAGTCCGGATCTACTTACGGGTGTAGTTATATCGGGAGAGTACCAGGTTTCGCTCCGATTTCCAGAGCTCAATCATGGTGAGCAGAGACGGAGCATATAACAACACCCGTAAGTAGATCCGGACTAAAAGTCTACAAGGATTTATGATGTTCACATTTTAGAGAAAAACGTATAATAAAAGGAGTTATCATAATTTATTACCTACATTGATAGGTATTAATAGGTAAAATAAACCGGCAGCATGGAAACCAGTGCTTAAGTGCATGAGACCCCCTTGCTAAAAGTGTGACTGTAGAGTTAATTTTAATTTCAATTAATAATCAATATTTTTAGTTCATGTAAAATAATTGGTTTCATAAATTTATTTTTTAACTTCAATTACTAATAATCAATATTGTTGACTTTATATAAAATAATTGATTTACCTATTTTGGAACGTAACTTCATAATTAACTTTTGTAATTCTTGCCGAGGGTAGTAAACTAACAGTTAATGCTTTCAAAAAGACACCTACCACCTCAGTCATCCGAGACTATGTCACCTGTAAAAGTGCCGAAACGTCGGAAAATTGTAAAAATGTAATAAACGAGCATAAATCCGTATAGAAACAGTTTTAATTATTGTTTATATTATTGGAACAATAGAGTTATAATAGTGTCGAAGAATCTGTTTTGCTAGCTGTCTTTGTTTAGATTATATGGCTGTTAGAAAAATAAAAATGGAATGGTTTCGTACATCGGGCATTAAAGTTTGAGCCACTTTCGTGGACTTGTTTGCTAGAGCGCGAAGGTTTAATCGAGATGCTTTCCTTCACAGTTAGTGAGTTGTACTGCAACTAAAACGTCACATATGCGTAACTAAGGGCCAGTTGCTGAACTGAGAATTTATTAATTAATTATTAACTGTAGTGCTTTCCCTTCGAATTTTTGGAAAAGAGCGCGAGGAAAGATTCTTAAGTATTTATGGTTGCCTGGAAGAAATTGCTTTTAGTAATAAGGTCGCCATTTGTTCTTTATTTTTATAGAATTTCTGTTACTGTACATAATTTCTGTGTAAAATAAAGAATATTCTATCTATTTACTTAGTGAAATTCTTAATTCATAAACTGGTCGTTAGACAACAGTCAATGGTACATGCCAGGATTTGAACCTCCCCGGCAGTGGAGACATACAAAAGGGTTGATATCAATAAACCAGAATAAGAAATAATTCATTTTGGATGCCCATGTTATGAGACGTAATCGTTGCAAATAACCCTTTTCACTCTTGAAATTAAATTAATTTACTCTATCGTCATCTGATACAGATATTTCGTCTCAAAAAACAACTCCGAATGAAGTTCTGTGTAATAAAAGGAAAATGCAATTAAAAGCCGATGGTAAATCGCTCGTAGCCCCGACTGCCTGAGTGATCTTAAGCGATCACGAAGGTAAAGCAACATAGGGTGCGTTCAGTGGATGGATGGGTGACCGTCTATGACTAACGCTAGTGGCATTTTTCCGAGCGGTTCTGTGCTTTGCAAGGCATGTTAAATCGATCATGTCGTATACGAAATTATCGAATTAACCGGTTAACTCGAGTTAATTAGCTAACCCGGGCTGATGCAAGTGGGCCTAAGTGTCATATTAGTCCCAATATTTCTATTACACGAATACCTATATCAGGTTCTATCCGATAGTAGCCGAGGTATATTCTAAAAGCTAACATACTGTACATTCGTAAAGTTATAATGACTTCCCATGGTCAACCTCTGGCTAGCGGGGATAGAAAACATTGTGAGGAAACCTGAAGATCTGAGGTGCTTACAGAGACATATAATAATTACGACTAAACAAAATTTCAAATCGAATTCGTTATAACTCTGATAAAGATATGTAGAACACTTGTATTACAGATTACAAACAAAACTTCCTAAAAAAAAAACTATTTAGAGGCTAAAAATTTCACCTATGCCGGGATTCGAACCCGTGACCTCTGCCTATCCGTGCCAGCCAGAGGTCGCGGGTTCGAATCCCGGCATGGGTGAAATTTTTAGCCTCTAAATAGGTTTTTTTAAAATTGTCCTTAGCACGGGTTAGTGCATTAAAAATAAAAATAGTATAAAACTTCCTAATTCAAATATTAATTAAAAAGTTTTTATTATAACATTCATTCATACATGAATGAAAGAGTTCTAAATATACACGCCGCAAAAGAAAGCTGAGGCATTCATCGCTACAAATTCTCAGACTATTGGAATGTAAACATATTTGCGTACGCCCATTCAATGGACCGCCTATGTGTTTACGTATACAGTCGACAGCACATCAACCTTTACAGATGTGCACTCTAATCAGTTACGTTAAGGACAGCTTTTCAACAAAAATGTAAAGTTCAACCTGCCGTCGACTGTAGGTACTCCGTATTGAAAGAACACGAACAACGAGTTTTCATCTCGTAGTGATGGGCTTAACATTTTTAACTCCGTGGAAAAAGTCTTAGTACCAGAGCGGTACCACTCACCAAAAATTAAAGAAAACATCGTGAGGAGACCCTAGAGGAGACCTGAAATACTAAAATACTTCAAATACGTTAAAATACTTTCGTGCCAGCGCTCTTTCCAACTGTACGTAATACAGGGAATATTGTAAATAGGTTCGAAATTTCACTGGTGCCGGTGAGTCGCCCATTAGCTCAGATGGAAGAGCGCTGGCACGGATAGCCAGAGGTCGCGGGTTCGAATCCCGGCATGCGTGGAATTTTTGGCCTCCAAATAGGTTTTTAAAATTATGTAATTGTCGTCAGACGACAGACGGAGATGCTGATGCGGAGTGCCCAGACAGGACAAACGGACAGACATGTTGAAACTATTAGGGTTACTTCCTAACTTCGGAACCCTCAAAAGCTATGATGATATAAAGACATGTCAATGTATTACAAGCTGTGTTCAAAATAAGGCAAGTATGCAGAAGGTTGTAAGTGTGATTTAGCTTTTATAAGAATAATAAAAAATATTCATGGACATATTACACTGATCTCGTTAGCCCTATACTAAGTACAACTAAATGACTTGCGTTACGGGTGTTAACTCGATGATAGATTTAATGCAATAAATATATAAATAACATCCAAGACCCGAGACAAACAAGAAAACTTCGTTTCCTAGTATGACCCGGCCGGGGATCGAAACCGAGACCTTGGGTTTTCAGTTTTATTCTAGCACAGAGCAAATAGAAACGCCATTTCCCCGCACTACGCCTTTCTCCATCCACGTGTACATTCGAAGATACCCTGGGATTTTCTTTGAGAGAAATAATCATCTTTATGCTGCTGGTAATAAGGCGCCAATGAAGTTGCCCCGACTATCGCTTTCCTTACCGTACATGGAAGGTTTATATAAAAATTTCAAATTCCGTTCGTTCGATTTGATCAATGCCAACCAACTGAGTTTTCAATTTATTCGACGCCATTGTTCGGTTCGTCTATAGACTTCGTTATAGACGGTGTTACCTTAAGTTTGTTCTTATTACTAATATTGATTTAAAAGACTTCGTTTTCTAGTTTATAAGCTTTTGTTTTCCGTGTTTCGTGGTTGGTTACGGTATTTACCAAAAAGTTAGGCTGACCAGCGTCTTGTTTATGTAACTTTCCACGTATAAAAGACCGTTGGGACACTACACCCAAATGAGGCAATACATCCAAACAAAAAATAAATATCGAAATCGGTTAGGATTTGACGAAGTTTTGTAAGAATATAGTAAAAAAAAAGTAATATACGCGTGGAATTGGTAACCTCCTCCTTTATTGAAGTTGGTTAAAAGCGGGTTCTTCGTTTGAAATTTGTGTTTGTATGTATGATTATCAGTAATTATGTGGCGTTTCGGCTGAAGCGATTTTGATGTGAAAGTATTTGCCTTCGATTAAAAAAAAAAGAAGTTTCTCATTTCGACCCATGCATACATCCTTATGTACGTACATAAGTACATACATACTATGTATGTATGTATGTATGTATATATATACATACATACATACATACGTATGTATGTATGTATGTATGTATGTATGTATGTATGTATGTATGTATGTATGTATGTATGTATGTATGTATGTATGTATGTATGTATGTAATTATTTAACCACAAAATAAGAAGAGTCTTTAAAAATGACTCATAATAACAAACAATGCGACTTCATTTAAATTGACGTCCCGCTGAACATATAGAAACCTATGTTTTAAAAGTTTGTAAGACCGATTGCTTTGTTTTGATAGCAGTTCTTATTTTAGTTCATATTTTTTAGAGGCTTGCAAGACTAGTGACAGGTCTTACTGTCAGAAGTTTTCAAGTCTCCCTAAGGCCTCTGACTTGGCTTAAATTAAATTATTTAACCAAAAATTAAGAAGAGTCTTCGAAAATGACTCATAATAACAAACAATGCGACTTCATTTAAATCGACGTCCCGCTGAACATATAGAAACCTATGTTTTAAAAGTTTGTAAGACCTATTGCTTCGTTTTGATGGCAGCTCTTAATTTTTGTTCTAATTATTGTTTGGAAACCCCTTAATCCCTTCTTATATATTCAAAACGTAACTAACAGTAATATCAATGTACCCTTAGACTCAAACGTATTTCCTGGAAATAAATTGAGGATTTAAAAGGATTAAATGTTGAGGAACTGATTGGCTCAAGATTATTCAATCTCAGTTGGACTGTGAAACAGCGACTGTTAAACGAAACAAACAGAAATGGAAGTTAATAATATTCTTACTAATATTACAAAAGAGCTAGATTGGCTATTCATAGTGGCGTGCTGATACCAACACTTATGTATGGTAGCGAGACTTGGGTGTGGCAAAAGAAGCAAGAAAGTAGAATTACTGCAGTAGAAATGAGGTCCTTGAGAAGTATGTGTAGTGTTACTTTGAATGACAGGATACGCAATAGTCTGATAAGAGAACGTTGTGGACTGAAAAAGGATGTAGTGACTAGAATTGAGAAAGGAATGTTGCGTTGGTTTGGACATGTGGAGAGGATGAAGGAAGAAAGATTGACAAAACAAATATATATTGCGAGTGTGAGTGGAAGGGTAGGTAAGGGTCGTCCCAGGCGGACAAACATCGACCAGATAGGGAATGTATTAGCAAAGGGAAAGATAAAAAGTACCCGGAACCGGCGTGCGTGCATGCAACGACTTATGAACGTTGATGAAACGAAGGTGATCTGTCAGGATCGTGTCAAGTGGCAGTCCCTTGTCTCTGCCTACCCCCCTTGGGATACAGGCGTGAGGTTGTGTATGTATTACAAATCCGTTATATAACCACTCGCTAACGGTGAAGGAGTACTTCGTGAGGAAACCTGAGTGTCTGAGGTAGTCAAATGCATCAGTGGTTGATTTTTTTTTCTTCTGGTATAAAATACCAAAAACACGAACAATCAAATGAGACAGTGACTAAAGTATAGGTACGCACACACATAAAATAGGCAGCGGCTGTACAATATGAGTTCAAAAACAGTGTCAGAGTCCTATCCCCTAAACTTGGCAAAACCAGTATCTTAGGGAATAGTATTATTGCCTAAGCGGTGGTAGCTCAGTGTGTAGAACCATGGACTGGCAAGCGAAAGCCCCAGGTTCGATCCCGAGTGCGGGCATGTACCAATGACTTTGTTTAATTTCAAAGCTACGTACATTTGCGAATTTGTAGTCGCAATACCACACGCTAACGGTGAAGGAAAACATCGTGAGGAAACCCGCGGCTTGGTTGGCTCCGCACGTATTGACTAGTCTTTCCTGTGGGCTAGGCCAACTAAGCTGTCAGGAGGTATAGGTGCTGGGCAAGCCTAAAAACTATCTATAAAACCATGTCCCAGGCACTACAGCGTCGGAGTGGTCCCTTCACCCATCTAGTGTGTGAGTGAAGATAACACTGGACGCTGTATAGATCATCTCATTAAGTAGATGCAAAAAGGCCAATATTTATTTAATTAGTATTGCCTAGTGTCACGTGTAGTAATTGTGATTAACCTGAAATTGCCCCTGTTTCGATTTCAACCCCTGCATGTCCCCACTGCTGGGGCACGGGTCTCTTCCTGCGTTGCACAGGTTAGGCCATACTCCACCACGGGGGCCAAGTCCGGGTTGGTGGAGGTTTGTAAGACAGTGGCGGGCCTTACTGTCAGAAGTTATCAAGCCGCCTATAAGGCCTCTGACATGGCTTAACGACTGCCATTACATGACAGCCGGCACCCACGGCTTAGCGTGCCTTGCGAAGCACGGAAGCGCTCGGAAAAATGCCACTAGCGGTAGTAACGGGACGGTTACCCATCCCGCACCTGACCGCGCCTGTTGTTGCTTAACTCGAGAGATTGTTTCCAATCACTCGGTTCGACTAGGCCACAAGCGCTTTGCCCCTGTTTACTTGGGAAGTATAAAGATATATAGATTTACTGCATGTTCACCAGGAATCACATAAGAGACTTAAAAATATTTCCTTCAGCGACTTTCCGTGGTAAGGTTGTCTGGAAGATATTGCTTTCAGCAATAAGTCCGCCAATTGTACTTTGTATCTTTCGAATCTTTGTACTTTGTATCTTTGTATCGACGAAACATGTTTTATAATATGTGCTCTGGTGTACAATAAAGAATATTCTTATCTTATCTTAAATAACAGTACAGTACAAGTGGCGGCCTTTAATACTAAAAGTTAAAGAGAGTAGTATTATAGAGTGCATTATAACATTATACTGTCCCCATATGAAGCGACAGTAGCCCAGTGGCTAGTACAATGGACTCGAGAGACCCAGGTACGGTCCCCAGGGCGGGTACGTACTAATGACTTTGTTTTCTATGTTATACACATTTTTGAAGTTATAGTAGCAATACCACTCGCTAAATGAAGGAAAACATCGTGAGGAAACCTGAGTGTCTGAGATGATCAACTACCTCAGTGCTTGAAATTGCCAATACGCGGTGGGCATGCGTGGTAATTAAGCCCATACTCGCTCTTTCTGTATGACCTGCAGCGTCACGTATGTAGACTGCATTATAACAGCATTATAATACAGAGAATAGTGTAAAGAGGTTCGAAATTTCACTGATGCCGGTGAGTCGCTCATTAGCTCAGTTGGGAAGAGCGCTGGCTCTTCCCAACTGAGCTAATGGGGTTCGGGATCCAACTGAGCTAATGGGGCAACGGAGCGGGGTTCGAATCCCGGCATGGGTAGAATTTTTAGCCTCTAAATCTTTTTTTTTCTGCATTATAAGTTTATATTCTCATGATTATATTCTTTTGAACGTTGATGAAGCGAAGGTGATCTGTCAGGATCGCGGTAAGTGGCAGTCCCTGGTCTCTGCCTACCCCTCTGGGATACAGGCGTGAGGTTATGTATGTATGTATATTTATTCTTTTTTTACTGCACTAACCTGTCCTAAAGACAATATAAAAAAAAGCCTATTTAACCTAACCTATTTAGCTGGCACGTATAGCCAGAGGTCGCGGGTTCGAATCCCGAAATGGGTAGAATTTTTGGCCTCTCAACAGGTTTTTTATATTCTCATCTAAGGTTTAAAACAATACATTTTATGGTTTTACATTGGTATCGTTATCAACCCTTGTATGTCCCCACCGCTGGGGCACGGGTCTCTTCCTGTATCGCAGTAAGGTTAGGCCATACTCCACCACGGGGGCCAAGTCCGGGTTGGTGGAGGATTGTAAGACAGTGGCGGGCCTTACTGACAGACGTTATCAAGCCGCCCATTAAGCCTCTGACATGGCTTAATGACTGCCATCATATGACAGCCGGCACCAACGGCTTAACGTGCCTTGCGAAGCACGGAAGCGCTCGGCAAAATGCCACTAGCGGTAGTCACGGGACGGTCACCCATCCTGTACCTGACCGCGCCTTTTGTTACTTAACTCAAGTAATTGATTCCAATCACTCGGTTCGCCTAAGCCACAAACGCTTCGAGCGTATGTAAAGAATATTCTATCTTCTATCTGTCTATGTCGTGGCATAGGAGTTAATATTCACAGGAGTTAATATGTTGGTAAAACACGTGTGTGCATTCACACTTATCTTTTCTAATACCGAAGGACTCGCTTTTCAGTAACATAATAAACAGTTATGTCGTCGATAGAGTTAGCTTTCTACTTTGTTATCAGATCGGGGGGTACTAAAATGCACGTATAATAAAGAATAGCAATCATTGTATACGTTACAGCGAGATGCGCTCAGCATTTTCTATCCGCCAGTTGTTTATGCGAGAACTTCCGTGCTAAAAATATTGCGGTTAATATCTTTTTACACAATATCCATTGCGTCACCCTATCGGACGGTAAAAATGGAACATGCTGTAAAAGAGCGGTGTAAAAAATGAAGGCACTTTCTTCCCGACCAAAAACGGAAATCAAAACAGTTTACGACTTTTTTATCTTCTTGACTTATTACGAGTGGCACTGCCTGTGTAATTTCAAATACTTAGGCGTAGATGGTAGATTATTTTTTCAGACACTGAATGTGGACAGACCTATTGAAATATACTTTACGCCTTGCTCAACACAATCGTTATAGAAATAAAATTCTTTGAATGCATTATAGTACAAAGAGGTTACTCTTTACACCATTTTTTTATATTTCTTTTTCTATCTATCACTTTCAAATATTTAAAATTATGTCACACATTTCTGAGATTTCCTTTATTTAAGAAAATGCTTTACATCTTGACTAGACGTTACTATTTTTACCTGCTTATACCCTTTTTATACAGTTTTCTCTTTTTATTATAAATATGTAATAAATAAAATAGTACAAATAAAGCACAAAGTTCCAGTTTTATTGTTTATAAAAGTTTTACAACTCTACAGAGGTGGCATTAAACGAGTCTACTCGACCTACTTCTGATCCTTGATTATGTTACTGCGTTATAGTACTATGACAGATTAATGGTCGGGCCACGTGAGGAGATTTTTCATACCATTGACGCTTAGAAGGTTCGATGTAAGTGCGCCCGTAGATTTGAAGCAGCAACGAAATTAAATCCCCAGGTTTATGTAGTTGTCATTCTACCACTATGCATTAGCAGTATCTAGGACCTGGTGCAACCTGAGCATTAATTATCGCGTGTTTTGGCAAATCCTTTCATCACACATACTCAAGTCCAGCCTTCAAGCTGCCGCTGAGCTTAGTCTCTTTTAGTATCGAAGGTTTCTCGCAGAATAGTCAGAAATGTTATCTGAACATAAACTGCGAAATACATAAAGCCGAATTTCTTCTCTATGTATTACTTGGATGCACACCAAAATTCGTCATCATCGAAATCCCTCCGACTAGGTGGGATGACGATCTGCAAAAATTGCAGGCAGATGCTGGATGCGGCAAGCTGAAGACAGGGCGCTATGGCGCTCATTAGGGGAGGGCTATGTCCAGCAGTGGACTAGTATAGCCTGACGACGACGACACCAAAAAATACACAGAGACGAAAATCGACTTCAGACAAACTTTCCTGGATTTTATATTTTTTACTTTTATTTACTTTTACAAAATACATAAAAACAAATATTGATTGACTGTTGTTTATCAATTTCATAAGTCAATATTTAAAAAAAGATATTTACTGAAAGTTAAAGCTGATAGTGTCACAATAAATAGATTACGTGGAAAAGAAGCTGACAAGGAAACTCCGCATTTTTTTTAAAACACGCAAAGTGTCACACGCGGAAGAGAAACCCCACAACGCACAACTTCTAAAATCCTTTTCCCTTTAGTTCCAGAGACGTAGTGTCAAAACATGTCTTCGCTGAGGACAAGCGCGTTGTCAAAACAAAATTCGTAAAATCGCGCGGGTAATTTTTAATTAATTTCGTGGAATTAGTCGTGGATCTTTTTAAAATTTTTCTGATGATTTATGTTAACAGCGTCATTGAGTTTTACTTAATGTTGACGCTGATGTCACATTAGTAACGTGCTCTACTCTGCTAAAATAATAATTGGTTTCGTTTTCGAGATCGTCTCCCATATGCAGAGATGTGGCTACATCAGTCACATCGCTAATTATAAACAAAATGGCCATATTATAACAAAATTATAGTTTTTTCAGGAGTCTTTCCTAATTTCAATTCTATTGTATTGTATCGAACGGCATACTACAATTTTTAGAAATTGCTTTTTTTCCACAATGTTAATCGAAAGAGCAGTACGGGTCTTTACGCTTTTATAAATTGTGAAATTCTTTAATAAATAATATTTTATTTATTATATGAGGGCACACAGACGTTATCCCGAAGCGTAGCAGAGCCGGTCAAAAGCAATCATCGACATCATCACCTTAGACTGAATAGAACACATTGATGAAGAAAGTAGGAGAGTGAACATGAAATATATGAATTAGTCTCTAGAGACTTATAGACTTAGCCTAGGCTAAGCCTTGATTCCACTAACCTACTCGGGCTGAAACGAAATTGCAACGAAATTAGAATGCGCCGCCACGCCCTAGTAGCCACTACAAGCTCGGTTGTTTCATTTCAGCGTACTGATCTGGGTCAGTCTACACTATAAGGCTGGGAACACACTTGGCCGTGGGGCGAGGATAGCCCGATAAAAATGTTTTGAAACGATATACGTACAATTTTTTATAAATAATGTTTTACATGAGTGCATGGCAAGTTGAAGACAGGGTGCTATGGCGCTCGTAAGGGGAGGGCTATGTCCAGCAATGGACTAGCATGTCCTGACGACGATGAGTGCACAAAAACATCGGGTGAAAACCTGAATGTCTGAGATGTTCAAAGATTCCGCGGTTTGCTCACGTGGTAATTGAGCCCACACTCTCTTTCTGAGAGAAAGCCTGCGCCACGCAATGGGACGTTTATAGGCTACAGAACTACCTGGCTACCCATAGCACAGGGTATCCTTGTTTGGGAGCCAGGACAAATACTGTAACTTTTAGTACATAATAAACGTTTTTCATTTCATTTTCATTTCATCGAACTCATAACGTCCTCCTTTTTTGAAGTCGGCTAAAAATATATGCGCACTTTTGACTGTCATTCAGTGTTTTGGTTGAAAACTAAGTTGAAACTTTTTTTTAAGAAAAATGTGGCGTGTGTTTGCTTATTGCCCACATACTGATCTCTTATTTCTGACATTAACAACTTTGTCAACGTTCATTAAGTAAACATTATGTTTTTATAATGAACAGATATGTAATTGTGCACTTTATTGTAATAAAAAAAAAATTTTTAATGCACTAATCCGTGCTAAGGATGTAGTGTTGTAGAACTTTATAAATAATAAAACTGGAACGACTTTAACTTTGTGGTTTATTTATGCTGCTTTATAATAATAATAATAATAATAGTAATAATAATAATAATAATAATAATAATAATAATAATAATAATAATAATAATAATAATAATAATAATAATAATAATAATAATAATAATAATAATAATAATAATAATAATAATAATAATAATAATAATAATAATAATAATAATAATAATAATAATAATAATAATAATAATAATAATAATAATAATAATAATAATAATAATAATAATAATAATAATAATAATAATAATAATAATAATAATAATAATAATAATAATAATAATAATAATAATAATAATAATAATAATAATAATAATAATAATAATAATAATAATAATAATAATAAGCAGGTAAAGTAGTCAGATCTAGTCAAGATCTAAAGTAGTACCTAATGCTGAAAATGAAGGAAATCTCGAAAATGTGTGACATCATTTTTAATTTTTAATGTGTGTCAATTGTTCGTTTTATTTGAATTGAATTATTACGTCGAAATATACGTCATAACAACATTTGCATACAGGCACATGCATTGCCTCTGGCACCATAATAGCCTGTTTTGAGAACAGCGACGTTACCGTCATGTAAACATCCAAGACCTGGGGGATTTTTTTTGTCCACAGCCAGGTCTGGAACCCGGGACCTCTCATATGGTAGGCAGTAGCACTACCGCTGCGCCACAGAGTTCGTCGTCGAATATACATTCACGTAACTGAATATAACTATCTTGTAGCCCTTAGGTCTATGTAGGCCTTAACAGTCGCTGAATTTTTTTAAGGGACCAATAAATCTGCGATCTGCGAAAAACGCTATAGCGCTCATTAGGGGAGGGCTATGTCCAGCGGTGGACTACATAATATAGCCTAAAGAAGAAGAATAAATAAAAATAACGGTATGAACTTGGTATTTTAAACACCTTATCGCTTTTCACCGAACCCAAAATTGGCTTACCTGTCATTCTTAACCCGTTACATACAAAAAGGTACATCATATATTATTTTATTTAGAATACACTTACATGTAAGTTATAATGTAAGAGTCCTACCAAATTGTAAGTAAACTAGCTAACATCGCAACGTTGTTTTGGCATATAAATTAGCCTACAGCCTATTTTTAGACCTACCAAATATGTACAAAAACAACACTGTGCCACGAAATTTTTGTATATTAAATGTACACTTCATCATCACCAACCCATTATGTCCCCACCGGGGGGCACGGGTCTCTTGCGTAGGGAAGGTATAGGCCATACTCCACCACGGGGCCCAAGTCCGGATTGGTGGAGGATTGCAAGACTAGTTTCTGGTCTTACTGTCTTAATTAATGTACCCCTCTTCTTCTTCTTCAGGCTATATTAGTCCACTTCTGGTCACAGCCTTCAATGAGCGCCTTAGCGCAAGGTTGTGCTATCAGTGGGGGGTAATGCCCATAATCTCTATATAATTAATGAACCATACATACGTACATAACCTCACGCCTGCATCCCAAAGGGGTAGGCAGAGACCAGGGACTGCCATTTGCCACGATCCTGACAGATCACCTTCGCTTCATCAACGTTCATAAGTCGTTGCATGCACACACGCTGGTTCCGGGTACTTTTTATCTTTCCCTTTGCTAATACATCCCCTATCTGGTCGTTGCATGCACACACGCTGGTTCCGGGTACTTTTTATCTTTCCCTTTGCTAATACATCCCCTATCTGGCCTATGTATGTCCGCCCCGGACGACCCTTACCAACCCTTCCACTCACATTCGCAATATAATATTTGTTTCGTCAATCTTTCTTCCTTCATCCTCTCCACATGTCCAAACCAACGCAACATTCCTTTCTCCATTCTAGTCACTACATCCTCTTTCAGTCCACAACGAACCCTTAATATTTAATAATTATTTATTGTTGTAAATAGATTCTTGCGTCAAGTCTACAGATCAGATATCTAAAGCGGCGATTTGGCACTAAATTCATACAATCGGCATCTAAATAAACTCTACCTTTTCGTTCGAAACCAGTTCTTAATTCACCCTTAGTAAGGGCTACTTGAGTTTGTTTAATGTCGTCCATGGTACATGCGTCTTCGATATGGATGACTGATCGAGATTAATGACGGCTAATCTCTGTTAATTATTTTTATAATCAACTGGCCACGGTTTATCGGTGAATGACTTTAATTTTAATACATTATCGCAATGTCATTGCTGCGCCACTTAGTAAAATTATAATATACAAAAGCAAATTAAGACTCATTCATAACAAATTAATTCTCTAGAGCTTAAGTATCTGAGAGCTTTAATTAGAGAGAGAGATTCAGACTTAACCACAAAAACATGACTCCTAAAATTCAGATACAAATGTTTTAGCTTAAGGGACTTGAATGAATTGGAGAGATGCAGTATTATATTTTTCTATATAGGTATTAGCATGAATTACAACCATTACAATACCTTATTTTAAAACCTATTTAGAGGCTAAAAATTCCACCCATGCCGGGACTCCAATCCGCGACATGTGGCTAAACGTGTCAGCGCTCTCCCAACTGGGCTTAAGGGCGAATTACAGGCATCAGTGAAATTTCGGCCTCAGTGGCGCAGCGGTTTAGCACGCTGACTGTGAAACGGGAGGTCTCGGGTTTGATCCCCGGCCGGGTCAAACTAGGAAACTTTTAATTTATTTATTTATTTATTTATTTGTTTATTTATTTATTTATTTATTTATTTATTTATTTATTTATTTATTTATTTATTTATTTATTTATTTATTTATTTATTTATTTATTTATTTATTTATTTATTTATTTATTTATTTATTTATTTATTTATTTATTTATTTATTTATTTATTTATTTATTTATTTATTTATTTATTTATTTATTTATTTATTTATTTATTTATTTATTTATTTATTTATTTATTTATTTATTTATTTATTTATTTATTTATTTATTTATTTATTTATTTATTTATTTATTTATTTATTTATTTATTTATTTATTTATTTATTTATTTATTTATTTATTTATTTATTTATTTATTTATTTATTTATTTATTTATTTATTTATTTATTTATTTATTTATTTATTTATTTATTTATTTATTTATTTATTTATTTATTTATTTATTTATTTATTTATTTATTTATTTATTTATTTATTTATTTATTTATTTATTTATTTATTTATTTATTTATTTATTTATTTATTTATTTATTTATTTATTTATTTATTTATTTATTTATTTATTTATTTATTTATTTATTTATTTATTTATTTATTTATTTATTTATTTATTTATTTATTTATTTATTTATTTATTTATTTATTTATTTATTTATTTATTTATTTATTTATTTATTTATTTATTTATTTATTTATTTATTTATTTATTTATTTATTTATTTATTTATTTATTTATTTATTTATTTATTTATTTATTTATTTATTTATTTATTTATTTATTTATTTATTTATTTATTTATTTATTTATTTATTTATTTATTTATTTATTTATTTATTTATTTATTTATTTATTTATTTATTTATTTATTTATTTATTTATTTATTTATTTATTTATTTATTTATTTATTTATTTATTTATTTATTTATTTATTTATTTATTTATTTATTTATTTATTTATTTATTTATTTATTTATTTATTTATTTATTTATTTATTTATTTATTTATTTATTTATTTATTTATTTATTTATTTATTTATTTATTTATTTATTTATTTATTTATTTATTTATTTATTTATTTATTTATTTATTTATTTATTTATTTATTTATTTATTTATTTATTTATTTATTTATTTATTTATTTATTTATTTATTTATTTATTTATTTATTTATTTATTTATTTATTTATTTATTTATTTATTTATTTATTTATTTATTTATTTATTTATTTATTTATTTATTTATTTATTTATTTATTTATTTATTTATTTATTTATTTATTTATTTATTTATTTATTTATTTATTTATTTATTTATTTATTTATTTATTTATTTATTTATTTATTTATTTATTTATTTATTTATTTATTTATTTATTTATTTATTTATTTATTTATTTATTTATTTATTTATTTATTTATTTATTTATTTATTTATTTATTTATTTATTTATTTATTTATTTATTTATTTATTTATTTATTTATTTATTTATTTATTTATTTATTTATTTATTTATTTATTTATTTATTTATTTATTTATTTATTTATTTATTTATTTATTTATTTATTTATTTATTTATTTATTTATTTATTTATTTATTTATTTATTTATTTATTTATTTATTTATTTATTTATTTATTTATTTATTTATTTATTTATTTATTTATTTATTTATTTATTTATTTATTTATTTATTTATTTATTTATTTATTTATTTATTTATTTATTTATTTATTTATTTATTTATTTATTTATTTATTTATTTATTTATTTATTTATTTATTTATTTATTTATTTATTTATTTATTTATTTATTTATTTATTTATTTATTTATTTATTTATTTATTTATTTATTTATTTATTTATTTATTTATTTATTTATTTATTTATTTATTTATTTATTTATTTATTTATTTATTTATTTATTCTTTACAATACTCTCTGTATTACGTACAGGCAGAAACATCTGGCTGAAGTAATTGGCATCAGTTGCAGGAATTTTGAGCCCCTAAATAGATTTTTACAAGTGTCCTTAGCACGGGTTAGTGCGTTAAAAAGAATATAATCATTAGCTTCTACATCGATAAATCGCCAACAGATTTAAAAGACAAAGACTCGTCTTCAATTAATTTTTTTAAGGAAATAATATGACGAACCTTCTTGATTCAAATTGAACACAAACGGCTGTGCCAGCCAGTTATACCCAGAACCTGGCACTTTATCCTCTGTTTATCGTACGTTTAAAATAAAATAAATATATTTTTTCAAGGAACGTTCCACTCTTTGGCTGATAAAGGCTCTCTATTTCGCATCTACAATAAATAATTCATCCTGAACTTAATTCCGGAATAAATTACTTGATTTTTTATTGGAAAGTGTTGTGCTTATGATTAAAACTGTTTTAATTCGAGAATACTAAATTAATAAAATAGCAATAAACTTGTGACGCGCGTCGCAAAACGGTTAATGAATGCTTCAGTAGATTTGAATTTCGAGGCTTGACGCTATCAAAAGTTCACCTATCATTTTCAAACCACTGGCCACTTTGAACTGAAGAGCTTATCACAAAATCGATGCGCGATTTGATTTGATAAAATAGCGCCGCAATTTCACGTTTAAATAAAGAGAATACCTGTGGTGTTTGGCTAAAATTATCTCTATAATTAAACGGATACTGCTCGACCTTTTTTTTCATACACTGCCTAAGGTCGTGTTAAATATCCAGGGTCGTTGGACTCAAGCACGCGATTCCTAAACACATATAGTTTCGGAGAAAATGAAAAAACCTTGTATATTATGACGTTTTTATTATCTTTATTACATTATAGAAGACCTGTCATAAATGAATGGCTTGAAAGTACACTTCTTTTTCACAAAATTTAAGGATCTGCTATTTCTATAAGTTATGGGATATCATCATCATCCTTCGCGTCGCTCGTAGCCCCGGCCGATCACTAAGGTTAAGCAGCATAGGTTGTGTTCAGTGGATGGATGGGTGACCGCTTTTGTAACGATAGTGGTATCTTTCCGAGCGGTTCCATGCTTCGCAAGACATGTTAAGCAGTTGGTGCCGGCTGCCGTCGATAGATGGCAGTCGTTAAGTCAAGTCAGCGGCTTTAGAGCGGCTTGAAAACCTCTGATAGTGAGACCAGCCACTAGTCTTGCAAGCCTCCACCAATCCGGTCTTTGCTACCATTTTGTAGTATGGCCTATACCTTCGTCAGGGAAGAGACTCGCGGCCCCACCGTGGGGTGGGGATATAATGGGTTAATGATGATGATCATCATCCTACTTCTCCTCACTGTTGGGTATATTCATTTTCCTTCTTACGCCATCTTTCGCGGCCCCTCTGATGATTTAGTCACATAGTCCCGCCATCGAACTGCGGGTGTACCCACTGACCGAAATGGTTAAGACTGATGCTGGCTGACCCCTGCGTGTGTCTGGCCGGAGTACTTTTGTTTTCCTGACTTTTGTAAAACCATTACCTACTGTTTTGGCATTTAAAGTTACTGATGGCAACTATGGAATCTTAGCTATTAGCCAGAGAACTAAAATTATCGACAAAGCTTAACGGGTATATTCTTTTTGTTGCACTAACCCGTGCTAAAGACAATTTTTAAAAACTTATTTAGTGGCTAAAATTCCACCCATGCCGGGACTCGAACCCGCAACCTCTTGCTAACCGTGCCAGCTCTCTCCCAACTGACCTAAAGGGCAAGTACCAGCATCAGTGAAAATTCGAACCACTTTACAATACTCAACAGCTTACTTACAGCAATACTTCCAACTCAACGGATTAGCAAACTGAAGTGGCAGTGAGCGGGTCATATCTGCCGCAGGACTGATAACCAATGGGGTAGACTGGTTCTTGAGTGGAGATGGCGAATTGTAAACGTAGCATAGGACGCCCTGTGACCAGAGTGCTTAGTGCGAGTTTGACAGATCCAATCGAATAACTTTACTACCGCGTTAATCGAGCATTGAGTAGTGAGTATGAGTAAGTTAAATGTTCGAACGCTGTCACAGACTCACAGTACAACTCGCACTCGCGTTTATTCGTGTTTTGGCTAGTAAACGTGTTCACTTTTCAACGTAAACCATTACAACTCGCACTCAGCAATTTTAATTTCCATACTTGTCGCTAGGTGGCGCTTCCTCGATGCCATAGAAATATGAGTTTACGTTAACGCGATCGAGTAGTTAAAAAACTCGCACTAAGCACTCAGGTGGAGCAAAAACATTCACAAAGCGGTGGGCAGTGACGGGAAGAGGCGAGCCGGAGATCAGGCTCAGTGGCGTGTCTTAGGAGAGGTGTTTGTTCAGCAGAGGACTGACACCGACTGATTATGATGGAATCTTGTTATACAGATGGCAACTGATGTATTAGGTTTAAAATTACTTGAGAAAAGATGGTTGGAGTGGAGTTGTTTTTTCCCGCTGCCTTTAATTTTTATATTGTTTGACATTCTTATAACATTTTTATTTGTAATGCACTAACCCGTGCTAAGGACAAATTTAAAAACCTATTTAGAGGCTAAAAATTTCACCCATGCCGGGATTCGAACCCGCAACCTCTGGCTCAATTGGAAGAGCGCTGGCACGGATAACCAGAGGTTGCGGGTTCGAATCCCGGCATGGGTGAAATTTTTGGCCTCTAAATAGGTTTTTAACTTTGACATTCTGTCAAACAGAATTTACATTCTTTACGTTGAAATAAAATAAGCGAATTGAATTGAACGCTCCGTTACTGTTCTGGTGGCCAATAGTCACTTCATTAGCAAATAATTCGTATACGACACAAAAGCGTAGGACTTGAATTCAACATAAAAATTCAACGACAGCGAATTATGATTATGACATTATGATATCTAGAAGCGAAATAAATTTATTAGCAAATTTGCGCATACGACTTTGTGAGAATAATTTTAAAATATATAATTTTTATATATTTTGTGCTATTTTATATACATATGTGTATTTAAATTATATTTGTAATATTTAGTTAACCTAGGTTATGTAATGTATCACTCCTATACTATATTGTTTACTGGCACTACCCCTTCCACTGTCCGCATTATCGTGGGTTAGCTGGAAGAAAATACTATCTAGTATTAAGCTCGCCTTTGTACAAATCCGTTTTAGTGCAATAAATAATTTTTCATTCATTAATTTTTCAGAATACATGAAACTTATTTTTATGCGACAAATGTCTAATCCTGCGAATATTTTGCGTCTACGCTTTCAATTCGCATGAGCGAAAATTGGCTCCCAGGTAGAAATTCATTGAACTTGTTCCGCAATTCAATGCTGCCCAATCTTCTCATGCTACCCTCTAAATATTTAAGTTTTTGGGGTTGTTAAGGTAATTGGTGTGGATGTGTTTATCACAAATAAATATATCAGAAGGTTGCAATTTAAAGGTTAAAAGTCTGTATTCAATTTAGTACACGTACAATGGTTTACACAGGAGGTTACACACAATCTTAGGTTTTACGTTTTAAACTACGGTACTCTAAAAGGTTTCGGAGGCGACTGCCTCAAAGGGTTTCGGGGGGACGACTGGTTGGACACCAGACGTCCGCGCGTGATCTTTGCGCTATGTTACTTTTATTGCTTCAAATGTTGACTCAGCGTTCCGAGTCCCTACAGTCATCCCCTTCTACCGAAAAAATTTTGGTATAAAATTTCCGTGAAAAAAATATTTTAAAATGACAATACATTTGCTGGTGACTGTACTTGAAACTAGTATCGAACAAAAAATGCTGCATGACATAAATAGCATGAACAATAAAACAATTCTAATCTTATGCTGACAATATAGAACGTGTTGGAATCAAATATTTGTTTACATCATACTGTGGGACTGTAACTTGAAACATTCGCTTGAAACGATAACAATTGCTTCATAGAAAAACACGGTAAGTACATGTGTAAGCAAATCCTGTGGAATACAATGTAAAACTTATACACAATACAACGGAAATTTACTGGGTACTTACTTAGGTACTCATTCTGTCGCTAAATATTTTCAGAAATCTTGGCCGGGACTTTTGAAAAACTTAACAAAGAACAACTACCTCACAGAAGTCACAAAAATAAATGTTAACTTTTAATTTTTGTGTCCTGGATTGAGACATCTGTTACACACAAAAATACACGAAATAAAAACACAAAATTTTACACATTCGAAAAATTACAATTCAAAATTTTTTTCTTACACTACAGAAAAAGGAAAGATTTTGTAATTACATTTCGGATTACCTCGTAGGCTCCATTAAAACTGAAAGAATACACTGAAAAAATAGCTTGGGGTTTTACCTAACCTTTTGGTCCACTTTTTCGATAACTCGAGGGCGGGTTCCCGGTACAGCCAGAAGGACTGATCGGCTTAAAAGTGGCATGCCCGCACTTCCAAAACTCATTTCTTAAACTTTGTCGATTATGTTTACACAATTTGCGCTGTTGCAGGTGGAGTAGCTGTAGTCGCTTCACTCAACTTGCTAGCGAAAACTTCCTTTCTTAACCATTTCTTTAAATTTTTGCTACACGCAGTACACAACACATAAAAAACCACAAAAACTAAAATAACAACTGCTGCTACCATAACAAAACCATAGGTCTCGACTTTTTGTTCCAGTTTACTATTTGTAGCGTCGTTTGCACCGTTTTGTGCGATAACAACTTCCTCGTTTTTACTGTATGTTTTACCCATTTTAACTGATTATCTTAACTGTCTAATTGCCAAATTCTGAATGATTCTAAATATGCTCACACTTCGCTTAAATTACAACATAAATCTAACGGGCAATTTTACTGTACGACCACTACGAGTGACACGAACTGGTGGTGCGTTTTCATTCATAAGCGTTAGCGTTTTATCAAGCGGTTCTGAAATTGACTGTCTTTCGCTATTCTGTACATCGTTACTGGGTGCGTTCTGGGAGTCGTCTACGATAACATACGCTGGCTTTAATCTGTCAATTGAAATACACGACTGCCTATTCTGCAACTGAATTCTGAAAACCTTTTTATCCCTACTTAGGAAGCGGTATGGGCCATCGTAAGCGGGTGTAAGGGGTTTCTTGACTGCATCATTTCTAACAAAAACATGTGTGCACGACTTTAAATCTGAATGAACAAAAATCTTACGCGTATCGCTTGACGCTCGTGACTGTGGCTGTTGTCTTCTGATAATATTACGCTTTATTTTGGAATTTTCTCTCGGCGCTCTTTTCATAAGCCGCTAGTAATCGGCCTTTGATGGTTTCATACAATACATCCGATCGTCTGGCGAAGTCTGCAGTAAATCGCTCACTTGCTGTAGCGCGTCTCTCGTTAATTTAGAGATTACCAGGTTATATTTTTCTCTATCGCCTTGTTTCTGAGGTGCCATAACTGCTTCGAATTGCGCAAACCACATCCTCGGCATATCTGTCCAAAACTCTGGAATTTTCGTGGAAAGGCTTATAACCGCGAGGTCGCTCGCTTGATCCGCTAACTGACCTGCTGGTCCTGCCTCAGGTTTCTTTACCTCGATCACTGGCTAGGGCTGTGCGTTGGCCATTTTGCTGCCGGAAATGCCGCGGTGCGCTTCACTTCACCCGTTATCCGCGCCTTTGAAATAACGGGGAGCCGTCCCCGTACGCTAGGCCCCAACTAGCGTACCACACACTGTTCCAATGTCTTTTCACTTTCGATCACGTCGGGTTCACCACTTTGGGGTTGTTAAGTTAATTGGTGTGGATGTGTTTATCACAAATAAATATATCAGAAGGTTGCAATTTAAAGGTTAAAAGTCTGTATTCAATTTAGTACACGTACAATGGTTTACACAGGAGGTTACACACAATCTTAGGTTTTACGTTTTAAACTACGGTACTCTAAAAGGTTTCGGAGGCGACTGCCTCAAAGGGTTTCGGGGGGACGACTGGTTGGACACCAGACGTCCGCGCGTGATCGTTGCGCTATGTTACTTTGTTGCTTCAAATGTTTACTCAGCGTTCCGAGTCCCTACAAGTTGATAGTGTTAGAATCACTATTATTTATAGTGCTACAAAGGTATCTGAGCCGGTGGACGTGTAAAATTTTGTATGGAAACATCAAATTTACTCAATTTACCGGGGAGCCGGGTCCAGGACCTACCATATTTGCGCCTCGCCATATATCCCAAATTTTCTGTGGGCGCACTGTTTATAGCTAGATTGAGGGTTATCTTTATCCGCCCACCGCTGCCCACTGCTACAGCTATAAGCCTTTTTCCCCTAAATGCCATCTCTTACTACATCTTCACATTTACATCCACGAGCTTTACGCCCACTGTGAGTGTCGTAAAATGCGACTATCTTAGTCGCCTAAACTCCCAGGGGTAGTGTCGAAGCGCGTGTAATACTGATTAGTTGCACTGCGGACTGCGTTGTTGTGGCATTAGCTACTGGCTGAGTCATTACATATATTTGCATACACTAATCAATGTTTCTGTGTGTTATTGCTGTGTGGTGTCGGCCTAAAGAATAGCACCAACCCAAATTCTCCCCGCGGGTGCCGTAAAAGGCGACTAAAGGACACAAACCGGGGGGTGGGCAGCAGCGCCCCATGCAGTACAATTCCACCGAACTGCGATCCCCAACCCGCATGCCCAGCGTGGGGATTATGCGTATTACCCCCTATGATAGCACAACGTGGCGCTCATTAGGGGAGGGCTATGTCCAGCACTGGACTAGTATAACCTGACGACGACGACCACTGCGATACTACTTTTCTCAACGATAGGGTTTATAATTCCCGAAAAGCTTTTCAGTTTGCGATGGACACGAAAGAGGTTTTTTTTTATTCGTTAATTTGGCTCGGCGGCAGCCCGGTGGGTAGAACAATGGACTTGGAAGCGAGAGACCAGGTTTGATTCCCTGTGCACGCATGTACCAATGACTTGGTATTCTAAGTTATGTACATTTGTGAAGTTGTAATGGTAATACCACTGGCTAACTGCGAAGGAAAACATCGTGCGAAAACCTGAGTGGCAGGTGTTTAAATACCTCAGCGTTTGTATTTGTAGTGGGAACGCTTGGTTACTAAGCCCATACTCTCTGAGGTTTGTTCCTTGCAGTGGAACGTTTGTAGGCAAAATAAAAAAATACTAAACCAAGGAAATCTAAGTGACAGTGACATCCTGCGTCCCTCAAAAATCAGACGTGAAATACGAATATTGGTCAGTATACCTATCAGTACATA
The DNA here is from genome assembly GCA_934045075.1 of Yponomeuta sedellus. Classification (NCBI taxonomy): domain Eukaryota; kingdom Metazoa; phylum Arthropoda; class Insecta; order Lepidoptera; family Yponomeutidae; genus Yponomeuta; species Yponomeuta sedellus. The sequence goes on from OW203743.1 coordinate 9,891,618, forward strand.
TTTCTAAAAGGCTTTTCAATAACATCCAATAATGCGCTGACGTCGCCAGAGTAAATTTTTTTTTTCTTGAAACCAACGTAATGTAGAGCTGTCGTTCAACCTCCCACATGCACTGAGAAATAGATGAAAATGTCGGTTAGTAGATTAACTTTCTAAACGAATTCAAAAGCGCAAATTAACATGCAGTGAATTCACGCATACATGAGAGCGCCTGTTAATATGCAAATTCTTCGCTTTCAGACGAAACACAAACGTTTGGTTCCACGTACGACTGACAGTTTCTGCCTTTGAAGTAGCAAAAGTAGGCCGTTTTATTAAAGCGGTAAGAGTGAAATTAACATTTACTTAACGTGTGTTATAGAACCCTTTACTAGCTGGTGGTATAATAGTACCCACTTTAAATTGAAGCCTATCTGTACTCTAACTAAGAGCTTCATATTATTTTCAATTTATCTACTCTGACTTAGAGTTAGAATCTAAACCTAATGAATAAAATTAAAAAAAAACTAGCTTTGCCCGCTAAACGTTTAAGACGCTTTTAACACATTAATTAACGAGTTTTTAACAAAAGTTATTGGTAACAAAAAAATATATAGCGATGGTCCAAAACCGAAAAAATATATAGCGAAATTTAACACACATATGCATATAGTGATGACTTGAAATGAATTTTAAATTGAATTGAATGATTCGCGGTATAGAATCAAACGGCCAATGGTTGACCAGTAGAATGTCGAGTTATCTGTTCGGTTAACGTTATGCTTACTATTCCCACTGCTTATGTCACCAACTGGTATCATCCAATTTTCAAAGTAAACCATGAATATTCTAAAACTTTCATAAGTACTAAACATTATTGGATTTTAACATCTGTATTAAGCTCCGGGAATTCTGATAGGACTCTTTCGACGAAAATTCTTTTTAGTGTATGCGGTTAAAATCCAATAATGAATATGCTAGTTCTATGAAACAAGCCCCAGGTTTTGCAACTTGCTACGATACTACGGACAGACCTATTTATTTCATCAACATACATTAGACGTTGCATGAACGCACGCTGGTTTTCGTAACATTTATATACAAGCCGCTGCTTGGTTTAAATCAAATAAAAATTTTTTTACTTATCATTTTAATTATTGTGACTTTATTGATGTTTCTCCTTTAAATTATTTGAAAATATTCATCGCCGTTCAAAGTTCGGCTGACAGCGGAACAGCACGGTATTATCAGTGACTTTCACACCCAAGATTGTGGGCGGGGGTGTACGTTAACTTCCAAGGCGTACTTACAGGAAAACAAACGTAGCAAAGGCATAACAGTTGGCCGTAATGATAACACTCGTTGCTAGGCAGGCTATCCTGTGTTTTATAGTTCGTTCACTCTTGTGTTCTGAGGTACACACAGTGGACCAATGCGCTATCTTTTTTCGAGTCATATTAAATGTAATACATCTTGCCACCTAAACGTATGAGAAGATTTCACGATTGCCATCAATAACTTCAACTAAGTACAATTACACAAAGCCAAATAATATTAATCCAAGCTCAATCTGATGAAATTTACTATCTTCAGGTCATTCAAGACTTTCCTAAATGGACCCGCATACCGCCGGCTCAAATTTCAGCTGACTAAGATATCGTTTAGACATCCTTTAGATATCGCGGACTTATCGCTGAGGCATTAGTAGGTAAAACGAACGTAAAGCCCCCTTGTGACCGATAAAGCCAACAAAGAGTCGCCAAAATACACACAGTATAATGAGGGTGCCTTCCCTTCATCTCCAGCCCATTTCGAAATAAAGCCCTCTAGATTAGCGAGGAACAGAAATTTATTTCGATGTACATACATCGAAATAAATTTCTGTTCGTTCGCCCACTTTTGTTCGTAACGAGTGCATCCGACAGAGAACCAAAGTATCGACATAACCCAGAGAACTAGCGAGCTAAAGTGGCAGTGGGCTGGCCGTATCTCGCGTTTAGATTGTGTACGTTCCGGAAGTTTATTTTTATTTTTAATCATTGTTTGATAACATTTTGAGGTTTTTAGTTTGTGTTCCTTACTTTTAAGTAATTTTCTAGTGTTGCAATATTTAATGTCGAACGCTGTATACATTCTATTGTGTGCACAACAGACTTGTTATGTCAAATTTCCATTTCGAATTCTATTTGTGTAGCCCTGCCTATGTATCTTAATAAAGAAAAAAGAACCGACAACCGTTGGAGTAAACGTGTTCTTGAGTGGAGACCGCGACTCGGCAAACGTAGTGTAGGACGCCCTTCGACCAGATGGGATGACGATCTGCGAAGAACTGCCGGTAGATGCTGGATGCGGCAAGCTCTTGGCCTCCTTCTCGAAATTGTTTTTACCTAATCTGCCCGAAGTAATTGTATTCAGCAACGATTTTGATAATGTGATCATGTTAGTCTTTACTTACTACATTCTATATTATACAAGGTTATGAAATATCTCAAATCTTGGTCTCTGCCTACCCTACGGATTACAGTCATGAGTTTATGGATATAGAACAAAAAGATAGCCAAGACATAAGACGAACTGAAACCTCTAGGTCATTCTGCTCAGAGATAAAACCCTCGAAAAACCTGTACGAAAACATTGTTATGAACCGCATTGTGTCACTTTGTGCTTAAAGCGTAGCATGGTAAGTAAAATAGTTTTGTCTGTTTGTACGTAACAAACATTAAAATAAATATCCATTTTCAATTGTTGTCATCACGATTTCGTGGGGACACTGGGACAGTTATTACTTAGAACTAAATTCTTATTAAGATTAAGGAAATATAACTCCTTCTTAAAATATTAGTATGTTTTAAGTACTACATTATATTTCTATAATAGCTGGTACAGTCTTTTAGCTTTTAGAATATACCTCGGACTCTAGAGTAGGCTTTGGTTATCGCAGCACACGAGTGTAATACTACTTCCTGCTCTGTAAAAAACTTTTCTTCGCTAATTTGAAAAGTTATGTAAAGTTAAGTGTCATATTTTCTCTCTGAGGAGCGGTGGTAGCTCAGTGGGTAGAACCATAGACTGGTAAGCGAGAGCCCCAGGTTCGATCACGAGTGCGGGCATGTACCAATAACTTTGTTTAATTTCAAAGTTACGTACATTTGCGAATTTGTAGTCGCAATACCACACCCTAACGGTGAAGGAAAACATCGTGAGGAAACCCGCGGCTTGGTTGGCTCCGCACGTATTGACTAGTCTTTCCTGTGGGCTAGGCCGACTAAGCTGTCAGGATGGTATAGGTGCTGGGCAAGCCTACACCATCTATAAAACCATGTCCCAGGCAATACAGCGTCGGAGTGGTCCCTTCACCCATCTAGTGTGAGTGAAGATACCACTGGACGCTGTATAAATCATCTCATTAAATAGATGCAAAAAAAAAAAGACAGACTTTAGGTATTATCTTTTGTTTTTTGTTGTTTAAAACTTTCACTTTCTGTGTTTTATTTCCTACATTGTATTTCCCCTCTCTAACTAACATATAGCATTTAATTAAATCTTTCGATCTCGTAGATTACGCTTCAGTAATATTTCACCCCAGCGTACCATGCTATGAAAGTTTTTCGAGACAATGTCTGTCGCTCCGGTGTTATTCGATCTTGTGGATTTCGCTTCAATAATTTTTCGCCCCAGTGTACCATGCTATGAAAGTTTTTCGAGACAGTGTCTGTCGCTCCGGTGTCATGCGATCTCGTGAATTTCGCTTCAATAATTTTTCGCCCCAGCGTTCCATGCTATGAAAGTTTTTCGAGACAATGTTGCTCCGGTGTCATTCGATCTCGTGGATTTCGCTTCAATCATTTTTGGCCCCAGCGTACCATGCTGAAAGTTATTCGCCACAACGTTTGTCGCTACAGCGTCATTCAAAACTGCGTATCGGACCCACCCTAATAAAATAAATAAGGTTTTTGTAGGAAAGTTTTTTTGAGACCGGCGGCGGTAGCCCAGTAGATAGAACAATGGACTCGGAAGGGAAAGACCCAGGTTCGTTTTCTAAGTTATTTACATTTGCGAAGCAATACCACCCGCTAACCGTAAAAAAAACATCGTGAGGAAACCTGAGCGTCTGAAGTGTTCAAGTTTCTCGGCGTTTGAAATTGCTAATCCGCGTTGGGCACGCGTGGTAGTTAAGCTCCTGCTCTCTCTCTGAGAGAAGGCCTGTGCCATGCCTTGGGACGTTTATAGGCTACATAAAATAATAGTTATCTGTTATACAAGAGTGAAAAGTTGCTTTTTAACCGCGTGTTCAATTTTGATGACCGAGCAAGCTCAGGATTCTAATTTTGTATCACTCGCTGCGCTCGTTATTCAAAATTAGAATCCTGAGCGTTAGCGAGAAAATCAAAAGAGCACGAGGTGAAAAATCTTTGCACTCGAGTGCAACACGTAACTTTTCATTCCACCTCAGCGAGGAAATGACTAAATGCAAAAAAAAAAAACGTTTACAATCACAAGATAGGTACACTTTTATTTCAGTTTAGGTAATAATTACTACATTATGACAGGTAAGTATTACAGAATAATATTTAAATTATAACAAGATAATACTAAGGTATAATTAAGAAAATTTTAAAGTAACGTTGCTACAGTTATTTAAATTGAGTGTAATATTTTTTTTATTTACTAACTTAGTGCACACGATGTTCTAAATTCAATTTACTTTATCCTCTAGGGAATAAAAAGGGCTTTTCCACTCAGATATTGAAGATTAAAAATACTGTTTCCGAGATGGTGGGATGAAAAGCCAGTACAATGTATGAATTTTATGTTTATAATAATTATGTAAACTATGGTAATTAAGGACTTTTGAAAAGACTAAGTTGGGAGTTTTTTTGTCTATTTTTTCTCCTAAATGATCTAGATTTTGAAATGGACACCTAGTTTGAATTGTAACGTTCATTAAGCCGCAGTTTCTGTGCTTCTTTGACTTTTCATTTCATTTTAAAAAGGTTTATTTACGCAGCACTCGCTTCGGCAGCTATTCGTTTACGTTATGAGTGGGCTTGCCAATAATGTAAAAAGACTGAAGTGCTGTCGGAACAAATCTGGCATGTAGTATTTTTTGGGTATTTTTGCCACGATGACTGCAGCTGTTAAGACTTATCGGCTTATCAACTTCCGTCGCATTTTATTTTTGTCTTGGTTTAAAAATAGGCACCGTGGCCGGAGACTTACACAGGGAATTTTAATCTCAGATTATTCAAGATAGCTTCACGTTACGCAGCATGGTCGTTTGAATCAATTATCTTCATCATTATCATAATTAATATAGTTACTTTTGTTTTTGTTTTTCTGCATGATAGTTTTTACAAATTAAGTTGACGACTTCGATTGTGATTGTAATCCTTGTTATTCAAAACATTTCCTTTTTTCGCGAGGTATAATTTTAATCATGTCACAGATAACATAATATCATGTTGTGCGTGCAAAGTGTAGAGTTATGGACTACATTAGTATTCTTCTTCTTTGGCATTGGTATCAAAACCTTTGTATGCCCCCACGGCTGGGGAACGGGTCTCTTCCTTCATCGCAGGAAGGTTACGCCATACTCCACCACGGGAGACCAGTCCGGGTTAGTGCAGCATTGTAAGGCGTAGCGTGCCTTACAAAGCACGGAAGCGCTCGGAAAAAATACCACTAGCGGTAGTCACGAGACGGTCACCCATCCAACACACCTTAGCGTGCACGTTGTTCCTTAGCCTTAGTGATAGCTTTCAATCCTTCGGTTCCACCTAGTGGAAGCGTTCGCAAAGAAGCGTTCGTGGCCTACCACGAACGCTTCTTTGTCTTTGCCTTATCCCGTTATTATGGGTCTGCTCTCCTCGTTCTTGTGCTCCAGGAATTGCTGTTCTGGGTTTTTGGCTCAACTGCACTAGATCAATATAATTATTTAAATAGATTTTCTTGTATGTTTTGTGTGCCACATAAATAAATAGGTAGAAGTCAAAAAGTCGTTCGACACTATAGAAACGCGCAAACCGTTCAGGCGCATCTCGAAAGGTCTTGAAAGGTACTAATGCGTCTCAGTGGCCACTTGAACTATCTTATGTCGGTAGAACGTACGTTTTATAAATAGACAAGTTCAGATCTAAAACTGTAATTCACTGCTTTAATCTTGGGCTGAAATAAACTAGGTTTGTTTCGGTTGTAAGATCCGATTGAACAGCTGTTGTATTTATCTCATAAATATAGATAAAGATAGTAAATTCTTTGTTGTAAACCTAGTTGATCCTTAGTTTTCTATGTCTGGTGAAAATACCTCATACGATAACAACGTATTCATTCTGTAACTGTAATCATTTCTATTTACTATTACTAATGATCATGGTGTCAAGAATTTCAGTCTAGAACCACGTGCTGTGCCTGAATTCCATAAAATAAATAAAAAATATCAGAATGGTTTATTGAGTTTATTGAGCAGAACAAAACGTAACAATGCATAAAGTAACTCTAAACCCCAAATTAAATTAAATTGTATCTTGGGGCACAGTGCTCCATTTGGGGTGAACTTAAATATATCACAACATACGATAAGATAAGAATATTCTTTATTGTTTACCGGAAAAATAGTTACAGACACAGCAGATACAAAAGATAAAATACAATTGGCGGCCTTATTGCTAATATCAACTTCTTCCAGGCAACCTAGTAAACATAGTATTTGTTCCGTAATAAAATAAAGCAAGAGTTAAAACTATGGCATGGTTCAAATATATTTCAAATTAAATAAACCTAGGTACATTATATACTATTACTGAGATACAAAACTTTTCAAGTTTAATAAAATAAAAGAATAGACTATTAAAATCAACATAGGTGCAAGTTGTTTGAAGTAATATAACCAACATACAACTACACAAATACTCATACATACTGTGATCGATTTGTCGTAATTAAGTAGACAACTAACTTTCGGTATCTAAGTTATTTCCGATGTAGGATAGGTTGTCAAAAAGATAGGGCTTGGCAACCAACGAGTAGGCAAACTCGGGACTAGAGCAGTGCGAAATCCAACTGCGTGGCATGTGAGTGCAATGCAAGATCTCGGTAGGTAGTAAATAGTTACACTGAACATTACCACGTGTAGTTGGGAGTCGGTAGACTATATGACGCTCAATGGACCGATGGTCTGAAGCAAATTGGCTTGATGAAGATGGCTGAGGACAGAAAGAAGTCTTGCCTTGGGATAAGCTTACGTCCAACATTGGGGGAACACCAGTTTGTTAATAGATTCTGAATATTTCCACCCATGTGGGGAGAAGTCAGGTGCGAGAGCGAGTATGTCGAATATGTCGCTAAATATGTTCCTACTTGCGGGCTGACGTCCAACGGCCATACATTTTGTATAACTCTTTATTGCTAAGCTACGTGTGACCTTTGCACCCTGACAATAAAGATAAGGCTCCCAAACTTCGACTCGGAAGAGCACGATCGTGGCCAACTTAGTACGGTTGACAGTTATATAGCCAGCAAAATTGTAAATAATGCCAACCAATTGGGATTGTGTGTAAGTATGCTAAAGCGCTCGTGGCTTAGTCGAACCGAATGATTGGAATCAATCTCTTAAGTTAAGCAACACAGGCGCCATCAGGTGCAGGATGGGTGACTGTCCCGTGACGACCGCTAGTGGCATTTTTCGTTAAGCTGCTAAACCGTTGGTGCCGGCTGTCATTTAATGGCAGTCGTTTAGCCATGCCAGATGCCTTATGGGTAGCTTGACAACTTCTGACAGTAAGGCCCGCCACTGTCGTACAATCCTCCACCAAACCGACTTGGCAGCCTTAGTGCAGCATACTACACTAACTAGTGAAGGTTAACCTTCCTGCGATCAGGAAGAGATTCGTGCGTGCCCCAACAGTGCGGACATACAAGGGACATTCGAAGCCAAATGTATTTATTTCTCCGACTCAGTTTTGTTTTTAAGACGGGGTTTGATGGAGCTTAATCGTGACAGTGGACAAGTACTGTGGCCTAATTATGCGCAACAAATCCTAAGCGGTTCCAATCGTTTGACTGTGAATTTCTGTACTATTTTGTCCGACGGATTAAATCGTTCTAGATTCGTTACGTGTAATACGCTGATGTGCCGCTTGGCATATGATGGCTACGAACGGGTACAAAGGGACCCAACCTATAAGATTAGATTAAATTGTACTCTTTATTGTACACACCACCAACCACCAACCCTGAGTTGGCCTCCGTGGTGAACTATGGCCCAAACTTTCTAGAATGCAGAAAAAGAGTCGTGCCCCAGAAGTGGGAATACCTGTTGCGGACCTTTTTATTAATATCATTTTTTCTAATGTCACATAATTATGTCAACGGCATTGTCGCATACCATTTTCTGCCTACATTCTTCATTAAATCTAGTATTAGGATTTTCCTTAGTTTTTCTCCAGTTTTCTGTACAGTCCACCCGTAGCTAACATTTAAAGGGTTGATATCATTGTACACACCAGAAAACCAAAAAACATCAAAAGGCTCACTAAGATTTAATGAAATACCGTTCAGAAACACAGAAGTGCAGAATAACAAAACCCATTCAAATGTAAACATACCATAATCATTATAGAAGAAGAAATACATTTATTAGGAACAACAGTCGCACACAAAATACAATAAACCGGACATAAAAATAAAACTATCAGATATTAATAGTCGCGGTGCTCTGCTACTAAAGGCAGCTAACTCATTGCGTAATCCGATCCGTGTTACAGTTTGGGGACCACTGATGAATTGGTGAATTTGTGATGCTAGCGTATATAACATTTCGAGATACCGTTTCGTAACGTGGTCTTGGAAAAGCATAGCTATATACTTAAATCCCCGCCCATTACAACGTGAGAGCTTCAGGTTTATTGTACTGTTTGTTATTGCTCGTAAATTGTTTTAAGTACTTGCGACCGACTGCAATTTCCCAGATTTTTAAGCAAACAGATCACGAAACAAAAACCCGTAGCCGAAAACATCAGGCAAATGGCGTTGGCTGGGACATAGCCTTCAAGGACCCGATCACCACATTCTAAAGATGGCTCTCGACTGGAAACCCGCTGAAGGCTCACGACGACCTGGAAGACCGTCCCAAACATGGAAGAGATCTGGCCCTAGAGTCTAATATTAACATAGCTTTTCAATAGAATAGTATAAGCATGACAATGGTTGTTGTTTGGCTCAATTTGGTACTTTACATAGCAATAGCAGTACTATGTCATTCCAGGGGTATAACCCGCTCAAATTGAATAGGTAGGCATCTCTCGCGGAGAAGATCGAATCGCGCGGGACGCCGAGTTAAGTAACAAGGGTTATACCACTGCAGTGCGATTGATTACCAGACTACCAATAGAAACCAAATAAAATGCCAGTAAGTATACCAAATGAAATGCGTATACCAAATGAAATGCCAGTAAAATGCCAGTAAGTATACCAAATGAAATGACCATTCCGGGACTAATATGACTCTATTGAACAACTATGCATTTTAAAAGACTCCCCCCAACCCGTTCTCTCAGAGATGAAAGAGAAGGGAGTAACTTGACTAGAGCTACCATCCCTAGCCATGAACAGAGATGAATGCAAAGCCCTTGCGGCAGACTAGAGTCTACTGAGGAGCAAATAAGGAAGAAGTACCGAGTTTTGATGTGCTCACCACAATAGTAACTAAGAACTAGAAGGGAGACCTACATAGATACATGGATAGAGAACACTATATTATACATAAAAATGGAAATTACACAGATATTTCTTAACCTAAGAGTACAGACGGCGGCCTTATCACTGAAAGTGATCTCTTCCAGACAACCTTTGGATGAACTGGACTAATATTTTAAGGAAGCAAGGAGAGATGTACAAAAAAACAGAAAACGATTATTTCAGAGGTACCTATATAAATACATGCCTAAATAAAAGTTTGAAAAAATAAAATTATCAACAGTTAGGTACATACAAATAATTTACATAAATAAAAAAAAATATAATGTTATATATAAATACATAAATAATTAACAAAATAATACACATTCAAGGGACATAAGTAGAACACAACAACAGCAGGACAGTATTACAAAATTAAATAATAACAGTATTACAGTGTAGTAGTGAGATAGAACTCCTTTACCATAGCCTTAAAAATGGGAAGGGATTTGGCTTTCCGTAGCTCCACCGGTAAGGCATTCCATAATCGGACTGCTTGCACGGTGAAGCAACAACCGGAGATAGTGGTGTAATGGGATGGGATTTTTAGGAGCAGGTTTTGGGAAGAGCGAAGAGTAAGTATATGAGAGGAGTAAAGAAACTCGAAGCGCTCTTTTATATAGGAAGGACACCTACATTCAGCATTGGACACATTATTTAATAATTACCTATTGGACTTCACTTTACAGTCATTAGGAAGCGCTTGTGGCCTAGGCGAACGCGAGGCGAGTGATTGGAATCAATCACTTGGTTAAGCAACAACAGGCGCGGTCAGGTACAGGATGGGTGAGCGTCCCGTGACTACCGCTAGTGGCAATTTTCCGAGCGCTTCCGTGCTTCGCAAGGCACGTTAAGCCGTTGGTGCCGGCTGTTAAGCCATGTCAGAGGCCTTATGGGCGGCTTGATAATTTCTGACAGTAAGGCCCGCCACTGTCTTACATTCTTCCACCAACCTGGGCGTCGATTCTCTTAAATGACAAACAATGTTCGAGCAATGGCATGACAAGAGCAAGACAAGAGTAATGCCAACGCATGACATTACAACAACCGTATTCCACTACCTTTTTCATGCATTACTCTGGCTCTGTCGCTGTATGAACCTTGTCATGCTCTTGTCATACTCATGCAGTTTCATTGTGCTACTCGGTCGGTCAACCGGTATTGCCACTTTGTGAACTGGAAATTCTGCCTTAATATTCGCAGCACAAAAACGTTGCTTGTAAGGATTGTATCTGCAATAAATTACTTATATTTCAGTTTTTTATAACTTCGCAATCTTTAGAGGGTTTTAATCACAACAAAGCTATCAAAATTGTATTTGTTAGAAATTTGGCTGTTTGTGAAGTTATCCAAATCCAAGAGTAAAAAACAAGCAATCTAATCTGTACAGTATCACGTGACCATCAATTGTTCAGTATGTTGCCAGATCGTAAATTTTAATACAAAAACCGTACTATTTGCCTTTCGCCAGTACCTTTTTTGTGCGACCGCCCTCACTGTAGCTTTAGGTACAAACTACTCCATTTTCGAATATTTTTAGTCATAAAAATGGTTTGTTTCCGAAAGTATCTAACGCAACGTTTCAAGCAAGACCTTTTCATTAATATCAATATCTAACATACGACATACAGTAAGCATAGCACAAGTCGTGTTTAGTTCTAAATAAATAAAATAAAGTATTTTTAACCGACTTCAAAAAAGGAGGAGGTTATCAATTCGATGCATATATTCCTTTTTTTACAATGTTTTCGCATATCCTCGTCAAATATGAACCGATTTGGATAAATTTTATTTTGTTCGACTAGGTATAGCATCCCATTGGTTTCATTTTAATTTAGTGAAGATCTGATGAAGACTTTCAGATATGAAGAAAAGGCGTAATGAGGCCCATCCATTAGTAATATGCATATTATGTTTCAGAAAATATAGCGTCAAATTTGTCCCAGGGTAATCTGGTAATGTTCTGATGAAGACTCTGAGATGGAAATTGAGAACTTCAAATTTCAAGGCAATAAAATTAAGTTATGTTTTGATGTAAGAAACACTGTTCATCAAATACTTTCATTCAGTATTCATTGACATTCTCTGTGTCTGTTCGACATTGTTACGACGTTGAACCTAGAAATCCGGAATTTAAGTTGAAATATGTAGTTTCCTAGGGTAGCAAACCCTAGAAAAATCAAGAGCCAGATGTAGAATAGCCCAATAACACCTATAAGTGTAAGGTACCGTTCCACTTATTAAACCAGAATATAAGTCAAAATACACAATTTACTGTCTTGGTTATTATTCCCTTAGTAATAAATATACTACATGCAATAGTTATTAAAGCCACTTTGTCTATTTTAAAAAAATTAAAATTTTAAAATAAAAAATAAAATCCGACTTCTGTACAAAATACGCAGCAGAGAGACGCCTACCTACTCTCTTAATTTTTTAATGCTATTCATCTTAAGGCTGTCTGGAAGAGATAGCTCTCAGCGATAAGACGGCCAATTCCACACTGTGTAAATTAGATATTTCAGCATTTCATGTAGGCTCAAAGTGTATGGTATGTACGGTCCTAAAGTAACCGGAATAATACTACATAGGCTTTACAAGATAACGAGTAAGTCTACAAACTAGCAACTAGTCTACAATATAGTCTACAAACGTAAAAAAAGAAAGATTTCTTACTAATTCTATTGAAATTTAAATAAACTTTTAAGATTTGTAATAAGGAGGCGCAAGTATTTCTACGGAATCCTATGATGCGCGTGGCCCGACACGCACTTGACCGAAGTTTGGGCGAAATATTTGATTAAATATATTTGATCTTACCAAGTATGAACTGAAACAGAAATTAACAGCTTACTTAAACACTCTTTCTTATGATCGAACATTTTTGAAATTGATGTGATAATAGCTCATTTTACTTCTCGCCTTCCGTTATACTTCCTAGTACAAACGTTTAACACACACAACGTGCACAAATATACACTCATCATACCTTTTCACAAACCCTCTGCTCAGTGGCTGAAACCCGAATCCAAGACTCCGGTCGTAGGGCTGAGCACATACACATGCACACACAGTTATATACACGTACATTTTAGTCTCTTTTATATAAGTTTTGCAAACATCTGTCATTTTTTATACTAACTTTACACCTTATGCTGATGATGCGTCGAATATAATACCGTTCTTTTGTAGACCGGGAGGCCTGGAAACCTAAGATACAGATCTTTTGATCTAGTTTAGGCTCCAGTCTTTCCACAAATAGTGCATTCTGTTGTATTGTATTATTTATCCAATGTTATTTTGAATACGAATGTAATTTGTGGACAGAAAAATTTTAGGTTATTTACAATCGAGCTACAATAATTCCAGCTCCGAAGTAAGTAATATTAATTATTTCATTTATCTAAAATATCGTATCGTATACCTTTTAACTCCAAACCGTATACCTTTTCAAGCAAACCGGCGTACTAAATGGTAAGCACAGACTGGCAACACTATTAGTTTGACAAATTTAGTCTGTGTGAAGTAGACTATCGTAATTCGTACCTACGACGATTTCTAATTTGTGACCACAAATTAAACAGGTGACATACGTTGGTTAAACTAAAGTTTCAGTTACTAAACTCTTCTTAACAAACCTTTCGTTAGTGTACAAAGTGAAAATGAAGTGATTGTGTATTAATTGAGCATCGAAATCGGCATGAAATGTAAAGAACGAAGCCAATACCGAACGAATGAAAGTCGTGTCATCGAGACTTCTTTGTATGCAGGCTTTGGTGAGTGTAAAAGAAACATTGATGTGGTTCTTATCCTTATAACACCCCGTTGGATTCCAGCATGGTACTGGAAAATATGTATCACTATTTATCTCTGTAAATTACTGGTGTGCAATAAAGAATTTTCTATATATCTATGTAATTATCATAGCCACTGTTTCTTTACTGTGGACATCAATCATCCAGCCCGTTCTCGTTCACTGCGAGGCATAGGTCCTCCGCCATCCTCATCCAGCCACTGCAAGCAATATGAATGTAGACAAAGGGTACTAGTACCACGATGTAGTAATTTTCGTGCTTATTTACGAAGCTAAATATCACAATCCTATGTGGTAACAGTTAATATTGATGTGATGTATATACATCACATTAATATTAACTGTTAGAACTTATATAAGTTCTAGGTGTGATCACTTCATTGGATAAACATTGGATAAAGAAATCCTTCTTTAAAATGTGTGTATTATAGTCACAAATATAACTTCTTTCAGAGAACCGCCTTCATCTTCAGCATGGCAGGGGTCTCCACTGATTGGGTCATTGACTTCCACTCCCAATGGAAGGCTCATGCTTGTGGAGGCAAAGAGCCAAGATTCCTACGAAACAATCTGCATTTATAAACAAAATTTGTTTATATAAATACATGCTTACCTGTCCGGGATCCAGAAGTGAGTATTATGTTATGTTGAGGCCATGTATGTGTCTAAAGGCTGGTTCCTGAATTGAGAAATACACTCAGTAAATACTTTGCTGAGAAATTCTTAGAGACAGCACTACAGTTGAGTTTTAACTTAGCGAAATTCTGAATTCTATAAATACATAGCGAGCCCCAATGGGAATCGAACTGATGACCTCTGTTTTCATAGTTAGCCACTGGGACATCGACAATATATAGAAGCTATGTAGTTATTTATTAGGTATTTATGTAAGTAGGTTATTATATTTATTGAGTAGACATCTTGATAGGATTTTGTTGTCTGTGTGTGTAGTGTATGTTGTGCACATGCATAGACCTGTTTCACATCTCCACTCCGAATCCCCAAGGTTTGTTGGAAGAAATCTCTCACAGAGATAAGCTCGCCTTTGTACATGTATTTTCTTAAATTTATTTTTCATGTTTTAAAGTATAATAATAGTTGTCAAACAATACCATACATAGCATTATTGCTATACTACACATATGTGTACCATAGCAATAATGCTACATAGATAATGTCATTAAATTCATGCCTTGTAATCAAATATTGTTAGAAGTCAGGTATCCAAGTTATTGATAATAATATAAAATAATTTTAAATAATAAAATATTTATTTACAACACTGAGAAAACATGTGATAAACACAATTTTAAGAAGAATCTTTTTTGGTTGTTATAATAAACTATGATTTGCACCTTAAGTCACATTTCTTTCTCCACAGTCTCCACAAGAACTTGCTACAGTGCCACACCCTCGAATAAGTCCCGGCGTCTGCGCTCAACACTCTGCACACAAGACGTTCTCGGCGTCAGCTTCCAAATTCTGAAAATTGAAGAATTCTAGTAGGGATTTGTTCAGAGGTTCCGAAACTGACAGTAGCTAGTCAGAGCAGGGTCACACTCATTTGCAGTTTTTGGTGTTACTTTGAAATAAATCTTTTGATTTGATTGAAAGCCACTTCCTTTTTTTAATTTTGAACAATTTAGGTACTTACGTGAAATAATTTTGTATTGTTACTTCTATTTTTTTTACATTTGAGTGAGGTTGTAACCAATAAAACTTGTTTTTTAAATATGTGCTTTTTACAATAATTATCAAACCTTACCTAAATCTGTGAATTACTCCACTTCTCAGTCTTCTCTCAAATGTAAGTGGAGGCCGAGTGTGTGGCTTTGCCATAGATTGGCATTATGAGTAGAGTACGGTGTCCTGGCATGCATACACATAATGTTCAATTGAGAAACCGCTCTTCACGGAGTGCTGCACGAAGGATGCATATGCCATGGCATCAATACAGCCCCGCAGTCCATCAATTTCGAATTGTCTAGAATAAGAAAACGATAATTGAAAGTGAATTCAAGTTATTTAGTAACTTTTCTACGTTTATGCTTGAGCTTGTATAACTTCAATTTGATGAGATGCACTTCTCTCTACTCCAGTAGGTAGGTGGCAATGACAATTTTTTTTAACAATACAATGATGTGTGGTACAGTGCCACTCAGTGCGGTGGTAGCGGAGCGGTGTAGAACGCCGGCCTCTCAATCGGGAGTTCGTGGGTTCAAACCCCGGCGTGTACCAATGACTTTGTTTTCTAAGTTATGTACATTTGTGAAATTATAGTACCTAGCAATACCACTCGCCGACGGTGAAGGAAAACATCGTAAGGAAACTCTAGTGTCTGAAGTGTTAACGTACCTCAGCGCTTGCTACGTACAATGGCCCAACTATGAGGCTAAGTGCGGAAATCTCAGGTCTAACTAATTAACTAACAGTGCCACTCACATGTTTCAGTGTCAAGTTACACATTTTTTACTTATCTGTCCCGAAATTAGGTACATAATTACAAAATAGGTCTTTTGCATACCACAGAAATCTAGTAGGTAGGTAAGTATTATGTTTTTATTCTAATACCTTGACACTGTGAAGGACACTTTGCCCTACTAGGGCCTGATATAAGCCTGTCACAAGAAAAGACGGCGATGAATGTCCGTAGAAGAAATATTATACCTAACTTACTAAAAAGTAATCCAAGAGACGACCACCTCAAACTATTTTTATTGAACTCATGTAAGTTACATACCTTTATTTAGGGGATATCCCGACTTGCCTCTGCTCCTGGGGTATCAATGGGATTAATTCGTCCGCCAAATGCCTCAACCCATGTTTGGAAACACGGAAGGTTTTTGTGAACTCTGATTGTTGGAACGATTGCCGAAACGCGTGAAACCGACGTCTATTTCGGCGCTCTTGTACTCTGCGCTTCGCCCTGTTGACTATTTGTGATAATCGCTATCATAAACCGAGTGAAGAAGTATACATTTTATTTAAAAAATACTTTTTAGCCTTCTTCGTCACAACTGCCAGTGAGCAATCATACCGAAAAAGCTACTGTTGTTCAAAGATACTAATATTGCAGCTGTCAGGTAGCTGTCATGCAGTTATAGAGCTCAATGAAACGTCAAATAAGGAGTAGCATACGGATTTGACAGCCAGACTGTTACCAAGGAACTGTAATTTTGTAAGAGCATACGAAAGTGGCTCCATGTAGCTCGACGGTACCTGTCATGTCGTTCATTGGTCGTTAAATGGAACATTTGTGCTTAGTGGAATACCGCTAGCGTAAAACCTTGTAATTGGACTACCGATGAACTCCTTGAGAACTGTAATGTTGTTGAGTAGAATCGGGGCCCTGGACTCTCCCAAGGTATGGCCTAACCTTCCTGCGATGCAGGAAGAGACCCGTGCCCCAGCAGTGGGGACATACAAGGTTTGATAACGATTACAGTCATTTCCATCGAGTTCTAGTTCAAATCATCTTTTTACTGCTGTTGAACGCACAGCGACTAAAAAGTTACATTAATCACACGATTTTGACGCCGCATTTATTTTCGCCTGACCCGTGCATAATATTTTAGAACTACCCACCGGCTGTTTATTAGCCTGCCATGCCGGTAATGTATTTACCTACGCGGCTACTGGAGTGATTCATTGAACTCGATATTATTATAATTTTGCTAAGCGATGTTCGATGAGCGCGGATGTGGCGGTGGCTTAAAATAGTAGGTATGGGACCTAGGAGACGTTCTTTTGAGCTAATTGTTTTATATAAAAATAGGCCTTTTAGGCAGAAATATAAACTTCATAAATATCCTTCACCATTTTACTGATTCTCTGACTCTTTAAGGTTTGCTGGAAGCTCAGAGAGAGAGAACTTGCTTTTATAGCTTTTATTTCTTGTATAATGTAGTGTTAAAGGTGTGGAATAAAGAATACTAATAATTATTACCACCAACCCGGACTTGGCCCCGTGGTGCAGTATGGCCTAACCTTCCTGCGATGCAGGAAGAGACCCGTGCCCCAGCAGTGGGGACATACAAGGGTTGATAACGAATTATTATTATATACGAAAGGCAAAGCTTCGAAGTGGAGAAAAACATTTTATTTCCACTTATTACACCGTAAGATAAAATAGGATAAGATAACTCTATTCTTTATTGTACACCGGGAAAAAACAAACATAAAATAAGTATTTACTAAAATACAGTACAACTGACGGCCTTATTGCTTACAGCAATTTCTTCCAGATAGTCGACGTCGAAGATTAATTTTGTTTTTTATTATTTTGTACGCATCTTATGTACGTCCCTCTGCAGGGCACATTTATCTTCTCTCGGAGATAAAGTAAGGGCTTAATTACTAAGCCTGCATACTGCGGATTGGCAATTTCAAAGGTAAAAATAAGATATGATAAGAAATTAATATCTTTTTATATTTAATTCTACTGTACGTGTGAATGTCACTGAACTCCTCCTAAACGGCTAGACAGATTTGAATGAAATGTTTGTATGCTTTTGGGTGGCGGTTTAGATTCACAAATCAGCCCGGCAGATGGCGCTGCATGCAGGGAAAGGGAGCACAGTGGTTATGTCGGACTCCCCGCCCTGAAAAGGGCGGTATACCGACTAAAACTCCTGGGGTGTTCCTCCGCACTGCAAAGGACGGGGCCACGGGGACGCTTGCGCACACTTCCGCGGCCCCGTCTGCGGGCGCCCTTTCCGGCACTCCTTCGGCGGCGTCCCTGCCCCGCCCGCAGGAACAGGGCACATCTATGTTAACCAATCCAACAAGAACTAACCAATAAGACTTTTTTTCGCGAGGGCGGGTTGTCGGTCGATAGGTTTACCAGTGCGGAATAGAATAGCGGCTGAGAACCGAGCGGCGGTCAGTGGGTAGACCAACTGCCCTACGGTCAGACGAGGTGGTTAGATCGGCAGGGAGCCCCTGGACAAGAATGGCGAGGGACCGCGATTCATCATCATCAACTGATTAGAAATATCTGAAGTCCTTTCGGAGGAGTTCGATAAAAAACACTGTGACACGAAATTTTTGTATATTAAATGTACCCTTCATCATCACCAACCTATTATGTCCTCACTGAGGGGCACGGGTCTCTTCCCTGAGGGAGGTATAGGGGTCCACGGGGTCCATGTCCGGATTGGTGGAGGCTTGTAAGAGTAGTGGCTGGTCTTACTATCACAAGTTTTCAAGCCGCCCTCGGTTTTTTATTTCCGTAAAAAATCCACCAAGCAGGCCTAAATAGGCATTACGTGAATAAATAGGCTGAATGATCGAACCTCCTTAAATATGCGATTTCGCTCAATACGTTTGTTTCACATTAATACCACGAATGTCAAAAAAAAGACGGATGCCATCTGGTGTAAATCACCCCTAGTCCTACACTTTCGTGTGCATACACGAGCTAACTCACGCAGATACACCAAGTCGGTCACTCTGCCGCTATTACGCTCCGGGCAGCAGTGCCAGTAAGTCTTGTTTGACACAAAAGAAAATTTTAAGAAATGCCGTCTTGTGTGGTACGGTCGGTGGTGTAAACACTTCTCGAAAAAATGCAATAAGTCTCATGGGAGCATGCGTAAGTAATATTTTAAGTTACTGATTCGTGATATTTTTCCTTATTAGGTTTTGTTTACTTTTCTTTATTTACTTACAAATTGGGATGTCAAATACCGCAGTGATACCAGTTTTTTTTTTTGGGAAAAATTCCCGAAAGGTGGAGTAATATGTATTAGTTGCATTTATTAGTGTTTTTATAGTAGTCGTTTTGGAGTTATGGAAATACGCAACCGTAACACTTATAAAATAACATATCTTTATTATCTTCAAATATATAAATGTATAAAATTTGCCGCCTCATTTCTGTACAAGCCCTGCTGTGTGTGGACATCTCACAACGTTGTGCATGAGCCGTCTATTTCTTTTTATAGTGCCAATGGCTATACCACAAACATAAAAAACAAGAGATAACCTACAATAATTATTGACAGCTGACATCCAGCTGATATTAGTTAAGTTATCAAACACCCACCACCTTTGTAGGTGGCAGTGATATTACTTAAATATTTTGTATCCTAAACTTTCCACTTATTCGTCACATGTGATAATGTGAGTAAATTGAGCGCGTGAGTTAGTTGGTGACGCTGTTTCACGTTAATTTGTAAATGTAATTACTTTCTCTTTCTAATTCTTGTTTCTTATTCGTTTTTATCATGTTTTAAAAATTAAAGAAAAAATAAGAGGCAGTTGTTATAGCTCAAAAACACTAAATTTGTCGATTCCAAAACTCCCAATTTTTTTTATACAAAACTTCACTCCGTATTAGCACCTTAAAATAAGTAAATATAGTTACACCCGATTTGATTCTATAGTAACAAACTAAAAGAAAGTGTTATCAATGTTAGCTAACATTTCAACTTTATGCAAATATGCATCCGATAATCCGATCTCTAGTCATAACCAATCCCTCAATCGAGGCCCCACCTCCTTCATAAAAGCCCTTTAAGTCACTCAGTAGTATGATAAAAGTGAAACCATTGCTAGATTAGGTAGGTTTACTTTATTTTTTGATAACATGATTTAAGGCGTTTCGGAGCGCTTATTAGCGCCACCAATGGAAAAAATCACAACTTTTTTATTCAACGTTTTTATCTAAAAGTAAACATGAGAAATCTTAACAACTGTGATAACTATTTTTTTTCAAACTTACAGTCTAGAACATATGATTAATAGATTAGAACTTTAATGGATTTCCGTTAAACCGGCTGTTTTTGGCGGAAAGTGATTGAAGTCCTTGGTTGTTGATTCTAGTTTCTAGACTGTATGTTTAAAAAATAGTTGTCACAGTTGTTAAGATTTTTCATGTTCACTTTTAAAATAAAACGTATTATAACACAACTTATGACTTTTTTCCATTGGTGGCGCTAGTTAGCACCCTGAAGCACTTTGATTCTCTTCATTTTTAAAAGTGGGCAAAGTGATATTAGTCTGGCAACACCGATGGCACGCATAAAGAGACGGCGGCCATTTGTCTGCTTCACTCGTGATTATAGAAGGTTCCATCCGTCTTTTTTTGACATCCGTGATTAATACCTACTAAAACAAAGCTGTTCTTATAATTAATCTGTGCCGCCTTATAAACGTAAAAGTTGTTGCGACGCGATTATTTAAGTGATAAAGTTTGTTCAATTCTACTGTTTTCTCGCAATGAGCTGTTTTCAGCACAAATTCACAAAGCACTTCCTAGATGGCGCTTGTAGGCGTGCACATACAAAAACAGGGATTCGTCTGTCAAATTTTTCTCAGCGCAATACAACAAGAACCAACCAAGAAGACGGTTGGCGGTCGATAGGTTGACCAGTGCAGGAACGGAATGGCGGCTGAGAACCGGGCGGCGGTCAGTGGGTAGACCAAGTGCCCTATGGTCGGACAAGGTAATTAGATCGGCCTGGACGAGAATGGCGAGAGACCGCGATTCATCATCATCATTAGAAATCTCTGAAGCCCTTTCCTTTAAAAAACCACGAAGTAGGCCACCACATTACGTGAGTAAATAGTCTGAATGATCGAACCTCTTTATGCGATTTTGCTCAATACGTTTGTTTCACTTTAATACCGTGGATGTAAAAATACCTACTAAAGCAAAGCTGTTCTATTGTTAATCTGTGCCGCCTTATAAACGTTAAAGTTGTTGTGACGCGATTATTCAAGTGATAAAGTTTGTTCAATTGTACTGTTATATATTCTTTTTGTTGCACTAACCCGTGCTGAGGACAATTTCAAAAACCTATTTAGAAGTTAAAACTCAGATATGGTTGGCCAGAGGTCGCGGGTTCGAGTCCCGACATGGGCGGAATTTTCAGCCTCTAAATAGGCTTTTACAAGTGTACTGTTTTGTCGCAATGAGCTGTTTACAGCACAAATTCATAAAGCACTTCCCAGATGGCGCTTATAGGAGTGCACGAACAGGGATACGTCTGTTAATTTTTTCTCAGCACAGATTAATTTTGACAGCCGTATTCCAATTCTTCTATGGCCACGCCTGCAAGCGCCATCTATGAATGGCTTTGTGAATTTCTACTGAAAACAGCTGATTGCTGATTCATATTCACAACCGGACTTCGTTTGGGGCTTACATATTTGTCTACTCGATTGTAAACATGGGATAAGTTCACCACCCTAGTACTCCTATGATAAATAATACGATTGCTCTAAAACCCAATTTGTTTTATCGCTGTCACATACCGTCTCGTCTCAGTGTGTTTTAGGTACTCTTTGTTGGGGGTTTATAGGGGACGTGTTTGTAGGGGTTCACTTCATTATATTCTTTTTAATGCACTAACCCGTGCTAAGGACAATTTTAAAAACCTATTTAGAGGCTGAAAATTCCACCCATGTCGAGACTCGAACCCGCGACCTCTGGCACGGTAAGGGGTCACTTGCTAAACCGCATGCAACGAAACTAGGTCCCCCCGGCGACGGCTGTAGCTCTGTAACTACAGGTCGTGTGCAATTTATTTATACATCGTTAAGTAGAACAAAGTAGCCTTTACTTATATCTTCTTGACTCGTGCCGCTAGATGGCGCCATTGTTGCGTAAAATAAAGCGCATTTTGAGCTAAGAAATATCGCTTACTTCTAGACGTTTCACGTTACGACCGTGTAATTATGCGTCACAAGGAGGGACTAGCAAAATGTAGGTACAAGATGGAGACCCAATTGAAATGACAATTATGTAGAACATGACACGTTACATGCAGACTTCACAGTCTCAATAAGATAGTCTAAAATCCTGTACCTACAAGTTTATAGGACCTTCGGGTAACCCATTGGCGGTGAGGTAGAGAAATAGTTACCGTTCGTTGCCAAAAAGATATTCCCTAATGTTAATTCCATAATCTATAATATAAAAATGAATCGCTGAATGTGTTGGTAAGCGCAAATCTCGAGAGCAGCTGAACCTATTTCACTAATTCTTTAGTTATAATATTCCTTGAAGTACGAGGATGGTTCTTACGAAGAGAAAAGATATAATAAAGAATCGACTGTTAGGTGGTACGAAGTTCGCTGGGTAAGCAAGTCTAATAATAGTAAGTAATTATTACGTTTATTCAAATTGTTACTTGAGTTGGCTTAAATATATAGATTAGCCTCTATATATTTAAGCTATATTGTGGCATCTAATTCCAGAGTAACACTGATATAGGTACTTAATGGAGCTCTAATAAGACGAACATAAGCTACGCCAAGATTAGGCGAATGTAGATAAATAACCATACGTGTACATTGTAGACACACATGAACTTCTTGGCGAATGTCGTCGCTATGCCCAGTTACAGCCAAAGATCGTTTATTGCCTCCTCCCCCATTTATTTAGGGGAAAATACCAATTATTAAAATACCATTTATTAGGGGGAAAAGGCAAAAAACTATATATTAGGTAGCAGTGGATTGCTGATGATGATATCAAGCCTTGTTATGTCCCCACTGCTGGGGCAGGAGTCTCATCCTGCATAGCAGGAAGGTTAGGCCATGCTCCAGCACGGGGACCAAGTCCGGGTTGGTGGATGATTGCAGGACAGTGGCTAGTCTTACTGACATGGCTTAACGACTGCCGTTACATGACAGCCGCCACCAATGGCTTAACGTGCCTCGCGAAACACGAGGGTGATAATGATGCCTCCATACAATTCTAAAAGTCTTCATTTCATTGTATTACTCAATCTCAATCTACAGCTATGCGGATTGTAGTCTAAAATGTTTATCGCCACATCTTAATGGCCTGTAATCTATTACAAGTTTACAACGGCAACGAAGAGTCACTCGAGTTTTATTGTAAGTACTATTTAATACAAACAAACAGGGCGTTCCGGCTTATCTACATGAAGACTGTGGTGTAACAATATTTAACTGCAGACATTCATCTTGCTTACACTGTTGCTTTGTTTATATAATATGTAAGAGGTAAACCAAAAACGTTTGCTCACGTAGTCGGTTAAAGAGATTAGCTGTCTAACTAACTAATAAAGGCCATTTGAGAGTCGAAGGTATATTTTTATGTAGAATATTATGCACTATTAAAAATTCGAGGAGTATACTATAAGGCTACTAGCAGAGTGTGAATGATAGGAAAACGCTAGAGATCTTCAATTCAGCAGCGTAACAAGTTACTAATTAACCAATAACTAAAAATAAGGCCAATAACAGTTGTATACAGATTACCAATTAATTAATAGAATAAAAGAGTCAGCACAGAAAACTCACTGAACTACGGTTTCAAAGTCAAAAATACTCGTATTGTAAGCAATTTAAATAAAAGTAAGATATTCTAGATTTGACGATATCTTTGTCATCATACCAGTAACAATGAAATTCTAACCTGTTTGCCCATCCCGCCCATAAATAAAGCCCACGGCCCGGCTTAAGCCTTTCCCTGACACTTACTAACCCTTTGGGTCCGCTGCCAATCTCTTCCATTGATTTCCGGCAGCTTTAGAAATGTCATTGACCCATCGCTGAGTGCTTAGTGCGAGTTTTTTAACTACTCGATCGCGTTAACGTAAACTCACATTTCTATGGCATCGAGAAACCGCCACCTAGCGACAAGTATGGAAATCAAAATTGCTGAGTGCGGGTTGTAATTGTTTACGTTGAGAAGTGAACACGTTTACCAGCCAAAACACGAATAAACGCGAGTGCGAGTTGTACTGTGACAGCGTTTTGCCAGTTCGAACGGTTAACTTACTCATACTCACTGCTCAATACTCGATTAACGCGGTAGTAAAGTTATTCGATTGGATCTACTCGCACTAAGCACTCTGGTCGGCCAATTCTAACCGACTCACCGCCTTGAAGAGCAATGGAGCATCCTACTTAACAGCCCTATCACACTAGCGCTTAGAAAGCGATGCAATGGGCAATACGACAAAACAAATGTAGCTGAAATAAAAAATACCGTTCCTAGATTATATGTATAGAGTACAGAAAATAGTTATTTGTTATACAAGAGTGCAAAGTTGCTTTTTAACCGCGTGTTCAATTTCGATGACCGAGTAAGCGAAGGATTCTAAAATTGAATCACGAGCGCAGCGAGTGATTCAAAATTAGAATCCTGAGCGTTAGCGAGGGAATCAAAAGAGCACGAGGTGAAAAATCTTTGCACTCGAGTTCAACACGTAATTTTTCATTCCACCTCAGCGAGGAAATGACTAAATGCAAAAAAAAAAAAACGTTTACAATCACAAGATAGGTACACTTTTATTTCAGTTTAGGTATTAATTACTACATTATGACAGGTAAGTATTACAGTTTCAGTCAATTCTGTTGGCGTCAAACAAACTTCCTCGTCGCCAGAATCACTCATTTTAGTTTTTTCACTTGTTTTCAAGTTTCTTGTTTTTAATATAAGGTTTAACAATGACGTGAAAAAATGCCGCGTAAAGAACCGCGTACAAAGCAAATTGAAAAAAGAACACCAATAAGGTTCCGAGTCTGAGTTTTTAACAAATTAAAAAAAATAGGTTTTTAAATTTAAAAAAAGTTGCACACCATAGAGGTAGCAGTAAATAGGTTTAATGTTTTTTTTAATTCACAAACTTAGTGCACACGATGTTCTAAATTCAATTTACTTTATCCTCTAGAGAATAAAAACGGCTTTTCCACTCAGATATTGAAGATTAAAAATACTCTTTCCGAGATGGTGGGATGAAAAATACTTTGTAATTTTGTCCTTTCATTCACTTCCATTTACATTAATGAGACAAGCAGTTGAGGAATAAAAGCTCTAGAGCGTGGCGTTATTTTCATTGCTGGAGGCTGAGATCTGACATGTTTGGTTATTTTTCATCTGTCAGGTCAGTTGTACAGTTTTTTTCGTACAGTGAGGCATTGCCACAATATTGCCACAATACAGGTCTCAGCTACGTTACTTCCGATTATTATTATTTTTTTTCAAAAATATTTATCCTACTAAATGTGTGCCCAGGAAGAAATCGAAAAGGGTCTTCTCTTTTTCCCCCTCTATTCAAAAATAATTTTAAAAAGGCAAGCATTTTTTTGTCGCGTTGTCCATTGCGCAGAGCAGTCGCTGTGATTCCGTAGCAATCTTGACTTCGCAGCAGTCTTTTACCGTAGCAGTCTTCTACCGGATTTGCTGATGGTAACAAACCCTTTGTTGATACCATCGTGGGAGTTGATTCGCTATCACTGACACCGTATGTGTCGATAACTTGCTTTCTCTGTGATTTCGACGTCGCTCGCATCGAGATTGTTGATGCTTTCTAGCACGACTTGAGTAAGCCACTCACACACCTTCTTATTTGTTCCCCGCACACCTTTCCTTCCTCCAAATACGGTGACTTCGGTCCATTAGAAATGTCGCATCAAACGGTATCTACTGGGGGTAATCTGTATCCTGATCCCAAGCTAGGGTACTCTGTACTATCGTAACCAGGCAAGGAAATGACGACCATAGAAATACACCCATACAGGTAATTTGCCCTCCGACCAGGTGGGATGACGATCTGCAAAAAACTGCCGGCAGATGCTGGATGCGGCAAGCTGAAGACATTGCTCTATAGCGCTCATTAGGGGAAGGCTATGTCCAGCAGTGGATTACATAATAGGTATAAGAAGAAGAAGGTAATTTGTACCAGTGGGTATCGCACCTAAGACCTTTGGCATGGTAATGAGATGTGATATGAAGACCAATAAGGCAGTCAGTATGTATTGCATAGCCCTTTCCATGGCTCTAGCGTAGCTTGGATCCTATCTATATCGCCTTTGGTAATAGATCATGATTTAGCACCAAATGTGAGAATGGACGGAAAACTGTAATTTGTAGGGAAAATTACTGCTTTCATAGTATATTTTAGCCCACCAAGTATTATTTATTTATTATTGTACTGTATTTATTAATATAAAAGAATACATTACATGTTATAAATAAGGCCCCACAAAACCAATTACTTGGTTTGACTAATTAACTAAGTAGAATAAACTATTGTCTATTTTCAAGCGAGACGATAATACTGTGTTAGCTTTTAGAATATACCTTGGCTACCGTCGGATATATTCGTGTAAAGGAAATATCGGAACTTATATGACACTTGATTTTACATAACTTTTCAAAATAGTAAAGGAAAGTTTTATACGGAGCAGGATGTAGTATTACATTCGTGTGCTTTCGGCGAAAACCGGAGCCTACTCTAGAGCTCGAGGTATATTCTAATAGCATACAGACTGTACTAACCTCCTTATCCTCTTTCGGCTCGGCAAGCTAGAAAGAGACGGAAGATTATAGGCGTAGACAGAATTCTAATCTACGCGCATCACCTTAGCCGGTTTACGTCGTTGTAGGTACTTGATTGACTTGTCATTCCTGTGGGCTAGGCCGACTAACCTGTCAGCATCCTGGTGCTGGGCAACTCTACAACATCTAAAAAAGAATATCCCAGGCACTTCAGTATCCGAGTGGTCCCTTCACTCATCTCTGTGGCTGAAGGTGTCACTAGACGCTGTATAAATCACCTCTATAACATAATTGCAAGATGAATTGCTCGTAGCCCCGGCTGCCTGAGTGATCTTAAACGACCACGAAAGTTAAGCAACATAGGGCGCGTTTAGTGCATGGATGGGTGACCGCTAGTAACAGCTAGTGGCGTTTTTGCTTTGCAAGGCACGTTAAGCAGTTAGTACCGGCTGCCGTCGATAGATGGCAGTCGTTGAGCTTAGTCAGAGGCTTAGGGCGGCTTGGAAACTTCTGACAGTAAGACTTTCCACTAGTCTTGCAAGCCTCCATCAATCCGGACTTGGCCCCCGTGGTGGAGTATAACCTATACCTTCCTCATAGTATTCCACCCATGCCCCTCGATAGGGACAAAATGGGTTGACGATGACATTAATGCGAAGGCGAATGCTTCTAGCTATCTAACCTCCTAAGCCCTGGTCCTAAAAATGGGACATCACGAATAACTTTCTTAATTCACACCCAATGATTTAGTAGGAAGTCCGGAAAACTTAGGTACTGTTCCAGTTCAATATTTTCCTCATCCTTTTTGGACCACAAAAAGAAAAAGTTCTTCAAAATCTACGTAGTTTTAGAAGACTTGAAGTAAGTATTACTTCCATGGCTTAGGAGGCTAAAACATGACTACACATACATCGTAATTGCTTACAAAACTACTAACAGAACACGTAAACGGCCTTTCAATTCCCCCAAATGTGCTCTCCCTAATCAACCTTACTTACTCAACGAGGCAGTGAAACTACTCCCATCATTCAATCACAAACTTGCGCATTACACCGACCGCAATAAATAAAATCGGTCTATTCCTACCGCCATCAATACATTTCATGTCTATCTATTTTCAGGCCCCCATTAATACTGCTAAGACTCGATTTCACCAATAAAACTGAACTCAGCTGGTCAATAAACGACGTTAAGTGCTCGGACTTTAAACTCAGTTAGTGGGGGCAGTGTGAGGAGATTTCTTTGTTCTTTTTTCCTACACATTGAACCAGATCTTTGATTTTTTTACGTAATTTATTAGTTCAGGATACAATAATTCATAGTTATATTATATATTAATCTGGTCTTATCTTGATTATTTTTCACGAGTACAGTCAATTGTTGTGGGTAGTCATTTTGACTACGCACAATAATTGACTGTATAGTTATATATTAAACGGGTCAAATCGCGATAATTTCGAACGACGTTTCGGCAGCGTTACAGTTGCCGTGGTCTCGGGTAGACTGAAATGACGAGTACAGCGCTCAGAAAAATGCCACTAGCGGTATTCAGGGACGGTCACCCATCCTGCACCTGACCGCGCCTATTGTTGCTTAACTCGAATGATTGATTCCAATCACTTGGTTCGACTAGGCCACGAGCGCTTCCGTCATCAACAATTCCACATAAATTAATAAGTTCCACAAGAAATAATCTCATCTCCTGGTACCAAACTAGAATATTCTGTGCTATGGTAAACTGGCAAGGACATCACAAACATGTAGATACAGCTAGAATGAAGCAATTTGTACAAACGTTCGGCGGCTCCCAGTGGCAATCGAACCCACGATCCTGCATGGTAATCAGAGGTGATACTGCTAGACCAAAGATACCTTATGTCTTGCAATATATCATATTATGATTTGTCATGGTTCTAATCACGGTTGGATTTATTGGTGAATTTAATGGCCCATTTTCCCACGTCACTCTGGGTAAAGAGACGAGTAATGTACGTTTTGTATTACAACATTTTCTTGCGCTACAAACGCGCCACAAATATGGCCTTTTTATAACGAAAAACACAATTCCCCTAAAGTGTTCTATTCTGCGGTTACGTCTTATCCTTGTAAAATTTCTTTCTTTTAAATTAGTCCTGCATTCTATGTTTCGTGAAGCCATAGTAGCAATATCATTTGTAAACGGTACGAGAAAAGATAAGATAAGAATATTCTTCATTGTACACTGGAAAAACCATAAATACAAAATAATTGCAAATATACACAGTACAATTGGCGGCCTTATTGCTAAAAGCAATTTCTTCCAGACAACCTTAATCAGAAAAACTGAGTGTGTGAGGTGTTGAACACCTCTTACACTCAGGGTTTCACGTACCTCAGCGCTTGAAATTGCCAATCCGTGGTGGGCTCTCCTGGTAATTAAGCACACACTCTGAGAGCAGGCCTGTGCCTTGCATAAGGACGTTTCTAAGCTTCAAGAATTTCATAAATACAACGTGACATATAAACTTATTATATAATTTTTTTATGCACTAACCAGTGCTAAGGACAATTTAAAAAACTATTTAAAGTTTTAATTTTCCTTAGCACGGGTTAGTGCATTAAAAAAAAATATAATCATGTGGGTACAGCGATATCATTCCGATGTAAAACCTAACTGCAAAGTAGGTAGGTACTCGGGGCTGCAAGTGATGCAAATGACTACAGCCAGATGTCCCTGCCAGTCCGTACTACAGAGAATATTGTAAAGAGGTTCGAAATTTCACTGATGCCGGTGAGTCGCCCATTAGCTCAGTTGGAAAGAGCGCTGGCACGGATAGCCAGAGGTCGCGGGTTCGAATCCCGGCATAGGTGGAATTTTTAGCCTCTAAATAGGTATATAAACTTATCTTAAGACGTATAGTAACACTTCCGGTACACTACAAGTAGTTCATACAGAAACTCTGTATGAACTACTTGTATCTTCTAGCAAACTCTTGACATCTAAACGACCCTTATAGTACCTTATGCAACAACGTAAAGGGTCGTTAGGCGGACGGGACGGGTCGTATCGCCCACTATGTTGTGTTACGGGCCGATTACTTGATTGCTATCACATCATTCTGGATAGATGAGTCGATAAATGGCAGTCGTTAAGCCAAGTCAGAGGTCTTAGGGCGGCTTGAAAACTTCTAACAGTACGACCAGCCACTACTCTTGCCAGCCTCCACCAATTCAGACTTGGTCCCCGTTGTGGAGACAGTAATTGGAATCAATCACTCGGTTCGACCAGGCCACAAGCTCTTCGAGCGTGGTATACAGCGTGTAATAGGTAGAGGCCATTGTCTGCCACTTGCCACGATCCGGACAGACTATTCATTAGTCGTTGCATGCACGCACGCCCGTTTCGGATACTTTTAGTCATGTCCTTTGTTTACCTATGCATTTCCTATTTGATTTCGAAGTATGCTCGCCTGGAACGTCCTTTACCGGGCCTTCTGCCCACATTTTTTCGATATAATTCCTTTCATAATTCTTTTTCCTTAATCGTCTTAGTAAAACTATAAAGGCTAAGAGTTTGCTCGTAATTGGACTGGCTGGCTGTAAGTTTCCGAATAAAAACACGAGGCGCTAAAGCTGAAAATTTCGAAATTTAGTAGTTTTCGTTTGTTGCAAACTTCAGAAGCAAAAGTTCAGACGATATACTGCCTTAGTTCTGCCGAGTGATACTGGCAACCGGCTTACGTAGCTATTACTTTGAATTGCGGTCGACCAGAATATACGAAATAGGAGTCGCAACCTAGAGTCTGGAGTCTGATAGATATAGAAACAATTATTCACTATAAAAGTATAATGTTCACTATATAATAAAGAAAAAAAGACATTTAGCATACCAACTAGACACATAAAAAACAAAAAAACCAGACAATTAACACAACATGAGCACAACAGAAATAAACCAAATATATAATAAACGAAACAAAAAACAGACATAGGTTAATAATCAACAATAATAAATGTTAGACATAATCAACTCCTTATATCCCCACCGAGGGGCACGGGTCTCTTCGGCGGATAAGTCCGGATGGAGCTTGTGAGACTAGTGGCTGATCTTACCGCTACCGGTAAGGGTTGATGTTAGTGATCTTAAACGATCACGAGGGATAGGGCGAGTTCAGTGCATGGATGGGTGACCTTCTATGACTAACGCTAGTGGCTGATCTTACTGTCCGAAGTTTTTAAGCCTCCTCTGACTTGGCTTAACGACTGCCATCTGTCGACGGCAGTCGGCACCAATTGCTCGACGTGCGTTGCGATGCACGGAACCGCTCGGGAAAATGCCACTAGCGTTAGTCATAGAAGGTCACCCATCCATGCACTGAACTCGCCCTATCCCTCGTGATCGTTTAAGATCACTAACATCAACCCTTATAGGTTCCTACTGCTGGGGACGGCGTCCTCTTCCTGCATCGAAGGAAGGTAAGGCCATACTCCACTCCACGGCGGCAAAGACCGGACCGGCCTTATTGTCAGAAGTTATCAAGCCGCTCATAAGGCCTCTGACATGACTTAACGACTGTCGTTACATGACAACCGGCACCAACGGCTTAGCGTGCTTTGCGAAGCACGGAAGCGCTCGAAAATAATGCTACTAGCGGTAGTCACGGGACGGTCACCCATTCTGCAACTGACCGCGCCTGTTGTTGCTTAAATCAAGTGATTGATTCCAATCATTAAGTTCGACTAGGCCACGAGCGCTTCATTACGATTATGGCATAGTTAATGTTGAATGGTATTCACAGTAGACAAAAAACCTGTTCTGTGAATACCAGCAATACACCAATACCAGCCAAGTTGTCCGGGTTGTACCATTGAAAGAATTAGTTAATAGACTACCAATAGTGACAATGAAACAACTATTACCGTACTAAGCGTTTAAGATACCCGCCCCCAGTTCCGGTAGATTTACCAAATAGTTCCGTTAACACTGTTAATTGATTGCAATTGCTCTGGTTACGCGTTTTGCTGCGGGCGATGGAGCTTTCATTAGTCTGAGTGCTGTTCGCGGTGTAACAGGGTACGTGTTGATTTCTCCGTGGCTGTAATAACGCACGCTAATTTGCATCGGGTTGGATCGTGGTTTATGAGTGATGATAGCATAAAAGGTGCAGCAAAATTAAATACGAATTTTAAAAATCTGCCAAGCGCACCACGCGCCGTGTAGGGTTCCGTAAAAGGAAGGTTTTTTTTACCTTTGTGAGGTTGTAAAGCATTTAAATAATAAAAACTGGAGCGATTTCAACTATGTGTTTTATTTACAATGTGTTTTATTTATTTTATTTATAATTCAATTCAATTCATTTATTTCAAATATCAAAATTCATATAAATTTGTTACTAATCTGGTTCTAGTGTTAGTACATATTGTTATTTTTACCATAACTATAGGGCACTGTCATTACTTGAAGACGGCAACAATGGTTTATGTTTGGAATATAAACAGAAAATATGATGAAAAACCGAATCAGCTGGTGGCTGGTCTTTTTTAAATGTAAAGTAGTAATGCCAAAAAGGCATGGAAATCTTCATTCGGGATTTCAAAAATTTCCCCATACCCTACCACAATTATGGGGATATGTCACACCCTGTATATAGTTACTGCAGCTTCAAGAAATCCTTATAAAAACGATGTTAAGGTTATATTTATAAAAACATGGTTCCTTAAAATACTCCATGAACGTTGTATGAATCTGTGCTATGGTAGAGACTACAGTCTATTTATTCTTACTTGTCCAATTTAATAAACAAGATTCTAACCTTAAAATTGAGATTAGATGCCTAAACTAGACATTTTCTCGCAAATTAATGAACTATCATGTACTATGTTTATAAAATTGGCAGCGTGTTGTCTAAAAGAGTGTTCCAGGTTACTTCATTAATGGAAATATGGCAGTTTTGGACTAAAAAGTCACAGTTTAAGGGTAGAATCTTGTTTACTAAATTGGACAAGTAAGAATAAATAGACTGTATATAGGGGCATGACTTTCAGACTATAATCTTCAGGATATAATTTATGTGTAAAGCTATGATATTTATGCTAAGTTATGGTCCAAAGTCAAGAAACAATTACATGTGAAGATGTTGTATTTCGACAGTAGTTCGACAACTGATGTATTTGGTTTAAGATGACTTGAAAGATGATGTTCAAAAACCTGTTTTAGAGGCTAAATGATGATGATGTTTACTGTTGGATGAAGAGAGTAGGTAGGTAATAAAATTGGAAGAATATGTACCTAATACCTTTTTGGTCTATGCCTAAACTGACTTAGATGATGGAGGACCGTGTCCAGCAGTGGACAAACACGCGCTGATGCATTGAAACCTTAAACAAATACCAAAATAAATTTACTGAACCAATCCACATGTTTCACGCAAACGTTTTCATCCCGCTGCCTTTTCTCCACTACACTACGACCCAAAGGCAGCGGCTTACATTTTAGATTGTACATTGACATTCGGCGAACTGAATATAAATTATTTACTTTGAAATAAAATTGGATTGAATTTCTACTGGGCTTACGGAGTGTTTTAAGAGAATCGAGTTTCTATAACTTACACCGTTAGTGTCTACTTTACCTACCTACTGATGTGAAATCTTGTAAAGAAGCAGAAACATAAATAACGCTCGTATAAAAAATATTTTTAGTTTATCGTCAAGAGGCTTGACGATAGATAAGAAATACCTATACATTAAATTTCAAGTCTCGTTATTTTGTTTCATTATTTTTCTTCGAAATCCTTTTAAATATGTAACAATCTTTAGAAGCTTAGTTTCCCGTTTCTCTCATTTTAAGTCTCTTCCTTGCCTTGCCTATCTCTGCCTAGGGAGAACAGTAAGATAAGCTACTTGGAATTATTTTTACATACATTTTGCGTGAGCATTCACTGTTTGTGTATATGTATTATGTGTTCCAATCCAATCCGGTGACATGGATATAGTAGTTAATTTTCGTCAAGTGCAGCATATAGCTCCGCCACGTTTTGTCATTTTACGTGTTACTCGCACAAATAATGGCCTGAAAAATTATACTTCAATAGATCGAGTCCAGCACAGTGAGCGGCGGTAACCCAGTAGGTAGAACAATGAACCCCCCTGGTCCAAACTAGGATGCCCTGTGCAAGAACATCACAAACATGGAAAAAATGTACAAACATACAGCGGAAATATCAGCGTTTTAGTACCTACCAACCGTTTCTATAATCCAAATTCTTCCCGCGGGTGTCGTAAAAGGCGACTAAGGGACACAAACTGGGGGGTGGGCAGCAGCGCCCCCTGCAGTACAATCCCACCGAACTGCGATCCCCAGCCCGCATACCCAGCGTGGGGATTATGGGCATTACTCCCCAATGATGGCACAACCTTGCGCTATGGCGCTCATTAGGGGAGGGCTATGTCCAGCAGTGGACTAATATAGCCTGAAGAAGAAGAATCGTTTCTATAATCCGACAGACAGACGACCGGGCACTATTTGACTACGAAACGCTAAAAAGGCATTAACTGAAATTTCAATCGTCGTCGTCGTCAGGTTATACTTGTCAACTGCTGGACATTGCCCTCCCTAATGAGCGCCATAGCGCCCTGTCTTCAGCTTGCCGCATCCAGCATCTGCCTGCAGTTTTTCGCAGATCGTCATCCCACCTAGTCGGAGGGCGTCCTACACTACGTTTGCCACACTATAAATTTCAATAATAGTTAGAATATTTTCGGGGCTTAATCGCGTAGTAATTTGTTTTAGTGTTCGAGTGGAAAAAAGTCGCATGGCTTATCGTCCGACATTGTCAGTGTAGTGTGTCGCAACCCTAATAGTGCTTTGTGAAGGCTGATTGAGTGGTAGTCTGAAACCTCATCAGCCGAAGATGCGAACGAGTGCCAACCATCAGTCTTCTCTTGACCACGATGACTGTAACGTCGTCGAAACGTCGAGGGAAAATAGCAATAAATTACTACGCGATTAAGCCCCGAAAATATTCTATGTGTACAAGTCGCGAAAGTTCAATAATAGTAATTTATAGTGTGCGGCGGTAGCCCAGTGGTAGAATAATGGACTCGGAAGCGAGGACCCTTGGTTCGATTCCCAGTGCGGGCATGTACCAATGACTTTGGTTTCTAATTGTAGTAGCAATACCACTCGCTAACGGTGAAGGAAAATCGTGAGGAAACCTGAGTGTATGAGATGTTCAAATACCTCAGCACTTGAAATTGTCAATCCGCGCTGGGTACGCGTGGTAATTAAGCCCATACACTCTCTTTGAGAGACGGACTGTACCCTACAGTGGGACGTTTATAGGGCAAAAACATGGAGTCCTGAATCAGAGTAAATACAATTGGAATTAATCTTTCTCTTTTACTCCTCTTTTAATCTTTAACATTCCTCCTCCTCTCCAAGTCCTTACCAGCAAGTATACCTTTAAGGTGAAACTTAAAGGTTATTTGTTGACTTCCCAGAAGTCCTAAGTTTTTCTCTTCCAGCATGACCTCCATTATTCCTGCGCACGAGTCAAGTCAAGATATTGAACAGTGTATTTAATTTAGTTGAAATTGCTATGTATTCATTAATATCTACTTAAGTATTTGTAGTGTGTATTATTATTGTGTATTATTTATCACTATGTATGTATATAGGTATATAATTGTGAGTGTGCTTGTATGCGTGAAAGTATGGCTGCATATGAGAGTGTGAGTGCGTGTTTGTTCCGTTTTGATGCTCCGTGAGTCACCAGATAAGGCCCTTGCTGAAAATCAGTGTTGTGGGTGCAAACCCTCAGCTTATACTGAGCATGAGGCCTTTTTTCCGCTGCATCGACATACTGTGTATCGTTGGAATTTATGTTTATTTCTTTCATCTGTAGTTCGTCTTTTCTTTTGCTTTTGTTTTACTCCTGCTCTTCTGTATTTTCCTTTTCTGTCAAATTTTGTATGTCTATGTGGCGTTTAATAAATGTTTTTCTTCTTCTTCTTCTTTCTTCTAATCTTATGCAAACAGGCACAGTTTTTGTCAGTAAATTTTCAAGTGTCTTTGAATGCAGAAGATGAATGGATGTGGTTTTTGTCTTCGCAAACCACGGCTCTTTTACAGAAGGTGGCGCATTTTCTTCACAAAGGCATCAATTTAATTTCCGTACACTTGGAGCATTTAGCATCAAATATATATTACGACCGTCATAGCTCTGCCTGTCTGAGGCGGATGCATTCATCTTTGATGCATGAGCTTCAAGCTTTTCGCCAGCTCGTCGCATATAGTGCACTGTGACTCGCCCTTAAACAAAGGCCACAAGGTCTATTTTCCAATGGGTTTTAGAGAAATGAGGTTGGTAATGTCCATGGCAACTGGCCAAAGGACAAAGTGAGTGAAGACAGAAGGTCAAGTGCGTTGGTTTTGGGCCAAATGAGTGGGGACGTCCTGTTTGGATAGATATTCAGTCCGTGGCTTTTCGCATAAGATCGTCATAGCAGTTTTAATTGAAATTGAAATTTCTTTATTGTTATTAAAATTAATTTACATTCAGTTGTTGTCATAACATAACCTAAATTACAGTATACAGTACAATGCACCACATTACACATCCCCACTGCTGGGGCACGGAGCTCTGCCTGCATCACAGGAAGGTAAGACCATACTACACCATGAGGCCAAGTCCGGGTTGGTGAAGGATTGTAAGACAGTGGCGGGACTTACTGTCAGAAGTTATGAAGCCGCCGTCGCGTTGTTACGAACAAATAATTAATAATAATATATACGTCGTCTTAATCCACGGTGTAAACATAATAATAACGTTCACGTAAGACAATTACTTGTACTGGTGCCAAACTAGGATACCCTGTGCTTTGGTAAACAGGTAGAGGCATCACAAACGTGGAAACTCACCCAGTCTGAGGCCATTTGTTCAAATATCCGGGGAAAAAAATTGTGGTGTAGTAGGTACTAATTGTCTCTAATCAGACAACCAGACATTTAAAGAGTTCACTATTGACTACGAAATTCTAAAAAGGCATTAACTCAAATTTCAATAATAGCAATAGTAATTATAGAACTTACAGCCTAGAACTTTAAACTCGTAATATGTCGTAGGTATCAATCATTTTCAGCTGAATGCGTCCGTTTTTGGCAACAATGCTACGTGAGACAACTGTCAAGTAGCCCTACAAACGGTTTAAATAGGCATCAAATGTCAGTGAATTTAGGCACAAAGCGGTTTTCATAGCCTCCAAGCAGACTAACTAAAAGTGAAAATGAAGTGAAAGTGAAAAAAGATTTATTTACCACACAAAAAATAACAAATAATAATTATTGTCTCATTGACATGTTTGTGGTAAAAAGGAATCGGCTCAGCTTTATTGCCGTGACTGCATGCGTAGTCTCGGCGATGGTTTCCAACCTTTCAGCCAGGTTTTTAGTAAGTAAATTGATATTATTACATAATATTCGCCATTACATAACAAAAATAAAGAAAAATGTATACATCACACACATCACAATATGAATTGTTTACTATATATATAGTGTAACATTTTTATTATATATATATATATATATATATAAATATAATAAAAATGTTACACTTCAATGACAACTTAAAATTGATTAAATATATCGCATATTGTTCGGGACGGGCAACTGAGCCATGGGGAGGCTATTATTCTTCCTCATACCTCCCTTGCTTGTGGTATTAAGACGCAGTAGTATAACTCCGGCTTTAGACGTCGTCGACTCGATTCCCGGCATGTGCTAATGACATTATCTAAGTTTAACATTTACGAAGCAATACCCCTCGCAAAGCGTAAAAGATACATCGTGAGGAAACCTAAGTGTTGTTTACATACTTCAGTCACAGCCTTAGCGCTGGAAATTGCCTATCCATAGTGGGCGCACATGGTAACTAACCCCATATTATCTCACTCTGAAAGAAAGGCTCTACCCTTTCGTGGAACATATAGGCTAAATAAAAAAATATATAATATATTAACCCCCTTCACGAAACCCATAAATTCTCTAACACAAAAAGGCACACTAGTAATTTTTTTTTTATTCATTAGGTACACCAACAGCAAGCACGCAAACATGATAAAGCTTATACTAAAAGTGACTTAGGACTAGCGATTATGCCAATTAAAGGTATACAAAGCATTTTTAGACTTAGTTATACGCAGACAACTAGAAATGTAATATTACAACACGGTGATAATATAGATGTTATTATCACATAAAATAAGAGTTAGTAGTATAATATAGTATAGCAAAAATGAGTTTTACTTCAATTAAAACGTGTTGACTATTATACAATATTTAAATATATAAATTATTTATTTAATAATAAAGGCAAACTATCATCATCATCATGATATACAAGTCTACTGCCATAGCCTTCCCCTAATGATAGCGCCCTGTCTTCAGCTTGCCGCAATCACCATCTGCCTTTTTTGCAGATCGTCATCCCACCTAGTCGGAGGGCGTCCTACACTACGTTTGCCAAGTCGCGGTCTCCACTCAAGAATACGTTTACTCCATCAGTTGTCGGTTCTTCGCGAGATATGGCCAGCCCACT
This sequence comes from Yponomeuta sedellus, assembly GCA_934045075.1. Classification (NCBI taxonomy): domain Eukaryota; kingdom Metazoa; phylum Arthropoda; class Insecta; order Lepidoptera; family Yponomeutidae; genus Yponomeuta; species Yponomeuta sedellus. Next base: position 9,929,989 of record OW203743.1, read on the forward strand.
GCCACTTCAGCTTGCTAATTGAGCTATGTCGATAACTTTGATTCTATGTCGGATGCATTCGTTACGAATCGTATTCTTCAGAGAAACTCCGAGCATAGGTCTCTCCATAGCGCGCTCAGCAATTTTGAAATGGTGGACCAACCATTTCGTGAGTGTCCATGTCTCGGCTCCGTAGGTCGTAACAGGTAGAATGCATTGATTGAAAACTTTCGTTTTTAAACATTGCATCACTTAAGATAAGAGTTTACTAGTCAGCAGGACTTAAAGATTTGGTTGTTGTCATCATCAACCCGTTATGTTCTCATCGAGAGGCACGGGTCTCTTTCTGAGGAAGGTATAGGCCATACACCACTACGGGGGCGGGGATTAAGTCCGGAGTGCTGTAGGCTCGTAAGGCTAGTGGCTGGACCTCTGACTTGGCTTAATGACTGCACTCAATCGACGGCAGACGGCACTAACTGCTTAACATACCTTGCGAAGCACGGAATCACTCGGAAAAAGGCCACTAGCGTTAGTCATATGCGGTCAACCATCCACGCGCCGAACGCGCCCTTTGTTGCTTAACCTTCGTGATCGTTTAAGATCACCCTCACCCTAGATGACTATTCAGACGCTGCAGTGCCTGGGACTTTGTTTTTAGACGGAATAGGCTTGCCCAGCACCTATACCAACCCGAAAGCTTAGTCGGCCAGGCAAGGGCCCATAAGAAATACTAGTCACGCGGGTTTCCTCACGATGCTTTCCTTGACAGTTACAAAATCTGTGAAATTGTATTACCAATATTAATCACTAACGCTAGTAGAATTTCTGTATTCGTCTACATTGTGATCATATCAGTGTCTTGAAAGTAAATGTTTGTGGGCGTGGGGTGGAGTCATAAATACTAATGTGTCTGTAATACACGGTGATATCAATACGTTTAATGTGTAATGGCAGTCGTCAAGCCATGTCAGAGGCCTTATGATATCTCCTGACAGTAAGGCCTGCCACTGTCTTACAATCCTCCACCAACTCGGACTTGGCCCCCGTGTTAGAGTATGGCCTAACCTTCCTGCTATACAGGAAGAGACCCGTGGTTGATATCGATCGGGTTGATATCGATCGATTATCGATTAATACGTTTAATGCTGAAAAAAATACAAGTGAATTCGCAGAGAAACCTCTATCTACAGCAAGTAGTACCTATGTAGAAAAGAAAAGTAGGTTGCGTAGCAGAGTTGTTTGTTAATCTGTGGCTAAATCAACTTTGCAATTGTTGTATATTCTGTGAATAAAGCACTCGTCGAATGGCCATCTTGTCGTTTACTTCATGGTGACAGCGGTGCTAGAATAAAATTTTATTTTATTGCGATTGTAACTAATATTTCAACAAATAAGGCTTGTATGAAGAATTTATTAGGCATAAATTAATGGAACACGCACGCCCGCCTGCAGAGCTAACGTTGGAAGGTGGACCGGCGAGTCGAGCCGACGCGTGGAGGAAGTGGCTGAAACAATTTCAGGTATTCATAAAGGCGTCTGGAGTAAGCAAGGAGTCAAGCGACGTCCAAGCCAGCTTGCTAATCAATCTGATCGGTTCCGAAGGCTATGATGTCTACTCAACATTCAAGTTTTCGAAAGAAGAAGAGCGTGAAGACATCGCCGTACTGATTCAGCAATTTAACCAGCATTTCGGCACTAAGACAAACACTACGTTACTTCGGTTTAAATTCTTCACAAGGAATCAGATACAAAGAGAAGGAATTGATGAATACCTCACTGCACTAAGACTTCTCAGTAAGCAGTGTGAGTTTGAGCATTTAGAGGACGGACTTTTACGAGATCGAATCGTATGTGGTGTCTTAGATAGTGCAATCCGCGATAGATTGCTGCGAACAGACGATTTGACATTAGAGAAAGCGGTTAAAATATGTCAAGCGAGTGAAATGTCCAACGATGAAAACCGGCAGATTGAAAGCGTCAAAAGGGAGACTTCGAAGACTCTGTCTGTGGACGCGTTGCGGAATATTCGCGGGTCGCAGCGCAGTGGAGAAAGGCGCGCGGGCGGCAGCGAGCGCAGGTACGAGCGCGGTGGCGACCGGCCAGCCGCGGGCTCGGGTACCAGCGCAGGACCATCAGCTTCAATGCAGATAACGCAAGGTTCGCGAGCTTGCGCCGCCTGTGGCGGTGTTAAGTGTAGCGGTGATCAACGTTGCGCAGCTGCTAAATTGAAATGCTTTCTGTGTGGTGGCAAGGGCCATTTCAGAAGGATGTGCCCAATGAGAAAGTCCAAGTTATTTGAGTTACAAACGGAACAAGATGATGATGATGAGTTTTACTTCATTTCCACGCTGGAATGTATTAATGAAGTTGCTACAAGTGGCAACAAATGGCACGAGAAGCTCTACCTGTGTGGCAGTAATGTTAGTCATACATTTAAGCTAGATTCAGGCTCAGACGTGAATGTAATTTCAAGGAAGACATTGTTGGAGCTAGGCCTTTCACTTGATGGTATCACTGAGGAGCATACCCGTGCACAGTCATTCTGCGGAAATAATGTTCCATTTATAGGTGCATACATTATAAAACTAATGCACAAAAATGTTCAGTACAACCTAAGGTTTTTGATATCAGAACGTGATTTTCATAGTATTTTAGGCAAGGTTGCTTTTGAGGCCATGGGGTTGATTAAAAGAGTATACTCTGTAGATGTGCAGGATTACGAGGACCTATTTAAGGGTCTCGGTAAGTTACCGGGGTATTACAAGATACCAATTGAAAATAATTCAAGTCCTTGCATCTGCCCGGTCAGGAAGATACCTGTAGGAGTCAGGGATCAGTTGCGGGCGGAGCTTAACCGTATGGAGGAGATGGGTGTAATTAGAAAAGTAACGCATCCAACGCAGTGGGTTAATGGCATTGTAGTTGCAGCGAAAAAAGATGGCAATTTGCGCGTGTGTTTAGATCCAAGACCACTGAACAGAGTAATCCGGCGCCAACATTACCCGTTGCCATCGCTGACCGAAATAGCTACTCAGTTACGCGGTGCTAAGTTTTTCAGTAAACTGGATGCGAGGTGCGGATTCTGGATGATCCAGCTGGATGATGACAGTGCCGAATTGTGTACCTTTGGAACTCCATTCGGCCGATACCAGTATCTTCGTCTACCGTATGGCATTAACTCGGCGTCAGAGGTATTCCATGCAAGGGTACGTCAACTGTTGGAAGATTTAGAAGGCGTAGATTCATTTGTGGATGACATCATCGTCTGGGGAGCTACTAAGGATGAGCATGACGCTCGTTTAAAAAGAGTCTTAGATCGCGCGAGGCAAGTAGGTATAAAATTCAATAGAGACAAATGTGAATTTTCTTTAGCCGAGATAACGTATCTAGGTCATACGTTTAGTGCAGAGGGCATGAAAGTGGATGAAACGAAGCTAAGGGCTATCAAGGAGATGCCTAGTCCGTGCGATCGGCCGTCATTGGAGCGATTTTTGGGGATGATTAACTATGTGAGTAAATTTATTCCTAATTACTCGCACAAGGTGGGTCCTCTACGTGGTTTGCTAAAAAAAGACAGCGAATGGTCATGGGGCGCATGCGAGGAGGAAATTGTAGAGCAGCTGAAGCGTGAGTTGTGTGAAGCGCCGGTGCTGGCGTTGTTTGACGTGAAACAACCTGCTACGTTGTCGGTAGATGCGAGTTCGCACGCACTGGGCGCAGTGTTGCTGCAAGGTGGTCGTCCGGTTGAGTTCGCATCGTTGACTCTTTCTGATACACAGCGGCGGTACGCACAGATTGAAAAAGAGATGCTAGCGATTGTATTCGCTCTGGAGCGGTTTCATCAATACGTATTTGGTAAGTCAGATATAACGGTGGAAACTGATCACAAACCTTTGGAGACACTCTTTGTAAAATCGCTCGACTCTGTTCCATCAAGGCTACAACGCATGATGTTGCGTGTGCAGAGGTACGATTTTAAGGTTGAGTATAAACCTGGCAAATACATGTATGTGGCTGACACTCTATCACGAGCACCACTCTCAGACGTGTTGCATGATGGGGTAACTGAGGAAGTGGAGGAGCAGACCTGTTTTGTGGTAGAACATCTAAGGTTTAGCATTGAAAAGTTGCGAATGATAAAAAAGGGCACTGAAGAAAGTAAAGAGTGTCAAGTAATAATTAATTACATTTTGAACGGATGGCCACAAAATAAATATGACACAGACGAGTTAGTAAGATACATATGGTCCTACAGGGATGTTTTAGAGTACATTGATGGTATAGTGCTTAAGGACGGGTTGGTGTTCATTCCCAGTCATCTTCGGGCGGAAATGTTATCTCGTGTGCACGAGGGACACCTTGGTATAGACCGGTGCAAGCGGCGTGCGCGGGATGTGATGTTCTGGCCGGGTATGTCGCGGGACGTGGAGCGCGTGGTTCGCGCTTGCCGTACTTGCGGGGAGCAAGCGGCACGTCCGCCCCGGGAGCCTATGTTACCTCATCATATACCGGTTTTACCGTGGGCGAAGGTAGGATCAGACATCTTCGAGTATAATAAAAAATATTTTCTGATTTTGGTGGATTACCTTTCTAACTTTGTAGAGGTATGTGCAATGAACACGATGACGTCAAAAAGTGTGATTATAGCTATGAAAGATCAATTTGCACGTCACGGAATACCTCAGGAGCTAGTGACAGATAACGGCCCGGCGTATGCATCAAGGGAGTTTCAAATCTTCAAGGAGATTTGGGGATTCGAGCACGTCACATCGTCACCAAATTATCCACAATCCAATGGACGTAGCGAGAGAGCAGTTAGAACGGTCAAGGCGTTACTCAAAAAGTCGACAGATAAAGAAGAAGATTTTTATATCGCGCTTCTAAATTATAGAACAGCACCGCGTGACGGTATGAGTAGTCCAGCTCAGTTGCTCATGGGACGTCGACTGAACACTCGGCTACCGGTACATGATACCAAACTTGTACCTGAAAGAGATGCCTCGAGGGATTATCAGAAAATAATCGAAAAACAAGGGAAAAGTAAGAGACGGTTCGATATGAATGCGCGGGAATTGCCACAGCTTGACGTCGGCGATGAAGTGGTAGCGCTGGACGGAGATCGGCGACGTGTAGCACGTGTAGTGGAGCGGGCCACAGAGCCGCGATCTTACTTTGTTAAAGAAGCGCGTGGCGGCCGTCTGCTACGAAGGAACCGTCGGCAACTGCTAAAATTACAACCCGAGGTAGAGCCTTCAACGTCTAATACCGGAACTACATGTCAGGGCGAGCAAGTAAAGGGTGGTTATCGTTTCGAAAGGGTAGCTGCAAGAGCAGCTAAAGAGCAGTTAAGGGATTTGATTAAAAACAAACAGTTGTATAAGGTCTCCCAATCCTTGGCTTGTTTGTCATACGTATTTTTAGATTATCGTTTCATAATTGTTAACTGTTGTTTCATAGAATAAGTTTTTATGAAGGGATGATGTTGGTGAACTTAAGGGGAAGATGTTGTATATTCTGTGAATAAAGCACTCGTCGAATGGCCATCTTGTCGTTTACTTCAGCAATGTACATAAAATTGCCGTCGTAAACTAAGAATATTATTTCCATGATACAGCCGAGGCAAAAGTACGTAACATCTCCATTTACTTTTGCTGCTATTTGCAGTTGTGACAAATGTACTGTGATTAATGTTCATGAAGACAGCGATGACGAATCAGAACATTACAGAGTGCCGAAACGGGCCGATGATATATAAACGCAGGCGGTAATTTGTTTCAATGGAACTGTTGATTGTAGAAGCGATATTTTGTTTCAAACATTTTTGTAATGAAACATTTTTTCTTCAACATTTTGAAGAAAAAATAACAGTACATTTACATACAGGCACATACATTGCATCTGGCCCACACTAGGATACTCTGTATCGTGGGAGCCAGATACAACGACATCACAAACATGTAAACATCCCAGACCTCAATGATTTTCTTCCATTGGCGGCGCTAGTTATCACCGGATAGCACCTTAACTAAATACCTCTTTATGTTGCTTTAAAAGAATCCAAAGTTTGCAACCGCCAAGGGATTAGAAGACGGGCTGAACCAAAATGGCTAACGTTTTCTGCGCGCTACTTTAATTTAAGTTGGAAGGGACTAACAAGGGCCCTTATACCCTAACTTGCCTATTTAGGGACCGAAGGTCACCGCAAGTGTGTCCTTGCCCTTTCTTGTACCGTAAGTCTAAAAGTTAGGCTTCCTCATCTGAACGACTATTCAGAATCATACGATACGATATTGAATGTCCGCTGGTCTAGTGGTAACGAGTTTCATTATTACGCCAGGGGAAGTGCGCTTGGCACCCGTTGGGACGTACTTCAACATGTTCTTTGATGACCCTAGTCTGGGGTTTTCATGTCTGTGATGTCCTCTGATTACCGCGCTAGGTGTAGTGCGGTCGACACCCGTTTTTACGTACTTCAACTTGTTCGTTGATGACCCTATTTTCTTCCAGTCAACCTATAGTTTGTGAATAATGGCGGTGTGGGTAGTGTACAATACAAGAATTATAGGACTAAACATAGGTACATTTTTTTTAATGTAGCCTATAAATGGGCTACTGCAGGGCACATACATTGCATGAATATTCATACACTGTAAAGGGAAGGTCATGGAATGAACTCATGTAAGCCTTAAGATCTTTTTTATTATTAACTATGTTCACAAATAAATTATTCTTAATCTGGTTTTTCAGTGTGCGGACGCTCAAAAAGGCATCACACTTTCCATAGCAAAGTTTACTCGCCTTTTATTTGAAGCTTTACCGCAACATGTTGCGAAGCGCCTAATGATAGACAAAGCTGCATTAGCTCCCGGAAAAAGTGGTCTGAGAAAGCACCTTAATAATATATCGAAGTTTTCCGCTAGTAAGTTTTACTTAGATAGTGTTTGTTGGCACTTGTTCCTAGAAACTACCGCAGCCTTCGGCCATAGGTGACGCTTTGGGAGAGCGATTCAGGCTTTTTGTTGATTTGACTGTTTTCCGTTAGACATTTATATCGATATCAACCCTTGTATGTCGCCACTGCTGGTGCACGAGTCTTTTCCTGCATAACAGGAAGGTTAGGCCATAACCCACCACGGGGGCCAAGTCCAGGTTGGTGGAAGATTGTAAGACAGTGGCGAGCCTTACTGTCAGAAGTTATCAAGCCGCTCATAAGGCCTCCGACATGACTTAACGACTGTCGTTACATGACAACCGGCACCAACGGCTTAACGTGCCTTGCGAATCACGGATACGCTCGGAAAAATGCCACTAGCGGTAGTCACGGGACGGTCACCCATCCTGACCTGACCGCGCCTGTTCTTGCTTAATTCAAGTGATTGATTCCAATCAGTTGGTTCGGCTTGGCCACGAGCGCTTCGATATTTATATATTAACACATTATTGATGTACCAATACCGTTTTTCCTACCTATGTACTTTTGTCAAATTATAGTAGCAATACCACTCGCTAGCGGTGAAGAAACCACAACAACAAGTTAAGCAATAACAGGCGCGGTCAGATGCATGATGGGTAACTTTCACTTCCAAGCATTTTTCCGAGCACTTCCGTGCTTCTCAAGGCACGGTAGGCCGTTGTTGCCGGCTGTCATGTAATGGTAGTTGTTAAGCCATGTCGGAGGTTTTATGGGTGGCTAACTTCTGACAGTAAAGCCCGCCACTGTCTTACAATCCTCCACCAACCCAGGCCAATTCTGGGTTGGTGGATGATTGTAAGACAGTTTTTAATGCACCGCCCTCCCTCCCACTTTTTCGAACAGAAGCATGACACGAACAAACCACTACCGACACCAATAATTGTGTGAGTAAATGCGTGACGCGTTTCGCCTCTAACACGAGCATTCTTAGGCTCACAACTCTAAAAGAGTAGTTTTTTTTAATTGGGTTTCAGTTTATTTTCCTACACCATCTACTCACTACTCTGACACAAAAGTGTAGACACAGTAGGCACATCTGCACGTTACTATTACGATATCTCACTCTTTGATGATGATTGGCCTTTTTGCATCTACGTAATGAGATGATTTGTACAGCGTCCAGTGGTATCCTCACTCACACTAGATGAAGAAGGGACCACTCCGACGGCTTAGTACCTTTTAGAAATTAAACAAAGTCATTTATACATGCCCTACTCGGGATCGAACCTGGGGCTCTCGCTTGCCAGTCCATGGTTCTACCCACTGAGCTACCACCGCTCTCATCACTCTATATACTAAGTAAAACAAGACGATGACATTGATAACGTTCAGCTTCTTCTTCTTCTTCAGGCTATATTAGTTCACTGCTGGACATAGTCCTCCCCTAATGAGCGCCATAGCGCCCTCACTTCAGCTTGCCGCATCCAGCATCTGCCGGCAGTTTTTCGCAGATTGTCAACCTACCTGGTCGGAGGGCGTCCTACACTACGTTTGCCGAGTCACGGTCTCCATTCAAGAACACGTTTACTCCAAGAGTTGTCGGTTCTTCGCGAGATATGGCCAACCCACTGCCACTTCAGCTCGCTAATTCTCTGAGCTATGGTTCTCTGTCGGATGTCGGACGTAGAGCTTGTGACGAATTAAATATTGTAAGCTATCCTTACATATGCTAAAAGATGTTTGACAGGTAGTGCTCAGTTATACATAATATCGTAACGCTTTGGTGTAATTTTTGTGTAGGTCTAGACTGTAGGTTCTAATAATAGTTATCACTTATATTAAGATTTTATGTTAGCTTTTAAAAAAAACGTATTATAAAACAAGTTATAATTTTAACTCCATTATTGGCGCTAGCTACCACTCTAAATGCGCCTTCACAGTCGATTCAGTTTTTGGAATATGGAAGGCGGACCATAAAATGTGACCGAAATTGTAATTATTGCTAATTGACTTTTCTAACTTAGCAGCTTCAAATGTAGCAAACTTCTGTGATAATTATTTCTTCTAGCACAAACACTCTTGTGTATACTAGGTACTAGTATAATGGAAGACCCGCCTTCCTTACCATGGTGCACTAAATCCGAGGTCACCAGATACGAAGACGAAACTGTATACTTTCGGTTGCATCCTTTGACGGTATAAGCGGGGATAATGTATTTCTGGAAATGGGACGTCACAGTAAACATAATCTTTCTAGCATTATTTATCGTGTATTTTGGCGGTTGGATGGAATATGAATGTTATTTTTCCGCGTTCGATTTTTGCGTGTTATATTCCACAACTTATTGAATAGTAGCTGTGCCCCGCGGTGTTACGCGTGGTTCTGGGAATATGATATTTTTTAATACAGTTGTCCAAAAAGTGGCGTATTGCAGGGACGTATAGCATGCGGGATGTGGGCTGTTACACACTCGTGCTTTTTTTTAACCTTCCCGCACTAGTGCGTTTTCTTTCCCAACACTGTCAAAATAATGTCCATTAAAAAAAAAACAACCATGAAGTTTTTACTAAAAAAATTCATAGAATGGGTATTTTTCCTTATGTCAAATATAGTTGGAACCACTGTCAAACTCCGTGCACTGCTCTATGGTTTATAAGGAATCCACAGATAATAGACCGAATTTGACAGTTATTGCTACAGAATTAATTTATAATATTTACATTATGATTTGAAAAAAAATATGATTCATGCAAATACGTTTATTTCTAAAAAGAAGCTACACATTTTTTTTCATTTCAGTACATTAAAATTAATTTTCATTTCATATCAATAAAAAAATTCTACTGAAGACTTGGCTGTATGGGCATAGTTCCCTTTGCCTACCAGAATGGGTGAAGAAAAAAAATCTCTGCTTATATTCTTTTACGGTTGGCGCCTTTTCCAAATAATTTTATTTTAATAAATTGCTTAATTTTTTCGCAACTGTATTAAAAATAGTCGTTCAGTACACGTGCGGAACCGTCATTGCAACTTGTTCCGACTGTCAACCCTCGCCTTCGGCTGCGCCTCGGCTCGGGTAGACATTTGTCGGAACTCTTTGCGATGACAGCCTTTCCGCACTTGTAATGAAATATACTATTCCCGCAGTAAAACGTAGCCTATATGTTAATCGATGGTGTCAGCTAACTTCATACCAAATTTGACTTCAGCTCCATCGCTCGCCGTTTAGTCGTGAAGAAGTAACAAACATACACGCTAACAAACTTTCGCCTTTATAATATTAGAGTAATGTGATCTGTTGTGATGATGCAATGATGTGATGAAATTTGATACTTGGTAACGTAAACATGATTAAGTTACTTTTGTTAAGTCATGATTTATATGTAAGTGTATTATCGTATTATAAGTAAATAATAAATAAATAAATTCTTTATTTCAAATACCAAAATTTTTATTTGTAAATAAATGACTACAATCGTTTGGTGCTAAATCTGTTGTACAATATTCTTGTCGTTGCATCCTGTCTATAACCGTCTGTAAACTAGGCGAAAAACCTGTATCTTAGGAGAAGGTGAAGTTAAATAAAAGCATAAAACATGGGCGTACAAACTTTCGTCGAGATACATTGAGCGGACGACTGTCAGTCAATATGCATATTATTTGCATGCAAGAAAAACTAATATGAAAAAAAACAGTTTGTAGCCACTCAGATTAAGGTGCGTGTGTTTGTTTGTGAGATTGTGTGTGTGTGTGTGTGTGTGCTTGTGTGAATATGTGTGGGTATGTGCGCGTGCGCGCGCGTTATATATTACCTACTTATTTATATAGTTATAAATATTTATCCCCTAGTCCTGCTATCTTAATTTAAACACCCAATACTAAGGTTGGCTGAAAGAGATCTCTGTTAGAGATAAGTTCGCCTTTGAAACAAATTTTATGTAATGATCTTTCGATTTTACTGTTTGCAGTAAAGAATATAATATGTAAGTTACGATTACTAAAGTTTTGTGAAACTTATTTAATGTAATTCTTTGTGAACAAAATCTTACTCCGTTTAAAAAAAATTAAGTCCGAGGCACTCCAGCGTCCGACCGGCCCCTTCACCCATCAAGTGTGAGTGTGGGTGCCACATTGTATAAATTGTAAAAATCATTCATCATTGTATAACTCATCTCATTACGTAGACACAGAGGTTAAAGCTTTTTCTAGACAAAAAAAGGGTTATGGCATTTCGTCGTCGTCGTCAGGCTATACTAGTCCATTGCTGGACATAGCCCTCCCCTAATGAACGCCATAGCGCTCTTTCTTCAGCTTGCCACATCCAGCATCTGCCTACTTTTTTTCGCAGATCGTCATCCCACCCAGTCAAAGGGCGTCCTACACTACTTTTGCAGAGTCGCGCGGTTGTCAGTTCTTCGCGAGATATGGCCAGCTCACTGCCACTTCAGCTATGGCATTTACTCTGCCGTATTGTATATGTATTTAGTTTAAGTGCAATTAAAGTATTATTAACTAAATAAATAAACAGCTTCATTATTTTAGTGGAGGAATATTATAGCTTATTTTTTTAGTTAAAGAATATACTTACATGCTATTATTTATTTAAACAGGAAAATAAAGTCAATCAGTTTTTAAATTTCATAAATCGTTAAAGCAGTGGCATAGCAAAGGCATTTCGTTTCTGAATTGATAATTTCACAAAGTAAATTTTTGAGTAACGTTCTGTCACGCTCTTTTCTGGGAAATTCGAAGAGACAGCACTACAGTTAACTATACTTCGCGAAATTCTCAATTCAGAAATTGGCAATTTGCGAAACAAAGATATACAGAAAAAACTTTATCGTTCATAAAAAAGGAAATTCTCAACCTACGAGTACAGACGACGGCTTTGTCACTAGAAATTATCTCTTCCAGACAACCATTGCTTTTTGCTCTTTTTCCAGACAAAATTAAAATAACGCTTATATACTTCGCTAGCAATGCTTAGAAAAATAATTTATATTTGTACTTGGGAGTCTTTGTAAATTCATTGAAGCCGAAAGAAAAAATGTCTCAGTAACTCTACAGAGTGTTTCAGAATTGTCCGGAAGAACTTAACTATATACTCACACAAATAATATTTACCTCGGGAGCATGCCCTAAATATCGAGAAAAATGTAAGTAAACATATCAAAATTTACACAATATTTTTTACACAGATTTTTTTGGTATTATTTTGAAGACGGCCATAAGTCATCCGAATTCGTGAATAGAAAAAACCTAACGTTACGCAAAAACTTCTGTTCAACAACAGGCGCGGTCAGGTAGGTACTAGATGGGTGACCGTTCCGTGATTACCGCTACTGGCATTTTTTCCGAGCGCTTCCGTGCTTCACAAGGCACGTTAAGCTGTTGGGCACGTTAAGCCGTTGGGCACGTTAAACCGTTGGTGCCGGTTGTCATGTAATGGCAGTCGTTAAGCCATACATGAAACCCGTTTAAGTTATTACAGCAAGGCCCGCCACTATCCTACAATCCTCCACCAACCCCGACTTGGCCCCCGTGGTGAAGTGTGGCGAAGGATTTCTTGAGTATGGCCTAACCTTACAGCGATACAGGAAGAGATCCATGCCCCAGGCGTAGGATAATGCAAGGGTTAAAATCGTAAAACGCCAATTTGATAAAATTACTAGCTGACCCGGCAAATGTTGTTTCGCCACATTAATTGATTGGCCATTAATAATTAGTAGGGCAAAACAACGTTACCATATTAATTGGTTATTGTCGACCTACCAAATATACTCGTACACAAAAAATACACTAAATTCGGAGGGTTTTGTTGCTTAGCTCAAGTGAATAAGTCCAATCACTCGGTTCGACTAGGTCACGAGCGCTTCGCGTTTTACGTGCTCCTCTAATGGTGGAGAATTCATAGAATTCCATTTATATTTATTAATTATATTTGGTTTCTATCAAACCACTCTTCAAAATAAAACGTAACCTAACATAGGCTCACGGCTATAGTCCAGTGGAGTAGGTAAGTACGCTACTTGCCCCGATGTTTGCAGATCTTTTTAAAATATATAAAAATATTAAAAAATATATTCATATGAAAAATTTAACAAAAACCCTTAAAAATTACTACAGAAATAATGTATTAAACGCTAAACTTAAATTTTGCCGACGTTTTAAAGGAATTGTGCATTTGTTAAGCGTTACGTTACTGGACATAATATTAATATGGTACATGCAACCCTGTATAGTGTGTAACTCCAGACATGGAGCCTGACGTTATTTATCATAATATTAATATGGTACAGTTTTCTTTTGATCTCATTGAATGTCCTCAAAACGACTTATTCTCAACCAAAAATAACAAAGTCGAAAAAAACCACTTCTATAAAAACTCTATTTAAATACGGCCTCGAAGTCCTCTTTTCAAATAGAGCGTATTTAAATTGAACTTTTTACGACACAAGGGGTTGAATGCTCATCTCTTTGTGAAACTCGAAGAGTCCAGTTAATCCCAAGCGGAAATCAATCTCGAATCTTAAATGTTGAGGACTTTTTACTCGGTCCAAGTTTAAAGTAGAGGAATACAGAAGTCGCGCTTTATATTTAGGTACTTAACGAATTACATCTATTTAAATAACGTCTCGAAGTCCTAGTTTCGAATAGAGCGTAGGTATTTAAATTGACCTTTTTACGACACAAGCCGTTGACTGGTCAGTTTGTGAAACTTGAGTAGTCCAGTTAATCTCAAGCGGAAATTAATCACGAATCTAAAATCTTGAGGACTTTTTACTCGTTCCAAGTATGAAGTAGAAGAAAACAGAAGTTGCGCTTTATATTAAGGTACTTTACGAATTATACCTATCTATTTAAAAAACGTCACGAAGTCCTCATTTCAAATAGAACGTATTTAAAATGAACTTTTTACGACACAAGGAGTTGAATGCTCATCTCTTTGTGAAACTCAAAGAGTCTAGTTAATCCCAAGCGGAAATCAATCTCGAATCTTAAATGTTGAGGACTTTTTACTGGTTCTAAGTTCGACGTAGAAAAAAACAGAAGTTGCGTTTTATATTTAGGTAATTTACGAATTACATCTATTTAAATAGCGTCTCGAAGTCCCTATTTAAAAAAGGGGGTATTTGAATTGAACTTTTTACGACACAAGCCGTTGAATGATCAGTTTGTGAAACTCGAAAAGTCCAATTGATCCCAAATGGAAAACAATTTCGAGTCTTAAATCTTGAAGACTAATTACGTCGAAGTTCAGAGTGGAGTAAAACAGAAGTTACGCTTTACATTAATGGGCAATTAAGGAATAAAGTCAATTTATTCCTTGATTGCCCAAATGTAAACTTTTTACACACAAGTGGCTCAATGTTCAGCTCTTTGTGAAATTCAAACAGTTCAATCGACCCCAAATGGAGATCAATCGCAAAATTTTGAAGACTTTTTACTCATCCCAAGTTCGAAGACGAGGAAAACAGAAGTTACGCTTTATATTTGGATAATTTACGAATAAAGTCAATTAAAATAGGGTCTCGAAGTCCACATTTCAAATAAAGCGTATTTAAATTGAACTTTTTACAACACAAGAGATTCAATGCTCTTTGCGAATCCCGAACACTAAAGTAAATCCCTAGTGGAAATAAATCTCGAGTCTTAAATCTTGAGGACTTAAGATTCGTTCCAAGTAAAATGTAGACAAGGTCTTTACGATTAAAATTCAGAGCACAACCTTACACGAGCACAAAAATATACACCCACAAAGGTTTCGTGCAAATTAATAAAATAAAAAATTACGATATATATTTATTATTTTGCATTTGAAGTCTGTATTTTGTTCTGATTTTACTTCCGAAAGAGCTGTGGCAGCGCATCGATTCAAGAAGTCTAGTCGTAGGTTTGAATCTCTGCATATACCTACCAATGACTAGATCTTTCTTCCTTGGCTTAGATTCTTTCTCTGTCTCAGAGAATATCTGTTCTCTGCTGCAAAACGAATACAGGGTTATTCTAAAATGCCAAATTACTGAAACAAGTTTGCCTACAATTTTTGTGCTATCAGTTTTATTCTCATACTTTCCATACTTTGTCAGAGTATAAAGCCGATAAGATTAAATTTGCGATAAAAACTTAGATTAAAACCTTAAATTCAAAACAGCAGATGTTTAATGGAATTTCAAGCGAAGTAACGAGTAGATATTATGTACATAGATAGAGAACACTTTATTGCATAGCCAGAAAAAATAACACAACCATGATTTCTCAAATCTAAGTAATGTTACGAGTATACAATTGGTGGTCTTGTCGCTAAGAGCGATCTCTTTCAGGCAAGCTTTAGATGGAGTGGATTGCATCAAGAATATAGTCGGTACGTGCATGTGCATAAATAATAAAATTTGAAAATGTATGGATACCAAGTAGAAAAATAGTGCGAGAATGTAAGTACTTCTAAATATAGAGCACATATATTGAATTTTTTTTGTGTGTATTTCAATAAATTTATTGTTTTTTAACATTGTGCAGCTTTTTCCTTTATTTAAAAAAAAACGTTTTACACAGTTATTGCAATAAGGCGATATTTTAGTGTAAAAGTCTATATTTTATGTCTTTCCACTTTCTCAAAATAAGTTGAGGAAGAAACGCCTTCATCGTAATCCCACGACACAGAGAGTCGCAATTAAAAATGTGCAGTCCTGTCCGTCGGCACCACTTTAGAGATTTCAACAAAATTGCTTTCATTTCCGTTCAGAAATCTTGACGACTTGAGTGAGAGTGGCTACTCGGAGATATTTTCCGCATTAGGCCAATGCACCTCGTGTTGGTATCATACAATGACGCACGAGTTGAGTGCGTCTTGCCCGCTATAGTTAGTTAAACGTGAGATAGAGACATAGATAGATAGAGAAAACTTTATTGCACAACCGATATCAACCCTTTTATGACCCCACTGTTGGCGCACGGGTCTCTTCCTGTATCGTAGGAAGGTTAGGCCAGACTCTACCACGGGGTCAAGTATGGGTTGGTGGAGGATTGTAAGACAGTGGCGGGTCTTACTGTCAAAAGTTATCAAGCCGCATATAAGGCCTCTGACATGGCTTAACGACTGCCATTACATGACAGCCGACGGCTTAGCGTGCCTTGGTACTATGCGATTACAGACACGGGTCTGTAATCGCATAGTAGGGCTGTGTAACATTGTATATGTCTATATATCTTGTATTCTTTTCCTATTTAAGTATATACATGTGTGCGAATTTTATCTGTAATTACATTTATCTTTTTATCAATATAATTACATCTAATTATTCATTTGCGTATAACTTTATTTGTATATTATTGTAGCTTACTCTGTCATTTAATTAAAACTATTTAAGTATATTTTTCATTCTGTATAGATAATATGTATTCTATTGACATAGGTATTATTCTATACAACATATAAGTATTTTATTCAATATGGTACTGCCCATGCTTGTTTGCACCGCAGTCTGTGACGCTCGTGGGGTAGAATCTGACACTGACTGAAAATCAGAGCTGAAGGCTAGTCCATCAGCATACTGCTGAGTCAGTTGCCATTTATAACAGCAGGGACTATGAGAATATGTTTTAAGTTTGTTTTGTTACTGTGGCGTGTACACTGTTTCTATAATAAAGGTTTTTCTTTTTCTTCTTCTTCCTTGCGAAGCACGGAAGCGCTCGGAAAAATGCCACTAGCGGTAGTCACAGGATGGTCACCCGCGCCTTTTGTTGCTTAACACAAGTGATTGATTTCAATCACTCGGTTCGACTAGGCCACGAGCGCTTCAATTGCACCACCAGAAAAAGAATACAACCACGATTTTTCTAATCTATGTAATCTTAAAGAATTAGCCGTCTTATCGCTTAAGCCGATCTCCTGCAGACAACCATTGGATGGAGTTATTGTATGAAGAATGAAGTCGGTAGCTGCAAGTATACAAACAATAAAATGGTTGTTCCAATTCACTTATATAATTAGAAATAAAATATTATTGTCTAGTATAAATAGCATACATATCGCATTAGGCTAAGCCTGTAATGGTATGTATTTGTAGAAAAAAAAATCAATATACCAGTAGCAAAAGATTGCAAGAATGTAAATAAGCACTTAGAATAACAACATCACATCATACTGTCACACTAATATTATAAAGGCGAATGTTTGTTACTTCTTCACGTCTAAACGACTCGAGCCATTTGAATAAAATTTGGATGGAGTTAGCTGACACCCTGGATTGACACATAGGCTACGTTTTATTGCGGGAAAATATCATATTCCCATGAGAAAATCGATAAACCGCGGGAACACCGCGGGGCATAGCTAGTATCATATATTACATATTTAAATATTACCTAAAAATCAAAACCTACCTTGGATTTCAGTACTTAGCCTCGTACAATGGCACAATTGTACGTAGCATGCGCTGATATATGTAAACACATCAGACACTAGGGTTTCCTCACGATGTTTCCCTTCCATTAGCGAGTGGTATTGCTACTATTACTTCACAAATGTACAAAAATTAGAAAATAAAGTGATTGGTACATGCCGCTACCACCACTCTTTTTTGTCTTGGTGATTTATACCCGACGGAGCCGAAAGCTCCACTTATTTTAACACCAAAAAATACATTACTTATACATTAAATGTTTAACTTTAATTTAGATTTGTAAATATTGAAAGAGGTTTATTAATATTCTGGTAAATAAATCATTATAATCGTTTATATAATTGTATTAAAACCCTATTTAGAGGCTACAAAATCCACCCATGCCTGTACGTAATACGGAGAATAGTGTAAAGAGGTTCAAAATTTCGCTGATGCCGGCGAGCCGCCCATTAGCTCAGTTGGAAAGAACGCTGGCACGGATAGCCAGATGTCGCGGGTTTGAATCCCGGCATGGGTGGAATTTTTAGCCTCTAAATAGTTTTTTAAATTGTCCTTAGCACGGGTTAGTGTATAAAAAATAAAAATAGTAATAATTGTATTAACTTTAAATCGGGACAGCTTAGCTTATTATTTTGCGATTTTGAATTTCTCCAACGTCCATATCAACCCTTGTATGCTCTCCACCCCTCCCCATTGCTGGGGCACGCTGGCTGGTCCCTTTCTGCATTGAAGGAAGATTAGACCATACTCTACCACGAAGGCCAAGTCCGGGTATGTGGAGGATTGTAAGACAGTGGCGGGCCTTACTATCAGAAGTTATCAAGCCGCCCATACCACCCCAACATGAAAGTTGTATATGTAAAAGCCGTAATTTTCAGACGTGTTTGGAGATTTTCCTTCAGTCTGTGTAATCTAAGGCTATAGAGCGACTCTTTTATGTGACAGATTTACTTGCGACAGAGTGGATCGGGGAGGAAAGATTGAAGCTTTCACGTGAAATAGCCTGTACCAGCAAAGCTGGCTTTTGTGAGCGAATGCCACTCTGGCAGGCTCGAAAGCAAAATGGCCTTATGACGGGGTCTTCCCGGTGCTAAAAATCACAAAGGAAAGTCTTTTGCATATTATTGATTATATTATGGATACTACTTCACAGATATATTTTTCCTGGTTAGACATTTATAAACATGACATGACATGCCTGTACGTAAGTAATACAGAGAATAGTGTAAAGAGGTTCGACATTTCACTGATGCCGGTGAGTCGCTCATTAGCTCAGTTGGAAAGAGCGCTGGCATGGATAGCCAGAGGTCGCGGGTTCGAATCCCGGCATAGATGGAATTTTTAGCCTATAAATAGGTTTTTAAATTGTCATAAGCACGGGTTAGTGCATTAAAAATAAAAATATTATAATGAAACGACACGACACTACACGATACGATACGACACGACACGACACGACACGACACGACACGACACGACACGACACGACACGACACGACACGACACGACACGACATGACACGACACGACACGACACGACACGACATGACATGACATAACACAACGTTAATATAACATTTACATGCGCATACATTACTTCTGGCCCCACACTAGGATACCATGTGTTCTAGGAACCAGACACAGCAACATCACAAACATGTAACATCCAAGACCTGGGTTTTTTATTTGTCCCCAGCCGCGGTTCGAACGGACATAGGTCGTATATTTATAAAAAAAAGGTGATTCAACCCTTGTATGTCCCCTCTGCTGGGGCACGGGTCTCTTCATGCATCGCGGGAAGCCGTTGGTGCCGGCTGTCATGTAATGGCAGACGTTAAGCCATGTCAGAGGCCTTATGGCTGGCTTGATAACTTCTGACGGTAAGGCCCGCCACTGTTTTACAATCCTCTACCAACCCGGACTTGGCCCCCGTGGTGGAGTATGGTCTAAACTTCCTGCCATGCAGGCAGATACCCGTGCCCCAGCAGTGGTGTCATACAAATTTTGTACAATTCTTCATTTGTAAATTTTGTGTATTTTACAGATATTTTATGTGTCAAATAAAGTAGGTATATAGTAAAGACACATACTACAGTGGAACTTTGATATGGCGTAAAGTGTAGAGAGTAGCAGCCAAGCAATCTGGACAACTTAAGTTTCCCAACGATTCGAATGTGAATTTATGGCTGAAGGAAACTCGGGTGGACGGATGAAACATTGGCTGAAGGATTGAGGGATGAATGGGGAAATCCCTTTGGAACACGGAGGTAGGAAGTGGGGGACGAATCTTCTGAATACTGTTCAAGAGGTTGCTGTTTTATTGACATTGTTGTTTACTGGCTGATTGTATTCCAATAATGTTGGTAGGTCTGCAAAGAAAGAAAAATATGTGTACTATCATTTACGTTTAGTCTTAGCGCGTTAGTTAAGCCTGTAATGTTGTAACATAATTGTATTACATAAACAAATAAATATATAGTTATATATTAAACGGGTCTAATCGCATTATTATTTATTAGGTAAAACCTTATTTCCCGACGTTTCCTTAATTACGTTTTACCTAATAAATAATCGCGCTTAGACCCGTTTAATATATAACTATGTATGAGTATCACAAATCATTAAGAAATCTATAATATACAAGTGAATCGCTGAATGTGTTGGTAAGCGCAAATCTCGGCAGCAGCTGAACCGATTTCGCTAATTCTTTTTTTAGAATATTCTTTGACGTACGAGGATAGTTCTTACGGAGAGAAAAAATTAAAGAGTCTATGATAGGCGGTATGAAGTTCGCTGGGTCAGCTAGTTCTATAATATAAAAATGAATCGCTGAATGGTAAGCGCAAATCTCGGCAGCAGCTGAACCGATTTCGCTAATTCTTTTTTAGAATATTCCTTGACGTACGAGGATGGTTCTTACGGAGAGAAAAAAAATTAAAGAATCGACTGTTAGGCGTTAGGAGGTACGAAGTTCGCTGGGTCAGCTAGTACTAAATAAACATATATGTAAAAATAGAGATGGAGAACTCTTTTTAAACTTCTTAAGTGTTTTATATTACTACTAGCTGATGCCGGTGACTTCGTCTGCGTAATAACTCGCAGATGGTAGATGTTTTCCTACTTTTTTGACGCTTAACGTCATACTTTGGACAATTATAAATTGTAGGCTGTCTTATTCTGATGTATAAGCTATATTATAGGCCTCTGTGGCGTAGCGGTAGCGCGTCTGCCTACCATGGAAGAGGTCCTGGGCTCGAATCCCGGCTGGGGAAAAAAAGCCCAGGTCTTGGATGTTTACATGTTTATGACGTCGTTGTTTCTGGTTCCCACGACACAGGGTATCCTAGTGTGGGGCCAGAAGCAACGTGTAAGCTTGTATGTAAATGTTACGTTACGTTACGTTACGTTACGTTACGTTACGTTAAGTTACGTTACGTTACGTTACGTTACGTCACGTCACGTTACGTTACGTCACGTCACGTCACGTCACGTCACGTCACGTCACGTCACGTCACGTTACGCTACGTCACGTAACGTCACGTCACGTCACGTCACGTCACGTCACGTCACGTCAAGTCACGTTACGTTACGCTACGTCACGTTACGTTACTGTAAAGTTTTATTAAAATCCATTCGGTAGGTTTTACGTGAAAGAGTAAAAAACATCCATCCATCTGTATTTACAAACTATCGCATTTATAATATTAGTAGGATAGTAGAATTTTAGAACTACTTTAGTATGAAACAACTAACATTTTGCATTTCGCGACTACGAAGTATTTCCCATAGTAAAAGTTGTTTATATTGAGAAGTAAAACTCTGATTTTTTAGATCGCCCTAGTATATATAGTACTACTTACGAGTAGATACAAAAAAAATCATTACTAGGAGAGTAGATCTGAAGTTGCGTGAGGAGCGGGTTGAGGAGCGGGTTGAAAGTAAAGTACAGCCC
The DNA here is from genome assembly GCA_934045075.1 of Yponomeuta sedellus. NCBI lineage: Eukaryota > Metazoa > Arthropoda > Insecta > Lepidoptera > Yponomeutidae > Yponomeuta > Yponomeuta sedellus. The sequence continues at coordinate 9,951,242 of OW203743.1, forward strand.
AAGGGGAATCGTTTTCAACTGACAGCTGTCAAAATATTAAATAGTAGATTGTATGAGTAACTGGGAAAAAAATTATCCATTTTAGGCGAAATGTGCATAAAGGAGCCGAAACGGCGAGGGTAAAGTGGGTTTTATTACCGAGTCATACACTCATACATACAAAAAATGATGTCTATGTCCATGTCTACATACGTAAAAATATTTTTTTAACATTTAAATTTATAGTTGGTAAAAAAAAATGGTCAAAAGAGTTTTCAACTCAAAAATTATTACTTATGAATGTGTTGAACAATCTACTGTTTTAAATCAACTCCCAATGAAATGGTTCAAAGTATACATTTCGTCGTAACTACGTCAGGTTTATACGCCTATAAAAGTGCTGTATATTACGCTCAGAGTCGACTGCTGCTGCTAAGTTTATGCAAAGACATAAAATACCAAACCTATATACCGGAAGGGTAGGCAAAGATCAGAGTAAACCAATTGAAACGATCCTGAAACAGCTCTTTCACTTCACATCGTTTTATTTTGTGGTATTTATGGGTACTACAATGTGTATGAATACTCAAAAACTGCATTGTTATTAATTGATGTTTCGAAAATTATTAAGTTTTGATCAGAAAATACTACTTTTCTTTTCTGTTTTGATTAGTTTCTGATTGTAATCCACTGTCCACCGTTGCGTGGTTTCGAGGCAAATGTTTCAACTTTTGCCCGAAATTATATATTTTTGTTGGAGACGTGATACTACCCTGCCGTAATACAGTTAATATTAGTACGGAGGGTGGTGGACCTTTTCTTGCATGAAATAATAGTTACGGTTTATTTTGTACCATGTAAACGTTGAACAAGCGAAATTCATTTCATTAACATTTATCGGACGTTGCACGCATGCGCGCTGGTTTTAGGTATAGATAGAAATCTTGCCTTTTAACATTACATAACATCACATTTACATACAAGCACATACATTGCTTTTGGCCCCACACTAGAATACCCAGTGTTGTGGGAACCAGAAACAACGACATCGCAAACATGTAAACATTCAAGACCTGGGCTTTTTTTGTCCCCAGCCAGGGTTCGAACCCGGGACCTCTTGCATGGTAGGCAGAAGCTAATATATCTCCTGTTTGGTCCCTTCAAGATTCGAGTAGAAGTTTTAAAAAGTTTTTTTTTTTATGTAGTCCATAAACCTCCCACTGCTGGGCACAGGCTTTCTCTCAGAGAATAAGTATGTGGATAGACAATTTTAATCAGTGACTTACAAAGCACTCAAAATTAATGGTGTAACATTTTTGATAAAAGTCAAATCAGAGTGAAAAAAACTTCAATATAAAAACAAAATATATACCAACTTAATGAACGCCAAAGCTGTTACTTTCACAATTAAAAGATTATGTGGAGAAGAAGCTGAGAAAGAATCGCAACGTTTATTCTTACCAAAACAGCTTTTTACTTAACTACCAGAATTTTTACTTAAAGTTACATTACACTAGAAGTTATCTTTCCATTATTTTGATACCAGAAATCTTTGTGTGAAATCTTAATGTTACAATTGCGTGTTTTGCACAGAGCGCATGAGTGATCCTTATAATTAGACAAATATCTCATCTCTTAAGTATTGCTTTAATCATTTTGCGCATTTTCCGCAGCGCCTACGTGAAAGCAGCGAATGTCTAGTTTCATAATGCCGTGATTGATTTTGCTAGCAAATTGAATTATTAATGAAGTTCCCTATCGGTATTTATCTGGGACGGTGTTGTTTCCGTGAGCATAAATATTCCAATATCCCTCATTTGTTTTGACTGACAGGTGTTTCCAATACACTCTCAGCTTTGTTCGTCTACAGCTGGCAATATTTGCTGACTGCTATATTTTTATTCTAGAATCTCTCGTAGCCCTGGCTGACTGAGTGATCACGAAGGTTAAGCAACATAGGGCGCGTTTAGTGCATGGATGGGTGAATTTTTCCGAGCAGTTAGGCTCTTTGTAAGGCACGTTAAGCAGTTGGTGTCGGCGGCTGTCAATAGATGGCAGTCGTCAAGCCAAGTTAAAGGCCTTAGGACAGCTTGAAAACTTCTGACAGCAAGACCAGCTACTAGTCTTGGAAGCCCCTACCAATCTGGACTTGGCCCCCGTGGTGGAGTATGCCTATACCTTCCTGAGGGAAGAGACCCGTGTTCCTAGGTAGGGACATAATGCGTTGATGATAAAGATAAGATAAAGATATTTATTTGTTAAACATGAGTTTAAAAAGGTGATATTAAATAACGATAAAAAATCAATTGAAAAGTACCAAGTACCCGACTCCTGAGCTTTAACTACTAAGCAGGGTGTTAACTATTAATTTAATTACCTGAAAAAGTCATAAAAACATTTTTTCGCCATGTTTAACCTAATGTAATAAGAATTTAAATTTCTCAGCCCTGGACATGAAAATAACAATAGAAAACTATTGTTTTGTTCAAACTCAGGACTAAGGAAGTAAATAATAAGAATATTCAATTTACGTAAATCCAAATATAAATTCTAGATAGCGGACTTATATTGAGTAGGGAATGGTCCCGTACCGGGATGATGGTGAAATGATAATGAGACATAAAATACCCGTTTTAAATTTCGGTAAAATTTAAAATAAAACTGTCTTTATACGGATTTAATTTTTTTACAATTTTCCGACGTTTCGGCAGTTTTTCAGGTGCCGTGGTCTCGGATGACTGGGGTGACAGGCTTCTTTTTGAAAGCAATAACTGTTAGTTTACTACCGTCACCAAAAATTACAAAAGTTGATTGTGAAGTTACGTTCCAAAATAGGCAAACCAAAATTTAAATTACTTACTTAATTTAAGAAGTTCCCTCAGACCGGCCGTTGCGTGGGATTTTGCGATCTATGAATGCAAATTCAATTTCAAAAACATTATGCTCTAAACTTTACAAAGACGGTATGGACGGCCGCTGAATGAAACGAAGAAGTTGAAATTGTCTTTGATAAAATTATATTCAACAAAAGCAAAGAAAAGACATAATTTTGCTCCAGAGTGAATTTGAAATCGCGAGCAATGTTTTAAGTACTACGCCGTCATACATACTTCACGGAGCTTTGTATACGTTTCTATAATAAAATTCCTGATGATATATTAAGCTTGCTTCTTGCGAAACGCACATCAAAAAATGTGTTAAGTGCACTTTATGCCAAAAGGATCTACTTTATCATAAAGGATTATTTAGATGACAGTGATGTCTGGAATTAAAGGCTGTACAATGCATGAGCACTATATTTCATAATAATTAGGTAAACTCTGTTAGTTAAGGACTTTGAAAAGACTAAGTTTGGGGTGTTTTTGTCCATTTTGGCTACAAAATAATCTAGATTTCGAAAGGGACACCTAGTTTGACTTGCAACGTTCATTAAGACGCAGTTTCTACGCTTCTTCTTCTTCTTTTCGTGATATATTTTATATTTTTCCTGCCCAGTTGCCCACTAGTTGGCTATTGCAATTGCGTTGGCCTCTGTTAGGTCCTCCAGAGTGCAGGTGTGAGGGCACAATGGGCAATGGAGCAGGTGCACCATGGATTGCAATGAGGCTATACAAATTCTGCGCTACTTTGAATAAAATCTTTTCATTTCATTTTAAATTTATATGAATAGAATCTCTGTACGTATGTAATTAAATTAATCGTAATATGTTCAGTAACACTACTTTTATCATCATCAGTCCTTCGGTGCCCACTGTGGGACATAGGCGTCCCCCTTGGTTTTCCAACCATCCCTGTCTTCTAGCACCCGCATCCAATAACTCCCCGTCAGACCAATAAAACATGACATTTTGTATGCAGCCTATGGGCGACCCACTGCAGGGAACTGGCCTTCCCTCGGAGAGAGAGAGACTATATAGTCTGTGTCATCGGAAACCTGAGAGTCTGAAGTGTTCAAAATGGGCAATCCGCGGTGGGCACGCGTGGTAATGTATCCCTAAAATCGTGCCGTAATGTCTAACTCGTCGTTGAGTTTTTAGGTCACCACATTATTATTATCTAAATATCTGTAGCTTGTTATAAAAACATAATCATAATTATTCGTTTCTTAACTATTTGTGATTGTCAGTTATGAATGAACACTTCGTATTCTTGTTTAAAAACCAGTTGTGAAAACAATAATAAAAAAGGATTTTTCTTAACCAGTTAAGAAAACTTAATTTAATTAATTGTAATGCAATTTGCTTAAGTCAGATGTCGCTGCCTGTACGTAATACAGAGAATATTGTAAAGAGGTTCGAAATTTCACTGATGCCGTGAGTCGCCCATTGGCTCAATTGGTAGAGCGCTGGTACGGATAGCAAGAGGTTGCGGGTTCGAATCCCGGCATGGGTGAAATTTTTAGCCTCTAAATAGGTTTTTAAATTTGTTCCTTAGCACGGGTTAGTGCATTAAAAATAAAAATAGTGTAATCATGTGGGTACAGTGATATCGTTCCGATGTTAAACCTAACTGCAAAGTAGGTAGTCGGGGCTGTAAGTAATGCAATTTGCTTAAGTCAGATGTCGCTGCCTGTACGTAATACAGAGAATATTGTAAAGAGGTTCGAAATTTCACTGATGCCGTGAGTCGCCCATTGGCTCAATTGGTAGAGGGCTGGTACGGATAGCCAGAGGTTGCGGGTTCGAATCCCGGCATGGGTGAAATTTTTAGCCTCTAAATAGGTTTTTAAGAAAACTTTGTTATGAAAGTGCACTAAAGGATCCCGGACATGATCGAAAATTTAATTTCATAAAATACTTTTAGGCTGACATTCAGGGACCAAAACTAAGCTAAGACCAGTCTCAGAAATGTTAAAATCACGTACTTAGAAATATTTCGTATTCAGAATCGAATCTTATCAAGTTGAGTATGAAATGGTACTTAGCTAAGTGTAAGTAGCCAATATTGGTAACTTTACGTGAACTTAGAATTGTCATCTGTCATTTGGTTCTCTTCACTTTGAGGTTACCTACCTTTTTGTCGTATTGTTTTGGTTGGAGTTTGTGATTAGCATTGTGTTTACTACATCATTAAAAAAAATAGACAATATAGATGACTTTCTTAAGACAGTTCTTCTCTTAGCTCATGCTTAACTCCGGCTCCCGATCGAATGTGAATACGAAAATTTCGGCGCTTTACTAAGTATGACTTTAGTTTACTTTGCTAAGACTGCTCTAAGCGTGAACTTGGGATTCGTCTCTGAATGTCAGCCTTAAACCGCATAAGCAAAGCCGCGGCCACAGCAATTAGCTTGCTTTAAGGCTCAGAAATTTGGCAGACATAGCGGAACATGCTTTGCTCTTGTCATAAGCCTACCATAAAGAACAGCAACACTCACATAATATCAAAAAAGATGATCGGCAAACTGCGGTTAACGCCTGCAAACAAACGTGAATCTCGCGACGCGAATGAATTGCAACGTTGCCGAGAAACAACGCAATAACGCTTTGCGACCCCCAGTCTGCGTGCGCTGAAACCGTATTTATTTTTCAAATCGCACCAGACAGACTGGCGGAATCCAAAATAATCTGTTCTATTTCGGCCCAATCAATCAGTTAGCGCGCGATGGTAAGCTGTGTGTACAGAATGCACACCGCTACGCTACGTAATCCGGTTACTAAGTTTGACCCTGTAGAGCTGCTTCTTTGTTCCCTGAATAAATGAATGAATGAATGAATGAATGAATGAATGAATGAATGAATGAATGAATGAATGAATGAATGAATGAATGAATGAATGAATGAATGAATGAATGAATGAATGAATGAATGAATGAATGAATGAATGAATGAATGAATGAATGAATGAATGAATGAATGAATGAATGAATGAATGAATGAATGAATGAATGAATGAATGAATGAATGAATGAATGAATGAATGAATGAATGAATGAATGAATGAATGAATGAATGAATGAATGAATGAATGAATGAATGAATGAATGAATGAATGAATGAATGAATGAATGAATGAATGAATGAATGAATGAATGAATGAATGAATGAATGAATGAATGAATGAATGAATGAATGAATGAATGAATGAATGAATGAATGAATGAATGAATGAATGAATGAATGAATGAATGAATGAATGAATGAATGAATGAATGAATGAATGAATGAATGAATGAATGAATGAATGAATGAATGAATGAATGAATGAATGAATGAATGAATGAATGAATGAATGAATGAATGAATGAATGAATGAATGAATGAATGAATGAATGAATGAATGAATGAATGAATGAATGAATGAATGAATGAATGAATGAATGAATGAATGAATGAATGAATGAATGAATGAATGAATGAATGAATGAATGAATGAATGAATGAATGAATGAATGAATGAATGAATGAATGAATGAATGAATGAATGAATGAATGAATGAATGAATGAATGAATGAATGAATGAATGAATGAATGAATGAATGAATGAATGAATGAATGAATGAATGAATGAATGAATGAATGAATGAATGAATGAATGAATGAATGAATGAATGAATGAATGAATGAATGAATGAATGAATGAATGAATGAATGAATGAATGAATGAATGAATGAATGAATGAATGAATGAATGAACGAACGAACGAACTAATAAACGAACGAACGAACTAACGAACGAACGAACGAACGAACGAACGAACGAACGAACGAACGAACGAACGAACGAACGAACGAACGAACGAACGAACGAACGAACGAACGAACGAACGAACGAACGAACGAACGAACGAACGAACGAACGAACGAACAAACAAACAAACAAACAAACATATGATATATATGCTTCCGGGAGTGTTTTAGTGAGATCGCTTTTAAAAAAAAAGGCTTTTTTATTTATAATGAACACAATACTAAAATAGTCTGTGGTGGAGATAAATAAAAGAAAAAGATCATAAATTAAATAAAACGCCCCCGGGAGTGTTTTAGTGGGATCGCGATTTTAAAAAAGGCCTTTTTATTTATAATAAACACAATTCCTTAAAACACTCCAAAACCGTCACCAAAATAGTCTGTGGTGAAGATTTCATACGCAAAAGCCTTAACCAAAGTTTAAATAAAATGCCTCTGGTAGTGCTATTTTTATAAAAATAATAATAATTTTCTTTAATGTACGCCAAACGAGTTTTATAAAGCCTTTTATTTTCTATAATGAACATAATTTCTTATAACACTCCAAAAACGCTCACTAAAATAGTCAACGGTGGAGATTTTACTCACAAAAGCAATCACCACAGATTAAATAAACGCTTTTAGGACTGTTTTAGTGGAAACGTGTTTTGGTACTAGCCAAAGTTTGAGTTCGAAAAAACGCCGTTTATTTTTATAATGAATAAACTGGGACTACACTAGAGAGCCAGTGTGGAGTCATCCAATTACCGTGCGACTGCCTAAACTCCCAGGGGTAGTGTCGAAGAGCGTGTAATACTGATTAGTTGCACTGCGGACTGCGTTGTTGTGGCATTAGCTACTGGCTGAGTCATTACATATATTTGCTTACACTAATCAATGTTTCTGTGTGTTATAGCTGTGTGGTGTCGGTCTAGAGAATAGCATCAACCCAAATTCTTCCCGCGGGTGTCGTAAAAGGCGACTAAGAGACACAAACCGGGGGGTGGGCAGCAGCGCCCCCTATAGTACAATTCCACCAAACTGCGATCCCCAACCCGCATGCCCAGCGTGGGGATTATGGGCATTACCCCCCAATGATGGCACAACCTTGCGCTGTGGCGCTCATTAGGGGAGGGCTATGTCCAGCAGTGGACTAATATAGCCTGAAGAAGAAGAAGAATCAATGTTTCTATAGGTAACCATGGTTACCAGGCCACCGACTCATTTCAAATATAAATATATATTCTTATTTTAACCCGCTGTTTACCATACGCAAAAAAATAAAGAAACGTAGAAACTTATATACATTGAGTGTGAGAATATTACATTCCTTTTTGTTTCGGCAGTATTATGACATAATAACCTCTTTAGTCAGAACCTCGGAAACACTGAGGTCAGAACTGAGGAGGGTAATTAATAAGGCAAAAGAACGTTTGCGGGGTTAGCTGGTAAAAATATATATTAAAATAATTTGACTCGCTAACTGTGAAGGAGAACATCGTGAGGAAACCTGAGTGTCTGAGTTGCTCAAAAACTTCAGCGCTTGAAATTGCCAATCGGTGGGCACGTGTGGTAAGAGAGAGACAATATGGTAAGCCCATATTGTCTCTCTGAGAGAGGACCTGTGACCTGCAGTAGGGCGTGTATAGATTATATAATTTTTTTTTATAATAATTATATTCCTATTTCAGCAACACAACTAAGGTTAGCTACAAGGTAATAAACCGTAGTAATTTTTAATTTCTTTTGATGGTGCAATAAAGAATTTTAATAACAATATAAAACACAAATTTTCAATAAGCAAAAAAGGAAACAAATACAACACTGGACCAGCATCGTATTAACTACAACGGAACATTCGTTCGGTGCAAAAGCAATAATGTTCAGAAAAAAAACTCAAATTACGAAAGTACCGTCATAATTTGGCCTTTTTGCATCTACTTAATGAGATGATTTATACAGCGTCCAGTGGTATCCTCACTCACACTATATGGTTGAAGGGACCCCTCCGACGCTGTAGTGCCTGGGACATGGTTTTATAGATGGTTTAGGCTTGCCCAGCACCTATACCATCCTGACAGCTTAGTCGGCCTAGCCCACAGGAAAGACTAGTCAATACGTGTGGAGCCAACTAAGCCGCGGGTTTCCTCACGATGTTTCTCCTTCACCGTTAGCGTGTGGTATTGCGACTACAAATTCGCAAATGTACGTAACTTTGAAATTTAACAAAGTCATTGCCGTCATATTACTTTATATAACTGATGTAACTGACACACTCCAATTTACGTGTTTCACGAATTGCGCACTTTATCCCTGTATATTCCTAACCAACTCTGATGTGGAAGCTAATGATTATGGTCATTCTAACTGGAATGATGATTAACGAACCGACCGCGAGCTCCATATTGCACGTTAAAATCCTGTACATGAATACGCAACGAAGTAGGTGCATATAGTCCCAGCAGGGTCCCTAGACGAGTCAACTCCAGAAGGCGCACTTCGATAGATAGAGAACACTTTATTGCGCAATTCAAAACGCCCCCTAGAATCAATTTACCCGAACGGTGTTGTGCTGCTTAATCACTTTAGTTCTCTGCCGAATATGTTTACGTTTTCAATGAGTTTTTTTATGAATTAATATAATAATCTTTTTTTAGATATATAGCCTTTATACGTCCCAATAGAGGGCACAGGCCTTCACTCAGAAATAGAGAGTATGGGCTTAAGTACCACGTGTGGCCACCGCGGATTGGCGATTTCAAGAGCTTAGGTTCTTGAAAACCTCAGATACTCAGGTTTCCTCACGATGTTTTCTTTCACAGTTACCACGTTTATGAGTTTATATAAATTAATTGTGAGTGCAATAAATCTGAAAAGATCTAGATGAGGATGGCTCACTTAAGTACCACGCGCTCACCGCGGATTGGCGATTTCAAGAGCTTAGATTCTTGAACACCTCAGACACTCAGGTTTCCACACGACGTTGTCTTTCACAGTTAGCACGTTTATGAGTGTATATAAATTAATTTTACGTACAATCTATAATACAAAAATGAATCGCGGAACGCAAATCTCGAGAGCAGCTGAACCAATTTAATTAATTCTTATTTTTGAATATTGCTTGAAGTACGAGGATGGTTCTTACGGAGAGAAAAATAAATTAATAAAGAATCAACTATTACGCTGTACGAAATTTAATGGGTCAGCTAGTAAATGATAAAAACATCTGAAGGGATCTAGATGAGGATGGCTCACGTAAGTACCACGCGCGCCTACTGCGGATTGGCGATTTCAAGAGCTTTGGTTTTTGAACACCTTAGATACTCAAGTTTCCTCAGGATATTTTCTGTCACAGTTAGTACGTTTATGAGTTTATATAAATTAACTTTAAGTGCAACAAAAGAAAGACATTTGATCGGATCAAGATGAGAGCGGCTCACGTGCCGATTCCCGTACAAACGTGTTTTATTTACAAACGTGTAGCCGAAATGCAATCAAACTTTCCCAATATGTTAAGAGAACACAAATAAAAGTAGTATCGCGGTTACAGTTCAGAATAAATTAATTAAAAATGACTTGGAGCCTCGTAAGCCTTTTCATAGAAACTTTTCCCGACGCCCAAATTTCTTTGTGATTAGTTTATTTTCGATTGGATCCTCTAAGCTTCTTACTAAAGTTTCATTGCAATCTGGCTTGTCGTGTATACGCCGTCAGTAAAAGGCGTGGCTCACTAACTTCCCCCCTCCCAAACACAAAATCGTGAACGATTTTAATCGAAATTTGACAGTTAGCACAGGATTTGGTGCGCATAGAAAGAACACTTTATTGTACACAAAAAGGAAATTAGTCAGATATTTCTTAACCTAATAGTACAAATGGCGACCTTATCACCAGAAGTGATCTCTTCAAGACAACCTTTGGATGAACTAGAGCAATACATTGGAGAAGGATGATTAGACCCAAACTTCTTATATTTTTTCTTCTTAATCCTTATTTAGCATTCGATTGATGGGTGTAAGGTGTCCGTGTGAATTTCAATGAACGTATAATTTTCGAATTTAGAAAATTATGTTATATCACAAAAAAACTGGGAACTAAGTAAACATAAAATTTGAACGAAGTAAAGTTTGTGGCAAGTACATGTCAACTCTGCGCACGCACTATAATAAACTCCAACATTCCTGCATCGCGCAATCAAAGTGTTTCACATGACATACCATAAATATAACGTCCGACTAACGTCAGTCCCCAGGCATACAATCTGCCCGGCGGAAAATTTTCAAGCACGATCACCCGCTCTTCCCCGAAGGTTATAAAGCGATAAAAAAGCCGGGTGGGGAGATACACCGATGACATCAATGGGCTGCTGGTGCTAACGTCACATTAGTTCCTTAGGCAAAGCAGAGATGGCGCTGACACTTATTGTTTACTAGCTGTGCCCCGCGGTTCATCGATTTTCAAAACGGCATAAGATATTTTCCCGCAGTAAAACGTAGCCTATGTGTTAATCCAGGGTTATATATAGGGTTATAGTTTACATATAGTTACATGTAGTGTGATGTGATTAAGTTATGATTAAATTATGATCCTAGGAGGACATTAAATAAGTGGTCTGTATTCTTCTCTTTTTAATCGGTCTCTTAATTCTGAGGATCATGACCATAAAAATAGTTCTCCGTTTGTCTTTGCTATATTATGCCCAATGGGAAGCGTGCTGAATCATTCCCCCAGCTGCATTCTTTATGGCATTGGAATAGCGCATTCTGCCTCTCGTCCGTATAAATTAAAAAAAGCAAATGTAAATGAAGGTGCCACTGAACGCTGTATAAATAATATCATTACTTAAATAAGAACACAAACGTTTTTTTAATCGACTTCAAAAAAGGAGGATATTATTTGTGTATTTGATTGTAATTGCTAATCCATGATTTTTAAAAACCTATTTAGAGGCTAAAAATTTACAAAATTTCGAAATTTCACTGATGCCGGTAGGTGCCCATGAGCTCAGTTGGGAGCGCGCTGGCACGGTTAGCCAGAGGTCACGGGTAAGAGTCCCGGCATGGGTGGAATTTTTAGCCTCTAAATACGTTTTTAAAATTGTCCTTAGCATGGGTTAGTGCATAAAAAATATATAATAATATGTTATTATGTCTGAGAATCGAGCATTAAGTGCGATGGTTCTACTGTTCTATTTTTCATGGTATCAATGTAATAATCCATTTTACATGCATGTGTCGGCTCCCACGGCGCTGAGTGTCGGTGCGGATCCTCTGGTGCCTGCGATTAGATTATCATTATGCTGTTAGTATCATCGGATGTGACTGGCACTAAAAGGCTGCAGCTCTTAGTCCATGTCAGAGTCCCAAAGTGGGTTCCTTGGAAATGTCTCCGGGGTCTGAGCACCGGCGACTTTTCCAAGGCGCCTCGGGGTGCTAACTAGTGCCACCAATGGAACAAAGTCATAAAGTTGTTTCATAAAACGTTTTTACCAAAAAATAAACATTATAAATCTTAACCACTATGACAACTATTTTTAAGACCTACAGCCTAGAACCTAGGATTAATCAGCACTTTAATCCTTTCCATTAAGGGTGAAAGATTGAAGGGCGAAGCGCTCGTGGCTTAAGCGAACCGAGTAGGAATCAATCACTTGGTTAAGCAACAACAGGCGCGGAGGATGGGTGAACGTCCCGTGACTACCGCTAGTGGCATTTTTCCGAGCGCTTCCGTGCTTCGCAAGGCACGTTAAGCCGTTGGTGCGGGCTGTCATATAATGGCAGTCGTTAAGCCATGTCAGAGGCCTTATGGGCGGCTTAATAACTTCTGACAGTAAGGCCCGCCACTGTCTTACAATCCTCCGCCAACCCGGACTTGGCCCCCGTGGTGGAGTATGGCCTAACCTTCCTGCAATGCAGGAAGAGACCCGTGCCCCAGCAGTGGGGACATACAAGGGTTGATAACGGATTAAGGGTGATTTTGCGACAAAAATGTAAAAGGTTGACCTGCCTTCCATTGTACACCTTCCTAAAAGCTCAAAAGCAGATTCAATTTTAAATTGACTCCTCTTCGTGGGCTCCACAAAGTAAAAGGGCGTGAGTGTTTTGCAGCCAACCACTTCAGAAAAGTGGGAAACGTGCGATAAACATATGTCCTGAGTATTTGACGGGTCTCTCGTGTTCCCACGAATGATTAAATGTTCAGTGTATTTTCCGGATCTAATTTAAGAAATTATCGTGTCACACTGTTTGTTAGGAAAGCTCTCGTGGCCTAGTCGACCCGAGTGATTGGAATCAATTGCTTGACCTAAGCCACAACACGCGCGTTCAGGTACAGGATGGGTGACCGTCCCGTGACTACTGCTAATGACATTTTTCCAAAGCGCTTACGTGGTTCGCAAGGCACATTAAGGTCATTGGTGGCTGCTGCCATGTAATAGCAGTCGTTAAGCCATGTCAGAGGCTTTATTGGCGGCATGATAAATTCTGACAGTAAAGCGCGCCACTGTCTTATAATCCTCTACCAACTCGGACTTGGTGGAACCCCCGTGGTGGAGAGGCCTAACCTTCCTGCGATACAGGAAGACACCCGTGCCCCAGCAGTGGAGACAAACAAGGGTTGATATCTATCGATCGAGTGTTTGTTATCAAACTCCTCCGAAACGGATTTACCGATTTTTATGAAATTATTTGTGCATATTTTGTAGGTCTGAGAATAGATAAGCTAATTAACACGTCAAAACAACGCTTGCGATTTCAGCTCGTGAAAATATGTAAATATTATTTGTCTGGCTAACTGTGAAGGAAAACATCGTGAGGGAACCTGAGTAGAGGTGTTCAAATAGCGCTTGAAATTCATTCCGATGTAAAAACCTAACTGCAAAGTAGGTGCTCGGGACTGCAAGTGATGCAAATTACGTCAGCCAGATGTCGCTGCCTGTACGTAATACAGAGAATATTGTAAAGAAGTTCGAAATTTCACTGATGCCGGTGAGTCGCCCATTAGCTCAGTTGGAACGAGCGCTGGCACGATATCCAGAGGTCGCGGGTTCGAATCCCGGCATGGGTGGAATTTTTAGCCTCTAAATAGGTTTTTCAGAATTGTCCTTAGCACGAGTTAGTGCATTAAAAATAATATAAGCGCTTGAAATTTTCAATTGTGAATTGTTACGCGTGATAATTAAACCCATACTCTCTCTCTCTCTGAGAGTAGGTATGTACTCTACAGTTGGAAATTTATAAGCTACATAAAAAAATACAGCCTCATTAGTAATCCCAGGGCAAAACCACCGCGGTCAGTTAAGCTAAACAAATGCAACTGAATTTTCCCGCAATCATGAGTATTTGATTAACAACAGCCAGGCAGCGTTGTTTGGTGGCTAATAATTCATTCATTAGTTCCAATCAGATGCTGTTCAAATCAACGGGGATAGTTAGACCTGAGATTTCCGCACTTAGCTTCATAGTTGGGCCATTGTACGTAGCAAGCGCTGAGGCACGCTAACACCTCAGACACTAGGGTTTCCTTACGATATTTTCCTTCACCGTCAGCGTGTAGTATTGCTACTATAATTTCACAAATTTACATAATCTACTTCAGCCAGATGTCGCTGCCTGTACGTAATACAGAGAATAGTGTAAAGAGGTTCGAAATTTCACTGATGCCGTTGAGTCGCCCATTAGCTCAGTTGGATAGAGCGCTGGCACGGATAGCCAGAGGTCGCGGGTTCGAATCCCGGCATGGGTGGAATTTTTAGCCTCTAAATAGGTTATCAAAATTGTCCTTAGCACGGGTTAGTGCATTAAAAATATAAATTGTACATAACTTAGAAAACAAAGTCATTGTGGTACATGCCGGGGTTCGAACCCACGACCTCCCGATTGAGAAGCCGGCGTTCTACACTGCTCCGCTACCACCGCTCAACGAGGATGTACTTACTTATATTAAAACTACAATAGTTAGACCTGAGATTTCCGTACTAAGCATTAGGTATAGTTGGAGCATTGTACGTAGTGAGCGCTGAGGTATCTTAACACTTTTAACTCTTGGGTCTTCTCACGCTGTTTTCCTTCACAATCAGCGAGTGGTAGTCCTATTATAACTCCAAAAATGTACATAACTGGTACACTTTATAAGATGAATCATCAGCAGCTTACTTTTGTTTACTGCTTGCTTACTTAGATTTGTTAAGTATACTCGTAGACTTGCTAACTTTAAGATTCACGCGCCTTATACGCAATTTTTCGAACAGAAAATAAACATGCAAAAGGGACACGATGGAAACGTGCCGTTTGTTTTTTTTATTTTAAAACCTAGCTACACAGCTGAGCGCGCTCCTATTGCCAAAATAAAACATAGTAAGTTAAGAGCATAAAATCTTGATTTTGTTTGATTAATTTTGCCTAAATACTCGTAAGTATTTTTATATTTTATTTATCCGTAATATTTCTTGCTTGTCGTGAATGTAAACTTACCCAGGGTTTTCTTTTTAATAGAATTGTATCGTTCAATTTCGAACATTGTTAGTTCTTGAACTACTTCTCAGACTCCTTTAGAATAGCCACAGTTCAATACGATTGCGAGTAAGCCATGATATCAGCGCCCGGCGACGCCCGTCGAAAGAAATACTGCACCTGAAATTGCACGGAATTACCTATTCGCCGCGCGCGTCTCCTTGAGAATGTTAATAAAAACGTCCCCAGTCGCTTGTTGGAGAAATATGAAGTCCTTGCCCTTTGGCTCGACCGTTTTGATCCTAATTACGAGTCAGGCCTTAAGCCTCCTCTGAACTTCTACGCTCACGTTGTTTTTGCAGAAATGGTACCCGGCTTGTAGCGATTTTGGCACAAAGCTCACGAATCTCGAATATGTGCACTGTATCAAAAGTCTACCACTACTTTTACACTATATACTCACTGACGGCCTCGCTGTCGCAGCGGTTTGGCACGCTGACTGTAAAACCGAAGATCTCGGGTTCGATCCCCGGCACCGGATCAAATTAGGAAACTAACTTTTCTAGTTCGTCTCGGGTCTTGGATATTCTCTACGTATTTATTATATTAAACCTATCGTCGGGGTAGCATCTGTAACACAAGTTATTTAGTTGTATTTTATATGGGGCTAACGAGATCTGTGTAATATGTTCATGAATATTTATTTCTTTATTATACATTTTTTATGGTGGATTTTTGTTAGTATCTAGAATCTCGGCAAACTATAGCGTCATATGAGTTGATGTACGAAAAGAGTATAATTATGTATATGCTTGTATAGAATTATGACTAGCGTTGGCGTTAACTGAAACTAATCTAAATGCAAAATGGTGGTGTACAAAGTCGTCGCCATACACCAACAAACTTAAAATGCATCTCGTTTAACACAATCTCAGCGCCTTGATCTGTTGTAGGATTCTGTGCTTCAAAAGCAAATAAAAAATCCACTATTCATTTAAGATATTTCGATAAGTAGATAAAAAAAAATATTTTCCATACCAAAAACACACACAATAAATATGAGACTAAAACTTACATGACCATTTAGTTATTTATTACATGACTCATCTTACATGGTCATGTAAGATGAGTCAACATTTGTAAAATTTGTCATAGAATATTTTGCACGTACCGATGTACCCGATTAAATTAATTTATTTCATTCTGGTTAAGAAAGAGTGGGGCTTCCTGACACGGGTACACTTAATATGTAGTCGCCACCATAGAACAAAGCAAAATTTTTTAATAAAATAATACATCTTTGCACCTACTCTTAAGTTTCTACGCTGCATTTTCGCATATCGTCTGTTTGTCGGATTTTCTATCAGATAATAGTCTTTTTCTTAGGAACGGTATCAAGTTGAAATAATACTAAAGGTGAGCAGTCCCTTACAGCTGAAGAGAATTTAAATTTATTAGTCAACTTTATTAAAAGACACGAATGTTTCTGAAATTCGCAAGTTGTTGTCTTATAAACATAAAACTAGGCGAGCAATCAAAGTAATAAGGTTAACTCATTTTTAATATAAAAAAAACTATTACATTCTTATGTTCCTGTTTTGCTCATCCTTTATGAGTATACACTTTCCAACTGCAGAATTAAGTTTTTTTTCGGGAATTTAAGGACGCGAATTTTTCTCACAATTCTGTTTACTATGAAGTAATTTTTATAGGTCAAGAGGTTTTATACAAGATTGAAAAAAAAAACTAATTTTTAAATAAACTTATTGTGAAAAAAAGATCTTCCAAAGATTTTTAAAGACACGCAAATGATATTACCGGCATACACCGGCTTTTTTATTATAAGTTATTATGTAACTCAATATTATTATTTATTGTATTGGGATCAATTCATGAGATCCAATCGCAAAAGCAACGAAGATATCTTTAGATCTGCCTGCAACGAAGTCGTTGAGAGGAATATATTGGATCGTGTACTGTGTGTATATTCCATTTCATTCATATTTGGACTACACACAAATAAACCTTTATAGAAATAATTACAATACGGCAATAGCAATATTCTCGATCAAGTTGTTTGTCATCCAAAGTCATTCATTAATCTTATTACATAATGTATTTTTGTTATGAAACTCTCAAATATCTACAACATAATTTACTGACTAAAATTTGTTTAACAAGTAAATTTGTCAGTTTGACAAGTGTCAAATTTAAGGAGACGAAGAGTTGACAGAAATGAATTAAAGGTTTTCTTTTGCGATCCCACGCTTAGCTAACCTAGGTAGATATCAACCCTTGTCTGTCCCCACAGCTGTGGCACGGGTCTCTTCCTGCATCGCAGGAAGGTTAGGCCCGTAGACAGGGAATAGACAGTCGAGACATAACCATAGAAAAAAAAAAGAAGAAAGAGTCGACGTAATACGAGTCTTATAAAGTGTAAGCGAGAAACAGTAATGATCTTCTGTCCCTTACGCGTGTATGCGATTTTTTTGTTTGCCACAGTTCAAATCTGTGGCAGACAAACCTACGTCAAATCTGAGCTTTATCGAGTTTTACTTTGAATTTAGGCAGATATCTGTGTTCTTCTCCATAAAATTGTACTTTTCGTGTTCGGTGCAGTTGGATGAAAGTGATACAATGGTAAATTGCAGCATTTTAGGCTGTGGAAGCCGCAGCAAAAACGCCAACATAACCTTTCATTCGTAAGTGCTATTAATTCTCCTCTAATCTCTGTTTTTATGATGTTCAAGACTACGGCAAGGTATAAAATGCATCTACTGCACTCAATTACCCTTAAATTAGATAAATATGTGCCGTGAAAACTAAATCGAAAATTTGAATATTTTGGTGTTACCCGTCTAAATTATGTAGGTGTTCATACGATAGATTGGCAATCTAACTGTGACAATCTTAATTTAGACGGTTTATAATAATGTAAGTGTTACCAGACTTAACATACAAAAAATCCCGTAGTGTTGGCAAAAACAAGGCCAAATGTGAAGAAAAAAAACTCACGACCGATATCCCCGAGGGTGTAGGCAGAGGAACCAACCACGAGTTAGACCCTTGTTTAGACGAGGTCCCAAACGTACCATTGGCAAGTCTTTCCCCGTTATCCGGGCACATCATGTTTATATTGTTCAAACTTATTTTACAGGTACCCAGCTGATCAGGCTCTACGAACCATATGGGTCAAAGCCACGGGTCGTTTGGACTGACCGGCAACCGACAAAGTATACCCATGTTTGTTCCCGTCATTTCGAGAGTCGAGACCCATAGTTTTCGAAAAACAAAGAGTTCTACTTTTCTGACAGAAGGTTCCGTTCCGAAACTGTTTTTGCCGGTAAGAACTCCCTAACATAATATTAGTTATAGGTACATTTTAGTAATGCAATATATTCGTACATTATTATGGTTTACCTCACAAATATATTCGTGAATATACCGTTCAATGTCAAATTACGTCTTTGTCCTGGGTCTATTATTTTTTCAATCTCTACTTAATGTATAGTTAACTAAGGTTCTAAATTATAGTATACTTTGAAAGGTATTTTTTTTAAAACGCCGTTTGTGTTCTTTCCAGGCTTCCTGAGGCTACATCATCGTGTTCTCCATCACTTGCGGTTGAAAGTACTAGTACAAGTGCTACTGATATTCCTACGATGGACAGCCCGAAAAATCCAGATTTGGCTCCGTGTGACTTCTTTTTAATTCCCTAAAATTAAAAATCAGCTCAAAGGGATACAGTTGTCATCGCCGGAAGACGCGCTAGCAGCGTTTGAGAAGGCCGTGGAAGAGGTGTATGCGGAGGACTGGAAAAAATGTTTTGAAAATTGTTTCAGACGCATGAAACTTGGTATAGAGGCTGATGGATAGTTCTTTGAAAAGATTTAATAAAAATATTTTTTTCATAGAAGTTAATTTTTTAGTTTCTCAAAACTTTGAGTGACCCACGTATAATTTTAATATTTTTTTTTGCGTCTATTGAGTTATTGATTTCCCGATTTTCTGTTTACAACTTGTAAATAAGCAAAACATACTTTTGGGAATTATGGGTTATACTAGCAACTCTTATGAAGTACCTACTTCTATCTCCATCTGAAAGGTATACGCGCAGGCCCAGTCTATTCTATTCTCTGTCTACGGTTAGGCCATACTCCACCCCGGGGCCAAGTCCTGGTTGGTGCAGGATTGTAAGACAGTGGCGGGCCTTACTGTCAGAAGTTACCAAGCCGCCTATAAGGCCTCTGACGTGGCTTGCGAAGCACGGAAGCGCTCGGAAAAAATGCCACCAGCTGTAGTCGCGGGACGGTCACCTATACTGCACCTGACCGCGCCTATTGTTGCTTAACCAAGTGATTGATTTCAATCACTCGATTAGACTAGGCCACAAGTGCTTCGCTTGCACTTAGGTATCCTGCTTCGTGACAATCTTATTACTCGATTGCTAACCCAAATCATCTTCATCGGCCATTTGACGCCCAGTACATTGGCCTCCCTCATAGTTTTCCAAGTATGTAGATGCATTTTTTAAATTACTAATTGCAAAATAGCGGGTTTCAAATCAGGCCGATTTTTCTTATAGGAGCAGAGTGCAGTCGTTACATAGTTATATATTAAACGAGTCTAATCACGATTAGACCCGTTAAATATATAAGTATGTTTGAGTATCGCGAATCATTTAGAAATACTATTGCAGTCATGACGTCATCGAGCTAGATGCACAAATGGTGACCGATTTATATGCAGGAATTAAGTGGCTTTCAGGAACTATGCCAATCTATTAATACCCGTCATTGCCCTAATTGTACGTAGATGTTGTCTCGAATCCCATCTGAGTGGTTTTCGTTGCAATCGATATCGACGCTTGTATGTCCCATACTCCACCACGGGGGCCAAGTCCGGGTTGGTGGAGGATTGTAAGGCAGTGGCTGGCCTTACTGTCAGACGTTATCAAGCCGCCCATGAGCCCTCTGACATGGCTTAACGACTGCTATTACATGACAGCCGGCACCAACGCCTAAACGTGCCTTGCGAAGCACGGAAGCGCTCGGAAAAATGACACTAGCGGTATTCACGGGACGGTTACCCATCCTGCACCTGACCGTGCCTGTTGTTGCTTAGCTCAAGTGATTGATTCCAATCACCCGATTCGACTAGGCCACGAGCGCTTTGTTGCAATATTGTTGCGCTTTGTCATACGCATATTAAAATAATCGTTTTATGTTCACTATTGTTTTGGCATTTATAGTTGTTGATGGCAGTCATGGAGTTTTATCATATAGGCAGCAACTAATGTAGTATTGTTATTATTAATACTTTATTGCACTATAAAATACATATGATATTTACACACTGTAAGAAACAAGGAATACCATGTATTCGATAAGATAAGAATATTCTTTGTAAGGTTTTTAAATGATTTGAAAATAAATGTTCAGAGATTTTTTCCACCGCCTTTTTCTCCGCTACAAATACAAGCAGCGGCTAACATTGTAGATGGACATTCAGCAAACTGAATGTACATAATTTTTTTTAATATAAATATTTGACTTTTTGATTTCTAAATTCTTTTGGCAACATCGAGTCGTGGCTTTAGAGTAGTTTTACTCTCATTACCTACAAAATGTTTGATTGGAGAACTGCCGAAACTACGAAACTGTAGACGACTTGGTGACCAAGCCACTTTCATAGAAATAAATTGGTGCATGACGGCATTCGAACCTACGACCAGCGACGAGGCAGCGACCGCTCACCACAAATTTTGTACTTACAAAAAAAGCGGATAATTTTTTTTATTTCTGATTTTTGATATTTTTTTAAGGACGCGTTCAATAAATATGACAAATAAAAATAGAACTTAAAAGTCTTCCCTATTGAAGTGGTTTAATTATCGCCGACACTGAATTCTTTTTATGGTAATTAATTTGGGCTAATCGGTACATCGAATCCGCTACTGGACTCGTATCAAATTTGACGTGATAAATTAATATTTCCTGTAGTATTTAACGAAACTAAAAGTAAAGTCTGTAGGATGGCTGCAAAATTCGCAAATTAAAAAAATATTTACTGCTTTTAATTCGGAATGGTGAAAACGCTATCCGCCATCTTGTAAGCATCTTTCGGTTGTAAACAAACATCTGTCAGCCAGAACCAGTGGACATTTATTATTATAGGACTTACATCAAAGTGATCTTCACGTAAATACACCCGAGTTTCAGTCGATAAAGTATCAGGGTCAATTTTTTGTGTTTATTTCACTGGGTACACGAATCCACAACTTTCCGGGGTTCTTTTTTGACATGTTATTGCATTCTCGAACAATGCAATAATGATAATTGATATATTTTGCATGTAAACTCGATGAAATCGTGGTTTCGTCGTTGTTGTTTCACTATGCTCACAAATCATTTACAGTTGTTGAATGTCAAACTTTGTTTACAAGACTTCAGGTCTCCAAAACAAAGACAAAAATGGCTGACCGCGTTTTTGGCTGTTTAGCAAAGCAAAGTTATAAAATATATTTTTCGGTTGCTTTTAGATCCTTAAAAATTTACTATACTTAATATTTTTTGGTCTAATGGAAGAGATGTTTACCATTTAAGACTTACATGCAAAGAGAGTTAAATAGGGTTTTGTCATAGTAAACAATGAATTTATTGTAGTTCTATGAAACAGGTAAGCATGTAACATCGTAGACCCCGTCTTCGCTTATCATCAGGCGTGACTGAGGTCAAGTGTTAACCGGACGTACTTAAGAAAAAAGCTCCCAGGTCCATGGTAAAATAATATAACGAAAGATTTTTAAATCCTCTTCCATAATGTGGGGACGCATTTTATATTTACAAAAAAACCTTATGTTTCTGTAATAAACTAAAGTTTAACGAAAGTTAAAGCCATTTTTCTAAAATTATTTTAAATCCGTGGGAAAACAGCTCTCAGTGTCATGGCGTCGAATTTGACGTCACTAGTAGTCACAACGAAGCATAAATGAAGTTAACCAATATTAACCTAAGCGTGACGTCACGCGATGTGATGGGTGTTTCAGTCAAAATGGCAGTATTATAATCTTTTATTTTTTTGAATATAATTATTGATAAGCCCTTTTTTATAAAAATCAATCAGTGTTTTAAATCCTTTTAATATTTTAAAAACCTATTTAGAGGTTTTTAAAATTGTCCTTAGCACGGGTTAGTGCATTAAAAATAAAAATAGTATAATCCTTTTAATATGTACTAATATCGTTAAATCCCATAATATCGTTAAATATTTGATTATTGGTACTGTCGTCACGCCCATTAAAGGGTTACAAGGTATACATAGGTACCTCTGTGCCTTTTTATTCATATGGGTCTAGCTAAGCTAAGCTTTGTTCATACAAGCGTTTTCACCAGTAATATTAATATTATTATTGTGAAACCAGTTGCCTTTGAGTCTTAATTGGAATTTAGTGTCCCATTTGTGTGGGATTAAGCTGAAATTAATTTCGCTTCGGTAGAATGTCTCAAATCTTTCCAACATTCTTCTCCGTAATGGTGGAACTTGTTTTAAAAATGTACCAATTAAGTGTTTTAAATTAAAGCTGGTCTTATGTAGAGCATGCTATCGCGCTCACACAATTTGTCATTTTTATTATTATAACTAGCTGGTGCCCGCGGCTTCGTCTGCGCAGGATTATCGGGTAGATTTTTTCCTCCTATTTTATAAACATAAGTATTCATACAATATCTTTATAGATTGTATCCTATGTGTTATTCTGATGTATAGGCTATATTATTGTAAAGTTTCATTTACATCTATTCAGTAGTTTTTACGTGAAAAAGTAACAAACATCCATCCATCCATACTTACAAACTTTTGCGTTTATAATATTAGTAGGGATAAAATGGTGCGGCGGTAGTCCAGTGGGTAAAGCAATGGACTTGGAAACGAAAGTCCCAGGTTTGATTCCCAGAGCGGGCATGTACCAATGAGTTTTCTTTCCAATGTACATAAGCGTTATGTACATAAGCGAAGTTATAGTAGCAATACCATTCGCTAACCGAAACCTGAGTGTCTTCGCTTTCCCTGGTTCGCATCTGGTCCCCTGGTTCACACCTGCTTATAAGTGAACTAGATCTTATGTTCAGACTTCGATCCGGACACATTCCACTAAACAAATTCGCTTTCATGATTTGAAAAACGGATTCGCCAAACTGTACCGAATGCGGTGGCATTGAGGACGCCTATCATATCTTGATGGAGTGTGCCCGGAACGATGCTAGAAGAAGATATGTATTTTAATCATTCTTATGGAGTTGGAGTGTACTGCAGTGTTCTAGCCTTACCGCACTCGGAAGAGGCCAGGACACTGCTTAAATTAGTGTCATTTGGTCTCAAAGCAAGACAAAGTCTGATAATGTAAACAATTAGTTGGTAAGGTGTTAGTAATTATTAAGCACCATTCGGGTGACATGGTCACGTTGTGTACCAAACCCTTCAATAAAGATTTTAAAAAACCTGAGATCATAGGTGTTCAAAACCTCAGTGCTTGAAATCGCCAATCCGTTTGCCAAGTGGTGCTTAAACCCATACTATCTGTCAGAGAGAATGCCTGTGCTCTGCAGTGGGACGTTTATAATATACAATTGTAAATCTATAATATAAAAATGAATCGCTGAATGTGTTGGTAAGAATTGGTTGCAAATCTCGGGAGCAACGGAACCGATTTCGCTAGTTCTTTTTTTATTATACCTTGAAGTACGAGGATGGTTCTTACGGAGAGAAAAATAAAAAAAAAATTAAAAAATCTACTGTTAGGCGGTACGAAGTTCGCTGGGTCAGCTAGTCTCTATAATATAAAAATGAATCGCTGAATGTGTTGGTAAGCGCAAATCTCGAGAGCAGCTGAACCGATTTCACTAATTCTTTTTTCAGAATATTCCTTGAAGTACGAGGATGGTTCTTACGGAGAGAAAAATAAAAAAAATTTAAAGGATCTACGGTTAGGCGGTATGAAGTTCGCTGGGTCAGCTAGTCTATAATATAAAAATGAATCGGTGAATGTGTTGGTAAGAATTGGTTGCAAATCTCGGGAGCAGCTGAACCAATTTCGCTAATTCTTTTACAGAATATTCCTTGAAGTACGAGGATGGTTCTTACGGAAAGAAAAATAAAAAAATATTAGAGAATCGACTGCTAGGCGGTACAAAGTTCACTGGGTCAGCTAGTTTGTAATAAATATGGTCTGAGGTTTTGATGCGCAATTACCGACTTGGATCAAGTTTTTTCCTTGTAAATATATTGTTACAAATTATACAATAAATTTATAGATAAGTTGTTTTACGCATTACTTTAATATTTGAATAATTCTAAGACGCATCAGAACGTGCCATACCTAGTCTCAATGTATACTGTATAGTTTACTAATTGTACATAGATCGAAAACACTTTCTTGTGTATAAAAAACAATTTACGCATATATGGTGGCACGGCGGTTTGCATGCTGACTGTAAAACCGAATGTCTCGGGTTCGATCAAACTAGCCGGGTCAAACTAGGAAACCTTTTCTAGTTTGTCTCGGGTCTTGGATGTTTTCTATATATTTATTGTTTTCAATCTTTCGTCGAGCACCATAACATAAGTGTGTAATATGTCCATGAATATTTATTTACTTTATTTAAATGTCTTAACCTAAGAGTACAAATGGCGGCAGAACTAATGTACCAATAAATAAATAAAATAAATCCAATGTTTTAATTTTGCGTTACGTGTATACTTAAAAGTAATAGTCTAAATAGATGGCATTTTTAATTGCTATCTTCCTTCAGCACATTTCCGTCGTAAGGTTGTCTGGAAGAAATTGCTTATAGCAATAAGTCCGCCAATTGTACTTTGTATCTTTACATGTTTTATAATAATGTGCTCTTGCGTACAATAAATAATATTCTTATCTTATCTTATATACCCGTGACTTTCAAACCACCTAAATTACGGCGTGTATTGTCAGCAGATTATTAATCTTAACTGTTTGCCTTAGTTATTACACAGGAATTTTGCGAAATGCGCAAACGGAAATGCACTAAATTATCACGTGTGGCCTTCCCTTACCTAGACTCAGGAAGTGCAACATCGCCGAAGTTGGCAGAGACATGTCTGCGGTTGAGACTACGACAAACACTAATTTGTTATTAATATCTGGGTACATTTGACTCAAGCTAACAATAGATAGTTTATACTATTTTTATTTTTAATGCACTAACCCGTGCTAAGGACAAATTTAAAAACCTATTTAGAGGCTAAAAATTTCACCCATGCCGGGATTCGGATCCGCAACCTCTGGCTATCCGTGCCAATTGAGCATGGGTGAAATTTTTAGCCTCTAAATAGGTTTTTAAATAGATAGTTTGTTAGTTAGACATGAAATTTGGTATCAACCCCTTTTTATGTCCCCACTTCTGGAGCACGGGTCTCTTTCTGCATCGCAGGAAGGTTAGGCCATACTCCACCAGGGGGGCCAAGTCCGGGTTGGTGGAGGATTGTAAGACAGTGGCGGGCCTTACTGTCAGAAGTTATCAAACCGCCCATAAGGCCTCTGACATGGCTTAACGACTGCCATTATATGACAGCCGGCACCAAAGGCTTAACGTGCCTTGCGAAGCACGGCAGCACTCGGCAAAATGCCACTAGCGGTAGTCACGGGACGCTCACCCATCCTGTACCTGACCGCGCCTGCTGTTGCTTAACCAAGTGATTGATTCCAAGCACTCGGTTCGCCTAGGCCACGAGCGCTTCATTACCTTGTATGTTACCCTTAAATAGGGGTAACATACAAGGTATTGAACTACGGGGGCCAAGGCCGGGTTTGTACAGCGCTTTGTCTCGTATTAATTAATTATACTTTAGTGTACACTATACATTTAACAGGACGTTACGTAATAAATAGCACGACAAACACGAGCTTATCTTTGTAAAATATTTCTTCCAGCACACCTTGGAGAGTCAGAGGAGCAGTAAACAATTACCTCATTAGCTCAGTTGGAAGAACGCTGGCACGGATAGCCAGAGTTCGCGGGTTGAATCCCGGCATGGATGGAATTTTTATCCTCTAAATAAGTTTTGAAAACAATTACCTGTTATGTTATTTCATAACTTTGTGTCAAGCACTTAAGGAGTCTCCCTTAAGAAGCTATTCCTGTACAAAGTTAGTTTGGTTTTTACTTACAAACGACCTGCCGGCCTGCAATAGTTTTGTACATATTATTTAGTGGACATCGAGGTTTGATTGGGGTCCTCTCTTTCCCTGCCAACCATCTTTTGTTTTTTAGCAGCCGAAATAAAAAATAAGGCTCAAAAGGACGAGTTTCAGGAGCCGTTAAATCTTATTTAAAAAAAAAATAAAAAAAGAGGTAAGAATTTTGTACTCGAATTTCAATGTCTGCAACCTTTTTCTGCATAACCAAGGCTGGCAACCTTTTTCTGCGTGACGGAAAAAAAACAAGCTCTGCAATTTGTTTCGTTTTATTGAATTTTCTTTTTTATTAAATCGATAATTTAATAGTTTTCATGCTCTTCATTATTCTATACCATTCTGACGCAGCTTTGTTGGCTCTACACGTATTGACTTGTATCTCCTTTATCCTAGGCCGACTTAATTGTCAGGATGCTAGGCCTACCTCAAACTAAAACAAAAAAACAATGCGTCTCTGTTGTAGGTATGATAACAATAATATATTATTAATATCATGGTCATATTGACCAACGTTTATTGATGGCGCATGAATTAGTATTCATCTTATAAACAAACGTTTATTGACGGCAAATTGGTATATATTCAAGTCAAAGGTAGGTTAACCGTAAGTTAGAAACTAAGTTTATCTTCGTGTCTAAACCTAACCTAGCGTTCGATTGAATTGCAAATACGAGTATTATGCAAACAGGCCGAGACCGTAACTTTTGGTTAGTTAATACCAACAACTACATATGGCCCTTATTACGCTAGAGTAGATAAATCTTGGTCTATCTGAATCAGTTCTGCTGGTTTTATGCTATCCTTAGCCCTCACCGGTAAAATAAACCCCTTTTTTGTCACGAAAGCACCCGAGACGTTTGAAGTCAGACGTGGCTGATTGTCCTACATTATTGTATAGTGCCCGGCTGCTTCGTATGTCTTACATCGTCCTCTTTTCAATTGTTTTGTTGTTTTTGTTATATTTCATCTATATTGCTTGTTATATTTGTATATTTTGTGTTTTAGTAGCAATATGAATGTCTTCTCTCTCTTATTTCTATTGTCCATAGTGTAATATCGACAGCATTAAAGGATGCACAAATCATCGTGAGAATAGGCGCCGTTGTTTGGCACCGCCCGCCCGTTTGATTGATGTAAGTGATAGGCAAGCCTACTCAATGGAGGCTTGCCCATCACTTACATCACATACATATTAAATATAAATGTATATTTGATATAGATAAAAAAATAGTACCTACTACTATATTAAATATCGATATAACATTTAAACTTTAAATAACCATCTACCCGACTTCGGAGCATTAACTACTAAGCACCAACCTAGGGACTTCGCAATGAGTTACATTGTCGAATTGGTTTTTTGGTGTCGCCTGCTTTGTAGTAAATGCTCACCAGTCAAGTTGTTGGTTACTTTTTATTTCGGATTTTAGTATGGACTTTTTAGTGATTTCGTTTTTTTGATGGATTTAGGTTGATTCATGCAGACTATGGCACTAGTGCGAAAACGCCAAATCGATTGAGATATAATTTGTTAAAATCAACCATTGTTAAAGAAGTTGAGGGACATAGAATTGGATAACTCCATAGTACATAAATAAATGCATTTGATCCAAACACTTTACCCCACTTTTGGGTTCTGCAATAGTTGGGTAAAAAAACAAATTAAAAAAATAAATGAACCCGACTGCACTGCAGTTTTTCAGTTGATTTATATCAACTGAAAAAAAAATAACAGTATTATTTTCTTTTTAAATGCTAAGCTTGAATCAGGAGAGATGATGCTGCTTTACTTGAGGGACCAAGTGACCAACTTTATAAGCATTATAAGCAAAAGACCAAGTTTATAAGCATTATTTTTCAAGCTGTTTCATTTATGACTTTATATAAAATTTTGCAGTCGGGACCCATTACTGTTATTTTATAGTCCTTTAATTCTGAAGATCGGCCTTCAGCCTCCTTAAAGTAGGAACTTGTATGTGGATATCTGAATAGTCTCGACCTGAATGGAGCTCGGCCTTCGGCCTCGACGTGGCATTATTTCACGTGAACGCTTTTCCAGGCCTTCGCATTCACTTCCGCTAAATGAAACCAAAATTTTTGGCATTTTGATTTCCTGAATGCCAAAATCGTACCGGAATTAAAATGAAACTATAACAAATTCAACCCGAGGTGGCCCCCTACAGCATTGAAAAATTGACCGAATACTTAGGTACCGATAAGCAATTGTCGGTCTCACAAATTAACAGGAAACCTATCAGAAAATCATAATCTTATTTTCGGAGGAATTGAGACCATATTCGTTAAGATGAATAGGGATAGAATTTTTTGATTAATGGCTCAAGTGGTCTTACGATACAATATCACGGAGGATTCGTCGTCGGTTACCAGTGAGAGCGTTCACATCTTTTTTTTGTTAGAACTTTGAACCCAGTTTGTCGCTGACTACGACCACAGAGAGGAAAAAGAGTTACATGCTACACTTTATATAATATTTTGTTTCGGTTAGGTTTGGTTTTAGTATCAGAAAAATAATAATATCAAAGTTGAGAAATTAATTATTAGAACCCTCTAGGTTGATATTTCTTAAATTAATGAGATAAATTAATGACCCAAAAGGAACAGACCACTTTATAGGCATTATTTTTTCCGTATCTGTACCGATTCTGGAAACACTTTGTTTACATGAAGACCAAAACTGAAATTATGTATACACATTGTATCACAATAAATCAAATATAGCAGCGCCATCAAGTGTCTAAAAGTGGTACTTTAATTGATTACAAGTGAATGTTATATTTTGTTACGTTTGTTCTCTAATACTGCTTTTATGTAACCTACGACATCTGCAAAATTCTGTTTTACATACTTCACACGTGTTAGGCGTAGTTGAACTTATTTTATTGAAAATATTGGTAATTTCATTTTTTATGAAACTAAATCAGTGTCTTAAATCTTTTTAATGTGTACTTTCCTCTAATATTGTTAAATCTTTGATGATTTGATACTGTCGTCACCTATATATATATTATACACGTAGTATAGGACGCCCTCCGTCCAGGTGGGGATGACGATCTGCGAAAAACTGCAGATTGCGGCAGATACTGGATGCGGCAAGCTGAAGACAGGGCGCTATGGCGCTCATTAGGGGAGGGCTATGTCCAGCGGTGGACTACATAATATAGCCTGAAGAAGAAGAAGAAGATATATATATATATATACACACGCAGTATAGGACGCCCTCCGACATGCTTTGTACAGATTCTACGAATGAGTTTTACTCCCACAAGCGGCTTATCTACCCGTGGCCAATTGTACCAACATGTGCTTGGCAGAGCAACTCTGTAACGAGCGACAGCCGGATTCGCTATTATAGGCACACGCACTAAATTAATACAGATTTGTTTAATGTTAATGGAGAAATGTTTTGGTTGTGGAAGCCAAGATCTACTTTCAGTTCACTGAGCCGGCAAACTCATGAGATAAGAATTTAGATGCAGTTCGCTTAGCATGCATTCCTCTTGAAAAAGGGAGATTATTATATTATTTTAAATGCACTAACCCGTGCTAAGGACAATTTTAAAAAACCTATTTAGAGGCTAAAAATTCCACCCGCGACCTCTGCCTATCCGCTATCCGGCACGGATAGCCAGTGGTCGCGGGTTCGAATACCTACATGGGTGGAATTTTTAGCCTCTAAATAGGTTTTTTAGACAATTATATAGGTTTAAAAAAATATATAGTTATATATTAAGCGGGTCTACGATATCAACCCTTGTATGTCCCAACTGCTGGGGCACTGGTCTGTTGCACCGCAGGAAGCTTAGGCCATACTCGACCACGGGGGCCAAATCCGGGTTGGTGGAGTTGTAAGACAGGAGGATTAGCATGGAGGAAGAGGAGGAGGTATAGCATGTTATTAATGTCTAAATAACTTCTTTAAATTTAAATACTTAAAATATGTTAAAATTCAACTAGGAAATAAAGCATTTTATTAATTTTATTTTTATTTATTTTATTTTTCGAGTATGCGATCTCTAATGAATGTTGGTAAAGCTATTTACGTGGAAGAGCATGCGCTCTTCTAATGCGCGATGCAGAAATGACGTAGGTAGTACGAGTATTACTGCGCGGTCAGCGTTATGTGCTCGCCACAGATGTTTGTGACGGCAGGTAGATAGATAGATAGATAGATATATAAATAGATAACTAGAATGTTTGAAAAAAAACTTATCAACTAAATAATAATATAATTAATTAATAAAAAATATTATCTTAACATTTAAAACTACGAGTAACTGCATAACTTGCCTAGCGACGCACGGAACCGCTCGGAAAAATGCCTCAAGCGTTAGTCATAGACTGTCACCCGTCCATGCTCTGTGATTGTTTAAGATTGCTCAAGCAGCGATTTAAGTTCATTAGATTATAATATTATGGCATAATGTGTATATAGACTCTGAATAGGTTTTTAAAATTACGTGTGAATGTTCGTCTGCCCGTGTATGCGTGCATGAGCATGTGTGCGCGTTTTTGTAATGAGCAGGTCGCAATACCTTATCTATGTCTATCCCTCCGAGATACAAGCGTAAGTTTATTTAATGTAATGTTCAGAAATGAGGTCTGAGAGTTCAAATAATACTCGGTTATATTTTCGACGTGTGACCAAATTTTTCGAAATTTTGTCCAAATTCCTCTGCATCTAAAAGCATGTGTATTACGAATTCAAATAAATTTTACAGCATTTCACTATTAACATTCACTCTGATGCTAGAGTGCTGTCAGTACTTCTGTGGGATCTACTGATGCTCTGGCTGAGTGCTTTGGTCTCTAATTGACAACATTTCATATTTTACAACGCGCAAAACTAAAAAAAACCGTCTCTTAATTTTGCTATCTTGTTTTATTGCTTAATTTTAGAGAAAATAAATAAAAAACAAAAATTGAGTGATGACGTCACACATACGGTGGAATGAAAGGGTACCGTTGCCTAATATTAAAAATGATATGACGGATGTCATTTTCAATTTCATTCAAATGTCATGTCGGAGAAATTACTTTTCCTTTTCTTAATTCCAATGGTTTTTAAAGAGGTGGCAAGGGTGTTAGTATTATTAAGCCGTATGTGTGACGTCATTTGGCGGTTACGTCCTTTTAGAATAAGACGAAATTCAAACAGAAAATTATGAATGAAAATCAGCGAATTTCCGAAAATAAAAAATAAGGGTCGTTTTATTTCGTATCTAGTTTCCTTTAAGACAGTAAAATACGTATGCCAAAAAAAATAAATGTTGTCAATTATACTGTAAGCCAGTGTTCCAGGCTCCACTGATACTCTAGCTCAGTGTTTTTTCTTCATCTTCCTCTTCAGGCTATATTAGTCCACTGCTGGTCATAGCCCTCCCCTAATGAGCGCCATAGCGCCCTGTCTTCAGCTTGCCGCATCCAGCATCTGCCGGCAGTTTTTCGCAGATTATCATCCCACCTGGTCGGAGGGCGTACCACACTACCTTTGCCGAGTCGCGGTCTCCACTCAAGAACACGTTTACTCCAACGGTTGTCGGTTCTTCGCGAGATAGAGCTTTCAGTGCTTTTTGCTCTACTGATACCCTAGATCAGTGCTCTCTACTTATATTGTAAGTCAGTGCTGTAAGCTCTACTGATATTCTAGCTTAGTTTTCTCGGTTCTACTAATACTCTATCACTGCGTTCTTCGGTCTACTGATGCATGCATGCTTCAATAAAGTTCACGCCTTGAAAAAGGCGATGGGAAGCTCTTAGCTACTGAAGGCTCTTATTATATTTCTGCTACAGTAATAAAACTGATGAAACAGTTTTCAGGTCCTGCATTATTTCAATAAAACGTTGCGCAATGTATAAGATCATTGCATTTTCTGTAACGTTTTATTTTTTTAACATGCCCCTTTAATCTCCAATTTTGTGCACTAAAGATCTAATAACCTACTCGCAACATCCGTCAGTTGTTCTTTTTGTATGCACTTTGATCAGCTGTTAACAGTATATTACCAGATTGTCAGTATACGAGAAACGGAAGGTTAATCTATGGAACTTCACTTCGCATTTACGTTCCCGATTCGTAACAACAACTTGTCGGGCAACATTTCACTCGGGACTCACTCACTGGGTGGTATCGAGACCTATTTATTTAGAGAGCTGCCCGCACGCCACTTCTAATTCATCTTCGTGCACTAATCACGTCCGACAAGATTGATGATACGGTCTTTCGCGAAGACCGTAGATCTAGAAATGGATAGACAGAATTTTTTTAATTAAAACTGTTTTTATACGGATTTCACTTGTTTATTATATTTTTTTACAATTTTCCGACGTTACCTATAAAAGTGCCGAAACGTCGGAAAATTGTAAAAAATATAATAAACGAGTGAAATCCGTATAAAAACAGTTTTAATCATGTCTAGTGCTCGTGTTAACCTTAGAAAATACTAGACTTTTTTTTCTCTTTGCGGTTTTTTTTTTTCGTAATTCGGTTTTGATCGATGTCGAAATGCCAATTTAATCTTACAATTTATATATTTTTTTTTGTTTATGAGTACATTTATTGATTCGTAATATTAAAAAACAATTTATATTGTTTTATAATTATCATTATGATATTTTCGTACCGTGCTCGGTAAGATTACACCTTGTACTTTGTAAGAATAGTAGGTACCTACTTAAGATCTTGTTACTTGAACTGAATTAAATTAAATTGATCAGCCCTCCTACCACGTATCTGTCTACTGTATTGTATTAAACATTTTCACGTTTACAATGTGTCAAAATATTATTTTTTCATAAATATGTAATAGTGTTTGTATTTGACAGTTCAGAGTAGGTTAAATCTGACGACTCCACACAATGGAGAAGTTACACTATTTTTATTTTTAATGCACTAACCCGTGCTAAGGAACAAATTTAAAAACCTATTTAGAGGCTAAAAATTTTACGTAATACAGAGAATATTGTAAAGAGGTTCGAAATTTCACTGATGCCGTGAGTCGCCCATTGGCTCAATTGGTAGAGCGCTGGTACGGATAGCCAGAGGTTGCGGTTTCGAATCCCGGCATGGGTGAAATTTTTAGCCTCTAAATAGGTTTTTAAAAAATGGAGAAGTTACATAGTAGCTTTCAAACTGATAAAATATTGTGGGTGCAATAAAACCTGTTTGGGAAATTAGAGTAGGGAGTCCCTTCTTCATCTTCCGGTGAAACGGTTTGTTGTAGAAACATGACAATATTCGAAGTAGTAGTACATAAAATAAAGGTAAAAGGCAAAATAATTATAACTTGCCTTAGTAGGCCTTACGATTCGATATCAATCCTTATATGTCCCCACTGCTGGGGCATGAGTCCCCTCCTGCATCGCAGGTAAGTTAGGCCATACTCCACCACGGGGGCCAAGTCCGGGTTGGTGGAGGATTGTAAGACAGTGGCGGGCCTTACCTACTGTACTGTACCGCCCATAAGGCCTCTGAAATGGCTTAACGATTGCCATTAAATGATAGCCGGCACCAGCGGGTTAACGTGCCTTGCGAAGCACGGAGCCCTTAAAAGGTTCACGTTCACGAGTAATAAATAGGCAAACAACTTATAAAAGGAAAACTTTGATATTAAAATTTTAATTTGGTGATGCTTACGATATATAGTGTTATTTTTATAATATTGTTAAAGTTTATGTGGGCATTCAAGCGGTGGTAGCTCAGTGGGTAGAACCATGGACTGGCAAGCGAGAGCCCCAGGTTCGATCCCGAGTGCGGGCATGTACCAATGACTTTGTTTAATATAAAAGTTACGTACATTTGCGAATTTGTAGTCTCAATACCACACGCTAACGGTGAAGGAAAACATCGTGAGGAAACCCGCGGCTTGGTTGGCACCGCACGTATTGACTAGTCTTTTCTGTGGGCTAGGCCGACTAAGCTGTCAGGATGGTATAGGCCGACTAAGCTGTCAGATGGTATAAGCTCACCACAAATACCAAGAGAATGAATATAGATAGATACCTACCTAATGTTTATTTACACATCATAACACAGGTTTGGATTGAAAGATAGAAATATTATAAAGTTGTGATAAAATTGGCACTAAATTAATGCCCACATAATAATAATATTGGCCTTTTTGCATCTACTTAATGAGATGATTTATACAGCGTCCAGTGGTATCTTCACTCACACTAGATGGGTGAAGGGACCACTCCGACGCTGTAGCGCCTGGGACATGGTTTTATAGATAGTATAGGCTTAAAACCTATTTAGAGGCTAAAAATAGCCTCTAAATAGGTTTTTAAATTTGTTCCTTAGCACGGGTTAGTGCATTAAAAATAAAAAAATAGTGTAATCATGTGGGTACATTGATATCGTTCCGATGTTAAACCTAACTGCAAAGTAGGTGGTCGGGGCTGTAAGTAATGCAATTTGCTTAAGTCAGATGTCGCTGCCTGTACGTAATACAGAGAATATTGTAAAGAGGTTCGAAATTTCACTGATGCCGTGAGTCGCCCATTGGCTCAATTGGTAGAGCGCTGGTACGGATAGCCAGAGGTTGCGGGTTCGAATCCCGGCATGGGTGAAATTTTTAGCCTCTAAATAGGTTTTTAAATTTGTTCCTTAGCACGGGTTAGTGCATTAAAAATAAAAAAAATAGTGTAATAGTGTAGGCTTGCAAGGCCAATTATATATATATAAAGCTACAATGCGATATACTCACTGATCTATTCATCCATACGTTTTCTCCGAAACGGTAAGATTTGGACGAAAATGATGTATGAGAAAGTTGTAGGAAATGTATGAATTACAGCCATCCTATGAAATGAAATGAAATGAAATGAAATGAATTTATTTGTAACCAAAATTAAATTAGCCACGGACAGGAAATACATACCTAATAGGTATAGTACAAAACAATCGGCAGCTACTAAATCCCTAAGAATTAGATAGGTATGTAAGCTTTATTAAATTTCATTACGTGTGGCATTGTAACAAAAACATAAGGATCGATTCGACACTCCGTAAACCACAAGTACCAACCAAGCCTATTTCTCAGGGATAAGCCATTTTAACATATTAAGATAGCAAAACAGTCCGTCCGGGCCCACTCATTGTGATTGTTACCCTGGCTACCAAACTAGGTTGCCCTGTATCATGGAGGCCAGTGTTTCTACTGTCTTTGTGCGAAATATAAAGAGAAAAATAAAAGCATTGGATTTACATTTCGTTAGAACTAATGCATGCAAGAACTAACATAGGTACATAAAGGCTAACCAATAAGTAATCTATTATAATAATGGGTAAAGGTATGAGCTAAATATATTTAATAATAAAAATAATTACTTACATGGGTAGTTTCAATTCACTTCAATACTATGGGTAACGGAAATCAAAGCCAAATATTGATACTATGCCGGTATGTCGAACAAAAACAGAACAAGACCGCAACGCAAAATCAACTTAGAGCATTGCTAAATGTAATACATTACGGGTTGAATTTGAGTGTGAGAGTTTAGTGATGCGCATGCAGCGCCATTACTATAGAGTTATGTACGAATAGACGCGTCTAGTCAGCCGTTTGGTTTAATAATTTTTTCGCATTCGTCATATGTCATTGAGTGAAGCCAATGAAATATGGCGATTTTAGCTTTATATTTGGTGAGAGGGAAAATGTGTATTTTTTTGTTTGCAATATTATATATATGGGGACAATGGTGAACGAAACTATTTTGGGCATACTTTGTTTTGGTTTGAGGTGGATGGCATACTTTATGTGAGAGTCTTTTGGTGGCTACATTATAGTGTGTAAATATTAGTTTGGTGTGTTGCCGCAGGAGAATGGACTGAATATATAACTTTCTGACGGATAAAACTTTTGCGGCTTGATATACTTCAGTAGTGGGAAATCTGTAAGGTTTCATAAGCATTGTTTTTAAAACCGCTCGTTGAGCACGTTCTATTTTAATCAGATGTGTTTTTGCTGCGCTACCCCAGAACACTATACAATAGCGGAGGATAGATTCACTCAACGCGTAGTAAATCTGACGTAAAATATCTAGATCAACTATATAGCGGAGTTGTTTAAAAATGTAAATGAAGCGTCTGAGGCGGGAAGCAAGCAACATTATGTGTTCCAGACCGGTCAATCTGTAATCTATAATTACTCCTAAGTATCTAATAGATTTTACTTGTGTAAATGGTTCGCAGTTGCAATTTTGAGGTTCAATACAGGAATGTGTTATTATTTTAAAACTTTCAGGGGGAGGATGTGTTTTTATATTTATACAGAAATTTATAAATTTAGTTTTTTTGTGATTTAGCGTCAACAGGTTGTTACTGAGCCAATCGTAAACAATTTTCATGCCTGAATTGGCAAGATTTTGTACTTCTAACCAGGTCTTGGCAGAAAATAGGATAACTGTGTCATCTGCAAAAGTGATTATTCTAGCCCTAGGCACTTCGAGATTGCAGAGATCATTTATGTACGCCAAGAAGAGGGTTGGACCCAACACGCTTCCTTGCGGTACCCCACAGGTTACTGGCAGATCTCCACTACTATGATCATCAATTTTGACTCTTTGGACCCTGTTAGACAAGTAATTTGTCAGCAAACGAAGAGGAGTGCCTCTGATACCTAGCAACTCAAGTTTTTGTAGAAGCAAGGGGATCGAAACAGTGTCGAAAGCCTTTGCTAGGTCCAAAAATATACCGGTGCATCTATATCTATTATCATTAGCTTTAATAATGTATTCCGTAAGGGATGAGACTGCGTCTTCAGTCGAGTGACCTGACCTAAATCCAAATTGGTTATCTGATAATATTTTATTAACTTCCAGATAATGAATTAATCGTTTATTGATGGTTTTTTCCAAAATTTTTGATAAGGTTGTTAGAATTGATATAGGCCTATAGTTCTCGACACTGTCTCGATCCCCACACTTATGTATTGGCCGGACTACGGACCGTTTAAAAGCCACTGGCACAACTCCAGTTTCTAAGCAAAGGTTAATAATATGCGTTAGTGGATGAATAATAAGATCAATTACACTTTTAATCAGTCGAGTGGATATTCCATCCCAACCAATTGCACAGTTATTTTTAAGTGCCTTAACAAGACCAAATACTTCTGTCTCATTAGTAGGCAAGAGGAAAAACGAATTGCACTGGGTTTGAAAATTATTCGGAATGGAGAAATCCGGCTCATTTCTACCTAATTTTGTTAGTATATTTTTTGCCAAATTATTGCCGACCTCTACAAAGTATCTATTTGTGTGATTAATTGATTCTTCTATAGATTTTTTTATAGTTAATAGTTCAACGGGTTCTTCTGTGCGTCTATTTATATAACATATATTTTTAAGTGTTTCCCACAGTTTCTTTGGATTTTTTTGATTTTTCATTATTTCTTCTCTTTCGTGCTGTCTTTTTAGTTTTTTTAGTATATTATTACACTGGTTTCTATAATCTTTATAAGTTTTGTTTTTTTCAAAATTGTTGGGATCTTTTTTTGCTACAGTGTGTAGTCGATCACGTTTCTTTATACATTTTATAACACCAGGAGTAACCCAACTTTTAAGGTTGTTTTTTGATCTAGGTATTTTTTGTGTGACTGAGTTACGGTCTGTGGCATTTTTAAGAATAGATATAAGCAAATTAGTAGCTCGTTCCGCAGATGTCTCATGCAATATCGGTGACATGTCGGTTTTATTTATTTCTTCATAAATAGCGTGAAAATCAAGCTTTTTGTAGTACCGGGAGGTCTTTGTGCGATCTATTGTAGTTTTTGATATATTAAGAAAAACAGCCATGTGGTCAGTGATATGAGTCTCAATCACAGCTGCGGAGGTTTCATGTTTAGTTTTAGCGTGTATATGATCGAGACAGTTTGTTTCTCTTGTTGGCAGGTAATGCATAGGTACAAGTCCCTGCATGGCTATAGTATTCAGATATTTTAGTGAATCGTTATCAATATTTGAAGGCTTGATATTAATATTGATGTCTCCCAATATTACTACATCGGGGGTATTTGAAATTGTAGTCAACCAATCGTCAAGTGCATGAATGAAATTTGTAGGATTTCTAAATTGGTGAGGACGATAGATAGACACAACTGTAAAACCATTGTTTAACTTTATAACTAAACAGTCACATTCGTCTATTCCTGGCTCCGTGCTTGTAACTTTAAGATCATCTTTTACGTACACGACAACTCCATTATTTTGATTAATATATCTATTTGTACGAAAACTTTGATAGCCTGTGAGAGTAGGTATAGGTTTAAGATCATCGAGCCAGCACTCTGTTAACGTTATCATATCAATACGTCGATTAAGTCTTGATAATAGTATTTCAAGTTCAGAAAAGTTTCTAGTGCAATTTATGCTTCTAATATTAAGAGTCATGACAGTAAGAGAGTCATTTTCTACTTTAACATAATCGTTTAAATCTTCTGGTGTACATTTTATGGCTGTTGGGGTGTTGATAAAATCAATGTCATCAATTATTTTAGTTGTACTATCCATTAGGAATACAGATGAGAAAAGGGGAATTGTTTAGGTGAAACTTTAGTCTATAAGTACTTGAGAAATTACAAAATCTTAAGATTGGTTGCGCAGCATAATCCTGTTTAATTATGTCTTGGTATTGATTTCCATTTAAAGTTGAATGGTAGTGAATTGCAATAATTATACATATATAATGAGATAAAAATAGAAAAAAAATATATAAATACTTGAGACAAGTGGCGCGATCCTCAAAAAGTGTTGATGATTTAGTGTTTCGCAATATTAGTCAGATATGTGAGTTTGAGACGGTCTTACCAATTTCTGTTATCTGATACTCCGACTTTATCAATATGTAGGGCTCGTTAGTTTCTTTTCTCAAATAGACCCTTCCAAGTTTTGTCCAGCAAAATTTGAATTCATAATCATTCGCAAGTTGTCGGGCTAGATAATAAAGTCGTTTATTTTTCCTTGTCAGAAATTCCGATACATATATAGACGACTTACTCTCAGTGAAACCTAGAGATGCGGCGGACAGCCTGCTTGCACCTTTACCTTTGTTATACGTTTTGAAGCAACTGATAAACTTATCCCTGAGATATAGGCTGGAGAGTTCAACCACAATAGGTTTATCTTCATTTTTGTTCGGTAGGCGGTATATGTTACGGATGCTGTCCTCACGTAGGTCCATCCCAATTGTAGTCGAGAATTTGTTGAGCAGACCACGAAGGTTTTCATTCTTCTTGTACGGAAGGCCTCTCAGTTCCACCGATGTTAATTGATTCATTCTTTGCATGTCTTCTATTTTATCCTCAAGCAAACGAACATAGTTGGTCTGTTGTTTATAGTCTTTCTCCAAAGCTTGGAGTTTTTGATCTATTTCTTCATGTTTTTTATTTATTGAATCAATAAACTTAGTTGTTTCATCGCTGGAAATCTTCATCTCTTTTATGGATTCGTTTATCTTGTTAAATTCTTCCTTCTGCTTGCTCTGCCATTCCTCAAACATGGTTCTTAGCACAAGCTCCATTTGTTTCTTGAAGTTCTCAAATTTGGTGTCAATACTCTCATCGCTTTCATCACCCTGTTCTTTTCTAAAGGTTAAGTTCAGGCCTTGAGAGTTCGAAGTGGAAGTACTTGTCTCTTCGACCGGATCCTCTTTTGGTGGAGTTCGTAGAAGTGTATTTCCATGTTGGCGTCTTCTAGTCATTGTGATATGTGTCGTGTCTAGAAGTGCGTAGCTCTGTGGCGACACACGCACACTACGTAATGTTTTTTATACGAGATACGTAGACGCGTTGGGTCTTTGGGAGTGCGCGACCGGTCGAAACAAGCGCGACAGGTAGAATGAACAGGTACTATGAAGCCGATTTTTGAATTTCGAACGCGTTCCACTACGCGAGGGTGCTAACTCTGTCGTTTACCGACCGATTTGGATGAAATTTTCACCCGGCCTTTTCTTCGACACGCCATTTTCGGTTCCGCCGACGGTCGTTCCAAATTCAAAATACCACCGGAGCTATAGCCCTCTGAAAATCGGCCTTTTTTCGACCTCTACGCAAAAAAGTCGGCAGCCAACTGGGCGCATGCCAGGGACCAGCCGTGAACGCCATCGTGTCGTCAAAGGACCCAGGTATATGAGAAAAATCCGACATTCTGACATTTCAAGATGGCGGCCGAGATATTGGCTTTCAAAGGTGTCAAATTTACTATGGAGAATTTCTACAAAAAAATTGTACTGAAAATCATCTTTTTCGTAGAAAATCTTAATTTTTTTGTACCATCGATAGAGGCTAAGCGCCAAAATGAGTACTTGGCTGAGAATGGCGTCACCACGCCGAGGTGCTGTGGCATTCCAGTTGGCCATCGACCCATTAAAGTTTGAAAATCACCCACTTTAATAGAAAAATTTCACCCGAAATAGTTATTTTCATACAAAAATGCATTTCTTTAGTACCACCGACGGAGGCCAAACGCCAAAACTACTACTCGGCTGGGAGCGGCTACTTAGTGCCGAGGTGCTGTGGCATTCCAGTTGGCCATCGACTCATCAAAGTTTGAAAATCACGCACTTTAATAGAAAAATTTCACCCGAAATAGTTATTTTCATACAAAAATGCATTTCTTTAGTACCACCGACGGAGGCCAAACGCCAAAACTACTACTCGGCTGGGAGCGGCTACTTAGTGCCGAGGTGCTGTGGCATTCCAGTTGGCCATCGACTCATCAAAGTTTGAAAATCACGCACTTTAATAGAAAAATTTCACCCGAAATAGTTATTTTCATACAAAAATGCATTTCTTTAGTACCACCGACGGAGGCCAAACGCCAAAACTACTACTCGGCTGGGAGCGGCTACTTAGTGCCGAGGTGCTGTGGCATTCCAGTTGGCCATCGACTCATCAAAGTTTGAAAATCACGCACTTTAATAGAAAAATTTCACCCGAAATAGTTATTTTCATACAAAAATGCATTTCTTTAGTACCACCGACGGAGGCCAAACGCCAAAACTACTACTCGGCTGGGAGCGGCTACTTAGTGCCGAGGTGCTGTGGCATTCCAGTTGGCCATCGACTCATCAAAGTTTGAAAATCACGCACTTTAATAGAAAAATTTCACCCGAAATAGTTATTTTCATACAAAAATGCATTTCTTTAGTACCACCGACGGAGGCCAAACGCCAAAACTACTACTCGGCTGGGAGCGGCTACTTAGTGCCGAGGTGCTGTGGCATTCCAGTTGGCCATCGACTCATCAAAGTTTGAAAATCACGCACTTTAATAGAAAATTTCCACCCGAAATAGGATTTTTCATACAAAAATGCATTTCTTTAGTACCACCGACGGAGGCCAAAGGCCAAAAAAATTGCTCATCTGTGAATGGCATCGTGTCACGTAGATATTCAGGTCCCTGAGAAAAATCAAACATTTTGAAATTTCTAATTGCCGGCCGAGTTATTGACGAGTGATCAAGGCCAACTTTGTATGAACATTTTGTACTGAAAATCGATTTCCTATAGAAGCCCTCCGCAAGTACTGCCTGCCGCAAATACCTACCGGGTGAACGACCCGAGTCATTATTATTATTATTATTATATATATATAAAGCTACAATGCGATATACTCACTGATCTATTCATCCATACGTTTTCTCCGAAACGGTAAGATTTGGACGAAAATGATGTATGAGAAAGTTGTAGGAAATGTATGAATTACAGCCATCCTATGAAGCCGATTTTTGAATTTCGAACGCATTCCACTACGCGAGGGTGCTAACTCTGTCGTTTACCGACCGATTTGGATGAAATTTTCACCCGGCCTTTTCTTCGACACGCCATTTTCGGTTCCGCCGACGGTCGTTCCAAATTCAAAATACCACCGGAGCTATAGCCCTCCGAAAATCGGCCTTTTTTCGACCTCTACGCAAAAAAGTCGGCAGCCAACTGGGCGCATGCCAGGGACCAGCCGTAAACGGCATCGTGTCGTCAAAGGACCCAGGTATATGAGAAAAATCCGACATTCTGACATTTCAAGATGGCGGCTGAGATATTGGCTTTCAAAGGTGTCAAATTTACTATGGAGAATTTCTACAAAAAATTTGTACTGAAAATCATCTTTTTCGTAGAAAATCTTAATTTTTTTGTACCATCGACAGAGGCTAAGCGCCAAAATGAGTACTTGGCTGAGAATGGCGTCACCACGCCGAGGTGCTGTGGCATTCCAGTTGGCCATCGACCCATTAAAGTTTGAAAATCACCCACTTTAATAGAAAATTTTCACCCAAAATAGTTATTTTCATACAAAAATGCATTTCTTTAGTACCACCGACGGAGGCCAAAGGCCGAAACTACTACTCGGCTGGGAGCGGCTACTTAGTGCCGAGGTGCTGTGGCATTCCAGTTGGCCATCGACCCATTAAAGTTTGAAAATCACCCACTTTAATAGAAAAATTTCACCCGAAATAGTTATTTTCATACAAAAATGCATTTCTTTAGTACCACCGACGGAGGCCAAACGCCAAAACTACTACTCGGCTGGGAGCGGCTACTTAGTGCTGAGGTGCTGTGGCATTCCAGTTGGCCATCGACTCATTAAAGTTTGAAAATCACGCACTATAATAGAAAAAAATCACCCGAAATAGGATTTTTCATACAAAAATGCATTTCTTTAGTACCACCGACGGAGGCCAAAGGCCGAAACTACTACTCGGCTGGGAGCGGCTACTTAGTGCCGAGGTGCTGTGGCGTTCCAGTTGGCCATCGACCCATTAAAGTTTAAAAATCACGCACTTTAATAGAAAATTTTCACACGAAATAGGATTTTTCATACAAAAATGCATTTCTTTAGTACCACCGACGGAGGCCAAAGGCCGAAACTACTACTCGGCTGGGAGCGGCTACTCAGTGCCGAGGTGCTGTAGCATTCCAGTTGGCCATCGACTCATCAAAGTTTGAAAATCACCCACTTTAATAGAAAAAAATCACCCGAAATAGGAATTTTCATACAAAAATGCATTTTTTTAGTACCACAGGTGGAGGCCAAAGGCCAAAAAAATTGCTCATCTGTGAATAGCATCGTGTCACGTAGATATTTAGGTCCCTGAGAAAAATCAAACATTTTGAAATTTCCAATTGCCGGCCGAGTTATTGACGATTGATCAAGGCCAACTTTGTATGAACATTTTGTACTGAAAATCGATTTCCTATAGAAGCCCTCCGCAAGTACTGCCTGCCGCAAATACCTACCGGGTGAACGACCCGAGTCATTATATATATTATATATATTATATATATATATATAAAGCTGCAATCCGGTATACTCACTGATCTATTCATCCATACGTTTTCTCCGAAACGGTAAGATTTGGACGAAAATGATGTATGAGAAAGTTGTAGGAAATGTATGAATTACAGCCATCCTATGAAGCCGATTTTTGAATTTCGAACGCGTTCCACTACGCGAGGGTG
The DNA here is from genome assembly GCA_934045075.1 of Yponomeuta sedellus. Lineage (NCBI taxonomy): Eukaryota > Metazoa > Arthropoda > Insecta > Lepidoptera > Yponomeutidae > Yponomeuta > Yponomeuta sedellus. The sequence continues at coordinate 9,995,043 of OW203743.1, forward strand.
CTAACTCTGTCGTTTACCGACCGATTTGGATGAAATTTTCACCCGGCCTTTTCTTCGACACGCCATTTTCGGTTCCGCCGACGGTCGTTCCAAATTCAAAATACCACCGGAGCTATAGCCCTCCGAAAATCGGCCTTTTTTCGACCTCTACGCAAAAAAGTCGGCAGCCAACTGGGCGCATGCCAGGGACCAGCCGTAAACGGCATCGTGTCGTCAAAGGACCCAGGTATATGAGAAAAATCCGACATTCTGACATTTCAAGATGGCGGCTGAGATATTGGCTTTCAAAGGTGTCAAATTTACTATGGAGAATTTCTACAAAAAAATTGTACTGAAAATCATCTTTTTCGTAGAAAATCTTAATTTTTTTGTACCATCGATAGAGGCTAAGCGCCAAAATGAGTACTTGGCTGAGAATGGCGTCACCACGCCGAGGTGCTGTGGCATTCCAGTTGGCCATCGACCCATTAAAGTTTGAAAATCACCCACTTTAATAGAAAAATTTCACCCGAAATAGTTATTTTCATACAAAAATGCATTTCTTTAGTACCACCGTTGGAGGCCAAAGGCCAAAACTACTACTCGGCTGGGAGCGGCTACTTAGTGCCGAGGTGCTGTGGCATTCCAGTTGGCCATCGACTCATTAAAGTTTGAAAATCACGCACTATAATAGAAAAATTTCACCCGAAATAGTTATTTTCATACAAAAATGCATTTCTTTAGTACCACCGACGGAGGCCAAAGGTCAAAAAAATTGCTCATCTGTGAATGGCATCGTGTCACGTAGATATTCAGGTCCCTGAGAAAAATCAAACATTTTGAAGTTTCTAATTGCCGGCCGAGTTATTGACGATTGATCAAGGCCAACTTTGTATGAACATTTTGTACTGAAAATCGATTTCCTATAGAAGCCCTCCGCAAGTACTGCCTGCCGCAAATACCTACCGGGTGAACGACCCGAGTCATTATTATATATATATAAAGCTGCAATCCGGTATACTCACTGATCTATTCATCCATACGTTTTCTCCGAAACGGTAAGATTTGGACGAAAATGATGTATGAGAAAGTTGTAGGAAATGTATGAATTACAGCCATCCTATGAAGCCGATTTTTGAATTTCGAACGCGTTCCACTACGCGAGGGTGCTAACTCTGTCGTTTACCGACCGATTTGGATGAAATTTTCACCCGGCCTTTTCTTCGACACGCCATTTTCGGTTCCGCCGACGGTCGTTCCAAATTCAAAATACCACCGGAGCTATAGCCCTCCGAAAATCGGCCTTTTTTCGACCTCTACGCAAAAAAGTCGGCAGCCAACTGGGCGCATGCCAGGGACCAGCCGTAAACGGCATCGTGTCGTCAAAGGACCCAGGTATATGAGAAAAATCCGACATTCTGACATTTCAAGATGGCGGCTGAGATATTGGCTTTCAAAGGTGTCAAATTTACTATGGAGAATTTCTACAAAAAAATTGTACTGAAAATCATCTTTTTCGTAGAAAATCTTAATTTTTTTGTACCATCGATAGAGGCTAAGCGCCAAAATGAGTACTTGGCTGAGAATGGCGTCACCACGCCGAGGTGCTGTGGCATTCCAGTTGGCCATCGACCCATTAAAGTTTGAAAATCACCCACTTTAATAGAAAAATTTCACCCGAAATAGTTATTTTCATACAAAAATGCATTTCTTTAGTACCACCGTTGGAGGCCAAAGGCCAAAACTACTACTCGGCTGGGAGCGGCTACTTAGTGCCGAGGTGCTGTGGCATTCCAGTTGGCCATCGACCCATTAAAGTTTGAAAATCACCCACTTTAATAGAAAAATTTCACCCGAAATAGTTATTTTCATACAAAAATGCATTTCTTTAGTACCACCGTTGGAGGCCAAAGGCCAAAACTACTACTCGGCTGGGAGCGGCTACTTAGTGCCGAGGTGCTGTGGCATTCCAGTTGGCCATCGACTCATTAAAGTTTGAAAATCACGCACTATAATAGAAAAATTTCACCCGAAATAGTTATTTTCATACAAAAATGCATTTCTTTAGTACCACCGACGGAGGCCAAAGGCCGAAACTACTACTCGGCTGGGAGCGGCTACTTAGTGCCGAGGTGCTGTGGCATTCCAGTTGGCCATCGACCCATTAAAGTTTGAAAATCACCCACTTTAATAGAAAAATTTCACCCGAAATAGTTATTTTCATACAAAAATGCATTTCTTTAGTACCACCGTTGGAGGCCAAAGGCCAAAACTACTACTCGGCTGGGAGCGGCTACTTAGTGCCGAGGTGCTGTGGCATTCCAGTTGGCCATCGACTCATTAAAGTTTGAAAATCACGCACTATAATAGAAAAATTTCACCCGAAATAGTTATTTTCATACAAAAATGCATTTCTTTAGTACCACCGACGGAGGCCAAAGGTCAAAAAAATTGCTCATCTGTGAATGGCATCGTGTCACGTAGATATTCAGGTCCCTGAGAAAAATCAAACATTTTGAAGTTTCTAATTGCCGGCCGAGTTATTGACGATTGATCAAGGCCAACTTTGTATGAACATTTTGTACTGAAAATCGATTTCCTATAGAAGCCCTCCGCAAGTACTGCCTGCCGCAAATACCTACCGGGTGAACGACCCGAGTCATTATATATATATATATTATATATATATAAAGCTACAATCCGGTATACTCACTGATCTATTCATCCATACGTTTTCTCGGAAACGGTAAGATTTGGACGAAAATGATGTATGAGAAAGTTGTAGGGAATGTACGATATACGGCCATCCTATGGAGCCGATTTTTGAATTTCGAACGCGTTCCACTACGCGAGGGTGCTAACTCTGTCGTTTACCGACCGATTTGGATGAAATTTTGATAGAATGGTGTTTTAGTGATCCGATTGAAAAAAAAAATGTTGGTTGTTCGAAATTCAAAATGGCGGCGCAGATATAACCGACCGAAAAATCGACCTTTGCGCAAAAAAGTCGGCAGCCAACTGGGCATATGCTAGAGATATGCCGTAAGCGGCATCGTGTTGGCAAAGGACCCAGGTATATGAGAAAAATCCGACATCTTGGAATTTCAAGATGGCGGCCGAGATATTGATGATTGAAAATGACAAATTTTTGTATGGAGATTTAGTACTAAAATTGACTTTTCAATAGAGAAATGAGACAAACTTGCGAGGCCGGAGGCCGAGCTTCGCGAAGCGGGCACAAAAAGTTCTGCCGCGGCGAGGCCGAAGGCCGAGCTCCGTTTAGGCCGAGGCCGAAGGCCGAGACCATTCAAATTGCGGCGCACAATTACCAGCGCAAGAGCAAAAAGGGACAATCTTGCGAGGCCGCAGGCCGAGCTTCGCGGAGCGGGCACAAGAAACCCCGCCGCGGCGAGGCCGAAGGCCGAGCTCCGTTTAGGCCGAGGCCGAAGGCCGAGACCATTTAGGTTACGGCGCACAAGTACCAGCGCAAGAGCAAAACGAGACAATCTCGCGAGGCCGGAGGCCGAGCTCCGCGGATCGGGCACGAGGAACCCCGCCGCGGCGAGGCCGAAGGCCGAGCTCCGTCCAGGCCGAGGCCGAAGGCCGAGACCATACATGTTCCCATGCAACAATTCACTACAATAAGTGTCTAGCGAGGCCCTAGGCCGAGCGCCGCGGAGAGCGCAGCTCGGAGCGGCTGGGGGTTGGCGCGCGTAAGCGCGCAGGGGGCTCGCCCCCTAGTTATATATATATAAAGCTACAATCCGGTATACTCACTGATCTATTCATCCATACGTTTTCTCGGAAACGGTAAGATTTGGACGAAAATGATGTATGAGAAAGTTGTAGGAAATGTATGAATTACAGCCATCCTATGAAGCCGATTTTTGAATTTCGAACGCGTTCCACTACGCGAGGGTGCTAACTCTGTCGTTTACCGACCGATTTGGATGAAATTTTGATAGAATGGTGATATAGTGATCCGATTGAAAAAAAAAATTTTGGTTGTTCGAAATTCAAAATGGCGGCGCAGATATAGCCGACCGAAAAATCGACCTTTGCGCAAAAAAGTCGGCAGCCAACTGGGCATATGCTGGAGATATGCCGTAAACGGCATCGCGTTGCCAAAGGACCCAGGTATATGAGAAAAATCCGACATCTCGGAATTTCAAGATGGCGGCCGAGATATTGATGATTGAAAATGACAAATTTTTGTATGGAGATTTAGTACTAAAATTGACTTTTCAACAGAGAAATGGGACAAACTTGCGAGGCCGGAGGCCGAGCTCCGCGAAGCGGGCACAAAAAGTTCTGCCGCGGCGAGGCCGAAGGCCGAGCTCCGTTTAGGCCGAGGCCGAAGGCCGAGACGATTCAAGTTATAGCGCACAAGTACCAGCGCAAAAGCAAAAAGGGACAAACTTGCGAGGCCGGAGGCCGAGCTCCGCGGAGCGGGCACGAGGAACTCCGCCGCGGCGAGGCCGAAGGCCGAGCTCCGTTTAGGCCGAGGCCGAAGGCCGAGACCATTCAGGTTACGGCGCACAAGTACCAGCGCAAAAGCCAAAAGGGACAAACTTGCGAGGCCGGAGGCCGAGCTCCGCGAAGCGGGCACGAGACACTCCGCCACGGCGAGGCCGAAGGCCGAGCTTCGTCCAGGCCGAGGCCGAAGGCCGAGAACGTTCAGGTTACGGCGGACAAGTACCAGCGCAAGAGCAAAGAGGGACAAACTTGCGAGGCCGAAGGCCGAGCTCCGCGGAGCGGGCACGAGGAACCCCGCTGCGGCGAGGCCGAAGGCCGAGCTTCGTCCAGGCCGAGGCCGAAGGCCGAGACCGTTTAGTTTACGGCGCACAAGTGCCAGCGCAAGAGCAAAAAGAGACAAACTTGCGAGGCCGGAGGCCGAGCTCCGCGGAGCGGGCACGAGAAACCCCGCCGCGGCGAGGCCGAAGGCCGAGCTCCGTCCAGGCCGAGGCCGAAGGCCGAGACCATACATGTTCCCATGAAACAATTCCCTACAATAAGTGTCTAGCGAGGCCCTAGGCCGAGCGCCGCGGAGAGCGCAGCTCGGAGCGGCTGGGGGTTGGCGCGCGTAAGCGCGCAGGGGGCTCGCCCCCTAGTTATATATATATAAAGCTGCAATCCGGTATACTCACTGATCTATTCATCCATACGTTTTCTCCGAAACGGTAAGATTTGGACGAAAATGATGTATGAGAAAGTTGTAGGAAATGTATGAATTACAGCCATCCTATGAAGCCGATTTTTGAATTTCGAACGCGTTCCACTACGCGAGGGTGCTAACTCTGTCGTTTACCGACCGATTTGGATGAAATTTTCACCCGGCCTTTTCTTCGACACGCCATTTTCGGTTCCGCCGACGGTCGTTCCAAATTCAAAATACCACCGGAGCTATAGCCCTCCGAAAATCGGCCTTTTTTCGACCTCTACGCAAAAAAGTCGGCAGCCAACTGGGCGCATGCCAGGGACCAGCCGTAAACGGCATCGTGTCGTCAAAGGACCCAGGTATATGAGAAAAATCCGACATTCTGACATTTCAAGATGGCGGCTGAGATATTGGCTTTCAAAGGTGTCAAATTTACTATGGAGAATTTCTACAAAAAATTTGTACTGAAAATCATCTTTTTCGTAGAAAATCTTAATTTTTTTGTACCATCGATAGAGGCTAAGCGCCAAAATGAGTACTTGGCTGAGAATGGCGTCACCACGCCGAGGTGCTGTGGCATTCCAGTTGGCCATCGACCCATTAAAGTTTGAAAATCACCCACTTTAATAGAAAAATTTCACCCGAAATAGTTATTTTCATACAAAAATGCATTTCTTTAGTACCACCGTTGGAGGCCAAAGGCCAAAACTACTACTCGGCTGGGAGCGGCTACTTAGTGCCGAGGTGCTGTGGCATTCCAGTTGGCCATCGACCCATTAAAGTTTGAAAATCACCCACTTTAATAGAAAAATTTCACCCGAAATAGTTATTTTCATACAAAAATGCATTTCTTTAGTACCACCGTTGGAGGCCAAAGGCCAAAACTACTACTCGGCTGGGAGCGGCTACTTAGTGCCGAGGTGCTGTGGCATTCCAGTTGGCCATCGACTCATTAAAGTTTGAAAATCACGCACTATAATAGAAAAATTTCACCCGAAATAGTTATTTTCATACAAAAATGCATTTCTTTAGTACCACCGACGGAGGCCAAAGGCCGAAACTACTACTCGGCTGGGAGCGGCTACTTAGTGCCGAGGTGCTGTGGCATTCCAGTTGGCCATCGACCCATTAAAGTTTGAAAATCACCCACTTTAATAGAAAAATTTCACCCGAAATAGTTATTTTCATACAAAAATGCATTTCTTTAGTACCACCGTTGGAGGCCAAAGGCCAAAACTACTACTCGGCTGGGAGCGGCTACTTAGTGCCGAGGTGCTGTGGCATTCCAGTTGGCCATCGACTCATTAAAGTTTGAAAATCACGCACTATAATAGAAAAATTTCACCCGAAATAGTTATTTTCATACAAAAATGCATTTCTTTAGTACCACCGACGGAGGCCAAAGGTCAAAAAAATTGCTCATCTGTGAATGGCATCGTGTCACGTAGATATTCAGGTCCCTGAGAAAAATCAAACATTTTGAAGTTTCTAATTGCCGGCCGAGTTATTGACGATTGATCAAGGCCAACTTTGTATGAACATTTTGTACTGAAAATCGATTTCCTATAGAAGCCCTCCGCAAGTACTGCCTGCCGCAAATACCTACCGGGTGAACGACCCGAGTCATTATATATATATAAAGCTACAATCCGGTATACTCACTGATCTATTCATCCATACGTTTTCTCGGAAACGGTAAGATTTGGACGAAAATGATGTATGAGAAAGTTGTAGGAAATGTATGAATTACAGCCATCCTATGAAGCCGATTTTTGAATTTCGAACGCGTTCCACTACGCGAGGGTGCTAACTCTGGCGTTTACCGACCGATTTGGATGAAAATTTGATAGAATGGTGATATAGTAATCCGATTGAAAAAAAAAATTTTGGTTGTTCGAAATTCAAAATGGCAGCGCAGATATAGCCGACCCAAAAATCGACCTTTGCGCAAAAAAGTCGGCAGCCAACTGGGCATATGCTGGAGATATGCCGGGAACGGCATCGCGTTGCCAAAGGACCCAGGTATATGAGAAAAATCCGACATCTTGGAATTTCAAGATGGCGGCCGAGATATTGATGATTGAAAATGACAAATTTTTGTATGGAGATTTAGTACTAAAATTGACTTTTCAATAGAGAAATGAGACAAACTTGCGAGGCTGGAGGCCGAGCTTCGCGAAGCGGGCACAAAAAGTTCTGCCGCGGCGAGGCCGAAGGCCGAGCTCCGTTTAGGCCGAGGCCGAAGGCCGAGACCATACAAATTGCGGCGCACAAGTACCAGCGCAAGAGCAAAAAGGGACAAACTTGCGAGGCCGCAGGCCGAGCTCCGCGGAGCGGGCACGAGAAATCCCGCCGCGGCGAGTCCGAAGGCCGAGCTCAGTCCAGGCCGAGGCCGAAGGCCGAGAACGTTCAGGTTACGGCGGACAAGTACCAGCGCAAGAGCAAAGAGGGACAAACTTGCGAGGCCGAAGGCCGAGCTCCGCGGAGCGGGCACGAGGAACCCCGCTGCGGCGAGGCCGAAGGCCGAGCTTCGTCCAGGCCGAGGCCGAAGGCCGAGACCGTTTAGTTTACGGCGCACAAGTGCCAGCGCAAGAGCAAAAAGAGACAAACTTGCGAGGCCGGAGGCCGAGCTCCGCGGAGCGGGCACGAGAAACCCCGCCGCGGCGAGGCCGAAGGCCGAGCTCCGTCCAGGCCGAGGCCGAAGGCCGAGACCATACATGTTCCCATGCAACAATTCCCTACAATAAGTGTCTAGCGAGGCCCTAGGCCGAGCGCCGCGGAGAGCGCAGCTCGGAGCGGCTGGGGGTTGGCGCGCGTAAGCGCGCAGGGGGCTCGCCCCCTAGTTATATATATATAAAGCTACAATGCGATATACTCACTGATCTAACATAATACGTTTTCTCGGAAATGGCACGAGTTGGACGAAAATGATGTATGACAAAGTTGTAGGGAATGTACGATATACGGCCATCCTATGGAGCCGATTTTTGAATTTCGAACGCGTTCCACTACGCGAGGGTGCTAACTCTGTCGTTTACCGACCGATTTGGATGAAATTTTGATAGAATGGTGTTTTAGTGATCCGATTGAAAAAAAAATTTTGGTTGTTCGAAATTCAAAATGGCGGCGCAGATATAACCGACCGAAAAATCGACCTTTGCGCAAAAAAGTCGGCAGCCAACTGGTTATATGCTAGAGATATGCCGTAAGCGGCATCGTGTTGGCAAAGGACCCAGGTATATGAGAAAAATCCGACATCTTGGAATTTCAAGATGGCGGCCGAGATATTGATGATTGAAAATGACAAATTTTTGTATGGAGATTTAGTACTAAAATTGACTTTTCAATAGAGAAATGAGACAAACTTGCGAGGCCGGAGGCCGAGCTTCGCGAAGCGGGCACAAAAAGTTCTGCCGCGGCGAGGCCGAAGGCCGAGCTCCGTTTAGGCCGAGGCCGAAGGCCGAGACCATTCAAATTGCGGCGCACAAGTACCAGCGCAAAAGCAAAAAGGGACAATCTTGCGAGGCCGCAGGCCGAGCTCCGCGGAGCGGGCACAAGAAACCCCGCCGCGGCGAGGCCGAAGGCCGAGCTCCGTTTAGGCCGAGGCCGAAGGCCGAGACCATTCAGGTTACGGCGCACAAATACCAGCGCAAGAGCAAAACGAGACAATCTCGCGAGGCCGGAGGCCGAGCTCCGTGGAGCGGGCACGAGGAACCCCGCCGCGGCGAGGCCGAAGGCCGAGCTCCGTCCAGGCCGAGGCCGAAGGCCGAGACCATACATGTTCCCATGCAACAATTCACTACAATAAGTGTCTAGCGAGGCCCTAGGCCGAGCGCCGCGGAGAGCGCAGCTCGGAGCGGCTGGGGGTTGGCGCGCGTAAGCGCGCAGGGGGCTCGCCCCCTAGTTATATATATATAAAGCTGCAATCCGGTATACTCACTGATCTATTCATCCATACGTTTTCTCCGAAACGGTAAGATTTGGACGAAAATGATGTATGAGAAAGTTGTAGGAAATGTATGAATTACAGCCATCCTATGAAGCCGATTTTTGAATTTCGAACGCGTTCCACTACGCGAGGGTGCTAACTCTGTCGTTTACCGACCGATTTGGATGAAATTTTCACCCGGCCTTTTCTTCGACACGCCATTTTCGGTTCCGCCGACGGTCGTTCCAAATTCAAAATACCACCGGAGCTATAGCCCTCCGAAAATCGGCCTTTTTTCGACCTCTACGCAAAAAAGTCGGCAGCCAACTGGGCGCATGCCAGGGACCAGCCGTAAACGGCATCGTGTCGTCAAAGGACCCAGGTATATGAGAAAAATCCGACATTCTGACATTTCAAGATGGCGGCTGAGATATTGGCTTTCAAAGGTGTCAAATTTACTATGGAGAATTTCTACAAAAAATTTGTACTGAAAATCATCTTTTTCGTAGAAAATCTTAATTTTTTTGTACCATCGATAGAGGCTAAGCGCCAAAATGAGTACTTGGCTGAGAATGGCGTCACCACGCCGAGGTGCTGTGGCATTCCAGTTGGCCATCGACCCATTAAAGTTTGAAAATCACCCACTTTAATAGAAAAATTTCACCCGAAATAGTTATTTTCATACAAAAATGCATTTCTTTAGTACCACCGTTGGAGGCCAAAGGCCAAAACTACTACTCGGCTGGGAGCGGCTACTTAGTGCCGAGGTGCTGTGGCATTCCAGTTGGCCATCGACCCATTAAAGTTTGAAAATCAACCACTTTAATAGAAAAATTTCACCCGAAATAGTTATTTTCATACAAAAATGCATTTCTTTAGTACCACCGTTGGAGGCCAAAGGCCAAAACTACTACTCGGCTGGGAGCGGCTACTTAGTGCCGAGGTGCTGTGGCATTCCAGTTGGCCATCGACTCATTAAAGTTTGAAAATCACGCACTATAATAGAAAAATTTCACCCGAAATAGTTATTTTCATACAAAAATGCATTTCTTTAGTACCACCGACGGAGGCCAAAGGCCGAAACTACTACTCGGCTGGGAGCGGCTACTTAGTGCCGAGGTGCTGTGGCATTCCAGTTGGCCATCGACCCATTAAAGTTTGAAAATCACCCACTTTAATAGAAAAATTTCACCCGAAATAGTTATTTTCATACAAAAATGCATTTCTTTAGTACCACCGTTGGAGGCCAAAGGCCAAAACTACTACTCGGCTGGGAGCGGCTACTTAGTGCCGAGGTGCTGTGGCATTCCAGTTGGCCATCGACTCATTAAAGTTTGAAAATCACGCACTATAATAGAAAAATTTCACCCGAAATAGTTATTTTCATACAAAAATGCATTTCTTTAGTACCACCGACGGAGGCCAAAGGTCAAAAAAATTGCTCATCTGTGAATGGCATCGTGTCACGTAGATATTCAGGTCCCTGAGAAAAATCAAACATTTTGAAGTTTCTAATTGCCGGCCGAGTTATTGACGATTGATCAAGGCCAACTTTGTATGAACATTTTGTACTGAAAATCGATTTCCTATAGAAGCCCTCCGCAAGTACTGCCTGCCGCAAATACCTACCGGGTGAACGACCCGAGTCATTATATATATATAAAGCTACAATGCGATATACTCACTGATCTAACATAATACGTTTTCTCGGAAATGGCACGAGTTGGACGAAAATGATGTATGACAAAGTTGTAGGGAATGTACGATATACGGCCATCCTATGGAGCCGATTTTTGAATTTCGAACGCGTTCCACTACGCGAGGGTGCTAACTCTGTCGTTTACCGACCGATTTGGATGAAATTTTGATAGAATGGTGTTTTAGTGATCCGATTGAAAAAAAAAATTTTGGTTGTTCGAAATTCAAAATGGCGGCGCAGATATAACCGACCGAAAAATCGACCTTTGCGCAAAAAAGTCGGCAGCCAACTGGTTATATGCTAGAGATATGCCGTAAGCGGCATCGTGTTGGCAAAGGACCCAGGTATATGAGAAAAATCCGACATCTTGGAATTTCAAGATGGCGGCCGAGATATTGATGATTGAAAATGACAAATTTTTGTATGGAGATTTAGTACTAAAATTGACTTTTCAATAGAGAAATGAGACAAACTTGCGAGGCCGGAGGCCGAGCTTCGCGAAGCGGGCACAAAAAGTTCTGCCGCGGCGAGGCCGAAGGCCGAGCTCCGTTTAGGCCGAGGCCGAAGGCCGAGACCATTCAAATTGCGGCGCACAAGTACCAGCGCAAAAGCAAAAAGGGACAATCTTGCGAGGCCGCAGGCCGAGCTCCGCGGAGCGGGCACAAGAAACCCCGCCGCGGCGAGGCCGAAGGCCGAGCTCCGTTTAGGCCGAGGCCGAAGGCCGAGACCATTCAGGTTACGGCGCACAAATACCAGCGCAAGAGCAAAACGAGACAATCTCGCGAGGCCGGAGGCCGAGCTCCGTGGAGCGGGCACGAGGAACCCCGCCGCGGCGAGGCCGAAGGCCGAGCTCCGTCCAGGCCGAGGCCGAAGGCCGAGACCATACATGTTCCCATGCAACAATTCACTACAATAAGTGTCTAGCGAGGCCCTAGGCCGAGCGCCGCGGAGAGCGCAGCTCGGAGCGGCTGGGGGTTGGCGCGCGTAAGCGCGCAGGGGGCTCGCCCCCTAGTTATATATATATAAAGCTACAATCCGGTATACTCACTGATCTATTCATCCATACGTTTTCTCCGAAACGGTAAGATTTGGACGAAAATGATGTATGAGAAAGTTGTAGGAAATGTATGAATTACAGCCATCCTATGAAGCCGATTTTTGAATTTCGAACGCGTTCCACTACGCGAAGGTGCTAACTCTGTAGTTTACCGGCCGATTTGGATGAAATTTTGATAGAATGGTGATATAGTGATCCGATTGAAAAAAAAATTTTGGTTGTTCGAAATTCAAAATGGCGGCGCAGATATAGCCGACCGAAAAATCGACCTTTGCGCAAAAAAGTCGGCAGCCAACTGGGCATATGCTGGAGATATGCCGTAAACGGCATCGCGTTGCCAAAGGACCCAGGTATATGAGAAAAATCCGACATCTTGGAATTTCAAGATGGCGGCCGAGATATTGATGATTGAAAATGACAAATTTTTGTATGGAGATTTAGTACTAAAATTGACTTTTCAACAGAGAAATGGGACAAACTTGCGAGGCCGGAGGCCGAGCTCCGCGAAGCGGGCACAAAAAGTTCTGCCGCGGCGAGGCCGAAGGCCGAGCTCCGTTTAGGCCGAGGCCGAAGGCCGAGACGATTCAAGTTATAGCGCACAAGTACCAGCGCAAAAGCAAAAAGGGACAAACTTGCGAGGCCGGAGGCCGAGCTCCGCGAAGCGGGCACGAGGAACCCCGCCGCGGCGAGGCCGAAGGCCGAGCTCCGTCCAGGCCGAGGCCGAAGGCCGAGACCGTTCAATTTACGGTGCATAAGTACCAGCGCAAGAGCAAAGAGGGACAAACTTGCGAGGCCGGAGGCCGAGCTCCGCGGAGCGGGCACGAGGAACCCCGCCGCGGCGAGGCCGAAGGCCGAGCTCCGTCCAGGCCGAGGCCGAAGGCCGAGACCGTTCAATTTACGGTGCATAAGTACCAGCGCAAGAGCAAAGAGGGACAAAGTTGCGAGGCCGGAGGCCGAGCTCCGCGGAGCGGGCACGAGGAACCCCGCCGCGGCGAGGCCGAAGGCCGAGCTCCGTCCAGGCCGAGGCCGAAGGCCGAGACCATACATGTTCCCATGCAACAATTCACTACAATAAGTGTCTAGCGAGGCCTTAGGCCGAGCGCCGCGGAGAGCGGAGCTCGGAGCGGCTGGGGGTTGGCGCGCGTAAGCGCGCAGGGGGCTCGCCCCCTAGTTATATATATATAAAGCTGCAATCCGGTATACTCACTGATCTATTCATCCATACGTTTTCTCCGAAACGGTAAGATTTGGACGAAAATGATGTATGAGAAAGTTGTAGGAAATGTATGAATTACAGCCATCCTATGAAGCCGATTTTTGAATTTCGAACGCGTTCCACTACGCGAGGGTGCTAACTCTGTCGTTTACCGACCGATTTGGATGAAATTTTCACCCGGCCTTTTCTTCGACACGCCATTTTCGGTTCCGCCGACGGTCGTTCCAAATTCAAAATACCACCGGAGCTATAGCCCTCCGAAAATCGGCCTTTTTTCGACCTCTACGCAAAAAAGTCGGCAGCCAACTGGGCGCATGCCAGGGACCAGCCGTAAACGGCATCGTGTCGTCAAAGGACCCAGGTATATGAGAAAAATCCGACATTCTGACATTTCAAGATGGCGGCTGAGATATTGGCTTTCAAAGGTGTCAAATTTACTATGGAGAATTTCTACAAAAAAATTGTACTGAAAATCATCTTTTTCGTAGAAAATCTTAATTTTTTTGTACCATCGATAGAGGCTAAGCGCCAAAATGAGTACTTGGCTGAGAATGGCGTCACCACGCCGAGGTGCTGTGGCATTCCAGTTGGCCATCGACCCATTAAAGTTTGAAAATCACCCACTTTAATAGAAAAATTTCACCCGAAATAGTTATTTTCATACAAAAATGCATTTCTTTAGTACCACCGTTGGAGGCCAAAGGCCAAAACTACTACTCGGCTGGGAGCGGCTACTTAGTGCCGAGGTGCTGTGGCATTCCAGTTGGCCATCGACCCATTAAAGTTTGAAAATCACCCACTTTAATAGAAAAATTTCACCCGAAATAGTTATTTTCATACAAAAATGCATTTCTTTAGTACCACCGTTGGAGGCCAAAGGCCAAAACTACTACTCGGCTGGGAGCGGCTACTTAGTGCCGAGGTGCTGTGGCATTCCAGTTGGCCATCGACTCATTAAAGTTTGAAAATCACGCACTATAATAGAAAAATTTCACCCGAAATAGTTATTTTCATACAAAAATGCATTTCTTTAGTACCACCGACGGAGGCCAAAGGCCGAAACTACTACTCGGCTGGGAGCGGCTACTTAGTGCCGAGGTGCTGTGGCATTCCAGTTGGCCATCGACCCATTAAAGTTTGAAAATCACCCACTTTAATAGAAAAATTTCACCCGAAATAGTTATTTTCATACAAAAATGCATTTCTTTAGTACCACCGTTGGAGGCCAAAGGCCAAAACTACTACTCGGCTGGGAGCGGCTACTTAGTGCCGAGGTGCTGTGGCATTCCAGTTGGCCATCGACTCATTAAAGTTTGAAAATCACGCACTATAATAGAAAAATTTCACCCGAAATAGTTATTTTCATACAAAAATGCATTTCTTTAGTACCACCGACGGAGGCCAAAGGCCGAAACTACTACTCGGCTGGGAGCGGCTACTTAGTGCCGAGGTGCTGTGGCATTCCAGTTGGCCATCGACCCATTAAAGTTTGAAAATCACCCACTTTAATAGAAAAATTTCACCCGAAATAGTTATTTTCATACAAAAATGCATTTCTTTAGTACCACCGTTGGAGGCCAAAGGCCAAAACTACTACTCGGCTGGGAGCGGCTACTTAGTGCCGAGGTGCTGTGGCATTCCAGTTGGCCATCGACTCATTAAAGTTTGAAAATCACGCACTATAATAGAAAAATTTCACCCGAAATAGTTATTTTCATACAAAAATGCATTTCTTTAGTACCACCGACGGAGGCCAAAGGTCAAAAAAATTGCTCATCTGTGAATGGCATCGTGTCACGTAGATATTCAGGTCCCTGAGAAAAATCAAACATTTTGAAGTTTCTAATTGCCGGCCGAGTTATTGACGATTGATCAAGGCCAACTTTGTATGAACATTTTGTACTGAAAATCGATTTCCTATAGAAGCCCTCCGCAAGTACTGCCTGCCGCAAATACCTACCGGGTGAACGACCCGAGTCATTATATATATATAAAGCTGCAATCCGGTATACTCACTGATCTATTCATCCATACGTTTTCTCCGAAACGGTAAGATTTGGACGAAAATGATGTATGAGAAAGTTGTAGGAAATGTATGAATTACAGCCATCCTATGAAGCCGATTTTTGAATTTCGAACGCGTTCCACTACGCGAGGGTGCTAACTCTGTCGTTTACCGACCGATTTGGATGAAATTTTCACCCGGCCTTTTCTTCGACACGCCATTTTCGGTTCCGCCGACGGTCGTTCCAAATTCAAAATACCACCGGAGCTATAGCCCTCCGAAAATCGGCCTTTTTTCGACCTCTACGCAAAAAAGTCGGCAGCCAACTGGGCCCCGATTCTACTCAACAACATTACAGTTCTCAAGGAGTTCATCGGTAGTCCAATTACAAGGTTTTACGCTAGCGGTATTCCACTAAGCACAAATGTTCCATTTAACGACCAATGAACGACATGACAGGTACCGTAGAGCTACATGGAGCCACTTTCGTATGCTCTTACAAAATTACAGTTCCTTGGTAACAGTCTGGCTGTCAAATCCGTATGCTACTCCTTATTTGACGTTTCATTGAGCTATATAACTGCATGACAGCTGCCTGACAGCTGCAATATTAGTATCTTTGAACAACAGTAGCTTTTTCGGTATGATTGCTCACTGGCAGTTGTGACGAAGAAGGCTAAAAAGTATTTTTTTAATAAAATTTATACTTCTTCACTCGGTTTATGATAGCGATTATCACAAATAGTCAACAGGGCGAAGCGCCGAGTACAAGAGCGCCGAAATAGACGTCGGTTTCACGCGTTTCGGCAAACGTTCCAACAATCAGAGTTCACAAAAACCTTCCGTGTTTCCAAACATGGGTTGAGGCATTTGGCGGACGAATTAATCCCATTGATACCCCAGGAGCAGAGGCAAGTCGGGATATCCCCTATAATAAAGGTATGTTACATGAGTTCAATATAAATAGTTTGAGGTGGTCGTCTCTTGGATTACTTTTTAGTAAGTTAGGTATAATCTTTCTTCTACGGACATTCATCGCTGTCTTTTCTTGTGACAGGCTTATATCAGGCCCTAGTAGGGCAGTGTCCTTCACAGTGTCAAGGTATTAGAATAAAAACATAATACTTACTTACCTACTAGATTTCTGTGGTATGCAAAAGACCTATTTTGTAATTATGTACCTAATTTCGGGACAGATAAGTAAAAAATGTGTAACTTGACACTGAAACATGTGAGTGGCACTGTTAGTTAGACCTGAGATTTCCGCACTTAGCCTCATAGTTGGGCCATTGTACGTAGCAAGCGCTGAGGTGCGTTAACACTTCAGACACTAGAGTTTCCTTACGATGTTTTCCTTCACCGTCAGCGAGTAGTATTGCTAGGTACTATAATTTCACAAATGTACATAACTTAGAAAACAAAGTCATTGGTACATGCCGGGGTTTGAACCCACGAACTCCCGATTGAGAGGCCGGCGTTCTACACCGCTCCGCTACCACCGCCCTGAGTGGCACTGTACCACACATCATTGTATTGTTAAAAAAAATTACCTACTGGAGTAGAGAGAAGTGCATCTCATCAAATCGAAGTTATACAAGCTCAAGCATAAACGTGGAAAAGTTACTAAATAACTTGAATTCACTTTCAATTATTGTTTTCTTATTCTAGACAATTCGAAATTGATGAACTGCGGGCCTTTATTGATGCCATGGCATGCATCCTTCGTGCAGCACTCCGTGAAGAGCGGTTTCTCAATAGAAAGGGGTACCACTCCCCACATGTTGGATTTGTAAGTACCTAAGTATTGGCTAGTTTCCATGTAGCTATATAAAACACAATCCATGTACAGTCTATTTATTCTTACTTGTCCAATTTAGTAAACAAGATTCTACCCGTAAACTGTAACTTTTTAGTCCAAAACTGCCATATTTCCATAAATTAAGTAACTTGGAACACTCTTTTAGATAACACGCTGCCAATTTTATAAACATAGTTCATGAATTTGCGAGAAAATGTCTAGTAAGGTTAGAATCTTGTTTACTAAATTGGACAAGTAAGAATAAATAGACTGTAATGGTATATTGCCTGTTTTAGATTTGAACATTATGTGTATGCATGCCAGGACACTGTACTCTACTCAAATGCCAATCTATGACAAAGCCACACACTCGGCCTCCACTTACATTTGAGAGAAGACTGAGAAGTGGAGTAATTCACAGATTTAGGTAAGGTTTGATAATTATTGTAAAAAGCACATATTTAAAAAACAAGTTTTATTGGTTACAACCTCACTCAAATATAAAAAAAATAGAAGTAACAATACAAAATTATTTCACATAAGTACCTAAATTGTTCAAAATTAAAAAAAGGAAGTGGCTTTCAATCAACTCAAAAGATTTATTTCAAAGTAACACCAAAACTGCAAATGAGTGTGACCCTGCTCAGACTAGCTACTGTCAGTTTCGAAACCTCTGAACAAATCCCTACTAGAATTCTTCAATTTTCAGAATTTGGAAGCTGACGCCGAGAATGTCTTGTGTGCAGAGTGTTGAGCGCAGACGCCGGGACTTATTCGAGGGTGTGGCACTGTAGCAAGTTCTTGTGGAGAGGCTGTGGAGAAAGAAATGTGACTTAAGGTGCAAATCATAGTTTATTATAACAACCAAAAAAGATTCTCCTTAAAATTGTGTTTATCACATGTTTTCTCAGTGTTGTAAATAAATATTTTATTATTCAAAATAATTTTATATGATTATCAATAACTTGGATTCCTGACTTCTAACAATATTTGATTACAAGGCATGAATTTAATGACATTATCTATGTAGCATTATTGCTATGGTACACATAATTATAGCAATAATGCTATGTATGGTATTGTTTGACAACTATTATTATTATTATACTTTAAAACATAAATAATAAATTTAAGAAAATACATGTACAAAGGCGAGCTTATCTCTGTGAGAGATTTCTTCCAACAAACCTTGGGGATTCGGAGTGGAGATGTGAAACAGGTCTATGCATGTGCACAACATACACTACACACTTACACAGATAACAAAATCCTATCAAGATAAATATCTACCCAATAAATATATAAATTATATTAATAAATTCTAATAAGTAAATGAATAAACTACATAAACCATCAAAGAAATATAAATACATACATATACAATACATAAGTAATAACCTACTAACATAAATAACTACATAGCTTCTATATATTGTCGATGTCCCAGTGGCTAACTATGAAAACAGAAGTCATCAGTTCGATTCCCATTGGGGCTCGCTATGTATTTATAGAATTGAGAATTTCGCTAAGTTAAAACTCAACTGTAGTGCTGTCTCTAAGAATTTCTCAGCAAAGTATTTACTGAGTGTATTTCTCAATTCAGGAACCAGCCTTTAGACACATACATGGCCTCAACATAACATAATACTCACTTCTGGATCCCGGACAGGTAAGCATGTATTTATATAAACAAATTTTGTTTATAAATGCAGATTGTTTCGTAGCAATCTTGGCTCTTTGCCTCCACAAGCATGAGCCTTCCATTGGGAGTGGAAGTCAATGACCCAATCAGTGGAGACCCCTGCCATGCTGAAGATGAAGACGGTTCTCTGAAAGAAGTTATATTTGTGACTATAATACACACATTTTAAAAAGGATTTCTTTATCCAATGTTTATCCAATGAAGTGATCACACCTAGAACTTATATAAGTTCTAACAGTTAATATTGATGTGATGTATATACATCACATCAATATTAACTGTTACCACATAGGATTGTGATATTTAGCTTCGTAAATAAGCACGAAAATTACTACATTGTGGTACTAGTACCCTTTGTCTACATTCATATTGCTTGCAGTGGCTGGATGAGGATGGCGGAGGACCTATGCCTCGCAGTGAACGAGAACGGGCTGGATGATTGATGTCCACAGTAAAGAAACAGTGGCTATGATAATTACATAGATATATAGAAAATTCTTTATTGCACACCAGTAATTTACAGAGATAAATAGTGATACATATTTTCCAGTACCATGCTGGAATCCAACGGGGTGTTATAAGGATAAGAACCACATCAATGTTTCTTTTACACTCACCAAAGCCTGCATACAAAGAAGTCTCGATGACACGACTTTCATTCGTTCGGTATTGGCTTCGTTCCTTACATTTCATGCCGATTTCGATGCTCAATTAATACACAAACACTTCATTTTCACTTTGTACACTAACGAAAGGTTTGTTAAGAAGAGTTTAATAACTGAAACTTTATTTTAACCGACGTATGTCACAAATTAGAAATCGTCGTAGGTACGAATTACGATGTCTACTTCACACAGACTAAATTTGTCAAACTAATAGTGTTGCCAGTCTGTGCTTACCATTTAGTACGCCGGTATGCTTGAAAAGGTATACGGTTTGGAGTTAAAAGTTATACGATACGATATTTTATATAAATTAAATAATTAATATTACTTACTTCGGAGCTGGAATTATTGTAGCTCGATTGTAAATAAGCTAAGATAATAGTTTATTTTTCTGTCCACAAATTACATTCGTATTCAAAATAACATTGGATAAATAATACAATACAACAGAATGCACTATTTGTGGAAAGACTGGAGCCTAAACTAGATCAAAAGATCTGTATCTTAGGTTTCCAGGCCTCCCGGTCTACAAAAGAACGGTATTATATTCGACGCATCATCAGCATAAGGTGTTAAGTATACAAAAGTTAATATAAAAAATGACAGATGTTTGCAAAACTTATATAAAAGAGACTAAAATGTACGTGTATATAACTGTGTGTGCATGTGTGTGTCTGCTCAGCCCTACGACCGGAGTCTTGGATTCGGGTTTCAACCACTGAGCAGAGGGTGTGTGAAAAGGTAGGATGAGTGTATATTTGTGCATTATGGCAGTGATGTGTGTTAAAAGTTTGTACTAGGAAGTCTAACGGAAGGTGAGAAGTAAAATGAGCTATTATCACATCAATTTCAAAAATGTTCGATCATAAGAAAGAGTGTTTAAGTATGCTGTTAATTTCTGTTTCAGTTCATATTTGGTAAGATCAAATATATTTAATCAAATATTTCGCCCAAACTTCGGTCAAGTGCGTGTCGGGCCACGCGCATCATAGGATTCCGTAGAACTAATTGCGCCTCCTTATTACAAATCTTAAAAGTTTATTTAAATTTCAATAGAATTAGTACGAAATCTTCCTTTTTTTACGTTTGTAGACTATATTATAGACTAGTTACTAGTTTGTAGACTTACTCGTTATCTTGTAAAGCCTATGTAGTATATTCCGGTTACTTTAGGCCGTACACACCATACACTTTGAACCTACATGAAATGCTGAAATATCTAATTTACACAGTGTGGAATTGGCAGTCTTATCGCTGAGAGCTATCTCTTCCAGACCGCCTTAAGATGAATAGGATTAAAAAACAAAGAGAGTAGGTAGACTCTGCTGCGTATTTTGTACAGAAGTCTGATTTTATTTTAATATTTTGTATAGAATCAGGCGTTACTTTGCGGAAATCCATAATAGTGTCTTCCCACTTTTTTCCCACTTTTTCTTGAAAGTGGGAGGGAGGGCGGTGCATTAGCTAACCGCATGGTGCTTGTGGGATTTTTGACGGAATTCAGCAAAGTAATTTTAACTTTTTAATGCTTTTAATATTTTAATTTTTTAAAATAGACAATGTGGCTTTAATAACTATTGCATGTAGTATATTTTTTACTAAGGGAATAATAACCACGACAGTAAATTGTGTATTTTGACTTATATTCTGGTTTAATAAGTGCAACGGTACCTTACACTTATAGGTGTTATTGGTCTATTCTACATCTGGCTCTTGATTTTTCTTGGGTTTGCTACCCTAGGAAACTACATATTTCAACTTAAATTCCGGATTTCTAGGTTCAACGTCGTAACAATGTCGAACAGACACAGAGAATGTCAATGAATACTGAATGAAAGTATTTGATGAACAAAGTGTTTCTTACATCAAAACATAACTTAATTTTTTTGCCTTAAAATTTGAAGTTCTCAATTTCCATCTCAGAGTCTTCATCAGAACATTACCAGATTACCCTGGGACAAATTTTACGCTATATTTTCTGAAACATAATAAGCATATTACTAATGGATGGGCCTCATTACGCCTTTTCTTCATATCTAAAAGTCTTCATTAGATCTTCACCAAATTAAAATGAAAGTAATGGGATGATATACCTAGTCGAACAAAATAAAATTTATCCAAATCGGTTAATATTTGACGAGGATATGCGAAAAAATAGCAAAAAAAAGGAATATATGCATCGAACTGATAACCTCCTCCTTTTTTGAAGTCGGTTAAAAATACTTTATTTTATTTAGAACTAAACACGACTTGTGCTATGCTTACTGTATGTCGTATGTTAGATATTGATATTAATGAAAAAGTCTTGCTTGAAACGTTGCGTTAGATACTTTTGGAAACAAACCATTTTTATGACTAAAAATATTCGAAAATGGAGTAGTTTGTACCTAAAGCTACAGTGAGGGCGGTCGCAAAAAAAAAGTTACTGGCGGAAGCCAAATAGTACGGTTTTTGTATTAAAATTTACGATCTGGCAACATACTTAACAATTGATGGTCAAGTGATACTGTACAGATTAGTTTGCTTGTTTTTTACGCTTGGATTTGGATAACTTCACAAACAGCCAAATTTCTAACAAATAAATACAATTTTGATAGCTTTGTTGTGATTAAAACCCTCTAAAGATTGCGAAGTTATAAAAAACTGAAATATAAGTAATTTATTGCAGATACAATCCTTACAAGCAACGTTTTTGTGCTCCGAATATTAAGGTAGAATTTCCAGTTCACAAAGTGGCAATACCGGTTGACCGACCGAGTAGCACAGTGAAACTGCATGAGTATGACAAGAGCATGACAAGGTTCATACAGCGACAGAGCCAGAGTAATGCATGTAAAAGGTAGGGGAATACGGTTGTTGTAATGTCATGCGTTGGCATTACTCTTGTCATGCCATTGCTCGAACATTGTTTGTAATTTAAGAGAATCGACGCCCTGGGCGCATGCCAGGGACCAGCCGTAAACGGCATCGTGTCGTCAAAGGACCCAGGTATATGAGAAAAATCCGACATTCTGACATTTCAAGATGGCGGCTGAGATATTGGCTTTCAAAGGTGTCAAATTTACTATGGAGAATTTCTACAAAAAAATTGTACTGAAAATCATCTTTTTCGTAGAAAATCTTAATTTTTTTGTACCATCGATAGAGGCTAAGCGCCAAAATGAGTACTTGGCTGAGAATGGCGTCACCACGCCGAGGTGCTGTGGCATTCCAGTTGGCCATCGACCCATTAAAGTTTGAAAATCACCCACTTTAATAGAAAAATTTCACCCGAAATAGTTATTTTCATACAAAAATGCATTTCTTTAGTACCACCGTTGGAGGCCAAAGGCCAAAACTACTACTCGGCTGGGAGCGGCTACTTAGTGCCGAGGTGCTGTGGCATTCCAGTTGGCCATCGACCCATTAAAGTTTGAAAATCACCCACTTTAATAGAAAAATTTCACCCGAAATAGTTATTTTCATACAAAAATGCATTTCTTTAGTACCACCGTTGGAGGCCAAAGGCCAAAACTACTACTCGGCTGGGAGCGGCTACTTAGTGCCGAGGTGCTGTGGCATTCCAGTTGGCCATCGACTCATTAAAGTTTGAAAATCACGCACTATAATAGAAAAATTTCACCCGAAATAGTTATTTTCATACAAAAATGCATTTCTTTAGTACCACCGACGGAGGCCAAAGGCCGAAACTACTACTCGGCTGGGAGCGGCTACTTAGTGCCGAGGTGCTGTGGCATTCCAGTTGGCCATCGACCCATTAAAGTTTGAAAATCACCCACTTTAATAGAAAAATTTCACCCGAAATAGTTATTTTCATACAAAAATGCATTTCTTTAGTACCACCGTTGGAGGCCAAAGGCCAAAACTACTACTCGGCTGGGAGCGGCTACTTAGTGCCGAGGTGCTGTGGCATTCCAGTTGGCCATCGACTCATTAAAGTTTGAAAATCACGCACTATAATAGAAAAATTTCACCCGAAATAGTTATTTTCATACAAAAATGCATTTCTTTAGTACCACCGACGGAGGCCAAAGGTCAAAAAAATTGCTCATCTGTGAATGGCATCGTGTCACGTAGATATTCAGGTCCCTGAGAAAAATCAAACATTTTGAAGTTTCTAATTGCCGGCCGAGTTATTGACGATTGATCAAGGCCAACTTTGTATGAACATTTTGTACTGAAAATCGATTTCCTATAGAAGCCCTCCGCAAGTACTGCCTGCCGCAAATACCTACCGGGTGAACGACCCGAGTCATTATATTATATTATATATATATAAAGCTGCAATCCGGTATACTCACTGATCTATTCATCCATACGTTTTCTCCGAAACGGTAAGATTTGGACGAAAATGATGTATGAGAAAGTTGTAGGAAATGTATGAATTACAGCCATCCTATGAAGCCGATTTTTGAATTTCGAACGCGTTCCACTACGCGAGGGTGCTAACTCTGTCGTTTACCGACCGATTTGGATGAAATTTTCACCCGGCCTTTTCTTCGACACGCCATTTTCGGTTCCGCCGACGGTCGTTCCAAATTCAAAATACCACCGGAGCTATAGCCCTCCGAAAATCGGCCTTTTTTCGACCTCTACGCAAAAAAGTCGGCAGCCAACTGGGCGCATGCCAGGGACCAGCCGTAAACGGCATCGTGTCGTCAAAGGACCCAGGTATATGAGAAAAATCCGACATTCTGACATTTCAAGATGGCGGCTGAGATATTGGCTTTCAAAGGTGTCAAATTTACTATGGAGAATTTCTACAAAAAATTTGTACTGAAAATCATCTTTTTCGTAGAAAATCTTAATTTTTTTGTACCATCGATAGAGGCTAAGCGCCAAAATGAGTACTTGGCTGAGAATGGCGTCACCACGCCGAGGTGCTGTGGCATTCCAGTTGGCCATCGACCCATTAAAGTTTGAAAATCACCCACTTTAATAGAAAAATTTCACCCGAAATAGTTATTTTCATACAAAAATGCATTTCTTTAGTACCACCGTTGGAGGCCAAAGGCCAAAACTACTACTCGGCTGGGAGCGGCTACTTAGTGCCGAGGTGCTGTGGCATTCCAGTTGGCCATCGACCCATTAAAGTTTGAAAATCAACCACTTTAATAGAAAAATTTCACCCGAAATAGTTATTTTCATACAAAAATGCATTTCTTTAGTACCACCGTTGGAGGCCAAAGGCCAAAACTACTACTCGGCTGGGAGCGGCTACTTAGTGCCGAGGTGCTGTGGCATTCCAGTTGGCCATCGACTCATTAAAGTTTGAAAATCACGCACTATAATAGAAAAATTTCACCCGAAATAGTTATTTTCATACAAAAATGCATTTCTTTAGTACCACCGACGGAGGCCAAAGGCCGAAACTACTACTCGGCTGGGAGCGGCTACTTAGTGCCGAGGTGCTGTGGCATTCCAGTTGGCCATCGACCCATTAAAGTTTGAAAATCACCCACTTTAATAGAAAAATTTCACCCGAAATAGTTATTTTCATACAAAAATGCATTTCTTTAGTACCACCGTTGGAGGCCAAAGGCCAAAACTACTACTCGGCTGGGAGCGGCTACTTAGTGCCGAGGTGCTGTGGCATTCCAGTTGGCCATCGACTCATTAAAGTTTGAAAATCACGCACTATAATAGAAAAATTTCACCCGAAATAGTTATTTTCATACAAAAATGCATTTCTTTAGTACCACCGACGGAGGCCAAAGGTCAAAAAAATTGCTCATCTGTGAATGGCATCGTGTCACGTAGATATTCAGGTCCCTGAGAAAAATCAAACATTTTGAAGTTTCTAATTGCCGGCCGAGTTATTGACGATTGATCAAGGCCAACTTTGTATGAACATTTTGTACTGAAAATCGATTTCCTATAGAAGCCCTCCGCAAGTACTGCCTGCCGCAAATACCTACCGGGTGAACGACCCGAGTCATTATATATATATAAAGCTACAATGCGATATACTCACTGATCTAACATAATACGTTTTCTCGGAAATGGCACGAGTTGGACGAAAATGATGTATGACAAAGTTGTAGGGAATGTACGATATACGGCCATCCTATGGAGCCGATTTTTGAATTTCGAACGCGTTCCACTACGCGAGGGTGCTAACTCTGTCGTTTACCGACCGATTTGGATGAAATTTTGATAGAATGGTGTTTTAGTGATCCGATTGAAAAAAAAAATTTTGGTTGTTCGAAATTCAAAATGGCGGCGCAGATATAACCGACCGAAAAATCGACCTTTGCGCAAAAAAGTCGGCAGCCAACTGGTTATATGCTAGAGATATGCCGTAAGCGGCATCGTGTTGGCAAAGGACCCAGGTATATGAGAAAAATCCGACATCTTGGAATTTCAAGATGGCGGCCGAGATATTGATGATTGAAAATGACAAATTTTTGTATGGAGATTTAGTACTAAAATTGACTTTTCAATAGAGAAATGAGACAAACTTGCGAGGCCGGAGGCCGAGCTTCGCGAAGCGGGCACAAAAAGTTCTGCCGCGGCGAGGCCGAAGGCCGAGCTCCGTTTAGGCCGAGGCCGAAGGCCGAGACCATTCAAATTGCGGCGCACAAGTACCAGCGCAAAAGCAAAAAGGGACAATCTTGCGAGGCCGCAGGCCGAGCTCCGCGGAGCGGGCACAAGAAACCCCGCCGCGGCGAGGCCGAAGGCCGAGCTCCGTTTAGGCCGAGGCCGAAGGCCGAGACCATTCAGGTTACGGCGCACAAATACCAGCGCAAGAGCAAAACGAGACAATCTCGCGAGGCCGGAGGCCGAGCTCCGTGGAGCGGGCACGAGGAACCCCGCCGCGGCGAGGCCGAAGGCCGAGCTCCGTCCAGGCCGAGGCCGAAGGCCGAGACCATACATGTTCCCATGCAACAATTCACTACAATAAGTGTCTAGCGAGGCCCTAGGCCGAGCGCCGCGGAGAGCGCAGCTCGGAGCGGCTGGGGGTTGGCGCGCGTAAGCGCGCAGGGGGCTCGCCCCCTAGTTATATATATATAAAGCTACAATCCGGTATACTCACTGATCTATTCATCCATACGTTTTCTCGGAAACGGTAAGATTTGGACGAAAATGATGTATGAGAAAGTTGTAGGGAATGTACGATATACGGCCATCCTATGGAGCCGATTTTTGAATTTCGAACGCGTTCCACTACGCGAGGGTGCTAACTCTGTCGTTTACCGACCGATTTGGATGAAATTTTGATAGAATGGTGTTTTAGTGATCCGATTGAAAAAAAAAATGTTGGTTGTTCGAAATTCAAAATGGCGGCGCAGATATAACCGACCGAAAAATCGACCTTTGCGCAAAAAAGTCGGCAGCCAACTGGGCATATGCTAGAGATATGCCGTAAGCGGCATCGTGTTGGCAAAGGACCCAGGTATATGAGAAAAATCCGACATCTTGGAATTTCAAGATGGCGGCCGAGATATTGATGATTGAAAATGACAAATTTTTGTATGGAGATTTAGTACTAAAATTGACTTTTCAATAGAGAAATGAGACAAACTTGCGAGGCCGGAGGCCGAGCTTCGCGAAGCGGGCACAAAAAGTTCTGCCGCGGCGAGGCCGAAGGCCGAGCTCCGTTTAGGCCGAGGCCGAAGGCCGAGACCATTCAAATTGCGGCGCACAATTACCAGCGCAAGAGCAAAAAGGGACAATCTTGCGAGGCCGCAGGCCGAGCTTCGCGGAGCGGGCACAAGAAACCCCGCCGCGGCGAGGCCGAAGGCCGAGCTCCGTTTAGGCCGAGGCCGAAGGCCGAGACCATTTAGGTTACGGCGCACAAGTACCAGCGCAAGAGCAAAACGAGACAATCTCGCGAGGCCGGAGGCCGAGCTCCGCGGATCGGGCACGAGGAACCCCGCCGCGGCGAGGCCGAAGGCCGAGCTCCGTCCAGGCCGAGGCCGAAGGCCGAGACCATACATGTTCCCATGCAACAATTCACTACAATAAGTGTCTAGCGAGGCCCTAGGCCGAGCGCCGCGGAGAGCGCAGCTCGGAGCGGCTGGGGGTTGGCGCGCGTAAGCGCGCAGGGGGCTCGCCCCCTAGTTATATTATATATATATAAAGCTGCAATCCGGTATACTCACTGATCTATTCATCCATACGTTTTCTCCGAAACGGTAAGATTTGGACGAAAATGATGTATGAGAAAGTTGTAGGAAATGTATGAATTACAGCCATCCTATGAAGCCGATTTTTGAATTTCGAACGCGTTCCACTACGCGAGGGTGCTAACTCTGTCGTTTACCGACCGATTTGGATGAAATTTTCACCCGGCCTTTTCTTCGACACGCCATTTTCGGTTCCGCCGACGGTCGTTCCAAATTCAAAATACCACCGGAGCTATAGCCCTCCGAAAATCGGCCTTTTTTCGACCTCTACGCAAAAAAGTCGGCAGCCAACTGGGCGCATGCCAGGGACCAGCCGTAAACGGCATCGTGTCGTCAAAGGACCCAGGTATATGAGAAAAATCCGACATTCTGACATTTCAAGATGGCGGCTGAGATATTGGCTTTCAAAGGTGTCAAATTTACTATGGAGAATTTCTACAAAAAATTTGTACTGAAAATCATCTTTTTCGTAGAAAATCTTAATTTTTTTGTACCATCGATAGAGGCTAAGCGCCAAAATGAGTACTTGGCTGAGAATGGCGTCACCACGCCGAGGTGCTGTGGCATTCCAGTTGGCCATCGACCCATTAAAGTTTGAAAATCACCCACTTTAATAGAAAAATTTCACCCGAAATAGTTATTTTCATACAAAAATGCATTTCTTTAGTACCACCGTTGGAGGCCAAAGGCCAAAACTACTACTCGGCTGGGAGCGGCTACTTAGTGCCGAGGTGCTGTGGCATTCCAGTTGGCCATCGACCCATTAAAGTTTGAAAATCACCCACTTTAATAGAAAAATTTCACCCGAAATAGTTATTTTCATACAAAAATGCATTTCTTTAGTACCACCGTTGGAGGCCAAAGGCCAAAACTACTACTCGGCTGGGAGCGGCTACTTAGTGCTGAGGTGCTGTGGCATTCCAGTTGGCCATCGACTCATTAAAGTTTGAAAATCACGCACTATAATAGAAAAAAATCACCCGAAATAGGATTTTTCATACAAAAATGCATTTCTTTAGTACCACCGACGGAGGCCAAAGGCCGAAACTACTACTCGGCTGGGAGCGGCTACTTAGTGCCGAGGTGCTGTGGCGTTCCAGTTGGCCATCGACCCATTAAAGTTTGAAAATCACGCACTTTAATAGAAAATTTTCACACGAAATAGGATTTTTCATACAAAAATGCATTTCTTTAGTACCACCGACGGAGGCCAAAGGCCAAAAAAATTGCTCATCTGTGAATGGCATCGTGTCACGTAGATATTCAGGTCCCTGAGAAAAATCAAACATTTTGAAATTTCCAATTGCCGGCCGAGCTATTGACGATTGATGAAGGCCAACTTTGTATGAACATTTTGTACTGAAAATCGATTTCCTTATAGAAGCCCTCCGCAAGTACTGCCTGCCGCAAATACCTACCGGGTGAACGACCCGAGTCATTATATTTTATATTATATATATATAAAGCTGCAATCCGGTATACTCACTGATCTATTCATCCATACGTTTTCTCCGAAACGGTAAGATTTGGACGAAAATGATGTATGAGAAAGTTGTAGGAAATGTATGAATTACAGCCATCCTATGAAGCCGATTTTTGAATTTCGAACGCGTTCCACTACGCGAGGGTGCTAACTCTGTCGTTTACCGACCGATTTGGATGAAATTTTCACCCGGCCTTTTCTTCGACACGCCATTTTCGGTTCCGCCGACGGTCGTTCCAAATTCAAAATACCACCGGAGCTATAGCCCTCCGAAAATCGGCCTTTTTTCGACCTCTACGCAAAAAAGTCGGCAGCCAACTGGGCGCATGCCAGGGACCAGCCGTAAACGGCATCGTGTCGTCAAAGGACCCAGGTATATGAGAAAAATCCGACATTCTGACATTTCAAGATGGCGGCTGAGATATTGGCTTTCAAAGGTGTCAAATTTACTATGGAGAATTTCTACAAAAAATTTGTACTGAAAATCATCTTTTTCGTAGAAAATCTTAATTTTTTTGTACCATCGATAGAGGCTAAGCGCCAAAATGAGTACTTGGCTGAGAATGGCGTCACCACGCCGAGGTGCTGTGGCATTCCAGTTGGCCATCGACCCATTAAAGTTTGAAAATCACCCACTTTAATAGAAAAATTTCACCCGAAATAGTTATTTTCATACAAAAATGCATTTCTTTAGTACCACCGTTGGAGGCCAAAGGCCAAAACTACTACTCGGCTGGGAGCGGCTACTTAGTGCCGAGGTGCTGTGGCATTCCAGTTGGCCATCGACCCATTAAAGTTTGAAAATCACCCACTTTAATAGAAAAATTTCACCCGAAATAGTTATTTTCATACAAAAATGCATTTCTTTAGTACCACCGTTGGAGGCCAAAGGCCAAAACTACTACTCGGCTGGGAGCGGCTACTTAGTGCCGAGGTGCTGTGGCATTCCAGTTGGCCATCGACTCATTAAAGTTTGAAAATCACGCACTATAATAGAAAAATTTCACCCGAAATAGTTATTTTCATACAAAAATGCATTTCTTTAGTACCACCGACGGAGGCCAAAGGCCGAAACTACTACTCGGCTGGGAGCGGCTACTTAGTGCCGAGGTGCTGTGGCATTCCAGTTGGCCATCGACCCATTAAAGTTTGAAAATCACCCACTTTAATAGAAAAATTTCACCCGAAATAGTTATTTTCATACAAAAATGCATTTCTTTAGTACCACCGTTGGAGGCCAAAGGCCAAAACTACTACTCGGCTGGGAGCGGCTACTTAGTGCCGAGGTGCTGTGGCATTCCAGTTGGCCATCGACTCATTAAAGTTTGAAAATCACGCACTATAATAGAAAAATTTCACCCGAAATAGTTATTTTCATACAAAAATGCATTTCTTTAGTACCACCGACGGAGGCCAAAGGTCAAAAAAATTGCTCATCTGTGAATGGCATCGTGTCACGTAGATATTCAGGTCCCTGAGAAAAATCAAACATTTTGAAGTTTCTAATTGCCGGCCGAGTTATTGACGATTGATCAAGGCCAACTTTGTATGAACATTTTGTACTGAAAATCGATTTCCTATAGAAGCCCTCCGCAAGTACTGCCTGCCGCAAATACCTACCGGGTGAACGACCCGAGTCATTATATATATATAAAGCTACAATGCGATATACTCACTGATCTAACATAATACGTTTTCTCGGAAATGGCACGAGTTGGACGAAAATGATGTATGACAAAGTTGTAGGGAATGTACGATATACGGCCATCCTATGGAGCCGATTTTTGAATTTCGAACGCGTTCCACTACGCGAGGGTGCTAACTCTGTCGTTTACCGACCGATTTGGATGAAATTTTGATAGAATGGTGTTTTAGTGATCCGATTGAAAAAAAAAATTTTGGTTGTTCGAAATTCAAAATGGCGGCGCAGATATAACCGACCGAAAAATCGACCTTTGCGCAAAAAAGTCGGCAGCCAACTGGTTATATGCTAGAGATATGCCGTAAGCGGCATCGTGTTGGCAAAGGACCCAGGTATATGAGAAAAATCCGACATCTTGGAATTTCAAGATGGCGGCCGAGATATTGATGATTGAAAATGACAAATTTTTGTATGGAGATTTAGTACTAAAATTGACTTTTCAATAGAGAAATGAGACAAACTTGCGAGGCCGGAGGCCGAGCTTCGCGAAGCGGGCACAAAAAGTTCTGCCGCGGCGAGGCCGAAGGCCGAGCTCCGTTTAGGCCGAGGCCGAAGGCCGAGACCATTCAAATTGCGGCGCACAAGTACCAGCGCAAAAGCAAAAAGGGACAATCTTGCGAGGCCGCAGGCCGAGCTCCGCGGAGCGGGCACAAGAAACCCCGCCGCGGCGAGGCCGAAGGCCGAGCTCCGTTTAGGCCGAGGCCGAAGGCCGAGACCATTCAGGTTACGGCGCACAAATACCAGCGCAAGAGCAAAACGAGACAATCTCGCGAGGCCGGAGGCCGAGCTCCGTGGAGCGGGCACGAGGAACCCCGCCGCGGCGAGGCCGAAGGCCGAGCTCCGTCCAGGCCGAGGCCGAAGGCCGAGACCATACATGTTCCCATGCAACAATTCACTACAATAAGTGTCTAGCGAGGCCCTAGGCCGAGCGCCGCGGAGAGCGCAGCTCGGAGCGGCTGGGGGTTGGCGCGCGTAAGCGCGCAGGGGGCTCGCCCCCTAGTTATTATATATATATAAAGCTACAATCCGGTATACTCACTGATCTATTCATCCATACGTTTTCTCGGAAACGGTAAGATTTGGACGAAAATGATGTATGAGAAAGTTGTAGGAAATGTATGAATTACAGCCATCCTATGAAGCCGATTTTTGAATTTCGAACGCGTTCCACTACGCGAGGGTGCTAACTCTGTCGTTTACCGACCGATTTGGATGAAATTTTGATAGAATGGTGATATAGTGATCCGATTGAAAAAAAAAATTTTGGTTGTTCGAAATTCAAAATGGCGGCGCAGATATAGCCGACCGAAAAATCGACCTTTGCGCAAAAAAGTCGGCAGCCAACTGGGCATATGCTGGAGATATGCCGTAAACGGCATCGCGTTGCCAAAGGACCCAGGTATATGAGAAAAATCCGACATCTCGGAATTTCAAGATGGCGGCCGAGATATTGATGATTGAAAATGACAAATTTTTGTATGGAGATTTAGTACTAAAATTGACTTTTCAACAGAGAAATGGGACAAACTTGCGAGGCCGGAGGCCGAGCTCCGCGAAGCGGGCACAAAAAGTTCTGCCGCGGCGAGGCCGAAGGCCGAGCTCCGTTTAGGCCGAGGCCGAAGGCCGAGACGATTCAAGTTATAGCGCACAAGTACCAGCGCAAAAGCAAAAAGGGACAAACTTGCGAGGCCGGAGGCCGAGCTCCGCGGAGCGGGCACGAGGAACTCCGCCGCGGCGAGGCCGAAGGCCGAGCTCCGTTTAGGCCGAGGCCGAAGGCCGAGACCATTCAGGTTACGGCGCACAAGTACCAGCGCAAAAGCCAAAAGGGACAAACTTGCGAGGCCGGAGGCCGAGCTCCGCGAAGCGGGCACGAGACACTCCGCCACGGCGAGGCCGAAGGCCGAGCTTCGTCCAGGCCGAGGCCGAAGGCCGAGAACGTTCAGGTTACGGCGGACAAGTACCAGCGCAAGAGCAAAGAGGGACAAACTTGCGAGGCCGGAGGCCGAGCTCCGCAGAGCGGGCACGAGGAACCCCGCCGCGGCGAGGCCGAAGGCCGAGCTCCGTCCAGGCCGAGGCCGAAGGCCGAGACCATACATGTTCCCATGCAACAATTCACTACAATAAGTGTCTAGCGAGGCCCTAGGCCGAGCGCCGCGGAGAGCGCAGCTCGGAGCGGCTGGGGGTTGGCGCGCGTAAGCGCGCAGGGGGCTCGCCCCCTAGTTATATATATAAAGCTGCAATCCGGTATACTCACTGATCTATTCATCCATACGTTTTCTCCGAAACGGTAAGATTTGGACGAAAATGATGTATGAGAAAGTTGTAGGAAATGTATGAATTACAGCCATCCTATGAAGCCGATTTTTGAATTTCGAACGCGTTCCACTACGCGAGGGTGCTAACTCTGTCGTTTACCGACCGATTTGGATGAAATTTTCACCCGGCCTTTTCTTCGACACGCCATTTTCGGTTCCGCCGACGGTCGTTCCAAATTCAAAATACCACCGGAGATATAGCCCTCCGAAAATCGGCCTTTTTTCGACCTCTGCGCAAAAAAGTCGGCAGCCAACTGGGCGCATGCCAGGGACCAGCCGTAAACGGCATCGTGTCGTCAAAGGACCCAGGTATATGAGAAAAATCCGACATTTTGACATTTCAAGATGGCGGCCGAGATATTATCTTTCAAAGGTGTCAAATTTACTATGGAGAATTTCTACAAAAAATTTGTACTGAAAATCATCTTTTTCGTAGAAAATCTTAATTTTTTTGTACCATCGACAGAGGCTAAGCGCCAAAATGAGTACTTGGCTGAGAATGGCGTCACCACGCCGAGGTGCTGTGGCATTCCAGTTGGCCATCGACCCATTAAAGTTTGAAAATCACCCACTTTAATAGAAAATTTTCACCCAAAATAGTTATTTTCATACAAAAATGCATTTCTTTAGTACCACCGACGGAGGCCAAAGGCCGAAACTACTACTCGGCTGGGAGCGGCTACTTAGTGCCGAGGTGCTGTGGCATTCCAGTTGGCCATCGACCCATTAAAGTTTGAAAATCACCCACTTTAATAGAAAAATTTCACCCGAAATAGTTATTTTCATACAAAAATGCATTTCTTTAGTACCACCGTTGGAGGCCAAAGGCCAAAACTACTACTCGGCTGGGAGCGGCTACTTAGTGCTGAGGTGCTGTGGCATTCCAGTTGGCCATCGACTCATTAAAGTTTGAAAATCACGCACTATAATAGAAAAAAATCACCCGAAATAGGATTTTTCATACAAAAATGCATTTCTTTAGTACCACCGACGGAGGCCAAAGGCCGAAACTACTACTCGGCTGGGAGCGGCTACTTAGTGCCGAGGTGCTGTGGCGTTCCAGTTGGCCATCGACCCATTAAAGTTTGAAAATCACGCACTTTAATAGAAAATTTTCACACGAAATAGGATTTTTCATACAAAAATGCATTTCTTTAGTACCACCGACGGAGGCCAAAGGCCAAAAAAATTGCTCATCTGTGAATGGCATCGTGTCACGTAGATATTCAGGTCCCTGAGAAAAATCAATCATTTTGAAATTTCCAATTGCCGGCCGAGCTATTGACGATTGATGAAGGCCAACTTTGTATGAACATTTTGTACTGAAAATCGATTTCCTTATAGAAGCCCTCCGCAAGTACTGCCTGCCGCAAATACCTACCGGGTGAACGACCCGAGTCATTATATATATATAAAGCTACAATGCGATATACTCACTGATCTAACATCCATACGTTTTCTCGGAAATGGCAAGAGTTGGACGAAAATGATGTATGAGAAAGTTGTAGGGAATGTACGATATACGGCCATCCTATGGAGCCGATTTTTGAATTTCGAACGCGTTCCACTACGCGAGGGTGCTAACTCTGTCGTTTACCGACCGATTTGGATGAAATTTTCACCCGGCCTTTTCTTCGACACGCCATTTTCGGTTCCGCCGACGGTCGTTCCAAATTCAAAATACCACCGGAGCTATAGCCCTCCGAAAATCGGCCTTTTTTCGACCTCTACGCAAAAAAGTCGGCAGCCAACTGGGCGCATGCCAGGGACCAGCCGTAAACGGCATCGTGTCGTCAAAGGACCCAGGTATATGAGAAAAATCCGACATTCTGACATTTCAAGATGGCGGCTGAGATATTGGCTTTCAAAGGTGTCAAATTTACTATGGAGAATTTCTACAAAAAATTTGTACTGAAAATCATCTTTTTCGTAGAAAATCTTAATTTTTTTGTACCATCGACAGAGGCTAAGCGCCAAAATGAGTACTTGGCTGAGAATGGCGTCACCACGCCGAGGTGCTGTGGCATTCCAGTTGGCCATCGACTCATCAAAGTTTGAAAATCACCCACTTTAATAGAAAATTTTCACCCGAAATAGGATTTTTCATACAAAAATGCATTTCTTTAGTACCACCGACGGAGGCCAAAGGCCAAAACTACAACTCGGCTAGGAGCGGCTACTTAGTGCCGAGGTGCTGTGGCATTCCAGTTGGCCATCGACTCATCAAAGTTTGAAAATCACCCACTTTAATAGAAAAATTTCACCCAAAATAGGACTTTTCATACAAAAATGCATTTTTTTACTACTACCGCTGGAGGCCAAAGGCCGAAACTACTACTCGGCTGGGAGCGGCTAATCAGAGCCGAGGTGTTGTAGCATTCCAGTTGGCCATCGACTCATCAAAGTTTGAAAATCACCCACTTTAATAGAAAATTTTCACCCGAAATAGGATTTTTCATACAAAAATGCATTTCTTTAGTACCACCGACGGAGGCCAAAGGCCAAAACTACTACTCGGCTAGGAGTGGCTACTTAGTGCCGAGGTGCTGTGGCATTGCAGTTGGCCATCGACTCATCAAAGTTTGAAAATCACGCACTTTAATAGAAAATTTTCACCCAAAATAGGACTTTTCATACAAAAATGCATTTTTTTAGTACCACCGGTGGAGGCCAAAGGCCAAAAAAATTGCTCATCTGTGAATGGCATCGTGTCACGTAGATATTCAGGTCCCTGAGAAAAATCAAACATTTTGAAATTTCTAATTGCCGGCCGAGCTATTGACGAGTGATCAAGGCCAACTTTGTATGAACATTTTGTACTGAAAATCGATTTCCTATAGAAGCCCTCCGCAAGTACTGTCTGCCGCAAATACCTACCGGGTGAACGACCCGAGTCATTATATATATATAAAGCTACAATGCGATATACTCACTGATCTAACATCCATACGTTTTCTCGGAAATGGCAAGAGTTGGACGAAAATGATGTATGAGAAAGTTGTAGGGAATGTACGATATACGGCCATCCTATGGAGCCGATTTTTGAATTTCGAACGCGTTCCACTACGCGAGGGTGCTAACTCTGTCGTTTACCGACCGATTTGGATGAAATTTTCACCCGGCCTTTTCTTCGACACGCCATTTTCGGTTCCGCCGACGGTCGTTCCAAATTCAAAATACCACCGGAGCTATAGCCCTCCGAAAATCGGCCTTTTTTCGACCTCTACGCAAAAAAGTCGGCAGCCAACTGGGCGCATGCCAGGGACCAGCCGTAAACGGCATCGTGTCGTCAAAGGACCCAGGTATATGAGAAAAATCCGACATTCTGACATTTCAAGATGGCGGCTGAGATATTGGCTTTCAAAGGTGTCAAATTTACTATGGAGAATTTCTACAAAAAATTTGTACTGAAAATCATCTTTTTCGTAGAAAATCTTAATTTTTTTGTACCATCGACAGAGGCTAAGCGCCAAAATGAGTACTTGGCTGAGAATGGCGTCACCACGCCGAGGTGCTGTGGCATTCCAGTTGGCCATCGACTCATCAAAGTTTGAAAATCACCCACTTTAATAGAAAATTTTCACCCGAAATAGGATTTTTCATACAAAAATGCATTTCTTTAGTACCACCGACGGAGGCCAAAGGCCAAAACTACAACTCGGCTAGGAGCGGCTACTTAGTGCCGAGGTGCTGTGGCATTCCAGTTGGCCATCGACTCATCAAAGTTTGAAAATCACCCACTTTAATAGAAAAATTTCACCCAAAATAGGACTTTTCATACAAAAATGCATTTTTTTACTACTACCGCTGGAGGCCAAAGGCCGAAACTACTACTCGGCTGGGAGCGGCTAATCAGAGCCGAGGTGTTGTAGCATTCCAGTTGGCCATCGACTCATCAAAGTTTGAAAATCACCCACTTTAATAGAAAATTTTCACCCGAAATAGGATTTTTCATACAAAAATGCATTTCTTTAGTACCACCGACGGAGGCCAAAGGCCAAAACTACAACTCGGCTAGGAGCGGCTACTTAGTGCCGAGGTGCTGTGGCATTCCAGTTGGCCATCGACTCATCAAAGTTTGAAAATCACCCACTTTAATAGAAAAATTTCACCCAAAATAGGACTTTTCATACAAAAATGCATTTTTTTACTACTACCGCTGGAGGCCAAAGGCCGAAACTACTACTCGGCTGGGAGCGGCTAATCAGAGCCGAGGTGTTGTAGCATTCCAGTTGGCCATCGACTCATCAAAGTTTGAAAATCACCCACTTTAATAGAAAATTTTCACCCGAAATAGGATTTTTCATACAAAAATGCATTTCTTTAGTACCACCGACGGAGGCCAAAGGCCAAAACTACTACTCGGCTAGGAGTGGCTACTTAGTGCCGAGGTGCTGTGGCATTGCAGTTGGCCATCGACTCATCAAAGTTTGAAAATCACGCACTTTAATAGAAAATTTTCACCCAAAATAGGACTTTTCATACAAAAATGCATTTTTTTAGTACCACCGGTGGAGGCCAAAGGCCAAAAAAATTGCTCATCTGTGAATGGCATCGTGTCACGTAGATATTCAGGTCCCTGAGAAAAATCAAACATTTTGAAATTTCTAATTGCCGGCCGAGCTATTGACGAGTGATCAAGGCCAACTTTGTATGAACATTTTGTACTGAAAATCGATTTCCTATAGAAGCCCTCCGCAAGTACTGTCTGCCGCAAATACCTACCGGGTGAACGACCCGAGTCATTATATATATATAAAGCTACAATGCGATATACTCACTGATCTAACATCCATACGTTTTCTCGGAAATGGCAAGAGTTGGACGAAAATGATGTATGAGAAAGTTGTAGGGAATGTACGATATACGGCCATCCTATGGAGCCGATTTTTGAATTTCGAACGCGTTCCACTACGCGAGGGTGCTAACTCTGTCGTTTACCGACCGATTTGGATGAAATTTTCACCCGGCCTTTTCTTCGACACGCCATTTTCGGTTCCGCCGACGGTCGTTCCAAATTCAAAATACCACCGGAGCTATAGCCCTCCGAAAATCGGCCTTTTTTCGACCTCTACGCAAAAAAGTCGGCAGCCAACTGGGCGCATGCCAGGGACCAGCCGTAAACGGCATCGTGTCGTCAAAGGACCCAGGTATATGAGAAAAATCCGACATTCTGACATTTCAAGATGGCGGCTGAGATATTGGCTTTCAAAGGTGTCAAATTTACTATGGAGAATTTCTACAAAAAATTTGTACTGAAAATCATCTTTTTCGTAGAAAATCTTAATTTTTTTGTACCATCGACAGAGGCTAAGCGCCAAAATGAGTACTTGGCTGAGAATGGCGTCACCACGCCGAGGTGCTGTGGCATTCCAGTTGGCCATCGACTCATCAAAGTTTGAAAATCACCCACTTTAATAGAAAATTTTCACCCGAAATAGGATTTTTCATACAAAAATGCATTTCTTTAGTACCACCGACGGAGGCCAAAGGCCAAAACTACAACTCGGCTAGGAGCGGCTACTTAGTGCCGAGGTGCTGTGGCATTCCAGTTGGCCATCGACTCATCAAAGTTTGAAAATCACCCACTTTAATAGAAAAATTTCACCCAAAATAGGACTTTTCATACAAAAATGCATTTTTTTACTACTACCGCTGGAGGCCAAAGGCCGAAACTACTACTCGGCTGGGAGCGGCTAATCAGAGCCGAGGTGTTGTAGCATTCCAGTTGGCCATCGACTCATCAAAGTTTGAAAATCACCCACTTTAATAGAAAATTTTCACCCGAAATAGGATTTTTCATACAAAAATGCATTTCTTTAGTACCACCGACGGAGGCCAAAGGCCAAAACTACTACTCGGCTAGGAGTGGCTACTTAGTGCCGAGGTGCTGTGGCATTGCAGTTGGCCATCGACTCATCAAAGTTTGAAAATCACGCACTTTAATAGAAAATTTTCACCCAAAATAGGACTTTTCATACAAAAATGCATTTTTTTAGTACCACCGGTGGAGGCCAAAGGCCAAAAAAATTGCTCATCTGTGAATGGCATCGTGTCACGTAGATATTCAGGTCCCTGAGAAAAATCAAACATTTTGAAATTTCTAATTGCCGGCCGAGCTATTGACGAGTGATCAAGGCCAACTTTGTATGAACATTTTGTACTGAAAATCGATTTCCTATAGAAGCCCTCCGCAAGTACTGTCTGCCGCAAATACCTACCGGGTGAACGACCCGAGTCATTATATATATATAAAGCTGCAATCCGGTATACTCACTGATCTATTCATCCATACGTTTTCTCCGAAACGGTAAGATTTGGACGAAAATGATGTATGAGAAAGTTGTAGGAAATGTATGAATTACAGCCATCCTATGAAGCCGATTTTTGAATTTCGAACGCGTTCCACTACGCGAGGGTGCTAACTCTGTCGTTTACCGACCGATTTGGATGAAATTTTCACCCGGCCTTTTCTTCGACACGCCATTTTCGGTTCCGCCGACGGTCGTTCCAAATTCAAAATACCACCGGAGCTATAGCCCTCCGAAAATCGGCCTTTTTTCGACCTCTACGCAAAAAAGTCGGCAGCCAACTGGGCGCATGCCAGGGACCAGCCGTAAACGGCATCGTGTCGTCAAAGGACCCAGGTATATGAGAAAAATCCGACATTCTGACATTTCAAGATGGCGGCTGAGATATTGGCTTTCAAAGGTGTCAAATTTACTATGGAGAATTTCTACAAAAAATTTGTACTGAAAATCATCTTTTTCGTAGAAAATCTTAATTTTTTTGTACCATCGATAGAGGCTAAGCGCCAAAATGAGTACTTGGCTGAGAATGGCGTCACCACGCCGAGGTGCTGTGGCATTCCAGTTGGCCATCGACCCATTAAAGTTTGAAAATCACCCACTTTAATAGAAAAATTTCACCCGAAATAGTTATTTTCATACAAAAATGCATTTCTTTAGTACCACCGTTGGAGGCCAAAGGCCAAAACTACTACTCGGCTGGGAGCGGCTACTTAGTGCCGAGGTGCTGTGGCATTCCAGTTGGCCATCGACCCATTAAAGTTTGAAAATCACCTACTTTAATAGAAAAATTTCACCCGAAATAGTTATTTTCATACAAAAATGCATTTCTTTAGTACCACCGACGGAGGCCAAAGGCCGAAACTACTACTCGGCTGGGAGCGGCTACTTAGTGCCGAGGTGCTGTGGCATTCCAGTTGGCCATCGACTCATTAAAGTTTGAAAATCACGCACTATAATAGAAAAATTTCACCCGAAATAGTTATTTTCATACAAAAATGCATTTCTTTAGTACCACCGACGGAGGCCAAAGGTCAAAAAAATTGCTCATCTGTGAATGGCATCGTGTCACGTAGATATTCAGGTCCCTGAGAAAAATCAAACATTTTGAAGTTTCTAATTGCCGGCCGAGTTATTGACGATTGATCAAGGCCAACTTTGTATGAACATTTTGTACTGAAAATCGATTTCCTATAGAAGCCCTCCGCAAGTACTGCCTGCCGCAAATACCTACCGGGTGAACGACCCGAGTCATTATATTATATATATATAAAGCTGCAATCCGGTATTATATATATATAAAGCTGCAATCCGGTATACTCACTGATCTATTCATCCATACGTTTTCTCCGAAACGGTAAGATTTGGACGAAAATGATGTATGAGAAAGTTGTAGGAAATGTATGAATTACAGCCATCCTATGAAGCCGATTTTTGAATTTCGAACGCGTTCCACTACGCAAGGGTGCTAACTCTGTTGTTTATTGGCTGATTTGGATGAAATTTTGATAGAATGGTGTTATAGTGATCCGATTGAAAAAAAAAATTTTGGTTGTTCGAAATTCAAAATGGCGGCGCAGATATAGCCGACCCAAAAATCGACCTTTGCGCAAAAAAGTCGGCAGCCAACTGGGCATATGCTGGAGATATGCCGTAAACGGCATCGCGTTGCCAAAGGACCCAGGTATATGAGAAAAATCCGACATCTTGGAATTTCAAGATGGCGGCCGAGATATTGATGATTGAAAATGACAAATTTTTGTATGGAGATTTAGTACTAAAATTGACTTTTCAACAGAGAAATGGGACAAACTTGCGAGGCCGGAGGCCGAGCTCCGCGAAGCGGGAACAAAAAGTTCTGCCGCGGCGAGGCCGAAGGCCGAGCTCCGTTTAGGCCGAGGCCGAAGGCCGAGACGATTCAGATTACAGCGCACAAGTACCAGCGCAAAAGCAAAAAGGGACAAACTTGCGAGGCCGGAGGCCGAGCTCCGCGAAGCGGGCACGAGGAACTCCGCCGTGGCGAGGCCGAAGGCCGAGCTCCGTTTAGGCCGAGGCCGAAGGCCGAGACGATTCAGGTTACGGCGCACAAGTACCAGCGCAAAAGCAAAATGGGACAAACTTGCGAGGCCGGAGGCCGAGCTCCGCGAAGCGGGCACGAGGAACCTCGCCGCGGCGAGGCCGAAGGCCGAGCTCCGTCCAGGCCGAGGCCGAAGGCCGAGACCGTTCAATTTACGGTGCATAAGTACCAGCGCAAGAGCAAAGAGGGACAAACTTGCGAGGCCGGAGGCCGAGCTCCGCGGAGCGGGCACGAGGAACCCCGCCGCGGCGAGGCCGAAGGCCGAGCTCCGTCCAGGCCGAGGCCGAAGGCCGAGACCATACATGTTCCCATGCAACAATTCACTACAATAAGTGTCTAGCGAGGCCCTAGGCCGAGCGCCGCGGAGAGCGGAGCTCGGAGCGGCTGGGGGTTGGCGCGCGTAAGCGCGCAGGGGGCTCGCCCCCTAGTTATATATATATAAAGCTACAATGCGATATACTCACTGATCTAACATCCATACGTTTTCTCGGAAATGGCAAGAGTTGGACGAAAATGATGTATGAGAAAGTTGTAGGGAATGTACGATATACGGCCATCCTATGGAGCCGATTTTTGAATTTCGAACGCGTTCCACTACGCGAGGGTGCTAACTCTGTCGTTTACCGACCGATTTGGATGAAATTTTCACCCGGCCTTTTCTTCGACACGCCATTTTCGGTTCCGCCGACGGTCGTTCCAAATTCAAAATACCACCGGAGCTATAGCCCTCCGAAAATCGGCCTTTTTTCGACCTCTACGCAAAAAAGTCGGCAGCCAACTGGGCGCATGCCAGGGACCAGCCGTAAACGGCATCGTGTCGTCAAAGGACCCAGGTATATGAGAAAAATCCGACATTCTGACATTTCAAGATGGCGGCTGAGATATTGGCTTTCAAAGGTGTCAAATTTACTATGGAGAATTTCTACAAAAAATTTGTACTGAAAATCATCTTTTTCGTAGAAAATCTTAATTTTTTTGTACCATCGACAGAGGCTAAGCGCCAAAATGAGTACTTGGCTGAGAATGGCGTCACCACGCCGAGGTGCTGTGGCATTCCAGTTGGCCATCGACTCATCAAAGTTTGAAAATCACCCACTTTAATAGAAAATTTTCACCCGAAATAGGATTTTTCATACAAAAATGCATTTCTTTAGTACCACCGACGGAGGCCAAAGGCCAAAACTACAACTCGGCTAGGAGCGGCTACTTAGTGCCGAGGTGCTGTGGCATTCCAGTTGGCCATCGACTCATCAAAGTTTGAAAATCACCCACTTTAATAGAAAAATTTCACCCAAAATAGGACTTTTCATACAAAAATGCATTTTTTTACTACTACCGCTGGAGGCCAAAGGCCGAAACTACTACTCGGCTGGGAGCGGCTAATCAGAGCCGAGGTGTTGTAGCATTCCAGTTGGCCATCGACTCATCAAAGTTTGAAAATCACCCACTTTAATAGAAAATTTTCACCCGAAATAGGATTTTTCATACAAAAATGCATTTCTTTAGTACCACCGACGGAGGCCAAAGGCCAAAACTACAACTCGGCTAGGAGCGGCTACTTAGTGCCGAGGTGCTGTGGCATTCCAGTTGGCCATCGACTCATCAAAGTTTGAAAATCACCCACTTTAATAGAAAAATTTCACCCAAAATAGGACTTTTCATACAAAAATGCATTTTTTTACTACTACCGCTGGAGGCCAAAGGCCGAAACTACTACTCGGCTGGGAGCGGCTAATCAGAGCCGAGGTGTTGTAGCATTCCAGTTGGCCATCGACTCATCAAAGTTTGAAAATCACCCACTTTAATAGAAAATTT
Organism: Yponomeuta sedellus; assembly: GCA_934045075.1. Taxonomy (NCBI): domain Eukaryota; kingdom Metazoa; phylum Arthropoda; class Insecta; order Lepidoptera; family Yponomeutidae; genus Yponomeuta; species Yponomeuta sedellus. The sequence goes on from OW203743.1 coordinate 10,038,079, forward strand.
TCACCCGAAATAGGATTTTTCATACAAAAATGCATTTCTTTAGTACCACCGACGGAGGCCAAAGGCCAAAACTACTACTCGGCTAGGAGTGGCTACTTAGTGCCGAGGTGCTGTGGCATTGCAGTTGGCCATCGACTCATCAAAGTTTGAAAATCACGCACTTTAATAGAAAATTTTCACCCAAAATAGGACTTTTCATACAAAAATGCATTTTTTTAGTACCACCGGTGGAGGCCAAAGGCCAAAAAAATTGCTCATCTGTGAATGGCATCGTGTCACGTAGATATTCAGGTCCCTGAGAAAAATCAAACATTTTGAAATTTCTAATTGCCGGCCGAGCTATTGACGAGTGATCAAGGCCAACTTTGTATGAACATTTTGTACTGAAAATCGATTTCCTATAGAAGCCCTCCGCAAGTACTGTCTGCCGCAAATACCTACCGGGTGAACGACCCGAGTCATTATATATATATAAAGCTACAATGCGATATACTCACTGATCTAACATCCATACGTTTTCTCGGAAATGGCAAGAGTTGGACGAAAATGATGTATGAGAAAGTTGTAGGGAATGTACGATATACGGCCATCCTATGGAGCCGATTTTTGAATTTCGAACGCGTTCCACTACGCGAGGGTGCTAACTCTGTCGTTTACCGACCGATTTGGATGAAATTTTCACCCGGCCTTTTCTTCGACACGCCATTTTCGGTTCCGCCGACGGTCGTTCCAAATTCAAAATACCACCGGAGCTATAGCCCTCCGAAAATCGGCCTTTTTTCGACCTCTACGCAAAAAAGTCGGCAGCCAACTGGGCGCATGCCAGGGACCAGCCGTAAACGGCATCGTGTCGTCAAAGGACCCAGGTATATGAGAAAAATCCGACATTCTGACATTTCAAGATGGCGGCTGAGATATTGGCTTTCAAAGGTGTCAAATTTACTATGGAGAATTTCTACAAAAAATTTGTACTGAAAATCATCTTTTTCGTAGAAAATCTTAATTTTTTTGTACCATCGACAGAGGCTAAGCGCCAAAATGAGTACTTGGCTGAGAATGGCGTCACCACGCCGAGGTGCTGTGGCATTCCAGTTGGCCATCGACTCATCAAAGTTTGAAAATCACCCACTTTAATAGAAAATTTTCACCCGAAATAGGATTTTTCATACAAAAATGCATTTCTTTAGTACCACCGACGGAGGCCAAAGGCCAAAACTACAACTCGGCTAGGAGCGGCTACTTAGTGCCGAGGTGCTGTGGCATTCCAGTTGGCCATCGACTCATCAAAGTTTGAAAATCACCCACTTTAATAGAAAAATTTCACCCAAAATAGGACTTTTCATACAAAAATGCATTTTTTTACTACTACCGCTGGAGGCCAAAGGCCGAAACTACTACTCGGCTGGGAGCGGCTAATCAGAGCCGAGGTGTTGTAGCATTCCAGTTGGCCATCGACTCATCAAAGTTTGAAAATCACCCACTTTAATAGAAAATTTTCACCCGAAATAGGATTTTTCATACAAAAATGCATTTCTTTAGTACCACCGACGGAGGCCAAAGGCCAAAACTACTACTCGGCTAGGAGTGGCTACTTAGTGCCGAGGTGCTGTGGCATTGCAGTTGGCCATCGACTCATCAAAGTTTGAAAATCACGCACTTTAATAGAAAATTTTCACCCAAAATAGGACTTTTCATACAAAAATGCATTTTTTTAGTACCACCGGTGGAGGCCAAAGGCCAAAAAAATTGCTCATCTGTGAATGGCATCGTGTCACGTAGATATTCAGGTCCCTGAGAAAAATCAAACATTTTGAAATTTCTAATTGCCGGCCGAGCTATTGACGAGTGATCAAGGCCAACTTTGTATGAACATTTTGTACTGAAAATCGATTTCCTATAGAAGCCCTCCGCAAGTACTGTCTGCCGCAAATACCTACCGGGTGAACGACCCGAGTCATTATATATATATAAAGCTACAATGCGATATACTCACTGATCTAACATCCATACGTTTTCTCGGAAATGGCAAGAGTTGGACGAAAATGATGTATGAGAAAGTTGTAGGGAATGTACGATATACGGCCATCCTATGGAGCCGATTTTTGAATTTCGAACGCGTTCCACTACGCGAGGGTGCTAACTCTGTCGTTTACCGACCGATTTGGATGAAATTTTCACCCGGCCTTTTCTTCGACACGCCATTTTCGGTTCCGCCGACGGTCGTTCCAAATTCAAAATACCACCGGAGCTATAGCCCTCCGAAAATCGGCCTTTTTTCGACCTCTACGCAAAAAAGTCGGCAGCCAACTGGGCGCATGCCAGGGACCAGCCGTAAACGGCATCGTGTCGTCAAAGGACCCAGGTATATGAGAAAAATCCGACATTCTGACATTTCAAGATGGCGGCTGAGATATTGGCTTTCAAAGGTGTCAAATTTACTATGGAGAATTTCTACAAAAAATTTGTACTGAAAATCATCTTTTTCGTAGAAAATCTTAATTTTTTTGTACCATCGACAGAGGCTAAGCGCCAAAATGAGTACTTGGCTGAGAATGGCGTCACCACGCCGAGGTGCTGTGGCATTCCAGTTGGCCATCGACTCATCAAAGTTTGAAAATCACCCACTTTAATAGAAAAATTTCACCCAAAATAGGACTTTTCATACAAAAATGCATTTTTTTACTACTACCGCTGGAGGCCAAAGGCCGAAACTACTACTCGGCTGGGAGCGGCTAATCAGAGCCGAGGTGTTGTAGCATTCCAGTTGGCCATCGACTCATCAAAGTTTGAAAATCACCCACTTTAATAGAAAATTTTCACCCGAAATAGGATTTTTCATACAAAAATGCATTTCTTTAGTACCACCGACGGAGGCCAAAGGCCAAAACTACTACTCGGCTAGGAGTGGCTACTTAGTGCCGAGGTGCTGTGGCATTGCAGTTGGCCATCGACTCATCAAAGTTTGAAAATCACGCACTTTAATAGAAAATTTTCACCCAAAATAGGACTTTTCATACAAAAATGCATTTTTTTAGTACCACCGGTGGAGGCCAAAGGCCAAAAAAATTGCTCATCTGTGAATGGCATCGTGTCACGTAGATATTCAGGTCCCTGAGAAAAATCAAACATTTTGAAATTTCTAATTGCCGGCCGAGCTATTGACGAGTGATCAAGGCCAACTTTGTATGAACATTTTGTACTGAAAATCGATTTCCTATAGAAGCCCTCCGCAAGTACTGTCTGCCGCAAATACCTACCGGGTGAACGACCCGAGTCATTATATATATATAAAGCTACAATGCGATATACTCACTGATCTAACATCCATACGTTTTCTCGGAAATGGCAAGAGTTGGACGAAAATGATGTATGAGAAAGTTGTAGGGAATGTACGATATACGGCCATCCTATGGAGCCGATTTTTGAATTTCGAACGCGTTCCACTACGCGAGGGTGCTAACTCTGTCGTTTACCGACCGATTTGGATGAAATTTTCACCCGGCCTTTTCTTCGACACGCCATTTTCGGTTCCGCCGACGGTCGTTCCAAATTCAAAATACCACCGGAGCTATAGCCCTCCGAAAATCGGCCTTTTTTCGACCTCTACGCAAAAAAGTCGGCAGCCAACTGGGCGCATGCCAGGGACCAGCCGTAAACGGCATCGTGTCGTCAAAGGACCCAGGTATATGAGAAAAATCCGACATTCTGACATTTCAAGATGGCGGCTGAGATATTGGCTTTCAAAGGTGTCAAATTTACTATGGAGAATTTCTACAAAAAATTTGTACTGAAAATCATCTTTTTCGTAGAAAATCTTAATTTTTTTGTACCATCGACAGAGGCTAAGCGCCAAAATGAGTACTTGGCTGAGAATGGCGTCACCACGCCGAGGTGCTGTGGCATTCCAGTTGGCCATCGACTCATCAAAGTTTGAAAATCACCCACTTTAATAGAAAATTTTCACCCGAAATAGGATTTTTCATACAAAAATGCATTTCTTTAGTACCACCGACGGAGGCCAAAGGCCAAAACTACAACTCGGCTAGGAGCGGCTACTTAGTGCCGAGGTGCTGTGGCATTCCAGTTGGCCATCGACTCATCAAAGTTTGAAAATCACCCACTTTAATAGAAAAATTTCACCCAAAATAGGACTTTTCATACAAAAATGCATTTTTTTACTACTACCGCTGGAGGCCAAAGGCCGAAACTACTACTCGGCTGGGAGCGGCTAATCAGAGCCGAGGTGTTGTAGCATTCCAGTTGGCCATCGACTCATCAAAGTTTGAAAATCACCCACTTTAATAGAAAATTTTCACCCGAAATAGGATTTTTCATACAAAAATGCATTTCTTTAGTACCACCGACGGAGGCCAAAGGCCAAAACTACTACTCGGCTAGGAGTGGCTACTTAGTGCCGAGGTGCTGTGGCATTGCAGTTGGCCATCGACTCATCAAAGTTTGAAAATCACGCACTTTAATAGAAAATTTTCACCCAAAATAGGACTTTTCATACAAAAATGCATTTTTTTAGTACCACCGGTGGAGGCCAAAGGCCAAAAAAATTGCTCATCTGTGAATGGCATCGTGTCACGTAGATATTCAGGTCCCTGAGAAAAATCAAACATTTTGAAATTTCTAATTGCCGGCCGAGCTATTGACGAGTGATCAAGGCCAACTTTGTATGAACATTTTGTACTGAAAATCGATTTCCTATAGAAGCCCTCCGCAAGTACTGTCTGCCGCAAATACCTACCGGGTGAACGACCCGAGTCATTATATATATATAAAGCTACAATGCGATATACTCACTGATCTAACATAATACGTTTTCTCGGAAATGGCAAGAGTTGGACGAAAATGATGTATGACAAAGTTGTAGGGAATGTACGATATACGGCCATCCTATGGAGCCGATTTTTGAATTTCGAACGCGTTCCACTACGCGAGGGTGCTAACTCTGTCGTTTACCGACCGATTTGGATGAAATTTTCACCCGGCCTTTTCTTCGACACGCCATTTTCGGTTCCGCCGACGGTCGTTCCAAATTCAAAATACCACCGGAGCTATAGCCCTCCGAAAATCGGCCTTTTTTCGACCTCTACGCAAAAAAGTCGGCAGCCAACTGGGCGCATGCCAGGGACCAGCCGTAAACGGCATCGTGTCGTCAAAGGACCCAGGTATATGAGAAAAATCCGACATTCTGACATTTCAAGATGGCGGCCGAGATATTGGCTTTCAAAGGTGTCAAATTTACTATGGAGAATTTCTACAAAAAATTTGTACTGAAAATCATCTTTTTCGTAGAAAATCTTAATTTTTTTGTACCATCGACAGAGGCTAAGCGCCAAAATGAGTACTTGGCTGAGAATGGCGTCACCACGCCGAGGTGCTGTGGCATTCCAGTTGGCCATCGACCCATTAAAGTTTGAAAATCACCCACTTTAATAGAAAATTTTCACCCAAAATAGTTATTTTCATACAAAAATGCATTTCTTTAGTACCACCGACGGAGGCCAAAGGCCGAAACTACTACTCGGCTGGGAGCGGCTACTTAGTGCCGAGGTGCTGTGGCATTCCAGTTGGCCATCGACCCATTAAAGTTTGAAAATCACCCACTTTAATAGAAAAATTTCACCCGAAATAGTTATTTTCATACAAAAATGCATTTCTTTAGTACCACCGTTGGAGGCCAAAGGCCAAAACTACTACTCGGCTGGGAGCGGCTACTTAGTGCTGAGGTGCTGTGGCATTCCAGTTGGCCATCGACTCATTAAAGTTTGAAAATCACGCACTATAATAGAAAAAAATCACCCGAAATAGGATTTTTCATACAAAAATGCATTTCTTTAGTACCACCGACGGAGGCCAAAGGCCGAAACTACTACTCGGCTGGGAGCGGCTACTTAGTGCCGAGGTGCTGTGGCGTTCCAGTTGGCCATCGACCCATTAAAGTTTGAAAATCACGCACTTTAATAGAAAATTTTCACACGAAATAGGATTTTTCATACAAAAATGCATTTCTTTAGTACCACCGACGGAGGCCAAAGGCCAAAAAAATTGCTCATCTGTGAATGGCATCGTGTCACGTAGATATTCAGGTCCCTGAGAAAAATCAAACATTTTGAAATTTCCAATTGCCGGCCGAGCTATTGACGATTGATGAAGGCCAACTTTGTATGAACATTTTGTACTGAAAATCGATTTCCTTATAGAAGCCCTCCGCAAGTACTGCCTGCCGCAAATACCTACCGGGTGAACGACCCGAGTCATTATATTTTATATTATATATATATAAAGCTGCAATCCGGTATACTCACTGATCTATTCATCCATACGTTTTCTCCGAAACGGTAAGATTTGGACGAAAATGATGTATGAGAAAGTTGTAGGAAATGTATGAATTACAGCCATCCTATGAAGCCGATTTTTGAATTTCGAACGCGTTCCACTACGCGAGGGTGCTAACTCTGTCGTTTACCGACCGATTTGGATGAAATTTTCACCCGGCCTTTTCTTCGACACGCCATTTTCGGTTCCGCCGACGGTCGTTCCAAATTCAAAATACCACCGGAGCTATAGCCCTCCGAAAATCGGCCTTTTTTCGACCTCTACGCAAAAAAGTCGGCAGCCAACTGGGCGCATGCCAGGGACCAGCCGTAAACGGCATCGTGTCGTCAAAGGACCCAGGTATATGAGAAAAATCCGACATTCTGACATTTCAAGATGGCGGCTGAGATATTGGCTTTCAAAGGTGTCAAATTTACTATGGAGAATTTCTACAAAAAATTTGTACTGAAAATCATCTTTTTCGTAGAAAATCTTAATTTTTTTGTACCATCGATAGAGGCTAAGCGCCAAAATGAGTACTTGGCTGAGAATGGCGTCACCACGCCGAGGTGCTGTGGCATTCCAGTTGGCCATCGACCCATTAAAGTTTGAAAATCACCCACTTTAATAGAAAAATTTCACCCGAAATAGTTATTTTCATACAAAAATGCATTTCTTTAGTACCACCGTTGGAGGCCAAAGGCCAAAACTACTACTCGGCTGGGAGCGGCTACTTAGTGCCGAGGTGCTGTGGCATTCCAGTTGGCCATCGACCCATTAAAGTTTGAAAATCAACCACTTTAATAGAAAAATTTCACCCGAAATAGTTATTTTCATACAAAAATGCATTTCTTTAGTACCACCGTTGGAGGCCAAAGGCCAAAACTACTACTCGGCTGGGAGCGGCTACTTAGTGCCGAGGTGCTGTGGCATTCCAGTTGGCCATCGACTCATTAAAGTTTGAAAATCACGCACTATAATAGAAAAATTTCACCCGAAATAGTTATTTTCATACAAAAATGCATTTCTTTAGTACCACCGACGGAGGCCAAAGGCCGAAACTACTACTCGGCTGGGAGCGGCTACTTAGTGCCGAGGTGCTGTGGCATTCCAGTTGGCCATCGACCCATTAAAGTTTGAAAATCACCCACTTTAATAGAAAAATTTCACCCGAAATAGTTATTTTCATACAAAAATGCATTTCTTTAGTACCACCGTTGGAGGCCAAAGGCCAAAACTACTACTCGGCTGGGAGCGGCTACTTAGTGCCGAGGTGCTGTGGCATTCCAGTTGGCCATCGACTCATTAAAGTTTGAAAATCACGCACTATAATAGAAAAATTTCACCCGAAATAGTTATTTTCATACAAAAATGCATTTCTTTAGTACCACCGACGGAGGCCAAAGGTCAAAAAAATTGCTCATCTGTGAATGGCATCGTGTCACGTAGATATTCAGGTCCCTGAGAAAAATCAAACATTTTGAAGTTTCTAATTGCCGGCCGAGTTATTGACGATTGATCAAGGCCAACTTTGTATGAACATTTTGTACTGAAAATCGATTTCCTATAGAAGCCCTCCGCAAGTACTGCCTGCCGCAAATACCTACCGGGTGAACGACCCGAGTCATTATATATATATAAAGCTACAATCCGGTATACTCACTGATCTATTCATCCATACGTTTTCTCGGAAACGGTAAGATTTGGACGAAAATGATGTATGAGAAAGTTGTAGGAAATGTATGAATTACAGCCATCCTATGAAGCCGATTTTTGAATTTCGAACGCGTTCCACTACGCGAGGGTGCTAACTCTGGCGTTTACCGACCGATTTGGATGAAAATTTGATAGAATGGTGATATAGTAATCCGATTGAAAAAAAAAATTTTGGTTGTTCGAAATTCAAAATGGCAGCGCAGATATAGCCGACCCAAAAATCGACCTTTGCGCAAAAAAGTCGGCAGCCAACTGGGCATATGCTGGAGATATGCCGGGATCGGCATCGCGTTGCCAAAGGACCCAGGTATATGAGAAAAATCCGACATCTTGGAATTTCAAGATGGCGGCCGAGATATTGATGATTGAAAATGACAAATTTTTGTATGGAGATTTAGTACTAAAATTGACTTTTCAATAGAGAAATGAGACAAACTTGCGAGGCTGGAGGCCGAGCTTCGCGAAGCGGGCACAAAAAGTTCTGCCGCGGCGAGGCCGAAGGCCGAGCTCCGTTTAGGCCGAGGCCGAAGGCCGAGACCATACAAATTGCGGCGCACAAGTACCAGCGCAAGAGCAAAAAGGGACAAACTTGCGAGGCCGCAGGCCGAGCTCCGCGGAGCGGGCACGAGAAATCCCGCCGCGGCGAGTCCGAAGGCCGAGCTCAGTCCAGGCCGAGGCCGAAGGCCGAGAACGTTCAGGTTACGGCGGACAAGTACCAGCGCAAGAGCAAAGAGGGACAAACTTGCGAGGCCGAAGGCCGAGCTCCGCGGAGCGGGCACGAGGAACCCCGCTGCGGCGAGGCCGAAGGCCGAGCTTCGTCCAGGCCGAGGCCGAAGGCCGAGACCGTTTAGTTTACGGCGCACAAGTGCCAGCGCAAGAGCAAAAAGAGACAAACTTGCGAGGCCGGAGGCCGAGCTCCGCGGAGCGGGCACGAGAAACCCCGCCGCGGCGAGGCCGAAGGCCGAGCTCCGTCCAGGCCGAGGCCGAAGGCCGAGACCATACATGTTCCCATGCAACAATTCCCTACAATAAGTGTCTAGCGAGGCCCTAGGCCGAGCGCCGCGGAGAGCGCAGCTCGGAGCGGCTGGGGGTTGGCGCGCGTAAGCGCGCAGGGGGCTCGCCCCCTAGTTATATATATATAAAGCTACAATGCGATATACTCACTGATCTAACATAATACGTTTTCTCGGAAATGGCACGAGTTGGACGAAAATGATGTATGACAAAGTTGTAGGGAATGTACGATATACGGCCATCCTATGGAGCCGATTTTTGAATTTCGAACGCGTTCCACTACGCGAGGGTGCTAACTCTGTCGTTTACCGACCGATTTGGATGAAATTTTGATAGAATGGTGTTTTAGTGATCCGATTGAAAAAAAAATTTTGGTTGTTCGAAATTCAAAATGGCGGCGCAGATATAACCGACCGAAAAATCGACCTTTGCGCAAAAAAGTCGGCAGCCAACTGGTTATATGCTAGAGATATGCCGTAAGCGGCATCGTGTTGGCAAAGGACCCAGGTATATGAGAAAAATCCGACATCTTGGAATTTCAAGATGGCGGCCGAGATATTGATGATTGAAAATGACAAATTTTTGTATGGAGATTTAGTACTAAAATTGACTTTTCAATAGAGAAATGAGACAAACTTGCGAGGCCGGAGGCCGAGCTTCGCGAAGCGGGCACAAAAAGTTCTGCCGCGGCGAGGCCGAAGGCCGAGCTCCGTTTAGGCCGAGGCCGAAGGCCGAGACCATTCAAATTGCGGCGCACAAGTACCAGCGCAAAAGCAAAAAGGGACAATCTTGCGAGGCCGCAGGCCGAGCTCCGCGGAGCGGGCACAAGAAACCCCGCCGCGGCGAGGCCGAAGGCCGAGCTCCGTTTAGGCCGAGGCCGAAGGCCGAGACCATTCAGGTTACGGCGCACAAATACCAGCGCAAGAGCAAAACGAGACAATCTCGCGAGGCCGGAGGCCGAGCTCCGTGGAGCGGGCACGAGGAACCCCGCCGCGGCGAGGCCGAAGGCCGAGCTCCGTCCAGGCCGAGGCCGAAGGCCGAGACCATACATGTTCCCATGCAACAATTCACTACAATAAGTGTCTAGCGAGGCCCTAGGCCGAGCGCCGCGGAGAGCGCAGCTCGGAGCGGCTGGGGGTTGGCGCGCGTAAGCGCGCAGGGGGCTCGCCCCCTAGTTATATATATATAAAGCTACAATGCGATATACTCACTGATCTAACATCCATACGTTTTCTCGGAAATGGCAAGAGTTGGACGAAAATGATGTATGAGAAAGTTGTAGGGAATGTACGATATACGGCCATCCTATGGAGCCGATTTTTGAATTTCGAACGCGTTCCACTACGCGAGGGTGCTAACTCTGTCGTTTACCGACCGATTTGGATGAAATTTTCACCCGGCCTTTTCTTCGACACGCCATTTTCGGTTCCGCCGACGGTCGTTCCAAATTCAAAATACCACCGGAGCTATAGCCCTCCGAAAATCGGCCTTTTTTCGACCTCTACGCAAAAAAGTCGGCAGCCAACTGGGCGCATGCCAGGGACCAGCCGTAAACGGCATCGTGTCGTCAAAGGACCCAGGTATATGAGAAAAATCCGACATTCTGACATTTCAAGATGGCGGCTGAGATATTGGCTTTCAAAGGTGTCAAATTTACTATGGAGAATTTCTACAAAAAATTTGTACTGAAAATCATCTTTTTCGTAGAAAATCTTAATTTTTTTGTACCATCGACAGAGGCTAAGCGCCAAAATGAGTACTTGGCTGAGAATGGCGTCACCACGCCGAGGTGCTGTGGCATTCCAGTTGGCCATCGACTCATCAAAGTTTGAAAATCACCCACTTTAATAGAAAAATTTCACCCAAAATAGGACTTTTCATACAAAAATGCATTTTTTTACTACTACCGCTGGAGGCCAAAGGCCGAAACTACTACTCGGCTGGGAGCGGCTAATCAGAGCCGAGGTGTTGTAGCATTCCAGTTGGCCATCGACTCATCAAAGTTTGAAAATCACCCACTTTAATAGAAAATTTTCACCCGAAATAGGATTTTTCATACAAAAATGCATTTCTTTAGTACCACCGACGGAGGCCAAAGGCCAAAACTACTACTCGGCTAGGAGTGGCTACTTAGTGCCGAGGTGCTGTGGCATTGCAGTTGGCCATCGACTCATCAAAGTTTGAAAATCACGCACTTTAATAGAAAATTTTCACCCAAAATAGGACTTTTCATACAAAAATGCATTTTTTTAGTACCACCGGTGGAGGCCAAAGGCCAAAAAAATTGCTCATCTGTGAATGGCATCGTGTCACGTAGATATTCAGGTCCCTGAGAAAAATCAAACATTTTGAAATTTCTAATTGCCGGCCGAGCTATTGACGAGTGATCAAGGCCAACTTTGTATGAACATTTTGTACTGAAAATCGATTTCCTATAGAAGCCCTCCGCAAGTACTGTCTGCCGCAAATACCTACCGGGTGAACGACCCGAGTCATTATATATATATAAAGCTACAATGCGATATACTCACTGATCTAACATCCATACGTTTTCTCGGAAATGGCAAGAGTTGGACGAAAATGATGTATGAGAAAGTTGTAGGGAATGTACGATATACGGCCATCCTATGGAGCCGATTTTTGAATTTCGAACGCGTTCCACTACGCGAGGGTGCTAACTCTGTCGTTTACCGACCGATTTGGATGAAATTTTCACCCGGCCTTTTCTTCGACACGCCATTTTCGGTTCCGCCGACGGTCGTTCCAAATTCAAAATACCACCGGAGCTATAGCCCTCCGAAAATCGGCCTTTTTTCGACCTCTACGCAAAAAAGTCGGCAGCCAACTGGGCGCATGCCAGGGACCAGCCGTAAACGGCATCGTGTCGTCAAAGGACCCAGGTATATGAGAAAAATCCGACATTCTGACATTTCAAGATGGCGGCTGAGATATTGGCTTTCAAAGGTGTCAAATTTACTATGGAGAATTTCTACAAAAAATTTGTACTGAAAATCATCTTTTTCGTAGAAAATCTTAATTTTTTTGTACCATCGACAGAGGCTAAGCGCCAAAATGAGTACTTGGCTGAGAATGGCGTCACCACGCCGAGGTGCTGTGGCATTCCAGTTGGCCATCGACTCATCAAAGTTTGAAAATCACCCACTTTAATAGAAAATTTTCACCCGAAATAGGATTTTTCATACAAAAATGCATTTCTTTAGTACCACCGACGGAGGCCAAAGGCCAAAACTACAACTCGGCTAGGAGCGGCTACTTAGTGCCGAGGTGCTGTGGCATTCCAGTTGGCCATCGACTCATCAAAGTTTGAAAATCACCCACTTTAATAGAAAAATTTCACCCAAAATAGGACTTTTCATACAAAAATGCATTTTTTTACTACTACCGCTGGAGGCCAAAGGCCGAAACTACTACTCGGCTGGGAGCGGCTAATCAGAGCCGAGGTGTTGTAGCATTCCAGTTGGCCATCGACTCATCAAAGTTTGAAAATCACCCACTTTAATAGAAAATTTTCACCCGAAATAGGATTTTTCATACAAAAATGCATTTCTTTAGTACCACCGACGGAGGCCAAAGGCCAAAACTACTACTCGGCTAGGAGTGGCTACTTAGTGCCGAGGTGCTGTGGCATTGCAGTTGGCCATCGACTCATCAAAGTTTGAAAATCACGCACTTTAATAGAAAATTTTCACCCAAAATAGGACTTTTCATACAAAAATGCATTTTTTTAGTACCACCGGTGGAGGCCAAAGGCCAAAAAAATTGCTCATCTGTGAATGGCATCGTGTCACGTAGATATTCAGGTCCCTGAGAAAAATCAAACATTTTGAAATTTCTAATTGCCGGCCGAGCTATTGACGAGTGATCAAGGCCAACTTTGTATGAACATTTTGTACTGAAAATCGATTTCCTATAGAAGCCCTCCGCAAGTACTGTCTGCCGCAAATACCTACCGGGTGAACGACCCGAGTCATTATATATATATAAAGCTACAATGCGATATACTCACTGATCTAACATCCATACGTTTTCTCGGAAATGGCAAGAGTTGGACGAAAATGATGTATGAGAAAGTTGTAGGGAATGTACGATATACGGCCATCCTATGGAGCCGATTTTTGAATTTCGAACGCGTTCCACTACGCGAGGGTGCTAACTCTGTCGTTTACCGACCGATTTGGATGAAATTTTCACCCGGCCTTTTCTTCGACACGCCATTTTCGGTTCCGCCGACGGTCGTTCCAAATTCAAAATACCACCGGAGCTATAGCCCTCCGAAAATCGGCCTTTTTTCGACCTCTACGCAAAAAAGTCGGCAGCCAACTGGGCGCATGCCAGGGACCAGCCGTAAACGGCATCGTGTCGTCAAAGGACCCAGGTATATGAGAAAAATCCGACATTCTGACATTTCAAGATGGCGGCTGAGATATTGGCTTTCAAAGGTGTCAAATTTACTATGGAGAATTTCTACAAAAAATTTGTACTGAAAATCATCTTTTTCGTAGAAAATCTTAATTTTTTTGTACCATCGACAGAGGCTAAGCGCCAAAATGAGTACTTGGCTGAGAATGGCGTCACCACGCCGAGGTGCTGTGGCATTCCAGTTGGCCATCGACTCATCAAAGTTTGAAAATCACCCACTTTAATAGAAAAATTTCACCCAAAATAGGACTTTTCATACAAAAATGCATTTTTTTACTACTACCGCTGGAGGCCAAAGGCCGAAACTACTACTCGGCTGGGAGCGGCTAATCAGAGCCGAGGTGTTGTAGCATTCCAGTTGGCCATCGACTCATCAAAGTTTGAAAATCACCCACTTTAATAGAAAATTTTCACCCGAAATAGGATTTTTCATACAAAAATGCATTTCTTTAGTACCACCGACGGAGGCCAAAGGCCAAAACTACTACTCGGCTAGGAGTGGCTACTTAGTGCCGAGGTGCTGTGGCATTGCAGTTGGCCATCGACTCATCAAAGTTTGAAAATCACGCACTTTAATAGAAAATTTTCACCCAAAATAGGACTTTTCATACAAAAATGCATTTTTTTAGTACCACCGGTGGAGGCCAAAGGCCAAAAAAATTGCTCATCTGTGAATGGCATCGTGTCACGTAGATATTCAGGTCCCTGAGAAAAATCAAACATTTTGAAATTTCTAATTGCCGGCCGAGCTATTGACGAGTGATCAAGGCCAACTTTGTATGAACATTTTGTACTGAAAATCGATTTCCTATAGAAGCCCTCCGCAAGTACTGTCTGCCGCAAATACCTACCGGGTGAACGACCCGAGTCATTATATATATATAAAGCTACAATGCGATATACTCACTGATCTAACATCCATACGTTTTCTCGGAAATGGCAAGAGTTGGACGAAAATGATGTATGAGAAAGTTGTAGGGAATGTACGATATACGGCCATCCTATGGAGCCGATTTTTGAATTTCGAACGCGTTCCACTACGCGAGGGTGCTAACTCTGTCGTTTACCGACCGATTTGGATGAAATTTTCACCCGGCCTTTTCTTCGACACGCCATTTTCGGTTCCGCCGACGGTCGTTCCAAATTCAAAATACCACCGGAGCTATAGCCCTCCGAAAATCGGCCTTTTTTCGACCTCTACGCAAAAAAGTCGGCAGCCAACTGGGCGCATGCCAGGGACCAGCCGTAAACGGCATCGTGTCGTCAAAGGACCCAGGTATATGAGAAAAATCCGACATTCTGACATTTCAAGATGGCGGCTGAGATATTGGCTTTCAAAGGTGTCAAATTTACTATGGAGAATTTCTACAAAAAATTTGTACTGAAAATCATCTTTTTCGTAGAAAATCTTAATTTTTTTGTACCATCGACAGAGGCTAAGCGCCAAAATGAGTACTTGGCTGAGAATGGCGTCACCACGCCGAGGTGCTGTGGCATTCCAGTTGGCCATCGACTCATCAAAGTTTGAAAATCACCCACTTTAATAGAAAATTTTCACCCGAAATAGGATTTTTCATACAAAAATGCATTTCTTTAGTACCACCGACGGAGGCCAAAGGCCAAAACTACAACTCGGCTAGGAGCGGCTACTTAGTGCCGAGGTGCTGTGGCATTCCAGTTGGCCATCGACTCATCAAAGTTTGAAAATCACCCACTTTAATAGAAAAATTTCACCCAAAATAGGACTTTTCATACAAAAATGCATTTTTTTACTACTACCGCTGGAGGCCAAAGGCCGAAACTACTACTCGGCTGGGAGCGGCTAATCAGAGCCGAGGTGTTGTAGCATTCCAGTTGGCCATCGACTCATCAAAGTTTGAAAATCACCCACTTTAATAGAAAATTTTCACCCGAAATAGGATTTTTCATACAAAAATGCATTTCTTTAGTACCACCGACGGAGGCCAAAGGCCAAAACTACTACTCGGCTAGGAGTGGCTACTTAGTGCCGAGGTGCTGTGGCATTGCAGTTGGCCATCGACTCATCAAAGTTTGAAAATCACGCACTTTAATAGAAAATTTTCACCCAAAATAGGACTTTTCATACAAAAATGCATTTTTTTAGTACCACCGGTGGAGGCCAAAGGCCAAAAAAATTGCTCATCTGTGAATGGCATCGTGTCACGTAGATATTCAGGTCCCTGAGAAAAATCAAACATTTTGAAATTTCTAATTGCCGGCCGAGCTATTGACGAGTGATCAAGGCCAACTTTGTATGAACATTTTGTACTGAAAATCGATTTCCTATAGAAGCCCTCCGCAAGTACTGTCTGCCGCAAATACCTACCGGGTGAACGACCCGAGTCATTATATATATATAAAGCTACAATGCGATATACTCACTGATCTAACATCCATACGTTTTCTCGGAAATGGCAAGAGTTGGACGAAAATGATGTATGAGAAAGTTGTAGGGAATGTACGATATACGGCCATCCTATGGAGCCGATTTTTGAATTTCGAACGCGTTCCACTACGCGAGGGTGCTAACTCTGTCGTTTACCGACCGATTTGGATGAAATTTTCACCCGGCCTTTTCTTCGACACGCCATTTTCGGTTCCGCCGACGGTCGTTCCAAATTCAAAATACCACCGGAGCTATAGCCCTCCGAAAATCGGCCTTTTTTCGACCTCTACGCAAAAAAGTCGGCAGCCAACTGGGCGCATGCCAGGGACCAGCCGTAAACGGCATCGTGTCGTCAAAGGACCCAGGTATATGAGAAAAATCCGACATTCTGACATTTCAAGATGGCGGCTGAGATATTGGCTTTCAAAGGTGTCAAATTTACTATGGAGAATTTCTACAAAAAATTTGTACTGAAAATCATCTTTTTCGTAGAAAATCTTAATTTTTTTGTACCATCGACAGAGGCTAAGCGCCAAAATGAGTACTTGGCTGAGAATGGCGTCACCACGCCGAGGTGCTGTGGCATTCCAGTTGGCCATCGACTCATCAAAGTTTGAAAATCACCCACTTTAATAGAAAAATTTCACCCAAAATAGGACTTTTCATACAAAAATGCATTTTTTTACTACTACCGCTGGAGGCCAAAGGCCGAAACTACTACTCGGCTGGGAGCGGCTAATCAGAGCCGAGGTGTTGTAGCATTCCAGTTGGCCATCGACTCATCAAAGTTTGAAAATCACCCACTTTAATAGAAAATTTTCACCCGAAATAGGATTTTTCATACAAAAATGCATTTCTTTAGTACCACCGACGGAGGCCAAAGGCCAAAACTACTACTCGGCTAGGAGTGGCTACTTAGTGCCGAGGTGCTGTGGCATTGCAGTTGGCCATCGACTCATCAAAGTTTGAAAATCACGCACTTTAATAGAAAATTTTCACCCAAAATAGGACTTTTCATACAAAAATGCATTTTTTTAGTACCACCGGTGGAGGCCAAAGGCCAAAAAAATTGCTCATCTGTGAATGGCATCGTGTCACGTAGATATTCAGGTCCCTGAGAAAAATCAAACATTTTGAAATTTCTAATTGCCGGCCGAGCTATTGACGAGTGATCAAGGCCAACTTTGTATGAACATTTTGTACTGAAAATCGATTTCCTATAGAAGCCCTCCGCAAGTACTGTCTGCCGCAAATACCTACCGGGTGAACGACCCGAGTCATTATATATATATAAAGCTACAATGCGATATACTCACTGATCTAACATCCATACGTTTTCTCGGAAATGGCAAGAGTTGGACGAAAATGATGTATGAGAAAGTTGTAGGGAATGTACGATATACGGCCATCCTATGGAGCCGATTTTTGAATTTCGAACGCGTTCCACTACGCGAGGGTGCTAACTCTGTCGTTTACCGACCGATTTGGATGAAATTTTCACCCGGCCTTTTCTTCGACACGCCATTTTCGGTTCCGCCGACGGTCGTTCCAAATTCAAAATACCACCGGAGCTATAGCCCTCCGAAAATCGGCCTTTTTTCGACCTCTACGCAAAAAAGTCGGCAGCCAACTGGGCGCATGCCAGGGACCAGCCGTAAACGGCATCGTGTCGTCAAAGGACCCAGGTATATGAGAAAAATCCGACATTCTGACATTTCAAGATGGCGGCTGAGATATTGGCTTTCAAAGGTGTCAAATTTACTATGGAGAATTTCTACAAAAAATTTGTACTGAAAATCATCTTTTTCGTAGAAAATCTTAATTTTTTTGTACCATCGACAGAGGCTAAGCGCCAAAATGAGTACTTGGCTGAGAATGGCGTCACCACGCCGAGGTGCTGTGGCATTCCAGTTGGCCATCGACTCATCAAAGTTTGAAAATCACCCACTTTAATAGAAAATTTTCACCCGAAATAGGATTTTTCATACAAAAATGCATTTCTTTAGTACCACCGACGGAGGCCAAAGGCCAAAACTACAACTCGGCTAGGAGCGGCTACTTAGTGCCGAGGTGCTGTGGCATTCCAGTTGGCCATCGACTCATCAAAGTTTGAAAATCACCCACTTTAATAGAAAAATTTCACCCAAAATAGGACTTTTCATACAAAAATGCATTTTTTTACTACTACCGCTGGAGGCCAAAGGCCGAAACTACTACTCGGCTGGGAGCGGCTAATCAGAGCCGAGGTGTTGTAGCATTCCAGTTGGCCATCGACTCATCAAAGTTTGAAAATCACCCACTTTAATAGAAAATTTTCACCCGAAATAGGATTTTTCATACAAAAATGCATTTCTTTAGTACCACCGACGGAGGCCAAAGGCCAAAACTACTACTCGGCTAGGAGTGGCTACTTAGTGCCGAGGTGCTGTGGCATTGCAGTTGGCCATCGACTCATCAAAGTTTGAAAATCACGCACTTTAATAGAAAATTTTCACCCAAAATAGGACTTTTCATACAAAAATGCATTTTTTTAGTACCACCGGTGGAGGCCAAAGGCCAAAAAAATTGCTCATCTGTGAATGGCATCGTGTCACGTAGATATTCAGGTCCCTGAGAAAAATCAAACATTTTGAAATTTCTAATTGCCGGCCGAGCTATTGACGAGTGATCAAGGCCAACTTTGTATGAACATTTTGTACTGAAAATCGATTTCCTATAGAAGCCCTCCGCAAGTACTGTCTGCCGCAAATACCTACCGGGTGAACGACCCGAGTCATTATATATATATAAAGCTACAATGCGATATACTCACTGATCTAACATCCATACGTTTTCTCGGAAATGGCAAGAGTTGGACGAAAATGATGTATGAGAAAGTTGTAGGGAATGTACGATATACGGCCATCCTATGGAGCCGATTTTTGAATTTCGAACGCGTTCCACTACGCGAGGGTGCTAACTCTGTCGTTTACAGACCGATTTGGATGAAATTTTCACCCGGCCTTTTCTTCGACACGCCATTTTCGGTTCCGCCGACGGTCGTTCCAAATTCAAAATACCACCGGAGCTATAGCCCTCCGAAAATCGGCCTTTTTTCGACCTCTACGCAAAAAAGTCGGCAGCCAACTGGGCGCATGCCAGGGACCAGCCGTAAACGGCATCGTGTCGTCAAAGGACCCAGGTATATGAGAAAAATCCGACATTCTGACATTTCAAGATGGCGGCTGAGATATTGGCTTTCAAAGGTGTCAAATTTACTATGGAGAATTTCTACAAAAAATTTGTACTGAAAATCATCTTTTTCGTAGAAAATCTTAATTTTTTTGTACCATCGACAGAGGCTAAGCGCCAAAATGAGTACTTGGCTGAGAATGGCGTCACCACGCCGAGGTGCTGTGGCATTCCAGTTGGCCATCGACTCATCAAAGTTTGAAAATCACCCACTTTAATAGAAAAATTTCACCCAAAATAGGACTTTTCATACAAAAATGCATTTTTTTACTACTACCGCTGGAGGCCAAAGGCCGAAACTACTACTCGGCTGGGAGCGGCTAATCAGAGCCGAGGTGTTGTAGCATTCCAGTTGGCCATCGACTCATCAAAGTTTGAAAATCACCCACTTTAATAGAAAATTTTCACCCGAAATAGGATTTTTCATACAAAAATGCATTTCTTTAGTACCACCGACGGAGGCCAAAGGCCAAAACTACTACTCGGCTAGGAGTGGCTACTTAGTGCCGAGGTGCTGTGGCATTGCAGTTGGCCATCGACTCATCAAAGTTTGAAAATCACGCACTTTAATAGAAAATTTTCACCCAAAATAGGACTTTTCATACAAAAATGCATTTTTTTAGTACCACCGGTGGAGGCCAAAGGCCAAAAAAATTGCTCATCTGTGAATGGCATCGTGTCACGTAGATATTCAGGTCCCTGAGAAAAATCAAACATTTTGAAATTTCTAATTGCCGGCCGAGCTATTGACGAGTGATCAAGGCCAACTTTGTATGAACATTTTGTACTGAAAATCGATTTCCTATAGAAGCCCTCCGCAAGTACTGTCTGCCGCAAATACCTACCGGGTGAACGACCCGAGTCATTATATATATATAAAGCTACAATGCGATATACTCACTGATCTAACATCCATACGTTTTCTCGGAAATGGCAAGAGTTGGACGAAAATGATGTATGAGAAAGTTGTAGGGAATGTACGATATACGGCCATCCTATGGAGCCGATTTTTGAATTTCGAACGCGTTCCACTACGCGAGGGTGCTAACTCTGTCGTTTACCGACCGATTTGGATGAAATTTTCACCCGGCCTTTTCTTCGACACGCCATTTTCGGTTCCGCCGACGGTCGTTCCAAATTCAAAATACCACCGGAGCTATAGCCCTCCGAAAATCGGCCTTTTTTCGACCTCTACGCAAAAAAGTCGGCAGCCAACTGGGCGCATGCCAGGGACCAGCCGTAAACGGCATCGTGTCGTCAAAGGACCCAGGTATATGAGAAAAATCCGACATTCTGACATTTCAAGATGGCGGCTGAGATATTGGCTTTCAAAGGTGTCAAATTTACTATGGAGAATTTCTACAAAAAATTTGTACTGAAAATCATCTTTTTCGTAGAAAATCTTAATTTTTTTGTACCATCGACAGAGGCTAAGCGCCAAAATGAGTACTTGGCTGAGAATGGCGTCACCACGCCGAGGTGCTGTGGCATTCCAGTTGGCCATCGACTCATCAAAGTTTGAAAATCACCCACTTTAATAGAAAAATTTCACCCAAAATAGGACTTTTCATACAAAAATGCATTTTTTTACTACTACCGCTGGAGGCCAAAGGCCGAAACTACTACTCGGCTGGGAGCGGCTAATCAGAGCCGAGGTGTTGTAGCATTCCAGTTGGCCATCGACTCATCAAAGTTTGAAAATCACCCACTTTAATAGAAAATTTTCACCCGAAATAGGATTTTTCATACAAAAATGCATTTCTTTAGTACCACCGACGGAGGCCAAAGGCCAAAACTACTACTCGGCTAGGAGTGGCTACTTAGTGCCGAGGTGCTGTGGCATTGCAGTTGGCCATCGACTCATCAAAGTTTGAAAATCACGCACTTTAATAGAAAATTTTCACCCAAAATAGGACTTTTCATACAAAAATGCATTTTTTTAGTACCACCGGTGGAGGCCAAAGGCCAAAAAAATTGCTCATCTGTGAATGGCATCGTGTCACGTAGATATTCAGGTCCCTGAGAAAAATCAAACATTTTGAAATTTCTAATTGCCGGCCGAGCTATTGACGAGTGATCAAGGCCAACTTTGTATGAACATTTTGTACTGAAAATCGATTTCCTATAGAAGCCCTCCGCAAGTACTGTCTGCCGCAAATACCTACCGGGTGAACGACCCGAGTCATTATATATATATAAAGCTACAATGCGATATACTCACTGATCTAACATCCATACGTTTTCTCGGAAATGGCAAGAGTTGGACGAAAATGATGTATGAGAAAGTTGTAGGGAATGTACGATATACGGCCATCCTATGGAGCCGATTTTTGAATTTCGAACGCGTTCCACTACGCGAGGGTGCTAACTCTGTCGTTTACCGACCGATTTGGATGAAATTTTCACCCGGCCTTTTCTTCGACACGCCATTTTCGGTTCCGCCGACGGTCGTTCCAAATTCAAAATACCACCGGAGCTATAGCCCTCCGAAAATCGGCCTTTTTTCGACCTCTACGCAAAAAAGTCGGCAGCCAACTGGGCGCATGCCAGGGACCAGCCGTAAACGGCATCGTGTCGTCAAAGGACCCAGGTATATGAGAAAAATCCGACATTCTGACATTTCAAGATGGCGGCTGAGATATTGGCTTTCAAAGGTGTCAAATTTACTATGGAGAATTTCTACAAAAAATTTGTACTGAAAATCATCTTTTTCGTAGAAAATCTTAATTTTTTTGTACCATCGACAGAGGCTAAGCGCCAAAATGAGTACTTGGCTGAGAATGGCGTCACCACGCCGAGGTGCTGTGGCATTCCAGTTGGCCATCGACTCATCAAAGTTTGAAAATCACCCACTTTAATAGAAAAATTTCACCCAAAATAGGACTTTTCATACAAAAATGCATTTTTTTACTACTACCGCTGGAGGCCAAAGGCCGAAACTACTACTCGGCTGGGAGCGGCTAATCAGAGCCGAGGTGTTGTAGCATTCCAGTTGGCCATCGACTCATCAAAGTTTGAAAATCACCCACTTTAATAGAAAATTTTCACCCGAAATAGGATTTTTCATACAAAAATGCATTTCTTTAGTACCACCGACGGAGGCCAAAGGCCAAAACTACTACTCGGCTAGGAGTGGCTACTTAGTGCCGAGGTGCTGTGGCATTGCAGTTGGCCATCGACTCATCAAAGTTTGAAAATCACGCACTTTAATAGAAAATTTTCACCCAAAATAGGACTTTTCATACAAAAATGCATTTTTTTAGTACCACCGGTGGAGGCCAAAGGCCAAAAAAATTGCTCATCTGTGAATGGCATCGTGTCACGTAGATATTCAGGTCCCTGAGAAAAATCAAACATTTTGAAATTTCTAATTGCCGGCCGAGCTATTGACGAGTGATCAAGGCCAACTTTGTATGAACATTTTGTACTGAAAATCGATTTCCTATAGAAGCCCTCCGCAAGTACTGTCTGCCGCAAATACCTACCGGGTGAACGACCCGAGTCATTATATATATATAAAGCTACAATGCGATATACTCACTGATCTAACATCCATACGTTTTCTCGGAAATGGCAAGAGTTGGACGAAAATGATGTATGAGAAAGTTGTAGGGAATGTACGATATACGGCCATCCTATGGAGCCGATTTTTGAATTTCGAACGCGTTCCACTACGCGAGGGTGCTAACTCTGTCGTTTACCGACCGATTTGGATGAAATTTTCACCCGGCCTTTTCTTCGACACGCCATTTTCGGTTCCGCCGACGGTCGTTCCAAATTCAAAATACCACCGGAGCTATAGCCCTCCGAAAATCGGCCTTTTTTCGACCTCTACGCAAAAAAGTCGGCAGCCAACTGGGCGCATGCCAGGGACCAGCCGTAAACGGCATCGTGTCGTCAAAGGACCCAGGTATATGAGAAAAATCCGACATTCTGACATTTCAAGATGGCGGCTGAGATATTGGCTTTCAAAGGTGTCAAATTTACTATGGAGAA
This sequence comes from Yponomeuta sedellus, assembly GCA_934045075.1. Taxonomy (NCBI): domain Eukaryota; kingdom Metazoa; phylum Arthropoda; class Insecta; order Lepidoptera; family Yponomeutidae; genus Yponomeuta; species Yponomeuta sedellus. The sequence continues at coordinate 10,061,210 of OW203743.1, forward strand.
TTTCTACAAAAAATTTGTACTGAAAATCATCTTTTTCGTAGAAAATCTTAATTTTTTTGTACCATCGACAGAGGCTAAGCGCCAAAATGAGTACTTGGCTGAGAATGGCGTCACCACGCCGAGGTGCTGTGGCATTCCAGTTGGCCATCGACTCATCAAAGTTTGAAAATCACCCACTTTAATAGAAAATTTTCACCCGAAATAGGATTTTTCATACAAAAATGCATTTCTTTAGTACCACCGACGGAGGCCAAAGGCCAAAACTACAACTCGGCTAGGAGCGGCTACTTAGTGCCGAGGTGCTGTGGCATTCCAGTTGGCCATCGACTCATCAAAGTTTGAAAATCACCCACTTTAATAGAAAAATTTCACCCAAAATAGGACTTTTCATACAAAAATGCATTTTTTTACTACTACCGCTGGAGGCCAAAGGCCGAAACTACTACTCGGCTGGGAGCGGCTAATCAGAGCCGAGGTGTTGTAGCATTCCAGTTGGCCATCGACTCATCAAAGTTTGAAAATCACCCACTTTAATAGAAAATTTTCACCCGAAATAGGATTTTTCATACAAAAATGCATTTCTTTAGTACCACCGACGGAGGCCAAAGGCCAAAACTACTACTCGGCTAGGAGTGGCTACTTAGTGCCGAGGTGCTGTGGCATTGCAGTTGGCCATCGACTCATCAAAGTTTGAAAATCACGCACTTTAATAGAAAATTTTCACCCAAAATAGGACTTTTCATACAAAAATGCATTTTTTTAGTACCACCGGTGGAGGCCAAAGGCCAAAAAAATTGCTCATCTGTGAATGGCATCGTGTCACGTAGATATTCAGGTCCCTGAGAAAAATCAAACATTTTGAAATTTCTAATTGCCGGCCGAGCTATTGACGAGTGATCAAGGCCAACTTTGTATGAACATTTTGTACTGAAAATCGATTTCCTATAGAAGCCCTCCGCAAGTACTGTCTGCCGCAAATACCTACCGGGTGAACGACCCGAGTCATTATATATATATAAAGCTACAATGCGATATACTCACTGATCTAACATCCATACGTTTTCTCGGAAATGGCAAGAGTTGGACGAAAATGATGTATGAGAAAGTTGTAGGGAATGTACGATATACGGCCATCCTATGGAGCCGATTTTTGAATTTCGAACGCGTTCCACTACGCGAGGGTGCTAACTCTGTCGTTTACCGACCGATTTGGATGAAATTTTCACCCGGCCTTTTCTTCGACACGCCATTTTCGGTTCCGCCGACGGTCGTTCCAAATTCAAAATACCACCGGAGCTATAGCCCTCCGAAAATCGGCCTTTTTTCGACCTCTACGCAAAAAAGTCGGCAGCCAACTGGGCGCATGCCAGGGACCAGCCGTAAACGGCATCGTGTCGTCAAAGGACCCAGGTATATGAGAAAAATCCGACATTCTGACATTTCAAGATGGCGGCTGAGATATTGGCTTTCAAAGGTGTCAAATTTACTATGGAGAATTTCTACAAAAAATTTGTACTGAAAATCATCTTTTTCGTAGAAAATCTTAATTTTTTTGTACCATCGACAGAGGCTAAGCGCCAAAATGAGTACTTGGCTGAGAATGGCGTCACCACGCCGAGGTGCTGTGGCATTCCAGTTGGCCATCGACTCATCAAAGTTTGAAAATCACCCACTTTAATAGAAAAATTTCACCCAAAATAGGACTTTTCATACAAAAATGCATTTTTTTACTACTACCGCTGGAGGCCAAAGGCCGAAACTACTACTCGGCTGGGAGCGGCTAATCAGAGCCGAGGTGTTGTAGCATTCCAGTTGGCCATCGACTCATCAAAGTTTGAAAATCACCCACTTTAATAGAAAATTTTCACCCGAAATAGGATTTTTCATACAAAAATGCATTTCTTTAGTACCACCGACGGAGGCCAAAGGCCAAAACTACTACTCGGCTAGGAGTGGCTACTTAGTGCCGAGGTGCTGTGGCATTGCAGTTGGCCATCGACTCATCAAAGTTTGAAAATCACGCACTTTAATAGAAAATTTTCACCCAAAATAGGACTTTTCATACAAAAATGCATTTTTTTAGTACCACCGGTGGAGGCCAAAGGCCAAAAAAATTGCTCATCTGTGAATGGCATCGTGTCACGTAGATATTCAGGTCCCTGAGAAAAATCAAACATTTTGAAATTTCTAATTGCCGGCCGAGCTATTGACGAGTGATCAAGGCCAACTTTGTATGAACATTTTGTACTGAAAATCGATTTCCTATAGAAGCCCTCCGCAAGTACTGTCTGCCGCAAATACCTACCGGGTGAACGACCCGAGTCATTATATATATATAAAGCTACAATGCGATATACTCACTGATCTAACATCCATACGTTTTCTCGGAAATGGCAAGAGTTGGACGAAAATGATGTATGAGAAAGTTGTAGGGAATGTACGATATACGGCCATCCTATGGAGCCGATTTTTGAATTTCGAACGCGTTCCACTACGCGAGGGTGCTAACTCTGTCGTTTACCGACCGATTTGGATGAAATTTTCACCCGGCCTTTTCTTCGACACGCCATTTTCGGTTCCGCCGACGGTCGTTCCAAATTCAAAATACCACCGGAGCTATAGCCCTCCGAAAATCGGCCTTTTTTCGACCTCTACGCAAAAAAGTCGGCAGCCAACTGGGCGCATGCCAGGGACCAGCCGTAAACGGCATCGTGTCGTCAAAGGACCCAGGTATATGAGAAAAATCCGACATTCTGACATTTCAAGATGGCGGCTGAGATATTGGCTTTCAAAGGTGTCAAATTTACTATGGAGAATTTCTACAAAAAATTTGTACTGAAAATCATCTTTTTCGTAGAAAATCTTAATTTTTTTGTACCATCGACAGAGGCTAAGCGCCAAAATGAGTACTTGGCTGAGAATGGCGTCACCACGCCGAGGTGCTGTGGCATTCCAGTTGGCCATCGACTCATCAAAGTTTGAAAATCACCCACTTTAATAGAAAAATTTCACCCAAAATAGGACTTTTCATACAAAAATGCATTTTTTTACTACTACCGCTGGAGGCCAAAGGCCGAAACTACTACTCGGCTGGGAGCGGCTAATCAGAGCCGAGGTGTTGTAGCATTCCAGTTGGCCATCGACTCATCAAAGTTTGAAAATCACCCACTTTAATAGAAAATTTTCACCCGAAATAGGATTTTTCATACAAAAATGCATTTCTTTAGTACCACCGACGGAGGCCAAAGGCCAAAACTACTACTCGGCTAGGAGTGGCTACTTAGTGCCGAGGTGCTGTGGCATTGCAGTTGGCCATCGACTCATCAAAGTTTGAAAATCACGCACTTTAATAGAAAATTTTCACCCAAAATAGGACTTTTCATACAAAAATGCATTTTTTTAGTACCACCGGTGGAGGCCAAAGGCCAAAAAAATTGCTCATCTGTGAATGGCATCGTGTCACGTAGATATTCAGGTCCCTGAGAAAAATCAAACATTTTGAAATTTCTAATTGCCGGCCGAGCTATTGACGAGTGATCAAGGCCAACTTTGTATGAACATTTTGTACTGAAAATCGATTTCCTATAGAAGCCCTCCGCAAGTACTGTCTGCCGCAAATACCTACCGGGTGAACGACCCGAGTCATTATATATATATAAAGCTACAATGCGATATACTCACTGATCTAACATCCATACGTTTTCTCGGAAATGGCAAGAGTTGGACGAAAATGATGTATGAGAAAGTTGTAGGGAATGTACGATATACGGCCATCCTATGGAGCCGATTTTTGAATTTCGAACGCGTTCCACTACGCGAGGGTGCTAACTCTGTCGTTTACCGACCGATTTGGATGAAATTTTCACCCGGCCTTTTCTTCGACACGCCATTTTCGGTTCCGCCGACGGTCGTTCCAAATTCAAAATACCACCGGAGCTATAGCCCTCCGAAAATCGGCCTTTTTTCGACCTCTACGCAAAAAAGTCGGCAGCCAACTGGGCGCATGCCAGGGACCAGCCGTAAACGGCATCGTGTCGTCAAAGGACCCAGGTATATGAGAAAAATCCGACATTCTGACATTTCAAGATGGCGGCTGAGATATTGGCTTTCAAAGGTGTCAAATTTACTATGGAGAATTTCTACAAAAAATTTGTACTGAAAATCATCTTTTTCGTAGAAAATCTTAATTTTTTTGTACCATCGACAGAGGCTAAGCGCCAAAATGAGTACTTGGCTGAGAATGGCGTCACCACGCCGAGGTGCTGTGGCATTCCAGTTGGCCATCGACTCATCAAAGTTTGAAAATCACCCACTTTAATAGAAAATTTTCACCCGAAATAGGATTTTTCATACAAAAATGCATTTCTTTAGTACCACCGACGGAGGCCAAAGGCCAAAACTACAACTCGGCTAGGAGCGGCTACTTAGTGCCGAGGTGCTGTGGCATTCCAGTTGGCCATCGACTCATCAAAGTTTGAAAATCACCCACTTTAATAGAAAAATTTCACCCAAAATAGGACTTTTCATACAAAAATGCATTTTTTTACTACTACCGCTGGAGGCCAAAGGCCGAAACTACTACTCGGCTGGGAGCGGCTAATCAGAGCCGAGGTGTTGTAGCATTCCAGTTGGCCATCGACTCATCAAAGTTTGAAAATCACCCACTTTAATAGAAAATTTTCACCCGAAATAGGATTTTTCATACAAAAATGCATTTCTTTAGTACCACCGACGGAGGCCAAAGGCCAAAACTACTACTCGGCTAGGAGTGGCTACTTAGTGCCGAGGTGCTGTGGCATTGCAGTTGGCCATCGACTCATCAAAGTTTGAAAATCACGCACTTTAATAGAAAATTTTCACCCAAAATAGGACTTTTCATACAAAAATGCATTTTTTTAGTACCACCGGTGGAGGCCAAAGGCCAAAAAAATTGCTCATCTGTGAATGGCATCGTGTCACGTAGATATTCAGGTCCCTGAGAAAAATCAAACATTTTGAAATTTCTAATTGCCGGCCGAGCTATTGACGAGTGATCAAGGCCAACTTTGTATGAACATTTTGTACTGAAAATCGATTTCCTATAGAAGCCCTCCGCAAGTACTGTCTGCCGCAAATACCTACCGGGTGAACGACCCGAGTCATTATATATATATAAAGCTACAATGCGATATACTCACTGATCTAACATCCATACGTTTTCTCGGAAATGGCAAGAGTTGGACGAAAATGATGTATGAGAAAGTTGTAGGGAATGTACGATATACGGCCATCCTATGGAGCCGATTTTTGAATTTCGAACGCGTTCCACTACGCGAGGGTGCTAACTCTGTCGTTTACCGACCGATTTGGATGAAATTTTCACCCGGCCTTTTCTTCGACACGCCATTTTCGGTTCCGCCGACGGTCGTTCCAAATTCAAAATACCACCGGAGCTATAGCCCTCCGAAAATCGGCCTTTTTTCGACCTCTACGCAAAAAAGTCGGCAGCCAACTGGGCGCATGCCAGGGACCAGCCGTAAACGGCATCGTGTCGTCAAAGGACCCAGGTATATGAGAAAAATCCGACATTCTGACATTTCAAGATGGCGGCTGAGATATTGGCTTTCAAAGGTGTCAAATTTACTATGGAGAATTTCTACAAAAAATTTGTACTGAAAATCATCTTTTTCGTAGAAAATCTTAATTTTTTTGTACCATCGACAGAGGCTAAGCGCCAAAATGAGTACTTGGCTGAGAATGGCGTCACCACGCCGAGGTGCTGTGGCATTCCAGTTGGCCATCGACTCATCAAAGTTTGAAAATCACCCACTTTAATAGAAAAATTTCACCCAAAATAGGACTTTTCATACAAAAATGCATTTTTTTACTACTACCGCTGGAGGCCAAAGGCCGAAACTACTACTCGGCTGGGAGCGGCTAATCAGAGCCGAGGTGTTGTAGCATTCCAGTTGGCCATCGACTCATCAAAGTTTGAAAATCACCCACTTTAATAGAAAATTTTCACCCGAAATAGGATTTTTCATACAAAAATGCATTTCTTTAGTACCACCGACGGAGGCCAAAGGCCAAAACTACTACTCGGCTAGGAGTGGCTACTTAGTGCCGAGGTGCTGTGGCATTGCAGTTGGCCATCGACTCATCAAAGTTTGAAAATCACGCACTTTAATAGAAAATTTTCACCCAAAATAGGACTTTTCATACAAAAATGCATTTTTTTAGTACCACCGGTGGAGGCCAAAGGCCAAAAAAATTGCTCATCTGTGAATGGCATCGTGTCACGTAGATATTCAGGTCCCTGAGAAAAATCAAACATTTTGAAATTTCTAATTGCCGGCCGAGCTATTGACGAGTGATCAAGGCCAACTTTGTATGAACATTTTGTACTGAAAATCGATTTCCTATAGAAGCCCTCCGCAAGTACTGTCTGCCGCAAATACCTACCGGGTGAACGACCCGAGTCATTATATATATATAAAGCTACAATGCGATATACTCACTGATCTAACATCCATACGTTTTCTCGGAAATGGCAAGAGTTGGACGAAAATGATGTATGAGAAAGTTGTAGGGAATGTACGATATACGGCCATCCTATGGAGCCGATTTTTGAATTTCGAACGCGTTCCACTACGCGAGGGTGCTAACTCTGTCGTTTACCGACCGATTTGGATGAAATTTTCACCCGGCCTTTTCTTCGACACGCCATTTTCGGTTCCGCCGACGGTCGTTCCAAATTCAAAATACCACCGGAGCTATAGCCCTCCGAAAATCGGCCTTTTTTCGACCTCTACGCAAAAAAGTCGGCAGCCAACTGGGCGCATGCCAGGGACCAGCCGTAAACGGCATCGTGTCGTCAAAGGACCCAGGTATATGAGAAAAATCCGACATTCTGACATTTCAAGATGGCGGCTGAGATATTGGCTTTCAAAGGTGTCAAATTTACTATGGAGAATTTCTACAAAAAATTTGTACTGAAAATCATCTTTTTCGTAGAAAATCTTAATTTTTTTGTACCATCGACAGAGGCTAAGCGCCAAAATGAGTACTTGGCTGAGAATGGCGTCACCACGCCGAGGTGCTGTGGCATTCCAGTTGGCCATCGACTCATCAAAGTTTGAAAATCACCCACTTTAATAGAAAAATTTCACCCAAAATAGGACTTTTCATACAAAAATGCATTTTTTTACTACTACCGCTGGAGGCCAAAGGCCGAAACTACTACTCGGCTGGGAGCGGCTAATCAGAGCCGAGGTGTTGTAGCATTCCAGTTGGCCATCGACTCATCAAAGTTTGAAAATCACCCACTTTAATAGAAAATTTTCACCCGAAATAGGATTTTTCATACAAAAATGCATTTCTTTAGTACCACCGACGGAGGCCAAAGGCCAAAACTACTACTCGGCTAGGAGTGGCTACTTAGTGCCGAGGTGCTGTGGCATTGCAGTTGGCCATCGACTCATCAAAGTTTGAAAATCACGCACTTTAATAGAAAATTTTCACCCAAAATAGGACTTTTCATACAAAAATGCATTTTTTTAGTACCACCGGTGGAGGCCAAAGGCCAAAAAAATTGCTCATCTGTGAATGGCATCGTGTCACGTAGATATTCAGGTCCCTGAGAAAAATCAAACATTTTGAAATTTCTAATTGCCGGCCGAGCTATTGACGAGTGATCAAGGCCAACTTTGTATGAACATTTTGTACTGAAAATCGATTTCCTATAGAAGCCCTCCGCAAGTACTGTCTGCCGCAAATACCTACCGGGTGAACGACCCGAGTCATTATATATATATAAAGCTACAATGCGATATACTCACTGATCTAACATCCATACGTTTTCTCGGAAATGGCAAGAGTTGGACGAAAATGATGTATGAGAAAGTTGTAGGGAATGTACGATATACGGCCATCCTATGGAGCCGATTTTTGAATTTCGAACGCGTTCCACTACGCGAGGGTGCTAACTCTGTCGTTTACCGACCGATTTGGATGAAATTTTCACCCGGCCTTTTCTTCGACACGCCATTTTCGGTTCCGCCGACGGTCGTTCCAAATTCAAAATACCACCGGAGCTATAGCCCTCCGAAAATCGGCCTTTTTTCGACCTCTACGCAAAAAAGTCGGCAGCCAACTGGGCGCATGCCAGGGACCAGCCGTAAACGGCATCGTGTCGTCAAAGGACCCAGGTATATGAGAAAAATCCGACATTCTGACATTTCAAGATGGCGGCTGAGATATTGGCTTTCAAAGGTGTCAAATTTACTATGGAGAATTTCTACAAAAAATTTGTACTGAAAATCATCTTTTTCGTAGAAAATCTTAATTTTTTTGTACCATCGACAGAGGCTAAGCGCCAAAATGAGTACTTGGCTGAGAATGGCGTCACCACGCCGAGGTGCTGTGGCATTCCAGTTGGCCATCGACTCATCAAAGTTTGAAAATCACCCACTTTAATAGAAAAATTTCACCCAAAATAGGACTTTTCATACAAAAATGCATTTTTTTACTACTACCGCTGGAGGCCAAAGGCCGAAACTACTACTCGGCTGGGAGCGGCTAATCAGAGCCGAGGTGTTGTAGCATTCCAGTTGGCCATCGACTCATCAAAGTTTGAAAATCACCCACTTTAATAGAAAATTTTCACCCGAAATAGGATTTTTCATACAAAAATGCATTTCTTTAGTACCACCGACGGAGGCCAAAGGCCAAAACTACTACTCGGCTAGGAGTGGCTACTTAGTGCCGAGGTGCTGTGGCATTGCAGTTGGCCATCGACTCATCAAAGTTTGAAAATCACGCACTTTAATAGAAAATTTTCACCCAAAATAGGACTTTTCATACAAAAATGCATTTTTTTAGTACCACCGGTGGAGGCCAAAGGCCAAAAAAATTGCTCATCTGTGAATGGCATCGTGTCACGTAGATATTCAGGTCCCTGAGAAAAATCAAACATTTTGAAATTTCTAATTGCCGGCCGAGCTATTGACGAGTGATCAAGGCCAACTTTGTATGAACATTTTGTACTGAAAATCGATTTCCTATAGAAGCCCTCCGCAAGTACTGTCTGCCGCAAATACCTACCGGGTGAACGACCCGAGTCATTATATATATATAAAGCTACAATGCGATATACTCACTGATCTAACATCCATACGTTTTCTCGGAAATGGCAAGAGTTGGACGAAAATGATGTATGAGAAAGTTGTAGGGAATGTACGATATACGGCCATCCTATGGAGCCGATTTTTGAATTTCGAACGCGTTCCACTACGCGAGGGTGCTAACTCTGTCGTTTACCGACCGATTTGGATGAAATTTTCACCCGGCCTTTTCTTCGACACGCCATTTTCGGTTCCGCCGACGGTCGTTCCAAATTCAAAATACCACCGGAGCTATAGCCCTCCGAAAATCGGCCTTTTTTCGACCTCTACGCAAAAAAGTCGGCAGCCAACTGGGCGCATGCCAGGGACCAGCCGTAAACGGCATCGTGTCGTCAAAGGACCCAGGTATATGAGAAAAATCCGACATTCTGACATTTCAAGATGGCGGCTGAGATATTGGCTTTCAAAGGTGTCAAATTTACTATGGAGAATTTCTACAAAAAATTTGTACTGAAAATCATCTTTTTCGTAGAAAATCTTAATTTTTTTGTACCATCGACAGAGGCTAAGCGCCAAAATGAGTACTTGGCTGAGAATGGCGTCACCACGCCGAGGTGCTGTGGCATTCCAGTTGGCCATCGACTCATCAAAGTTTGAAAATCACCCACTTTAATAGAAAATTTTCACCCGAAATAGGATTTTTCATACAAAAATGCATTTCTTTAGTACCACCGACGGAGGCCAAAGGCCAAAACTACAACTCGGCTAGGAGCGGCTACTTAGTGCCGAGGTGCTGTGGCATTCCAGTTGGCCATCGACTCATCAAAGTTTGAAAATCACCCACTTTAATAGAAAAATTTCACCCAAAATAGGACTTTTCATACAAAAATGCATTTTTTTACTACTACCGCTGGAGGCCAAAGGCCGAAACTACTACTCGGCTGGGAGCGGCTAATCAGAGCCGAGGTGTTGTAGCATTCCAGTTGGCCATCGACTCATCAAAGTTTGAAAATCACCCACTTTAATAGAAAATTTTCACCCGAAATAGGATTTTTCATACAAAAATGCATTTCTTTAGTACCACCGACGGAGGCCAAAGGCCAAAACTACTACTCGGCTAGGAGTGGCTACTTAGTGCCGAGGTGCTGTGGCATTGCAGTTGGCCATCGACTCATCAAAGTTTGAAAATCACGCACTTTAATAGAAAATTTTCACCCAAAATAGGACTTTTCATACAAAAATGCATTTTTTTAGTACCACCGGTGGAGGCCAAAGGCCAAAAAAATTGCTCATCTGTGAATGGCATCGTGTCACGTAGATATTCAGGTCCCTGAGAAAAATCAAACATTTTGAAATTTCTAATTGCCGGCCGAGCTATTGACGAGTGATCAAGGCCAACTTTGTATGAACATTTTGTACTGAAAATCGATTTCCTATAGAAGCCCTCCGCAAGTACTGTCTGCCGCAAATACCTACCGGGTGAACGACCCGAGTCATTATATATATATAAAGCTACAATGCGATATACTCACTGATCTAACATCCATACGTTTTCTCGGAAATGGCAAGAGTTGGACGAAAATGATGTATGAGAAAGTTGTAGGGAATGTACGATATACGGCCATCCTATGGAGCCGATTTTTGAATTTCGAACGCGTTCCACTACGCGAGGGTGCTAACTCTGTCGTTTACCGACCGATTTGGATGAAATTTTCACCCGGCCTTTTCTTCGACACGCCATTTTCGGTTCCGCCGACGGTCGTTCCAAATTCAAAATACCACCGGAGCTATAGCCCTCCGAAAATCGGCCTTTTTTCGACCTCTACGCAAAAAAGTCGGCAGCCAACTGGGCGCATGCCAGGGACCAGCCGTAAACGGCATCGTGTCGTCAAAGGACCCAGGTATATGAGAAAAATCCGACATTCTGACATTTCAAGATGGCGGCTGAGATATTGGCTTTCAAAGGTGTCAAATTTACTATGGAGAATTTCTACAAAAAATTTGTACTGAAAATCATCTTTTTCGTAGAAAATCTTAATTTTTTTGTACCATCGACAGAGGCTAAGCGCCAAAATGAGTACTTGGCTGAGAATGGCGTCACCACGCCGAGGTGCTGTGGCATTCCAGTTGGCCATCGACTCATCAAAGTTTGAAAATCACCCACTTTAATAGAAAAATTTCACCCAAAATAGGACTTTTCATACAAAAATGCATTTTTTTACTACTACCGCTGGAGGCCAAAGGCCGAAACTACTACTCGGCTGGGAGCGGCTAATCAGAGCCGAGGTGTTGTAGCATTCCAGTTGGCCATCGACTCATCAAAGTTTGAAAATCACCCACTTTAATAGAAAATTTTCACCCGAAATAGGATTTTTCATACAAAAATGCATTTCTTTAGTACCACCGACGGAGGCCAAAGGCCAAAACTACTACTCGGCTAGGAGTGGCTACTTAGTGCCGAGGTGCTGTGGCATTGCAGTTGGCCATCGACTCATCAAAGTTTGAAAATCACGCACTTTAATAGAAAATTTTCACCCAAAATAGGACTTTTCATACAAAAATGCATTTTTTTAGTACCACCGGTGGAGGCCAAAGGCCAAAAAAATTGCTCATCTGTGAATGGCATCGTGTCACGTAGATATTCAGGTCCCTGAGAAAAATCAAACATTTTGAAATTTCTAATTGCCGGCCGAGCTATTGACGAGTGATCAAGGCCAACTTTGTATGAACATTTTGTACTGAAAATCGATTTCCTATAGAAGCCCTCCGCAAGTACTGTCTGCCGCAAATACCTACCGGGTGAACGACCCGAGTCATTATATATATATAAAGCTACAATGCGATATACTCACTGATCTAACATCCATACGTTTTCTCGGAAATGGCAAGAGTTGGACGAAAATGATGTATGAGAAAGTTGTAGGGAATGTACGATATACGGCCATCCTATGGAGCCGATTTTTGAATTTCGAACGCGTTCCACTACGCGAGGGTGCTAACTCTGTCGTTTACCGACCGATTTGGATGAAATTTTCACCCGGCCTTTTCTTCGACACGCCATTTTCGGTTCCGCCGACGGTCGTTCCAAATTCAAAATACCACCGGAGCTATAGCCCTCCGAAAATCGGCCTTTTTTCGACCTCTACGCAAAAAAGTCGGCAGCCAACTGGGCGCATGCCAGGGACCAGCCGTAAACGGCATCGTGTCGTCAAAGGACCCAGGTATATGAGAAAAATCCGACATTCTGACATTTCAAGATGGCGGCTGAGATATTGGCTTTCAAAGGTGTCAAATTTACTATGGAGAATTTCTACAAAAAATTTGTACTGAAAATCATCTTTTTCGTAGAAAATCTTAATTTTTTTGTACCATCGACAGAGGCTAAGCGCCAAAATGAGTACTTGGCTGAGAATGGCGTCACCACGCCGAGGTGCTGTGGCATTCCAGTTGGCCATCGACTCATCAAAGTTTGAAAATCACCCACTTTAATAGAAAAATTTCACCCAAAATAGGACTTTTCATACAAAAATGCATTTTTTTACTACTACCGCTGGAGGCCAAAGGCCGAAACTACTACTCGGCTGGGAGCGGCTAATCAGAGCCGAGGTGTTGTAGCATTCCAGTTGGCCATCGACTCATCAAAGTTTGAAAATCACCCACTTTAATAGAAAATTTTCACCCGAAATAGGATTTTTCATACAAAAATGCATTTCTTTAGTACCACCGACGGAGGCCAAAGGCCAAAACTACTACTCGGCTAGGAGTGGCTACTTAGTGCCGAGGTGCTGTGGCATTGCAGTTGGCCATCGACTCATCAAAGTTTGAAAATCACGCACTTTAATAGAAAATTTTCACCCAAAATAGGACTTTTCATACAAAAATGCATTTTTTTAGTACCACCGGTGGAGGCCAAAGGCCAAAAAAATTGCTCATCTGTGAATGGCATCGTGTCACGTAGATATTCAGGTCCCTGAGAAAAATCAAACATTTTGAAATTTCTAATTGCCGGCCGAGCTATTGACGAGTGATCAAGGCCAACTTTGTATGAACATTTTGTACTGAAAATCGATTTCCTATAGAAGCCCTCCGCAAGTACTGTCTGCCGCAAATACCTACCGGGTGAACGACCCGAGTCATTATATATATATAAAGCTACAATGCGATATACTCACTGATCTAACATCCATACGTTTTCTCGGAAATGGCAAGAGTTGGACGAAAATGATGTATGAGAAAGTTGTAGGGAATGTACGATATACGGCCATCCTATGGAGCCGATTTTTGAATTTCGAACGCGTTCCACTACGCGAGGGTGCTAACTCTGTCGTTTACCGACCGATTTGGATGAAATTTTCACCCGGCCTTTTCTTCGACACGCCATTTTCGGTTCCGCCGACGGTCGTTCCAAATTCAAAATACCACCGGAGCTATAGCCCTCCGAAAATCGGCCTTTTTTCGACCTCTACGCAAAAAAGTCGGCAGCCAACTGGGCGCATGCCAGGGACCAGCCGTAAACGGCATCGTGTCGTCAAAGGACCCAGGTATATGAGAAAAATCCGACATTCTGACATTTCAAGATGGCGGCTGAGATATTGGCTTTCAAAGGTGTCAAATTTACTATGGAGAATTTCTACAAAAAATTTGTACTGAAAATCATCTTTTTCGTAGAAAATCTTAATTTTTTTGTACCATCGACAGAGGCTAAGCGCCAAAATGAGTACTTGGCTGAGAATGGCGTCACCACGCCGAGGTGCTGTGGCATTCCAGTTGGCCATCGACTCATCAAAGTTTGAAAATCACCCACTTTAATAGAAAAATTTCACCCAAAATAGGACTTTTCATACAAAAATGCATTTTTTTACTACTACCGCTGGAGGCCAAAGGCCGAAACTACTACTCGGCTGGGAGCGGCTAATCAGAGCCGAGGTGTTGTAGCATTCCAGTTGGCCATCGACTCATCAAAGTTTGAAAATCACCCACTTTAATAGAAAATTTTCACCCGAAATAGGATTTTTCATACAAAAATGCATTTCTTTAGTACCACCGACGGAGGCCAAAGGCCAAAACTACTACTCGGCTAGGAGTGGCTACTTAGTGCCGAGGTGCTGTGGCATTGCAGTTGGCCATCGACTCATCAAAGTTTGAAAATCACGCACTTTAATAGAAAATTTTCACCCAAAATAGGACTTTTCATACAAAAATGCATTTTTTTAGTACCACCGGTGGAGGCCAAAGGCCAAAAAAATTGCTCATCTGTGAATGGCATCGTGTCACGTAGATATTCAGGTCCCTGAGAAAAATCAAACATTTTGAAATTTCTAATTGCCGGCCGAGCTATTGACGAGTGATCAAGGCCAACTTTGTATGAACATTTTGTACTGAAAATCGATTTCCTATAGAAGCCCTCCGCAAGTACTGTCTGCCGCAAATACCTACCGGGTGAACGACCCGAGTCATTATATATATATAAAGCTACAATGCGATATACTCACTGATCTAACATCCATACGTTTTCTCGGAAATGGCAAGAGTTGGACGAAAATGATGTATGAGAAAGTTGTAGGGAATGTACGATATACGGCCATCCTATGGAGCCGATTTTTGAATTTCGAACGCGTTCCACTACGCGAGGGTGCTAACTCTGTCGTTTACCGACCGATTTGGATGAAATTTTCACCCGGCCTTTTCTTCGACACGCCATTTTCGGTTATAATTCTAAGTCTCGTTTTTTCCGGCTCGAAGGACCAACTTCAAAAAAAATTATTAACTAAAACTTTAATGCGGCCAATATAATTAATTACTGAAATGTTTAAAAAAACGCTTCTTTAATGCTCTATTTAAATGTTCAAGTGACATTTTGAGTGGTTGAAAACAATTTGCAATAATGAAACAATTCACGGAACGCAGCAGAATTAGTATTAACAGTTAAGGCCCCAGTACACATTGGCCCATGCTGGCCCACTCTTGTCATGGCCATTGTGTACAGGGCAATGGTGTGTAGTGGCGGACACTAATTTGTCCATCGTGGCGCGCAATCGGGAAGTTGTCGGTTTTTTGGGCACACTTCAAAGGAATCGTGGCCTAGCGTGTCCCATCCGGGTTTACACAGTCTCCTATCGTTTAGTTCGTCACTGACCGCTGCGCTTACCGGGATGATCATTGGTCATAGAATACTTTTTTGTGAAAATACTTGAGTTTTAAATCGTCCAAAATATCCGTATGCCACAATGAAGGTAAATTAATAGATCTTCAAGTTTGTTGATTTATCTGAGCCCATAATTTTGCACATTTTGCGGCATTTTTTTTTAATAACTTGGTGGTGTACATACTTCTGCAACAATTGTAAATAAATAAAATAAATAAATAAAATAAATTTCTGACCATTGTGTACTGGGGCCTTTACTAGAGTTGTTGATACGTATTTTTTTATTTTCAGCCGACTTTTAAAAAGAAGAAAGTTCTCAGTTCGTTATTGTCTTTTTGTTTTTGTGTTTAAAATTTTATTTTTTAAATGATTTGAATGTTTACTAGAAGAGATATGGTCTACAGGTGGTCCCATAATCACTAATTCAGGGTCTGATGATGGGTTTGAAGAAATCGAGGGAACTCTTTTGTAGTTGAGAGCCTGAAGTGATTTGTTTATTTGATATAGTGACATGTTCATTTGCTTTCGGAGTACACAATTTTGCGGAGCCGTAATGATAGTCACAAAACATTTAAAAAATATATTTTAAACGAATAGAAATCTGCTCCTATAGTGCGTTCACATTAACTTGACGCGTGAGAGAATTGGTAACAAGGACATAACATGTGAATTAGCTTTTGGACCTAAACGGAAGACGGTAAAACAAGCCCTCAATCCTTTTATTTTCCCCAAGTAATGGGAATGATTTCTTATTTAACATGGTAACAGTAAACATCTCAGTGCTACCAATTTTGTCACGCGTCAAGTTAATGTGAACGCACTGTAGTTGTTAATGTTCTTGTTTTTTTTTAAGTCGGTTTCAATTTTTAAAGACAAATATTTTTTCTATCCGTATCCGTTCTGACGGAATCGGAATCGAATAGCAGCAGTGTTGCCAAATTAGGCAATTTATCTGTATTTAAGTTATCTCGGAAGCTGAAATGACAAAAATTTAAACCTGCTGATCCATTTTTCGGTGACATTCGGGCAATTATTACGTCTTTAGATTTGAAAGATTGTTTACTACGTAATTAACTTTGAACTGGTTTTGATAAATAATAAAAAACGTCGATTGTTTTTTAATTTTGCATGAAAAGGTATTTTTATATTTTTTAGACGGAATGAGCAAAAAATGGTCAAGTTAGAATGTTATTTAAAATACAGTAAGTACTTTGTAAGTTTTTTTCTTAAAAATTAACTTTTTTTAGGTTATATAGCATATTAGTATATTAGTATTTTTGTACTCGAGTTATTCGTCCTGAAATAATTTATTATTTTTGTTCAAGACAAAGCTGTATTTATTGTGGTACTAACCTTATTTAAAGTTACAGACGACAGCTAATCAATCTTAGCATTTTTGTTAAAAAGTTGTTTTTAAGTCATTGATGTGATGAGTGTGCTCATATTTAAAAGTTAACGCGCTTTTGAGCGAATTGTAATAAATGAAATAAATATGGTATCAACTTTCACATTCAATACTATCAGCTTCAGCACCTTTTGGAGTCTTCAATTACTAAAGCATAATTTAAAAAAATAATTTGTTTTTTGAGTTGATAGATATATAGCTAAATCGTAGTACAGCATATTTTATTAGTTTGGTTTTTCGTAAATGTTATGAAAATATTTGAAACAAACAAAATACCATACTGTTTTATGCGGCTCAAGTATATTCATCTACTACAGATATATTTTACGGTGATTCTGGCAACACAATCTGGCGACGCTGAATCCCGCCAATATTTGATTGAAAGCGTCACTTTTTTTTCTTCCTTTCGTACATTTTGTGCGTGGCGGAATTACGTTTTGAAGTGAAAAGAAGCTTGTTTGTGTGATTTGATTGCAGAGTAAGTAAACTGCTGATTTACCTATCTACCTAATGCATTTTCGTCAAAAGTTGTTACCTACTGAATTTCTTATAGTAGGTATCTACTTACTAAGAAATTAGGTTAACTTTACTGTACATTTATTATGATTTCGTGATACTTAACGAGATAGGAAACCGTCAAAATTTGGTGTGCATAATACATAGATAGAAATAATCCAAGTCATATTCAAGTAGGTACTGTTCATAATTAGATAACTTATATGTCCTAAACGATGATGGTCAGGCACTTATGCATATCTTAGCTTCTTAGTCGGTGATTTTGTTTCCTATCAACTTTATCCACAAACAGTTCTTTGTTACGTTAACATCACTAATCTTCGACACTAGGCATATAGGGTACCTAGATACCTACGCACCCTTTCATAGCAGCATTTAAATTTAACACACCGCAATTAATCACGGTGAGTTCTGACGAGTTGTTTGTTACGTACTAGGTAGGTAGGTAGGTAGGTACGTACCTATATATAGCTACACGATACACGAAAATTCATTTCAGTTGAAGTAAAGTTCTACTTAGAGTCTGACTAGAAATATCTTTTTCTTCTACGTTTAACAAAAGTTCATCATTAATTGGATGGTCAGGTTTAATCTATACAAATGTGCAAGTTATGGGTAATTAGCTTTAACACCAAAGTGAAGTAAAGGATTATTAATAAGTAAGTACCTAATGAATAGCTGTGTAAGTTCTGTTAACATCACACACAGTGTAACGCGAGTCATTACTTGTCAGCAAACTGAAAAAAAAAAAACTAACAAAATGAGTATGTACTTAATGAATATAAAAGCTACTTTATACCATGCTTCAATGTGCTCTTTGCATTAGCAAAATGTTTGCAGTAAGTAAATGCATAATAATATTAATTTTATTTTACCGGTCCTAGGCCCCTGTAGTGGAGTATGCCTTAACCAGCGGTAGGGATACCTATACAAGGATTGATGTTGATGTTATCTGATTAGGTTTCCTTACTTATTTATTATTAATTACTATTATTAATAATATAAAGCCTATAATAATTTTTACAGGGCTCAAGCCAATATGGTGTGTATGTCCACTCTAGATTGAAAATTTCAACCACTGAATAAGATGACCACACAACCACTGATAAGAAGAACATATCAGGCATTCAGGCAAGAGTATTGCTACTATAAATTTTACAAATGTGTAACATAATTAAAAATATTACTGCGGTCATGTTGTAGTTCAAATTTACAGCCACTTCTACGAATATGGGGCAAGCATTCTACTGACCAAACTATCATAATTATTTATCAAGCATACAAAGCTGTGATATACATACCATTGGAATGCCTCCCGTAATAATAACAATAGCATTGATAGTAGACAAATCTAATCAGAGTTAAATTGGTAAAGTTTAAATGTTCACCGTCTCATAAATAACAAATAGGTAGCTATTTGTTCTGACCAATGAAATGATTTCTTTTCAGAAATTGTCAGTAATTTCAGTTATCTATGCACATAATGCTTTATATCAAATTACAACTTTAAGTATATACCTATATTCAATATTAAATACCGTTTTTAATGATGATGAGACCTTAAGTTTTGCAATGTTGCCTTTATTATTACTATTTACTTATTCCAAGAACATGATCTTTTTTAACAGACATTGATTAGTAAATTCAAATTAATTTATTTGTGGATCATAGGTAATTATTTTACGTAATTGGTCGTCAGTCTTAAATTACAGATCACTATGGTCCTACCAGTACATAGGCATACAAATATAATAAAGTTATTAAGAGGGTAAACAAGTTACAATGTTTTTATTTACACTATTTTTATTTTTAATGCACTAACCCGTGCTAAGGAACAAATTTAAAAACCTATTTAGAGGCTAAAAGGCTTTAGAGGTTGCGGGTAAGAATCCCGGCATGGGTGAAATTTTTAGCCTCTAAATAGGTTTTTAAATTTGTTCCTTAGCACGGGTTAGTGCATTAAAAATAAAAATAGTGTAATCATGTGAGTACAGTGATATCGTTCCGATGTTAAACCTAACTGCAAAGTAGGTAGTCGGGGCTGTAAGTAATGCAATTTGCTTAAGTCAGATGTCGCTGCCTGTACGTAATACAGAGAATATTGTAAAGAGGTTCGAAATTTCACTGATGCCGTGAGTCGCCCATTGGCTCAATTGGTAGAGCGCTGGTACGGATAGCCAGAGGTTGCGGGTTCGAATCCCGGCATGGGTGAAATTTTTAGCCTCTAAATAGGTTTTTAAATAAGTTACAATGTGTCATTTAGAAAGTCTTCAATCCTATTTAGAGGCTAAAAATTTCACCCATGCCGGGATTTGATCCCGCAACCTCTGGCTATCCGTGCCAGCGCTCTACCAATTGAGCCAATGGGCGACTCACCGGCATCAGTGAAATTTCGAACCTCTTTACACTATTCAGTCCTTAGCACGGCACAATGCATTAAAAATAAAAAGCATTACAGTCCTTAGCACGGGTCAGTGCATTAAAAATAAAAATAGTAAAGTCTTCAATTTTATAATAACATTTTTCAACAAGTAGATCTTTTAATGTCTTTCGAAATACATCTAGATTTAGTTATTTGTACAGTGTTGGTATCTTGTTAAATATTATAGGCGCCATGCACAAAATAATTTTTCGCATGATAGTAGTTTTAGCTGGATAGTCTGGCTGTCACATTAACAATGATTGAATAGGTAGGTTTATAAATTTGTCCTTAGTGCTTAGTGCGAGTTTTTTAACTACTCGATCGCGTAACGTAAACTATGGTGGCATCGAGGAAGCGCCACCTAGCGACAAGTATGGAAATTAAAATTGCTGAGTGCGAGTTGTAATGGTTTACGTTGAGATGTGAACACGTTTACCAGCCAAAACACGAATAAACGCGAGTGCGAGTTGTACTGTGACAGCGTTGCCAGTTCGAACGGTTAACTTACTCATACTCACTACTGGATGCTCGATTAACGCGGTAGTAAAGTTATTCGATTGCATCTGTCAAACTCGCACTAAGCACTCTGGTCTTTTAATGGCGAACATACTAGACTAGACCCCAGTAAAAGTAAGCCACTCTGTAGTACACATTTTCATTTTATCTGCAGGCGTGCCATAAATGAATAAACACTAAATAAATACCTTTGATGTGTAAGTGTATATAATTATATTATTTCTTACACATGATTCTAATTGGTTAAGAATTATAACTCTTTCACGCTATAAAATAAAATATTATGGAATAAAAATCAGTTTCAATCACCATACTGATTACATCCTGGTGAGATTTGATTAGGTGTTATTTGAGTTGCGATCCCATAGACAAAATTAAATGTCAAATGTTATTGAGTACCACATTATGTACCTACTCAACTTTTTCTTTTATGGAACCTATATTATGTATGTCCCACTGCAGGGCACAGGCCTTCTTTCAGGAAGAGAGATTACTATGAGCTTAATTACCACGCGTAAGCACCGCGGATTCGAATCCCGGCATGTACCAATGACTTTGTTTTCTAAGTTTAGTTCATTTGTAAATTTATAGAAGCAAAATACCACTCTCTTACTAGAAGGAAAATATCTTGAGAAAACCTTGAAATGGCAATACTAATCTTTTAAATTCTCATTTTTATATTTTTACGGGTTCGATTCTCAGTATGGGCATGGTACTAAGGATTTTTTTTTTCTAAAATATGTACATTTGTAAAGTTATTGTAACAATGCCATTCTCTAACATCAGTGAAGCAAAACATCGTGAGGAAAGTTGAGTGTTATAAAATTTAATATATTTTTTTTAAATCAACGGTACCCATTTATAACTATAGCATTATACTTAACATAGTCACGGGTATCACGGGTGACGAGCTTATTAAGTTCGCGGCCATTTCAACGCTGCATAAACGTACCCGAGGTCTCTTATTGTTTTGGTATTAATTATTATTTTAACTGTTCTTTTTGTTTACCTATTTGTTTTATTTGTCTTCAATCACTTACTGCATTAAAAAGAATATATTCATAATTGAGTTTAAAAGGCCAAGCTTTAAGGTCCAATTTTAAAATTGCTAAATTTTTACTCGGCTACACAATAAGATAAATGTAGGATAGCCTGCGCTTCAAATTCATACTACCGCCCGTTAAGACAGAGTTGGGGTAAAACCCAACGACGCTGTAGGATGAATCTGAAATGCAAGATTTAAAGAATTTGAACATTTTACATAGCACTTAACTTCACATTTTGCATCGATTAGTAAGTACACTCATTAGATTTAGATTGCCGCCCGTTAAAACAGGGTTGGGTAAAATCCAGCGAAGTGGTAAGATAAATCTCTGGTGTCATGTATTAAAAAATTTTACATGTAATATTTTTACTCAAGCTAACATTTTACATTTGTATGTATACTCATGAAGTAAGATAGCGACATAGGCCCCTTCCGCATGCTGCGAAACAACTATTCGCTCCATTCCTTGGCAATTGTCACCCATAATAACTCTTTCAATGTCTTTTGAATAGTCTGTATGATTTGTATCATACAAACAAGGTTCACAGCGAATCTAATTCCACGAATAGGTGTGGCTTAGGCTAGGCCTATGCTGAGACGCAGGCGAAGCAGTACAGCCCACAGAGCAGCGCAGATTTCGTTCGAGGGGGGATCAAAAAGTAGTGAGAACGAGATACTCCTTGGTAAGAAGAAAAAATATAGTGACAGGCATAGCTCAGATACATATTTGTAATATAATTATAAAAAAAACTTCGATTCTCTTTTGTTTTTTCTGAATGTAGTCATTTGTTTACTTTGTGTCGAAAATGGAGAAAAAAGAAGTGCGAGCCGTTCATTGCGATTTGGAAGCAACATTAGGAGACTCTGCTCTACCGTATTCCACTGTCGCAAGGTGGGCTTCTCAATTTCGAGTAGGGAGAACAAACATCATTGCGGCCGTCCATCGACGTCAGTCACCCAAGAAAATGTTGCGAAAGTCGAGAACATTGTATTGAGCGATAGAAGAGTTACCATCCGATACTTAATTCAAGAAACAGGCATTTCATATGGAAGAATTCAATCCATATTCTATATTTGAATAAAAGAAAAGTCTCCGCAATATGGGTGCCGAGAATGTTAACCGAATGTCAGAACAAAAATCGACTTTACATTACGAAGATATTATTGTAGAAGAATAAATCCGTCAGTTATTATTTACTATTCCGGAATCTCTTTCTGAATACGAATGAATCCGATTTGAAATCATTAATGATTAACTTACATTTAAAAATAAACAAATGCTTACAAAAATTAAAAAAAATATTCCTCTAAAAACTCAACAGCACTCCCCAACTCCCCAGCCGAGGTTCGAACCCGGGACCTCTTGCTTGGCAGGCAGATGCACTACCGCTGCGCCACAGAGGTCTTCAATAATCTCCTATCACTCCTCTTTACCACATATGTTATTTTAAGCATGTACGACCGATAATACTAAATGTCCACAGCGCATGCTTTAGCTAAGTTGTGAAGTAAGCACGAGCCACGAAGGATCCCGCCGCGGCGAGGCCGAAGGCCGAGCTTCGTCTAGGCCGAGGCCGAAGGCCGAGACCTTACATGTTCCCACGCAACAATTCACTACAATAAGTGTCTAGCGAGGCCCTAGGCCGAGCGCCGCGGAGAGCGGAGCTCGGAGCGGCTGGGGGTTGGCGCGCGTAAGCGCGCAGGGGGCTCGCCCCCTAGTTATATATATATAAAGCTGCAATCCGGTATACTCACTGATCTATTCATCCATACGTTTTCTCCGAAACGGTAAGATTTGGACGAAAATGATGTATGAGAAAGTTGTAGGAAATGTATGAATTACAGCCATCCTATGAAGCCGATTTTTGAATTTCGAACGCGTTCCACTACGCGAGGGTGCTAACTCTGTCGTTTACCGACCGATTTGGATGAAATTTTGATAGAATGGTGATATAGTGATCCGATTGAAAAAAAAAAATTTGGTTGTTCGAAATTCAAAATGGCGGCGCAGATATAGCCGACCGAAAAATCGACCTTTGCGCCAAAAAGTCGGCAGCCAACTGGGCATATGCTGGAGATATGCCGTAAACGGCATCGCGTTGCCAAAGGACCCAGGTATATGAGAAAAATCCGACATCTTGGAATTTTAAGATGGCGGCCGAGATATTGATGATTGAAAATGACAAATTTTTGTATGGAGATTTAGTACTAAAATTGACTTTTCAACAGAGAAATGGGACAAACTTGCGAGGCCGGAGGCCGAGCTCCGCGAAGCGGGCACAAAAAGTTCTGCCGCGGCGAGGCCGAAGGCCGAGCTCCGTTTAGGCCGAGGCCGAAGGCCGAGACGATTCAAGTTATAGCGCACAAGTACCAGCGCAAAAGCAAAAAGGGACAAACTTGCGAGGCCGGAGGCCGAGCTCCGCGGAGCGGGCACGAGGAACTCCGCCGCGGCGAGGCCGAAGGCCGAGCTCCGTTTAGGCCGAGGCCGAAGGACGAGCTCCGTTTAGGCCGAGGCCGAAGGCCGAGACCATTCAGGTTACGGCGCACAAGTACCAGCGCAAAAGCAAAATGGGACAAACTTGCGAGGCCGGAGGCCGAGCTCCGCGAAGCGGGCACGAGGAACCCCGCCGCGGCGAGGCCGAAGGCCGAGCTCCGTCCAGGCCGAGGCCGAAGGCCGAGACCGTTCAGTTAACGGCGCACAACTACCAGCGCAAGAGCAAAAAGAGACAAACTTGCGAGGCCGGAGGCCGAGCTCCGCGGAGCGGGCACGAGGAACCCCGCCGCGGCGAGGCCGAAGGCCGAGCTCCGTCCAGGCCGAGGCCGAAGGCCGAGACCATACATGTTCCCATGCAACAATTCACTACAATAAGTGTCTAGCGAGGCCCTAGGCCGAGCGCCGCGGAGAGCGCAGCTCGGAGCGGCTGGGGGTTGGCGCGCGTAAGCGCGCAGGGGGCTCGCCCCCTAGTTATATATATATAAAGCTACAATCCGGTATACTCACTGATCTATTCATCCATACGTTTTCTCGGAAACGGTAAGATTTGGACGAAAATGATGTATGAGAAAGTTGTAGGAAATGTATGAATTACAGCCATCCTATGAAGCCGATTTTTGAATTTCGAACGCGTTCCACTACGCGAGGGTGCTAACTCTGGCGTTTACCGACCGATTTGGATGAAAATTTGATAGAATGGTGATATAGTAATCCGATTGAAAAAAAAAATTTTGGTTGTTCGAAATTCAAAATGGCAGCGCAGATATAGCCGACCCAAAAATCGACCTTTGCGCAAAAAAGTCGGCAGCCAACTGGGCATATGCTGGAGATATGCCGGGAACGGCATCGCGTTGCCAAAGGACCCAGGTATATGAGAAAAATCCGACATCTTGGAATTTCAAGATGGCGGCCGAGATATTGATGATTGAAAATGACAAATTTTTGTATGGAGATTTAGTACTAAAATTGACTTTTCAATAGAGAAATGAGACAAACTTGCGAGGCTGGAGGCCGAGCTTCGCGAAGCGGGCACAAAAAGTTCTGCCGCGGCGAGGCCGAAGGCCGAGCTCCGTTTAGGCCGAGGCCGAAGGCCGAGACCATACAAATTGCGGCGCACAAGTACCAGCGCAAGAGCAAAAAGGGACAAACTTGCGAGGCCGCAGGCCGAGCTCCGCGGAGCGGGCACGAGAAATCCCGCCGCGGCGAGTCCGAAGGCCGAGCTCAGTCCAGGCCGAGGCCGAAGGCCGAGAACGTTCAGGTTACGGCGGACAAGTACCAGCGCAAGAGCAAAGAGGGACAAACTTGCGAGGCCGAAGGCCGAGCTCCGCGGAGCGGGCACGAGGAACCCCGCTGCGGCGAGGCCGAAGGCCGAGCTTCGTCCAGGCCGAGGCCGAAGGCCGAGACCGTTTAGTTTACGGCGCACAAGTGCCAGCGCAAGAGCAAAAAGAGACAAACTTGCGAGGCCGGAGGCCGAGCTCCGCGGAGCGGGCACGAGAAACCCCGCCGCGGCGAGGCCGAAGGCCGAGCTCCGTCCAGGCCGAGGCCGAAGGCCGAGACCATACATGTTCCCATGCAACAATTCCCTACAATAAGTGTCTAGCGAGGCCCTAGGCCGAGCGCCGCGGAGAGCGCAGCTCGGAGCGGCTGGGGGTTGGCGCGCGTAAGCGCGCAGGGGGCTCGCCCCCTAGTTATATATATATAAAGCTACAATGCGATATACTCACTGATCTAACATAATACGTTTTCTCGGAAATGGCAAGAGTTGGACGAAAATGATGTATGACAAAGTTGTAGGGAATGTACGATATACGGCCATCCTATGGAGCCGATTTTTGAATTTCGAACGCGTTCCACTACGCGAGGGTGCTAACTCTGTCGTTTACCGACCGATTTGGATGAAATTTTCACCCGGCCTTTTCTTCGACACGCCATTTTCGGTTCCGCCGACGGTCGTTCCAAATTCAAAATACCACCGGAGATATAGCCCTCCGAAAATCGGCCTTTTTTCGACCTCTGCGCAAAAAAGTCGGCAGCCAACTGGGCGCATGCCAGGGACCAGCCGTAAACGGCATCGTGTCGTCAAAGGACCCAGGTATATGAGAAAAATCCGACATTTTGACATTTCAAGATGGCGGCCGAGATATTATCTTTCAAAGGTGTCAAATTTACTATGGAGAATTTCTACAAAAAATTTGTACTGAAAATCATCTTTTTCGTAGAAAATCTTAATTTTTTTGTACCATCGACAGAGGCTAAGCGCCAAAATGAGTACTTGGCTGAGAATGGCGTCACCACGCCGAGGTGCTGTGGCATTCCAGTTGGCCATCGACCCATTAAAGTTTGAAAATCACCCACTTTAATAGAAAATTTTCACCCAAAATAGTTATTTTCATACAAAAATGCATTTCTTTAGTACCACCGACGGAGGCCAAAGGCCGAAACTACTACTCGGCTGGGAGCGGCTACTTAGTGCCGAGGTGCTGTGGCATTCCAGTTGGCCATCGACCCATTAAAGTTTGAAAATCACCCACTTTAATAGAAAAATTTCACCCGAAATAGTTATTTTCATACAAAAATGCATTTCTTTAGTACCACCGTTGGAGGCCAAAGGCCAAAACTACTACTCGGCTGGGAGCGGCTACTTAGTGCTGAGGTGCTGTGGCATTCCAGTTGGCCATCGACTCATTAAAGTTTGAAAATCACGCACTATAATAGAAAAAAATCACCCGAAATAGGATTTTTCATACAAAAATGCATTTCTTTAGTACCACCGACGGAGGCCAAAGGCCGAAACTACTACTCGGCTGGGAGCGGCTACTTAGTGCCGAGGTGCTGTGGCGTTCCAGTTGGCCATCGACCCATTAAAGTTTGAAAATCACGCACTTTAATAGAAAATTTTCACACGAAATAGGATTTTTCATACAAAAATGCATTTCTTTAGTACCACCGACGGAGGCCAAAGGCCAAAAAAATTGCTCATCTGTGAATGGCATCGTGTCACGTAGATATTCAGGTCCCTGAGAAAAATCAATCATTTTGAAATTTCCAATTGCCGGCCGAGCTATTGACGATTGATGAAGGCCAACTTTGTATGAACATTTTGTACTGAAAATCGATTTCCTTATAGAAGCCCTCCGCAAGTACTGCCTGCCGCAAATACCTACCGGGTGAACGACCCGAGTCATTATATATATATAAAGCTACAATGCGATATACTCACTGATCTAACATAATACGTTTTCTCGGAAATGGCAAGAGTTGGACGAAAATGATGTATGACAAAGTTGTAGGGAATGTACGATATACGGCCATCCTATGGAGCCGATTTTTGAATTTCGAACGCGTTCCACTACGCGAGGGTGCTAACTCTGTCGTTTACCGACCGATTTGGATGAAATTTTCACCCGGCCTTTTCTTCGACACGCCATTTTCGGTTCCGCCGACGGTCGTTCCAAATTCAAAATACCACCGGAGATATAGCCCTCCGAAAATCGGCCTTTTTTCGACCTCTGCGCAAAAAAGTCGGCAGCCAACTGGGCGCATGCCAGGGACCAGCCGTAAACGGCATCGTGTCGTCAAAGGACCCAGGTATATGAGAAAAATCCGACATTTTGACATTTCAAGATGGCGGCCGAGATATTATCTTTCAAAGGTGTCAAATTTACTATGGAGAATTTCTACAAAAAATTTGTACTGAAAATCATCTTTTTCGTAGAAAATCTTAATTTTTTTGTACCATCGACAGAGGCTAAGCGCCAAAATGAGTACTTGGCTGAGAATGGCGTCACCACGCCGAGGTGCTGTGGCATTCCAGTTGGCCATCGACCCATTAAAGTTTGAAAATCACCCACTTTAATAGAAAATTTTCACCCAAAATAGTTATTTTCATACAAAAATGCATTTCTTTAGTACCACCGACGGAGGCCAAAGGCCGAAACTACTACTCGGCTGGGAGCGGCTACTTAGTGCCGAGGTGCTGTGGCATTCCAGTTGGCCATCGACCCATTAAAGTTTGAAAATCACCCACTTTAATAGAAAAATTTCACCCGAAATAGTTATTTTCATACAAAAATGCATTTCTTTAGTACCACCGTTGGAGGCCAAAGGCCAAAACTACTACTCGGCTGGGAGCGGCTACTTAGTGCTGAGGTGCTGTGGCATTCCAGTTGGCCATCGACTCATTAAAGTTTGAAAATCACGCACTATAATAGAAAAAAATCACCCGAAATAGGATTTTTCATACAAAAATGCATTTCTTTAGTACCACCGACGGAGGCCAAAGGCCGAAACTACTACTCGGCTGGGAGCGGCTACTTAGTGCCGAGGTGCTGTGGCGTTCCAGTTGGCCATCGACCCATTAAAGTTTGAAAATCACGCACTTTAATAGAAAATTTTCACACGAAATAGGATTTTTCATACAAAAATGCATTTCTTTAGTACCACCGACGGAGGCCAAAGGCCAAAAAAATTGCTCATCTGTGAATGGCATCGTGTCACGTAGATATTCAGGTCCCTGAGAAAAATCAATCATTTTGAAATTTCCAATTGCCGGCCGAGCTATTGACGATTGATGAAGGCCAACTTTGTATGAACATTTTGTACTGAAAATCGATTTCCTTATAGAAGCCCTCCGCAAGTACTGCCTGCCGCAAATACCTACCGGGTGAACGACCCGAGTCATTATATATATATAAAGCTACAATGCGATATACTCACTGATCTAACATAATACGTTTTCTCGGAAATGGCAAGAGTTGGACGAAAATGATGTATGACAAAGTTGTAGGGAATGTACGATATACGGCCATCCTATGGAGCCGATTTTTGAATTTCGAACGCGTTCCACTACGCGAGGGTGCTAACTCTGTCGTTTACCGACCGATTTGGATGAAATTTTCACCCGGCCTTTTCTTCGACACGCCATTTTCGGTTCCGCCGACGGTCGTTCCAAATTCAAAATACCACCGGAGATATAGCCCTCCGAAAATCGGCCTTTTTTCGACCTCTGCGCAAAAAAGTCGGCAGCCAACTGGGCGCATGCCAGGGACCAGCCGTAAACGGCATCGTGTCGTCAAAGGACCCAGGTATATGAGAAAAATCCGACATTTTGACATTTCAAGATGGCGGCCGAGATATTATCTTTCAAAGGTGTCAAATTTACTATGGAGAATTTCTACAAAAAATTTGTACTGAAAATCATCTTTTTCGTAGAAAATCTTAATTTTTTTGTACCATCGACAGAGGCTAAGCGCCAAAATGAGTACTTGGCTGAGAATGGCGTCACCACGCCGAGGTGCTGTGGCATTCCAGTTGGCCATCGACCCATTAAAGTTTGAAAATCACCCACTTTAATAGAAAATTTTCACCCAAAATAGTTATTTTCATACAAAAATGCATTTCTTTAGTACCACCGACGGAGGCCAAAGGCCGAAACTACTACTCGGCTGGGAGCGGCTACTTAGTGCCGAGGTGCTGTGGCATTCCAGTTGGCCATCGACCCATTAAAGTTTGAAAATCACCCACTTTAATAGAAAAATTTCACCCGAAATAGTTATTTTCATACAAAAATGCATTTCTTTAGTACCACCGTTGGAGGCCAAAGGCCAAAACTACTACTCGGCTGGGAGCGGCTACTTAGTGCTGAGGTGCTGTGGCATTCCAGTTGGCCATCGACTCATTAAAGTTTGAAAATCACGCACTATAATAGAAAAAAATCACCCGAAATAGGATTTTTCATACAAAAATGCATTTCTTTAGTACCACCGACGGAGGCCAAAGGCCGAAACTACTACTCGGCTGGGAGCGGCTACTTAGTGCCGAGGTGCTGTGGCGTTCCAGTTGGCCATCGACCCATTAAAGTTTGAAAATCACGCACTTTAATAGAAAATTTTCACACGAAATAGGATTTTTCATACAAAAATGCATTTCTTTAGTACCACCGACGGAGGCCAAAGGCCAAAAAAATTGCTCATCTGTGAATGGCATCGTGTCACGTAGATATTCAGGTCCCTGAGAAAAATCAATCATTTTGAAATTTCCAATTGCCGGCCGAGCTATTGACGATTGATGAAGGCCAACTTTGTATGAACATTTTGTACTGAAAATCGATTTCCTTATAGAAGCCCTCCGCAAGTACTGCCTGCCGCAAATACCTACCGGGTGAACGACCCGAGTCATTATATATATATAAAGCTACAATGCGATATACTCACTGATCTAACATAATACGTTTTCTCGGAAATGGCAAGAGTTGGACGAAAATGATGTATGACAAAGTTGTAGGGAATGTACGATATACGGCCATCCTATGGAGCCGATTTTTGAATTTCGAACGCGTTCCACTACGCGAGGGTGCTAACTCTGTCGTTTACCGACCGATTTGGATGAAATTTTCACCCGGCCTTTTCTTCGACACGCCATTTTCGGTTCCGCCGACGGTCGTTCCAAATTCAAAATACCACCGGAGCTATAGCCCTCCGAAAATCGGCCTTTTTTCGACCTCTACGCAAAAAAGTCGGCAGCCAACTGGGCGCATGCCAGGGACCAGCCGTAAACGGCATCGTGTCGTCAAAGGACCCAGGTATATGAGAAAAATCCGACATTCTGACATTTCAAGATGGCGGCCGAGATATTGGCTTTCAAAGGTGTCAAATTTACTATGGAGAATTTCTACAAAAAATTTGTACTGAAAATCATCTTTTTCGTAGAAAATCTTAATTTTTTTGTACCATCGACAGAGGCTAAGCGCCAAAATGAGTACTTGGCTGAGAATGGCGTCACCACGCCGAGGTGCTGTGGCATTCCAGTTGGCCATCGACCCATTAAAGTTTGAAAATCACCCACTTTAATAGAAAATTTTCACCCAAAATAGTTATTTTCATACAAAAATGCATTTCTTTAGTACCACCGACGGAGGCCAAAGGCCGAAACTACTACTCGGCTGGGAGCGGCTACTTAGTGCCGAGGTGCTGTGGCATTCCAGTTGGCCATCGACCCATTAAAGTTTGAAAATCACCCACTTTAATAGAAAAATTTCACCCGAAATAGTTATTTTCATACAAAAATGCATTTCTTTAGTACCACCGTTGGAGGCCAAAGGCCAAAACTACTACTCGGCTGGGAGCGGCTACTTAGTGCTGAGGTGCTGTGGCATTCCAGTTGGCCATCGACTCATTAAAGTTTGAAAATCACGCACTATAATAGAAAAAAATCACCCGAAATAGGATTTTTCATACAAAAATGCATTTCTTTAGTACCACCGACGGAGGCCAAAGGCCGAAACTACTACTCGGCTGGGAGCGGCTACTTAGTGCCGAGGTGCTGTGGCGTTCCAGTTGGCCATCGACCCATTAAAGTTTGAAAATCACGCACTTTAATAGAAAATTTTCACACGAAATAGGATTTTTCATACAAAAATGCATTTCTTTAGTACCACCGACGGAGGCCAAAGGCCAAAAAAATTGCTCATCTGTGAATGGCATCGTGTCACGTAGATATTCAGGTCCCTGAGAAAAATCAAACATTTTGAAATTTCCAATTGCCGGCCGAGCTATTGACGATTGATGAAGGCCAACTTTGTATGAACATTTTGTACTGAAAATCGATTTCCTTATAGAAGCCCTCCGCAAGTACTGCCTGCCGCAAATACCTACCGGGTGAACGACCCGAGTCATTATATATATATAAAGCTACAATGCGATATACTCACTGATCTAACATAATACGTTTTCTCGGAAATGGCAAGAGTTGGACGAAAATGATGTATGACAAAGTTGTAGGGAATGTACGATATACGGCCATCCTATGGAGCCGATTTTTGAATTTCGAACGCGTTCCACTACGCGAGGGTGCTAACTCTGTCGTTTACCGACCGATTTGGATGAAATTTTCACCCGGCCTTTTCTTCGACACGCCATTTTCGGTTCCGCCGACGGTCGTTCCAAATTCAAAATACCACCGGAGCTATAGCCCTCCGAAAATCGGCCTTTTTTCGACCTCTACGCAAAAAAGTCGGCAGCCAACTGGGCGCATGCCAGGGACCAGCCGTAAACGGCATCGTGTCGTCAAAGGACCCAGGTATATGAGAAAAATCCGACATTCTGACATTTCAAGATGGCGGCCGAGATATTGGCTTTCAAAGGTGTCAAATTTACTATGGAGAATTTCTACAAAAAATTTGTACTGAAAATCATCTTTTTCGTAGAAAATCTTAATTTTTTTGTACCATCGACAGAGGCTAAGCGCCAAAATGAGTACTTGGCTGAGAATGGCGTCACCACGCCGAGGTGCTGTGGCATTCCAGTTGGCCATCGACCCATTAAAGTTTGAAAATCACCCACTTTAATAGAAAATTTTCACCCAAAATAGTTATTTTCATACAAAAATGCATTTCTTTAGTACCACCGACGGAGGCCAAAGGCCGAAACTACTACTCGGCTGGGAGCGGCTACTTAGTGCCGAGGTGCTGTGGCATTCCAGTTGGCCATCGACCCATTAAAGTTTGAAAATCACCCACTTTAATAGAAAAATTTCACCCGAAATAGTTATTTTCATACAAAAATGCATTTCTTTAGTACCACCGTTGGAGGCCAAAGGCCAAAACTACTACTCGGCTGGGAGCGGCTACTTAGTGCTGAGGTGCTGTGGCATTCCAGTTGGCCATCGACTCATTAAAGTTTGAAAATCACGCACTATAATAGAAAAAAATCACCCGAAATAGGATTTTTCATACAAAAATGCATTTCTTTAGTACCACCGACGGAGGCCAAAGGCCGAAACTACTACTCGGCTGGGAGCGGCTACTTAGTGCCGAGGTGCTGTGGCGTTCCAGTTGGCCATCGACCCATTAAAGTTTGAAAATCACGCACTTTAATAGAAAATTTTCACACGAAATAGGATTTTTCATACAAAAATGCATTTCTTTAGTACCACCGACGGAGGCCAAAGGCCAAAAAAATTGCTCATCTGTGAATGGCATCGTGTCACGTAGATATTCAGGTCCCTGAGAAAAATCAAACATTTTGAAATTTCCAATTGCCGGCCGAGCTATTGACGATTGATGAAGGCCAACTTTGTATGAACATTTTGTACTGAAAATCGATTTCCTTATAGAAGCCCTCCGCAAGTACTGCCTGCCGCAAATACCTACCGGGTGAACGACCCGAGTCATTATATATATATATAAAGCTACAATGCGATATACTCACTGATCTAACATAATACGTTTTCTCGGAAATGGCAAGAGTTGGACGAAAATGATGTATGACAAAGTTGTAGGGAATGTACGATATACGGCCATCCTATGGAGCCGATTTTTGAATTTCGAACGCGTTCCACTACGCGAGGGTGCTAACTCTGTCGTTTACCGACCGATTTGGATGAAATTTTCACCCGGCCTTTTCTTCGACACGCCATTTTCGGTTCCGCCGACGGTCGTTCCAAATTCAAAATACCACCGGAGCTATAGCCCTCCGAAAATCGGCCTTTTTTCGACCTCTACGCAAAAAAGTCGGCAGCCAACTGGGCGCATGCCAGGGACCAGCCGTAAACGGCATCGTGTCGTCAAAGGACCCAGGTATATGAGAAAAATCCGACATTCTGACATTTCAAGATGGCGGCCGAGATATTGGCTTTCAAAGGTGTCAAATTTACTATGGAGAATTTCTACAAAAAATTTGTACTGAAAATCATCTTTTTCGTAGAAAATCTTAATTTTTTTGTACCATCGACAGAGGCTAAGCGCCAAAATGAGTACTTGGCTGAGAATGGCGTCACCACGCCGAGGTGCTGTGGCATTCCAGTTGGCCATCGACCCATTAAAGTTTGAAAATCACCCACTTTAATAGAAAATTTTCACCCAAAATAGTTATTTTCATACAAAAATGCATTTCTTTAGTACCACCGACGGAGGCCAAAGGCCGAAACTACTACTCGGCTGGGAGCGGCTACTTAGTGCCGAGGTGCTGTGGCATTCCAGTTGGCCATCGACCCATTAAAGTTTGAAAATCACCCACTTTAATAGAAAAATTTCACCCGAAATAGTTATTTTCATACAAAAATGCATTTCTTTAGTACCACCGTTGGAGGCCAAAGGCCAAAACTACTACTCGGCTGGGAGCGGCTACTTAGTGCTGAGGTGCTGTGGCATTCCAGTTGGCCATCGACTCATTAAAGTTTGAAAATCACGCACTATAATAGAAAAAAATCACCCGAAATAGGATTTTTCATACAAAAATGCATTTCTTTAGTACCACCGACGGAGGCCAAAGGCCGAAACTACTACTCGGCTGGGAGCGGCTACTTAGTGCCGAGGTGCTGTGGCGTTCCAGTTGGCCATCGACCCATTAAAGTTTGAAAATCACGCACTTTAATAGAAAATTTTCACACGAAATAGGATTTTTCATACAAAAATGCATTTCTTTAGTACCACCGACGGAGGCCAAAGGCCAAAAAAATTGCTCATCTGTGAATGGCATCGTGTCACGTAGATATTCAGGTCCCTGAGAAAAATCAAACATTTTGAAATTTCCAATTGCCGGCCGAGCTATTGACGATTGATGAAGGCCAACTTTGTATGAACATTTTGTACTGAAAATCGATTTCCTTATAGAAGCCCTCCGCAAGTACTGCCTGCCGCAAATACCTACCGGGTGAACGACCCGAGTCATTATATATATATATAAAGCTACAATGCGATATACTCACTGATCTAACATAATACGTTTTCTCGGAAATGGCAAGAGTTGGACGAAAATGATGTATGACAAAGTTGTAGGGAATGTACGATATACGGCCATCCTATGGAGCCGATTTTTGAATTTCGAACGCGTTCCACTACGCGAGGGTGCTAACTCTGTCGTTTACCGACCGATTTGGATGAAATTTTCACCCGGCCTTTTCTTCGACACGCCATTTTCGGTTCCGCCGACGGTCGTTCCAAATTCAAAATACCACCGGAGCTATAGCCCTCCGAAAATCGGCCTTTTTTCGACCTCTACGCAAAAAAGTCGGCAGCCAACTGGGCGCATGCCAGGGACCAGCCGTAAACGGCATCGTGTCGTCAAAGGACCCAGGTATATGAGAAAAATCCGACATTCTGACATTTCAAGATGGCGGCCGAGATATTGGCTTTCAAAGGTGTCAAATTTACTATGGAGAATTTCTACAAAAAATTTGTACTGAAAATCATCTTTTTCGTAGAAAATCTTAATTTTTTTGTACCATCGACAGAGGCTAAGCGCCAAAATGAGTACTTGGCTGAGAATGGCGTCACCACGCCGAGGTGCTGTGGCATTCCAGTTGGCCATCGACCCATTAAAGTTTGAAAATCACCCACTTTAATAGAAAATTTTCACCCAAAATAGTTATTTTCATACAAAAATGCATTTCTTTAGTACCACCGACGGAGGCCAAAGGCCGAAACTACTACTCGGCTGGGAGCGGCTACTTAGTGCCGAGGTGCTGTGGCATTCCAGTTGGCCATCGACCCATTAAAGTTTGAAAATCACCCACTTTAATAGAAAAATTTCACCCGAAATAGTTATTTTCATACAAAAATGCATTTCTTTAGTACCACCGTTGGAGGCCAAAGGCCAAAACTACTACTCGGCTGGGAGCGGCTACTTAGTGCTGAGGTGCTGTGGCATTCCAGTTGGCCATCGACTCATTAAAGTTTGAAAATCACGCACTATAATAGAAAAAAATCACCCGAAATAGGATTTTTCATACAAAAATGCATTTCTTTAGTACCACCGACGGAGGCCAAAGGCCGAAACTACTACTCGGCTGGGAGCGGCTACTTAGTGCCGAGGTGCTGTGGCGTCAGTTGGCCATCGACCCATTAAAGTTTGAAAATCACGCACTTTAATAGAAAATTTTCACACGAAATAGGATTTTTCATACAAAAATGCATTTCTTTAGTACCACCGACGGAGGCCAAAGGCCAAAAAAATTGCTCATCTGTGAATGGCATCGTGTCACGTAGATATTCAGGTCCCTGAGAAAAATCAAACATTTTGAAATTTCCAATTGCCGGCCGAGCTATTGACGATTGATGAAGGCCAACTTTGTATGAACATTTTGTACTGAAAATCGATTTCCTTATAGAAGCCCTCCGCAAGTACTGCCTGCCGCAAATACCTACCGGGTGAACGACCCGAGTCATTATATATATATATAAAGCTACAATGCGATATACTCACTGATCTAACATAATACGTTTTCTCGGAAATGGCAAGAGTTGGACGAAAATGATGTATGACAAAGTTGTAGGGAATGTACGATATACGGCCATCCTATGGAGCCGATTTTTGAATTTCGAACGCGTTCCACTACGCGAGGGTGCTAACTCTGTCGTTTACCGACCGATTTGGATGAAATTTTCACCCGGCCTTTTCTTCGACACGCCATTTTCGGTTCCGCCGACGGTCGTTCCAAATTCAAAATACCACCGGAGCTATAGCCCTCCGAAAATCGGCCTTTTTTCGACCTCTACGCAAAAAAGTCGGCAGCCAACTGGGCGCATGCCAGGGACCAGCCGTAAACGGCATCGTGTCGTCAAAGGACCCAGGTATATGAGAAAAATCCGACATTCTGACATTTCAAGATGGCGGCCGAGATATTGGCTTTCAAAGGTGTCAAATTTACTATGGAGAATTTCTACAAAAAATTTGTACTGAAAATCATCTTTTTCGTAGAAAATCTTAATTTTTTTGTACCATCGACAGAGGCTAAGCGCCAAAATGAGTACTTGGCTGAGAATGGCGTCACCACGCCGAGGTGCTGTGGCATTCCAGTTGGCCATCGACCCATTAAAGTTTGAAAATCACCCACTTTAATAGAAAATTTTCACCCAAAATAGTTATTTTCATACAAAAATGCATTTCTTTAGTACCACCGACGGAGGCCAAAGGCCGAAACTACTACTCGGCTGGGAGCGGCTACTTAGTGCCGAGGTGCTGTGGCATTCCAGTTGGCCATCGACCCATTAAAGTTTGAAAATCACCCACTTTAATAGAAAAATTTCACCCGAAATAGTTATTTTCATACAAAAATGCATTTCTTTAGTACCACCGTTGGAGGCCAAAGGCCAAAACTACTACTCGGCTGGGAGCGGCTACTTAGTGCTGAGGTGCTGTGGCATTCCAGTTGGCCATCGACTCATTAAAGTTTGAAAATCACGCACTATAATAGAAAAAAATCACCCGAAATAGGATTTTTCATACAAAAATGCATTTCTTTAGTACCACCGACGGAGGCCAAAGGCCGAAACTACTACTCGGCTGGGAGCGGCTACTTAGTGCCGAGGTGCTGTGGCGTTCCAGTTGGCCATCGACCCATTAAAGTTTGAAAATCACGCACTTTAATAGAAAATTTTCACACGAAATAGGATTTTTCATACAAAAATGCATTTCTTTAGTACCACCGACGGAGGCCAAAGGCCAAAAAAATTGCTCATCTGTGAATGGCATCGTGTCACGTAGATATTCAGGTCCCTGAGAAAAATCAAACATTTTGAAATTTCCAATTGCCGGCCGAGCTATTGACGATTGATGAAGGCCAACTTTGTATGAACATTTTGTACTGAAAATCGATTTCCTTATAGAAGCCCTCCGCAAGTACTGCCTGCCGCAAATACCTACCGGGTGAACGACCCGAGTCATTATATATATATATAAAGCTACAATGCGATATACTCACTGATCTAACATAATACGTTTTCTCGGAAATGGCAAGAGTTGGACGAAAATGATGTATGACAAAGTTGTAGGGAATGTACGATATACGGCCATCCTATGGAGCCGATTTTTGAATTTCGAACGCGTTCCACTACGCGAGGGTGCTAACTCTGTCGTTTACCGACCGATTTGGATGAAATTTTCACCCGGCCTTTTCTTCGACACGCCATTTTCGGTTCCGCCGACGGTCGTTCCAAATTCAAAATACCACCGGAGCTATAGCCCTCCGAAAATCGGCCTTTTTTCGACCTCTACGCAAAAAAGTCGGCAGCCAACTGGGCGCATGCCAGGGACCAGCCGTAAACGGCATCGTGTCGTCAAAGGACCCAGGTATATGAGAAAAATCCGACATTCTGACATTTCAAGATGGCGGCCGAGATATTGGCTTTCAAAGGTGTCAAATTTACTATGGAGAATTTCTACAAAAAATTTGTACTGAAAATCATCTTTTTCGTAGAAAATCTTAATTTTTTTGTACCATCGACAGAGGCTAAGCGCCAAAATGAGTACTTGGCTGAGAATGGCGTCACCACGCCGAGGTGCTGTGGCATTCCAGTTGGCCATCGACCCATTAAAGTTTGAAAATCACCCACTTTAATAGAAAATTTTCACCCAAAATAGTTATTTTCATACAAAAATGCATTTCTTTAGTACCACCGACGGAGGCCAAAGGCCGAAACTACTACTCGGCTGGGAGCGGCTACTTAGTGCCGAGGTGCTGTGGCATTCCAGTTGGCCATCGACCCATTAAAGTTTGAAAATCACCCACTTTAATAGAAAAATTTCACCCGAAATAGTTATTTTCATACAAAAATGCATTTCTTTAGTACCACCGTTGGAGGCCAAAGGCCAAAACTACTACTCGGCTGGGAGCGGCTACTTAGTGCTGAGGTGCTGTGGCATTCCAGTTGGCCATCGACTCATTAAAGTTTGAAAATCACGCACTATAATAGAAAAAAATCACCCGAAATAGGATTTTTCATACAAAAATGCATTTCTTTAGTACCACCGACGGAGGCCAAAGGCCGAAACTACTACTCGGCTGGGAGCGGCTACTTAGTGCCGAGGTGCTGTGGCGTTCCAGTTGGCCATCGACCCATTAAAGTTTGAAAATCACGCACTTTAATAGAAAATTTTCACACGAAATAGGATTTTTCATACAAAAATGCATTTCTTTAGTACCACCGACGGAGGCCAAAGGCCAAAAAAATTGCTCATCTGTGAATGGCATCGTGTCACGTAGATATTCAGGTCCCTGAGAAAAATCAAACATTTTGAAATTTCCAATTGCCGGCCGAGCTATTGACGATTGATGAAGGCCAACTTTGTATGAACATTTTGTACTGAAAATCGATTTCCTTATAGAAGCCCTCCGCAAGTACTGCCTGCCGCAAATACCTACCGGGTGAACGACCCGAGTCATTATATATATATATAAAGCTACAATGCGATATACTCACTGATCTAACATAATACGTTTTCTCGGAAATGGCAAGAGTTGGACGAAAATGATGTATGACAAAGTTGTAGGGAATGTACGATATACGGCCATCCTATGGAGCCGATTTTTGAATTTCGAACGCGTTCCACTACGCGAGGGTGCTAACTCTGTCGTTTACCGACCGATTTGGATGAAATTTTCACCCGGCCTTTTCTTCGACACGCCATTTTCGGTTCCGCCGACGGTCGTTCCAAATTCAAAATACCACCGGAGCTATAGCCCTCCGAAAATCGGCCTTTTTTCGACCTCTACGCAAAAAAGTCGGCAGCCAACTGGGCGCATGCCAGGGACCAGCCGTAAACGGCATCGTGTCGTCAAAGGACCCAGGTATATGAGAAAAATCCGACATTCTGACATTTCAAGATGGCGGCCGAGATATTGGCTTTCAAAGGTGTCAAATTTACTATGGAGAATTTCTACAAAAAATTTGTACTGAAAATCATCTTTTTCGTAGAAAATCTTAATTTTTTTGTACCATCGACAGAGGCTAAGCGCCAAAATGAGTACTTGGCTGAGAATGGCGTCACCACGCCGAGGTGCTGTGGCATTCCAGTTGGCCATCGACCCATTAAAGTTTGAAAATCACCCACTTTAATAGAAAATTTTCACCCAAAATAGTTATTTTCATACAAAAATGCATTTCTTTAGTACCACCGACGGAGGCCAAAGGCCGAAACTACTACTCGGCTGGGAGCGGCTACTTAGTGCCGAGGTGCTGTGGCATTCCAGTTGGCCATCGACCCATTAAAGTTTGAAAATCACCCACTTTAATAGAAAAATTTCACCCGAAATAGTTATTTTCATACAAAAATGCATTTCTTTAGTACCACCGTTGGAGGCCAAAGGCCAAAACTACTACTCGGCTGGGAGCGGCTACTTAGTGCTGAGGTGCTGTGGCATTCCAGTTGGCCATCGACTCATTAAAGTTTGAAAATCACGCACTATAATAGAAAAAAATCACCCGAAATAGGATTTTTCATACAAAAATGCATTTCTTTAGTACCACCGACGGAGGCCAAAGGCCGAAACTACTACTCGGCTGGGAGCGGCTACTTAGTGCCGAGGTGCTGTGGCGTTCCAGTTGGCCATCGACCCATTAAAGTTTGAAAATCACGCACTTTAATAGAAAATTTTCACACGAAATAGGATTTTTCATACAAAAATGCATTTCTTTAGTACCACCGACGGAGGCCAAAGGCCAAAAAAATTGCTCATCTGTGAATGGCATCGTGTCACGTAGATATTCAGGTCCCTGAGAAAAATCAAACATTTTGAAATTTCCAATTGCCGGCCGAGCTATTGACGATTGATGAAGGCCAACTTTGTATGAACATTTTGTACTGAAAATCGATTTCCTTATAGAAGCCCTCCGCAAGTACTGCCTGCCGCAAATACCTACCGGGTGAACGACCCGAGTCATTATATATATATATAAAGCTACAATGCGATATACTCACTGATCTAACATAATACGTTTTCTCGGAAATGGCAAGAGTTGGACGAAAATGATGTATGACAAAGTTGTAGGGAATGTACGATATACGGCCATCCTATGGAGCCGATTTTTGAATTTCGAACGCGTTCCACTACGCGAGGGTGCTAACTCTGTCGTTTACCGACCGATTTGGATGAAATTTTCACCCGGCCTTTTCTTCGACACGCCATTTTCGGTTCCGCCGACGGTCGTTCCAAATTCAAAATACCACCGGAGCTATAGCCCTCCGAAAATCGGCCTTTTTTCGACCTCTACGCAAAAAAGTCGGCAGCCAACTGGGCGCATGCCAGGGACCAGCCGTAAACGGCATCGTGTCGTCAAAGGACCCAGGTATATGAGAAAAATCCGACATTCTGACATTTCAAGATGGCGGCCGAGATATTGGCTTTCAAAGGTGTCAAATTTACTATGGAGAATTTCTACAAAAAATTTGTACTGAAAATCATCTTTTTCGTAGAAAATCTTAATTTTTTTGTACCATCGACAGAGGCTAAGCGCCAAAATGAGTACTTGGCTGAGAATGGCGTCACCACGCCGAGGTGCTGTGGCATTCCAGTTGGCCATCGACCCATTAAAGTTTGAAAATCACCCACTTTAATAGAAAATTTTCACCCAAAATAGTTATTTTCATACAAAAATGCATTTCTTTAGTACCACCGACGGAGGCCAAAGGCCGAAACTACTACTCGGCTGGGAGCGGCTACTTAGTGCCGAGGTGCTGTGGCATTCCAGTTGGCCATCGACCCATTAAAGTTTGAAAATCACCCACTTTAATAGAAAAATTTCACCCGAAATAGTTATTTTCATACAAAAATGCATTTCTTTAGTACCACCGTTGGAGGCCAAAGGCCAAAACTACTACTCGGCTGGGAGCGGCTACTTAGTGCTGAGGTGCTGTGGCATTCCAGTTGGCCATCGACTCATTAAAGTTTGAAAATCACGCACTATAATAGAAAAAAATCACCCGAAATAGGATTTTTCATACAAAAATGCATTTCTTTAGTACCACCGACGGAGGCCAAAGGCCGAAACTACTACTCGGCTGGGAGCGGCTACTTAGTGCCGAGGTGCTGTGGCGTTCCAGTTGGCCATCGACCCATTAAAGTTTGAAAATCACGCACTTTAATAGAAAATTTTCACACGAAATAGGATTTTTCATACAAAAATGCATTTCTTTAGTACCACCGACGGAGGCCAAAGGCCAAAAAAATTGCTCATCTGTGAATGGCATCGTGTCACGTAGATATTCAGGTCCCTGAGAAAAATCAAACATTTTGAAATTTCCAATTGCCGGCCGAGCTATTGACGATTGATGAAGGCCAACTTTGTATGAACATTTTGTACTGAAAATCGATTTCCTTATAGAAGCCCTCCGCAAGTACTGCCTGCCGCAAATACCTACCGGGTGAACGACCCGAGTCATTATATATATATATAAAGCTACAATGCGATATACTCACTGATCTAACATAATACGTTTTCTCGGAAATGGCAAGAGTTGGACGAAAATGATGTATGACAAAGTTGTAGGGAATGTACGATATACGGCCATCCTATGGAGCCGATTTTTGAATTTCGAACGCGTTCCACTACGCGAGGGTGCTAACTCTGTCGTTTACCGACCGATTTGGATGAAATTTTCACCCGGCCTTTTCTTCGACACGCCATTTTCGGTTCCGCCGACGGTCGTTCCAAATTCAAAATACCACCGGAGCTATAGCCCTCCGAAAATCGGCCTTTTTTCGACCTCTACGCAAAAAAGTCGGCAGCCAACTGGGCGCATGCCAGGGACCAGCCGTAAACGGCATCGTGTCGTCAAAGGACCCAGGTATATGAGAAAAATCCGACATTCTGACATTTCAAGATGGCGGCCGAGATATTGGCTTTCAAAGGTGTCAAATTTACTATGGAGAATTTCTACAAAAAATTTGTACTGAAAATCATCTTTTTCGTAGAAAATCTTAATTTTTTTGTACCATCGACAGAGGCTAAGCGCCAAAATGAGTACTTGGCTGAGAATGGCGTCACCACGCCGAGGTGCTGTGGCATTCCAGTTGGCCATCGACCCATTAAAGTTTGAAAATCACCCACTTTAATAGAAAATTTTCACCCAAAATAGTTATTTTCATACAAAAATGCATTTCTTTAGTACCACCGACGGAGGCCAAAGGCCGAAACTACTACTCGGCTGGGAGCGGCTACTTAGTGCCGAGGTGCTGTGGCATTCCAGTTGGCCATCGACCCATTAAAGTTTGAAAATCACCCACTTTAATAGAAAAATTTCACCCGAAATAGTTATTTTCATACAAAAATGCATTTCTTTAGTACCACCGTTGGAGGCCAAAGGCCAAAACTACTACTCGGCTGGGAGCGGCTACTTAGTGCTGAGGTGCTGTGGCATTCCAGTTGGCCATCGACTCATTAAAGTTTGAAAATCACGCACTATAATAGAAAAAAATCACCCGAAATAGGATTTTTCATACAAAAATGCATTTCTTTAGTACCACCGACGGAGGCCAAAGGCCGAAACTACTACTC
The DNA here is from genome assembly GCA_934045075.1 of Yponomeuta sedellus. NCBI lineage: Eukaryota > Metazoa > Arthropoda > Insecta > Lepidoptera > Yponomeutidae > Yponomeuta > Yponomeuta sedellus. The sequence continues at coordinate 10,104,124 of OW203743.1, forward strand.
GGCTGGGAGCGGCTACTTAGTGCCGAGGTGCTGTGGCGTTCCAGTTGGCCATCGACCCATTAAAGTTTGAAAATCACGCACTTTAATAGAAAATTTTCACACGAAATAGGATTTTTCATACAAAAATGCATTTCTTTAGTACCACCGACGGAGGCCAAAGGCCAAAAAAATTGCTCATCTGTGAATGGCATCGTGTCACGTAGATATTCAGGTCCCTGAGAAAAATCAAACATTTTGAAATTTCCAATTGCCGGCCGAGCTATTGACGATTGATGAAGGCCAACTTTGTATGAACATTTTGTACTGAAAATCGATTTCCTTATAGAAGCCCTCCGCAAGTACTGCCTGCCGCAAATACCTACCGGGTGAACGACCCGAGTCATTATATATATATATAAAGCTACAATGCGATATACTCACTGATCTAACATAATACGTTTTCTCGGAAATGGCAAGAGTTGGACGAAAATGATGTATGACAAAGTTGTAGGGAATGTACGATATACGGCCATCCTATGGAGCCGATTTTTGAATTTCGAACGCGTTCCACTACGCGAGGGTGCTAACTCTGTCGTTTACCGACCGATTTGGATGAAATTTTCACCCGGCCTTTTCTTCGACACGCCATTTTCGGTTCCGCCGACGGTCGTTCCAAATTCAAAATACCACCGGAGCTATAGCCCTCCGAAAATCGGCCTTTTTTCGACCTCTACGCAAAAAAGTCGGCAGCCAACTGGGCGCATGCCAGGGACCAGCCGTAAACGGCATCGTGTCGTCAAAGGACCCAGGTATATGAGAAAAATCCGACATTCTGACATTTCAAGATGGCGGCCGAGATATTGGCTTTCAAAGGTGTCAAATTTACTATGGAGAATTTCTACAAAAAATTTGTACTGAAAATCATCTTTTTCGTAGAAAATCTTAATTTTTTTGTACCATCGACAGAGGCTAAGCGCCAAAATGAGTACTTGGCTGAGAATGGCGTCACCACGCCGAGGTGCTGTGGCATTCCAGTTGGCCATCGACCCATTAAAGTTTGAAAATCACCCACTTTAATAGAAAATTTTCACCCAAAATAGTTATTTTCATACAAAAATGCATTTCTTTAGTACCACCGACGGAGGCCAAAGGCCGAAACTACTACTCGGCTGGGAGCGGCTACTTAGTGCCGAGGTGCTGTGGCATTCCAGTTGGCCATCGACCCATTAAAGTTTGAAAATCACCCACTTTAATAGAAAAATTTCACCCGAAATAGTTATTTTCATACAAAAATGCATTTCTTTAGTACCACCGTTGGAGGCCAAAGGCCAAAACTACTACTCGGCTGGGAGCGGCTACTTAGTGCTGAGGTGCTGTGGCATTCCAGTTGGCCATCGACTCATTAAAGTTTGAAAATCACGCACTATAATAGAAAAAAATCACCCGAAATAGGATTTTTCATACAAAAATGCATTTCTTTAGTACCACCGACGGAGGCCAAAGGCCGAAACTACTACTCGGCTGGGAGCGGCTACTTAGTGCCGAGGTGCTGTGGCGTTCCAGTTGGCCATCGACCCATTAAAGTTTGAAAATCACGCACTTTAATAGAAAATTTTCACACGAAATAGGATTTTTCATACAAAAATGCATTTCTTTAGTACCACCGACGGAGGCCAAAGGCCAAAAAAATTGCTCATCTGTGAATGGCATCGTGTCACGTAGATATTCAGGTCCCTGAGAAAAATCAAACATTTTGAAATTTCCAATTGCCGGCCGAGCTATTGACGATTGATGAAGGCCAACTTTGTATGAACATTTTGTACTGAAAATCGATTTCCTTATAGAAGCCCTCCGCAAGTACTGCCTGCCGCAAATACCTACCGGGTGAACGACCCGAGTCATTATATATATATATAAAGCTACAATGCGATATACTCACTGATCTAACATAATACGTTTTCTCGGAAATGGCAAGAGTTGGACGAAAATGATGTATGACAAAGTTGTAGGGAATGTACGATATACGGCCATCCTATGGAGCCGATTTTTGAATTTCGAACGCGTTCCACTACGCGAGGGTGCTAACTCTGTCGTTTACCGACCGATTTGGATGAAATTTTCACCCGGCCTTTTCTTCGACACGCCATTTTCGGTTCCGCCGACGGTCGTTCCAAATTCAAAATACCACCGGAGCTATAGCCCTCCGAAAATCGGCCTTTTTTCGACCTCTACGCAAAAAAGTCGGCAGCCAACTGGGCGCATGCCAGGGACCAGCCGTAAACGGCATCGTGTCGTCAAAGGACCCAGGTATATGAGAAAAATCCGACATTCTGACATTTCAAGATGGCGGCCGAGATATTGGCTTTCAAAGGTGTCAAATTTACTATGGAGAATTTCTACAAAAAATTTGTACTGAAAATCATCTTTTTCGTAGAAAATCTTAATTTTTTTGTACCATCGACAGAGGCTAAGCGCCAAAATGAGTACTTGGCTGAGAATGGCGTCACCACGCCGAGGTGCTGTGGCATTCCAGTTGGCCATCGACCCATTAAAGTTTGAAAATCACCCACTTTAATAGAAAATTTTCACCCAAAATAGTTATTTTCATACAAAAATGCATTTCTTTAGTACCACCGACGGAGGCCAAAGGCCGAAACTACTACTCGGCTGGGAGCGGCTACTTAGTGCCGAGGTGCTGTGGCATTCCAGTTGGCCATCGACCCATTAAAGTTTGAAAATCACCCACTTTAATAGAAAAATTTCACCCGAAATAGTTATTTTCATACAAAAATGCATTTCTTTAGTACCACCGTTGGAGGCCAAAGGCCAAAACTACTACTCGGCTGGGAGCGGCTACTTAGTGCTGAGGTGCTGTGGCATTCCAGTTGGCCATCGACTCATTAAAGTTTGAAAATCACGCACTATAATAGAAAAAAATCACCCGAAATAGGATTTTTCATACAAAAATGCATTTCTTTAGTACCACCGACGGAGGCCAAAGGCCGAAACTACTACTCGGCTGGGAGCGGCTACTTAGTGCCGAGGTGCTGTGGCGTTCCAGTTGGCCATCGACCCATTAAAGTTTGAAAATCACGCACTTTAATAGAAAATTTTCACACGAAATAGGATTTTTCATACAAAAATGCATTTCTTTAGTACCACCGACGGAGGCCAAAGGCCAAAAAAATTGCTCATCTGTGAATGGCATCGTGTCACGTAGATATTCAGGTCCCTGAGAAAAATCAAACATTTTGAAATTTCCAATTGCCGGCCGAGCTATTGACGATTGATGAAGGCCAACTTTGTATGAACATTTTGTACTGAAAATCGATTTCCTTATAGAAGCCCTCCGCAAGTACTGCCTGCCGCAAATACCTACCGGGTGAACGACCCGAGTCATTATATATATATATAAAGCTACAATGCGATATACTCACTGATCTAACATAATACGTTTTCTCGGAAATGGCAAGAGTTGGACGAAAATGATGTATGACAAAGTTGTAGGGAATGTACGATATACGGCCATCCTATGGAGCCGATTTTTGAATTTCGAACGCGTTCCACTACGCGAGGGTGCTAACTCTGTCGTTTACCGACCGATTTGGATGAAATTTTCACCCGGCCTTTTCTTCGACACGCCATTTTCGGTTCCGCCGACGGTCGTTCCAAATTCAAAATACCACCGGAGCTATAGCCCTCCGAAAATCGGCCTTTTTTCGACCTCTACGCAAAAAAGTCGGCAGCCAACTGGGCGCATGCCAGGGACCAGCCGTAAACGGCATCGTGTCGTCAAAGGACCCAGGTATATGAGAAAAATCCGACATTCTGACATTTCAAGATGGCGGCCGAGATATTGGCTTTCAAAGGTGTCAAATTTACTATGGAGAATTTCTACAAAAAATTTGTACTGAAAATCATCTTTTTCGTAGAAAATCTTAATTTTTTTGTACCATCGACAGAGGCTAAGCGCCAAAATGAGTACTTGGCTGAGAATGGCGTCACCACGCCGAGGTGCTGTGGCATTCCAGTTGGCCATCGACCCATTAAAGTTTGAAAATCACCCACTTTAATAGAAAATTTTCACCCAAAATAGTTATTTTCATACAAAAATGCATTTCTTTAGTACCACCGACGGAGGCCAAAGGCCGAAACTACTACTCGGCTGGGAGCGGCTACTTAGTGCCGAGGTGCTGTGGCATTCCAGTTGGCCATCGACCCATTAAAGTTTGAAAATCACCCACTTTAATAGAAAAATTTCACCCGAAATAGTTATTTTCATACAAAAATGCATTTCTTTAGTACCACCGTTGGAGGCCAAAGGCCAAAACTACTACTCGGCTGGGAGCGGCTACTTAGTGCTGAGGTGCTGTGGCATTCCAGTTGGCCATCGACTCATTAAAGTTTGAAAATCACGCACTATAATAGAAAAAAATCACCCGAAATAGGATTTTTCATACAAAAATGCATTTCTTTAGTACCACCGACGGAGGCCAAAGGCCGAAACTACTACTCGGCTGGGAGCGGCTACTTAGTGCCGAGGTGCTGTGGCGTTCCAGTTGGCCATCGACCCATTAAAGTTTGAAAATCACGCACTTTAATAGAAAATTTTCACACGAAATAGGATTTTTCATACAAAAATGCATTTCTTTAGTACCACCGACGGAGGCCAAAGGCCAAAAAAATTGCTCATCTGTGAATGGCATCGTGTCACGTAGATATTCAGGTCCCTGAGAAAAATCAAACATTTTGAAATTTCCAATTGCCGGCCGAGCTATTGACGATTGATGAAGGCCAACTTTGTATGAACATTTTGTACTGAAAATCGATTTCCTTATAGAAGCCCTCCGCAAGTACTGCCTGCCGCAAATACCTACCGGGTGAACGACCCGAGTCATTATATATATATATAAAGCTACAATGCGATATACTCACTGATCTAACATAATACGTTTTCTCGGAAATGGCAAGAGTTGGACGAAAATGATGTATGACAAAGTTGTAGGGAATGTACGATATACGGCCATCCTATGGAGCCGATTTTTGAATTTCGAACGCGTTCCACTACGCGAGGGTGCTAACTCTGTCGTTTACCGACCGATTTGGATGAAATTTTCACCCGGCCTTTTCTTCGACACGCCATTTTCGGTTCCGCCGACGGTCGTTCCAAATTCAAAATACCACCGGAGCTATAGCCCTCCGAAAATCGGCCTTTTTTCGACCTCTACGCAAAAAAGTCGGCAGCCAACTGGGCGCATGCCAGGGACCAGCCGTAAACGGCATCGTGTCGTCAAAGGACCCAGGTATATGAGAAAAATCCGACATTCTGACATTTCAAGATGGCGGCCGAGATATTGGCTTTCAAAGGTGTCAAATTTACTATGGAGAATTTCTACAAAAAATTTGTACTGAAAATCATCTTTTTCGTAGAAAATCTTAATTTTTTTGTACCATCGACAGAGGCTAAGCGCCAAAATGAGTACTTGGCTGAGAATGGCGTCACCACGCCGAGGTGCTGTGGCATTCCAGTTGGCCATCGACCCATTAAAGTTTGAAAATCACCCACTTTAATAGAAAATTTTCACCCAAAATAGTTATTTTCATACAAAAATGCATTTCTTTAGTACCACCGACGGAGGCCAAAGGCCGAAACTACTACTCGGCTGGGAGCGGCTACTTAGTGCCGAGGTGCTGTGGCATTCCAGTTGGCCATCGACCCATTAAAGTTTGAAAATCACCCACTTTAATAGAAAAATTTCACCCGAAATAGTTATTTTCATACAAAAATGCATTTCTTTAGTACCACCGTTGGAGGCCAAAGGCCAAAACTACTACTCGGCTGGGAGCGGCTACTTAGTGCTGAGGTGCTGTGGCATTCCAGTTGGCCATCGACTCATTAAAGTTTGAAAATCACGCACTATAATAGAAAAAAATCACCCGAAATAGGATTTTTCATACAAAAATGCATTTCTTTAGTACCACCGACGGAGGCCAAAGGCCGAAACTACTACTCGGCTGGGAGCGGCTACTTAGTGCCGAGGTGCTGTGGCGTTCCAGTTGGCCATCGACCCATTAAAGTTTGAAAATCACGCACTTTAATAGAAAATTTTCACACGAAATAGGATTTTTCATACAAAAATGCATTTCTTTAGTACCACCGACGGAGGCCAAAGGCCAAAAAAATTGCTCATCTGTGAATGGCATCGTGTCACGTAGATATTCAGGTCCCTGAGAAAAATCAAACATTTTGAAATTTCCAATTGCCGGCCGAGCTATTGACGATTGATGAAGGCCAACTTTGTATGAACATTTTGTACTGAAAATCGATTTCCTTATAGAAGCCCTCCGCAAGTACTGCCTGCCGCAAATACCTACCGGGTGAACGACCCGAGTCATTATATATATATATAAAGCTACAATGCGATATACTCACTGATCTAACATAATACGTTTTCTCGGAAATGGCAAGAGTTGGACGAAAATGATGTATGACAAAGTTGTAGGGAATGTACGATATACGGCCATCCTATGGAGCCGATTTTTGAATTTCGAACGCGTTCCACTACGCGAGGGTGCTAACTCTGTCGTTTACCGACCGATTTGGATGAAATTTTCACCCGGCCTTTTCTTCGACACGCCATTTTCGGTTCCGCCGACGGTCGTTCCAAATTCAAAATACCACCGGAGCTATAGCCCTCCGAAAATCGGCCTTTTTTCGACCTCTACGCAAAAAAGTCGGCAGCCAACTGGGCGCATGCCAGGGACCAGCCGTAAACGGCATCGTGTCGTCAAAGGACCCAGGTATATGAGAAAAATCCGACATTCTGACATTTCAAGATGGCGGCCGAGATATTGGCTTTCAAAGGTGTCAAATTTACTATGGAGAATTTCTACAAAAAATTTGTACTGAAAATCATCTTTTTCGTAGAAAATCTTAATTTTTTTGTACCATCGACAGAGGCTAAGCGCCAAAATGAGTACTTGGCTGAGAATGGCGTCACCACGCCGAGGTGCTGTGGCATTCCAGTTGGCCATCGACCCATTAAAGTTTGAAAATCACCCACTTTAATAGAAAATTTTCACCCAAAATAGTTATTTTCATACAAAAATGCATTTCTTTAGTACCACCGACGGAGGCCAAAGGCCGAAACTACTACTCGGCTGGGAGCGGCTACTTAGTGCCGAGGTGCTGTGGCATTCCAGTTGGCCATCGACCCATTAAAGTTTGAAAATCACCCACTTTAATAGAAAAATTTCACCCGAAATAGTTATTTTCATACAAAAATGCATTTCTTTAGTACCACCGTTGGAGGCCAAAGGCCAAAACTACTACTCGGCTGGGAGCGGCTACTTAGTGCTGAGGTGCTGTGGCATTCCAGTTGGCCATCGACTCATTAAAGTTTGAAAATCACGCACTATAATAGAAAAAAATCACCCGAAATAGGATTTTTCATACAAAAATGCATTTCTTTAGTACCACCGACGGAGGCCAAAGGCCGAAACTACTACTCGGCTGGGAGCGGCTACTTAGTGCCGAGGTGCTGTGGCGTTCCAGTTGGCCATCGACCCATTAAAGTTTGAAAATCACGCACTTTAATAGAAAATTTTCACACGAAATAGGATTTTTCATACAAAAATGCATTTCTTTAGTACCACCGACGGAGGCCAAAGGCCAAAAAAATTGCTCATCTGTGAATGGCATCGTGTCACGTAGATATTCAGGTCCCTGAGAAAAATCAAACATTTTGAAATTTCCAATTGCCGGCCGAGCTATTGACGATTGATGAAGGCCAACTTTGTATGAACATTTTGTACTGAAAATCGATTTCCTTATAGAAGCCCTCCGCAAGTACTGCCTGCCGCAAATACCTACCGGGTGAACGACCCGAGTCATTATATATATATATAAAGCTACAATGCGATATACTCACTGATCTAACATAATACGTTTTCTCGGAAATGGCAAGAGTTGGACGAAAATGATGTATGACAAAGTTGTAGGGAATGTACGATATACGGCCATCCTATGGAGCCGATTTTTGAATTTCGAACGCGTTCCACTACGCGAGGGTGCTAACTCTGTCGTTTACCGACCGATTTGGATGAAATTTTCACCCGGCCTTTTCTTCGACACGCCATTTTCGGTTCCGCCGACGGTCGTTCCAAATTCAAAATACCACCGGAGCTATAGCCCTCCGAAAATCGGCCTTTTTTCGACCTCTACGCAAAAAAGTCGGCAGCCAACTGGGCGCATGCCAGGGACCAGCCGTAAACGGCATCGTGTCGTCAAAGGACCCAGGTATATGAGAAAAATCCGACATTCTGACATTTCAAGATGGCGGCCGAGATATTGGCTTTCAAAGGTGTCAAATTTACTATGGAGAATTTCTACAAAAAATTTGTACTGAAAATCATCTTTTTCGTAGAAAATCTTAATTTTTTTGTACCATCGACAGAGGCTAAGCGCCAAAATGAGTACTTGGCTGAGAATGGCGTCACCACGCCGAGGTGCTGTGGCATTCCAGTTGGCCATCGACCCATTAAAGTTTGAAAATCACCCACTTTAATAGAAAATTTTCACCCAAAATAGTTATTTTCATACAAAAATGCATTTCTTTAGTACCACCGACGGAGGCCAAAGGCCGAAACTACTACTCGGCTGGGAGCGGCTACTTAGTGCCGAGGTGCTGTGGCATTCCAGTTGGCCATCGACCCATTAAAGTTTGAAAATCACCCACTTTAATAGAAAAATTTCACCCGAAATAGTTATTTTCATACAAAAATGCATTTCTTTAGTACCACCGTTGGAGGCCAAAGGCCAAAACTACTACTCGGCTGGGAGCGGCTACTTAGTGCTGAGGTGCTGTGGCATTCCAGTTGGCCATCGACTCATTAAAGTTTGAAAATCACGCACTATAATAGAAAAAAATCACCCGAAATAGGATTTTTCATACAAAAATGCATTTCTTTAGTACCACCGACGGAGGCCAAAGGCCGAAACTACTACTCGGCTGGGAGCGGCTACTTAGTGCCGAGGTGCTGTGGCGTTCCAGTTGGCCATCGACCCATTAAAGTTTGAAAATCACGCACTTTAATAGAAAATTTTCACACGAAATAGGATTTTTCATACAAAAATGCATTTCTTTAGTACCACCGACGGAGGCCAAAGGCCAAAAAAATTGCTCATCTGTGAATGGCATCGTGTCACGTAGATATTCAGGTCCCTGAGAAAAATCAAACATTTTGAAATTTCCAATTGCCGGCCGAGCTATTGACGATTGATGAAGGCCAACTTTGTATGAACATTTTGTACTGAAAATCGATTTCCTTATAGAAGCCCTCCGCAAGTACTGCCTGCCGCAAATACCTACCGGGTGAACGACCCGAGTCATTATATATATATATAAAGCTACAATGCGATATACTCACTGATCTAACATAATACGTTTTCTCGGAAATGGCAAGAGTTGGACGAAAATGATGTATGACAAAGTTGTAGGGAATGTACGATATACGGCCATCCTATGGAGCCGATTTTTGAATTTCGAACGCGTTCCACTACGCGAGGGTGCTAACTCTGTCGTTTACCGACCGATTTGGATGAAATTTTCACCCGGCCTTTTCTTCGACACGCCATTTTCGGTTCCGCCGACGGTCGTTCCAAATTCAAAATACCACCGGAGCTATAGCCCTCCGAAAATCGGCCTTTTTTCGACCTCTACGCAAAAAAGTCGGCAGCCAACTGGGCGCATGCCAGGGACCAGCCGTAAACGGCATCGTGTCGTCAAAGGACCCAGGTATATGAGAAAAATCCGACATTCTGACATTTCAAGATGGCGGCCGAGATATTGGCTTTCAAAGGTGTCAAATTTACTATGGAGAATTTCTACAAAAAATTTGTACTGAAAATCATCTTTTTCGTAGAAAATCTTAATTTTTTTGTACCATCGACAGAGGCTAAGCGCCAAAATGAGTACTTGGCTGAGAATGGCGTCACCACGCCGAGGTGCTGTGGCATTCCAGTTGGCCATCGACCCATTAAAGTTTGAAAATCACCCACTTTAATAGAAAATTTTCACCCAAAATAGTTATTTTCATACAAAAATGCATTTCTTTAGTACCACCGACGGAGGCCAAAGGCCGAAACTACTACTCGGCTGGGAGCGGCTACTTAGTGCCGAGGTGCTGTGGCATTCCAGTTGGCCATCGACCCATTAAAGTTTGAAAATCACCCACTTTAATAGAAAAATTTCACCCGAAATAGTTATTTTCATACAAAAATGCATTTCTTTAGTACCACCGTTGGAGGCCAAAGGCCAAAACTACTACTCGGCTGGGAGCGGCTACTTAGTGCTGAGGTGCTGTGGCATTCCAGTTGGCCATCGACTCATTAAAGTTTGAAAATCACGCACTATAATAGAAAAAAATCACCCGAAATAGGATTTTTCATACAAAAATGCATTTCTTTAGTACCACCGACGGAGGCCAAAGGCCGAAACTACTACTCGGCTGGGAGCGGCTACTTAGTGCCGAGGTGCTGTGGCGTTCCAGTTGGCCATCGACCCATTAAAGTTTGAAAATCACGCACTTTAATAGAAAATTTTCACACGAAATAGGATTTTTCATACAAAAATGCATTTCTTTAGTACCACCGACGGAGGCCAAAGGCCAAAAAAATTGCTCATCTGTGAATGGCATCGTGTCACGTAGATATTCAGGTCCCTGAGAAAAATCAAACATTTTGAAATTTCCAATTGCCGGCCGAGCTATTGACGATTGATGAAGGCCAACTTTGTATGAACATTTTGTACTGAAAATCGATTTCCTTATAGAAGCCCTCCGCAAGTACTGCCTGCCGCAAATACCTACCGGGTGAACGACCCGAGTCATTATATATATATATAAAGCTACAATGCGATATACTCACTGATCTAACATAATACGTTTTCTCGGAAATGGCAAGAGTTGGACGAAAATGATGTATGACAAAGTTGTAGGGAATGTACGATATACGGCCATCCTATGGAGCCGATTTTTGAATTTCGAACGCGTTCCACTACGCGAGGGTGCTAACTCTGTCGTTTACCGACCGATTTGGATGAAATTTTCACCCGGCCTTTTCTTCGACACGCCATTTTCGGTTCCGCCGACGGTCGTTCCAAATTCAAAATACCACCGGAGCTATAGCCCTCCGAAAATCGGCCTTTTTTCGACCTCTACGCAAAAAAGTCGGCAGCCAACTGGGCGCATGCCAGGGACCAGCCGTAAACGGCATCGTGTCGTCAAAGGACCCAGGTATATGAGAAAAATCCGACATTCTGACATTTCAAGATGGCGGCCGAGATATTGGCTTTCAAAGGTGTCAAATTTACTATGGAGAATTTCTACAAAAAATTTGTACTGAAAATCATCTTTTTCGTAGAAAATCTTAATTTTTTTGTACCATCGACAGAGGCTAAGCGCCAAAATGAGTACTTGGCTGAGAATGGCGTCACCACGCCGAGGTGCTGTGGCATTCCAGTTGGCCATCGACCCATTAAAGTTTGAAAATCACCCACTTTAATAGAAAATTTTCACCCAAAATAGTTATTTTCATACAAAAATGCATTTCTTTAGTACCACCGACGGAGGCCAAAGGCCGAAACTACTACTCGGCTGGGAGCGGCTACTTAGTGCCGAGGTGCTGTGGCATTCCAGTTGGCCATCGACCCATTAAAGTTTGAAAATCACCCACTTTAATAGAAAAATTTCACCCGAAATAGTTATTTTCATACAAAAATGCATTTCTTTAGTACCACCGTTGGAGGCCAAAGGCCAAAACTACTACTCGGCTGGGAGCGGCTACTTAGTGCTGAGGTGCTGTGGCATTCCAGTTGGCCATCGACTCATTAAAGTTTGAAAATCACGCACTATAATAGAAAAAAATCACCCGAAATAGGATTTTTCATACAAAAATGCATTTCTTTAGTACCACCGACGGAGGCCAAAGGCCGAAACTACTACTCGGCTGGGAGCGGCTACTTAGTGCCGAGGTGCTGTGGCGTTCCAGTTGGCCATCGACCCATTAAAGTTTGAAAATCACGCACTTTAATAGAAAATTTTCACACGAAATAGGATTTTTCATACAAAAATGCATTTCTTTAGTACCACCGACGGAGGCCAAAGGCCAAAAAAATTGCTCATCTGTGAATGGCATCGTGTCACGTAGATATTCAGGTCCCTGAGAAAAATCAAACATTTTGAAATTTCCAATTGCCGGCCGAGCTATTGACGATTGATGAAGGCCAACTTTGTATGAACATTTTGTACTGAAAATCGATTTCCTTATAGAAGCCCTCCGCAAGTACTGCCTGCCGCAAATACCTACCGGGTGAACGACCCGAGTCATTATATATATATATAAAGCTACAATGCGATATACTCACTGATCTAACATAATACGTTTTCTCGGAAATGGCAAGAGTTGGACGAAAATGATGTATGACAAAGTTGTAGGGAATGTACGATATACGGCCATCCTATGGAGCCGATTTTTGAATTTCGAACGCGTTCCACTACGCGAGGGTGCTAACTCTGTCGTTTACCGACCGATTTGGATGAAATTTTCACCCGGCCTTTTCTTCGACACGCCATTTTCGGTTCCGCCGACGGTCGTTCCAAATTCAAAATACCACCGGAGCTATAGCCCTCCGAAAATCGGCCTTTTTTCGACCTCTACGCAAAAAAGTCGGCAGCCAACTGGGCGCATGCCAGGGACCAGCCGTAAACGGCATCGTGTCGTCAAAGGACCCAGGTATATGAGAAAAATCCGACATTCTGACATTTCAAGATGGCGGCCGAGATATTGGCTTTCAAAGGTGTCAAATTTACTATGGAGAATTTCTACAAAAAATTTGTACTGAAAATCATCTTTTTCGTAGAAAATCTTAATTTTTTTGTACCATCGACAGAGGCTAAGCGCCAAAATGAGTACTTGGCTGAGAATGGCGTCACCACGCCGAGGTGCTGTGGCATTCCAGTTGGCCATCGACCCATTAAAGTTTGAAAATCACCCACTTTAATAGAAAATTTTCACCCAAAATAGTTATTTTCATACAAAAATGCATTTCTTTAGTACCACCGACGGAGGCCAAAGGCCGAAACTACTACTCGGCTGGGAGCGGCTACTTAGTGCCGAGGTGCTGTGGCATTCCAGTTGGCCATCGACCCATTAAAGTTTGAAAATCACCCACTTTAATAGAAAAATTTCACCCGAAATAGTTATTTTCATACAAAAATGCATTTCTTTAGTACCACCGTTGGAGGCCAAAGGCCAAAACTACTACTCGGCTGGGAGCGGCTACTTAGTGCTGAGGTGCTGTGGCATTCCAGTTGGCCATCGACTCATTAAAGTTTGAAAATCACGCACTATAATAGAAAAAAATCACCCGAAATAGGATTTTTCATACAAAAATGCATTTCTTTAGTACCACCGACGGAGGCCAAAGGCCGAAACTACTACTCGGCTGGGAGCGGCTACTTAGTGCCGAGGTGCTGTGGCGTTCCAGTTGGCCATCGACCCATTAAAGTTTGAAAATCACGCACTTTAATAGAAAATTTTCACACGAAATAGGATTTTTCATACAAAAATGCATTTCTTTAGTACCACCGACGGAGGCCAAAGGCCAAAAAAATTGCTCATCTGTGAATGGCATCGTGTCACGTAGATATTCAGGTCCCTGAGAAAAATCAAACATTTTGAAATTTCCAATTGCCGGCCGAGCTATTGACGATTGATGAAGGCCAACTTTGTATGAACATTTTGTACTGAAAATCGATTTCCTTATAGAAGCCCTCCGCAAGTACTGCCTGCCGCAAATACCTACCGGGTGAACGACCCGAGTCATTATATATATATATAAAGCTACAATGCGATATACTCACTGATCTAACATAATACGTTTTCTCGGAAATGGCAAGAGTTGGACGAAAATGATGTATGACAAAGTTGTAGGGAATGTACGATATACGGCCATCCTATGGAGCCGATTTTTGAATTTCGAACGCGTTCCACTACGCGAGGGTGCTAACTCTGTCGTTTACCGACCGATTTGGATGAAATTTTCACCCGGCCTTTTCTTCGACACGCCATTTTCGGTTCCGCCGACGGTCGTTCCAAATTCAAAATACCACCGGAGCTATAGCCCTCCGAAAATCGGCCTTTTTTCGACCTCTACGCAAAAAAGTCGGCAGCCAACTGGGCGCATGCCAGGGACCAGCCGTAAACGGCATCGTGTCGTCAAAGGACCCAGGTATATGAGAAAAATCCGACATTCTGACATTTCAAGATGGCGGCCGAGATATTGGCTTTCAAAGGTGTCAAATTTACTATGGAGAATTTCTACAAAAAATTTGTACTGAAAATCATCTTTTTCGTAGAAAATCTTAATTTTTTTGTACCATCGACAGAGGCTAAGCGCCAAAATGAGTACTTGGCTGAGAATGGCGTCACCACGCCGAGGTGCTGTGGCATTCCAGTTGGCCATCGACCCATTAAAGTTTGAAAATCACCCACTTTAATAGAAAATTTTCACCCAAAATAGTTATTTTCATACAAAAATGCATTTCTTTAGTACCACCGACGGAGGCCAAAGGCCGAAACTACTACTCGGCTGGGAGCGGCTACTTAGTGCCGAGGTGCTGTGGCATTCCAGTTGGCCATCGACCCATTAAAGTTTGAAAATCACCCACTTTAATAGAAAAATTTCACCCGAAATAGTTATTTTCATACAAAAATGCATTTCTTTAGTACCACCGTTGGAGGCCAAAGGCCAAAACTACTACTCGGCTGGGAGCGGCTACTTAGTGCTGAGGTGCTGTGGCATTCCAGTTGGCCATCGACTCATTAAAGTTTGAAAATCACGCACTATAATAGAAAAAAATCACCCGAAATAGGATTTTTCATACAAAAATGCATTTCTTTAGTACCACCGACGGAGGCCAAAGGCCGAAACTACTACTCGGCTGGGAGCGGCTACTTAGTGCCGAGGTGCTGTGGCGTTCCAGTTGGCCATCGACCCATTAAAGTTTGAAAATCACGCACTTTAATAGAAAATTTTCACACGAAATAGGATTTTTCATACAAAAATGCATTTCTTTAGTACCACCGACGGAGGCCAAAGGCCAAAAAAATTGCTCATCTGTGAATGGCATCGTGTCACGTAGATATTCAGGTCCCTGAGAAAAATCAAACATTTTGAAATTTCCAATTGCCGGCCGAGCTATTGACGATTGATGAAGGCCAACTTTGTATGAACATTTTGTACTGAAAATCGATTTCCTTATAGAAGCCCTCCGCAAGTACTGCCTGCCGCAAATACCTACCGGGTGAACGACCCGAGTCATTATATATATATATAAAGCTACAATGCGATATACTCACTGATCTAACATAATACGTTTTCTCGGAAATGGCAAGAGTTGGACGAAAATGATGTATGACAAAGTTGTAGGGAATGTACGATATACGGCCATCCTATGGAGCCGATTTTTGAATTTCGAACGCGTTCCACTACGCGAGGGTGCTAACTCTGTCGTTTACCGACCGATTTGGATGAAATTTTCACCCGGCCTTTTCTTCGACACGCCATTTTCGGTTCCGCCGACGGTCGTTCCAAATTCAAAATACCACCGGAGCTATAGCCCTCCGAAAATCGGCCTTTTTTCGACCTCTACGCAAAAAAGTCGGCAGCCAACTGGGCGCATGCCAGGGACCAGCCGTAAACGGCATCGTGTCGTCAAAGGACCCAGGTATATGAGAAAAATCCGACATTCTGACATTTCAAGATGGCGGCCGAGATATTGGCTTTCAAAGGTGTCAAATTTACTATGGAGAATTTCTACAAAAAATTTGTACTGAAAATCATCTTTTTCGTAGAAAATCTTAATTTTTTTGTACCATCGACAGAGGCTAAGCGCCAAAATGAGTACTTGGCTGAGAATGGCGTCACCACGCCGAGGTGCTGTGGCATTCCAGTTGGCCATCGACCCATTAAAGTTTGAAAATCACCCACTTTAATAGAAAATTTTCACCCAAAATAGTTATTTTCATACAAAAATGCATTTCTTTAGTACCACCGACGGAGGCCAAAGGCCGAAACTACTACTCGGCTGGGAGCGGCTACTTAGTGCCGAGGTGCTGTGGCATTCCAGTTGGCCATCGACCCATTAAAGTTTGAAAATCACCCACTTTAATAGAAAAATTTCACCCGAAATAGTTATTTTCATACAAAAATGCATTTCTTTAGTACCACCGTTGGAGGCCAAAGGCCAAAACTACTACTCGGCTGGGAGCGGCTACTTAGTGCTGAGGTGCTGTGGCATTCCAGTTGGCCATCGACTCATTAAAGTTTGAAAATCACGCACTATAATAGAAAAAAATCACCCGAAATAGGATTTTTCATACAAAAATGCATTTCTTTAGTACCACCGACGGAGGCCAAAGGCCGAAACTACTACTCGGCTGGGAGCGGCTACTTAGTGCCGAGGTGCTGTGGCGTTCCAGTTGGCCATCGACCCATTAAAGTTTGAAAATCACGCACTTTAATAGAAAATTTTCACACGAAATAGGATTTTTCATACAAAAATGCATTTCTTTAGTACCACCGACGGAGGCCAAAGGCCAAAAAAATTGCTCATCTGTGAATGGCATCGTGTCACGTAGATATTCAGGTCCCTGAGAAAAATCAAACATTTTGAAATTTCCAATTGCCGGCCGAGCTATTGACGATTGATGAAGGCCAACTTTGTATGAACATTTTGTACTGAAAATCGATTTCCTTATAGAAGCCCTCCGCAAGTACTGCCTGCCGCAAATACCTACCGGGTGAACGACCCGAGTCATTATATATATATATAAAGCTACAATGCGATATACTCACTGATCTAACATAATACGTTTTCTCGGAAATGGCAAGAGTTGGACGAAAATGATGTATGACAAAGTTGTAGGGAATGTACGATATACGGCCATCCTATGGAGCCGATTTTTGAATTTCGAACGCGTTCCACTACGCGAGGGTGCTAACTCTGTCGTTTACCGACCGATTTGGATGAAATTTTCACCCGGCCTTTTCTTCGACACGCCATTTTCGGTTATAATTCTAAGTCTCGTTTTTGCCGGTTCGAAGGACCAACTTCAAAAAAAATTATTAACTCAAACCCTAATGCGGCCAATATAATTAATTACTGAAATGTTTAAAAAAACGCTTCTTAATGATTTAATTAAATGTTCAAGTGACTTTTTGAGTGGTTGAAAACAATATGCAATAATGAAACAATTCACGGAACGCAGCAGAATTAGTATTAACTGTTAAGGCCCCAGTACACTTTGGCCCATCCTGGCCCACTCTTGTCATGGCCATTGTGTACAGTGCAGGCAATGGTGTGTAGTGGTGGACACTAATTTGTCCATCGTGGCGCGCAATCGGAAAGTTGTCGGTTTTTTGGACACACTTCAAAGGAATCGTGGCGTAGCGTGACCCGTCCGTGTTCACAGTGTCCTATTGTTTAGTTCGTCACTGACCGCTGCGCTTACAGGGATGATCATTGGTCATAGAGTACTTTTTTGTTGCGATGATTTTTTGTAAAAATACTTGAGTTTTATATCGCTTAAAATATCCTTATGCCACAATGAAGATAAATCAAAAGACCTTCAAGTTTATTGATTTATCTGAACCCGTAATTTTGCACATTTTGCGGCATTTTTTTTAATAACTTGGTGGTGTACATACTTATGTAACACTTGTAAATAAATAAAATAAAATAAGTAAACAAAATAAATTTCTGGCCATTGTGTACTGGGGCCTTTACTTGAGTTGTTGATACTGATTTTTTTATTTTCAGCCGACTTTTAAAAAGAAAGAAGTTCTCAGTTTGCTATTGTCTTCTTGTTTTTGTGTTTAAATATTTTTTTTTTATATGATTTTAATGTTTACTAGAAGAGATGTGGTCTACAGGTGGTCCCATAATCACTAATTCAGGGTCTGATAATGAGTTTGAAATCGAGGGAACTCTTTTGTGGTTGAGAGCCTGAAGTGATTTGTTTATTTGATATAGTGACATGTTCATTTGCTTTCGGAGTACACAATTTTGCGGAGCCGTAATGATAGTCACAAAACATTTAAAAAATATATTTTAAACGAATAAAAATCTGATTGTAGTTGAGAATGTTTTTGTTTTTATATTTTTCAAGTCGGTTTCCATTGTTAAAGACAAATATTTTTTCTATATCCGTATCCGTTCTGACGGGATCGAATAGCAGCAGTGTTGCCAAATTAGGCAATTTTTCTGTATTTAAGTTATCTCAAAAGCTTAAATGACAAATATTGAAACCTGCTCATCCATTTTTCGGTGACATTCGGGCAATTATCACGTCCTTAGATTTGAAAGATTATTTACTAAGTATTGAACTCTACGGTTTTGATAAGTAATAAAAAACGTCGATGGTCTTTTAATTTACATGAAAAGGTATTTTTATATTTTTTAGACGGAATGAGCAAAAAATGGTCAAGTACGACTTGGACTTAGAATCTTATTTAAACTAAAATACTTTTTAAGATTTTTTCTTAATAATTAAATTCTTTACGTTACATAGCACATTTGTACCTATATTAGTATTTTTGTACTCGAGTAATTCGTCTTGAAATAATTTATTATTTTTGTTCAAGACAAAGCTGTATTTATTGTGGTACTAACCTTATTTAAAGTTACAGACGACAGCTGATCAATCTTAGCATTACTGTTAAATAGTTGTTTTTAAGTTATTGATGTGATGAGTGTGCTCATATTTTAAAAGTGAACGCGCTTTTGAGCGAATCTTATATGATTGAAATAAATATAGTGTCACCTTTCACATTCAATACTATCACCTTCAGCACCTTTTGGTGTCTTCAAATTACTAAAGCATAATTTAAAAAAATAATTTGTTTTTTGAGTTGATAGATATATAGCTAAATCGTAGTACAGCATATTTTATTAGTTTGGTTTTTCGTAAATGTTATGAAAATATTTGAAACAAAAAAAATACCATATTGTTTTATGCGGCTCAAGTATATTCATCTACTACAGATATATTTTACGGTGATTCTGGCAACACAATCTGGCGACGCTAAATCCCGCCAATATTTGATTGAAAGCGTCATTTTTTCTTCTTCCTTTCGTACATTGTGCGTGGCGGAATTACGTTTTGAAGTGAAAAGAAGCTTGTTTGTGTGATTTGATTACAGAGTAAGTAAACTGCTGATTTACCTATCTACCTAATGCATTTTCGTCAAAAGTTGTTACCTACTGAATTTCTTATAGTAGGTATCTACTTACTAAGAAATTAGGTTAACTTTACTGTACATTTATTATGATTTCGTGATACTTAACGAGATAGGAAACCGTCAAAATTTGGTGTGCATAATACATAGATAGAAATAATCCAAGCCATATTCAAGTAGGTACTGTTCATAATTAGATAACTTATATGTCCTAAACGATGATGGTCAGGCACTTATGCATATCTTAGCGTCTTAGTCGGTGATTTTGTTTCCTATCAACTTTATCCACAAACAGTTCTTTATTACGTTAACATCACTAATCTTCGACACTAGGCATATAGGGTACCTAGATACCTACGCACCCTTTCATAGCAGCATTTAAATTTAACACACCGCAATTAATCACGGTGAGTTCTGACGAGTTGTTTGTTACGTACTAGGTAGGTAGGTAGGTAGGTACCTATATATAGCTACACGATATATATAGCTACACGAAAATTCATTTCAGTTGAAGTAAAGTTCTACTTAGAGTCTGACTAGAACTATCTTTTTCTTCTATGTTTAACAAAAGTTCATCATTAATTGGATGGTCAGGTTTAATCTATACAAATGTGCAAGTTATGGGTAATTAGCTTTAACACCAAAGTGAAGTAAAGGATTATTAATAAGTAAGTACCTAATGAATAGCTGTGTAAGTTCTGTTAACATCACACACAGTGTATAGCAAGTCATTACTTGTCAGCAAACTGAAAATAAAAAAAAAATCTGTAACTAAATGAGTAATTATGTATGTACTTAATGAATATAAGAGCTACTTTATACCATGCTTCAATGTGCTCTTTGCATTAGCAAAATGTTTGCAGTAAGTAAATGCATTATAATATTTATTTTATTTTACCAGTCCTAGGCCCCTGTAGTGGAGTATGCCTTAACCAGCGGTAGGGATACCTATACAAGGATTGATGTTGATGTTATCTGATTAGGTTTCCTTACTTATTTATTATTAATTACTATTATTAATAATATAAAGTCTATTAATGATTGTTTACAGGGCACAAGCCAAAATGGTGTGTATGTCCACTCTAGATTGAAAATTTCAACCACTGAATAAGATGAACATATCAGGCATTCAGGCAAGAGTATTGCTACTATAAATTTTACAAATGTGTAACATAATTAAAAATATTACTGCGGTCATGTTATAGTTCAAATTTACAGCCACTTCTACGAATATGGGGCAAGCATTCTACTGACCAAACTATCATAATTATTTATCAAGCATACAAAGCTGTGATATACATACCATTGGAATGCCTCCCGTAATAATAAAAATAGCATTGATAGTAGACAAATCTAATCAGAGTTAAATTGGTAAAGTTTAAATGTTCACCGTCTCATAAATAACAAATAGGTAGCTATTTGTTCTGACCAATGAAATGATTTCTTTTCAGAAATTGTCAGTAATTTCAGTTTTTTATCTATGCACATAATGCTTTATATCAAATTACAACTTTAAGTATATACCTATATTCAATATTAAATACCGTTTTTAATGATGATGAGACCTTAAGTTTTGCAATGTTGCCTTTATTATTACTATTTACTTATTCCAAGAACATGATCTTTTTTAACAGACATTGATTAATAAATTCAAATTAATTTATTTGTGGATCATAGGTAATTATTTTACATAATTGGTGGACAGTCTTAAATTACAGATCACTATGGTCCTACCAGTACATAGGCATACAAATATAATAAAGTTATTAAGAGGGTAAACAAGTTACAATGTGTCATTTAGAAAGTCTTCAATCCTATTTAGAGGCTAAAAATTTCACCCATGCCGGGATTTGATCCCGCAACCTCTGGCTATCCGTGCCAGCGCTCTACCAATTGAGCCAATGGGCGACTCACCGGCATCAGTGTAATTTCGAACCTCTTTACACTATTCTCTGTATTACGTACAGGCAGCGACATCTGGCTTAAGCAAATTGCATCACTTACAGCCCCGACTAACTACTTTGCAGTTAGGTTTTACATCGGAACGATATCACTGTACCCACATTATTTATATTTTTAATGCACTGACCCGTGCTAAGGACAAATTTAAAAAACCTATTTAGAGGCTAAAAATTTTTCACCCATGCCGGGATTCGATCCCGCAACCTCTGGCTATCCGTGCCAGCGCTCTATCAATTGAGCCAATGGGCGACTCACCGGCATCAGTGAAATTTCGAACCTCTTTACACTATTCAGTCCTTAGCACGGCACAGTGCATTAAAAATAAAAAGCATTACAGTCCTTAGCACGGGTCAGTGCATTAAAAATTAAAATAGTAAAGTAAAGATTTAGTTCTTTGTACAGTGTTGGTATCTTGTTAAAGATTATAGGCGCCATGCACAAAATACTTTTTCGCATGATAGTAGTTTTAGCTGGATAGTCTGGCTGTCACATTAACAATGATTGAATAGGTAGGTTTATAAATTTGTCCTGGTCTTTTAATGGCGAACATACTAGACTAGACCGTAGTAACTATTATCTAATCTGTGGTAAAAGTAAGCCACTCTGTAGTACTCATTTTCATTTTATATGTAGGCGTGCCATAAATGAATAAACACTAAATAAATACCTTTGATGTGTAAGTGTATATAATTATATTATTTCTTACACATGATTCTAATTGGTTAAGAATGATAACTCTTTCACGCTGTAAAATAAAATATTAAGTAATAAAAATCAGTTTCAATCACCATACTGATTACATCCTGGTGAGATTTGATTAGGTGTTATTTGAGTTGCGATCCCATAGACGAAATGTCAAATGTTATTGAGTACCACATTATGTACCTACTCAACTTTTTCTTTTATGGAACCTATATTATGTATGTCCCACTGCAGGGCACAGGCCTTCTTTCAGGAAGAGAGAATACTATGAGCTTAATTACCATGCGTAAGCACCGCGGACTCGAATCCCGGCATGTACCAATGACTTTGTTTTCTAAGTTATGTTCATTTGTAAATTTATAGTAGCAAAATACCACTCTCTTACTAGAAGGAAAATATCTTGAGAAAACCTTGAAATGGCCATACTAATCTTTTATATTCTCATTTTTATATTTTTACGGGTTCGATTCTCAGTATGGGCATGTAGGTACTAAGGACTTTTTTTCTAAAATATGTACATTTGTAAAGTTATTGTAACAATGCCATTCTCTAACATCAGTGAAGCAAAACATCGTGAGGAAAGTTGAGTATTCAAAAATTTAATATATATTTTTTAAATCAATGAACGTACCTATAGCTAACATTCGGTACCCATTTATAACTATAGCATTATACTTAACATAGTCACGGGTATCACGGGTGACGAGCTTATTAAGTTCGCGGCCATTTCAACGCTGCATAAACGTACCCGAGGTCTCTTATGGTTTTGGTATTAATTATTATTTTAACTGTTCTTTTTGTTTACCTACCTACTTGTTTTATTTGTCTTCAATCACTTACTGCATTAAAAAGAATATTTTCATAATTGAGTTTATAAGGCCAAGCTTTAAGGTCCAATTTTAAAATTGCTAAATTTTCACTCGGCTACACAATAAGATAAATGTAGGATAGCCTGCGCTTCAAATTCATACTACCGCCCGTTAAGACAGAGTTGGGGTAAAACCCAACGACGCTGTAGGATGAATTTGAAATGCAAGATTTAAAGAATTTGAACATTTTACATAGCACTTAACCTCACATTTTGCATCGATTAGTAAGTACACTCATTAGATTTAGATTGCCGCCCGTTAAAACAGGGTTGGGTAAAATCCAGCGAAGCGGTAAGATAAATCTCTGGTGTCATGTATTAAAAAAATTTACATGTAATATTTTTACTCAAGCTAACATTTTACATTTGTATGTATACTCATGAAGTAGGGTAGCGACATAGGCCCCTTCCGCATGCTGCGAAGCAACTATTCGCTCCATTCCTTGGCAATTGTCACCCATTATAACTCTTTCAATGTCTTTTGAATAGACTGTATGATTTGTATCATACAAACAAGGTTCACAGCGAATTTAATTCCACGAATAGGTGTGGCTAATGCTAGGCCTATGCTGAGATGCAGGCGAAGCACAGTACAGCCCAGTGCAGAGCAGCGCAGATTTCGTTCGAGGGGGGATCAGATACATATATTATAGCTCAGATACATATTTGTAATATAATTATAAAAAAAACTTCGATTCTCTTTTGTTTTTTCTGAATGTAGTCATTTGTTTACTTTGTGTCGAAAATGGATAAAAAAGAAGTGCGAGCCGTTCATTGCGATTTGGAAGCAACATTAGGAGACTCTGCTCTACCGTATTCCACTGTCGCAAGGTGGGCTTCTCAATTTCGAGTAGGGAGAACAAACATCATTGCGGCCGTCCATCGACGTCAGTCACCCAAGAAAATGTTGCGAAAGTCGAGAACATTGTATTGAGCGATAGAAGAGTTACCATCCGATACTTAATTCAAGAAACAGGCATTTCATATGGAAGTATTCAATCCATATTCTATCTTTGAATATAAGAAAAGTCTCCGCAATATGGGTGCCGAGAATGTTAACCGAAAGTCAGAACAAAAATCGACTTTACATTACGAAGATATTATTGTAGAAAAATAAATCCGTCAGTTATAATTTACTATTCCGCAATCTCTTTCTGAATACGAATGAATCCGATTTGAAATCATTAATGATTAACTTACAATTAAAAATAAACAAATGCTTAAAAAAATTAAAAAAAATATTCCTCTAAAAACTCAACAGCACTCCCCAACTCCCCAGCCGAGGTTCGTACCCGGGACCTCTTGCGTGGCAGGCAGATGCACTACCGCTGCGCCACAGAGGTCTTCAATAATCTCCAATCACTCCTCTTTACCACATATGTTATTTTAAGAATGTAAGACCGATAATACTATATGTCCACAGCGCATACTTTAGCTAAGTTGTGAAGTAAGCACGAGCCACGAAGGATCCCGCCGCGGCGAGGCCGAAGGCCGAGCTTCGTCCAGGCCGAGGCCGAAGGCCGAGACCATACATGTTCCCACGCAACAATTCACTACAATAAGTGTCTAGCGAGGCCCTAGGCCGAGCGCCGCGGAGAGCGCAGCTCGGAGCGGCTGGGGGTTGGCGCGCGTAAGCGCGCAGGGGGCTCGCCCCCTAGTTATTATATATATATAAAGCTACAATCCGATATACTCACTGACTGATCTAACATCCATACGTTTTCTCGGAAACGGTAAGATTTTGACGAAAATGATGTATGAGAAAGTTGTAGGAAATGTATGAATTACAGCCATCCTATGAAGCCGATTTTTGAATTTCGAACGCGTTCCACTACGCGAGGGTGCTAACTCTGTCGTTTACCGACCGATTTGGATGAAATTTTCACCCGGCCTTTTCTTCGACACGCCATTTTCGGTTCCGCCGACGGTCGTTCCAAATTCAAAATACCACCGGAGATATAGCCCTCCGAAAATCGGCCTTTTTTCGACCTCTGCGCAAAAAAGTCGGCAGCCAACTGGGCGCATGCCAGGGACCAGCCGTAAACGGCATCGTGTCGTCAAAGGACCCAGGTATATGAGAAAAATCCGACATTTTGACATTTCAAGATGGCGGCCGAGATATTATCTTTCAAAGGTGTCAAATTTACTATGGAGAATTTCTACAAAAAATTTGTACTGAAAATCATCTTTTTCGTAGAAAATCTTAATTTTTTTGTACCATCGACAGAGGCTAAGCGCCAAAATGAGTACTTGGCTGAGAATGGCGTCACCACGCCGAGGTGCTGTGGCATTCCAGTTGGCCATCGACCCATTAAAGTTTGAAAATCACCCACTTTAATAGAAAATTTTCACCCAAAATAGTTATTTTCATACAAAAATGCATTTCTTTAGTACCACCGACGGAGGCCAAAGGCCGAAACTACTACTCGGCTGGGAGCGGCTACTTAGTGCCGAGGTGCTGTGGCATTCCAGTTGGCCATCGACCCATTAAAGTTTGAAAATCACCCACTTTAATAGAAAAATTTCACCCGAAATAGTTATTTTCATACAAAAATGCATTTCTTTAGTACCACCGTTGGAGGCCAAAGGCCAAAACTACTACTCGGCTGGGAGCGGCTACTTAGTGCTGAGGTGCTGTGGCATTCCAGTTGGCCATCGACTCATTAAAGTTTGAAAATCACGCACTATAATAGAAAAAAATCACCCGAAATAGGATTTTTCATACAAAAATGCATTTCTTTAGTACCACCGACGGAGGCCAAAGGCCGAAACTACTACTCGGCTGGGAGCGGCTACTTAGTGCCGAGGTGCTGTGGCGTTCCAGTTGGCCATCGACCCATTAAAGTTTGAAAATCACGCACTTTAATAGAAAATTTTCACACGAAATAGGATTTTTCATACAAAAATGCATTTCTTTAGTACCACCGACGGAGGCCAAAGGCCAAAAAAATTGCTCATCTGTGAATGGCATCGTGTCACGTAGATATTCAGGTCCCTGAGAAAAATCAAACATTTTGAAATTTCCAATTGCCGGCCGAGCTATTGACGATTGATGAAGGCCAACTTTGTATGAACATTTTGTACTGAAAATCGATTTCCTTATAGAAGCCCTCCGCAAGTACTGCCTGCCGCAAATACCTACCGGGTGAACGACCCGAGTCATTATATATATATAAAGCTACAATGCGATATACTCACTGATCTAACATAATACGTTTTCTCGGAAATGGCAAGAGTTGGACGAAAATGATGTATGACAAAGTTGTAGGGAATGTACGATATACGGCCATCCTATGGAGCCGATTTTTGAATTTCGAACGCGTTCCACTACGCGAGGGTGCTAACTCTGTCGTTTACCGACCGATTTGGATGAAATTTTCACCCGGCCTTTTCTTCGACACGCCATTTTCGGTTCCGCCGACGGTCGTTCCAAATTCAAAATACCACCGGAGCTATAGCCCTCCGAAAATCGGCCTTTTTTCGACCTCTACGCAAAAAAGTCGGCAGCCAACTGGGCGCATGCCAGGGACCAGCCGTAAACGGCATCGTGTCGTCAAAGGACCCAGGTATATGAGAAAAATCCGACATTCTGACATTTCAAGATGGCGGCCGAGATATTGGCTTTCAAAGGTGTCAAATTTACTATGGAGAATTTCTACAAAAAATTTGTACTGAAAATCATCTTTTTCGTAGAAAATCTTAATTTTTTTGTACCATCGACAGAGGCTAAGCGCCAAAATGAGTACTTGGCTGAGAATGGCGTCACCACGCCGAGGTGCTGTGGCATTCCAGTTGGCCATCGACCCATTAAAGTTTGAAAATCACCCACTTTAATAGAAAATTTTCACCCAAAATAGTTATTTTCATACAAAAATGCATTTCTTTAGTACCACCGACGGAGGCCAAAGGCCGAAACTACTACTCGGCTGGGAGCGGCTACTTAGTGCCGAGGTGCTGTGGCATTCCAGTTGGCCATCGACCCATTAAAGTTTGAAAATCACCCACTTTAATAGAAAAATTTCACCCGAAATAGTTATTTTCATACAAAAATGCATTTCTTTAGTACCACCGTTGGAGGCCAAAGGCCAAAACTACTACTCGGCTGGGAGCGGCTACTTAGTGCTGAGGTGCTGTGGCATTCCAGTTGGCCATCGACTCATTAAAGTTTGAAAATCACGCACTATAATAGAAAAAAATCACCCGAAATAGGATTTTTCATACAAAAATGCATTTCTTTAGTACCACCGACGGAGGCCAAAGGCCGAAACTACTACTCGGCTGGGAGCGGCTACTTAGTGCCGAGGTGCTGTGGCGTTCCAGTTGGCCATCGACCCATTAAAGTTTGAAAATCACGCACTTTAATAGAAAATTTTCACACGAAATAGGATTTTTCATACAAAAATGCATTTCTTTAGTACCACCGACGGAGGCCAAAGGCCAAAAAAATTGCTCATCTGTGAATGGCATCGTGTCACGTAGATATTCAGGTCCCTGAGAAAAATCAAACATTTTGAAATTTCCAATTGCCGGCCGAGCTATTGACGATTGATGAAGGCCAACTTTGTATGAACATTTTGTACTGAAAATCGATTTCCTTATAGAAGCCCTCCGCAAGTACTGCCTGCCGCAAATACCTACCGGGTGAACGACCCGAGTCATTATATTTTATATTATATATATATAAAGCTGCAATCCGGTATACTCACTGATCTATTCATCCATACGTTTTCTCCGAAACGGTAAGATTTGGACGAAAATGATGTATGAGAAAGTTGTAGGAAATGTATGAATTACAGCCATCCTATGAAGCCGATTTTTGAATTTCGAACGCGTTCCACTACGCGAGGGTGCTAACTCTGTCGTTTACCGACCGATTTGGATGAAATTTTCACCCGGCCTTTTCTTCGACACGCCATTTTCGGTTCCGCCGACGGTCGTTCCAAATTCAAAATACCACCGGAGCTATAGCCCTCCGAAAATCGGCCTTTTTTCGACCTCTACGCAAAAAAGTCGGCAGCCAACTGGGCGCATGCCAGGGACCAGCCGTAAACGGCATCGTGTCGTCAAAGGACCCAGGTATATGAGAAAAATCCGACATTCTGACATTTCAAGATGGCGGCTGAGATATTGGCTTTCAAAGGTGTCAAATTTACTATGGAGAATTTCTACAAAAAATTTGTACTGAAAATCATCTTTTTCGTAGAAAATCTTAATTTTTTTGTACCATCGATAGAGGCTAAGCGCCAAAATGAGTACTTGGCTGAGAATGGCGTCACCACGCCGAGGTGCTGTGGCATTCCAGTTGGCCATCGACCCATTAAAGTTTGAAAATCACCCACTTTAATAGAAAAATTTCACCCGAAATAGTTATTTTCATACAAAAATGCATTTCTTTAGTACCACCGTTGGAGGCCAAAGGCCAAAACTACTACTCGGCTGGGAGCGGCTACTTAGTGCCGAGGTGCTGTGGCATTCCAGTTGGCCATCGACCCATTAAAGTTTGAAAATCAACCACTTTAATAGAAAAATTTCACCCGAAATAGTTATTTTCATACAAAAATGCATTTCTTTAGTACCACCGTTGGAGGCCAAAGGCCAAAACTACTACTCGGCTGGGAGCGGCTACTTAGTGCCGAGGTGCTGTGGCATTCCAGTTGGCCATCGACTCATTAAAGTTTGAAAATCACGCACTATAATAGAAAAATTTCACCCGAAATAGTTATTTTCATACAAAAATGCATTTCTTTAGTACCACCGACGGAGGCCAAAGGCCGAAACTACTACTCGGCTGGGAGCGGCTACTTAGTGCCGAGGTGCTGTGGCATTCCAGTTGGCCATCGACCCATTAAAGTTTGAAAATCACCCACTTTAATAGAAAAATTTCACCCGAAATAGTTATTTTCATACAAAAATGCATTTCTTTAGTACCACCGTTGGAGGCCAAAGGCCAAAACTACTACTCGGCTGGGAGCGGCTACTTAGTGCCGAGGTGCTGTGGCATTCCAGTTGGCCATCGACTCATTAAAGTTTGAAAATCACGCACTATAATAGAAAAATTTCACCCGAAATAGTTATTTTCATACAAAAATGCATTTCTTTAGTACCACCGACGGAGGCCAAAGGTCAAAAAAATTGCTCATCTGTGAATGGCATCGTGTCACGTAGATATTCAGGTCCCTGAGAAAAATCAAACATTTTGAAGTTTCTAATTGCCGGCCGAGTTATTGACGATTGATCAAGGCCAACTTTGTATGAACATTTTGTACTGAAAATCGATTTCCTATAGAAGCCCTCCGCAAGTACTGCCTGCCGCAAATACCTACCGGGTGAACGACCCGAGTCATTATATATATATAAAGCTACAATCCGGTATACTCACTGATCTATTCATCCATACGTTTTCTCGGAAACGGTAAGATTTGGACGAAAATGATGTATGAGAAAGTTGTAGGAAATGTATGAATTACAGCCATCCTATGAAGCCGATTTTTGAATTTCGAACGCGTTCCACTACGCGAGGGTGCTAACTCTGGCGTTTACCGACCGATTTGGATGAAAATTTGATAGAATGGTGATATAGTAATCCGATTGAAAAAAAAAATTTTGGTTGTTCGAAATTCAAAATGGCAGCGCAGATATAGCCGACCCAAAAATCGACCTTTGCGCAAAAAAGTCGGCAGCCAACTGGGCATATGCTGGAGATATGCCGGGATCGGCATCGCGTTGCCAAAGGACCCAGGTATATGAGAAAAATCCGACATCTTGGAATTTCAAGATGGCGGCCGAGATATTGATGATTGAAAATGACAAATTTTTGTATGGAGATTTAGTACTAAAATTGACTTTTCAATAGAGAAATGAGACAAACTTGCGAGGCTGGAGGCCGAGCTTCGCGAAGCGGGCACAAAAAGTTCTGCCGCGGCGAGGCCGAAGGCCGAGCTCCGTTTAGGCCGAGGCCGAAGGCCGAGACCATACAAATTGCGGCGCACAAGTACCAGCGCAAGAGCAAAAAGGGACAAACTTGCGAGGCCGCAGGCCGAGCTCCGCGGAGCGGGCACGAGAAATCCCGCCGCGGCGAGTCCGAAGGCCGAGCTCAGTCCAGGCCGAGGCCGAAGGCCGAGAACGTTCAGGTTACGGCGGACAAGTACCAGCGCAAGAGCAAAGAGGGACAAACTTGCGAGGCCGAAGGCCGAGCTCCGCGGAGCGGGCACGAGGAACCCCGCTGCGGCGAGGCCGAAGGCCGAGCTTCGTCCAGGCCGAGGCCGAAGGCCGAGACCGTTTAGTTTACGGCGCACAAGTGCCAGCGCAAGAGCAAAAAGAGACAAACTTGCGAGGCCGGAGGCCGAGCTCCGCGGAGCGGGCACGAGAAACCCCGCCGCGGCGAGGCCGAAGGCCGAGCTCCGTCCAGGCCGAGGCCGAAGGCCGAGACCATACATGTTCCCATGCAACAATTCCCTACAATAAGTGTCTAGCGAGGCCCTAGGCCGAGCGCCGCGGAGAGCGCAGCTCGGAGCGGCTGGGGGTTGGCGCGCGTAAGCGCGCAGGGGGCTCGCCCCCTAGTTATATATATATAAAGCTACAATGCGATATACTCACTGATCTAACATAATACGTTTTCTCGGAAATGGCACGAGTTGGACGAAAATGATGTATGACAAAGTTGTAGGGAATGTACGATATACGGCCATCCTATGGAGCCGATTTTTGAATTTCGAACGCGTTCCACTACGCGAGGGTGCTAACTCTGTCGTTTACCGACCGATTTGGATGAAATTTTGATAGAATGGTGTTTTAGTGATCCGATTGAAAAAAAAATTTTGGTTGTTCGAAATTCAAAATGGCGGCGCAGATATAACCGACCGAAAAATCGACCTTTGCGCAAAAAAGTCGGCAGCCAACTGGTTATATGCTAGAGATATGCCGTAAGCGGCATCGTGTTGGCAAAGGACCCAGGTATATGAGAAAAATCCGACATCTTGGAATTTCAAGATGGCGGCCGAGATATTGATGATTGAAAATGACAAATTTTTGTATGGAGATTTAGTACTAAAATTGACTTTTCAATAGAGAAATGAGACAAACTTGCGAGGCCGGAGGCCGAGCTTCGCGAAGCGGGCACAAAAAGTTCTGCCGCGGCGAGGCCGAAGGCCGAGCTCCGTTTAGGCCGAGGCCGAAGGCCGAGACCATTCAAATTGCGGCGCACAAGTACCAGCGCAAAAGCAAAAAGGGACAATCTTGCGAGGCCGCAGGCCGAGCTCCGCGGAGCGGGCACAAGAAACCCCGCCGCGGCGAGGCCGAAGGCCGAGCTCCGTTTAGGCCGAGGCCGAAGGCCGAGACCATTCAGGTTACGGCGCACAAATACCAGCGCAAGAGCAAAACGAGACAATCTCGCGAGGCCGGAGGCCGAGCTCCGTGGAGCGGGCACGAGGAACCCCGCCGCGGCGAGGCCGAAGGCCGAGCTCCGTCCAGGCCGAGGCCGAAGGCCGAGACCATACATGTTCCCATGCAACAATTCACTACAATAAGTGTCTAGCGAGGCCCTAGGCCGAGCGCCGCGGAGAGCGCAGCTCGGAGCGGCTGGGGGTTGGCGCGCGTAAGCGCGCAGGGGGCTCGCCCCCTAGTTATATATATATAAAGCTACAATGCGATATACTCACTGATCTAACATAATACGTTTTCTCGGAAATGGCAAGAGTTGGACGAAAATGATGTATGACAAAGTTGTAGGGAATGTACGATATACGGCCATCCTATGGAGCCGATTTTTGAATTTCGAACGCGTTCCACTACGCGAGGGTGCTAACTCTGGCGTTTACCGACCGATTTGGATGAAATTTTCACCCGGCCTTTTCTTCGACACGCCATTTTCGGTTCCGCCGACGGTCGTTCCAAATTCAAAATACCACCGGAGCTATAGCCCTCCGAAAATCGGCCTTTTTTCGACCTCTACGCAAAAAAGTCGGCAGCCAACTGGGCGCATGCCAGGGACCAGCCGTAAACGGCATCGTGTCGTCAAAGGACCCAGGTATATGAGAAAAATCCGACATTCTGACATTTCAAGATGGCGGCCGAGATATTGGCTTTCAAAGGTGTCAAATTTACTATGGAGAATTTCTACAAAAAATTTGTACTGAAAATCATCTTTTTCGTAGAAAATCTTAATTTTTTTGTACCATCGACAGAGGCTAAGCGCCAAAATGAGTACTTGGCTGAGAATGGCGTCACCACGCCGAGGTGCTGTGGCATTCCAGTTGGCCATCGACCCATTAAAGTTTGAAAATCACCCACTTTAATAGAAAATTTTCACCCAAAATAGTTATTTTCATACAAAAATGCATTTCTTTAGTACCACCGACGGAGGCCAAAGG
Organism: Yponomeuta sedellus; assembly: GCA_934045075.1. Classification (NCBI taxonomy): domain Eukaryota; kingdom Metazoa; phylum Arthropoda; class Insecta; order Lepidoptera; family Yponomeutidae; genus Yponomeuta; species Yponomeuta sedellus. Next base: position 10,136,304 of record OW203743.1, read on the forward strand.
CCGAAACTACTACTCGGCTGGGAGCGGCTACTTAGTGCCGAGGTGCTGTGGCATTCCAGTTGGCCATCGACCCATTAAAGTTTGAAAATCACCCACTTTAATAGAAAAATTTCACCCGAAATAGTTATTTTCATACAAAAATGCATTTCTTTAGTACCACCGTTGGAGGCCAAAGGCCAAAACTACTACTCGGCTGGGAGCGGCTACTTAGTGCTGAGGTGCTGTGGCATTCCAGTTGGCCATCGACTCATTAAAGTTTGAAAATCACGCACTATAATAGAAAAAAATCACCCGAAATAGGATTTTTCATACAAAAATGCATTTCTTTAGTACCACCGACGGAGGCCAAAGGCCGAAACTACTACTCGGCTGGGAGCGGCTACTTAGTGCCGAGGTGCTGTGGCGTTCCAGTTGGCCATCGACCCATTAAAGTTTGAAAATCACGCACTTTAATAGAAAATTTTCACACGAAATAGGATTTTTCATACAAAAATGCATTTCTTTAGTACCACCGACGGAGGCCAAAGGCCAAAAAAATTGCTCATCTGTGAATGGCATCGTGTCACGTAGATATTCAGGTCCCTGAGAAAAATCAAACATTTTGAAATTTCCAATTGCCGGCCGAGCTATTGACGATTGATGAAGGCCAACTTTGTATGAACATTTTGTACTGAAAATCGATTTCCTTATAGAAGCCCTCCGCAAGTACTGCCTGCCGCAAATACCTACCGGGTGAACGACCCGAGTCATTATATATATATAAAGCTACAATGCGATATACTCACTGATCTAACATAATACGTTTTCTCGGAAATGGCACGAGTTGGACGAAAATGATGTATGACAAAGTTGTAGGGAATGTACGATATACGGCCATCCTATGGAGCCGATTTTTGAATTTCGAACGCGTTCCACTACGCGAGGGTGCTAACTCTGTCGTTTACCGACCGATTTGGATGAAATTTTGATAGAATGGTGTTTTAGTGATCCGATTGAAAAAAAAAATTTTGGTTGTTCGAAATTCAAAATGGCGGCGCAGATATAACCGACCGAAAAATCGACCTTTGCGCAAAAAAGTCGGCAGCCAACTGGTTATATGCTAGAGATATGCCGTAAGCGGCATCGTGTTGGCAAAGGACCCAGGTATATGAGAAAAATCCGACATCTTGGAATTTCAAGATGGCGGCCGAGATATTGATGATTGAAAATGACAAATTTTTGTATGGAGATTTAGTACTAAAATTGACTTTTCAATAGAGAAATGAGACAAACTTGCGAGGCCGGAGGCCGAGCTTCGCGAAGCGGGCACAAAAAGTTCTGCCGCGGCGAGGCCGAAGGCCGAGCTCCGTTTAGGCCGAGGCCGAAGGCCGAGACCATTCAAATTGCGGCGCACAAGTACCAGCGCAAAAGCAAAAAGGGACAATCTTGCGAGGCCGCAGGCCGAGCTCCGCGGAGCGGGCACAAGAAACCCCGCCGCGGCGAGGCCGAAGGCCGAGCTCCGTTTAGGCCGAGGCCGAAGGCCGAGACCATTCAGGTTACGGCGCACAAATACCAGCGCAAGAGCAAAACGAGACAATCTCGCGAGGCCGGAGGCCGAGCTCCGTGGAGCGGGCACGAGGAACCCCGCCGCGGCGAGGCCGAAGGCCGAGCTCCGTCCAGGCCGAGGCCGAAGGCCGAGACCATACATGTTCCCATGCAACAATTCACTACAATAAGTGTCTAGCGAGGCCCTAGGCCGAGCGCCGCGGAGAGCGCAGCTCGGAGCGGCTGGGGGTTGGCGCGCGTAAGCGCGCAGGGGGCTCGCCCCCTAGTTATATATATATAAAGCTACAATGCGATATACTCACTGATCTAACATAATACGTTTTCTCGGAAATGGCAAGAGTTGGACGAAAATGATGTATGACAAAGTTGTAGGGAATGTACGATATACGGCCATCCTATGGAGCCGATTTTTGAATTTCGAACGCGTTCCACTACGCGAGGGTGCTAACTCTGGCGTTTACCGACCGATTTGGATGAAATTTTCACCCGGCCTTTTCTTCGACACGCCATTTTCGGTTCCGCCGACGGTCGTTCCAAATTCAAAATACCACCGGAGCTATAGCCCTCCGAAAATCGGCCTTTTTTCGACCTCTACGCAAAAAAGTCGGCAGCCAACTGGGCGCATGCCAGGGACCAGCCGTAAACGGCATCGTGTCGTCAAAGGACCCAGGTATATGAGAAAAATCCGACATTCTGACATTTCAAGATGGCGGCCGAGATATTGGCTTTCAAAGGTGTCAAATTTACTATGGAGAATTTCTACAAAAAATTTGTACTGAAAATCATCTTTTTCGTAGAAAATCTTAATTTTTTTGTACCATCGACAGAGGCTAAGCGCCAAAATGAGTACTTGGCTGAGAATGGCGTCACCACGCCGAGGTGCTGTGGCATTCCAGTTGGCCATCGACCCATTAAAGTTTGAAAATCACCCACTTTAATAGAAAATTTTCACCCAAAATAGTTATTTTCATACAAAAATGCATTTCTTTAGTACCACCGACGGAGGCCAAAGGCCGAAACTACTACTCGGCTGGGAGCGGCTACTTAGTGCCGAGGTGCTGTGGCATTCCAGTTGGCCATCGACCCATTAAAGTTTGAAAATCACCCACTTTAATAGAAAAATTTCACCCGAAATAGTTATTTTCATACAAAAATGCATTTCTTTAGTACCACCGTTGGAGGCCAAAGGCCAAAACTACTACTCGGCTGGGAGCGGCTACTTAGTGCTGAGGTGCTGTGGCATTCCAGTTGGCCATCGACTCATTAAAGTTTGAAAATCACGCACTATAATAGAAAAAAATCACCCGAAATAGGATTTTTCATACAAAAATGCATTTCTTTAGTACCACCGACGGAGGCCAAAGGCCGAAACTACTACTCGGCTGGGAGCGGCTACTTAGTGCCGAGGTGCTGTGGCGTTCCAGTTGGCCATCGACCCATTAAAGTTTGAAAATCACGCACTTTAATAGAAAATTTTCACACGAAATAGGATTTTTCATACAAAAATGCATTTCTTTAGTACCACCGACGGAGGCCAAAGGCCAAAAAAATTGCTCATCTGTGAATGGCATCGTGTCACGTAGATATTCAGGTCCCTGAGAAAAATCAAACATTTTGAAATTTCCAATTGCCGGCCGAGCTATTGACGATTGATGAAGGCCAACTTTGTATGAACATTTTGTACTGAAAATCGATTTCCTTATAGAAGCCCTCCGCAAGTACTGCCTGCCGCAAATACCTACCGGGTGAACGACCCGAGTCATTATATATATATAAAGCTACAATGCGATATACTCACTGATCTAACATAATACGTTTTCTCGGAAATGGCAAGAGTTGGACGAAAATGATGTATGACAAAGTTGTAGGGAATGTACGATATACGGCCATCCTATGGAGCCGATTTTTGAATTTCGAACGCGTTCCACTACGCGAGGGTGCTAACTCTGTCGTTTACCGACCGATTTGGATGAAATTTTCACCCGGCCTTTTCTTCGACACGCCATTTTCGGTTCCGCCGACGGTCGTTCCAAATTCAAAATACCACCGGAGCTATAGCCCTCCGAAAATCGGCCTTTTTTCGACCTCTACGCAAAAAAGTCGGCAGCCAACTGGGCGCATGCCAGGGACCAGCCGTAAACGGCATCGTGTCGTCAAAGGACCCAGGTATATGAGAAAAATCCGACATTCTGACATTTCAAGATGGCGGCCGAGATATTGGCTTTCAAAGGTGTCAAATTTACTATGGAGAATTTCTACAAAAAATTTGTACTGAAAATCATCTTTTTCGTAGAAAATCTTAATTTTTTTGTACCATCGACAGAGGCTAAGCGCCAAAATGAGTACTTGGCTGAGAATGGCGTCACCACGCCGAGGTGCTGTGGCATTCCAGTTGGCCATCGACCCATTAAAGTTTGAAAATCACCCACTTTAATAGAAAATTTTCACCCAAAATAGTTATTTTCATACAAAAATGCATTTCTTTAGTACCACCGACGGAGGCCAAAGGCCGAAACTACTACTCGGCTGGGAGCGGCTACTTAGTGCCGAGGTGCTGTGGCATTCCAGTTGGCCATCGACCCATTAAAGTTTGAAAATCACCCACTTTAATAGAAAAATTTCACCCGAAATAGTTATTTTCATACAAAAATGCATTTCTTTAGTACCACCGTTGGAGGCCAAAGGCCAAAACTACTACTCGGCTGGGAGCGGCTACTTAGTGCTGAGGTGCTGTGGCATTCCAGTTGGCCATCGACTCATTAAAGTTTGAAAATCACGCACTATAATAGAAAAAAATCACCCGAAATAGGATTTTTCATACAAAAATGCATTTCTTTAGTACCACCGACGGAGGCCAAAGGCCGAAACTACTACTCGGCTGGGAGCGGCTACTTAGTGCCGAGGTGCTGTGGCGTTCCAGTTGGCCATCGACCCATTAAAGTTTGAAAATCACGCACTTTAATAGAAAATTTTCACACGAAATAGGATTTTTCATACAAAAATGCATTTCTTTAGTACCACCGACGGAGGCCAAAGGCCAAAAAAATTGCTCATCTGTGAATGGCATCGTGTCACGTAGATATTCAGGTCCCTGAGAAAAATCAAACATTTTGAAATTTCCAATTGCCGGCCGAGCTATTGACGATTGATGAAGGCCAACTTTGTATGAACATTTTGTACTGAAAATCGATTTCCTTATAGAAGCCCTCCGCAAGTACTGCCTGCCGCAAATACCTACCGGGTGAACGACCCGAGTCATTATATATATATAAAGCTACAATGCGATATACTCACTGATCTAACATAATACGTTTTCTCGGAAATGGCACGAGTTGGACGAAAATGATGTATGACAAAGTTGTAGGGAATGTACGATATACGGCCATCCTATGGAGCCGATTTTTGAATTTCGAACGCGTTCCACTACGCGAGGGTGCTAACTCTGTCGTTTACCGACCGATTTGGATGAAATTTTGATAGAATGGTGTTTTAGTGATCCGATTGAAAAAAAAAATTTTGGTTGTTCGAAATTCAAAATGGCGGCGCAGATATAACCGACCGAAAAATCGACCTTTGCGCAAAAAAGTCGGCAGCCAACTGGTTATATGCTAGAGATATGCCGTAAGCGGCATCGTGTTGGCAAAGGACCCAGGTATATGAGAAAAATCCGACATCTTGGAATTTCAAGATGGCGGCCGAGATATTGATGATTGAAAATGACAAATTTTTGTATGGAGATTTAGTACTAAAATTGACTTTTCAATAGAGAAATGAGACAAACTTGCGAGGCCGGAGGCCGAGCTTCGCGAAGCGGGCACAAAAAGTTCTGCCGCGGCGAGGCCGAAGGCCGAGCTCCGTTTAGGCCGAGGCCGAAGGCCGAGACCATTCAAATTGCGGCGCACAAGTACCAGCGCAAAAGCAAAAAGGGACAATCTTGCGAGGCCGCAGGCCGAGCTCCGCGGAGCGGGCACAAGAAACCCCGCCGCGGCGAGGCCGAAGGCCGAGCTCCGTTTAGGCCGAGGCCGAAGGCCGAGACCATTCAGGTTACGGCGCACAAATACCAGCGCAAGAGCAAAACGAGACAATCTCGCGAGGCCGGAGGCCGAGCTCCGTGGAGCGGGCACGAGGAACCCCGCCGCGGCGAGGCCGAAGGCCGAGCTCCGTCCAGGCCGAGGCCGAAGGCCGAGACCATACATGTTCCCATGCAACAATTCACTACAATAAGTGTCTAGCGAGGCCCTAGGCCGAGCGCCGCGGAGAGCGCAGCTCGGAGCGGCTGGGGGTTGGCGCGCGTAAGCGCGCAGGGGGCTCGCCCCCTAGTTATATATATATAAAGCTACAATGCGATATACTCACTGATCTAACATAATACGTTTTCTCGGAAATGGCAAGAGTTGGACGAAAATGATGTATGACAAAGTTGTAGGGAATGTACGATATACGGCCATCCTATGGAGCCGATTTTTGAATTTCGAACGCGTTCCACTACGCGAGGGTGCTAACTCTGGCGTTTACCGACCGATTTGGATGAAATTTTCACCCGGCCTTTTCTTCGACACGCCATTTTCGGTTCCGCCGACGGTCGTTCCAAATTCAAAATACCACCGGAGCTATAGCCCTCCGAAAATCGGCCTTTTTTCGACCTCTACGCAAAAAAGTCGGCAGCCAACTGGGCGCATGCCAGGGACCAGCCGTAAACGGCATCGTGTCGTCAAAGGACCCAGGTATATGAGAAAAATCCGACATTCTGACATTTCAAGATGGCGGCCGAGATATTGGCTTTCAAAGGTGTCAAATTTACTATGGAGAATTTCTACAAAAAATTTGTACTGAAAATCATCTTTTTCGTAGAAAATCTTAATTTTTTTGTACCATCGACAGAGGCTAAGCGCCAAAATGAGTACTTGGCTGAGAATGGCGTCACCACGCCGAGGTGCTGTGGCATTCCAGTTGGCCATCGACCCATTAAAGTTTGAAAATCACCCACTTTAATAGAAAATTTTCACCCAAAATAGTTATTTTCATACAAAAATGCATTTCTTTAGTACCACCGACGGAGGCCAAAGGCCGAAACTACTACTCGGCTGGGAGCGGCTACTTAGTGCCGAGGTGCTGTGGCATTCCAGTTGGCCATCGACCCATTAAAGTTTGAAAATCACCCACTTTAATAGAAAAATTTCACCCGAAATAGTTATTTTCATACAAAAATGCATTTCTTTAGTACCACCGTTGGAGGCCAAAGGCCAAAACTACTACTCGGCTGGGAGCGGCTACTTAGTGCTGAGGTGCTGTGGCATTCCAGTTGGCCATCGACTCATTAAAGTTTGAAAATCACGCACTATAATAGAAAAAAATCACCCGAAATAGGATTTTTCATACAAAAATGCATTTCTTTAGTACCACCGACGGAGGCCAAAGGCCGAAACTACTACTCGGCTGGGAGCGGCTACTTAGTGCCGAGGTGCTGTGGCGTTCCAGTTGGCCATCGACCCATTAAAGTTTGAAAATCACGCACTTTAATAGAAAATTTTCACACGAAATAGGATTTTTCATACAAAAATGCATTTCTTTAGTACCACCGACGGAGGCCAAAGGCCAAAAAAATTGCTCATCTGTGAATGGCATCGTGTCACGTAGATATTCAGGTCCCTGAGAAAAATCAAACATTTTGAAATTTCCAATTGCCGGCCGAGCTATTGACGATTGATGAAGGCCAACTTTGTATGAACATTTTGTACTGAAAATCGATTTCCTTATAGAAGCCCTCCGCAAGTACTGCCTGCCGCAAATACCTACCGGGTGAACGACCCGAGTCATTATATTATATATATATAAAGCTACAATGCGATATACTCACTGATCTAACATAATACGTTTTCTCGGAAATGGCAAGAGTTGGACGAAAATGATGTATGACAAAGTTGTAGGGAATGTACGATATACGGCCATCCTATGGAGCCGATTTTTGAATTTCGAACGCGTTCCACTACGCGAGGGTGCTAACTCTGTCGTTTACCGACCGATTTGGATGAAATTTTCACCCGGCCTTTTCTTCGACACGCCATTTTCGGTTCCGCCGACGGTCGTTCCAAATTCAAAATACCACCGGAGCTATAGCCCTCCGAAAATCGGCCTTTTTTCGACCTCTACGCAAAAAAGTCGGCAGCCAACTGGGCGCATGCCAGGGACCAGCCGTAAACGGCATCGTGTCGTCAAAGGACCCAGGTATATGAGAAAAATCCGACATTCTGACATTTCAAGATGGCGGCCGAGATATTGGCTTTCAAAGGTGTCAAATTTACTATGGAGAATTTCTACAAAAAATTTGTACTGAAAATCATCTTTTTCGTAGAAAATCTTAATTTTTTTGTACCATCGACAGAGGCTAAGCGCCAAAATGAGTACTTGGCTGAGAATGGCGTCACCACGCCGAGGTGCTGTGGCATTCCAGTTGGCCATCGACCCATTAAAGTTTGAAAATCACCCACTTTAATAGAAAATTTTCACCCAAAATAGTTATTTTCATACAAAAATGCATTTCTTTAGTACCACCGACGGAGGCCAAAGGCCGAAACTACTACTCGGCTGGGAGCGGCTACTTAGTGCCGAGGTGCTGTGGCATTCCAGTTGGCCATCGACCCATTAAAGTTTGAAAATCACCCACTTTAATAGAAAAATTTCACCCGAAATAGTTATTTTCATACAAAAATGCATTTCTTTAGTACCACCGTTGGAGGCCAAAGGCCAAAACTACTACTCGGCTGGGAGCGGCTACTTAGTGCTGAGGTGCTGTGGCATTCCAGTTGGCCATCGACTCATTAAAGTTTGAAAATCACGCACTATAATAGAAAAAAATCACCCGAAATAGGATTTTTCATACAAAAATGCATTTCTTTAGTACCACCGACGGAGGCCAAAGGCCGAAACTACTACTCGGCTGGGAGCGGCTACTTAGTGCCGAGGTGCTGTGGCGTTCCAGTTGGCCATCGACCCATTAAAGTTTGAAAATCACGCACTTTAATAGAAAATTTTCACACGAAATAGGATTTTTCATACAAAAATGCATTTCTTTAGTACCACCGACGGAGGCCAAAGGCCAAAAAAATTGCTCATCTGTGAATGGCATCGTGTCACGTAGATATTCAGGTCCCTGAGAAAAATCAAACATTTTGAAATTTCCAATTGCCGGCCGAGCTATTGACGATTGATGAAGGCCAACTTTGTATGAACATTTTGTACTGAAAATCGATTTCCTTATAGAAGCCCTCCGCAAGTACTGCCTGCCGCAAATACCTACCGGGTGAACGACCCGAGTCATTATATATATATAAAGCTACAATGCGATATACTCACTGATCTAACATAATACGTTTTCTCGGAAATGGCACGAGTTGGACGAAAATGATGTATGACAAAGTTGTAGGGAATGTACGATATACGGCCATCCTATGGAGCCGATTTTTGAATTTCGAACGCGTTCCACTACGCGAGGGTGCTAACTCTGTCGTTTACCGACCGATTTGGATGAAATTTTGATAGAATGGTGTTTTAGTGATCCGATTGAAAAAAAAAATTTTGGTTGTTCGAAATTCAAAATGGCGGCGCAGATATAACCGACCGAAAAATCGACCTTTGCGCAAAAAAGTCGGCAGCCAACTGGTTATATGCTAGAGATATGCCGTAAGCGGCATCGTGTTGGCAAAGGACCCAGGTATATGAGAAAAATCCGACATCTTGGAATTTCAAGATGGCGGCCGAGATATTGATGATTGAAAATGACAAATTTTTGTATGGAGATTTAGTACTAAAATTGACTTTTCAATAGAGAAATGAGACAAACTTGCGAGGCCGGAGGCCGAGCTTCGCGAAGCGGGCACAAAAAGTTCTGCCGCGGCGAGGCCGAAGGCCGAGCTCCGTTTAGGCCGAGGCCGAAGGCCGAGACCATTCAAATTGCGGCGCACAAGTACCAGCGCAAAAGCAAAAAGGGACAATCTTGCGAGGCCGCAGGCCGAGCTCCGCGGAGCGGGCACAAGAAACCCCGCCGCGGCGAGGCCGAAGGCCGAGCTCCGTTTAGGCCGAGGCCGAAGGCCGAGACCATTCAGGTTACGGCGCACAAATACCAGCGCAAGAGCAAAACGAGACAATCTCGCGAGGCCGGAGGCCGAGCTCCGTGGAGCGGGCACGAGGAACCCCGCCGCGGCGAGGCCGAAGGCCGAGCTCCGTCCAGGCCGAGGCCGAAGGCCGAGACCATACATGTTCCCATGCAACAATTCACTACAATAAGTGTCTAGCGAGGCCCTAGGCCGAGCGCCGCGGAGAGCGCAGCTCGGAGCGGCTGGGGGTTGGCGCGCGTAAGCGCGCAGGGGGCTCGCCCCCTAGTTATATATATATAAAGCTACAATGCGATATACTCACTGATCTAACATAATACGTTTTCTCGGAAATGGCAAGAGTTGGACGAAAATGATGTATGACAAAGTTGTAGGGAATGTACGATATACGGCCATCCTATGGAGCCGATTTTTGAATTTCGAACGCGTTCCACTACGCGAGGGTGCTAACTCTGGCGTTTACCGACCGATTTGGATGAAATTTTCACCCGGCCTTTTCTTCGACACGCCATTTTCGGTTCCGCCGACGGTCGTTCCAAATTCAAAATACCACCGGAGCTATAGCCCTCCGAAAATCGGCCTTTTTTCGACCTCTACGCAAAAAAGTCGGCAGCCAACTGGGCGCATGCCAGGGACCAGCCGTAAACGGCATCGTGTCGTCAAAGGACCCAGGTATATGAGAAAAATCCGACATTCTGACATTTCAAGATGGCGGCCGAGATATTGGCTTTCAAAGGTGTCAAATTTACTATGGAGAATTTCTACAAAAAATTTGTACTGAAAATCATCTTTTTCGTAGAAAATCTTAATTTTTTTGTACCATCGACAGAGGCTAAGCGCCAAAATGAGTACTTGGCTGAGAATGGCGTCACCACGCCGAGGTGCTGTGGCATTCCAGTTGGCCATCGACCCATTAAAGTTTGAAAATCACCCACTTTAATAGAAAATTTTCACCCAAAATAGTTATTTTCATACAAAAATGCATTTCTTTAGTACCACCGACGGAGGCCAAAGGCCGAAACTACTACTCGGCTGGGAGCGGCTACTTAGTGCCGAGGTGCTGTGGCATTCCAGTTGGCCATCGACCCATTAAAGTTTGAAAATCACCCACTTTAATAGAAAAATTTCACCCGAAATAGTTATTTTCATACAAAAATGCATTTCTTTAGTACCACCGTTGGAGGCCAAAGGCCAAAACTACTACTCGGCTGGGAGCGGCTACTTAGTGCTGAGGTGCTGTGGCATTCCAGTTGGCCATCGACTCATTAAAGTTTGAAAATCACGCACTATAATAGAAAAAAATCACCCGAAATAGGATTTTTCATACAAAAATGCATTTCTTTAGTACCACCGACGGAGGCCAAAGGCCGAAACTACTACTCGGCTGGGAGCGGCTACTTAGTGCCGAGGTGCTGTGGCGTTCCAGTTGGCCATCGACCCATTAAAGTTTGAAAATCACGCACTTTAATAGAAAATTTTCACACGAAATAGGATTTTTCATACAAAAATGCATTTCTTTAGTACCACCGACGGAGGCCAAAGGCCAAAAAAATTGCTCATCTGTGAATGGCATCGTGTCACGTAGATATTCAGGTCCCTGAGAAAAATCAAACATTTTGAAATTTCCAATTGCCGGCCGAGCTATTGACGATTGATGAAGGCCAACTTTGTATGAACATTTTGTACTGAAAATCGATTTCCTTATAGAAGCCCTCCGCAAGTACTGCCTGCCGCAAATACCTACCGGGTGAACGACCCGAGTCATTATATATATATATAAAGCTACAATGCGATATACTCACTGATCTAACATAATACGTTTTCTCGGAAATGGCAAGAGTTGGACGAAAATGATGTATGACAAAGTTGTAGGGAATGTACGATATACGGCCATCCTATGGAGCCGATTTTTGAATTTCGAACGCGTTCCACTACGCGAGGGTGCTAACTCTGTCGTTTACCGACCGATTTGGATGAAATTTTCACCCGGCCTTTTCTTCGACACGCCATTTTCGGTTCCGCCGACGGTCGTTCCAAATTCAAAATACCACCGGAGCTATAGCCCTCCGAAAATCGGCCTTTTTTCGACCTCTACGCAAAAAAGTCGGCAGCCAACTGGGCGCATGCCAGGGACCAGCCGTAAACGGCATCGTGTCGTCAAAGGACCCAGGTATATGAGAAAAATCCGACATTCTGACATTTCAAGATGGCGGCCGAGATATTGGCTTTCAAAGGTGTCAAATTTACTATGGAGAATTTCTACAAAAAATTTGTACTGAAAATCATCTTTTTCGTAGAAAATCTTAATTTTTTTGTACCATCGACAGAGGCTAAGCGCCAAAATGAGTACTTGGCTGAGAATGGCGTCACCACGCCGAGGTGCTGTGGCATTCCAGTTGGCCATCGACCCATTAAAGTTTGAAAATCACCCACTTTAATAGAAAATTTTCACCCAAAATAGTTATTTTCATACAAAAATGCATTTCTTTAGTACCACCGACGGAGGCCAAAGGCCGAAACTACTACTCGGCTGGGAGCGGCTACTTAGTGCCGAGGTGCTGTGGCATTCCAGTTGGCCATCGACCCATTAAAGTTTGAAAATCACCCACTTTAATAGAAAAATTTCACCCGAAATAGTTATTTTCATACAAAAATGCATTTCTTTAGTACCACCGTTGGAGGCCAAAGGCCAAAACTACTACTCGGCTGGGAGCGGCTACTTAGTGCTGAGGTGCTGTGGCATTCCAGTTGGCCATCGACTCATTAAAGTTTGAAAATCACGCACTATAATAGAAAAAAATCACCCGAAATAGGATTTTTCATACAAAAATGCATTTCTTTAGTACCACCGACGGAGGCCAAAGGCCGAAACTACTACTCGGCTGGGAGCGGCTACTTAGTGCCGAGGTGCTGTGGCGTTCCAGTTGGCCATCGACCCATTAAAGTTTGAAAATCACGCACTTTAATAGAAAATTTTCACACGAAATAGGATTTTTCATACAAAAATGCATTTCTTTAGTACCACCGACGGAGGCCAAAGGCCAAAAAAATTGCTCATCTGTGAATGGCATCGTGTCACGTAGATATTCAGGTCCCTGAGAAAAATCAAACATTTTGAAATTTCCAATTGCCGGCCGAGCTATTGACGATTGATGAAGGCCAACTTTGTATGAACATTTTGTACTGAAAATCGATTTCCTTATAGAAGCCCTCCGCAAGTACTGCCTGCCGCAAATACCTACCGGGTGAACGACCCGAGTCATTATATATATATATAAAGCTACAATGCGATATACTCACTGATCTAACATAATACGTTTTCTCGGAAATGGCAAGAGTTGGACGAAAATGATGTATGACAAAGTTGTAGGGAATGTACGATATACGGCCATCCTATGGAGCCGATTTTTGAATTTCGAACGCGTTCCACTACGCGAGGGTGCTAACTCTGTCGTTTACCGACCGATTTGGATGAAATTTTCACCCGGCCTTTTCTTCGACACGCCATTTTCGGTTCCGCCGACGGTCGTTCCAAATTCAAAATACCACCGGAGCTATAGCCCTCCGAAAATCGGCCTTTTTTCGACCTCTACGCAAAAAAGTCGGCAGCCAACTGGGCGCATGCCAGGGACCAGCCGTAAACGGCATCGTGTCGTCAAAGGACCCAGGTATATGAGAAAAATCCGACATTCTGACATTTCAAGATGGCGGCCGAGATATTGGCTTTCAAAGGTGTCAAATTTACTATGGAGAATTTCTACAAAAAATTTGTACTGAAAATCATCTTTTTCGTAGAAAATCTTAATTTTTTTGTACCATCGACAGAGGCTAAGCGCCAAAATGAGTACTTGGCTGAGAATGGCGTCACCACGCCGAGGTGCTGTGGCATTCCAGTTGGCCATCGACCCATTAAAGTTTGAAAATCACCCACTTTAATAGAAAATTTTCACCCAAAATAGTTATTTTCATACAAAAATGCATTTCTTTAGTACCACCGACGGAGGCCAAAGGCCGAAACTACTACTCGGCTGGGAGCGGCTACTTAGTGCCGAGGTGCTGTGGCATTCCAGTTGGCCATCGACCCATTAAAGTTTGAAAATCACCCACTTTAATAGAAAAATTTCACCCGAAATAGTTATTTTCATACAAAAATGCATTTCTTTAGTACCACCGTTGGAGGCCAAAGGCCAAAACTACTACTCGGCTGGGAGCGGCTACTTAGTGCTGAGGTGCTGTGGCATTCCAGTTGGCCATCGACTCATTAAAGTTTGAAAATCACGCACTATAATAGAAAAAAATCACCCGAAATAGGATTTTTCATACAAAAATGCATTTCTTTAGTACCACCGACGGAGGCCAAAGGCCGAAACTACTACTCGGCTGGGAGCGGCTACTTAGTGCCGAGGTGCTGTGGCGTTCCAGTTGGCCATCGACCCATTAAAGTTTGAAAATCACGCACTTTAATAGAAAATTTTCACACGAAATAGGATTTTTCATACAAAAATGCATTTCTTTAGTACCACCGACGGAGGCCAAAGGCCAAAAAAATTGCTCATCTGTGAATGGCATCGTGTCACGTAGATATTCAGGTCCCTGAGAAAAATCAAACATTTTGAAATTTCCAATTGCCGGCCGAGCTATTGACGATTGATGAAGGCCAACTTTGTATGAACATTTTGTACTGAAAATCGATTTCCTTATAGAAGCCCTCCGCAAGTACTGCCTGCCGCAAATACCTACCGGGTGAACGACCCGAGTCATTATATATATATAAAGCTACAATGCGATATACTCACTGATCTAACATCCATACGTTTTCTCGGAAATGGCAAGAGTTGGACGAAAATGATGTATGAGAAAGTTGTAGGGAATGTACGATATACGGCCATCCTATGGAGCCGATTTTTGAATTTCGAACGCGTTCCACTACGCGAGGGTGCTAACTCTGTCGTTTACCGACCGATTTGGATGAAATTTTCACCCGGCCTTTTCTTCGACACGCCATTTTCGGTTCCGCCGACGGTCGTTCCAAATTCAAAATACCACCGGAGCTATAGCCCTCCGAAAATCGGCCTTTTTTCGACCTCTACGCAAAAAAGTCGGCAGCCAACTGGGCGCATGCCAGGGACCAGCCGTAAACGGCATCGTGTCGTCAAAGGACCCAGGTATATGAGAAAAATCCGACATTCTGACATTTCAAGATGGCGGCTGAGATATTGGCTTTCAAAGGTGTCAAATTTACTATGGAGAATTTCTACAAAAAAATTGTACTGAAAATCATCTTTTTCGTAGAAAATCTTAATTTTTTTGTACCATCGACAGAGGCTAAGCGCCAAAATGAGTACTTGGCTGAGAATGGCGTCACCACGCCGAGGTGCTGTGGCATTCCAGTTGGCCATCGACTCATCAAAGTTTGAAAATCACCCACTTTAATAGAAAATTTTCACCCGAAATAGGATTTTTCATACAAAAATGCATTTCTTTAGTACCACCGACGGAGGCCAAAGGCCAAAACTACAACTCGGCTAGGAGCGGCTACTTAGTGCCGAGGTGCTGTGGCATTCCAGTTGGCCATCGACTCATCAAAGTTTGAAAATCACCCACTTTAATAGAAAAATTTCACCCAAAATAGGACTTTTCATACAAAAATGCATTTTTTTACTACTACCGCTGGAGGCCAAAGGCCGAAACTACTACTCGGCTGGGAGCGGCTAATCAGAGCCGAGGTGTTGTAGCATTCCAGTTGGCCATCGACTCATCAAAGTTTGAAAATCACCCACTTTAATAGAAAATTTTCACCCGAAATAGGATTTTTCATACAAAAATGCATTTCTTTAGTACCACCGACGGAGGCCAAAGGCCAAAACTACTACTCGGCTAGGAGTGGCTACTTAGTGCCGAGGTGCTGTGGCATTGCAGTTGGCCATCGACTCATCAAAGTTTGAAAATCACGCACTTTAATAGAAAATTTTCACCCAAAATAGGACTTTTCATACAAAAATGCATTTTTTTAGTACCACCGGTGGAGGCCAAAGGCCAAAAAAATTGCTCATCTGTGAATGGCATCGTGTCACGTAGATATTCAGGTCCCTGAGAAAAATCAAACATTTTGAAATTTCTAATTGCCGGCCGAGCTATTGACGAGTGATCAAGGCCAACTTTGTATGAACATTTTGTACTGAAAATCGATTTCCTATAGAAGCCCTCCGCAAGTACTGTCTGCCGCAAATACCTACCGGGTGAACGACCCGAGTCATTATATATATATAAAGCTACAATGCGATATACTCACTGATCTAACATCCATACGTTTTCTCGGAAATGGCAAGAGTTGGACGAAAATGATGTATGAGAAAGTTGTAGGGAATGTACGATATACGGCCATCCTATGGAGCCGATTTTTGAATTTCGAACGCGTTCCACTACGCGAGGGTGCTAACTCTGTCGTTTACCGACCGATTTGGATGAAATTTTCACCCGGCCTTTTCTTCGACACGCCATTTTCGGTTCCGCCGACGGTCGTTCCAAATTCAAAATACCACCGGAGCTATAGCCCTCCGAAAATCGGCCTTTTTTCGACCTCTACGCAAAAAAGTCGGCAGCCAACTGGGCGCATGCCAGGGACCAGCCGTAAACGGCATCGTGTCGTCAAAGGACCCAGGTATATGAGAAAAATCCGACATTCTGACATTTCAAGATGGCGGCTGAGATATTGGCTTTCAAAGGTGTCAAATTTACTATGGAGAATTTCTACAAAAAATTTGTACTGAAAATCATCTTTTTCGTAGAAAATCTTAATTTTTTTGTACCATCGACAGAGGCTAAGCGCCAAAATGAGTACTTGGCTGAGAATGGCGTCACCACGCCGAGGTGCTGTGGCATTCCAGTTGGCCATCGACTCATCAAAGTTTGAAAATCACCCACTTTAATAGAAAATTTTCACCCGAAATAGGATTTTTCATACAAAAATGCATTTCTTTAGTACCACCGACGGAGGCCAAAGGCCAAAACTACAACTCGGCTAGGAGCGGCTACTTAGTGCCGAGGTGCTGTGGCATTCCAGTTGGCCATCGACTCATCAAAGTTTGAAAATCACCCACTTTAATAGAAAAATTTCACCCAAAATAGGACTTTTCATACAAAAATGCATTTTTTTACTACTACCGCTGGAGGCCAAAGGCCGAAACTACTACTCGGCTGGGAGCGGCTAATCAGAGCCGAGGTGTTGTAGCATTCCAGTTGGCCATCGACTCATCAAAGTTTGAAAATCACCCACTTTAATAGAAAATTTTCACCCGAAATAGGATTTTTCATACAAAAATGCATTTCTTTAGTACCACCGACGGAGGCCAAAGGCCAAAACTACTACTCGGCTAGGAGTGGCTACTTAGTGCCGAGGTGCTGTGGCATTGCAGTTGGCCATCGACTCATCAAAGTTTGAAAATCACGCACTTTAATAGAAAATTTTCACCCAAAATAGGACTTTTCATACAAAAATGCATTTTTTTAGTACCACCGGTGGAGGCCAAAGGCCAAAAAAATTGCTCATCTGTGAATGGCATCGTGTCACGTAGATATTCAGGTCCCTGAGAAAAATCAAACATTTTGAAATTTCTAATTGCCGGCCGAGCTATTGACGAGTGATCAAGGCCAACTTTGTATGAACATTTTGTACTGAAAATCGATTTCCTATAGAAGCCCTCCGCAAGTACTGTCTGCCGCAAATACCTACCGGGTGAACGACCCGAGTCATTATATATATATAAAGCTACAATGCGATATACTCACTGATCTAACATCCATACGTTTTCTCGGAAATGGCAAGAGTTGGACGAAAATGATGTATGAGAAAGTTGTAGGGAATGTACGATATACGGCCATCCTATGGAGCCGATTTTTGAATTTCGAACGCGTTCCACTACGCGAGGGTGCTAACTCTGTCGTTTACCGACCGATTTGGATGAAATTTTCACCCGGCCTTTTCTTCGACACGCCATTTTCGGTTCCGCCGACGGTCGTTCCAAATTCAAAATACCACCGGAGCTATAGCCCTCCGAAAATCGGCCTTTTTTCGACCTCTACGCAAAAAAGTCGGCAGCCAACTGGGCGCATGCCAGGGACCAGCCGTAAACGGCATCGTGTCGTCAAAGGACCCAGGTATATGAGAAAAATCCGACATTCTGACATTTCAAGATGGCGGCTGAGATATTGGCTTTCAAAGGTGTCAAATTTACTATGGAGAATTTCTACAAAAAATTTGTACTGAAAATCATCTTTTTCGTAGAAAATCTTAATTTTTTTGTACCATCGACAGAGGCTAAGCGCCAAAATGAGTACTTGGCTGAGAATGGCGTCACCACGCCGAGGTGCTGTGGCATTCCAGTTGGCCATCGACTCATCAAAGTTTGAAAATCACCCACTTTAATAGAAAATTTTCACCCGAAATAGGATTTTTCATACAAAAATGCATTTCTTTAGTACCACCGACGGAGGCCAAAGGCCAAAACTACAACTCGGCTAGGAGCGGCTACTTAGTGCCGAGGTGCTGTGGCATTCCAGTTGGCCATCGACTCATCAAAGTTTGAAAATCACCCACTTTAATAGAAAAATTTCACCCAAAATAGGACTTTTCATACAAAAATGCATTTTTTTACTACTACCGCTGGAGGCCAAAGGCCGAAACTACTACTCGGCTGGGAGCGGCTAATCAGAGCCGAGGTGTTGTAGCATTCCAGTTGGCCATCGACTCATCAAAGTTTGAAAATCACCCACTTTAATAGAAAATTTTCACCCGAAATAGGATTTTTCATACAAAAATGCATTTCTTTAGTACCACCGACGGAGGCCAAAGGCCAAAACTACAACTCGGCTAGGAGCGGCTACTTAGTGCCGAGGTGCTGTGGCATTCCAGTTGGCCATCGACTCATCAAAGTTTGAAAATCACCCACTTTAATAGAAAAATTTCACCCAAAATAGGACTTTTCATACAAAAATGCATTTTTTTACTACTACCGCTGGAGGCCAAAGGCCGAAACTACTACTCGGCTGGGAGCGGCTAATCAGAGCCGAGGTGTTGTAGCATTCCAGTTGGCCATCGACTCATCAAAGTTTGAAAATCACCCACTTTAATAGAAAATTTTCACCCGAAATAGGATTTTTCATACAAAAATGCATTTCTTTAGTACCACCGACGGAGGCCAAAGGCCAAAACTACTACTCGGCTAGGAGTGGCTACTTAGTGCCGAGGTGCTGTGGCATTGCAGTTGGCCATCGACTCATCAAAGTTTGAAAATCACGCACTTTAATAGAAAATTTTCACCCAAAATAGGACTTTTCATACAAAAATGCATTTTTTTAGTACCACCGGTGGAGGCCAAAGGCCAAAAAAATTGCTCATCTGTGAATGGCATCGTGTCACGTAGATATTCAGGTCCCTGAGAAAAATCAAACATTTTGAAATTTCTAATTGCCGGCCGAGCTATTGACGAGTGATCAAGGCCAACTTTGTATGAACATTTTGTACTGAAAATCGATTTCCTATAGAAGCCCTCCGCAAGTACTGTCTGCCGCAAATACCTACCGGGTGAACGACCCGAGTCATTATATATATATAAAGCTACAATGCGATATACTCACTGATCTAACATCCATACGTTTTCTCGGAAATGGCAAGAGTTGGACGAAAATGATGTATGAGAAAGTTGTAGGGAATGTACGATATACGGCCATCCTATGGAGCCGATTTTTGAATTTCGAACGCGTTCCACTACGCGAGGGTGCTAACTCTGTCGTTTACCGACCGATTTGGATGAAATTTTCACCCGGCCTTTTCTTCGACACGCCATTTTCGGTTCCGCCGACGGTCGTTCCAAATTCAAAATACCACCGGAGCTATAGCCCTCCGAAAATCGGCCTTTTTTCGACCTCTACGCAAAAAAGTCGGCAGCCAACTGGGCGCATGCCAGGGACCAGCCGTAAACGGCATCGTGTCGTCAAAGGACCCAGGTATATGAGAAAAATCCGACATTCTGACATTTCAAGATGGCGGCTGAGATATTGGCTTTCAAAGGTGTCAAATTTACTATGGAGAATTTCTACAAAAAATTTGTACTGAAAATCATCTTTTTCGTAGAAAATCTTAATTTTTTTGTACCATCGACAGAGGCTAAGCGCCAAAATGAGTACTTGGCTGAGAATGGCGTCACCACGCCGAGGTGCTGTGGCATTCCAGTTGGCCATCGACTCATCAAAGTTTGAAAATCACCCACTTTAATAGAAAATTTTCACCCGAAATAGGATTTTTCATACAAAAATGCATTTCTTTAGTACCACCGACGGAGGCCAAAGGCCAAAACTACAACTCGGCTAGGAGCGGCTACTTAGTGCCGAGGTGCTGTGGCATTCCAGTTGGCCATCGACTCATCAAAGTTTGAAAATCACCCACTTTAATAGAAAAATTTCACCCAAAATAGGACTTTTCATACAAAAATGCATTTTTTTACTACTACCGCTGGAGGCCAAAGGCCGAAACTACTACTCGGCTGGGAGCGGCTAATCAGAGCCGAGGTGTTGTAGCATTCCAGTTGGCCATCGACTCATCAAAGTTTGAAAATCACCCACTTTAATAGAAAATTTTCACCCGAAATAGGATTTTTCATACAAAAATGCATTTCTTTAGTACCACCGACGGAGGCCAAAGGCCAAAACTACTACTCGGCTAGGAGTGGCTACTTAGTGCCGAGGTGCTGTGGCATTGCAGTTGGCCATCGACTCATCAAAGTTTGAAAATCACGCACTTTAATAGAAAATTTTCACCCAAAATAGGACTTTTCATACAAAAATGCATTTTTTTAGTACCACCGGTGGAGGCCAAAGGCCAAAAAAATTGCTCATCTGTGAATGGCATCGTGTCACGTAGATATTCAGGTCCCTGAGAAAAATCAAACATTTTGAAATTTCTAATTGCCGGCCGAGCTATTGACGAGTGATCAAGGCCAACTTTGTATGAACATTTTGTACTGAAAATCGATTTCCTATAGAAGCCCTCCGCAAGTACTGTCTGCCGCAAATACCTACCGGGTGAACGACCCGAGTCATTATATATATATAAAGCTACAATGCGATATACTCACTGATCTAACATCCATACGTTTTCTCGGAAATGGCAAGAGTTGGACGAAAATGATGTATGAGAAAGTTGTAGGGAATGTACGATATACGGCCATCCTATGGAGCCGATTTTTGAATTTCGAACGCGTTCCACTACGCGAGGGTGCTAACTCTGTCGTTTACCGACCGATTTGGATGAAATTTTCACCCGGCCTTTTCTTCGACACGCCATTTTCGGTTCCGCCGACGGTCGTTCCAAATTCAAAATACCACCGGAGCTATAGCCCTCCGAAAATCGGCCTTTTTTCGACCTCTACGCAAAAAAGTCGGCAGCCAACTGGGCGCATGCCAGGGACCAGCCGTAAACGGCATCGTGTCGTCAAAGGACCCAGGTATATGAGAAAAATCCGACATTCTGACATTTCAAGATGGCGGCTGAGATATTGGCTTTCAAAGGTGTCAAATTTACTATGGAGAATTTCTACAAAAAATTTGTACTGAAAATCATCTTTTTCGTAGAAAATCTTAATTTTTTTGTACCATCGACAGAGGCTAAGCGCCAAAATGAGTACTTGGCTGAGAATGGCGTCACCACGCCGAGGTGCTGTGGCATTCCAGTTGGCCATCGACTCATCAAAGTTTGAAAATCACCCACTTTAATAGAAAATTTTCACCCGAAATAGGATTTTTCATACAAAAATGCATTTCTTTAGTACCACCGACGGAGGCCAAAGGCCAAAACTACAACTCGGCTAGGAGCGGCTACTTAGTGCCGAGGTGCTGTGGCATTCCAGTTGGCCATCGACTCATCAAAGTTTGAAAATCACCCACTTTAATAGAAAAATTTCACCCAAAATAGGACTTTTCATACAAAAATGCATTTTTTTACTACTACCGCTGGAGGCCAAAGGCCGAAACTACTACTCGGCTGGGAGCGGCTAATCAGAGCCGAGGTGTTGTAGCATTCCAGTTGGCCATCGACTCATCAAAGTTTGAAAATCACCCACTTTAATAGAAAATTTTCACCCGAAATAGGATTTTTCATACAAAAATGCATTTCTTTAGTACCACCGACGGAGGCCAAAGGCCAAAACTACAACTCGGCTAGGAGCGGCTACTTAGTGCCGAGGTGCTGTGGCATTCCAGTTGGCCATCGACTCATCAAAGTTTGAAAATCACCCACTTTAATAGAAAAATTTCACCCAAAATAGGACTTTTCATACAAAAATGCATTTTTTTACTACTACCGCTGGAGGCCAAAGGCCGAAACTACTACTCGGCTGGGAGCGGCTAATCAGAGCCGAGGTGTTGTAGCATTCCAGTTGGCCATCGACTCATCAAAGTTTGAAAATCACCCACTTTAATAGAAAATTTTCACCCGAAATAGGATTTTTCATACAAAAATGCATTTCTTTAGTACCACCGACGGAGGCCAAAGGCCAAAACTACTACTCGGCTAGGAGTGGCTACTTAGTGCCGAGGTGCTGTGGCATTGCAGTTGGCCATCGACTCATCAAAGTTTGAAAATCACGCACTTTAATAGAAAATTTTCACCCAAAATAGGACTTTTCATACAAAAATGCATTTTTTTAGTACCACCGGTGGAGGCCAAAGGCCAAAAAAATTGCTCATCTGTGAATGGCATCGTGTCACGTAGATATTCAGGTCCCTGAGAAAAATCAAACATTTTGAAATTTCTAATTGCCGGCCGAGCTATTGACGAGTGATCAAGGCCAACTTTGTATGAACATTTTGTACTGAAAATCGATTTCCTATAGAAGCCCTCCGCAAGTACTGTCTGCCGCAAATACCTACCGGGTGAACGACCCGAGTCATTATATATATATAAAGCTACAATGCGATATACTCACTGATCTAACATCCATACGTTTTCTCGGAAATGGCAAGAGTTGGACGAAAATGATGTATGAGAAAGTTGTAGGGAATGTACGATATACGGCCATCCTATGGAGCCGATTTTTGAATTTCGAACGCGTTCCACTACGCGAGGGTGCTAACTCTGTCGTTTACCGACCGATTTGGATGAAATTTTCACCCGGCCTTTTCTTCGACACGCCATTTTCGGTTCCGCCGACGGTCGTTCCAAATTCAAAATACCACCGGAGCTATAGCCCTCCGAAAATCGGCCTTTTTTCGACCTCTACGCAAAAAAGTCGGCAGCCAACTGGGCGCATGCCAGGGACCAGCCGTAAACGGCATCGTGTCGTCAAAGGACCCAGGTATATGAGAAAAATCCGACATTCTGACATTTCAAGATGGCGGCTGAGATATTGGCTTTCAAAGGTGTCAAATTTACTATGGAGAATTTCTACAAAAAATTTGTACTGAAAATCATCTTTTTCGTAGAAAATCTTAATTTTTTTGTACCATCGACAGAGGCTAAGCGCCAAAATGAGTACTTGGCTGAGAATGGCGTCACCACGCCGAGGTGCTGTGGCATTCCAGTTGGCCATCGACTCATCAAAGTTTGAAAATCACCCACTTTAATAGAAAATTTTCACCCGAAATAGGATTTTTCATACAAAAATGCATTTCTTTAGTACCACCGACGGAGGCCAAAGGCCAAAACTACAACTCGGCTAGGAGCGGCTACTTAGTGCCGAGGTGCTGTGGCATTCCAGTTGGCCATCGACTCATCAAAGTTTGAAAATCACCCACTTTAATAGAAAAATTTCACCCAAAATAGGACTTTTCATACAAAAATGCATTTTTTTACTACTACCGCTGGAGGCCAAAGGCCGAAACTACTACTCGGCTGGGAGCGGCTAATCAGAGCCGAGGTGTTGTAGCATTCCAGTTGGCCATCGACTCATCAAAGTTTGAAAATCACCCACTTTAATAGAAAATTTTCACCCGAAATAGGATTTTTCATACAAAAATGCATTTCTTTAGTACCACCGACGGAGGCCAAAGGCCAAAACTACTACTCGGCTAGGAGTGGCTACTTAGTGCCGAGGTGCTGTGGCATTGCAGTTGGCCATCGACTCATCAAAGTTTGAAAATCACGCACTTTAATAGAAAATTTTCACCCAAAATAGGACTTTTCATACAAAAATGCATTTTTTTAGTACCACCGGTGGAGGCCAAAGGCCAAAAAAATTGCTCATCTGTGAATGGCATCGTGTCACGTAGATATTCAGGTCCCTGAGAAAAATCAAACATTTTGAAATTTCTAATTGCCGGCCGAGCTATTGACGAGTGATCAAGGCCAACTTTGTATGAACATTTTGTACTGAAAATCGATTTCCTATAGAAGCCCTCCGCAAGTACTGTCTGCCGCAAATACCTACCGGGTGAACGACCCGAGTCATTATATATATATAAAGCTACAATGCGATATACTCACTGATCTAACATCCATACGTTTTCTCGGAAATGGCAAGAGTTGGACGAAAATGATGTATGAGAAAGTTGTAGGGAATGTACGATATACGGCCATCCTATGGAGCCGATTTTTGAATTTCGAACGCGTTCCACTACGCGAGGGTGCTAACTCTGTCGTTTACCGACCGATTTGGATGAAATTTTCACCCGGCCTTTTCTTCGACACGCCATTTTCGGTTCCGCCGACGGTCGTTCCAAATTCAAAATACCACCGGAGCTATAGCCCTCCGAAAATCGGCCTTTTTTCGACCTCTACGCAAAAAAGTCGGCAGCCAACTGGGCGCATGCCAGGGACCAGCCGTAAACGGCATCGTGTCGTCAAAGGACCCAGGTATATGAGAAAAATCCGACATTCTGACATTTCAAGATGGCGGCTGAGATATTGGCTTTCAAAGGTGTCAAATTTACTATGGAGAATTTCTACAAAAAATTTGTACTGAAAATCATCTTTTTCGTAGAAAATCTTAATTTTTTTGTACCATCGACAGAGGCTAAGCGCCAAAATGAGTACTTGGCTGAGAATGGCGTCACCACGCCGAGGTGCTGTGGCATTCCAGTTGGCCATCGACTCATCAAAGTTTGAAAATCACCCACTTTAATAGAAAATTTTCACCCGAAATAGGATTTTTCATACAAAAATGCATTTCTTTAGTACCACCGACGGAGGCCAAAGGCCAAAACTACAACTCGGCTAGGAGCGGCTACTTAGTGCCGAGGTGCTGTGGCATTCCAGTTGGCCATCGACTCATCAAAGTTTGAAAATCACCCACTTTAATAGAAAAATTTCACCCAAAATAGGACTTTTCATACAAAAATGCATTTTTTTACTACTACCGCTGGAGGCCAAAGGCCGAAACTACTACTCGGCTGGGAGCGGCTAATCAGAGCCGAGGTGTTGTAGCATTCCAGTTGGCCATCGACTCATCAAAGTTTGAAAATCACCCACTTTAATAGAAAATTTTCACCCGAAATAGGATTTTTCATACAAAAATGCATTTCTTTAGTACCACCGACGGAGGCCAAAGGCCAAAACTACTACTCGGCTAGGAGTGGCTACTTAGTGCCGAGGTGCTGTGGCATTGCAGTTGGCCATCGACTCATCAAAGTTTGAAAATCACGCACTTTAATAGAAAATTTTCACCCAAAATAGGACTTTTCATACAAAAATGCATTTTTTTAGTACCACCGGTGGAGGCCAAAGGCCAAAAAAATTGCTCATCTGTGAATGGCATCGTGTCACGTAGATATTCAGGTCCCTGAGAAAAATCAAACATTTTGAAATTTCTAATTGCCGGCCGAGCTATTGACGAGTGATCAAGGCCAACTTTGTATGAACATTTTGTACTGAAAATCGATTTCCTATAGAAGCCCTCCGCAAGTACTGTCTGCCGCAAATACCTACCGGGTGAACGACCCGAGTCATTATATATATATAAAGCTACAATGCGATATACTCACTGATCTAACATCCATACGTTTTCTCGGAAATGGCAAGAGTTGGACGAAAATGATGTATGAGAAAGTTGTAGGGAATGTACGATATACGGCCATCCTATGGAGCCGATTTTTGAATTTCGAACGCGTTCCACTACGCGAGGGTGCTAACTCTGTCGTTTACCGACCGATTTGGATGAAATTTTCACCCGGCCTTTTCTTCGACACGCCATTTTCGGTTCCGCCGACGGTCGTTCCAAATTCAAAATACCACCGGAGCTATAGCCCTCCGAAAATCGGCCTTTTTTCGACCTCTACGCAAAAAAGTCGGCAGCCAACTGGGCGCATGCCAGGGACCAGCCGTAAACGGCATCGTGTCGTCAAAGGACCCAGGTATATGAGAAAAATCCGACATTCTGACATTTCAAGATGGCGGCTGAGATATTGGCTTTCAAAGGTGTCAAATTTACTATGGAGAATTTCTACAAAAAATTTGTACTGAAAATCATCTTTTTCGTAGAAAATCTTAATTTTTTTGTACCATCGACAGAGGCTAAGCGCCAAAATGAGTACTTGGCTGAGAATGGCGTCACCACGCCGAGGTGCTGTGGCATTCCAGTTGGCCATCGACTCATCAAAGTTTGAAAATCACCCACTTTAATAGAAAATTTTCACCCGAAATAGGATTTTTCATACAAAAATGCATTTCTTTAGTACCACCGACGGAGGCCAAAGGCCAAAACTACAACTCGGCTAGGAGCGGCTACTTAGTGCCGAGGTGCTGTGGCATTCCAGTTGGCCATCGACTCATCAAAGTTTGAAAATCACCCACTTTAATAGAAAAATTTCACCCAAAATAGGACTTTTCATACAAAAATGCATTTTTTTACTACTACCGCTGGAGGCCAAAGGCCGAAACTACTACTCGGCTGGGAGCGGCTAATCAGAGCCGAGGTGTTGTAGCATTCCAGTTGGCCATCGACTCATCAAAGTTTGAAAATCACCCACTTTAATAGAAAATTTTCACCCGAAATAGGATTTTTCATACAAAAATGCATTTCTTTAGTACCACCGACGGAGGCCAAAGGCCAAAACTACTACTCGGCTAGGAGTGGCTACTTAGTGCCGAGGTGCTGTGGCATTGCAGTTGGCCATCGACTCATCAAAGTTTGAAAATCACGCACTTTAATAGAAAATTTTCACCCAAAATAGGACTTTTCATACAAAAATGCATTTTTTTAGTACCACCGGTGGAGGCCAAAGGCCAAAAAAATTGCTCATCTGTGAATGGCATCGTGTCACGTAGATATTCAGGTCCCTGAGAAAAATCAAACATTTTGAAATTTCTAATTGCCGGCCGAGCTATTGACGAGTGATCAAGGCCAACTTTGTATGAACATTTTGTACTGAAAATCGATTTCCTATAGAAGCCCTCCGCAAGTACTGTCTGCCGCAAATACCTACCGGGTGAACGACCCGAGTCATTATATATATATAAAGCTACAATGCGATATACTCACTGATCTAACATCCATACGTTTTCTCGGAAATGGCAAGAGTTGGACGAAAATGATGTATGAGAAAGTTGTAGGGAATGTACGATATACGGCCATCCTATGGAGCCGATTTTTGAATTTCGAACGCGTTCCACTACGCGAGGGTGCTAACTCTGTCGTTTACCGACCGATTTGGATGAAATTTTCACCCGGCCTTTTCTTCGACACGCCATTTTCGGTTCCGCCGACGGTCGTTCCAAATTCAAAATACCACCGGAGCTATAGCCCTCCGAAAATCGGCCTTTTTTCGACCTCTACGCAAAAAAGTCGGCAGCCAACTGGGCGCATGCCAGGGACCAGCCGTAAACGGCATCGTGTCGTCAAAGGACCCAGGTATATGAGAAAAATCCGACATTCTGACATTTCAAGATGGCGGCTGAGATATTGGCTTTCAAAGGTGTCAAATTTACTATGGAGAATTTCTACAAAAAATTTGTACTGAAAATCATCTTTTTCGTAGAAAATCTTAATTTTTTTGTACCATCGACAGAGGCTAAGCGCCAAAATGAGTACTTGGCTGAGAATGGCGTCACCACGCCGAGGTGCTGTGGCATTCCAGTTGGCCATCGACTCATCAAAGTTTGAAAATCACCCACTTTAATAGAAAATTTTCACCCGAAATAGGATTTTTCATACAAAAATGCATTTCTTTAGTACCACCGACGGAGGCCAAAGGCCAAAACTACAACTCGGCTAGGAGCGGCTACTTAGTGCCGAGGTGCTGTGGCATTCCAGTTGGCCATCGACTCATCAAAGTTTGAAAATCACCCACTTTAATAGAAAAATTTCACCCAAAATAGGACTTTTCATACAAAAATGCATTTTTTTACTACTACCGCTGGAGGCCAAAGGCCGAAACTACTACTCGGCTGGGAGCGGCTAATCAGAGCCGAGGTGTTGTAGCATTCCAGTTGGCCATCGACTCATCAAAGTTTGAAAATCACCCACTTTAATAGAAAATTTTCACCCGAAATAGGATTTTTCATACAAAAATGCATTTCTTTAGTACCACCGACGGAGGCCAAAGGCCAAAACTACAACTCGGCTAGGAGCGGCTACTTAGTGCCGAGGTGCTGTGGCATTCCAGTTGGCCATCGACTCATCAAAGTTTGAAAATCACCCACTTTAATAGAAAAATTTCACCCAAAATAGGACTTTTCATACAAAAATGCATTTTTTTACTACTACCGCTGGAGGCCAAAGGCCGAAACTACTACTCGGCTGGGAGCGGCTAATCAGAGCCGAGGTGTTGTAGCATTCCAGTTGGCCATCGACTCATCAAAGTTTGAAAATCACCCACTTTAATAGAAAATTTTCACCCGAAATAGGATTTTTCATACAAAAATGCATTTCTTTAGTACCACCGACGGAGGCCAAAGGCCAAAACTACTACTCGGCTAGGAGTGGCTACTTAGTGCCGAGGTGCTGTGGCATTGCAGTTGGCCATCGACTCATCAAAGTTTGAAAATCACGCACTTTAATAGAAAATTTTCACCCAAAATAGGACTTTTCATACAAAAATGCATTTTTTTAGTACCACCGGTGGAGGCCAAAGGCCAAAAAAATTGCTCATCTGTGAATGGCATCGTGTCACGTAGATATTCAGGTCCCTGAGAAAAATCAAACATTTTGAAATTTCTAATTGCCGGCCGAGCTATTGACGAGTGATCAAGGCCAACTTTGTATGAACATTTTGTACTGAAAATCGATTTCCTATAGAAGCCCTCCGCAAGTACTGTCTGCCGCAAATACCTACCGGGTGAACGACCCGAGTCATTATATATATATAAAGCTACAATGCGATATACTCACTGATCTAACATCCATACGTTTTCTCGGAAATGGCAAGAGTTGGACGAAAATGATGTATGAGAAAGTTGTAGGGAATGTACGATATACGGCCATCCTATGGAGCCGATTTTTGAATTTCGAACGCGTTCCACTACGCGAGGGTGCTAACTCTGTCGTTTACCGACCGATTTGGATGAAATTTTCACCCGGCCTTTTCTTCGACACGCCATTTTCGGTTCCGCCGACGGTCGTTCCAAATTCAAAATACCACCGGAGCTATAGCCCTCCGAAAATCGGCCTTTTTTCGACCTCTACGCAAAAAAGTCGGCAGCCAACTGGGCGCATGCCAGGGACCAGCCGTAAACGGCATCGTGTCGTCAAAGGACCCAGGTATATGAGAAAAATCCGACATTCTGACATTTCAAGATGGCGGCTGAGATATTGGCTTTCAAAGGTGTCAAATTTACTATGGAGAATTTCTACAAAAAATTTGTACTGAAAATCATCTTTTTCGTAGAAAATCTTAATTTTTTTGTACCATCGACAGAGGCTAAGCGCCAAAATGAGTACTTGGCTGAGAATGGCGTCACCACGCCGAGGTGCTGTGGCATTCCAGTTGGCCATCGACTCATCAAAGTTTGAAAATCACCCACTTTAATAGAAAATTTTCACCCGAAATAGGATTTTTCATACAAAAATGCATTTCTTTAGTACCACCGACGGAGGCCAAAGGCCAAAACTACAACTCGGCTAGGAGCGGCTACTTAGTGCCGAGGTGCTGTGGCATTCCAGTTGGCCATCGACTCATCAAAGTTTGAAAATCACCCACTTTAATAGAAAAATTTCACCCAAAATAGGACTTTTCATACAAAAATGCATTTTTTTACTACTACCGCTGGAGGCCAAAGGCCGAAACTACTACTCGGCTGGGAGCGGCTAATCAGAGCCGAGGTGTTGTAGCATTCCAGTTGGCCATCGACTCATCAAAGTTTGAAAATCACCCACTTTAATAGAAAATTTTCACCCGAAATAGGATTTTTCATACAAAAATGCATTTCTTTAGTACCACCGACGGAGGCCAAAGGCCAAAACTACTACTCGGCTAGGAGTGGCTACTTAGTGCCGAGGTGCTGTGGCATTGCAGTTGGCCATCGACTCATCAAAGTTTGAAAATCACGCACTTTAATAGAAAATTTTCACCCAAAATAGGACTTTTCATACAAAAATGCATTTTTTTAGTACCACCGGTGGAGGCCAAAGGCCAAAAAAATTGCTCATCTGTGAATGGCATCGTGTCACGTAGATATTCAGGTCCCTGAGAAAAATCAAACATTTTGAAATTTCTAATTGCCGGCCGAGCTATTGACGAGTGATCAAGGCCAACTTTGTATGAACATTTTGTACTGAAAATCGATTTCCTATAGAAGCCCTCCGCAAGTACTGTCTGCCGCAAATACCTACCGGGTGAACGACCCGAGTCATTATATATATATAAAGCTACAATGCGATATACTCACTGATCTAACATCCATACGTTTTCTCGGAAATGGCAAGAGTTGGACGAAAATGATGTATGAGAAAGTTGTAGGGAATGTACGATATACGGCCATCCTATGGAGCCGATTTTTGAATTTCGAACGCGTTCCACTACGCGAGGGTGCTAACTCTGTCGTTTACCGACCGATTTGGATGAAATTTTCACCCGGCCTTTTCTTCGACACGCCATTTTCGGTTCCGCCGACGGTCGTTCCAAATTCAAAATACCACCGGAGCTATAGCCCTCCGAAAATCGGCCTTTTTTCGACCTCTACGCAAAAAAGTCGGCAGCCAACTGGGCGCATGCCAGGGACCAGCCGTAAACGGCATCGTGTCGTCAAAGGACCCAGGTATATGAGAAAAATCCGACATTCTGACATTTCAAGATGGCGGCTGAGATATTGGCTTTCAAAGGTGTCAAATTTACTATGGAGAATTTCTACAAAAAATTTGTACTGAAAATCATCTTTTTCGTAGAAAATCTTAATTTTTTTGTACCATCGACAGAGGCTAAGCGCCAAAATGAGTACTTGGCTGAGAATGGCGTCACCACGCCGAGGTGCTGTGGCATTCCAGTTGGCCATCGACTCATCAAAGTTTGAAAATCACCCACTTTAATAGAAAATTTTCACCCGAAATAGGATTTTTCATACAAAAATGCATTTCTTTAGTACCACCGACGGAGGCCAAAGGCCAAAACTACAACTCGGCTAGGAGCGGCTACTTAGTGCCGAGGTGCTGTGGCATTCCAGTTGGCCATCGACTCATCAAAGTTTGAAAATCACCCACTTTAATAGAAAAATTTCACCCAAAATAGGACTTTTCATACAAAAATGCATTTTTTTACTACTACCGCTGGAGGCCAAAGGCCGAAACTACTACTCGGCTGGGAGCGGCTAATCAGAGCCGAGGTGTTGTAGCATTCCAGTTGGCCATCGACTCATCAAAGTTTGAAAATCACCCACTTTAATAGAAAATTTTCACCCGAAATAGGATTTTTCATACAAAAATGCATTTCTTTAGTACCACCGACGGAGGCCAAAGGCCAAAACTACAACTCGGCTAGGAGCGGCTACTTAGTGCCGAGGTGCTGTGGCATTCCAGTTGGCCATCGACTCATCAAAGTTTGAAAATCACCCACTTTAATAGAAAAATTTCACCCAAAATAGGACTTTTCATACAAAAATGCATTTTTTTACTACTACCGCTGGAGGCCAAAGGCCGAAACTACTACTCGGCTGGGAGCGGCTAATCAGAGCCGAGGTGTTGTAGCATTCCAGTTGGCCATCGACTCATCAAAGTTTGAAAATCACCCACTTTAATAGAAAATTTTCACCCGAAATAGGATTTTTCATACAAAAATGCATTTCTTTAGTACCACCGACGGAGGCCAAAGGCCAAAACTACTACTCGGCTAGGAGTGGCTACTTAGTGCCGAGGTGCTGTGGCATTGCAGTTGGCCATCGACTCATCAAAGTTTGAAAATCACGCACTTTAATAGAAAATTTTCACCCAAAATAGGACTTTTCATACAAAAATGCATTTTTTTAGTACCACCGGTGGAGGCCAAAGGCCAAAAAAATTGCTCATCTGTGAATGGCATCGTGTCACGTAGATATTCAGGTCCCTGAGAAAAATCAAACATTTTGAAATTTCTAATTGCCGGCCGAGCTATTGACGAGTGATCAAGGCCAACTTTGTATGAACATTTTGTACTGAAAATCGATTTCCTATAGAAGCCCTCCGCAAGTACTGTCTGCCGCAAATACCTACCGGGTGAACGACCCGAGTCATTATATATATATAAAGCTACAATGCGATATACTCACTGATCTAACATCCATACGTTTTCTCGGAAATGGCAAGAGTTGGACGAAAATGATGTATGAGAAAGTTGTAGGGAATGTACGATATACGGCCATCCTATGGAGCCGATTTTTGAATTTCGAACGCGTTCCACTACGCGAGGGTGCTAACTCTGTCGTTTACCGACCGATTTGGATGAAATTTTCACCCGGCCTTTTCTTCGACACGCCATTTTCGGTTCCGCCGACGGTCGTTCCAAATTCAAAATACCACCGGAGCTATAGCCCTCCGAAAATCGGCCTTTTTTCGACCTCTACGCAAAAAAGTCGGCAGCCAACTGGGCGCATGCCAGGGACCAGCCGTAAACGGCATCGTGTCGTCAAAGGACCCAGGTATATGAGAAAAATCCGACATTCTGACATTTCAAGATGGCGGCTGAGATATTGGCTTTCAAAGGTGTCAAATTTACTATGGAGAATTTCTACAAAAAATTTGTACTGAAAATCATCTTTTTCGTAGAAAATCTTAATTTTTTTGTACCATCGACAGAGGCTAAGCGCCAAAATGAGTACTTGGCTGAGAATGGCGTCACCACGCCGAGGTGCTGTGGCATTCCAGTTGGCCATCGACTCATCAAAGTTTGAAAATCACCCACTTTAATAGAAAATTTTCACCCGAAATAGGATTTTTCATACAAAAATGCATTTCTTTAGTACCACCGACGGAGGCCAAAGGCCAAAACTACAACTCGGCTAGGAGCGGCTACTTAGTGCCGAGGTGCTGTGGCATTCCAGTTGGCCATCGACTCATCAAAGTTTGAAAATCACCCACTTTAATAGAAAAATTTCACCCAAAATAGGACTTTTCATACAAAAATGCATTTTTTTACTACTACCGCTGGAGGCCAAAGGCCGAAACTACTACTCGGCTGGGAGCGGCTAATCAGAGCCGAGGTGTTGTAGCATTCCAGTTGGCCATCGACTCATCAAAGTTTGAAAATCACCCACTTTAATAGAAAATTTTCACCCGAAATAGGATTTTTCATACAAAAATGCATTTCTTTAGTACCACCGACGGAGGCCAAAGGCCAAAACTACTACTCGGCTAGGAGTGGCTACTTAGTGCCGAGGTGCTGTGGCATTGCAGTTGGCCATCGACTCATCAAAGTTTGAAAATCACGCACTTTAATAGAAAATTTTCACCCAAAATAGGACTTTTCATACAAAAATGCATTTTTTTAGTACCACCGGTGGAGGCCAAAGGCCAAAAAAATTGCTCATCTGTGAATGGCATCGTGTCACGTAGATATTCAGGTCCCTGAGAAAAATCAAACATTTTGAAATTTCTAATTGCCGGCCGAGCTATTGACGAGTGATCAAGGCCAACTTTGTATGAACATTTTGTACTGAAAATCGATTTCCTATAGAAGCCCTCCGCAAGTACTGTCTGCCGCAAATACCTACCGGGTGAACGACCCGAGTCATTATATATATATAAAGCTACAATGCGATATACTCACTGATCTAACATCCATACGTTTTCTCGGAAATGGCAAGAGTTGGACGAAAATGATGTATGAGAAAGTTGTAGGGAATGTACGATATACGGCCATCCTATGGAGCCGATTTTTGAATTTCGAACGCGTTCCACTACGCGAGGGTGCTAACTCTGTCGTTTACCGACCGATTTGGATGAAATTTTCACCCGGCCTTTTCTTCGACACGCCATTTTCGGTTCCGCCGACGGTCGTTCCAAATTCAAAATACCACCGGAGCTATAGCCCTCCGAAAATCGGCCTTTTTTCGACCTCTACGCAAAAAAGTCGGCAGCCAACTGGGCGCATGCCAGGGACCAGCCGTAAACGGCATCGTGTCGTCAAAGGACCCAGGTATATGAGAAAAATCCGACATTCTGACATTTCAAGATGGCGGCTGAGATATTGGCTTTCAAAGGTGTCAAATTTACTATGGAGAATTTCTACAAAAAATTTGTACTGAAAATCATCTTTTTCGTAGAAAATCTTAATTTTTTTGTACCATCGACAGAGGCTAAGCGCCAAAATGAGTACTTGGCTGAGAATGGCGTCACCACGCCGAGGTGCTGTGGCATTCCAGTTGGCCATCGACTCATCAAAGTTTGAAAATCACCCACTTTAATAGAAAATTTTCACCCGAAATAGGATTTTTCATACAAAAATGCATTTCTTTAGTACCACCGACGGAGGCCAAAGGCCAAAACTACAACTCGGCTAGGAGCGGCTACTTAGTGCCGAGGTGCTGTGGCATTCCAGTTGGCCATCGACTCATCAAAGTTTGAAAATCACCCACTTTAATAGAAAAATTTCACCCAAAATAGGACTTTTCATACAAAAATGCATTTTTTTACTACTACCGCTGGAGGCCAAAGGCCGAAACTACTACTCGGCTGGGAGCGGCTAATCAGAGCCGAGGTGTTGTAGCATTCCAGTTGGCCATCGACTCATCAAAGTTTGAAAATCACCCACTTTAATAGAAAATTTTCACCCGAAATAGGATTTTTCATACAAAAATGCATTTCTTTAGTACCACCGACGGAGGCCAAAGGCCAAAACTACAACTCGGCTAGGAGCGGCTACTTAGTGCCGAGGTGCTGTGGCATTCCAGTTGGCCATCGACTCATCAAAGTTTGAAAATCACCCACTTTAATAGAAAAATTTCACCCAAAATAGGACTTTTCATACAAAAATGCATTTTTTTACTACTACCGCTGGAGGCCAAAGGCCGAAACTACTACTCGGCTGGGAGCGGCTAATCAGAGCCGAGGTGTTGTAGCATTCCAGTTGGCCATCGACTCATCAAAGTTTGAAAATCACCCACTTTAATAGAAAATTTTCACCCGAAATAGGATTTTTCATACAAAAATGCATTTCTTTAGTACCACCGACGGAGGCCAAAGGCCAAAACTACTACTCGGCTAGGAGTGGCTACTTAGTGCCGAGGTGCTGTGGCATTGCAGTTGGCCATCGACTCATCAAAGTTTGAAAATCACGCACTTTAATAGAAAATTTTCACCCAAAATAGGACTTTTCATACAAAAATGCATTTTTTTAGTACCACCGGTGGAGGCCAAAGGCCAAAAAAATTGCTCATCTGTGAATGGCATCGTGTCACGTAGATATTCAGGTCCCTGAGAAAAATCAAACATTTTGAAATTTCTAATTGCCGGCCGAGCTATTGACGAGTGATCAAGGCCAACTTTGTATGAACATTTTGTACTGAAAATCGATTTCCTATAGAAGCCCTCCGCAAGTACTGTCTGCCGCAAATACCTACCGGGTGAACGACCCGAGTCATTATATATATATAAAGCTACAATGCGATATACTCACTGATCTAACATCCATACGTTTTCTCGGAAATGGCAAGAGTTGGACGAAAATGATGTATGAGAAAGTTGTAGGGAATGTACGATATACGGCCATCCTATGGAGCCGATTTTTGAATTTCGAACGCGTTCCACTACGCGAGGGTGCTAACTCTGTCGTTTACCGACCGATTTGGATGAAATTTTCACCCGGCCTTTTCTTCGACACGCCATTTTCGGTTCCGCCGACGGTCGTTCCAAATTCAAAATACCACCGGAGCTATAGCCCTCCGAAAATCGGCCTTTTTTCGACCTCTACGCAAAAAAGTCGGCAGCCAACTGGGCGCATGCCAGGGACCAGCCGTAAACGGCATCGTGTCGTCAAAGGACCCAGGTATATGAGAAAAATCCGACATTCTGACATTTCAAGATGGCGGCTGAGATATTGGCTTTCAAAGGTGTCAAATTTACTATGGAGAATTTCTACAAAAAATTTGTACTGAAAATCATCTTTTTCGTAGAAAATCTTAATTTTTTTGTACCATCGACAGAGGCTAAGCGCCAAAATGAGTACTTGGCTGAGAATGGCGTCACCACGCCGAGGTGCTGTGGCATTCCAGTTGGCCATCGACTCATCAAAGTTTGAAAATCACCCACTTTAATAGAAAATTTTCACCCGAAATAGGATTTTTCATACAAAAATGCATTTCTTTAGTACCACCGACGGAGGCCAAAGGCCAAAACTACAACTCGGCTAGGAGCGGCTACTTAGTGCCGAGGTGCTGTGGCATTCCAGTTGGCCATCGACTCATCAAAGTTTGAAAATCACCCACTTTAATAGAAAAATTTCACCCAAAATAGGACTTTTCATACAAAAATGCATTTTTTTACTACTACCGCTGGAGGCCAAAGGCCGAAACTACTACTCGGCTGGGAGCGGCTAATCAGAGCCGAGGTGTTGTAGCATTCCAGTTGGCCATCGACTCATCAAAGTTTGAAAA
The DNA here is from genome assembly GCA_934045075.1 of Yponomeuta sedellus. Lineage (NCBI taxonomy): Eukaryota > Metazoa > Arthropoda > Insecta > Lepidoptera > Yponomeutidae > Yponomeuta > Yponomeuta sedellus. Next base: position 10,172,940 of record OW203743.1, read on the forward strand.
TCACCCACTTTAATAGAAAATTTTCACCCGAAATAGGATTTTTCATACAAAAATGCATTTCTTTAGTACCACCGACGGAGGCCAAAGGCCAAAACTACAACTCGGCTAGGAGCGGCTACTTAGTGCCGAGGTGCTGTGGCATTCCAGTTGGCCATCGACTCATCAAAGTTTGAAAATCACCCACTTTAATAGAAAAATTTCACCCAAAATAGGACTTTTCATACAAAAATGCATTTTTTTACTACTACCGCTGGAGGCCAAAGGCCGAAACTACTACTCGGCTGGGAGCGGCTAATCAGAGCCGAGGTGTTGTAGCATTCCAGTTGGCCATCGACTCATCAAAGTTTGAAAATCACCCACTTTAATAGAAAATTTTCACCCGAAATAGGATTTTTCATACAAAAATGCATTTCTTTAGTACCACCGACGGAGGCCAAAGGCCAAAACTACTACTCGGCTAGGAGTGGCTACTTAGTGCCGAGGTGCTGTGGCATTGCAGTTGGCCATCGACTCATCAAAGTTTGAAAATCACGCACTTTAATAGAAAATTTTCACCCAAAATAGGACTTTTCATACAAAAATGCATTTTTTTAGTACCACCGGTGGAGGCCAAAGGCCAAAAAAATTGCTCATCTGTGAATGGCATCGTGTCACGTAGATATTCAGGTCCCTGAGAAAAATCAAACATTTTGAAATTTCTAATTGCCGGCCGAGCTATTGACGAGTGATCAAGGCCAACTTTGTATGAACATTTTGTACTGAAAATCGATTTCCTATAGAAGCCCTCCGCAAGTACTGTCTGCCGCAAATACCTACCGGGTGAACGACCCGAGTCATTATATATATATAAAGCTACAATCCGGTATACTCACTGATCTAACATAATACGTTTTCTCGGAAATGGCACGAGTTGGACGAAAATGATGTATGACAAAGTTGTAGGGAATGTACGATATACGGCCATCCTATGGAGCCGATTTTTGAATTTCGAACGCGTTCCACTACGCGAGGGTGCTAACTCTGTTGTTTACTGGCCGATTTGGATGAAATTTTGATAGAATGGTCTTATAGTGATCCGATTGAAAAAAAAATTTTTGGTTGTTCGAAATTCAAAATGGCGGCGTAGATATAGCCGACCCAAAAATCGACCTTTGCGCAAAAAAGTCGGCAGCCAACTGGGCATATGCTGGAGATATGCCGTAAGCGGCATCGCGTTTCCAAAGGACCAAGGTATATGAGAAAAATCCGACATCTTGGAATTTCAAGATGGCGGACGAGATATGGATGATTGAAAATGACAAATTTTTGTATGGAGATTTAGTACTAAAATTGACTTTTCAACAGAGAAATGGGACAAACTTGCGAGGCCGGAGGCCGAGCTCCGCGAAGTGGGCATAAAAAGTTCTGCCGCGGCGAGGCCGAAGGCCGAGCTCCGTTTAGGCCGAGGCCGAAGGTCGAGAACATTCAGGTTACGGCGCACAAGTACCAGCGCAAGAGCAAAAAGAGACAAACTCGCGAGGCCGGAGGCCGAGCTCCGCGGAGCGGGCACGAGGAACCCCGCTGCGGCGAGGCCGAAGGCCGAGCTCCGTCCAGGCCGAGGCCGAAGGCCGAGTCCGTTCAGTTTACGGCGCACAAGTACCAGCGCAAGAGCAAAAAGAGACAAACTTGCGAGGCCGGAGGCCGAGCTCCGCGGAGCGGGCACGAGGAACCCCGCCGCGGCGAGGCCGAAGGCCGAGCTCTGTCCAGGCCGAGGCCGAAGGCCGAGACCATACATGTTCCCATGCAACAATTCACTACAATAAGTGTCTAGCGAGGCCCTAGGCCGAGCGCCGCGGAGAGCGCAGCTCGGAGCGGCTGGGGGTTGGCGCGCGTAAGCGCGCAGGGGGCTCGCCCCCTAGTTATATATATATAAAGCTACAATGCGATATACTCACTGATCTAACATCCATACGTTTTCTCGGAAATGGCAAGAGTTGGACGAAAATGATGTATGAGAAAGTTGTAGGGAATGTACGATATACGGCCATCCTATGGAGCCGATTTTTGAATTTCGAACGCGTTCCACTACGCGAGGGTGCTAACTCTGTCGTTTACCGACCGATTTGGATGAAATTTTCACCCGGCCTTTTCTTCGACACGCCATTTTCGGTTCCGCCGACGGTCGTTCCAAATTCAAAATACCACCGGAGCTATAGCCCTCCGAAAATCGGCCTTTTTTCGACCTCTACGCAAAAAAGTCGGCAGCCAACTGGGCGCATGCCAGGGACCAGCCGTAAACGGCATCGTGTCGTCAAAGGACCCAGGTATATGAGAAAAATCCGACATTCTGACATTTCAAGATGGCGGCTGAGATATTGGCTTTCAAAGGTGTCAAATTTACTATGGAGAATTTCTACAAAAAATTTGTACTGAAAATCATCTTTTTCGTAGAAAATCTTAATTTTTTTGTACCATCGACAGAGGCTAAGCGCCAAAATGAGTACTTGGCTGAGAATGGCGTCACCACGCCGAGGTGCTGTGGCATTCCAGTTGGCCATCGACTCATCAAAGTTTGAAAATCACCCACTTTAATAGAAAAATTTCACCCAAAATAGGACTTTTCATACAAAAATGCATTTTTTTACTACTACCGCTGGAGGCCAAAGGCCGAAACTACTACTCGGCTGGGAGCGGCTAATCAGAGCCGAGGTGTTGTAGCATTCCAGTTGGCCATCGACTCATCAAAGTTTGAAAATCACCCACTTTAATAGAAAATTTTCACCCGAAATAGGATTTTTCATACAAAAATGCATTTCTTTAGTACCACCGACGGAGGCCAAAGGCCAAAACTACTACTCGGCTAGGAGTGGCTACTTAGTGCCGAGGTGCTGTGGCATTGCAGTTGGCCATCGACTCATCAAAGTTTGAAAATCACGCACTTTAATAGAAAATTTTCACCCAAAATAGGACTTTTCATACAAAAATGCATTTTTTTAGTACCACCGGTGGAGGCCAAAGGCCAAAAAAATTGCTCATCTGTGAATGGCATCGTGTCACGTAGATATTCAGGTCCCTGAGAAAAATCAAACATTTTGAAATTTCTAATTGCCGGCCGAGCTATTGACGAGTGATCAAGGCCAACTTTGTATGAACATTTTGTACTGAAAATCGATTTCCTATAGAAGCCCTCCGCAAGTACTGTCTGCCGCAAATACCTACCGGGTGAACGACCCGAGTCATTATATATATATAAAGCTACAATGCGATATACTCACTGATCTAACATCCATACGTTTTCTCGGAAATGGCAAGAGTTGGACGAAAATGATGTATGAGAAAGTTGTAGGGAATGTACGATATACGGCCATCCTATGGAGCCGATTTTTGAATTTCGAACGCGTTCCACTACGCGAGGGTGCTAACTCTGTCGTTTACCGACCGATTTGGATGAAATTTTCACCCGGCCTTTTCTTCGACACGCCATTTTCGGTTCCGCCGACGGTCGTTCCAAATTCAAAATACCACCGGAGCTATAGCCCTCCGAAAATCGGCCTTTTTTCGACCTCTACGCAAAAAAGTCGGCAGCCAACTGGGCGCATGCCAGGGACCAGCCGTAAACGGCATCGTGTCGTCAAAGGACCCAGGTATATGAGAAAAATCCGACATTCTGACATTTCAAGATGGCGGCTGAGATATTGGCTTTCAAAGGTGTCAAATTTACTATGGAGAATTTCTACAAAAAATTTGTACTGAAAATCATCTTTTTCGTAGAAAATCTTAATTTTTTTGTACCATCGACAGAGGCTAAGCGCCAAAATGAGTACTTGGCTGAGAATGGCGTCACCACGCCGAGGTGCTGTGGCATTCCAGTTGGCCATCGACTCATCAAAGTTTGAAAATCACCCACTTTAATAGAAAATTTTCACCCGAAATAGGATTTTTCATACAAAAATGCATTTCTTTAGTACCACCGACGGAGGCCAAAGGCCAAAACTACAACTCGGCTAGGAGCGGCTACTTAGTGCCGAGGTGCTGTGGCATTCCAGTTGGCCATCGACTCATCAAAGTTTGAAAATCACCCACTTTAATAGAAAAATTTCACCCAAAATAGGACTTTTCATACAAAAATGCATTTTTTTACTACTACCGCTGGAGGCCAAAGGCCGAAACTACTACTCGGCTGGGAGCGGCTAATCAGAGCCGAGGTGTTGTAGCATTCCAGTTGGCCATCGACTCATCAAAGTTTGAAAATCACCCACTTTAATAGAAAATTTTCACCCGAAATAGGATTTTTCATACAAAAATGCATTTCTTTAGTACCACCGACGGAGGCCAAAGGCCAAAACTACTACTCGGCTAGGAGTGGCTACTTAGTGCCGAGGTGCTGTGGCATTGCAGTTGGCCATCGACTCATCAAAGTTTGAAAATCACGCACTTTAATAGAAAATTTTCACCCAAAATAGGACTTTTCATACAAAAATGCATTTTTTTAGTACCACCGGTGGAGGCCAAAGGCCAAAAAAATTGCTCATCTGTGAATGGCATCGTGTCACGTAGATATTCAGGTCCCTGAGAAAAATCAAACATTTTGAAATTTCTAATTGCCGGCCGAGCTATTGACGAGTGATCAAGGCCAACTTTGTATGAACATTTTGTACTGAAAATCGATTTCCTATAGAAGCCCTCCGCAAGTACTGTCTGCCGCAAATACCTACCGGGTGAACGACCCGAGTCATTATATATATATAAAGCTACAATGCGATATACTCACTGATCTAACATCCATACGTTTTCTCGGAAATGGCAAGAGTTGGACGAAAATGATGTATGAGAAAGTTGTAGGGAATGTACGATATACGGCCATCCTATGGAGCCGATTTTTGAATTTCGAACGCGTTCCACTACGCGAGGGTGCTAACTCTGTCGTTTACCGACCGATTTGGATGAAATTTTCACCCGGCCTTTTCTTCGACACGCCATTTTCGGTTCCGCCGACGGTCGTTCCAAATTCAAAATACCACCGGAGCTATAGCCCTCCGAAAATCGGCCTTTTTTCGACCTCTACGCAAAAAAGTCGGCAGCCAACTGGGCGCATGCCAGGGACCAGCCGTAAACGGCATCGTGTCGTCAAAGGACCCAGGTATATGAGAAAAATCCGACATTCTGACATTTCAAGATGGCGGCTGAGATATTGGCTTTCAAAGGTGTCAAATTTACTATGGAGAATTTCTACAAAAAATTTGTACTGAAAATCATCTTTTTCGTAGAAAATCTTAATTTTTTTGTACCATCGACAGAGGCTAAGCGCCAAAATGAGTACTTGGCTGAGAATGGCGTCACCACGCCGAGGTGCTGTGGCATTCCAGTTGGCCATCGACTCATCAAAGTTTGAAAATCACCCACTTTAATAGAAAAATTTCACCCAAAATAGGACTTTTCATACAAAAATGCATTTTTTTACTACTACCGCTGGAGGCCAAAGGCCGAAACTACTACTCGGCTGGGAGCGGCTAATCAGAGCCGAGGTGTTGTAGCATTCCAGTTGGCCATCGACTCATCAAAGTTTGAAAATCACCCACTTTAATAGAAAATTTTCACCCGAAATAGGATTTTTCATACAAAAATGCATTTCTTTAGTACCACCGACGGAGGCCAAAGGCCAAAACTACTACTCGGCTAGGAGTGGCTACTTAGTGCCGAGGTGCTGTGGCATTGCAGTTGGCCATCGACTCATCAAAGTTTGAAAATCACGCACTTTAATAGAAAATTTTCACCCAAAATAGGACTTTTCATACAAAAATGCATTTTTTTAGTACCACCGGTGGAGGCCAAAGGCCAAAAAAATTGCTCATCTGTGAATGGCATCGTGTCACGTAGATATTCAGGTCCCTGAGAAAAATCAAACATTTTGAAATTTCTAATTGCCGGCCGAGCTATTGACGAGTGATCAAGGCCAACTTTGTATGAACATTTTGTACTGAAAATCGATTTCCTATAGAAGCCCTCCGCAAGTACTGTCTGCCGCAAATACCTACCGGGTGAACGACCCGAGTCATTATATATATATAAAGCTACAATGCGATATACTCACTGATCTAACATCCATACGTTTTCTCGGAAATGGCAAGAGTTGGACGAAAATGATGTATGAGAAAGTTGTAGGGAATGTACGATATACGGCCATCCTATGGAGCCGATTTTTGAATTTCGAACGCGTTCCACTACGCGAGGGTGCTAACTCTGTCGTTTACCGACCGATTTGGATGAAATTTTCACCCGGCCTTTTCTTCGACACGCCATTTTCGGTTCCGCCGACGGTCGTTCCAAATTCAAAATACCACCGGAGCTATAGCCCTCCGAAAATCGGCCTTTTTTCGACCTCTACGCAAAAAAGTCGGCAGCCAACTGGGCGCATGCCAGGGACCAGCCGTAAACGGCATCGTGTCGTCAAAGGACCCAGGTATATGAGAAAAATCCGACATTCTGACATTTCAAGATGGCGGCTGAGATATTGGCTTTCAAAGGTGTCAAATTTACTATGGAGAATTTCTACAAAAAATTTGTACTGAAAATCATCTTTTTCGTAGAAAATCTTAATTTTTTTGTACCATCGACAGAGGCTAAGCGCCAAAATGAGTACTTGGCTGAGAATGGCGTCACCACGCCGAGGTGCTGTGGCATTCCAGTTGGCCATCGACTCATCAAAGTTTGAAAATCACCCACTTTAATAGAAAATTTTCACCCGAAATAGGATTTTTCATACAAAAATGCATTTCTTTAGTACCACCGACGGAGGCCAAAGGCCAAAACTACAACTCGGCTAGGAGCGGCTACTTAGTGCCGAGGTGCTGTGGCATTCCAGTTGGCCATCGACTCATCAAAGTTTGAAAATCACCCACTTTAATAGAAAAATTTCACCCAAAATAGGACTTTTCATACAAAAATGCATTTTTTTACTACTACCGCTGGAGGCCAAAGGCCGAAACTACTACTCGGCTGGGAGCGGCTAATCAGAGCCGAGGTGTTGTAGCATTCCAGTTGGCCATCGACTCATCAAAGTTTGAAAATCACCCACTTTAATAGAAAATTTTCACCCGAAATAGGATTTTTCATACAAAAATGCATTTCTTTAGTACCACCGACGGAGGCCAAAGGCCAAAACTACTACTCGGCTAGGAGTGGCTACTTAGTGCCGAGGTGCTGTGGCATTGCAGTTGGCCATCGACTCATCAAAGTTTGAAAATCACGCACTTTAATAGAAAATTTTCACCCAAAATAGGACTTTTCATACAAAAATGCATTTTTTTAGTACCACCGGTGGAGGCCAAAGGCCAAAAAAATTGCTCATCTGTGAATGGCATCGTGTCACGTAGATATTCAGGTCCCTGAGAAAAATCAAACATTTTGAAATTTCTAATTGCCGGCCGAGCTATTGACGAGTGATCAAGGCCAACTTTGTATGAACATTTTGTACTGAAAATCGATTTCCTATAGAAGCCCTCCGCAAGTACTGTCTGCCGCAAATACCTACCGGGTGAACGACCCGAGTCATTATATATATATAAAGCTACAATGCGATATACTCACTGATCTAACATCCATACGTTTTCTCGGAAATGGCAAGAGTTGGACGAAAATGATGTATGAGAAAGTTGTAGGGAATGTACGATATACGGCCATCCTATGGAGCCGATTTTTGAATTTCGAACGCGTTCCACTACGCGAGGGTGCTAACTCTGTCGTTTACCGACCGATTTGGATGAAATTTTCACCCGGCCTTTTCTTCGACACGCCATTTTCGGTTCCGCCGACGGTCGTTCCAAATTCAAAATACCACCGGAGCTATAGCCCTCCGAAAATCGGCCTTTTTTCGACCTCTACGCAAAAAAGTCGGCAGCCAACTGGGCGCATGCCAGGGACCAGCCGTAAACGGCATCGTGTCGTCAAAGGACCCAGGTATATGAGAAAAATCCGACATTCTGACATTTCAAGATGGCGGCTGAGATATTGGCTTTCAAAGGTGTCAAATTTACTATGGAGAATTTCTACAAAAAATTTGTACTGAAAATCATCTTTTTCGTAGAAAATCTTAATTTTTTTGTACCATCGACAGAGGCTAAGCGCCAAAATGAGTACTTGGCTGAGAATGGCGTCACCACGCCGAGGTGCTGTGGCATTCCAGTTGGCCATCGACTCATCAAAGTTTGAAAATCACCCACTTTAATAGAAAAATTTCACCCAAAATAGGACTTTTCATACAAAAATGCATTTTTTTACTACTACCGCTGGAGGCCAAAGGCCGAAACTACTACTCGGCTGGGAGCGGCTAATCAGAGCCGAGGTGTTGTAGCATTCCAGTTGGCCATCGACTCATCAAAGTTTGAAAATCACCCACTTTAATAGAAAATTTTCACCCGAAATAGGATTTTTCATACAAAAATGCATTTCTTTAGTACCACCGACGGAGGCCAAAGGCCAAAACTACTACTCGGCTAGGAGTGGCTACTTAGTGCCGAGGTGCTGTGGCATTGCAGTTGGCCATCGACTCATCAAAGTTTGAAAATCACGCACTTTAATAGAAAATTTTCACCCAAAATAGGACTTTTCATACAAAAATGCATTTTTTTAGTACCACCGGTGGAGGCCAAAGGCCAAAAAAATTGCTCATCTGTGAATGGCATCGTGTCACGTAGATATTCAGGTCCCTGAGAAAAATCAAACATTTTGAAATTTCTAATTGCCGGCCGAGCTATTGACGAGTGATCAAGGCCAACTTTGTATGAACATTTTGTACTGAAAATCGATTTCCTATAGAAGCCCTCCGCAAGTACTGTCTGCCGCAAATACCTACCGGGTGAACGACCCGAGTCATTATATATATATAAAGCTACAATGCGATATACTCACTGATCTAACATCCATACGTTTTCTCGGAAATGGCAAGAGTTGGACGAAAATGATGTATGAGAAAGTTGTAGGGAATGTACGATATACGGCCATCCTATGGAGCCGATTTTTGAATTTCGAACGCGTTCCACTACGCGAGGGTGCTAACTCTGTCGTTTACCGACCGATTTGGATGAAATTTTCACCCGGCCTTTTCTTCGACACGCCATTTTCGGTTCCGCCGACGGTCGTTCCAAATTCAAAATACCACCGGAGCTATAGCCCTCCGAAAATCGGCCTTTTTTCGACCTCTACGCAAAAAAGTCGGCAGCCAACTGGGCGCATGCCAGGGACCAGCCGTAAACGGCATCGTGTCGTCAAAGGACCCAGGTATATGAGAAAAATCCGACATTCTGACATTTCAAGATGGCGGCTGAGATATTGGCTTTCAAAGGTGTCAAATTTACTATGGAGAATTTCTACAAAAAATTTGTACTGAAAATCATCTTTTTCGTAGAAAATCTTAATTTTTTTGTACCATCGACAGAGGCTAAGCGCCAAAATGAGTACTTGGCTGAGAATGGCGTCACCACGCCGAGGTGCTGTGGCATTCCAGTTGGCCATCGACTCATCAAAGTTTGAAAATCACCCACTTTAATAGAAAATTTTCACCCGAAATAGGATTTTTCATACAAAAATGCATTTCTTTAGTACCACCGACGGAGGCCAAAGGCCAAAACTACAACTCGGCTAGGAGCGGCTACTTAGTGCCGAGGTGCTGTGGCATTCCAGTTGGCCATCGACTCATCAAAGTTTGAAAATCACCCACTTTAATAGAAAAATTTCACCCAAAATAGGACTTTTCATACAAAAATGCATTTTTTTACTACTACCGCTGGAGGCCAAAGGCCGAAACTACTACTCGGCTGGGAGCGGCTAATCAGAGCCGAGGTGTTGTAGCATTCCAGTTGGCCATCGACTCATCAAAGTTTGAAAATCACCCACTTTAATAGAAAATTTTCACCCGAAATAGGATTTTTCATACAAAAATGCATTTCTTTAGTACCACCGACGGAGGCCAAAGGCCAAAACTACTACTCGGCTAGGAGTGGCTACTTAGTGCCGAGGTGCTGTGGCATTGCAGTTGGCCATCGACTCATCAAAGTTTGAAAATCACGCACTTTAATAGAAAATTTTCACCCAAAATAGGACTTTTCATACAAAAATGCATTTTTTTAGTACCACCGGTGGAGGCCAAAGGCCAAAAAAATTGCTCATCTGTGAATGGCATCGTGTCACGTAGATATTCAGGTCCCTGAGAAAAATCAAACATTTTGAAATTTCTAATTGCCGGCCGAGCTATTGACGAGTGATCAAGGCCAACTTTGTATGAACATTTTGTACTGAAAATCGATTTCCTATAGAAGCCCTCCGCAAGTACTGTCTGCCGCAAATACCTACCGGGTGAACGACCCGAGTCATTATATATATATAAAGCTACAATGCGATATACTCACTGATCTAACATCCATACGTTTTCTCGGAAATGGCAAGAGTTGGACGAAAATGATGTATGAGAAAGTTGTAGGGAATGTACGATATACGGCCATCCTATGGAGCCGATTTTTGAATTTCGAACGCGTTCCACTACGCGAGGGTGCTAACTCTGTCGTTTACCGACCGATTTGGATGAAATTTTCACCCGGCCTTTTCTTCGACACGCCATTTTCGGTTCCGCCGACGGTCGTTCCAAATTCAAAATACCACCGGAGCTATAGCCCTCCGAAAATCGGCCTTTTTTCGACCTCTACGCAAAAAAGTCGGCAGCCAACTGGGCGCATGCCAGGGACCAGCCGTAAACGGCATCGTGTCGTCAAAGGACCCAGGTATATGAGAAAAATCCGACATTCTGACATTTCAAGATGGCGGCTGAGATATTGGCTTTCAAAGGTGTCAAATTTACTATGGAGAATTTCTACAAAAAATTTGTACTGAAAATCATCTTTTTCGTAGAAAATCTTAATTTTTTTGTACCATCGACAGAGGCTAAGCGCCAAAATGAGTACTTGGCTGAGAATGGCGTCACCACGCCGAGGTGCTGTGGCATTCCAGTTGGCCATCGACTCATCAAAGTTTGAAAATCACCCACTTTAATAGAAAAATTTCACCCAAAATAGGACTTTTCATACAAAAATGCATTTTTTTACTACTACCGCTGGAGGCCAAAGGCCGAAACTACTACTCGGCTGGGAGCGGCTAATCAGAGCCGAGGTGTTGTAGCATTCCAGTTGGCCATCGACTCATCAAAGTTTGAAAATCACCCACTTTAATAGAAAATTTTCACCCGAAATAGGATTTTTCATACAAAAATGCATTTCTTTAGTACCACCGACGGAGGCCAAAGGCCAAAACTACTACTCGGCTAGGAGTGGCTACTTAGTGCCGAGGTGCTGTGGCATTGCAGTTGGCCATCGACTCATCAAAGTTTGAAAATCACGCACTTTAATAGAAAATTTTCACCCAAAATAGGACTTTTCATACAAAAATGCATTTTTTTAGTACCACCGGTGGAGGCCAAAGGCCAAAAAAATTGCTCATCTGTGAATGGCATCGTGTCACGTAGATATTCAGGTCCCTGAGAAAAATCAAACATTTTGAAATTTCTAATTGCCGGCCGAGCTATTGACGAGTGATCAAGGCCAACTTTGTATGAACATTTTGTACTGAAAATCGATTTCCTATAGAAGCCCTCCGCAAGTACTGTCTGCCGCAAATACCTACCGGGTGAACGACCCGAGTCATTATATATATATAAAGCTACAATGCGATATACTCACTGATCTAACATCCATACGTTTTCTCGGAAATGGCAAGAGTTGGACGAAAATGATGTATGAGAAAGTTGTAGGGAATGTACGATATACGGCCATCCTATGGAGCCGATTTTTGAATTTCGAACGCGTTCCACTACGCGAGGGTGCTAACTCTGTCGTTTACCGACCGATTTGGATGAAATTTTCACCCGGCCTTTTCTTCGACACGCCATTTTCGGTTCCGCCGACGGTCGTTCCAAATTCAAAATACCACCGGAGCTATAGCCCTCCGAAAATCGGCCTTTTTTCGACCTCTACGCAAAAAAGTCGGCAGCCAACTGGGCGCATGCCAGGGACCAGCCGTAAACGGCATCGTGTCGTCAAAGGACCCAGGTATATGAGAAAAATCCGACATTCTGACATTTCAAGATGGCGGCTGAGATATTGGCTTTCAAAGGTGTCAAATTTACTATGGAGAATTTCTACAAAAAATTTGTACTGAAAATCATCTTTTTCGTAGAAAATCTTAATTTTTTTGTACCATCGACAGAGGCTAAGCGCCAAAATGAGTACTTGGCTGAGAATGGCGTCACCACGCCGAGGTGCTGTGGCATTCCAGTTGGCCATCGACTCATCAAAGTTTGAAAATCACCCACTTTAATAGAAAATTTTCACCCGAAATAGGATTTTTCATACAAAAATGCATTTCTTTAGTACCACCGACGGAGGCCAAAGGCCAAAACTACAACTCGGCTAGGAGCGGCTACTTAGTGCCGAGGTGCTGTGGCATTCCAGTTGGCCATCGACTCATCAAAGTTTGAAAATCACCCACTTTAATAGAAAAATTTCACCCAAAATAGGACTTTTCATACAAAAATGCATTTTTTTACTACTACCGCTGGAGGCCAAAGGCCGAAACTACTACTCGGCTGGGAGCGGCTAATCAGAGCCGAGGTGTTGTAGCATTCCAGTTGGCCATCGACTCATCAAAGTTTGAAAATCACCCACTTTAATAGAAAATTTTCACCCGAAATAGGATTTTTCATACAAAAATGCATTTCTTTAGTACCACCGACGGAGGCCAAAGGCCAAAACTACTACTCGGCTAGGAGTGGCTACTTAGTGCCGAGGTGCTGTGGCATTGCAGTTGGCCATCGACTCATCAAAGTTTGAAAATCACGCACTTTAATAGAAAATTTTCACCCAAAATAGGACTTTTCATACAAAAATGCATTTTTTTAGTACCACCGGTGGAGGCCAAAGGCCAAAAAAATTGCTCATCTGTGAATGGCATCGTGTCACGTAGATATTCAGGTCCCTGAGAAAAATCAAACATTTTGAAATTTCTAATTGCCGGCCGAGCTATTGACGAGTGATCAAGGCCAACTTTGTATGAACATTTTGTACTGAAAATCGATTTCCTATAGAAGCCCTCCGCAAGTACTGTCTGCCGCAAATACCTACCGGGTGAACGACCCGAGTCATTATATATATATAAAGCTACAATGCGATATACTCACTGATCTAACATCCATACGTTTTCTCGGAAATGGCAAGAGTTGGACGAAAATGATGTATGAGAAAGTTGTAGGGAATGTACGATATACGGCCATCCTATGGAGCCGATTTTTGAATTTCGAACGCGTTCCACTACGCGAGGGTGCTAACTCTGTCGTTTACCGACCGATTTGGATGAAATTTTCACCCGGCCTTTTCTTCGACACGCCATTTTCGGTTCCGCCGACGGTCGTTCCAAATTCAAAATACCACCGGAGCTATAGCCCTCCGAAAATCGGCCTTTTTTCGACCTCTACGCAAAAAAGTCGGCAGCCAACTGGGCGCATGCCAGGGACCAGCCGTAAACGGCATCGTGTCGTCAAAGGACCCAGGTATATGAGAAAAATCCGACATTCTGACATTTCAAGATGGCGGCTGAGATATTGGCTTTCAAAGGTGTCAAATTTACTATGGAGAATTTCTACAAAAAATTTGTACTGAAAATCATCTTTTTCGTAGAAAATCTTAATTTTTTTGTACCATCGACAGAGGCTAAGCGCCAAAATGAGTACTTGGCTGAGAATGGCGTCACCACGCCGAGGTGCTGTGGCATTCCAGTTGGCCATCGACTCATCAAAGTTTGAAAATCACCCACTTTAATAGAAAAATTTCACCCAAAATAGGACTTTTCATACAAAAATGCATTTTTTTACTACTACCGCTGGAGGCCAAAGGCCGAAACTACTACTCGGCTGGGAGCGGCTAATCAGAGCCGAGGTGTTGTAGCATTCCAGTTGGCCATCGACTCATCAAAGTTTGAAAATCACCCACTTTAATAGAAAATTTTCACCCGAAATAGGATTTTTCATACAAAAATGCATTTCTTTAGTACCACCGACGGAGGCCAAAGGCCAAAACTACTACTCGGCTAGGAGTGGCTACTTAGTGCCGAGGTGCTGTGGCATTGCAGTTGGCCATCGACTCATCAAAGTTTGAAAATCACGCACTTTAATAGAAAATTTTCACCCAAAATAGGACTTTTCATACAAAAATGCATTTTTTTAGTACCACCGGTGGAGGCCAAAGGCCAAAAAAATTGCTCATCTGTGAATGGCATCGTGTCACGTAGATATTCAGGTCCCTGAGAAAAATCAAACATTTTGAAATTTCTAATTGCCGGCCGAGCTATTGACGAGTGATCAAGGCCAACTTTGTATGAACATTTTGTACTGAAAATCGATTTCCTATAGAAGCCCTCCGCAAGTACTGTCTGCCGCAAATACCTACCGGGTGAACGACCCGAGTCATTATATATATATAAAGCTACAATGCGATATACTCACTGATCTAACATCCATACGTTTTCTCGGAAATGGCAAGAGTTGGACGAAAATGATGTATGAGAAAGTTGTAGGGAATGTACGATATACGGCCATCCTATGGAGCCGATTTTTGAATTTCGAACGCGTTCCACTACGCGAGGGTGCTAACTCTGTCGTTTACCGACCGATTTGGATGAAATTTTCACCCGGCCTTTTCTTCGACACGCCATTTTCGGTTCCGCCGACGGTCGTTCCAAATTCAAAATACCACCGGAGCTATAGCCCTCCGAAAATCGGCCTTTTTTCGACCTCTACGCAAAAAAGTCGGCAGCCAACTGGGCGCATGCCAGGGACCAGCCGTAAACGGCATCGTGTCGTCAAAGGACCCAGGTATATGAGAAAAATCCGACATTCTGACATTTCAAGATGGCGGCTGAGATATTGGCTTTCAAAGGTGTCAAATTTACTATGGAGAATTTCTACAAAAAATTTGTACTGAAAATCATCTTTTTCGTAGAAAATCTTAATTTTTTTGTACCATCGACAGAGGCTAAGCGCCAAAATGAGTACTTGGCTGAGAATGGCGTCACCACGCCGAGGTGCTGTGGCATTCCAGTTGGCCATCGACTCATCAAAGTTTGAAAATCACCCACTTTAATAGAAAAATTTCACCCAAAATAGGACTTTTCATACAAAAATGCATTTTTTTACTACTACCGCTGGAGGCCAAAGGCCGAAACTACTACTCGGCTGGGAGCGGCTAATCAGAGCCGAGGTGTTGTAGCATTCCAGTTGGCCATCGACTCATCAAAGTTTGAAAATCACCCACTTTAATAGAAAATTTTCACCCGAAATAGGATTTTTCATACAAAAATGCATTTCTTTAGTACCACCGACGGAGGCCAAAGGCCAAAACTACTACTCGGCTAGGAGTGGCTACTTAGTGCCGAGGTGCTGTGGCATTGCAGTTGGCCATCGACTCATCAAAGTTTGAAAATCACGCACTTTAATAGAAAATTTTCACCCAAAATAGGACTTTTCATACAAAAATGCATTTTTTTAGTACCACCGGTGGAGGCCAAAGGCCAAAAAAATTGCTCATCTGTGAATGGCATCGTGTCACGTAGATATTCAGGTCCCTGAGAAAAATCAAACATTTTGAAATTTCTAATTGCCGGCCGAGCTATTGACGAGTGATCAAGGCCAACTTTGTATGAACATTTTGTACTGAAAATCGATTTCCTATAGAAGCCCTCCGCAAGTACTGTCTGCCGCAAATACCTACCGGGTGAACGACCCGAGTCATTATATATATATAAAGCTACAATGCGATATACTCACTGATCTAACATCCATACGTTTTCTCGGAAATGGCAAGAGTTGGACGAAAATGATGTATGAGAAAGTTGTAGGGAATGTACGATATACGGCCATCCTATGGAGCCGATTTTTGAATTTCGAACGCGTTCCACTACGCGAGGGTGCTAACTCTGTCGTTTACCGACCGATTTGGATGAAATTTTCACCCGGCCTTTTCTTCGACACGCCATTTTCGGTTCCGCCGACGGTCGTTCCAAATTCAAAATACCACCGGAGCTATAGCCCTCCGAAAATCGGCCTTTTTTCGACCTCTACGCAAAAAAGTCGGCAGCCAACTGGGCGCATGCCAGGGACCAGCCGTAAACGGCATCGTGTCGTCAAAGGACCCAGGTATATGAGAAAAATCCGACATTCTGACATTTCAAGATGGCGGCTGAGATATTGGCTTTCAAAGGTGTCAAATTTACTATGGAGAATTTCTACAAAAAATTTGTACTGAAAATCATCTTTTTCGTAGAAAATCTTAATTTTTTTGTACCATCGACAGAGGCTAAGCGCCAAAATGAGTACTTGGCTGAGAATGGCGTCACCACGCCGAGGTGCTGTGGCATTCCAGTTGGCCATCGACTCATCAAAGTTTGAAAATCACCCACTTTAATAGAAAAATTTCACCCAAAATAGGACTTTTCATACAAAAATGCATTTTTTTACTACTACCGCTGGAGGCCAAAGGCCGAAACTACTACTCGGCTGGGAGCGGCTAATCAGAGCCGAGGTGTTGTAGCATTCCAGTTGGCCATCGACTCATCAAAGTTTGAAAATCACCCACTTTAATAGAAAATTTTCACCCGAAATAGGATTTTTCATACAAAAATGCATTTCTTTAGTACCACCGACGGAGGCCAAAGGCCAAAACTACTACTCGGCTAGGAGTGGCTACTTAGTGCCGAGGTGCTGTGGCATTGCAGTTGGCCATCGACTCATCAAAGTTTGAAAATCACGCACTTTAATAGAAAATTTTCACCCAAAATAGGACTTTTCATACAAAAATGCATTTTTTTAGTACCACCGGTGGAGGCCAAAGGCCAAAAAAATTGCTCATCTGTGAATGGCATCGTGTCACGTAGATATTCAGGTCCCTGAGAAAAATCAAACATTTTGAAATTTCTAATTGCCGGCCGAGCTATTGACGAGTGATCAAGGCCAACTTTGTATGAACATTTTGTACTGAAAATCGATTTCCTATAGAAGCCCTCCGCAAGTACTGTCTGCCGCAAATACCTACCGGGTGAACGACCCGAGTCATTATATATATATAAAGCTACAATGCGATATACTCACTGATCTAACATCCATACGTTTTCTCGGAAATGGCAAGAGTTGGACGAAAATGATGTATGAGAAAGTTGTAGGGAATGTACGATATACGGCCATCCTATGGAGCCGATTTTTGAATTTCGAACGCGTTCCACTACGCGAGGGTGCTAACTCTGTCGTTTACCGACCGATTTGGATGAAATTTTCACCCGGCCTTTTCTTCGACACGCCATTTTCGGTTCCGCCGACGGTCGTTCCAAATTCAAAATACCACCGGAGCTATAGCCCTCCGAAAATCGGCCTTTTTTCGACCTCTACGCAAAAAAGTCGGCAGCCAACTGGGCGCATGCCAGGGACCAGCCGTAAACGGCATCGTGTCGTCAAAGGACCCAGGTATATGAGAAAAATCCGACATTCTGACATTTCAAGATGGCGGCTGAGATATTGGCTTTCAAAGGTGTCAAATTTACTATGGAGAATTTCTACAAAAAATTTGTACTGAAAATCATCTTTTTCGTAGAAAATCTTAATTTTTTTGTACCATCGACAGAGGCTAAGCGCCAAAATGAGTACTTGGCTGAGAATGGCGTCACCACGCCGAGGTGCTGTGGCATTCCAGTTGGCCATCGACTCATCAAAGTTTGAAAATCACCCACTTTAATAGAAAATTTTCACCCGAAATAGGATTTTTCATACAAAAATGCATTTCTTTAGTACCACCGACGGAGGCCAAAGGCCAAAACTACAACTCGGCTAGGAGCGGCTACTTAGTGCCGAGGTGCTGTGGCATTCCAGTTGGCCATCGACTCATCAAAGTTTGAAAATCACCCACTTTAATAGAAAAATTTCACCCAAAATAGGACTTTTCATACAAAAATGCATTTTTTTACTACTACCGCTGGAGGCCAAAGGCCGAAACTACTACTCGGCTGGGAGCGGCTAATCAGAGCCGAGGTGTTGTAGCATTCCAGTTGGCCATCGACTCATCAAAGTTTGAAAATCACCCACTTTAATAGAAAATTTTCACCCGAAATAGGATTTTTCATACAAAAATGCATTTCTTTAGTACCACCGACGGAGGCCAAAGGCCAAAACTACTACTCGGCTAGGAGTGGCTACTTAGTGCCGAGGTGCTGTGGCATTGCAGTTGGCCATCGACTCATCAAAGTTTGAAAATCACGCACTTTAATAGAAAATTTTCACCCAAAATAGGACTTTTCATACAAAAATGCATTTTTTTAGTACCACCGGTGGAGGCCAAAGGCCAAAAAAATTGCTCATCTGTGAATGGCATCGTGTCACGTAGATATTCAGGTCCCTGAGAAAAATCAAACATTTTGAAATTTCTAATTGCCGGCCGAGCTATTGACGAGTGATCAAGGCCAACTTTGTATGAACATTTTGTACTGAAAATCGATTTCCTATAGAAGCCCTCCGCAAGTACTGTCTGCCGCAAATACCTACCGGGTGAACGACCCGAGTCATTATATATATATAAAGCTACAATGCGATATACTCACTGATCTAACATCCATACGTTTTCTCGGAAATGGCAAGAGTTGGACGAAAATGATGTATGAGAAAGTTGTAGGGAATGTACGATATACGGCCATCCTATGGAGCCGATTTTTGAATTTCGAACGCGTTCCACTACGCGAGGGTGCTAACTCTGTCGTTTACCGACCGATTTGGATGAAATTTTCACCCGGCCTTTTCTTCGACACGCCATTTTCGGTTCCGCCGACGGTCGTTCCAAATTCAAAATACCACCGGAGCTATAGCCCTCCGAAAATCGGCCTTTTTTCGACCTCTACGCAAAAAAGTCGGCAGCCAACTGGGCGCATGCCAGGGACCAGCCGTAAACGGCATCGTGTCGTCAAAGGACCCAGGTATATGAGAAAAATCCGACATTCTGACATTTCAAGATGGCGGCTGAGATATTGGCTTTCAAAGGTGTCAAATTTACTATGGAGAATTTCTACAAAAAATTTGTACTGAAAATCATCTTTTTCGTAGAAAATCTTAATTTTTTTGTACCATCGACAGAGGCTAAGCGCCAAAATGAGTACTTGGCTGAGAATGGCGTCACCACGCCGAGGTGCTGTGGCATTCCAGTTGGCCATCGACTCATCAAAGTTTGAAAATCACCCACTTTAATAGAAAAATTTCACCCAAAATAGGACTTTTCATACAAAAATGCATTTTTTTACTACTACCGCTGGAGGCCAAAGGCCGAAACTACTACTCGGCTGGGAGCGGCTAATCAGAGCCGAGGTGTTGTAGCATTCCAGTTGGCCATCGACTCATCAAAGTTTGAAAATCACCCACTTTAATAGAAAATTTTCACCCGAAATAGGATTTTTCATACAAAAATGCATTTCTTTAGTACCACCGACGGAGGCCAAAGGCCAAAACTACTACTCGGCTAGGAGTGGCTACTTAGTGCCGAGGTGCTGTGGCATTGCAGTTGGCCATCGACTCATCAAAGTTTGAAAATCACGCACTTTAATAGAAAATTTTCACCCAAAATAGGACTTTTCATACAAAAATGCATTTTTTTAGTACCACCGGTGGAGGCCAAAGGCCAAAAAAATTGCTCATCTGTGAATGGCATCGTGTCACGTAGATATTCAGGTCCCTGAGAAAAATCAAACATTTTGAAATTTCTAATTGCCGGCCGAGCTATTGACGAGTGATCAAGGCCAACTTTGTATGAACATTTTGTACTGAAAATCGATTTCCTATAGAAGCCCTCCGCAAGTACTGTCTGCCGCAAATACCTACCGGGTGAACGACCCGAGTCATTATATATATATAAAGCTACAATGCGATATACTCACTGATCTAACATCCATACGTTTTCTCGGAAATGGCAAGAGTTGGACGAAAATGATGTATGAGAAAGTTGTAGGGAATGTACGATATACGGCCATCCTATGGAGCCGATTTTTGAATTTCGAACGCGTTCCACTACGCGAGGGTGCTAACTCTGTCGTTTACCGACCGATTTGGATGAAATTTTCACCCGGCCTTTTCTTCGACACGCCATTTTCGGTTCCGCCGACGGTCGTTCCAAATTCAAAATACCACCGGAGCTATAGCCCTCCGAAAATCGGCCTTTTTTCGACCTCTACGCAAAAAAGTCGGCAGCCAACTGGGCGCATGCCAGGGACCAGCCGTAAACGGCATCGTGTCGTCAAAGGACCCAGGTATATGAGAAAAATCCGACATTCTGACATTTCAAGATGGCGGCTGAGATATTGGCTTTCAAAGGTGTCAAATTTACTATGGAGAATTTCTACAAAAAATTTGTACTGAAAATCATCTTTTTCGTAGAAAATCTTAATTTTTTTGTACCATCGACAGAGGCTAAGCGCCAAAATGAGTACTTGGCTGAGAATGGCGTCACCACGCCGAGGTGCTGTGGCATTCCAGTTGGCCATCGACTCATCAAAGTTTGAAAATCACCCACTTTAATAGAAAAATTTCACCCAAAATAGGACTTTTCATACAAAAATGCATTTTTTTACTACTACCGCTGGAGGCCAAAGGCCGAAACTACTACTCGGCTGGGAGCGGCTAATCAGAGCCGAGGTGTTGTAGCATTCCAGTTGGCCATCGACTCATCAAAGTTTGAAAATCACCCACTTTAATAGAAAATTTTCACCCGAAATAGGATTTTTCATACAAAAATGCATTTCTTTAGTACCACCGACGGAGGCCAAAGGCCAAAACTACTACTCGGCTAGGAGTGGCTACTTAGTGCCGAGGTGCTGTGGCATTGCAGTTGGCCATCGACTCATCAAAGTTTGAAAATCACGCACTTTAATAGAAAATTTTCACCCAAAATAGGACTTTTCATACAAAAATGCATTTTTTTAGTACCACCGGTGGAGGCCAAAGGCCAAAAAAATTGCTCATCTGTGAATGGCATCGTGTCACGTAGATATTCAGGTCCCTGAGAAAAATCAAACATTTTGAAATTTCTAATTGCCGGCCGAGCTATTGACGAGTGATCAAGGCCAACTTTGTATGAACATTTTGTACTGAAAATCGATTTCCTATAGAAGCCCTCCGCAAGTACTGTCTGCCGCAAATACCTACCGGGTGAACGACCCGAGTCATTATATATATATAAAGCTACAATGCGATATACTCACTGATCTAACATCCATACGTTTTCTCGGAAATGGCAAGAGTTGGACGAAAATGATGTATGAGAAAGTTGTAGGGAATGTACGATATACGGCCATCCTATGGAGCCGATTTTTGAATTTCGAACGCGTTCCACTACGCGAGGGTGCTAACTCTGTCGTTTACCGACCGATTTGGATGAAATTTTCACCCGGCCTTTTCTTCGACACGCCATTTTCGGTTCCGCCGACGGTCGTTCCAAATTCAAAATACCACCGGAGCTATAGCCCTCCGAAAATCGGCCTTTTTTCGACCTCTACGCAAAAAAGTCGGCAGCCAACTGGGCGCATGCCAGGGACCAGCCGTAAACGGCATCGTGTCGTCAAAGGACCCAGGTATATGAGAAAAATCCGACATTCTGACATTTCAAGATGGCGGCTGAGATATTGGCTTTCAAAGGTGTCAAATTTACTATGGAGAATTTCTACAAAAAATTTGTACTGAAAATCATCTTTTTCGTAGAAAATCTTAATTTTTTTGTACCATCGACAGAGGCTAAGCGCCAAAATGAGTACTTGGCTGAGAATGGCGTCACCACGCCGAGGTGCTGTGGCATTCCAGTTGGCCATCGACTCATCAAAGTTTGAAAATCACCCACTTTAATAGAAAATTTTCACCCGAAATAGGATTTTTCATACAAAAATGCATTTCTTTAGTACCACCGACGGAGGCCAAAGGCCAAAACTACAACTCGGCTAGGAGCGGCTACTTAGTGCCGAGGTGCTGTGGCATTCCAGTTGGCCATCGACTCATCAAAGTTTGAAAATCACCCACTTTAATAGAAAAATTTCACCCAAAATAGGACTTTTCATACAAAAATGCATTTTTTTACTACTACCGCTGGAGGCCAAAGGCCGAAACTACTACTCGGCTGGGAGCGGCTAATCAGAGCCGAGGTGTTGTAGCATTCCAGTTGGCCATCGACTCATCAAAGTTTGAAAATCACCCACTTTAATAGAAAATTTTCACCCGAAATAGGATTTTTCATACAAAAATGCATTTCTTTAGTACCACCGACGGAGGCCAAAGGCCAAAACTACTACTCGGCTAGGAGTGGCTACTTAGTGCCGAGGTGCTGTGGCATTGCAGTTGGCCATCGACTCATCAAAGTTTGAAAATCACGCACTTTAATAGAAAATTTTCACCCAAAATAGGACTTTTCATACAAAAATGCATTTTTTTAGTACCACCGGTGGAGGCCAAAGGCCAAAAAAATTGCTCATCTGTGAATGGCATCGTGTCACGTAGATATTCAGGTCCCTGAGAAAAATCAAACATTTTGAAATTTCTAATTGCCGGCCGAGCTATTGACGAGTGATCAAGGCCAACTTTGTATGAACATTTTGTACTGAAAATCGATTTCCTATAGAAGCCCTCCGCAAGTACTGTCTGCCGCAAATACCTACCGGGTGAACGACCCGAGTCATTATATATATATAAAGCTACAATGCGATATACTCACTGATCTAACATCCATACGTTTTCTCGGAAATGGCAAGAGTTGGACGAAAATGATGTATGAGAAAGTTGTAGGGAATGTACGATATACGGCCATCCTATGGAGCCGATTTTTGAATTTCGAACGCGTTCCACTACGCGAGGGTGCTAACTCTGTCGTTTACCGACCGATTTGGATGAAATTTTCACCCGGCCTTTTCTTCGACACGCCATTTTCGGTTCCGCCGACGGTCGTTCCAAATTCAAAATACCACCGGAGCTATAGCCCTCCGAAAATCGGCCTTTTTTCGACCTCTACGCAAAAAAGTCGGCAGCCAACTGGGCGCATGCCAGGGACCAGCCGTAAACGGCATCGTGTCGTCAAAGGACCCAGGTATATGAGAAAAATCCGACATTCTGACATTTCAAGATGGCGGCTGAGATATTGGCTTTCAAAGGTGTCAAATTTACTATGGAGAATTTCTACAAAAAATTTGTACTGAAAATCATCTTTTTCGTAGAAAATCTTAATTTTTTTGTACCATCGACAGAGGCTAAGCGCCAAAATGAGTACTTGGCTGAGAATGGCGTCACCACGCCGAGGTGCTGTGGCATTCCAGTTGGCCATCGACTCATCAAAGTTTGAAAATCACCCACTTTAATAGAAAAATTTCACCCAAAATAGGACTTTTCATACAAAAATGCATTTTTTTACTACTACCGCTGGAGGCCAAAGGCCGAAACTACTACTCGGCTGGGAGCGGCTAATCAGAGCCGAGGTGTTGTAGCATTCCAGTTGGCCATCGACTCATCAAAGTTTGAAAATCACCCACTTTAATAGAAAATTTTCACCCGAAATAGGATTTTTCATACAAAAATGCATTTCTTTAGTACCACCGACGGAGGCCAAAGGCCAAAACTACTACTCGGCTAGGAGTGGCTACTTAGTGCCGAGGTGCTGTGGCATTGCAGTTGGCCATCGACTCATCAAAGTTTGAAAATCACGCACTTTAATAGAAAATTTTCACCCAAAATAGGACTTTTCATACAAAAATGCATTTTTTTAGTACCACCGGTGGAGGCCAAAGGCCAAAAAAATTGCTCATCTGTGAATGGCATCGTGTCACGTAGATATTCAGGTCCCTGAGAAAAATCAAACATTTTGAAATTTCTAATTGCCGGCCGAGCTATTGACGAGTGATCAAGGCCAACTTTGTATGAACATTTTGTACTGAAAATCGATTTCCTATAGAAGCCCTCCGCAAGTACTGTCTGCCGCAAATACCTACCGGGTGAACGACCCGAGTCATTATATATATATAAAGCTACAATGCGATATACTCACTGATCTAACATCCATACGTTTTCTCGGAAATGGCAAGAGTTGGACGAAAATGATGTATGAGAAAGTTGTAGGGAATGTACGATATACGGCCATCCTATGGAGCCGATTTTTGAATTTCGAACGCGTTCCACTACGCGAGGGTGCTAACTCTGTCGTTTACCGACCGATTTGGATGAAATTTTCACCCGGCCTTTTCTTCGACACGCCATTTTCGGTTCCGCCGACGGTCGTTCCAAATTCAAAATACCACCGGAGCTATAGCCCTCCGAAAATCGGCCTTTTTTCGACCTCTACGCAAAAAAGTCGGCAGCCAACTGGGCGCATGCCAGGGACCAGCCGTAAACGGCATCGTGTCGTCAAAGGACCCAGGTATATGAGAAAAATCCGACATTCTGACATTTCAAGATGGCGGCTGAGATATTGGCTTTCAAAGGTGTCAAATTTACTATGGAGAATTTCTACAAAAAATTTGTACTGAAAATCATCTTTTTCGTAGAAAATCTTAATTTTTTTGTACCATCGACAGAGGCTAAGCGCCAAAATGAGTACTTGGCTGAGAATGGCGTCACCACGCCGAGGTGCTGTGGCATTCCAGTTGGCCATCGACTCATCAAAGTTTGAAAATCACCCACTTTAATAGAAAAATTTCACCCAAAATAGGACTTTTCATACAAAAATGCATTTTTTTACTACTACCGCTGGAGGCCAAAGGCCGAAACTACTACTCGGCTGGGAGCGGCTAATCAGAGCCGAGGTGTTGTAGCATTCCAGTTGGCCATCGACTCATCAAAGTTTGAAAATCACCCACTTTAATAGAAAATTTTCACCCGAAATAGGATTTTTCATACAAAAATGCATTTCTTTAGTACCACCGACGGAGGCCAAAGGCCAAAACTACTACTCGGCTAGGAGTGGCTACTTAGTGCCGAGGTGCTGTGGCATTGCAGTTGGCCATCGACTCATCAAAGTTTGAAAATCACGCACTTTAATAGAAAATTTTCACCCAAAATAGGACTTTTCATACAAAAATGCATTTTTTTAGTACCACCGGTGGAGGCCAAAGGCCAAAAAAATTGCTCATCTGTGAATGGCATCGTGTCACGTAGATATTCAGGTCCCTGAGAAAAATCAAACATTTTGAAATTTCTAATTGCCGGCCGAGCTATTGACGAGTGATCAAGGCCAACTTTGTATGAACATTTTGTACTGAAAATCGATTTCCTATAGAAGCCCTCCGCAAGTACTGTCTGCCGCAAATACCTACCGGGTGAACGACCCGAGTCATTATATATATATAAAGCTACAATGCGATATACTCACTGATCTAACATCCATACGTTTTCTCGGAAATGGCAAGAGTTGGACGAAAATGATGTATGAGAAAGTTGTAGGGAATGTACGATATACGGCCATCCTATGGAGCCGATTTTTGAATTTCGAACGCGTTCCACTACGCGAGGGTGCTAACTCTGTCGTTTACCGACCGATTTGGATGAAATTTTCACCCGGCCTTTTCTTCGACACGCCATTTTCGGTTCCGCCGACGGTCGTTCCAAATTCAAAATACCACCGGAGCTATAGCCCTCCGAAAATCGGCCTTTTTTCGACCTCTACGCAAAAAAGTCGGCAGCCAACTGGGCGCATGCCAGGGACCAGCCGTAAACGGCATCGTGTCGTCAAAGGACCCAGGTATATGAGAAAAATCCGACATTCTGACATTTCAAGATGGCGGCTGAGATATTGGCTTTCAAAGGTGTCAAATTTACTATGGAGAATTTCTACAAAAAATTTGTACTGAAAATCATCTTTTTCGTAGAAAATCTTAATTTTTTTGTACCATCGACAGAGGCTAAGCGCCAAAATGAGTACTTGGCTGAGAATGGCGTCACCACGCCGAGGTGCTGTGGCATTCCAGTTGGCCATCGACTCATCAAAGTTTGAAAATCACCCACTTTAATAGAAAAATTTCACCCAAAATAGGACTTTTCATACAAAAATGCATTTTTTTACTACTACCGCTGGAGGCCAAAGGCCGAAACTACTACTCGGCTGGGAGCGGCTAATCAGAGCCGAGGTGTTGTAGCATTCCAGTTGGCCATCGACTCATCAAAGTTTGAAAATCACCCACTTTAATAGAAAATTTTCACCCGAAATAGGATTTTTCATACAAAAATGCATTTCTTTAGTACCACCGACGGAGGCCAAAGGCCAAAACTACTACTCGGCTAGGAGTGGCTACTTAGTGCCGAGGTGCTGTGGCATTGCAGTTGGCCATCGACTCATCAAAGTTTGAAAATCACGCACTTTAATAGAAAATTTTCACCCAAAATAGGACTTTTCATACAAAAATGCATTTTTTTAGTACCACCGGTGGAGGCCAAAGGCCAAAAAAATTGCTCATCTGTGAATGGCATCGTGTCACGTAGATATTCAGGTCCCTGAGAAAAATCAAACATTTTGAAATTTCTAATTGCCGGCCGAGCTATTGACGAGTGATCAAGGCCAACTTTGTATGAACATTTTGTACTGAAAATCGATTTCCTATAGAAGCCCTCCGCAAGTACTGTCTGCCGCAAATACCTACCGGGTGAACGACCCGAGTCATTATATATATATAAAGCTACAATGCGATATACTCACTGATCTAACATCCATACGTTTTCTCGGAAATGGCAAGAGTTGGACGAAAATGATGTATGAGAAAGTTGTAGGGAATGTACGATATACGGCCATCCTATGGAGCCGATTTTTGAATTTCGAACGCGTTCCACTACGCGAGGGTGCTAACTCTGTCGTTTACCGACCGATTTGGATGAAATTTTCACCCGGCCTTTTCTTCGACACGCCATTTTCGGTTCCGCCGACGGTCGTTCCAAATTCAAAATACCACCGGAGCTATAGCCCTCCGAAAATCGGCCTTTTTTCGACCTCTACGCAAAAAAGTCGGCAGCCAACTGGGCGCATGCCAGGGACCAGCCGTAAACGGCATCGTGTCGTCAAAGGACCCAGGTATATGAGAAAAATCCGACATTCTGACATTTCAAGATGGCGGCTGAGATATTGGCTTTCAAAGGTGTCAAATTTACTATGGAGAATTTCTACAAAAAATTTGTACTGAAAATCATCTTTTTCGTAGAAAATCTTAATTTTTTTGTACCATCGACAGAGGCTAAGCGCCAAAATGAGTACTTGGCTGAGAATGGCGTCACCACGCCGAGGTGCTGTGGCATTCCAGTTGGCCATCGACTCATCAAAGTTTGAAAATCACCCACTTTAATAGAAAAATTTCACCCAAAATAGGACTTTTCATACAAAAATGCATTTTTTTACTACTACCGCTGGAGGCCAAAGGCCGAAACTACTACTCGGCTGGGAGCGGCTAATCAGAGCCGAGGTGTTGTAGCATTCCAGTTGGCCATCGACTCATCAAAGTTTGAAAATCACCCACTTTAATAGAAAATTTTCACCCGAAATAGGATTTTTCATACAAAAATGCATTTCTTTAGTACCACCGACGGAGGCCAAAGGCCAAAACTACTACTCGGCTAGGAGTGGCTACTTAGTGCCGAGGTGCTGTGGCATTGCAGTTGGCCATCGACTCATCAAAGTTTGAAAATCACGCACTTTAATAGAAAATTTTCACCCAAAATAGGACTTTTCATACAAAAATGCATTTTTTTAGTACCACCGGTGGAGGCCAAAGGCCAAAAAAATTGCTCATCTGTGAATGGCATCGTGTCACGTAGATATTCAGGTCCCTGAGAAAAATCAAACATTTTGAAATTTCTAATTGCCGGCCGAGCTATTGACGAGTGATCAAGGCCAACTTTGTATGAACATTTTGTACTGAAAATCGATTTCCTATAGAAGCCCTCCGCAAGTACTGTCTGCCGCAAATACCTACCGGGTGAACGACCCGAGTCATTATATATATATAAAGCTACAATGCGATATACTCACTGATCTAACATCCATACGTTTTCTCGGAAATGGCAAGAGTTGGACGAAAATGATGTATGAGAAAGTTGTAGGGAATGTACGATATACGGCCATCCTATGGAGCCGATTTTTGAATTTCGAACGCGTTCCACTACGCGAGGGTGCTAACTCTGTCGTTTACCGACCGATTTGGATGAAATTTTCACCCGGCCTTTTCTTCGACACGCCATTTTCGGTTCCGCCGACGGTCGTTCCAAATTCAAAATACCACCGGAGCTATAGCCCTCCGAAAATCGGCCTTTTTTCGACCTCTACGCAAAAAAGTCGGCAGCCAACTGGGCGCATGCCAGGGACCAGCCGTAAACGGCATCGTGTCGTCAAAGGACCCAGGTATATGAGAAAAATCCGACATTCTGACATTTCAAGATGGCGGCTGAGATATTGGCTTTCAAAGGTGTCAAATTTACTATGGAGAATTTCTACAAAAAATTTGTACTGAAAATCATCTTTTTCGTAGAAAATCTTAATTTTTTTGTACCATCGACAGAGGCTAAGCGCCAAAATGAGTACTTGGCTGAGAATGGCGTCACCACGCCGAGGTGCTGTGGCATTCCAGTTGGCCATCGACTCATCAAAGTTTGAAAATCACCCACTTTAATAGAAAAATTTCACCCAAAATAGGACTTTTCATACAAAAATGCATTTTTTTACTACTACCGCTGGAGGCCAAAGGCCGAAACTACTACTCGGCTGGGAGCGGCTAATCAGAGCCGAGGTGTTGTAGCATTCCAGTTGGCCATCGACTCATCAAAGTTTGAAAATCACCCACTTTAATAGAAAATTTTCACCCGAAATAGGATTTTTCATACAAAAATGCATTTCTTTAGTACCACCGACGGAGGCCAAAGGCCAAAACTACTACTCGGCTAGGAGTGGCTACTTAGTGCCGAGGTGCTGTGGCATTGCAGTTGGCCATCGACTCATCAAAGTTTGAAAATCACGCACTTTAATAGAAAATTTTCACCCAAAATAGGACTTTTCATACAAAAATGCATTTTTTTAGTACCACCGGTGGAGGCCAAAGGCCAAAAAAATTGCTCATCTGTGAATGGCATCGTGTCACGTAGATATTCAGGTCCCTGAGAAAAATCAAACATTTTGAAATTTCTAATTGCCGGCCGAGCTATTGACGAGTGATCAAGGCCAACTTTGTATGAACATTTTGTACTGAAAATCGATTTCCTATAGAAGCCCTCCGCAAGTACTGTCTGCCGCAAATACCTACCGGGTGAACGACCCGAGTCATTATATATATATAAAGCTACAATGCGATATACTCACTGATCTAACATCCATACGTTTTCTCGGAAATGGCAAGAGTTGGACGAAAATGATGTATGAGAAAGTTGTAGGGAATGTACGATATACGGCCATCCTATGGAGCCGATTTTTGAATTTCGAACGCGTTCCACTACGCGAGGGTGCTAACTCTGTCGTTTACCGACCGATTTGGATGAAATTTTCACCCGGCCTTTTCTTCGACACGCCATTTTCGGTTATAATTCTAAGTCTCGTTTTTTCCGGCTCGAAGGACCAACTTCAAAAAAAATTATTAACTAAAACTTTAATGCGGCCAATATAATTAATTACTGAAATGTTTAAAAAAACGCTTCTTTAATGCTCTATTTAAATGTTCAAGTGACATTTTGAGTGGTTGAAAACAATTTGCAATAATGAAACAATTCACGGAACGCAGCAGAATTAGTATTAACAGTTAAGGCCCCAGTACACATTGGCCCATGCTGGCCCACTCTTGTCATGGCCATTGTGTACAGGGCAATGGTGTGTAGTGGCGGACACTAATTTGTCCATCGTGGCGCGCAATCGGGAAGTTGTCGGTTTTTTGGGCACACTTCAAAGGAATCGTGGCCTAGCGTGTCCCATCCGGGTTTACACAGTCTCCTATCGTTTAGTTCGTCACTGACCGCTGCGCTTACCGGGATGATCATTGGTCATAGAATACTTTTTTGTGAAAATACTTGAGTTTTAAATCGTCCAAAATATCCGTATGCCACAATGAAGGTAAATTAATAGATCTTCAAGTTTGTTGATTTATCTGAGCCCATAATTTTGCACATTTTGCGGCATTTTTTTTTAATAACTTGGTGGTGTACATACTTCTGCAACAATTGTAAATAAATAAAATAAATAAATAAAATAAATTTCTGACCATTGTGTACTGGGGCCTTTACTAGAGTTGTTGATACGTATTTTTTTATTTTCAGCCGACTTTTAAAAAGAAGAAAGTTCTCAGTTCGTTATTGTCTTTTTGTTTTTGTGTTTAAAATTTTATTTTTTAAATGATTTGAATGTTTACTAGAAGAGATATGGTCTACAGGTGGTCCCATAATCACTAATTCAGGGTCTGATGATGGGTTTGAAGAAATCGAGGGAACTCTTTTGTAGTTGAGAGCCTGAAGTGATTTGTTTATTTGATATAGTGACATGTTCATTTGCTTTCGGAGTACACAATTTTGCGGAGCCGTAATGATAGTCACAAAACATTTAAAAAATATATTTTAAACGAATAGAAATCTGCTCCTATAGTGCGTTCACATTAACTTGACGCGTGAGAGAATTGGTAACAAGGACATAACATGTGAATTAGCTTTTGGACCTAAACGGAAGACGGTAAAACAAGCCCTCAATCCTTTTATTTTCCCCAAGTAATGGGAATGATTTCTTATTTAACATGGTAACAGTAAACATCTCAGTGCTACCAATTTTGTCACGCGTCAAGTTAATGTGAACGCACTGTAGTTGTTAATGTTCTTGTTTTTTTTTAAGTCGGTTTCAATTTTTAAAGACAAATATTTTTTCTATCCGTATCCGTTCTGACGGAATCGGAATCGAATAGCAGCAGTGTTGCCAAATTAGGCAATTTATCTGTATTTAAGTTATCTCGGAAGCTGAAATGACAAAAATTTAAACCTGCTGATCCATTTTTCGGTGACATTCGGGCAATTATTACGTCTTTAGATTTGAAAGATTGTTTACTACGTAATTAACTTTGAACTGGTTTTGATAAATAATAAAAAACGTCGATTGTTTTTTAATTTTGCATGAAAAGGTATTTTTATATTTTTTAGACGGAATGAGCAAAAAATGGTCAAGTTAGAATGTTATTTAAAATACAGTAAGTACTTTGTAAGTTTTTTTCTTAAAAATTAACTTTTTTTAGGTTATATAGCATATTAGTATATTAGTATTTTTGTACTCGAGTTATTCGTCCTGAAATAATTTATTATTTTTGTTCAAGACAAAGCTGTATTTATTGTGGTACTAACCTTATTTAAAGTTACAGACGACAGCTAATCAATCTTAGCATTTTTGTTAAAAAGTTGTTTTTAAGTCATTGATGTGATGAGTGTGCTCATATTTAAAAGTTAACGCGCTTTTGAGCGAATTGTAATAAATGAAATAAATATGGTATCAACTTTCACATTCAATACTATCAGCTTCAGCACCTTTTGGAGTCTTCAATTACTAAAGCATAATTTAAAAAAATAATTTGTTTTTTGAGTTGATAGATATATAGCTAAATCGTAGTACAGCATATTTTATTAGTTTGGTTTTTCGTAAATGTTATGAAAATATTTGAAACAAACAAAATACCATACTGTTTTATGCGGCTCAAGTATATTCATCTACTACAGATATATTTTACGGTGATTCTGGCAACACAATCTGGCGACGCTGAATCCCGCCAATATTTGATTGAAAGCGTCACTTTTTTTTCTTCCTTTCGTACATTTTGTGCGTGGCGGAATTACGTTTTGAAGTGAAAAGAAGCTTGTTTGTGTGATTTGATTGCAGAGTAAGTAAACTGCTGATTTACCTATCTACCTAATGCATTTTCGTCAAAAGTTGTTACCTACTGAATTTCTTATAGTAGGTATCTACTTACTAAGAAATTAGGTTAACTTTACTGTACATTTATTATGATTTCGTGATACTTAACGAGATAGGAAACCGTCAAAATTTGGTGTGCATAATACATAGATAGAAATAATCCAAGTCATATTCAAGTAGGTACTGTTCATAATTAGATAACTTATATGTCCTAAACGATGATGGTCAGGCACTTATGCATATCTTAGCTTCTTAGTCGGTGATTTTGTTTCCTATCAACTTTATCCACAAACAGTTCTTTGTTACGTTAACATCACTAATCTTCGACACTAGGCATATAGGGTACCTAGATACCTACGCACCCTTTCATAGCAGCATTTAAATTTAACACACCGCAATTAATCACGGTGAGTTCTGACGAGTTGTTTGTTACGTACTAGGTAGGTAGGTAGGTAGGTACGTACCTATATATAGCTACACGATACACGAAAATTCATTTCAGTTGAAGTAAAGTTCTACTTAGAGTCTGACTAGAAATATCTTTTTCTTCTACGTTTAACAAAAGTTCATCATTAATTGGATGGTCAGGTTTAATCTATACAAATGTGCAAGTTATGGGTAATTAGCTTTAACACCAAAGTGAAGTAAAGGATTATTAATAAGTAAGTACCTAATGAATAGCTGTGTAAGTTCTGTTAACATCACACACAGTGTAACGCGAGTCATTACTTGTCAGCAAACTGAAAAAAAAAAAACTAACAAAATGAGTATGTACTTAATGAATATAAAAGCTACTTTATACCATGCTTCAATGTGCTCTTTGCATTAGCAAAATGTTTGCAGTAAGTAAATGCATAATAATATTAATTTTATTTTACCGGTCCTAGGCCCCTGTAGTGGAGTATGCCTTAACCAGCGGTAGGGATACCTATACAAGGATTGATGTTGATGTTATCTGATTAGGTTTCCTTACTTATTTATTATTAATTACTATTATTAATAATATAAAGCCTATAATAATTTTTACAGGGCTCAAGCCAATATGGTGTGTATGTCCACTCTAGATTGAAAATTTCAACCACTGAATAAGATGACCACACAACCACTGATAAGAAGAACATATCAGGCATTCAGGCAAGAGTATTGCTACTATAAATTTTACAAATGTGTAACATAATTAAAAATATTACTGCGGTCATGTTGTAGTTCAAATTTACAGCCACTTCTACGAATATGGGGCAAGCATTCTACTGACCAAACTATCATAATTATTTATCAAGCATACAAAGCTGTGATATACATACCATTGGAATGCCTCCCGTAATAATAACAATAGCATTGATAGTAGACAAATCTAATCAGAGTTAAATTGGTAAAGTTTAAATGTTCACCGTCTCATAAATAACAAATAGGTAGCTATTTGTTCTGACCAATGAAATGATTTCTTTTCAGAAATTGTCAGTAATTTCAGTTATCTATGCACATAATGCTTTATATCAAATTACAACTTTAAGTATATACCTATATTCAATATTAAATACCGTTTTTAATGATGATGAGACCTTAAGTTTTGCAATGTTGCCTTTATTATTACTATTTACTTATTCCAAGAACATGATCTTTTTTAACAGACATTGATTAGTAAATTCAAATTAATTTATTTGTGGATCATAGGTAATTATTTTACGTAATTGGTCGTCAGTCTTAAATTACAGATCACTATGGTCCTACCAGTACATAGGCATACAAATATAATAAAGTTATTAAGAGGGTAAACAAGTTACAATGTTTTTATTTACACTATTTTTATTTTTAATGCACTAACCCGTGCTAAGGAACAAATTTAAAAACCTATTTAGAGGCTAAAAGGCTTTAGAGGTTGCGGGTAAGAATCCCGGCATGGGTGAAATTTTTAGCCTCTAAATAGGTTTTTAAATTTGTTCCTTAGCACGGGTTAGTGCATTAAAAATAAAAATAGTGTAATCATGTGAGTACAGTGATATCGTTCCGATGTTAAACCTAACTGCAAAGTAGGTAGTCGGGGCTGTAAGTAATGCAATTTGCTTAAGTCAGATGTCGCTGCCTGTACGTAATACAGAGAATATTGTAAAGAGGTTCGAAATTTCACTGATGCCGTGAGTCGCCCATTGGCTCAATTGGTAGAGCGCTGGTACGGATAGCCAGAGGTTGCGGGTTCGAATCCCGGCATGGGTGAAATTTTTAGCCTCTAAATAGGTTTTTAAATAAGTTACAATGTGTCATTTAGAAAGTCTTCAATCCTATTTAGAGGCTAAAAATTTCACCCATGCCGGGATTTGATCCCGCAACCTCTGGCTATCCGTGCCAGCGCTCTACCAATTGAGCCAATGGGCGACTCACCGGCATCAGTGAAATTTCGAACCTCTTTACACTATTCAGTCCTTAGCACGGCACAATGCATTAAAAATAAAAAGCATTACAGTCCTTAGCACGGGTCAGTGCATTAAAAATAAAAATAGTAAAGTCTTCAATTTTATAATAACATTTTTCAACAAGTAGATCTTTTAATGTCTTTCGAAATACATCTAGATTTAGTTATTTGTACAGTGTTGGTATCTTGTTAAATATTATAGGCGCCATGCACAAAATAATTTTTCGCATGATAGTAGTTTTAGCTGGATAGTCTGGCTGTCACATTAACAATGATTGAATAGGTAGGTTTATAAATTTGTCCTTAGTGCTTAGTGCGAGTTTTTTAACTACTCGATCGCGTAACGTAAACTATGGTGGCATCGAGGAAGCGCCACCTAGCGACAAGTATGGAAATTAAAATTGCTGAGTGCGAGTTGTAATGGTTTACGTTGAGATGTGAACACGTTTACCAGCCAAAACACGAATAAACGCGAGTGCGAGTTGTACTGTGACAGCGTTGCCAGTTCGAACGGTTAACTTACTCATACTCACTACTGGATGCTCGATTAACGCGGTAGTAAAGTTATTCGATTGCATCTGTCAAACTCGCACTAAGCACTCTGGTCTTTTAATGGCGAACATACTAGACTAGACCCCAGTAAAAGTAAGCCACTCTGTAGTACACATTTTCATTTTATCTGCAGGCGTGCCATAAATGAATAAACACTAAATAAATACCTTTGATGTGTAAGTGTATATAATTATATTATTTCTTACACATGATTCTAATTGGTTAAGAATTATAACTCTTTCACGCTATAAAATAAAATATTATGGAATAAAAATCAGTTTCAATCACCATACTGATTACATCCTGGTGAGATTTGATTAGGTGTTATTTGAGTTGCGATCCCATAGACAAAATTAAATGTCAAATGTTATTGAGTACCACATTATGTACCTACTCAACTTTTTCTTTTATGGAACCTATATTATGTATGTCCCACTGCAGGGCACAGGCCTTCTTTCAGGAAGAGAGATTACTATGAGCTTAATTACCACGCGTAAGCACCGCGGATTCGAATCCCGGCATGTACCAATGACTTTGTTTTCTAAGTTTAGTTCATTTGTAAATTTATAGAAGCAAAATACCACTCTCTTACTAGAAGGAAAATATCTTGAGAAAACCTTGAAATGGCAATACTAATCTTTTAAATTCTCATTTTTATATTTTTACGGGTTCGATTCTCAGTATGGGCATGGTACTAAGGATTTTTTTTTTCTAAAATATGTACATTTGTAAAGTTATTGTAACAATGCCATTCTCTAACATCAGTGAAGCAAAACATCGTGAGGAAAGTTGAGTGTTATAAAATTTAATATATTTTTTTTAAATCAACGGTACCCATTTATAACTATAGCATTATACTTAACATAGTCACGGGTATCACGGGTGACGAGCTTATTAAGTTCGCGGCCATTTCAACGCTGCATAAACGTACCCGAGGTCTCTTATTGTTTTGGTATTAATTATTATTTTAACTGTTCTTTTTGTTTACCTATTTGTTTTATTTGTCTTCAATCACTTACTGCATTAAAAAGAATATATTCATAATTGAGTTTAAAAGGCCAAGCTTTAAGGTCCAATTTTAAAATTGCTAAATTTTTACTCGGCTACACAATAAGATAAATGTAGGATAGCCTGCGCTTCAAATTCATACTACCGCCCGTTAAGACAGAGTTGGGGTAAAACCCAACGACGCTGTAGGATGAATCTGAAATGCAAGATTTAAAGAATTTGAACATTTTACATAGCACTTAACTTCACATTTTGCATCGATTAGTAAGTACACTCATTAGATTTAGATTGCCGCCCGTTAAAACAGGGTTGGGTAAAATCCAGCGAAGTGGTAAGATAAATCTCTGGTGTCATGTATTAAAAAATTTTACATGTAATATTTTTACTCAAGCTAACATTTTACATTTGTATGTATACTCATGAAGTAAGATAGCGACATAGGCCCCTTCCGCATGCTGCGAAACAACTATTCGCTCCATTCCTTGGCAATTGTCACCCATAATAACTCTTTCAATGTCTTTTGAATAGTCTGTATGATTTGTATCATACAAACAAGGTTCACAGCGAATCTAATTCCACGAATAGGTGTGGCTTAGGCTAGGCCTATGCTGAGACGCAGGCGAAGCAGTACAGCCCACAGAGCAGCGCAGATTTCGTTCGAGGGGGGATCAAAAAGTAGTGAGAACGAGATACTCCTTGGTAAGAAGAAAAAATATAGTGACAGGCATAGCTCAGATACATATTTGTAATATAATTATAAAAAAAACTTCGATTCTCTTTTGTTTTTTCTGAATGTAGTCATTTGTTTACTTTGTGTCGAAAATGGAGAAAAAAGAAGTGCGAGCCGTTCATTGCGATTTGGAAGCAACATTAGGAGACTCTGCTCTACCGTATTCCACTGTCGCAAGGTGGGCTTCTCAATTTCGAGTAGGGAGAACAAACATCATTGCGGCCGTCCATCGACGTCAGTCACCCAAGAAAATGTTGCGAAAGTCGAGAACATTGTATTGAGCGATAGAAGAGTTACCATCCGATACTTAATTCAAGAAACAGGCATTTCATATGGAAGAATTCAATCCATATTCTATATTTGAATAAAAGAAAAGTCTCCGCAATATGGGTGCCGAGAATGTTAACCGAATGTCAGAACAAAAATCGACTTTACATTACGAAGATATTATTGTAGAAGAATAAATCCGTCAGTTATTATTTACTATTCCGGAATCTCT
This sequence comes from Yponomeuta sedellus, assembly GCA_934045075.1. Classification (NCBI taxonomy): domain Eukaryota; kingdom Metazoa; phylum Arthropoda; class Insecta; order Lepidoptera; family Yponomeutidae; genus Yponomeuta; species Yponomeuta sedellus. Next base: position 10,210,100 of record OW203743.1, read on the forward strand.
TTCTGAATACGAATGAATCCGATTTGAAATCATTAATGATTAACTTACATTTAAAAATAAACAAATGCTTACAAAAATTAAAAAAAATATTCCTCTAAAAACTCAACAGCACTCCCCAACTCCCCAGCCGAGGTTCGAACCCGGGACCTCTTGCTTGGCAGGCAGATGCACTACCGCTGCGCCACAGAGGTCTTCAATAATCTCCTATCACTCCTCTTTACCACATATGTTATTTTAAGCATGTACGACCGATAATACTAAATGTCCACAGCGCATGCTTTAGCTAAGTTGTGAAGTAAGCACGAGCCACGAAGGATCCCGCCGCGGCGAGGCCGAAGGCCGAGCTTCGTCTAGGCCGAGGCCGAAGGCCGAGACCTTACATGTTCCCACGCAACAATTCACTACAATAAGTGTCTAGCGAGGCCCTAGGCCGAGCGCCGCGGAGAGCGGAGCTCGGAGCGGCTGGGGGTTGGCGCGCGTAAGCGCGCAGGGGGCTCGCCCCCTAGTTATATATATATAAAGCTACAATGCGATATACTCACTGATCTAACATCCATACGTTTTCTCGGAAATGGCAAGAGTTGGACGAAAATGATGTATGAGAAAGTTGTAGGGAATGTACGATATACGGCCATCCTATGGAGCCGATTTTTGAATTTCGAACGCGTTCCACTACGCGAGGGTGCTAACTCTGTCGTTTACCGACCGATTTGGATGAAATTTTCACCCGGCCTTTTCTTCGACACGCCATTTTCGGTTCCGCCGACGGTCGTTCCAAATTCAAAATACCACCGGAGCTATAGCCCTCCGAAAATCGGCCTTTTTTCGACCTCTACGCAAAAAAGTCGGCAGCCAACTGGGCGCATGCCAGGGACCAGCCGTAAACGGCATCGTGTCGTCAAAGGACCCAGGTATATGAGAAAAATCCGACATTCTGACATTTCAAGATGGCGGCTGAGATATTGGCTTTCAAAGGTGTCAAATTTACTATGGAGAATTTCTACAAAAAATTTGTACTGAAAATCATCTTTTTCGTAGAAAATCTTAATTTTTTTGTACCATCGACAGAGGCTAAGCGCCAAAATGAGTACTTGGCTGAGAATGGCGTCACCACGCCGAGGTGCTGTGGCATTCCAGTTGGCCATCGACTCATCAAAGTTTGAAAATCACCCACTTTAATAGAAAAATTTCACCCAAAATAGGACTTTTCATACAAAAATGCATTTTTTTACTACTACCGCTGGAGGCCAAAGGCCGAAACTACTACTCGGCTGGGAGCGGCTAATCAGAGCCGAGGTGTTGTAGCATTCCAGTTGGCCATCGACTCATCAAAGTTTGAAAATCACCCACTTTAATAGAAAATTTTCACCCGAAATAGGATTTTTCATACAAAAATGCATTTCTTTAGTACCACCGACGGAGGCCAAAGGCCAAAACTACTACTCGGCTAGGAGTGGCTACTTAGTGCCGAGGTGCTGTGGCATTGCAGTTGGCCATCGACTCATCAAAGTTTGAAAATCACGCACTTTAATAGAAAATTTTCACCCAAAATAGGACTTTTCATACAAAAATGCATTTTTTTAGTACCACCGGTGGAGGCCAAAGGCCAAAAAAATTGCTCATCTGTGAATGGCATCGTGTCACGTAGATATTCAGGTCCCTGAGAAAAATCAAACATTTTGAAATTTCTAATTGCCGGCCGAGCTATTGACGAGTGATCAAGGCCAACTTTGTATGAACATTTTGTACTGAAAATCGATTTCCTATAGAAGCCCTCCGCAAGTACTGTCTGCCGCAAATACCTACCGGGTGAACGACCCGAGTCATTATATATATATAAAGCTGCAATCCGGTATACTCACTGATCTAACATAATACGTTTTCTCGGAAATGGCACGAGTTGGACGAAAATGATGTATGACAAAGTTGTAGGGAATGTACGATATACGGCCATCCTATGGAGCCGATTTTTGAATTTCGAACGCGTTCCACTACGCGAGGGTGCTAACTCTGTCGTTTACCGACCGATTTGGATGAAATTTTCACCCGGCCTTTTCTTCGACACGCCATTTTCGGTTCCGCCGACGGTCGTTCCAAATTCAAAATACCACCGGAGCTATAGCCCTCCGAAAATCGGCCTTTTTTCGACCTCTACGCAAAAAAGTCGGCAGCCAACTGGGCGCATGCCAGGGACCAGCGGTAAACGGCATCGTGTCGTCAAAGGACCCAGGTATATGAGAAAAATCCGACATTCTGACATTTCAAGATGGCGGCCGAGATATTGGCTTTCAAAGGTGTCAAATTTACTATGGAGAATTTCTACAAAAAATTTGTACTGAAAATCATCTTTTTCGTAGAAAATCGTAATTTTTTTGTACTATCGATGGAGGCTAAGCGCCGAAATGAGTACTTGGCTGGGAATGGCGTCACCACGCCGAGGTACTGTAGCATTCCAGTTGGCCATCGACCCATTAAAGTTTGAAAATCACCCACTTTAATAGAAAATTTTCACCCGAAATAGGATTTTTCATACAAAAATGCATTTCTTTAGTACCACCGACGGAGGCCAAAGGCCGAAACTACTACTCGGCTGGGAGCGGCTACTCAGTGCCGAGGTGCTGTGGCATTCCAGTTGGCCATCGACTCATCAAAGGTTGAAAATCACGCACTTTAATAGAAAATTTTCACCCGAAATAGTTATTTTCATACAAAAATGCGTTTCTTTAGTACCACCGACGGAGGCCAAAGGCCGAAACTACTACTCGGCTGGGAGCGGCTACTCAGTGCCGAGGTGCTGTGGCATTCCAGTTGGCCATCGACTCATCAAAGGTTGAAAATCACGCACTTTAATAGAAAATTTTCACCCGAAATAGTTATTTTCATACAAAAATGCGTTTCTTTAGTACCACCGACGGAGGCCAAAGGCCGAAACTACTACTCGGCTGGGAGCGGCTACTCAGTGCCGAGGTGCTGTAGCATTCCAGTTGGCCATCGACTCATTAAAGTTTGAAAATCACGCACTATAATAGAAAAATTTCACCCGAAATAGTTATTTTCATACAAAAATGCGTTTCTTTAGTACCACAGGTGGAGGCCAAAGGCCAAAAAAATTGCTCGTCTGTGAATGGCATCGTGTCACGTAGATATTCAGGTCCCTGAGAAAAATCAAACATTTTGAAATTTATAATTGCCGGCCGAGTTATTGACGATTGATCAAGGCCAACTTTGTATGAACATTTTGTACTGAAAATCGATTTCCTATAGAAGCCCTCCGCAAGTACTGCCTGCCGCAAATACCTACCGGGTGAACGACCCGAGTCATTATTATATATATATAAAGCTACAATCCGGTATACTCACTGATCTATTCATCCATACGTTTTCTCGGAAACGGTAAGATTTGGACGAAAATGATGTATGAGAAAGTTGTAGGAAATGTATGAATTACAGCCATCCTATGAAGCCGATTTTTGAATTTCGAACGCGTTCCACTACGCGAAGGTGCTAACTCTGTAGTTTACCGACCGATTTGGATGAAATTTTGATAGAATGGTGATTTAGTGATCCGATTGAAAAAAAAAATTTTGGTTGTTCGAAATTCAAAATGGCGGCGCAGATATAGCCGACCGAAAAATCGACCTTTGCGCAAAAAAGTCGGCAGCCAACTGGGCATATGCTGGAGATATGCCGTAAACGGCATCGCGTTGCCAAAGGACTCAGGTATATGAGAAAAATCCGACATCTTGGAATTTCAAGATGGCGGCCGAGATATTGATGATTGAAAATGACAAATTTTTGTATGGAGATTTAGTACTAAAATTGACTTTTCAACAGAGAAATGGGACAAACTTGCGAGGCCGGAGGCCGAGCTCCGCGAAGCGGGCACAAAAAGTTCTGCCGCGGCGAGGCCGAAGGCCGAGCTCCGTTTAGGCCGAGGCCGAAGGCCGAGACGATTCAAGTTATAGCGCACAAGTACCAGCGCAAAAGCAAAAAGGGACAAACTTGCGAGGCCGGAGGCCGAGCTCCGCGGAGCGGGCACGAGGAACTCCGCCGCGGCGAGGCCGAAGGCCGAGCTCCGTTTAGGCCGAGGCCGAAGGCCGAGACCATTCAGGTTACGGCGCACAAGTACCAGCGCAAAAGCAAAATGGGACAAACTTGCGAGGCCGGAGGCCGAGCTCCGCGAAGCGGGCACGAGGAACCCCGCCGCGGCGAGGCCGAAGGCCGAGCTCCGTCCAGGCCGAGGCCGAAGGCCGAGACCGTTCAATTTACGGTGCATAAGTACCAGCGCAAGAGCAAAGAGGGACAAACTTGCGAGGCCGGAGGCCGAGCTCCGCGGAGCGGGCACGAGGAACCCCGCCGCGGCGAGGCCGAAGGCCGAGCTCCGTCCAGGCCGAGGCCGAAGGCCGAGACCATACATGTTCCCATGCAACAATTCACTACAATAAGTGTCTAGCGAGGCCCTAGGCCGAGCGCCGCGGAGAGCGCAGCTCGGAGCGGCTGGGGGTTGGCGCGCGTAAGCGCGCAGGGGGCTCGCCCCCTAGTTATATATATATAAAGCTACAATGCGATATACTCACTGATCTAACATCCATACGTTTTCTCGGAAATGGCAAGAGTTGGACGAAAATGATGTATGAGAAAGTTGTAGGGAATGTACGATATACGGCCATCCTATGGAGCCGATTTTTGAATTTCGAACGCGTTCCACTACGCGAGGGTGCTAACTCTGTCGTTTACCGACCGATTTGGATGAAATTTTCACCCGGCCTTTTCTTCGACACGCCATTTTCGGTTCCGCCGACGGTCGTTCCAAATTCAAAATACCACCGGAGCTATAGCCCTCCGAAAATCGGCCTTTTTTCGACCTCTACGCAAAAAAGTCGGCAGCCAACTGGGCGCATGCCAGGGACCAGCCGTAAACGGCATCGTGTCGTCAAAGGACCCAGGTATATGAGAAAAATCCGACATTCTGACATTTCAAGATGGCGGCTGAGATATTGGCTTTCAAAGGTGTCAAATTTACTATGGAGAATTTCTACAAAAAATTTGTACTGAAAATCATCTTTTTCGTAGAAAATCTTAATTTTTTTGTACCATCGACAGAGGCTAAGCGCCAAAATGAGTACTTGGCTGAGAATGGCGTCACCACGCCGAGGTGCTGTGGCATTCCAGTTGGCCATCGACTCATCAAAGTTTGAAAATCACCCACTTTAATAGAAAATTTTCACCCGAAATAGGATTTTTCATACAAAAATGCATTTCTTTAGTACCACCGACGGAGGCCAAAGGCCAAAACTACAACTCGGCTAGGAGCGGCTACTTAGTGCCGAGGTGCTGTGGCATTCCAGTTGGCCATCGACTCATCAAAGTTTGAAAATCACCCACTTTAATAGAAAAATTTCACCCAAAATAGGACTTTTCATACAAAAATGCATTTTTTTACTACTACCGCTGGAGGCCAAAGGCCGAAACTACTACTCGGCTGGGAGCGGCTAATCAGAGCCGAGGTGTTGTAGCATTCCAGTTGGCCATCGACTCATCAAAGTTTGAAAATCACCCACTTTAATAGAAAATTTTCACCCGAAATAGGATTTTTCATACAAAAATGCATTTCTTTAGTACCACCGACGGAGGCCAAAGGCCAAAACTACTACTCGGCTAGGAGTGGCTACTTAGTGCCGAGGTGCTGTGGCATTGCAGTTGGCCATCGACTCATCAAAGTTTGAAAATCACGCACTTTAATAGAAAATTTTCACCCAAAATAGGACTTTTCATACAAAAATGCATTTTTTTAGTACCACCGGTGGAGGCCAAAGGCCAAAAAAATTGCTCATCTGTGAATGGCATCGTGTCACGTAGATATTCAGGTCCCTGAGAAAAATCAAACATTTTGAAATTTCTAATTGCCGGCCGAGCTATTGACGAGTGATCAAGGCCAACTTTGTATGAACATTTTGTACTGAAAATCGATTTCCTATAGAAGCCCTCCGCAAGTACTGTCTGCCGCAAATACCTACCGGGTGAACGACCCGAGTCATTATATATATATAAAGCTACAATGCGATATACTCACTGATCTAACATCCATACGTTTTCTCGGAAATGGCAAGAGTTGGACGAAAATGATGTATGAGAAAGTTGTAGGGAATGTACGATATACGGCCATCCTATGGAGCCGATTTTTGAATTTCGAACGCGTTCCACTACGCGAGGGTGCTAACTCTGTCGTTTACCGACCGATTTGGATGAAATTTTCACCCGGCCTTTTCTTCGACACGCCATTTTCGGTTCCGCCGACGGTCGTTCCAAATTCAAAATACCACCGGAGCTATAGCCCTCCGAAAATCGGCCTTTTTTCGACCTCTACGCAAAAAAGTCGGCAGCCAACTGGGCGCATGCCAGGGACCAGCCGTAAACGGCATCGTGTCGTCAAAGGACCCAGGTATATGAGAAAAATCCGACATTCTGACATTTCAAGATGGCGGCTGAGATATTGGCTTTCAAAGGTGTCAAATTTACTATGGAGAATTTCTACAAAAAATTTGTACTGAAAATCATCTTTTTCGTAGAAAATCTTAATTTTTTTGTACCATCGACAGAGGCTAAGCGCCAAAATGAGTACTTGGCTGAGAATGGCGTCACCACGCCGAGGTGCTGTGGCATTCCAGTTGGCCATCGACTCATCAAAGTTTGAAAATCACCCACTTTAATAGAAAAATTTCACCCAAAATAGGACTTTTCATACAAAAATGCATTTTTTTACTACTACCGCTGGAGGCCAAAGGCCGAAACTACTACTCGGCTGGGAGCGGCTAATCAGAGCCGAGGTGTTGTAGCATTCCAGTTGGCCATCGACTCATCAAAGTTTGAAAATCACCCACTTTAATAGAAAATTTTCACCCGAAATAGGATTTTTCATACAAAAATGCATTTCTTTAGTACCACCGACGGAGGCCAAAGGCCAAAACTACTACTCGGCTAGGAGTGGCTACTTAGTGCCGAGGTGCTGTGGCATTGCAGTTGGCCATCGACTCATCAAAGTTTGAAAATCACGCACTTTAATAGAAAATTTTCACCCAAAATAGGACTTTTCATACAAAAATGCATTTTTTTAGTACCACCGGTGGAGGCCAAAGGCCAAAAAAATTGCTCATCTGTGAATGGCATCGTGTCACGTAGATATTCAGGTCCCTGAGAAAAATCAAACATTTTGAAATTTCTAATTGCCGGCCGAGCTATTGACGAGTGATCAAGGCCAACTTTGTATGAACATTTTGTACTGAAAATCGATTTCCTATAGAAGCCCTCCGCAAGTACTGTCTGCCGCAAATACCTACCGGGTGAACGACCCGAGTCATTATATATATATAAAGCTACAATGCGATATACTCACTGATCTAACATCCATACGTTTTCTCGGAAATGGCAAGAGTTGGACGAAAATGATGTATGAGAAAGTTGTAGGGAATGTACGATATACGGCCATCCTATGGAGCCGATTTTTGAATTTCGAACGCGTTCCACTACGCGAGGGTGCTAACTCTGTCGTTTACCGACCGATTTGGATGAAATTTTCACCCGGCCTTTTCTTCGACACGCCATTTTCGGTTCCGCCGACGGTCGTTCCAAATTCAAAATACCACCGGAGCTATAGCCCTCCGAAAATCGGCCTTTTTTCGACCTCTACGCAAAAAAGTCGGCAGCCAACTGGGCGCATGCCAGGGACCAGCCGTAAACGGCATCGTGTCGTCAAAGGACCCAGGTATATGAGAAAAATCCGACATTCTGACATTTCAAGATGGCGGCTGAGATATTGGCTTTCAAAGGTGTCAAATTTACTATGGAGAATTTCTACAAAAAATTTGTACTGAAAATCATCTTTTTCGTAGAAAATCTTAATTTTTTTGTACCATCGACAGAGGCTAAGCGCCAAAATGAGTACTTGGCTGAGAATGGCGTCACCACGCCGAGGTGCTGTGGCATTCCAGTTGGCCATCGACTCATCAAAGTTTGAAAATCACCCACTTTAATAGAAAAATTTCACCCAAAATAGGACTTTTCATACAAAAATGCATTTTTTTACTACTACCGCTGGAGGCCAAAGGCCGAAACTACTACTCGGCTGGGAGCGGCTAATCAGAGCCGAGGTGTTGTAGCATTCCAGTTGGCCATCGACTCATCAAAGTTTGAAAATCACCCACTTTAATAGAAAATTTTCACCCGAAATAGGATTTTTCATACAAAAATGCATTTCTTTAGTACCACCGACGGAGGCCAAAGGCCAAAACTACTACTCGGCTAGGAGTGGCTACTTAGTGCCGAGGTGCTGTGGCATTGCAGTTGGCCATCGACTCATCAAAGTTTGAAAATCACGCACTTTAATAGAAAATTTTCACCCAAAATAGGACTTTTCATACAAAAATGCATTTTTTTAGTACCACCGGTGGAGGCCAAAGGCCAAAAAAATTGCTCATCTGTGAATGGCATCGTGTCACGTAGATATTCAGGTCCCTGAGAAAAATCAAACATTTTGAAATTTCTAATTGCCGGCCGAGCTATTGACGAGTGATCAAGGCCAACTTTGTATGAACATTTTGTACTGAAAATCGATTTCCTATAGAAGCCCTCCGCAAGTACTGTCTGCCGCAAATACCTACCGGGTGAACGACCCGAGTCATTATATATATATAAAGCTACAATGCGATATACTCACTGATCTAACATCCATACGTTTTCTCGGAAATGGCAAGAGTTGGACGAAAATGATGTATGAGAAAGTTGTAGGGAATGTACGATATACGGCCATCCTATGGAGCCGATTTTTGAATTTCGAACGCGTTCCACTACGCGAGGGTGCTAACTCTGTCGTTTACCGACCGATTTGGATGAAATTTTCACCCGGCCTTTTCTTCGACACGCCATTTTCGGTTCCGCCGACGGTCGTTCCAAATTCAAAATACCACCGGAGCTATAGCCCTCCGAAAATCGGCCTTTTTTCGACCTCTACGCAAAAAAGTCGGCAGCCAACTGGGCGCATGCCAGGGACCAGCCGTAAACGGCATCGTGTCGTCAAAGGACCCAGGTATATGAGAAAAATCCGACATTCTGACATTTCAAGATGGCGGCTGAGATATTGGCTTTCAAAGGTGTCAAATTTACTATGGAGAATTTCTACAAAAAATTTGTACTGAAAATCATCTTTTTCGTAGAAAATCTTAATTTTTTTGTACCATCGACAGAGGCTAAGCGCCAAAATGAGTACTTGGCTGAGAATGGCGTCACCACGCCGAGGTGCTGTGGCATTCCAGTTGGCCATCGACTCATCAAAGTTTGAAAATCACCCACTTTAATAGAAAAATTTCACCCAAAATAGGACTTTTCATACAAAAATGCATTTTTTTACTACTACCGCTGGAGGCCAAAGGCCGAAACTACTACTCGGCTGGGAGCGGCTAATCAGAGCCGAGGTGTTGTAGCATTCCAGTTGGCCATCGACTCATCAAAGTTTGAAAATCACCCACTTTAATAGAAAATTTTCACCCGAAATAGGATTTTTCATACAAAAATGCATTTCTTTAGTACCACCGACGGAGGCCAAAGGCCAAAACTACTACTCGGCTAGGAGTGGCTACTTAGTGCCGAGGTGCTGTGGCATTGCAGTTGGCCATCGACTCATCAAAGTTTGAAAATCACGCACTTTAATAGAAAATTTTCACCCAAAATAGGACTTTTCATACAAAAATGCATTTTTTTAGTACCACCGGTGGAGGCCAAAGGCCAAAAAAATTGCTCATCTGTGAATGGCATCGTGTCACGTAGATATTCAGGTCCCTGAGAAAAATCAAACATTTTGAAATTTCTAATTGCCGGCCGAGCTATTGACGAGTGATCAAGGCCAACTTTGTATGAACATTTTGTACTGAAAATCGATTTCCTATAGAAGCCCTCCGCAAGTACTGTCTGCCGCAAATACCTACCGGGTGAACGACCCGAGTCATTATATATATATAAAGCTACAATGCGATATACTCACTGATCTAACATCCATACGTTTTCTCGGAAATGGCAAGAGTTGGACGAAAATGATGTATGAGAAAGTTGTAGGGAATGTACGATATACGGCCATCCTATGGAGCCGATTTTTGAATTTCGAACGCGTTCCACTACGCGAGGGTGCTAACTCTGTCGTTTACCGACCGATTTGGATGAAATTTTCACCCGGCCTTTTCTTCGACACGCCATTTTCGGTTCCGCCGACGGTCGTTCCAAATTCAAAATACCACCGGAGCTATAGCCCTCCGAAAATCGGCCTTTTTTCGACCTCTACGCAAAAAAGTCGGCAGCCAACTGGGCGCATGCCAGGGACCAGCCGTAAACGGCATCGTGTCGTCAAAGGACCCAGGTATATGAGAAAAATCCGACATTCTGACATTTCAAGATGGCGGCTGAGATATTGGCTTTCAAAGGTGTCAAATTTACTATGGAGAATTTCTACAAAAAATTTGTACTGAAAATCATCTTTTTCGTAGAAAATCTTAATTTTTTTGTACCATCGACAGAGGCTAAGCGCCAAAATGAGTACTTGGCTGAGAATGGCGTCACCACGCCGAGGTGCTGTGGCATTCCAGTTGGCCATCGACTCATCAAAGTTTGAAAATCACCCACTTTAATAGAAAAATTTCACCCAAAATAGGACTTTTCATACAAAAATGCATTTTTTTACTACTACCGCTGGAGGCCAAAGGCCGAAACTACTACTCGGCTGGGAGCGGCTAATCAGAGCCGAGGTGTTGTAGCATTCCAGTTGGCCATCGACTCATCAAAGTTTGAAAATCACCCACTTTAATAGAAAATTTTCACCCGAAATAGGATTTTTCATACAAAAATGCATTTCTTTAGTACCACCGACGGAGGCCAAAGGCCAAAACTACTACTCGGCTAGGAGTGGCTACTTAGTGCCGAGGTGCTGTGGCATTGCAGTTGGCCATCGACTCATCAAAGTTTGAAAATCACGCACTTTAATAGAAAATTTTCACCCAAAATAGGACTTTTCATACAAAAATGCATTTTTTTAGTACCACCGGTGGAGGCCAAAGGCCAAAAAAATTGCTCATCTGTGAATGGCATCGTGTCACGTAGATATTCAGGTCCCTGAGAAAAATCAAACATTTTGAAATTTCTAATTGCCGGCCGAGCTATTGACGAGTGATCAAGGCCAACTTTGTATGAACATTTTGTACTGAAAATCGATTTCCTATAGAAGCCCTCCGCAAGTACTGTCTGCCGCAAATACCTACCGGGTGAACGACCCGAGTCATTATATATATATAAAGCTACAATGCGATATACTCACTGATCTAACATCCATACGTTTTCTCGGAAATGGCAAGAGTTGGACGAAAATGATGTATGAGAAAGTTGTAGGGAATGTACGATATACGGCCATCCTATGGAGCCGATTTTTGAATTTCGAACGCGTTCCACTACGCGAGGGTGCTAACTCTGTCGTTTACCGACCGATTTGGATGAAATTTTCACCCGGCCTTTTCTTCGACACGCCATTTTCGGTTCCGCCGACGGTCGTTCCAAATTCAAAATACCACCGGAGCTATAGCCCTCCGAAAATCGGCCTTTTTTCGACCTCTACGCAAAAAAGTCGGCAGCCAACTGGGCGCATGCCAGGGACCAGCCGTAAACGGCATCGTGTCGTCAAAGGACCCAGGTATATGAGAAAAATCCGACATTCTGACATTTCAAGATGGCGGCTGAGATATTGGCTTTCAAAGGTGTCAAATTTACTATGGAGAATTTCTACAAAAAATTTGTACTGAAAATCATCTTTTTCGTAGAAAATCTTAATTTTTTTGTACCATCGACAGAGGCTAAGCGCCAAAATGAGTACTTGGCTGAGAATGGCGTCACCACGCCGAGGTGCTGTGGCATTCCAGTTGGCCATCGACTCATCAAAGTTTGAAAATCACCCACTTTAATAGAAAAATTTCACCCAAAATAGGACTTTTCATACAAAAATGCATTTTTTTACTACTACCGCTGGAGGCCAAAGGCCGAAACTACTACTCGGCTGGGAGCGGCTAATCAGAGCCGAGGTGTTGTAGCATTCCAGTTGGCCATCGACTCATCAAAGTTTGAAAATCACCCACTTTAATAGAAAATTTTCACCCGAAATAGGATTTTTCATACAAAAATGCATTTCTTTAGTACCACCGACGGAGGCCAAAGGCCAAAACTACTACTCGGCTAGGAGTGGCTACTTAGTGCCGAGGTGCTGTGGCATTGCAGTTGGCCATCGACTCATCAAAGTTTGAAAATCACGCACTTTAATAGAAAATTTTCACCCAAAATAGGACTTTTCATACAAAAATGCATTTTTTTAGTACCACCGGTGGAGGCCAAAGGCCAAAAAAATTGCTCATCTGTGAATGGCATCGTGTCACGTAGATATTCAGGTCCCTGAGAAAAATCAAACATTTTGAAATTTCTAATTGCCGGCCGAGCTATTGACGAGTGATCAAGGCCAACTTTGTATGAACATTTTGTACTGAAAATCGATTTCCTATAGAAGCCCTCCGCAAGTACTGTCTGCCGCAAATACCTACCGGGTGAACGACCCGAGTCATTATATATATATAAAGCTACAATGCGATATACTCACTGATCTAACATCCATACGTTTTCTCGGAAATGGCAAGAGTTGGACGAAAATGATGTATGAGAAAGTTGTAGGGAATGTACGATATACGGCCATCCTATGGAGCCGATTTTTGAATTTCGAACGCGTTCCACTACGCGAGGGTGCTAACTCTGTCGTTTACCGACCGATTTGGATGAAATTTTCACCCGGCCTTTTCTTCGACACGCCATTTTCGGTTCCGCCGACGGTCGTTCCAAATTCAAAATACCACCGGAGCTATAGCCCTCCGAAAATCGGCCTTTTTTCGACCTCTACGCAAAAAAGTCGGCAGCCAACTGGGCGCATGCCAGGGACCAGCCGTAAACGGCATCGTGTCGTCAAAGGACCCAGGTATATGAGAAAAATCCGACATTCTGACATTTCAAGATGGCGGCTGAGATATTGGCTTTCAAAGGTGTCAAATTTACTATGGAGAATTTCTACAAAAAATTTGTACTGAAAATCATCTTTTTCGTAGAAAATCTTAATTTTTTTGTACCATCGACAGAGGCTAAGCGCCAAAATGAGTACTTGGCTGAGAATGGCGTCACCACGCCGAGGTGCTGTGGCATTCCAGTTGGCCATCGACTCATCAAAGTTTGAAAATCACCCACTTTAATAGAAAAATTTCACCCAAAATAGGACTTTTCATACAAAAATGCATTTTTTTACTACTACCGCTGGAGGCCAAAGGCCGAAACTACTACTCGGCTGGGAGCGGCTAATCAGAGCCGAGGTGTTGTAGCATTCCAGTTGGCCATCGACTCATCAAAGTTTGAAAATCACCCACTTTAATAGAAAATTTTCACCCGAAATAGGATTTTTCATACAAAAATGCATTTCTTTAGTACCACCGACGGAGGCCAAAGGCCAAAACTACTACTCGGCTAGGAGTGGCTACTTAGTGCCGAGGTGCTGTGGCATTGCAGTTGGCCATCGACTCATCAAAGTTTGAAAATCACGCACTTTAATAGAAAATTTTCACCCAAAATAGGACTTTTCATACAAAAATGCATTTTTTTAGTACCACCGGTGGAGGCCAAAGGCCAAAAAAATTGCTCATCTGTGAATGGCATCGTGTCACGTAGATATTCAGGTCCCTGAGAAAAATCAAACATTTTGAAATTTCTAATTGCCGGCCGAGCTATTGACGAGTGATCAAGGCCAACTTTGTATGAACATTTTGTACTGAAAATCGATTTCCTATAGAAGCCCTCCGCAAGTACTGTCTGCCGCAAATACCTACCGGGTGAACGACCCGAGTCATTATATATATATAAAGCTACAATGCGATATACTCACTGATCTAACATCCATACGTTTTCTCGGAAATGGCAAGAGTTGGACGAAAATGATGTATGAGAAAGTTGTAGGGAATGTACGATATACGGCCATCCTATGGAGCCGATTTTTGAATTTCGAACGCGTTCCACTACGCGAGGGTGCTAACTCTGTCGTTTACCGACCGATTTGGATGAAATTTTCACCCGGCCTTTTCTTCGACACGCCATTTTCGGTTCCGCCGACGGTCGTTCCAAATTCAAAATACCACCGGAGCTATAGCCCTCCGAAAATCGGCCTTTTTTCGACCTCTACGCAAAAAAGTCGGCAGCCAACTGGGCGCATGCCAGGGACCAGCCGTAAACGGCATCGTGTCGTCAAAGGACCCAGGTATATGAGAAAAATCCGACATTCTGACATTTCAAGATGGCGGCTGAGATATTGGCTTTCAAAGGTGTCAAATTTACTATGGAGAATTTCTACAAAAAATTTGTACTGAAAATCATCTTTTTCGTAGAAAATCTTAATTTTTTTGTACCATCGACAGAGGCTAAGCGCCAAAATGAGTACTTGGCTGAGAATGGCGTCACCACGCCGAGGTGCTGTGGCATTCCAGTTGGCCATCGACTCATCAAAGTTTGAAAATCACCCACTTTAATAGAAAAATTTCACCCAAAATAGGACTTTTCATACAAAAATGCATTTTTTTACTACTACCGCTGGAGGCCAAAGGCCGAAACTACTACTCGGCTGGGAGCGGCTAATCAGAGCCGAGGTGTTGTAGCATTCCAGTTGGCCATCGACTCATCAAAGTTTGAAAATCACCCACTTTAATAGAAAATTTTCACCCGAAATAGGATTTTTCATACAAAAATGCATTTCTTTAGTACCACCGACGGAGGCCAAAGGCCAAAACTACTACTCGGCTAGGAGTGGCTACTTAGTGCCGAGGTGCTGTGGCATTGCAGTTGGCCATCGACTCATCAAAGTTTGAAAATCACGCACTTTAATAGAAAATTTTCACCCAAAATAGGACTTTTCATACAAAAATGCATTTTTTTAGTACCACCGGTGGAGGCCAAAGGCCAAAAAAATTGCTCATCTGTGAATGGCATCGTGTCACGTAGATATTCAGGTCCCTGAGAAAAATCAAACATTTTGAAATTTCTAATTGCCGGCCGAGCTATTGACGAGTGATCAAGGCCAACTTTGTATGAACATTTTGTACTGAAAATCGATTTCCTATAGAAGCCCTCCGCAAGTACTGTCTGCCGCAAATACCTACCGGGTGAACGACCCGAGTCATTATATATATATAAAGCTACAATGCGATATACTCACTGATCTAACATCCATACGTTTTCTCGGAAATGGCAAGAGTTGGACGAAAATGATGTATGAGAAAGTTGTAGGGAATGTACGATATACGGCCATCCTATGGAGCCGATTTTTGAATTTCGAACGCGTTCCACTACGCGAGGGTGCTAACTCTGTCGTTTACCGACCGATTTGGATGAAATTTTCACCCGGCCTTTTCTTCGACACGCCATTTTCGGTTCCGCCGACGGTCGTTCCAAATTCAAAATACCACCGGAGCTATAGCCCTCCGAAAATCGGCCTTTTTTCGACCTCTACGCAAAAAAGTCGGCAGCCAACTGGGCGCATGCCAGGGACCAGCCGTAAACGGCATCGTGTCGTCAAAGGACCCAGGTATATGAGAAAAATCCGACATTCTGACATTTCAAGATGGCGGCTGAGATATTGGCTTTCAAAGGTGTCAAATTTACTATGGAGAATTTCTACAAAAAATTTGTACTGAAAATCATCTTTTTCGTAGAAAATCTTAATTTTTTTGTACCATCGACAGAGGCTAAGCGCCAAAATGAGTACTTGGCTGAGAATGGCGTCACCACGCCGAGGTGCTGTGGCATTCCAGTTGGCCATCGACTCATCAAAGTTTGAAAATCACCCACTTTAATAGAAAAATTTCACCCAAAATAGGACTTTTCATACAAAAATGCATTTTTTTACTACTACCGCTGGAGGCCAAAGGCCGAAACTACTACTCGGCTGGGAGCGGCTAATCAGAGCCGAGGTGTTGTAGCATTCCAGTTGGCCATCGACTCATCAAAGTTTGAAAATCACCCACTTTAATAGAAAATTTTCACCCGAAATAGGATTTTTCATACAAAAATGCATTTCTTTAGTACCACCGACGGAGGCCAAAGGCCAAAACTACTACTCGGCTAGGAGTGGCTACTTAGTGCCGAGGTGCTGTGGCATTGCAGTTGGCCATCGACTCATCAAAGTTTGAAAATCACGCACTTTAATAGAAAATTTTCACCCAAAATAGGACTTTTCATACAAAAATGCATTTTTTTAGTACCACCGGTGGAGGCCAAAGGCCAAAAAAATTGCTCATCTGTGAATGGCATCGTGTCACGTAGATATTCAGGTCCCTGAGAAAAATCAAACATTTTGAAATTTCTAATTGCCGGCCGAGCTATTGACGAGTGATCAAGGCCAACTTTGTATGAACATTTTGTACTGAAAATCGATTTCCTATAGAAGCCCTCCGCAAGTACTGTCTGCCGCAAATACCTACCGGGTGAACGACCCGAGTCATTATATATATATAAAGCTACAATGCGATATACTCACTGATCTAACATCCATACGTTTTCTCGGAAATGGCAAGAGTTGGACGAAAATGATGTATGAGAAAGTTGTAGGGAATGTACGATATACGGCCATCCTATGGAGCCGATTTTTGAATTTCGAACGCGTTCCACTACGCGAGGGTGCTAACTCTGTCGTTTACCGACCGATTTGGATGAAATTTTCACCCGGCCTTTTCTTCGACACGCCATTTTCGGTTCCGCCGACGGTCGTTCCAAATTCAAAATACCACCGGAGCTATAGCCCTCCGAAAATCGGCCTTTTTTCGACCTCTACGCAAAAAAGTCGGCAGCCAACTGGGCGCATGCCAGGGACCAGCCGTAAACGGCATCGTGTCGTCAAAGGACCCAGGTATATGAGAAAAATCCGACATTCTGACATTTCAAGATGGCGGCCGAGATATTGGCTTTCAAAGGTGTCAAATTTACTATGGAGAATTTCTACAAAAAATTTGTACTGAAAATCATCTTTTTCGTAGAAAATCTTAATTTTTTTGTACCATCGACAGAGGCTAAGCGCCAAAATGAGTACTTGGCTGAGAATGGCGTCACCACGCCGAGGTGCTGTGGCATTCCAGTTGGCCATCGACCCATTAAAGTTTGAAAATCACCCACTTTAATAGAAAATTTTCACCCAAAATAGTTATTTTCATACAAAAATGCATTTCTTTAGTACCACCGACGGAGGCCAAAGGCCGAAACTACTACTCGGCTGGGAGCGGCTACTTAGTGCCGAGGTGCTGTGGCATTCCAGTTGGCCATCGACCCATTAAAGTTTGAAAATCACCCACTTTAATAGAAAAATTTCACCCGAAATAGTTATTTTCATACAAAAATGCATTTCTTTAGTACCACCGTTGGAGGCCAAAGGCCAAAACTACTACTCGGCTGGGAGCGGCTACTTAGTGCTGAGGTGCTGTGGCATTCCAGTTGGCCATCGACTCATTAAAGTTTGAAAATCACGCACTATAATAGAAAAAAATCACCCGAAATAGGATTTTTCATACAAAAATGCATTTCTTTAGTACCACCGACGGAGGCCAAAGGCCGAAACTACTACTCGGCTGGGAGCGGCTACTTAGTGCCGAGGTGCTGTGGCGTTCCAGTTGGCCATCGACCCATTAAAGTTTGAAAATCACGCACTTTAATAGAAAATTTTCACACGAAATAGGATTTTTCATACAAAAATGCATTTCTTTAGTACCACCGACGGAGGCCAAAGGCCAAAAAAATTGCTCATCTGTGAATGGCATCGTGTCACGTAGATATTCAGGTCCCTGAGAAAAATCAAACATTTTGAAATTTCCAATTGCCGGCCGAGCTATTGACGATTGATGAAGGCCAACTTTGTATGAACATTTTGTACTGAAAATCGATTTCCTTATAGAAGCCCTCCGCAAGTACTGCCTGCCGCAAATACCTACCGGGTGAACGACCCGAGTCATTATATATATATATAAAGCTACAATGCGATATACTCACTGATCTAACATAATACGTTTTCTCGGAAATGGCAAGAGTTGGACGAAAATGATGTATGACAAAGTTGTAGGGAATGTACGATATACGGCCATCCTATGGAGCCGATTTTTGAATTTCGAACGCGTTCCACTACGCGAGGGTGCTAACTCTGTCGTTTACCGACCGATTTGGATGAAATTTTCACCCGGCCTTTTCTTCGACACGCCATTTTCGGTTCCGCCGACGGTCGTTCCAAATTCAAAATACCACCGGAGCTATAGCCCTCCGAAAATCGGCCTTTTTTCGACCTCTACGCAAAAAAGTCGGCAGCCAACTGGGCGCATGCCAGGGACCAGCCGTAAACGGCATCGTGTCGTCAAAGGACCCAGGTATATGAGAAAAATCCGACATTCTGACATTTCAAGATGGCGGCCGAGATATTGGCTTTCAAAGGTGTCAAATTTACTATGGAGAATTTCTACAAAAAATTTGTACTGAAAATCATCTTTTTCGTAGAAAATCTTAATTTTTTTGTACCATCGACAGAGGCTAAGCGCCAAAATGAGTACTTGGCTGAGAATGGCGTCACCACGCCGAGGTGCTGTGGCATTCCAGTTGGCCATCGACCCATTAAAGTTTGAAAATCACCCACTTTAATAGAAAATTTTCACCCAAAATAGTTATTTTCATACAAAAATGCATTTCTTTAGTACCACCGACGGAGGCCAAAGGCCGAAACTACTACTCGGCTGGGAGCGGCTACTTAGTGCCGAGGTGCTGTGGCATTCCAGTTGGCCATCGACCCATTAAAGTTTGAAAATCACCCACTTTAATAGAAAAATTTCACCCGAAATAGTTATTTTCATACAAAAATGCATTTCTTTAGTACCACCGTTGGAGGCCAAAGGCCAAAACTACTACTCGGCTGGGAGCGGCTACTTAGTGCTGAGGTGCTGTGGCATTCCAGTTGGCCATCGACTCATTAAAGTTTGAAAATCACGCACTATAATAGAAAAAAATCACCCGAAATAGGATTTTTCATACAAAAATGCATTTCTTTAGTACCACCGACGGAGGCCAAAGGCCGAAACTACTACTCGGCTGGGAGCGGCTACTTAGTGCCGAGGTGCTGTGGCGTTCCAGTTGGCCATCGACCCATTAAAGTTTGAAAATCACGCACTTTAATAGAAAATTTTCACACGAAATAGGATTTTTCATACAAAAATGCATTTCTTTAGTACCACCGACGGAGGCCAAAGGCCAAAAAAATTGCTCATCTGTGAATGGCATCGTGTCACGTAGATATTCAGGTCCCTGAGAAAAATCAAACATTTTGAAATTTCCAATTGCCGGCCGAGCTATTGACGATTGATGAAGGCCAACTTTGTATGAACATTTTGTACTGAAAATCGATTTCCTTATAGAAGCCCTCCGCAAGTACTGCCTGCCGCAAATACCTACCGGGTGAACGACCCGAGTCATTATATATATATATAAAGCTACAATGCGATATACTCACTGATCTAACATAATACGTTTTCTCGGAAATGGCAAGAGTTGGACGAAAATGATGTATGACAAAGTTGTAGGGAATGTACGATATACGGCCATCCTATGGAGCCGATTTTTGAATTTCGAACGCGTTCCACTACGCGAGGGTGCTAACTCTGTCGTTTACCGACCGATTTGGATGAAATTTTCACCCGGCCTTTTCTTCGACACGCCATTTTCGGTTCCGCCGACGGTCGTTCCAAATTCAAAATACCACCGGAGCTATAGCCCTCCGAAAATCGGCCTTTTTTCGACCTCTACGCAAAAAAGTCGGCAGCCAACTGGGCGCATGCCAGGGACCAGCCGTAAACGGCATCGTGTCGTCAAAGGACCCAGGTATATGAGAAAAATCCGACATTCTGACATTTCAAGATGGCGGCCGAGATATTGGCTTTCAAAGGTGTCAAATTTACTATGGAGAATTTCTACAAAAAATTTGTACTGAAAATCATCTTTTTCGTAGAAAATCTTAATTTTTTTGTACCATCGACAGAGGCTAAGCGCCAAAATGAGTACTTGGCTGAGAATGGCGTCACCACGCCGAGGTGCTGTGGCATTCCAGTTGGCCATCGACCCATTAAAGTTTGAAAATCACCCACTTTAATAGAAAATTTTCACCCAAAATAGTTATTTTCATACAAAAATGCATTTCTTTAGTACCACCGACGGAGGCCAAAGGCCGAAACTACTACTCGGCTGGGAGCGGCTACTTAGTGCCGAGGTGCTGTGGCATTCCAGTTGGCCATCGACCCATTAAAGTTTGAAAATCACCCACTTTAATAGAAAAATTTCACCCGAAATAGTTATTTTCATACAAAAATGCATTTCTTTAGTACCACCGTTGGAGGCCAAAGGCCAAAACTACTACTCGGCTGGGAGCGGCTACTTAGTGCTGAGGTGCTGTGGCATTCCAGTTGGCCATCGACTCATTAAAGTTTGAAAATCACGCACTATAATAGAAAAAAATCACCCGAAATAGGATTTTTCATACAAAAATGCATTTCTTTAGTACCACCGACGGAGGCCAAAGGCCGAAACTACTACTCGGCTGGGAGCGGCTACTTAGTGCCGAGGTGCTGTGGCGTTCCAGTTGGCCATCGACCCATTAAAGTTTGAAAATCACGCACTTTAATAGAAAATTTTCACACGAAATAGGATTTTTCATACAAAAATGCATTTCTTTAGTACCACCGACGGAGGCCAAAGGCCAAAAAAATTGCTCATCTGTGAATGGCATCGTGTCACGTAGATATTCAGGTCCCTGAGAAAAATCAAACATTTTGAAATTTCCAATTGCCGGCCGAGCTATTGACGATTGATGAAGGCCAACTTTGTATGAACATTTTGTACTGAAAATCGATTTCCTTATAGAAGCCCTCCGCAAGTACTGCCTGCCGCAAATACCTACCGGGTGAACGACCCGAGTCATTATATATATATATAAAGCTACAATGCGATATACTCACTGATCTAACATAATACGTTTTCTCGGAAATGGCAAGAGTTGGACGAAAATGATGTATGACAAAGTTGTAGGGAATGTACGATATACGGCCATCCTATGGAGCCGATTTTTGAATTTCGAACGCGTTCCACTACGCGAGGGTGCTAACTCTGTCGTTTACCGACCGATTTGGATGAAATTTTCACCCGGCCTTTTCTTCGACACGCCATTTTCGGTTCCGCCGACGGTCGTTCCAAATTCAAAATACCACCGGAGCTATAGCCCTCCGAAAATCGGCCTTTTTTCGACCTCTACGCAAAAAAGTCGGCAGCCAACTGGGCGCATGCCAGGGACCAGCCGTAAACGGCATCGTGTCGTCAAAGGACCCAGGTATATGAGAAAAATCCGACATTCTGACATTTCAAGATGGCGGCCGAGATATTGGCTTTCAAAGGTGTCAAATTTACTATGGAGAATTTCTACAAAAAATTTGTACTGAAAATCATCTTTTTCGTAGAAAATCTTAATTTTTTTGTACCATCGACAGAGGCTAAGCGCCAAAATGAGTACTTGGCTGAGAATGGCGTCACCACGCCGAGGTGCTGTGGCATTCCAGTTGGCCATCGACCCATTAAAGTTTGAAAATCACCCACTTTAATAGAAAATTTTCACCCAAAATAGTTATTTTCATACAAAAATGCATTTCTTTAGTACCACCGACGGAGGCCAAAGGCCGAAACTACTACTCGGCTGGGAGCGGCTACTTAGTGCCGAGGTGCTGTGGCATTCCAGTTGGCCATCGACCCATTAAAGTTTGAAAATCACCCACTTTAATAGAAAAATTTCACCCGAAATAGTTATTTTCATACAAAAATGCATTTCTTTAGTACCACCGTTGGAGGCCAAAGGCCAAAACTACTACTCGGCTGGGAGCGGCTACTTAGTGCTGAGGTGCTGTGGCATTCCAGTTGGCCATCGACTCATTAAAGTTTGAAAATCACGCACTATAATAGAAAAAAATCACCCGAAATAGGATTTTTCATACAAAAATGCATTTCTTTAGTACCACCGACGGAGGCCAAAGGCCGAAACTACTACTCGGCTGGGAGCGGCTACTTAGTGCCGAGGTGCTGTGGCGTTCCAGTTGGCCATCGACCCATTAAAGTTTGAAAATCACGCACTTTAATAGAAAATTTTCACACGAAATAGGATTTTTCATACAAAAATGCATTTCTTTAGTACCACCGACGGAGGCCAAAGGCCAAAAAAATTGCTCATCTGTGAATGGCATCGTGTCACGTAGATATTCAGGTCCCTGAGAAAAATCAAACATTTTGAAATTTCCAATTGCCGGCCGAGCTATTGACGATTGATGAAGGCCAACTTTGTATGAACATTTTGTACTGAAAATCGATTTCCTTATAGAAGCCCTCCGCAAGTACTGCCTGCCGCAAATACCTACCGGGTGAACGACCCGAGTCATTATATATATATATAAAGCTACAATGCGATATACTCACTGATCTAACATAATACGTTTTCTCGGAAATGGCAAGAGTTGGACGAAAATGATGTATGACAAAGTTGTAGGGAATGTACGATATACGGCCATCCTATGGAGCCGATTTTTGAATTTCGAACGCGTTCCACTACGCGAGGGTGCTAACTCTGTCGTTTACCGACCGATTTGGATGAAATTTTCACCCGGCCTTTTCTTCGACACGCCATTTTCGGTTCCGCCGACGGTCGTTCCAAATTCAAAATACCACCGGAGCTATAGCCCTCCGAAAATCGGCCTTTTTTCGACCTCTACGCAAAAAAGTCGGCAGCCAACTGGGCGCATGCCAGGGACCAGCCGTAAACGGCATCGTGTCGTCAAAGGACCCAGGTATATGAGAAAAATCCGACATTCTGACATTTCAAGATGGCGGCCGAGATATTGGCTTTCAAAGGTGTCAAATTTACTATGGAGAATTTCTACAAAAAATTTGTACTGAAAATCATCTTTTTCGTAGAAAATCTTAATTTTTTTGTACCATCGACAGAGGCTAAGCGCCAAAATGAGTACTTGGCTGAGAATGGCGTCACCACGCCGAGGTGCTGTGGCATTCCAGTTGGCCATCGACCCATTAAAGTTTGAAAATCACCCACTTTAATAGAAAATTTTCACCCAAAATAGTTATTTTCATACAAAAATGCATTTCTTTAGTACCACCGACGGAGGCCAAAGGCCGAAACTACTACTCGGCTGGGAGCGGCTACTTAGTGCCGAGGTGCTGTGGCATTCCAGTTGGCCATCGACCCATTAAAGTTTGAAAATCACCCACTTTAATAGAAAAATTTCACCCGAAATAGTTATTTTCATACAAAAATGCATTTCTTTAGTACCACCGTTGGAGGCCAAAGGCCAAAACTACTACTCGGCTGGGAGCGGCTACTTAGTGCTGAGGTGCTGTGGCATTCCAGTTGGCCATCGACTCATTAAAGTTTGAAAATCACGCACTATAATAGAAAAAAATCACCCGAAATAGGATTTTTCATACAAAAATGCATTTCTTTAGTACCACCGACGGAGGCCAAAGGCCGAAACTACTACTCGGCTGGGAGCGGCTACTTAGTGCCGAGGTGCTGTGGCGTTCCAGTTGGCCATCGACCCATTAAAGTTTGAAAATCACGCACTTTAATAGAAAATTTTCACACGAAATAGGATTTTTCATACAAAAATGCATTTCTTTAGTACCACCGACGGAGGCCAAAGGCCAAAAAAATTGCTCATCTGTGAATGGCATCGTGTCACGTAGATATTCAGGTCCCTGAGAAAAATCAAACATTTTGAAATTTCCAATTGCCGGCCGAGCTATTGACGATTGATGAAGGCCAACTTTGTATGAACATTTTGTACTGAAAATCGATTTCCTTATAGAAGCCCTCCGCAAGTACTGCCTGCCGCAAATACCTACCGGGTGAACGACCCGAGTCATTATATATATATATAAAGCTACAATGCGATATACTCACTGATCTAACATAATACGTTTTCTCGGAAATGGCAAGAGTTGGACGAAAATGATGTATGACAAAGTTGTAGGGAATGTACGATATACGGCCATCCTATGGAGCCGATTTTTGAATTTCGAACGCGTTCCACTACGCGAGGGTGCTAACTCTGTCGTTTACCGACCGATTTGGATGAAATTTTCACCCGGCCTTTTCTTCGACACGCCATTTTCGGTTCCGCCGACGGTCGTTCCAAATTCAAAATACCACCGGAGCTATAGCCCTCCGAAAATCGGCCTTTTTTCGACCTCTACGCAAAAAAGTCGGCAGCCAACTGGGCGCATGCCAGGGACCAGCCGTAAACGGCATCGTGTCGTCAAAGGACCCAGGTATATGAGAAAAATCCGACATTCTGACATTTCAAGATGGCGGCCGAGATATTGGCTTTCAAAGGTGTCAAATTTACTATGGAGAATTTCTACAAAAAATTTGTACTGAAAATCATCTTTTTCGTAGAAAATCTTAATTTTTTTGTACCATCGACAGAGGCTAAGCGCCAAAATGAGTACTTGGCTGAGAATGGCGTCACCACGCCGAGGTGCTGTGGCATTCCAGTTGGCCATCGACCCATTAAAGTTTGAAAATCACCCACTTTAATAGAAAATTTTCACCCAAAATAGTTATTTTCATACAAAAATGCATTTCTTTAGTACCACCGACGGAGGCCAAAGGCCGAAACTACTACTCGGCTGGGAGCGGCTACTTAGTGCCGAGGTGCTGTGGCATTCCAGTTGGCCATCGACCCATTAAAGTTTGAAAATCACCCACTTTAATAGAAAAATTTCACCCGAAATAGTTATTTTCATACAAAAATGCATTTCTTTAGTACCACCGTTGGAGGCCAAAGGCCAAAACTACTACTCGGCTGGGAGCGGCTACTTAGTGCTGAGGTGCTGTGGCATTCCAGTTGGCCATCGACTCATTAAAGTTTGAAAATCACGCACTATAATAGAAAAAAATCACCCGAAATAGGATTTTTCATACAAAAATGCATTTCTTTAGTACCACCGACGGAGGCCAAAGGCCGAAACTACTACTCGGCTGGGAGCGGCTACTTAGTGCCGAGGTGCTGTGGCGTTCCAGTTGGCCATCGACCCATTAAAGTTTGAAAATCACGCACTTTAATAGAAAATTTTCACACGAAATAGGATTTTTCATACAAAAATGCATTTCTTTAGTACCACCGACGGAGGCCAAAGGCCAAAAAAATTGCTCATCTGTGAATGGCATCGTGTCACGTAGATATTCAGGTCCCTGAGAAAAATCAAACATTTTGAAATTTCCAATTGCCGGCCGAGCTATTGACGATTGATGAAGGCCAACTTTGTATGAACATTTTGTACTGAAAATCGATTTCCTTATAGAAGCCCTCCGCAAGTACTGCCTGCCGCAAATACCTACCGGGTGAACGACCCGAGTCATTATATATATATATAAAGCTACAATGCGATATACTCACTGATCTAACATAATACGTTTTCTCGGAAATGGCAAGAGTTGGACGAAAATGATGTATGACAAAGTTGTAGGGAATGTACGATATACGGCCATCCTATGGAGCCGATTTTTGAATTTCGAACGCGTTCCACTACGCGAGGGTGCTAACTCTGTCGTTTACCGACCGATTTGGATGAAATTTTCACCCGGCCTTTTCTTCGACACGCCATTTTCGGTTCCGCCGACGGTCGTTCCAAATTCAAAATACCACCGGAGCTATAGCCCTCCGAAAATCGGCCTTTTTTCGACCTCTACGCAAAAAAGTCGGCAGCCAACTGGGCGCATGCCAGGGACCAGCCGTAAACGGCATCGTGTCGTCAAAGGACCCAGGTATATGAGAAAAATCCGACATTCTGACATTTCAAGATGGCGGCCGAGATATTGGCTTTCAAAGGTGTCAAATTTACTATGGAGAATTTCTACAAAAAATTTGTACTGAAAATCATCTTTTTCGTAGAAAATCTTAATTTTTTTGTACCATCGACAGAGGCTAAGCGCCAAAATGAGTACTTGGCTGAGAATGGCGTCACCACGCCGAGGTGCTGTGGCATTCCAGTTGGCCATCGACCCATTAAAGTTTGAAAATCACCCACTTTAATAGAAAATTTTCACCCAAAATAGTTATTTTCATACAAAAATGCATTTCTTTAGTACCACCGACGGAGGCCAAAGGCCGAAACTACTACTCGGCTGGGAGCGGCTACTTAGTGCCGAGGTGCTGTGGCATTCCAGTTGGCCATCGACCCATTAAAGTTTGAAAATCACCCACTTTAATAGAAAAATTTCACCCGAAATAGTTATTTTCATACAAAAATGCATTTCTTTAGTACCACCGTTGGAGGCCAAAGGCCAAAACTACTACTCGGCTGGGAGCGGCTACTTAGTGCTGAGGTGCTGTGGCATTCCAGTTGGCCATCGACTCATTAAAGTTTGAAAATCACGCACTATAATAGAAAAAAATCACCCGAAATAGGATTTTTCATACAAAAATGCATTTCTTTAGTACCACCGACGGAGGCCAAAGGCCGAAACTACTACTCGGCTGGGAGCGGCTACTTAGTGCCGAGGTGCTGTGGCGTTCCAGTTGGCCATCGACCCATTAAAGTTTGAAAATCACGCACTTTAATAGAAAATTTTCACACGAAATAGGATTTTTCATACAAAAATGCATTTCTTTAGTACCACCGACGGAGGCCAAAGGCCAAAAAAATTGCTCATCTGTGAATGGCATCGTGTCACGTAGATATTCAGGTCCCTGAGAAAAATCAAACATTTTGAAATTTCCAATTGCCGGCCGAGCTATTGACGATTGATGAAGGCCAACTTTGTATGAACATTTTGTACTGAAAATCGATTTCCTTATAGAAGCCCTCCGCAAGTACTGCCTGCCGCAAATACCTACCGGGTGAACGACCCGAGTCATTATATATATATATAAAGCTACAATGCGATATACTCACTGATCTAACATAATACGTTTTCTCGGAAATGGCAAGAGTTGGACGAAAATGATGTATGACAAAGTTGTAGGGAATGTACGATATACGGCCATCCTATGGAGCCGATTTTTGAATTTCGAACGCGTTCCACTACGCGAGGGTGCTAACTCTGTCGTTTACCGACCGATTTGGATGAAATTTTCACCCGGCCTTTTCTTCGACACGCCATTTTCGGTTCCGCCGACGGTCGTTCCAAATTCAAAATACCACCGGAGCTATAGCCCTCCGAAAATCGGCCTTTTTTCGACCTCTACGCAAAAAAGTCGGCAGCCAACTGGGCGCATGCCAGGGACCAGCCGTAAACGGCATCGTGTCGTCAAAGGACCCAGGTATATGAGAAAAATCCGACATTCTGACATTTCAAGATGGCGGCCGAGATATTGGCTTTCAAAGGTGTCAAATTTACTATGGAGAATTTCTACAAAAAATTTGTACTGAAAATCATCTTTTTCGTAGAAAATCTTAATTTTTTTGTACCATCGACAGAGGCTAAGCGCCAAAATGAGTACTTGGCTGAGAATGGCGTCACCACGCCGAGGTGCTGTGGCATTCCAGTTGGCCATCGACCCATTAAAGTTTGAAAATCACCCACTTTAATAGAAAATTTTCACCCAAAATAGTTATTTTCATACAAAAATGCATTTCTTTAGTACCACCGACGGAGGCCAAAGGCCGAAACTACTACTCGGCTGGGAGCGGCTACTTAGTGCCGAGGTGCTGTGGCATTCCAGTTGGCCATCGACCCATTAAAGTTTGAAAATCACCCACTTTAATAGAAAAATTTCACCCGAAATAGTTATTTTCATACAAAAATGCATTTCTTTAGTACCACCGTTGGAGGCCAAAGGCCAAAACTACTACTCGGCTGGGAGCGGCTACTTAGTGCTGAGGTGCTGTGGCATTCCAGTTGGCCATCGACTCATTAAAGTTTGAAAATCACGCACTATAATAGAAAAAAATCACCCGAAATAGGATTTTTCATACAAAAATGCATTTCTTTAGTACCACCGACGGAGGCCAAAGGCCGAAACTACTACTCGGCTGGGAGCGGCTACTTAGTGCCGAGGTGCTGTGGCGTTCCAGTTGGCCATCGACCCATTAAAGTTTGAAAATCACGCACTTTAATAGAAAATTTTCACACGAAATAGGATTTTTCATACAAAAATGCATTTCTTTAGTACCACCGACGGAGGCCAAAGGCCAAAAAAATTGCTCATCTGTGAATGGCATCGTGTCACGTAGATATTCAGGTCCCTGAGAAAAATCAAACATTTTGAAATTTCCAATTGCCGGCCGAGCTATTGACGATTGATGAAGGCCAACTTTGTATGAACATTTTGTACTGAAAATCGATTTCCTTATAGAAGCCCTCCGCAAGTACTGCCTGCCGCAAATACCTACCGGGTGAACGACCCGAGTCATTATATATATATATAAAGCTACAATGCGATATACTCACTGATCTAACATAATACGTTTTCTCGGAAATGGCAAGAGTTGGACGAAAATGATGTATGACAAAGTTGTAGGGAATGTACGATATACGGCCATCCTATGGAGCCGATTTTTGAATTTCGAACGCGTTCCACTACGCGAGGGTGCTAACTCTGTCGTTTACCGACCGATTTGGATGAAATTTTCACCCGGCCTTTTCTTCGACACGCCATTTTCGGTTATAATTCTAAGTCTCGTTTTTGCCGGTTCGAAGGACCAACTTCAAAAAAAATTATTAACTCAAACCCTAATGCGGCCAATATAATTAATTACTGAAATGTTTAAAAAAACGCTTCTTAATGATTTAATTAAATGTTCAAGTGACTTTTTGAGTGGTTGAAAACAATATGCAATAATGAAACAATTCACGGAACGCAGCAGAATTAGTATTAACTGTTAAGGCCCCAGTACACTTTGGCCCATCCTGGCCCACTCTTGTCATGGCCATTGTGTACAGTGCAGGCAATGGTGTGTAGTGGTGGACACTAATTTGTCCATCGTGGCGCGCAATCGGAAAGTTGTCGGTTTTTTGGACACACTTCAAAGGAATCGTGGCGTAGCGTGACCCGTCCGTGTTCACAGTGTCCTATTGTTTAGTTCGTCACTGACCGCTGCGCTTACAGGGATGATCATTGGTCATAGAGTACTTTTTTGTTGCGATGATTTTTTGTAAAAATACTTGAGTTTTATATCGCTTAAAATATCCTTATGCCACAATGAAGATAAATCAAAAGACCTTCAAGTTTATTGATTTATCTGAACCCGTAATTTTGCACATTTTGCGGCATTTTTTTTAATAACTTGGTGGTGTACATACTTATGTAACACTTGTAAATAAATAAAATAAAATAAGTAAACAAAATAAATTTCTGGCCATTGTGTACTGGGGCCTTTACTTGAGTTGTTGATACTGATTTTTTTATTTTCAGCCGACTTTTAAAAAGAAAGAAGTTCTCAGTTTGCTATTGTCTTCTTGTTTTTGTGTTTAAATATTTTTTTTTTATATGATTTTAATGTTTACTAGAAGAGATGTGGTCTACAGGTGGTCCCATAATCACTAATTCAGGGTCTGATAATGAGTTTGAAATCGAGGGAACTCTTTTGTGGTTGAGAGCCTGAAGTGATTTGTTTATTTGATATAGTGACATGTTCATTTGCTTTCGGAGTACACAATTTTGCGGAGCCGTAATGATAGTCACAAAACATTTAAAAAATATATTTTAAACGAATAAAAATCTGATTGTAGTTGAGAATGTTTTTGTTTTTATATTTTTCAAGTCGGTTTCCATTGTTAAAGACAAATATTTTTTCTATATCCGTATCCGTTCTGACGGGATCGAATAGCAGCAGTGTTGCCAAATTAGGCAATTTTTCTGTATTTAAGTTATCTCAAAAGCTTAAATGACAAATATTGAAACCTGCTCATCCATTTTTCGGTGACATTCGGGCAATTATCACGTCCTTAGATTTGAAAGATTATTTACTAAGTATTGAACTCTACGGTTTTGATAAGTAATAAAAAACGTCGATGGTCTTTTAATTTACATGAAAAGGTATTTTTATATTTTTTAGACGGAATGAGCAAAAAATGGTCAAGTACGACTTGGACTTAGAATGTTATTTAAACTAAAATACTTTTTAAGATTTTTTCTTAATAATTAAATTTTTTTTACGTTACATAGCACATTTGTACCTATATTAGTATTTTTGTACTCGAGTAATTCGTCTTGAAATAATTTATTATTTTTGTTCAAGACAAAGCTGTATTTATTGTGGTACTAACCTTATTTAAAGTTACAGACGACAGCTGATCAATCTTAGCATTACTGTTAAATAGTTGTTTTTAAGTTATTGATGTGATGAGTGTGCTCATATTTTAAAAGTGAACGCGCTTTTGAGCGAATCTTATATGATTGAAATAAATATAGTGTCACCTTTCACATTCAATACTATCACCTTCAGCACCTTTTGGTGTCTTCAAATTACTAAAGCATAATTTAAAAAAATAATTTGTTTTTTGAGTTGATAGATATATAGCTAAATCGTAGTACAGCATATTTTATTAGTTTGGTTTTTCGTAAATGTTATGAAAATATTTGAAACAAAAAAAATACCATATTGTTTTATGCGGCTCAAGTATATTCATCTACTACAGATATATTTTACGGTGATTCTGGCAACACAATCTGGCGACGCTAAATCCCGCCAATATTTGATTGAAAGCGTCATTTTTTCTTCTTCCTTTCGTACATTGTGCGTGGCGGAATTACGTTTTGAAGTGAAAAGAAGCTTGTTTGTGTGATTTGATTACAGAGTAAGTAAACTGCTGATTTACCTATCTACCTAATGCATTTTCGTCAAAAGTTGTTACCTACTGAATTTCTTATAGTAGGTATCTACTTACTAAGAAATTAGGTTAACTTTACTGTACATTTATTATGATTTCGTGATACTTAACGAGATAGGAAACCATCAAAATTTGGTGTGCATAATACATAGATAGAAATAATCCAAGCCATATTCAAGTAGGTACTGTTCATAATTAGATAACTTATATGTCCTAAACGATGATGGTCAGGCACTTATGCATATCTTAGCGTCTTAGTCGGTGATTTTGTTTCCTATCAACTTTATCCACAAACAGTTCTTTATTACGTTAACATCACTAATCTTCGACACTAGGCATATAGGGTACCTAGATACCTACGCACCCTTTCATAGCAGCATTTAAATTTAACACACCGCAATTAATCACGGTGAGTTCTGACGAGTTGTTTGTTACGTACTAGGTAGGTAGGTAGGTAGGTACCTATATATAGCTACACGATATATATAGCTACACGAAAATTCATTTCAGTTGAAGTAAAGTTCTACTTAGAGTCTGACTAGAACTATCTTTTTCTTCTATGTTTAACAAAAGTTCATCATTAATTGGATGGTCAGGTTTAATCTATACAAATGTGCAAGTTATGGGTAATTAGCTTTAACACCAAAGTGAAGTAAAGGATTATTAATAAGTAAGTACCTAATGAATAGCTGTGTAAGTTCTGTTAACATCACACACAGTGTATAGCAAGTCATTACTTGTCAGCAAACTGAAAATAAAAAAAAAATCTGTAACTAAATGAGTAATTATGTATGTACTTAATGAATATAAGAGCTACTTTATACCATGCTTCAATGTGCTCTTTGCATTAGCAAAATGTTTGCAGTAAGTAAATGCATTATAATATTTATTTTATTTTACCAGTCCTAGGCCCCTGTAGTGGAGTATGCCTTAACCAGCGGTAGGGATACCTATACAAGGATTGATGTTGATGTTATCTGATTAGGTTTCCTTACTTATTTATTATTAATTACTATTATTAATAATATAAAGTCTATTAATGATTGTTTACAGGGCACAAGCCAAAATGG
Organism: Yponomeuta sedellus; assembly: GCA_934045075.1. NCBI lineage: Eukaryota > Metazoa > Arthropoda > Insecta > Lepidoptera > Yponomeutidae > Yponomeuta > Yponomeuta sedellus. Next base: position 10,242,170 of record OW203743.1, read on the forward strand.
TGTGTATGTCCACTCTAGATTGAAAATTTCAACCACTGAATAAGATGAACATATCAGGCATTCAGGCAAGAGTATTGCTACTATAAATTTTACAAATGTGTAACATAATTAAAAATATTACTGCGGTCATGTTATAGTTCAAATTTACAGCCACTTCTACGAATATGGGGCAAGCATTCTACTGACCAAACTATCATAATTATTTATCAAGCATACAAAGCTGTGATATACATACCATTGGAATGCCTCCCGTAATAATAAAAATAGCATTGATAGTAGACAAATCTAATCAGAGTTAAATTGGTAAAGTTTAAATGTTCACCGTCTCATAAATAACAAATAGGTAGCTATTTGTTCTGACCAATGAAATGATTTCTTTTCAGAAATTGTCAGTAATTTCAGTTTTTTATCTATGCACATAATGCTTTATATCAAATTACAACTTTAAGTATATACCTATATTCAATATTAAATACCGTTTTTAATGATGATGAGACCTTAAGTTTTGCAATGTTGCCTTTATTATTACTATTTACTTATTCCAAGAACATGATCTTTTTTAACAGACATTGATTAATAAATTCAAATTAATTTATTTGTGGATCATAGGTAATTATTTTACATAATTGGTGGACAGTCTTAAATTACAGATCACTATGGTCCTACCAGTACATAGGCATACAAATATAATAAAGTTATTAAGAGGGTAAACAAGTTACAATGTGTCATTTAGAAAGTCTTCAATCCTATTTAGAGGCTAAAAATTTCACCCATGCCGGGATTTGATCCCGCAACCTCTGGCTATCCGTGCCAGCGCTCTACCAATTGAGCCAATGGGCGACTCACCGGCATCAGTGTAATTTCGAACCTCTTTACACTATTCTCTGTATTACGTACAGGCAGCGACATCTGGCTTAAGCAAATTGCATCACTTACAGCCCCGACTAACTACTTTGCAGTTAGGTTTTACATCGGAACGATATCACTGTACCCACATTATTTATATTTTTAATGCACTGACCCGTGCTAAGGACAAATTTAAAAAACCTATTTAGAGGCTAAAAATTTTTCACCCATGCCGGGATTCGATCCCGCAACCTCTGGCTATCCGTGCCAGCGCTCTATCAATTGAGCCAATGGGCGACTCACCGGCATCAGTGAAATTTCGAACCTCTTTACACTATTCAGTCCTTAGCACGGCACAGTGCATTAAAAATAAAAAGCATTACAGTCCTTAGCACGGGTCAGTGCATTAAAAATTAAAATAGTAAAGTAAAGATTTAGTTCTTTGTACAGTGTTGGTATCTTGTTAAAGATTATAGGCGCCATGCACAAAATACTTTTTCGCATGATAGTAGTTTTAGCTGGATAGTCTGGCTGTCACATTAACAATGATTGAATAGGTAGGTTTATAAATTTGTCCTGGTCTTTTAATGGCGAACATACTAGACTAGACCGTAGTAACTATTATCTAATCTGTGGTAAAAGTAAGCCACTCTGTAGTACTCATTTTCATTTTATATGTAGGCGTGCCATAAATGAATAAACACTAAATAAATACCTTTGATGTGTAAGTGTATATAATTATATTATTTCTTACACATGATTCTAATTGGTTAAGAATGATAACTCTTTCACGCTGTAAAATAAAATATTAAGTAATAAAAATCAGTTTCAATCACCATACTGATTACATCCTGGTGAGATTTGATTAGGTGTTATTTGAGTTGCGATCCCATAGACGAAATGTCAAATGTTATTGAGTACCACATTATGTACCTACTCAACTTTTTCTTTTATGGAACCTATATTATGTATGTCCCACTGCAGGGCACAGGCCTTCTTTCAGGAAGAGAGAATACTATGAGCTTAATTACCATGCGTAAGCACCGCGGACTCGAATCCCGGCATGTACCAATGACTTTGTTTTCTAAGTTATGTTCATTTGTAAATTTATAGTAGCAAAATACCACTCTCTTACTAGAAGGAAAATATCTTGAGAAAACCTTGAAATGGCCATACTAATCTTTTATATTCTCATTTTTATATTTTTACGGGTTCGATTCTCAGTATGGGCATGTAGGTACTAAGGACTTTTTTTCTAAAATATGTACATTTGTAAAGTTATTGTAACAATGCCATTCTCTAACATCAGTGAAGCAAAACATCGTGAGGAAAGTTGAGTATTCAAAAATTTAATATATATTTTTTAAATCAATGAACGTACCTATAGCTAACATTCGGTACCCATTTATAACTATAGCATTATACTTAACATAGTCACGGGTATCACGGGTGACGAGCTTATTAAGTTCGCGGCCATTTCAACGCTGCATAAACGTACCCGAGGTCTCTTATGGTTTTGGTATTAATTATTATTTTAACTGTTCTTTTTGTTTACCTACCTACTTGTTTTATTTGTCTTCAATCACTTACTGCATTAAAAAGAATATTTTCATAATTGAGTTTATAAGGCCAAGCTTTAAGGTCCAATTTTAAAATTGCTAAATTTTCACTCGGCTACACAATAAGATAAATGTAGGATAGCCTGCGCTTCAAATTCATACTACCGCCCGTTAAGACAGAGTTGGGGTAAAACCCAACGACGCTGTAGGATGAATCTGAAATGCAAGATTTAAAGAATTTGAACATTTTACATAGCACTTAACCTCACATTTTGCATCGATTAGTAAGTACACTCATTAGATTTAGATTGCCGCCCGTTAAAACAGGGTTGGGTAAAATCCAGCGAAGCGGTAAGATAAATCTCTGGTGTCATGTATTAAAAAAATTTACATGTAATATTTTTACTCAAGCTAACATTTTACATTTGTATGTATACTCATGAAGTAGGGTAGCGACATAGGCCCCTTCCGCATGCTGCGAAGCAACTATTCGCTCCATTCCTTGGCAATTGTCACCCATTATAACTCTTTCAATGTCTTTTGAATAGACTGTATGATTTGTATCATACAAACAAGGTTCACAGCAAATTTAATTCCACGAATAGGTGTGGCTAATGCTAGGCCTATGCTGAGATGCAGGCGAAGCACAGTACAGCCCAGTGCAGAGCAGCGCAGATTTCGTTCGAGGGGGGATCAGATACATATATTATAGCTCAGATACATATTTGTAATATAATTATAAAAAAAACTTCGATTCTCTTTTGTTTTTTCTGAATGTAGTCATTTGTTTACTTTGTGTCGAAAATGGATAAAAAAGAAGTGCGAGCCGTTCATTGCGATTTGGAAGCAACATTAGGAGACTCTGCTCTACCGTATTCCACTGTCGCAAGGTGGGCTTCTCAATTTCGAGTAGGGAGAACAAACATCATTGCGGCCGTCCATCGACGTCAGTCACCCAAGAAAATGTTGCGAAAGTCGAGAACATTGTATTGAGCGATAGAAGAGTTACCATCCGATACTTAATTCAAGAAACAGGCATTTCATATGGAAGTATTCAATCCATATTCTATCTTTGAATATAAGAAAAGTCTCCGCAATATGGGTGCCGAGAATGTTAACCGAAAGTCAGAACAAAAATCGACTTTACATTACGAAGATATTATTGTAGAAAAATAAATCCGTCAGTTATAATTTACTATTCCGCAATCTCTTTCTGAATACGAATGAATCCGATTTGAAATCATTAATGATTAACTTACAATTAAAAATAAACAAATGCTTAAAAAAATTAAAAAAAATATTCCTCTAAAAACTCAACAGCACTCCCCAACTCCCCAGCCGAGGTTCGTACCCGGGACCTCTTGCGTGGCAGGCAGATGCACTACCGCTGCGCCACAGAGGTCTTCAATAATCTCCAATCACTCCTCTTTACCACATATGTTATTTTAAGAATGTAAGACCGATAATACTATATGTCCACAGCGCATACTTTAGCTAAGTTGTGAAGTAAGCACGAGCCACGAAGGATCCCGCCGCGGCGAGGCCGAAGGCCGAGCTTCGTCCAGGCCGAGGCCGAAGGCCGAGACCATACATGTTCCCACGCAACAATTCACTACAATAAGTGTCTAGCGAGGCCCTAGGCCGAGCGCCGCGGAGAGCGCAGCTCGGAGCGGCTGGGGGTTGGCGCGCGTAAGCGCGCAGGGGGCTCGCCCCCTAGTTATATATATATAAAGCTACAATCCGATATACTCACTGACTGATCTAACATCCATACGTTTTCTCGGAAACGGTAAGATTTTGACGAAAATGATGTATGAGAAAGTTGTAGGAAATGTATGAATTACAGCCATCCTATGAAGCCGATTTTTGAATTTCGAACGCGTTCCACTACGCGAGGGTGCTAACTCTGTAGTTTACCGGCCGATTTGGATGAAATTTTGATAGAATGGTGATATAGTGATCCGATTGAAAAAAAAAATTTTGGTTGTTCGAAATTCAAAATGGCGGCACAGATATAGCCGACCGAAAAATCGACCTTTGCGCAAAAAAGTCGGCAGCCAACTGGGCATATGCTGGAGATATGCCGTAAACGGCATCGCGTTGCCAAAGGACCCAGGTATATGAGAAAAATCCGACATCTTGGAATTTCAAGATGGCGGCCGAGATATTGATGATTGAAAATGACAAATTTTTGTATGGAGATTTAGTACTAAAATTGACTTTTCAACAGAGAAATGGGACAAACTTGCGAGGCCGGAGGCCGAGCTCCGCGAAGCGGGCACAAAAAGTTCTGCCGCGGCGAGGCCGAAGGCCGAGCTCCGTTTAGGCCGAGGCCGAAGGCCGAGACGATTCAAGTTATAGCGCTTAAGCACTAGCGCAAAAGCAAAAAGGGACAAACTTGCGAGGCCGGAGGCCGAGCTCCGCGGAGCGGGCACGAGGAACTCCGCCGCGGCGAGGCCAAAGGCCGAGCTCCGTTTAGGCCGAGGCCGAAGGCCGAGACCATTCAGGTTATGGCGCACAAGTACCAGCGCAAAAGCAAAATGGGACAAACTTGCGAGGCCGGAGGCCGAGCTCCGCGAAGCGGGCACGAGGAACCCCGCCGCGGCGAGGCCGAAGGCCGAGCTCCGTCCAGGCCGAGGCCGAAGGCCGAGACCGTTCAATTTACGGTGCATAAGTACCAGCGCAAGAGCAAAGAGGGACAAACTTGCGAGGCCGGAGGCCGAGCTCCGCGGAGCGGGCACGAGGAACCCCGCCGCGGCGAGGCCGAAGGCCGAGCTCCGTCCAGGCCGAGGCCGAAGGCCGAGACCATACATGTTCCCATGCAACAATTCACTACAATAAGTGTCTAGCGAGGCCCTAGGCCGAGCGCCGCGGAGAGCGGAGCTCGGAGCGGCTGGGGGTTGGCGCGCGTAAGCGCGCAGGGGGCTCGCCCCCTAGTATTATTATTATGTGGGCATTACTTTAGTGCCAATTTTAGCACAACTTTATAATATTTCTCTCGTTCAATCCAAACCTGTGTTATGTGATGTGTAAATAAACATTAGGTAGGTAACTATCTATATCCATTCTCTTGGTATTTGTGGTGAGCTTTAGTGAATACTAATATCCACATATATTCATACAAATGAATTGCGAACTGGCTAATTAGTTGGCATCCGCCCAACTGTCATGTACATGCACATTTCAGCTAAATATTGAAAGTCTGAACTCCTGTGGATTTGTTTAACCACAGGGTGATGTTTATTTTCATCTTTTATACTCGGAAGGTAGTGTTGTTTTGATCTGATCATTGGGTGGAAAATGCTGCATAGAAAGGGAAAAACTCATTCAAATTACTTCACACCTAAGGGGCCCTACTCTACTAGTATTGTAAAGAGGTTCGAAATTTCACTGATGCCGATAGTTGCCCATTAGCTCAGTTGGGAGAGCGCTGGCACGGTAAGCCAGAGGTTGCGGATTCAAGTCCCGGCATGTGTCGAATTTTTAGCCTCTAAATAGGTTTTTAAAATTTCAAAATAATCAAAGTTACGAGTAAGTGTAATATAGGGCATGAATATCGCAACATTCAACTAACAGGCTCATATGAATGCAAATTTCATCATCATCAGCCCACCGCTGCCCACTGCTGGGTGTAGGCTTTTTCCACCAAATGTCATCTCTCATGGTCTATTGCCATCCGCATCCACAGACCCAGTACATATTTACGTTGTAGATGATTCCGCCAATTTGCACGATATGCTCATTTTTTTACTATTTGGGACGATAAGAATGTTGTACAGTACTACACATCATAAAAGTCTCTTCGGGAATCCACGTTCGCGCAGACTAGGAAGAAGTGTAACGAAAGTACCCGAAGTTATAAGTACATTCAACATGATCTTTAACCGATACGGTTAAGGTGCAGAATTGATTGCCGCAGTAGCGCTACCTATTTCGCTCACGCTAATATTGCCAAACGAACCTGCATCGATGGCGTTGAATCAACCAATAGCAACAAAGACTGCCTGTTTTTATATGTGCTTTGTAATGCATTATTACATTTGTTTAATCACTAGTTTTCCTAAATAATAAATAAACAATAAAACGACAAATACGTAACATTTACAAGGGAAAAATTTACAATTAGGAAGAAATTTGAAAGACGGCTAGCCAGTAAAAAAATAAAATTGTTACATACCTAATAATAATAAACATAAAATCTAGATAAGTAATGCGTAAATTTTATATTGTTAATTGCACTACGGTCTACTAATCTTGTCTCCAAAACTTAGGTAAGCTGTTAGATAATGCTTAGTAGCATTAACCTCGCCTATTTGCAAAATCCATACGCTATAAATAATTTTGATAATAATGATATACTTAGTTGCATGTTAAACCAGTCGAATCGTGATTATTTATTAGGTAAAACGTTAAATACCTTATTTTCCGACGTTTCGGCAGCAGTATAGTTGCCGTGGTCGGGAAATAAGGTAAATACGTTTTACCTAATAAATAATCGCGATCAGGGCCGTTTAATATATAACTACGTATGAGTAGATCAGGGCCGTTTAATATATAACTACGTATGAGTATCGCGAAACATTAAAAAATAAAAATAATATACTTATTGGATCCAGAAAATAACCGTACCTATTTTAGCCATATTTCAGAAATTTCTCAGTAACAGGATAAGCGTAAGCTTTTGCTTGGCAACTCCCAAAGCACCGTGGTTTCGAGCACACATTGATTGAATCTCGGCAGAAATTATTTTAACATCTCGTGGGAGCGCGAGTCGATATTCTTGTAGTCAACCTTCATTTTGGATGTAGAGCAAAATACGCAGTTCACCAGAGTACCTACTTCATTAATACGTGTCCTAGAGGGCGTCACACACGGCGAAGATACGATATTTTATCTTCAGAGATCTTCAGTACAATTTCGAGTATTGAAATAGTAGATTGTTAACCGATGGTAGAAAGAATCAATTCCCGAGGTATTTAGACTATAGTCCGAGTAGGAATTGATTATTTTACCCGTGTTAAGCACTCTACTTTTTATTTCGAACATGAGGAAAATAAAAACTCATTTTTAATATTCAAATCTTAGCATAAAAGGTTATTACCAATTTTTTTGAATTCCGTCACAGATACAGATTAGTATCCCGCCTTTTAAATTTTAAATATGGAACTCACCGCGTAATTGTTGCGGCTTGTCTCGCTCAAAAAAGTTTGCGCTAAGTTAACACTGGCTGTATAGAAACTCGGCGTTTTTTTTTTACGTAAATCTCTTCACAGCTGTCAGTAGTTCTATTTTTAAAGTTCATTCTGGCCCTCAGGTGGGAAATAATTTGAATAAGTTTTTTCCGCTCTATGGAGGGAAGCAGCATTTTACACCCAATAATCGGATCAAAACAACACTACTTTCCGAGAATGAGAAATGAAAAAGTATTTTTCCAATAGAATTTATAAAGTGCTAGGCGGAGACTGGCGTTATCTTGTATGACGGTCTATGGAATTGTATAGCGAGTGATATTGTATTTTAAGATCCATCTCGGTGAACTCGAAACAGATGAGGAAAGAAAAGAGCGTGAGGCCACAAGAAGATTGGATATAATTAGGAATCTAGTTCCAAGACTAAGGGTTGTAATGCATTCAACAAGTTTTCAATCTATAAGACTGTTCAACGCCTTACCCACTGAGTTAAAAAAATTGGCATATCATAAAAGTTTTAAAATGAAACTGAAATCGTACTTACTGCAAAAGAATATGTATAGCATTAAAGAATTGTCTACAGGAATAAATTAAATAGTGAACTTGTATAAATGTAAATAAATTATATTATTGAATCTGTATAAATGTAAATAATTTTAATCATTAACATATTTTTATAACTATCTCACAAATTCTATCACACAGTTAATTAAGTTAGTTTAAGATCCTTTTATTTCACATACGATTAAAATTGTTATTGAATAAATGAAATGAAATGAAATGAAATGATCGTTGTACCACGATCACACCACCTTCTACAGCTGCTCTTCCACCGTGCAAGCAGTCCGTCTCTGGAATAGTCTGCCGGTGGAAGTACGGAGAGCCAAGTCCCTACCCATTTTTAAAACTATGGTAAAGGAATTCTATCTCGCTAGTGTTATGTAAAACTTGCTGTTATTTGTAGTACTGTCCTGCTATTGTTAGTATTTTATTTATGTCCTCTACATATATTGTTATGCCTATAAACGTTTGTATTTATACAAAATATATATTTTTATATCACATTCTATTTATGTAAGTATATCATTATTTGTATGTATCTGTTTAGGGTTAGTATAATTAGTTTAAGCATATTTTATTCAATGTATCTGAAATATTTTGATTTATTTGTACATCTACTTCCTTCCCCAATATATTGCTCCAGTCCATCCAAAAGGTTGTCTGGAAGAGATCACTTTTAGTGATAAGGCCGCCGTCTGTACTCTTAGGTTAAAAAATACCTGTGTAATTTCCTTTTTTATGTACAATAAAGTGTTCTCTATCTGTCTGTCTGTCTGTCTGTCTGTCTGTCTGTCTGTCTGTCTGTCTGTCTGTCTGTCTGTCTGTCTGTCTGTCTGTCTGTCTGTCTGTCTGTCTGTCTGTCTGTCTGTCTGTCTGTCTGTCTGTCTGTCTGTCTGTCTGTCTGTCTGTCTGTCTGTCTGTCTGTCTGTCTGTCTGTCTGTCTGTCTGTCTGTCTGTCTGTCTGTCTGTCTGTCTGTCTGTCTGTCTGTCTGTCTGTCTGTCTGTCTGTCTGTCTGTCTGTCTGTCTGTCTGTCTGTCTGTCTGTCTGTCTGTCTGTCTGTCTGTCTGTCTGTCTGTCTGTCTGTCTGTCTGTCTGTCTGTCTGTCTGTCTGTCTGTCTGTCTGTCTGTCTGTCTGTCTGTCTGTCTGTCTGTCTGTCTGTCTGTCTGTCTGTCTGTCTGTCTGTCTGTCTGTCTGTCTGTCTGTCTGTCTGTCTGTCTGTCTGTCTGTCTGTCTGTCTGTCTGTCTGTCTGTCTGTCTGTCTGTCTGTCTGTCTGTCTGTCTGTCTGTCTGTCTGTCTGTCTGTCTGTCTGTCTGTCTGTCTGTCTGTCTGTCTGTCTGTCTGTCTGTCTGTCTGTCTGTCTGTCTGTCTGTCTGTCTGTCTGTCTGTCTGTCTGTCTGTCTGTCTGTCTGTCTGTCTGTCTGTCTGTCTGTCTGTCTGTCTGTCTGTCTGTCTGTCTGTCTGTCTGTCTGTCTGTCTGTCTGTCTGTCTGTCTGTCTGTCTGTCTGTCTGTCTGTCTGTCTGTCTGTCTGTCTGTCTGTCTGTCTGTCTGTCTGTCTGTCTGTCTGTCTGTCTGTCTGTCTGTCTGTCTGTCTGTCTGTCTGTCTGTCTGTCTGTCTGTCTGTCTGTCTGTCTGTCTGTCTGTCTGTCTGTCTGTCTGTCTGTCTGTCTGTCTGTCTGTCTGTCTGTCTGTCTGTCTGTCTGTCTGTCTGTCTGTCTGTCTGTCTGTCTGTCTGTCTGTCTGTCTGTCTGTCTGTCTGTCTGTCTGTCTGTCTGTCTGTCTGTCTGTCTGTCTGTCTGTCTGTCTGTCTGTCTGTCTGTCTGTCTGTCTGTCTGTCTGTCTGTCTGTCTGTCTGTCTGTCTGTCTGTCTGTCTGTCTGTCTGTCTGTCTGTCTGTCTGTCTGTCTGTCTGTCTGTCTGTCTGTCTGTCTGTCTGTCTGTCTGTCTGTCTGTCTGTCTGTCTGTCTGTCTGTCTGTCTGTCTGTCTGTCTGTCTGTCTGTCTGTCTGTCTGTCTGTCTGTCTGTCTGTCTGTCTGTCTGTCTGTCTGTCTGTCTGTCTGTCTGTCTGTCTGTCTGTCTGTCTGTCTGTCTGTCTGTCTGTCTGTCTGTCTGTCTGTCTGTCTGTCTGTCTGTCTGTCTGTCTGTCTGTCTGTCTGTCTGTCTGTCTGTCTGTCTGTCTGTCTGTCTGTCTGTCTGTCTGTCTGTCTGTCTGTCTGTCTGTCTGTCTGTCTGTCTGTCTGTCTGTCTGTCTGTCTGTCTGTCTGTCTGTCTGTCTGTCTGTCTGTCTGTCTGTCTGTCTGTCTGTCTGTCTGTCTGTCTGTCTGTCTGTCTGTCTGTCTGTCTGTCTGTCTGTCTGTCTGTCTGTCTGTCTGTCTGTCTGTCTGTCTGTCTGTCTGTCTGTCTGTCTGTCTGTCTGTCTGTCTGTCTGTCTGTCTGTCTGTCTGTCTGTCTGTCTGTCTGTCTGTCTGTCTGTCTGTCTGTCTGTCTGTCTGTCTGTCTGTCTGTCTGTCTGTCTGTCTGTCTGTCTGTCTGTCTGTCTGTCTGTCTGTCTGTCTGTCTGTCTGTCTGTCTGTCTGTCTGTCTGTCTGTCTGTCTGTCTGTCTGTCTGTCTGTCTGTCTGTCTGTCTGTCTGTCTGTCTGTCTGTCTGTCTGTCTGTCTGTCTGTCTGTCTGTCTGTCTGTCTGTCTGTCTGTCTGTCTGTCTGTCTGTCTGTCTGTCTGTCTGTCTGTCTGTCTGTCTGTCTGTCTGTCTGTCTGTCTGTCTGTCTGTCTGTCTGTCTGTCTGTCTGTCTGTCTGTCTGTCTGTCTGTCTGTCTGTCTGTCTGTCTGTCTGTCTGTCTGTCTGTCTGTCTGTCTGTCTGTCTGTCTGTCTGTCTGTCTGTCTGTCTGTCTGTCTGTCTGTCTGTCTGTCTGTCTGTCTGTCTGTCTGTCTGTCTGTCTGTCTGTCTGTCTGTCTGTCTGTCTGTCTGTCTGTCTGTCTGTCTGTCTGTCTGTCTGTCTGTCTGTCTGTCTGTCTGTCTGTCTGTCTGTCTGTCTGTCTGTCTGTCTGTCTGTCTGTCTGTCTGTCTGTCTGTCTGTCTGTCTGTCTGTCTGTCTGTCTGTCTGTCTGTCTGTCTGTCTGTCTGTCTGTCTGTCTGTCTGTCTGTCTGTCTGTCTGTCTGTCTGTCTGTCTGTCTGTCTGTCTGTCTGTCTGTCTGTCTGTCTGTCTGTCTGTCTGTCTGTCTGTCTGTCTGTCTGTCTGTCTGTCTGTCTGTCTGTCTGTCTGTCTGTCTGTCTGTCTGTCTGTCTGTCTGTCTGTCTGTCTGTCTGTCTGTCTGTCTGTCTGTCTGTCTGTCTGTCTGTCTGTCTGTCTGTCTGTCTGTCTGTCTGTCTGTCTGTCTGTCTGTCTGTCTGTCTGTCTGTCTGTCTGTCTGTCTGTCTGTCTGTCTGTCTGTCTGTCTGTCTGTCTGTCTGTCTGTCTGTCTGTCTGTCTGTCTGTCTGTCTGTCTGTCTGTCTGTCTGTCTGTCTGTCTGTCTGTCTGTCTGTCTGTCTGTCTGTCTGTCTGTCTGTCTGTCTGTCTGTCTGTCTGTCTGTCTGTCTGTCTGTCTGTCTGTCTGTCTGTCTGTCTGTCTGTCTGTCTGTCTGTCTGTCTGTCTGTCTGTCTGTCTGTCTGTCTGTCTGTCTGTCTGTCTGTCTGTCTGTCTGTCTGTCTGTCTGTCTGTCTGTCTGTCTGTCTGTCTGTCTGTCTGTCTGTCTGTCTGTCTGTCTGTCTGTCTGTCTGTCTGTCTGTCTGTCTGTCTGTCTGTCTGTCTGTCTGTCTGTCTGTCTGTCTGTCTGTCTGTCTGTCTGTCTGTCTGTCTGTCTGTCTGTCTGTCTGTCTGTCTGTCTGTCTGTCTGTCTGTCTGTCTGTCTGTCTGTCTGTCTGTCTGTCTGTCTGTCTGTCTGTCTGTCTGTCTGTCTGTCTGTCTGTCTGTCTGTCTGTCTGTCTGTCTGTCTGTCTGTCTGTCTGTCTGTCTGTCTGTCTGTCTGTCTGTCTGTCTGTCTGTCTGTCTGTCTGTCTGTCTGTCTGTCTGTCTGTCTGTCTGTCTGTCTGTCTGTCTGTCTGTCTGTCATGTAGGAACCAAGGTTATGTTGGAACCAAGCTTTACTTTTTCTATTTTTTGGTCTAAGAGCCATTTATTGCATTTATAGTTTCGGTGATACAATTGAGATATCGATACACTATGCTCCGTCAGCAGTTAAGCTATGTGTTTTATTTCTTTAGAAAGCGGTTATACCAAAATACTTAGCTTTAAAGAAATAAACATTCCACAAATACCAATTGACAATATTTTTCGATACGAAATATATTTCGGTACTAAGATATATAGATACTATTTTAGAATTTCTCTAAAATAGTATCTATATCTCTTAGTCAGTTCTCACCTTTTCGCCGGTTTGGCAGCAATCAGGTTTTGGGATTAGGTGCTTTTTAGTTTGTTTCTAGATTACAGGTCTCTGTAAGCATAACATTCCATGCCTCTAAATTCCGCCGAAAGAAACTAGGTTAGAAAAATCAGTGCGTAAAATAACTGTGAAGATTTTCCTTTCCATCCTGTTACATAAGTAAGTAGTGAAGATATTGAACGTCATTAATATCAATTTGGCAAAAGTGTCGACGGAGTGAGTTGCGTAGATGCCACGCAGGCGATATAGAGGCCACGAAGTGGGCTGTTACAACACAGATGTAGAGGCCAAGAAATGAGCTGCTAAAAAGGCTGTTATAACACAGCTATAGAGGCCATGTAATAGGCCGTTAAAACACAAATATACAGGACATGAAATAAGCTTTCACAACACAACGCGTAGATGCCATGAAATAGGCTTTTATAACACATATGGAGACCATGAAATAAGCTGTTATGTCACAAATATATAGGCCATGACATAGGCTTTTATACACATACGTACATACATGCATTTTATACGCATACATAGAGGCCATAAAATTGGTTTTTATAACACAGATAATAGAGACCATGAAATAGGCTTTTATAACACAGATATGGAGAACATGAAATAGGCTGTTACAACACAAATATACAGGCCATGAAATAGGCTGATACTACATAGATATAAAGGCCATAAAATAGGCTGTTGTAACACAAATATACAGGCCATGAAATAACCTGTCAGAACACAACGCATAGAAGCTATGAAATAGGCTTTTATAACACAGATATGTGAAATAAGACTATGAAATAAGCTGTTATACGTATAAAAACTGTTTTAATTAAGCTGTTATAACACAAATATACAGACCACAAAATAGGCTGTTACAACACAGATATAGAGGCCATGAAATAGTCCGTTGCAACACAAATATACAGGACATGAAATAAGCTGTTAGAACACATACATAGAGGCCATACAATAGGTTGTTACAACACAGATATTGACGCCATGAAGTAGACATTTATGACAATATACGGCAATGAAATAGTCATAGCGGTCATGAAATAAACTTTCATAACCCAGATGTATATTTCGTAACTTTAGTTCAAAATATACTAAAGGTATGAGACAACAACACCCAGAAAGAACGGGGTGGAGGGTGTGACATCTATACAACCCATCGCGTCTTATCCACGCCCTCGTCCCAAGTCCTTCCTTTGTTTTATATGAGTTCGTTCTCGCTTTTCGCCAAGTTAGTGGCACTCAAGCCAAGTCTCCATTAAGAAGCAAGTTTCACTTAAGACATTAAGCCAGTACGCCCAAGGGTGTTGTAATTGATTGGTAATTTTATTTATTGCGCGGTACTCACGGTAGGCAAGTAAATATTATTTGGACGCCTTTCATTTACTAATTAATTAGGCTTTGTGAGCATAGTAAAGTTATAGCTGTTTTTTTCTTTCTTTTTGATGGCTAGACTTAATGACTGTCTACTGGCTTTTAACTTTTTCTTGACTAAGGTATTTTTTTCTCTAGTAACACCACAAGAAGTAAATTTTTCGTTATTGATACGTTAAATCTATATGAGTAAGCAAAACCTGTTAATTATTTTATTTATTTTATATATGAAACAGATCACACCCAATAAACGATATCATTATGAGTAAAGCTATGACATATGTACCAAGTTGTGATTTAAAGCTAAAAAACAATCACATTTCGCGATGTATTTCGACAGTAGTTCGACAACTGATGTAATTGGTTTAAGATGACTTAAAAGACGATGGTCAGAGTGGTGTTTTTTTCCCGTTGACTTTTTCTTCACTACATTGCGGCCCAAAGGCAGCGGCTTACACTTTAAATTTTACATTGACATTCGGAAAACAGAATGTACATTCCTTACATTCAAATAAATTTATTTGATTTAATTTGTTGTGTGCCTACACACGATATCGCCACATGTAATTATTTTTTCATTATTTTTTTCGTTACCTTGACTTTAGAAACTACTAGATGATTTAAATCACGGCTTGCCTACTGTGGAAGAATATTCATGTATGAAAGTAATTATATTGCACTACATTAACGGACAAATTATGTCCCAACCTACCGTCAAATTCCATTAAAAGCTTCAAAATGTAATTTCAGCACTACATCCAACTCTAAATACACACTTGTTCCCTTTGTAATAAAGATCAGTTTGCAGTTTTCGCGCTGTCAGATTTCCCATGTTTCTGTTTGGAGTAAAGTATACAGTTTAATTCAATCATAACTTTACCGCACAGTTGACGAAGTTTGACTAAGCGCAAATGCATGCAGCTGTTCGTCGCTTATAGTTGTAATTTTTTGTGTAACCTTGTATAGGTTGTACACTTCCGAAGACTTTACAAAACACTTGATAAGCGCGCAAACGAAGTTTGCGTTTCCAATAGCTAGGTACAGAAAAACGATATTTTTTAATTAGTGTTGCTAGCTTAAAATGAAGAGTGTGTTCAGAAACAATTTTATTAACAAAATATTTTGTTTTTTATGAAAACCATCGACATAAATGACAGAATAGAAGGTACATTGTACAATATAGAAGCAGAGAGTCATTAAAAGGTTTTCACTTATAGTGAAATAAATTGGTTTCTTAATTACTGCTATTTTATTTTATTATTACTGTTTGCGATACTGATGTGTGGGTGGTCATCGCTTAATCCTTTTCATTTATTGAAACATTTACGCCCTTTAGAAGTAAAACTATTATATTTAAGAAAGTTTCAGAGAGTTTAGATTTTTTATTATTATTTTTTTAAACATACGTTCTAATTTCTAGTAAACATAGCACCTGTGTAAGATATTTGAGTGTATAAAATGTTCACATACGTCAGCGCTTCAAATTCCCAATTCGCGGCAGGCAGTAATGGCGTTTCCTATTGCAACACAATTTGGCTTTCAGAGTGCACCTATGAAGCTGAATGATTGAAATTAATGCAGTTTGTGGAAGTAAATAATGTCTTAAAAAACTCACTGAAACTTTCTTAAATATAATGACGAAGAAAATGTTTCAACATATAAAAAGAATTACGCCTCAAAGTCGTAAATTCAACAGTCTACCTTTATATTTTTGTTCTTATATCCGAATGTTGAATGGAATTTACTTACTTGATTATTGTTATTATGTTGTATTGGACTCGTTCTGGAAATATTTTAAATGTTATTATTGTTATTATATCGATCGAGTCGTAACAGAGTACGGTGTAAAGAACGACATGCTTTTAACTGTACAAAGTACGTCTTTTCTTTTTCTTTTCAGAGATCTTTTTTTGTATAGTAAAAATATTGACCTATTTCAACTTCGCAGACATGAAACCCTTATCATGTAACGTAACTATTGCTAAGATATTCTAAGCGTAAATCCTATTCCGAGCCAAACCCCGAAATAATCCGAATTTAGTACTTTGTCGGCCGAAAGTCCTACGCTGAGGTCTATAAAGTTGTATCTCTATGTGGCAGTACCAGCATGCTTCTCTGCTTAACTATTTATTTTCTCAATATATTTTAAGTAATGTGTCTATAGTAGAATCTCTTTCTCCATTTCTAGAGCTCTGTATTATATGATGATCATGATATCAACCCTTTGTATGTCCCCACTACTGAGGCACGGGCCTCTTCCTGCATCGCAGGAAGGTTAGGCCAGACTCCACCACGGAGGCCAAGTCCGGGCTGGTGAAGGATTGTGAGACAGTAGCAGGTCTTACTGTCACATGTTATAAAGCCCTATAAGCTTACCGACTGCCATTACATGACAGCCGGCACCAAAAAGTAAATTAATAGCTACGATCGGAACCAGGTCCGTACAAGTAATTTAAAAGCCTCGTATGGAAACATTTCTGAAACTCTGGTTCTGTAGACGGTCGAAGGGGGCTTAACGTACCTTGCGAATCATGGAAGCGCTCGAAAAAAATGACCCATCTATCATGGTCACCCATCCAGCGCCTGACCGCCCCTGTTGTTGCTTAACCCTAGTGATTGATTCCAATCACTCGGTTCCACTTGTCAGTGGAATCAATCACACACTTTTGTGAGTGTGTATGGCAACGAGCGCTTATTTTTATTAGATAATCACAAAACAATTAAGGATACCCACTCATGACAATATTTAAAAACATCATGTGTTTGTATTGGATTCTTTCCGTAGTATTAAGTTTTACAATGTGTTTTCGTTTGTAAAATTTAATTTAATGTTTTTAAATCTGATTTAAGTACTGTTTAACATGTCAGACATGTTTTAATCTGACATTTTAATATTTATAGTATTGGCGGTACAAAGTTCGCTGGATCAGATAGTTATCCAGCTGACCCAGCGAACTTTGTATCGCCTACCATCGATTCTTTAATTTCTTTCTCTCCGTAAACCATCCTCGTACTTCAAGGAATATTCTAAAAAAAGAATTAACAAAATCGGTTCAAAAACCTATTTAGAGGCTAAAAATTTCACCCATGCCGGGATTCGAACCCGCAACCTCTGGCTATCCGTGCCAGCGCTCTACCAATTGAGCCGATGGGCGACTCACGGCATCAGTGAAATTTCGAACCTCTTTACACTATTCTCTGTATTACGTACAGGCAGCGACATCTGACTTAAGCAAATTGCATCACTTACAGCCCCGACCACCTACTTTGCAGTTAGGTTTAACATCGGAACGATATCACTGTACCCACATGATTACACTATTTTTATTTTTAATGCACTAACCCGTGCTAAGGAACAAATTTAAAAACCTATTTAGAGGCTAAAAATTACGTAATACAGAGAATATTGTAAAGAGGTTCGAAATTTCACTGATGCCGTGAGTCGCCCATTGGCTCAATTGGTAGAGCGCTGGTACGGATAGCCAGAGGTTGCGGGTTCGAATCCCGGCATGGGTGAAATTTTTAGCCTCTAAATAGGTTTTTAAATAAGTCTCATTTTAAACCGCATTTTTCAGCCAACGAAGTATTTATGTTTATATTTGTATTTGTAACAATATAATTTTGAAAAATCAAACCTGCCAGCTGGTTCCTTTACTTATGTGCAATATTGTATGCAGTGTGGTGCTCTGCTGTGTGGTGTCGGTCTAGAGAATAGCACCAATCCAAATTCTTCCCGCGGGTGTCGTAAAAGGCGACTAAGGGATACGAACCAGGGGGTGGGCAGCAGCACCCCCTGCAGTACAATTCCACCAAACTGCGATCCCCAACCCGCATGCCCAGCGTAGGGAATATAGGCATTACCCCCCAATGATGGCACAACGTTGCGCTATGGCGCTCATTAGGGGAAGGCTATGTCCAGCAGTGGACTAATATAGCCTGAAGAAGTAAGTAAGAAGTAGTAACTTTGTTAAACAGAGATATTGGTAATGTTTTGGGTTGTTTCTATGGAACTGAACCGTTTTTTTTTCATTCTTAATAGGTATTGTCAGGAATTTTTTTCCGTGTCATAATTTCGATCATCAAATCACACCACATTACATTGAGTGGGAAAGTCGATAAACCGCGGGTAACTCCGCGGGGCACAGCTAGACACATCACACTTCACACTTTTATATTCTACAGGGAAAAATTTGCGAGTGTATATGTTTACACTATTTTTATTTTTAATGCACTAACCCGTGCTAAGGAACAAATTTAAAAACCTATTTAGAGGCTAAAAATTTCACCCATGCCGGGATTCGAACCCGCAACCTCTGGCTATCCGTACCAGCGCTCTACCAATTGAGCCAATGGGCGACTCACGGCATCAGTGAAATTTCGAACCTCTTTACAATATTCTCTGTATTACGTACAGGCAGCAACATCTGACTTAAGCAAATTGCATTACTTACAGTGTATATGTTTGTTACTTCACGCCTGGAGCGATTTTAGTAAAATTCTGTGTGGAGTTTGACTGTTATTATATTATGTCATATTTTTTTTCTTACTCTTTCACTGTCCGAGCTGCGCAACTTCGGAACAAGTTTCCTAACTACATTCAAGAGTGTCCATCCGTATATTCTTTCAAGAAGAGGTTGAGAGAGCACTATCTTTCTAACATCACATAGTTAATAGGTTTATGTATGTATACCTATATTTATATGTAAGTGCATTATCGTATTATTACTTATTAATATAGTTATAAATATTTCTCCCCTCCTCCCGCTATCTTAATTTAAAGAATATTATCAGTTAGCCTTTCTAATTATTAATTATAATATTTGTATACCATATTATGGTGCTACACGCGTGTCCATAACAATGCATCTTATAAAATCTACAAGTACCGTGTTTGCTGACAAATAAAGACTTGAAATTTGAATTATTATTATGATAGATCATATTGTAGAAGCGCTCGTGGCCTAGTCAAACCGAATGATTGGAATCAATCACTTGAGTCAAGCAACAACAGGCGCGGTCAGTCGCACGATGGGTGACCGTCCCGTGACTACCGCTAGTGGCATTTTTCCGAGCGCTTCCGTGCTTCGCAAGGCACGTTAAGCCATTGGTGCCGGCTGTCATGTAATGGCAGTCGTCATGCCATGTCAGAGGCCTTATGGGCGGCTTGATAACTTCTGACAATAAGGCCCGCCACCGTCTTACAATCCTCCACCAACCCGGACTTGGCCCCCGTGGTGATGTATGACCTAACCTTCCTGCGATGCAGGAAGAGACCCGTGCCCCAGCAGGGGGGACGTACAAGGGTTGATAACGATATTGTATAGAAACCGCGCGCTCGCCCTGTCTCTTCTGTGTGGACTTCTTCCCAACCCTTCAGTACGTTTTGTATGAAAGTTATTTTGCTCGCCTTTTAAACGTCCTTCTGTGTATTAAAATGTGACAATTACTTTGCTAAATTTTGCCAAAAATCCCAGAAGCACCATGCGGTTAGTCAATGCACCGCCCTCCCTCCCACTTTTTCACGCAGAATTAAGACACGAACACGCTACCACCGACACCAATACTTGTATGAGAAAATACGCGACGCGTTTCGCCTCTAAAACGAGGCATCCTCAGGCTCACAAGTGGCCTTCTGTGTGGCCACTGGCTGTGTTATAATCATGCTACATCTGCCTTAAAAGGGTCGCTTCGGCGATACCTCAAAATGTCCAAGTTTCGTAAAAATGTCACGTCCTCACTTAACGGGCTCCTCTAGATTATCAGGGCTTTCATTAATCATGACATGACGCGGACTTTTTCAGACACAAATCGCTCCTGCGATAGAGTAGAGATTAAGTAACTACCTGTAATATAGTGACAGAAATTCGTTTGTCGTACTGCCTCGATGGTCTGGCGGTTAACAGGTTTGACTACTGAAACAGGGGACGTCGGTTCGATTCGATTAGTATAAGTGGGCTCAGTCTGGGTGTATTTAAATGTTTGTAATGTCCTTGCATGGTTACCATAGCATAGGGTATCCTAATTTGAGATCAGGGAAGGGGAGTCTCCAAAATGCAAAGTTATTCAATAGAGTCATATTAGTCCGGTAATGGTCGTTTCATTCACACTATCCGTTAGTAACCAATCGCATTGCAATGGTATAACCCGTGCTACTTAACTCGGCGCCTCTCGCGTTTTGATCTTATTTGCGAGAGAAGAGATTTAATTTGTGGGGGTTATAAGGACTTACCTGGTTATATCCCTGATTGTACCTCTGGATAAGCGCTCGGGGTCTAGTGGAACCTAGTGATTGGAATAAATCACTTGTGTTCAGCAACAACAGGCGCGGTCAGATGCTGGATGACAGTCCCGTGACTACCGCTAATGGCATTTTTTCAGAGCGCTTCCCAGCTCCGCAAGGCATGTTAAACCTCTGGTGCCGCCTGTCATGTAACGGCAGTCATTAAGCCAAGTCAGACGCCTTATTGGGCGGCTTGATAACTTCTGACAGTAAGGCCCGGCACTATCTTACAATCCTCGGACTTGGCCCCCATAGTGGAGTATGGCCTAACTTCCTGCGATGCAGGAAGAGAGCCGTGCCCCAGTAGTGTAGACATACAAGGGTTGATATCGAATCGAATACTATGCTTACACTACACAATAATGTTGACCACAAAACCAAAACCGTAATATAAAGACAGCTTTACAAGTGCATTCGTTCCGATGTATTTATTGTAGTGGCGTTGATGGCCACATTCGGAAATGGCTATGCCGCTGATTTAACAAATTAATTGTGCACAATCCAATAAAGTCAATGCTTGAAGCGTTTCCCTTTCAATTTATTGCTGCAAGGGGCGTTCAAAATGCAAATGGAGTTCAATTTCGCAGTTGGACATTTGACGATGTGCCTACCGTTTGTGATGGCCTATCAAATGTGAAAAAAAGGGTTCCGGATAAAAGTAACGCAGGTACTCGGGGCTGCAAGTAATGCAAATTACTTCAGCCAGATGTCGCTGCCTGTACGTAATACAGAGAAAATTGTAAAGAGATTTGAAATTTCACTGATGCCGGTGAGTCGCCCATTAGCTCAGTTGGAAAGAGCGCTGGCACGGATAGCCAGAGGTTGCGGGCTCAAATCCCGGCATGGGTGGAATTTATAGCCTCAAAATAGGTTTTTAAATTGTCCTTAGCACGGGTTAGTGCATTAAAAAAAAAACACATTGGGATGACTAAATGATAAATCGATGGTAGCGGGGCGGTTCAACGTCAGCTTCTCATTCGTCAGGTCGTGGGTTCGTTCGAATGTATGAATGACATTGTTTTCTTAGTAACGTATATGTATTTAGAAAGCTATAGTATCATGTCGCTAATTATATAAGTGTATTATATGTGTAAGTATATATTAATGTGTAACTTTATTTAACTACACCATTTTACTATATTCTTTTTCCTTTTTTTTTGGACGCCTGCCAACTTTTTCGTTACCTCCTGCGGTTGACTGGTAGAAAATGCTTATGGCATTAAGTTAGCCGCATTGTACTATTTTATGGTGCAATAAAGTATTCATAATAATAATTCTGAAGGAAAACATCATGAAGAAAGCTGAGTTTCTGAGGTGTTCAAATTACTCAACGCTTAAAATTGCCAATTCGCGGAGGGCACGCGTGGTGATTAAGCCCATACTCTCTCTTTGAGAGAATGCCTGTGCCCTGCTCCCCACTGCTGGGGCACGGGTCTCTTCTTGCATCGCAGGAAGGTTAGGCCATACTCCACCACGGGGGCCAAGTACGGGTTGGTGCAGGATTGCAAGACAGTGGCTGGCCTAACTGTCAGAAGTTATCAAGCCGCCCATAAGGCATCTGATATGGCTTAACGACTGATAGTCACGGGACGCCCACCCAGCCTGCACCTGACCGCACCTGTTATTGCTTAACTCAAGTGATTGATTCCAATCACACGGTTCGACTAGGCCACTAGCGCATAATTAATATTAACATGGAACTCATGTATTGCACTGGCTTTAATTCCAGACATAGAAAGGCTAATTAAAAACATTATTATTTTATTAATCTCCTTAGGCAACATCTATCTCAATGGCGTGTTTAATCTAGAATCAAGGCATGTATTAATTAAATTAACGTAGCAAATCTTCCCCAAGTTCGTGTTGTTGTATATTATCCGATGTTGCTTCAAGTTAGGAAGTTTTATTCCTGCAGGGCCCTTACAATCCAAGTTTAGGTTTATAATTGTGATAATTTAAGCGGCCCCAGGAAAGTTTCGTTTATAGCCTAGCTTCTGCGAGCAGTGGTAGCGGACCGGTAGAACGCCAGCTTCTGAAGCGGGCATCGTGAGTTCGAATCCCAAATAAGTTTGTTTAAAAAAAATCTATTTAAAAATTAAAAATTCCACCGCCGGGACTCGAACTCGCGACCTCTGGCTAACCGTGCCAGCGTTCTCCTAACTGAGCCAAGGTGAATACCCGGCATCAGTGAAATTTCGAACCGTAATTTCGTGGGTGCAGCGATATCATTCCGATGTAAAAACCTAACTGCAAAGTAGGTACCTACTCGGGGCTGCAAGTGATGCAAATTACTTCAGCCAAATGTCGCTGCATGTACGTAATACAGAGAGTATTGTAAAGAGGTTCGAAATTTTACTGATGCCGGGTAGTCGGGCGACGAGATTGGCTCAGTTGGGAGAACGCTGGCAGGGTAAGCCAGAGGTCGCGGGTTCGAACCCCGGCATGGGTAGAATTTTTAGCCTCTAAATAGGTTTTTAAAATTGTCCTTAGCACGAATTAGTGCATTAAAAAAAAAGAATTTAAGCAGACATTTTGTTTTCATTGATATTTTTTCTGTTTTTTTCGTATGAGGCTATTTGGCCTAGGTAAGTGTATATTCGTCTACGTTTTGAATTTTCTGCCCATCTAGCTCCTGCGCTTTATGCTGTTAGTCATCATACTGAGTCTTTAATCTGTTTTCGTTTCATTCGCCTGCGTTTATACCTAGCTGGAAGAAATAAAAAATATCTACTCATCTCAAAAAGGGGTGAGCCTTCTAAGGCTAGGCGTACACGGGTTACATTTGTCACCATGACTGTTTCGTCACTCCGTAGATTTGTTACGACGCTGTTACGATGTTACGACGGTTTTTGAACTAAAACTTTCGTAAGCACAACACATTGTAGACTTTTAGTCCGGATCTATTTACGGGTGTTGTTATATCGGAAAAGTCCGACCAGGTTTCGCTCCGATTCGCAGAGCTTAATCATGGTGAGCAGAGACGGAGCTCGCGTCGTTGGTTGCTCGTCTCACACTCGAATCTCTGCGAATCGGAGCGAAACCTGGTCGGACTCTTCCGATATAACAACACCCGTAAGTAGATCCGGACTAAAAGTCTACAACATATCCACGGTCTTGATAAATTAGGACCGATTTGAGTTGCCTTTAAATAAAAAAAAAAGTGACGAAACAGTCACGGTGACAAAAGTAACCCGTGCGCGCCTAGTCTAATAGTCTATGTAGAAACTTACTACAAATGTTATATAGAAACCCAGTAGTTTGAATTTTGCTCTTGGCTATTTTGTTCCCCACAATATCTATTCAAGGCAATTTTCTTCTATTATCTAAACAACCATATACTGACCTTTGTAGAAAACTAGATTACATTTATTGCTGTTGCCAAATTGAAACCCCACTATGAATTTCACGTTTTGACTGTTTTGTTTGCAACACTCCATTCTTAGCAATTTATACGTATTAATTTTAGTCATTATTTAGCTAGTTTTACTGTTGCAGACTATTTCATTGCCAAGACCAGACGCCAGACCGAATTATGGAAATGTCTAATGTTTGCTTTATCTATACACAAAATAAGTTTTTAGTTTATGGAGCTCCATAAAGTTCACTCGTGTAACCAGTTAGTTAGATTTGATAGACCTGAGATATCTGCACTTTACCTCATAGTTGGGCCTTGGTACGTAGCAAGCGATGAGGTACCTATGTTAATAGTTCAGACACTATGGTTTCCTAATGATGCTTTCCTTCAACGGTAGCGAGTGGAATACCACTTTTTGTAAGATTAAAGTAGCAATAGCTACTTTAATTTCACAAATTTATTTAACTTCGAAAACTAAGTCATGGGAATATGTCGGGATTCGAACTCACGAGCTCCCGATTAAGAAGCAGCGCTCTGTTACCACCTTTCTTAGCGTCACTAATGAAAACCGATTCTTGGTAGTAGCTTCTAAAATCACTAATTACGTACATAAATATAAACTCACGTCAGTATCCCGGCAAAGAGGCTGAGACCAGGATGGGAAATACACGTATGGCCACGATCCTAACTACCCCTATTCGCTTCATGAAAATTAGTCGCTGAGTTAAAAACGTTGAAAAAATCTGTGCGCTGTGTTCACTATTTACATAATCAAGAGATTCGTGAGCTATTTTTTGCCAAACGGTTATGACCAAAATGGCTATGATTTTTTTTGTTGGAAGTAGTCGTAATAGTGAGTTTCACAACGGAATTCTTAATGGATAGTTCGTTTCTTAATAGAAAGTGCTCCGGTCTATTCTTTTCTTTTTCTTCGTGTGACTTAACACTATTACAGGTCGATGTTAAACAGCCAGCATATACCTTTCATTTATCCAAACGAGATAGATCTGGACTGTAGTCCAATCTCGGCTGTTATAGAGCAAAGAGTTTTTTCTCCTGCCAGCACGGCTTTTCTCTCAATCTTTTCCACAAACTTGAAAAAATCGGTACAGTAACTTATCCTTAAAATTCGTTCTCCGAATTATTCGCACGCCGTAGAATCTCGTCGCTTATAGTCCATGTTGGTTGGTACGAGTATCAACCCCTTGTATGTCCCCACTGCTGGGGCACGGGTCCCTTCCTGCATCGCAGGAAAGTTAGACCACACTCCACCACGGAGACCGAGTCCGGCCTTACTGTCAGAAGTTATCAAGCCACCCATAAGGCTTCTAACATGACTTAACGACTGCCATTACATTACGTTAACGTGCCTAGCAATGCATGAAAGCGCTCGACAATATGGCCACTAGCGGTAGTCACAGTACTGTCACCCATACTGTACCTGACCGCGCCTGTTGTTGCTTAACTCAAGTGATTGATTCCTATCACTCGGTTCAACTATTCCACCAGCGCTTCTCGATGCAAGTACCACAACTAACACAGTTATGTGTTATACTATTTCTAATGCACTAACCCGTGATAAGGACAATTTAAAAAAACCTATTTAGAGGCTAAAAATTCCACCCATGCCGGGATTGGAACCCGCGACCTCTGGCTATCCGTGCTAACGCTCTTTCCAACTGAGCTAATGGGCGACTCACCGGCATTAGTGAAATTTCGAACCCCTTTACAGTATTCTCTGTATTACGTACACATGAATGTGTGACAAAATATGCACCTTCTAAAGACGATCTACCCCTACACCTTCCTTATTTCTCTGAACTGCCTCTCACCTCATAAACACAGTCACTAATTAGATTTCCAACTGGCTCCTGAAATAATAAGCCCCAAGGAAGGCTGTATTGAAATTGACCTCCGCTTCTGTATCACTCGGATGCCGTAAGTTAGGGAAGCTGTTACTTATCGGTCTCCAGGGTTAAGCCCACTGAAATGGTAAACAATTTCTGAAGACTGGGAATAAAACGTAGTTTTAAACTTAATTGTAAATTTTTGTTAAATCTTCCTCTGAGCGTGTTGAAGCCATCGTGATGAAAGGATTTGCCAATCAGCGTTAAGATGGTCGCCCAGAGTGCGCCAGGGCTACGGCTCCAGTGAATACGCCGTTCGGGAAGGAACCTGTCACGCACCATTATTTTCATTAATTTGTCAAGCAAGAAAGGCTATTTTCTCTAGAGAGATTAATTCTTTATATCATTAGAGAGAACAAATAAAAAAATAGGAGTATATAAGGAATTAATCCCCTAGTTTTTATTTGTTCCGCCAACACGATAAAACCACATTAGAAAATTATAGTAAAATATCATAAGCTAGCTTTTTCCCGCCACTCCGCGTGGACTTTCAAAATTTTGCAACCCCGTTCACTCTCATAAGGGTTAAATTTAGAAAAACGGCAAAACACGTGTTTTATCGATTGTGTTAAAGAGTATTAATTTTAAGTTTCAAGAAAATTAAGTTTCAAGAAAATTAGACCACATTCTTTAAAACAAATTTTGGCAACCCTTTTCGCCCCCTTAGGTGTTGAATTTCAAAAAATCCGGTCTTATTCCTTGTCTACATTATATAAAGAACCTCTGTGCAAATTCCAGCTTCCTAGGCTGGGCGTTGATGAGTGAGTCAGTCAGGACTTTGAAATTTATTTATATTCGATGATTTCGTATCGTAGTGTTACGAATGTACCTTGGAATGTACCTTTTAGCACTTTGCATTCATTTACAAAGTGCTAAAAGAACGCCCTCGTAGGACGCCCTCCGACCAGGTGGGATGACGATCTGCGAAAAACTGCCGGCAGATGCTCAATGCGGCAAGCTGTAGACAGGGCGCTATGGCGTTCATTAGGGGAGAGCTATGTCCAGCAGTGGACTAATATAGCCTGAAAAGAAAGAAAAAGAAGAAGATACTACTTTTCAATAATATTATGCTTTAAACGAAAACTCTTCGGCTGGGACAAAATTCAGGGACGAAAACTAAGCAAAGACTGGTCCTACAAATGTCCAAATCACGTACATTTTGACATTTCTGTGACCGGTCTTAGCTCCAGTTTTCTTCTCTGAATGTCAGCTTTAGTCTTATTGATAGTCACTTTAATTAATCTGTGATAAAGAAACAGACGTAACCACAGATTAGGTAATTAAACTGCCTCTGAGGAGTGTTAAAAATGAATTGTGTTTTTGTCGTTTTCTAAGTCGTTCCTTCATTATTGAGGCTCGCGATCACGGGGCCCTCGTTTCTACCTCGAACAGTTTTCCACCATGTGGACCGCCTGGTACATTATGTCGCTTTCATGACGTCCGATTGTCTGCCGGTGCCTTTACCGGTGCCGGTTTTACTAAAGAACACCAAAAATATTTACTCAATGGACATCAAAATTGGTGGTTCCAGAACATGGAAATGAGGATTACAAAAAAACTGTTTTAATTTAAAATAAAATGAAATTGAGCTTTTAACATGAATGTGGGGAGTTTAAACTAGACAAAATCATCTTCGGAAAAACCCGCTAACATTATTCTACTGTTGGACAACATAGGTACATCTTTTTATATGAATTTATGAAGTGATACGAATAAATAATGTCCCGATGTAATGATAATTGATACAATTTTAATTGTAAAGAACGTTGAGATTGTAAATAATTGTATACATATCTGTAAATATATAGCTTTAGAAAAGTTGTATTTCTCTTACAGGGTGTCATGTAGAACAAGAATTATTTATTGATATTATTACCTGTATTATTATCATAAATCTTAAATATCATAATTAATAAATTATTATTATGATTATGACTATAAATAAATCCTTAAAATTAGCTAGAAAGTCGATTCGAAAAATGTGTCAAAATATCACTGTTTAGGTCAGGACCAGATTTCAGAGAATGACTGAACATCTGCTTTTAGAAAAGTCTAACCCCTTTCAAGGAATACACGAATAAACAATTACTATATGAGATGGGATGGGATATTTGAATTGACTTTGTCCATTTATTTACAAACAGCCTAAATAATTTAAGAGGAGACATGCTCGATAAAGTATGATGACAAATGTGTTATTTATTCAATGTGGTTTCAACTCCCGGTCTCAATTAGGAACAATTCTATCCAGAGTTGTTGTTTTAGTTGGGCTGGCTGGTAGCTAAAATGGCTATAACTTTGTAAGTCTTCAGTTGGTGCCACACAAGATCATAAAGTCTTTGGGTCGATCTTATTGTAAAGACACAGAGTTGAATTTCTGGCAGCAGTCAGGTAAAGGTTTGGCTTAGCTCATCAACTTAATCAACGTTTAATCGGTCTTAATACCTTTTGATATGTCTTGCTTTGCACCTACTTAGTTATTTATATAGGTGACCAGTTTATCACATTTTAACCGACTTCAAAAAAACAGGAGTTTCTCAGTTCGACGCATATTTTTTTTTTTCTTTTCCGCTATGTCCTTCATAATTTTTCATAATATCTTAACCGAATTCGATTATACTTTTTTGTTTGAATGGATATAACGGCTCATTGTTCCCATTTTAATTTGATTAAGATTTTATGAAGACTTTCATAATGGAAGCGCTCTTGGCCTAGTCGAACCGAGTGATTGTAATCAACTTGGTTAAGCAACAACAGGCGCGGTCAGGTGCAGGATGGGTGACCGTCCCGCGACTACCGCTAGTGGCATTTCTATATTTTACTTTAGCAGAAGTACTGCAATGGTTCCTTCACCCATTTATTGTGAGTGCCTTTGCATGCTGTATAAATTATCTCATTGCATAGATATGCAAACTTATGTAAGAAGAAGAAGAAACAGAAACATTTATGTAATTAATTGATGCAACTTGGAACGTAATAGTTGTAATACTACTTTACTTGTACAGTGCACATTTTTAAAAACCTATTTAGAGGCTAAAAATTTCACCCATGCCGGGATTCGAACCCGCAACCTCTGGCTATCCGTACCAGCACATTTTCCAGGTACACTGTTTTAATTCTCAATAAACAAATTCCAATTTCCAAATTTTCTTATGCCTTAATTTAACATTTAATGTAACAATAATTTAAGAAATAAAAATGGAAAATTAAAACAAAACAAAACACTCGGAACAGTAAACACAAGCAAAAAGAACACTAACAGAATAAGCCGTCCCTGGACACATCCGACCCAGAGGTTCACACTACGCTGGCGGAGTAACCTCGCTGCACTGCAAGGGAAGCGCTCGTGGCCTAGTCGAACCGCGTGGTTGGAATCAATCACTTGAGTTAAGCAACAACAGGCGCTGGATGGGTGACCGTCCCGTGACTACCGCTAGTGGCAATTTTTCCGAGTGTTTCCGTCCTTCGCAAGGCACGTTAAGCCGTTGGTTAAGTTTGTCATGTAATGGCAGTCGTTAAGCCATGTCAGAGGCTTTATGGGCGGCTCTTCTGACAGTAAGGCCCGCCACTGTCTTACACTCCCCCACCAACCCGGGCTTGGCCTCCGTGGTGAAGTATGTCCTAACCTTCCTGCGATGCAGGAAAAGACCCGTGCCCTAGCAGTGGGGACATGCAAGGGTTGATATCGAACAGCAAGGGAAATTCTTTGAATGAGATAAGAAACAAGGTCTTTATTTCTTCTCTTTTTCTTTTCACACAACCGCGACTAACCGCAGCGTGGCCCCGACAGAATATCAGCGTTGTAGGTAGGTACTTCGGTGGTCTTACAACACATGCTGAGTCGGGACCGTTTTAGGAGCTCAATACTTTGAACTTAACTATAGGTAACCTGTTTGTATGTACTATTTTATTGTTTTGATGTGTACCGTAGTAATTGTATAACAATTTTTGTCAAGTCAAGTTTTGTCATGTTGTGTCTGTGTCTGTTGCGGTATATTATATAAAGACAATGGACAAATGCAATACTGATCTTAGAGTTAACTTAATTATTCTAAACCCTGCTTCTGGTATTATTAAGCGTTGAACTGATTTGGGCGCCGTACATATTTATCTAAATAATTTTAATGTTAACATGTATAATTTTACAAATCATTAAATGTCTAAGTCTGCGGAGGAACGGCACGAAGTTTAGTATTGTGTCATTTTATTAATTTCCACATTTAAGAGCATGTTTCCATGTATCGTCACGGGTCTTTGTGCAGCTGGAATACTCGTGACTGTCTCTCAAACGGGTCTGGCTGAAATCAGCGTTGCAGATTTTATCTGTAGCACAATATGCTGAGCTTAGTCACCTTTCTATATCCAGGACACACATTGCCGCACTTACTGATTTCAACCATTTGATTACTGAGATCATTCCAAATATTGATCGAAAATTTCATGTTACAAAACTGGTAACACTTGCATCGTAATATTTCTAGGTATGTAGTGATTTTAAGTGACATGTAGATGATTTAATAGGGTGTCAGTATGATTATTGTTGTATTTTATTTTTCTTGATGCAAATTTTTTAATTAAAATTGGATTTAAATCTTAATTTCACCCAAATATTTTAATGTGTTTTGTGTATGAGTTTTCTTTTTTTTTGTGTTTAGTATTAATTTCATCCAAATGCTTAATGTATGTCTTGTGTATGAATAAAGCATTATCTATCTATCTATCTATAAGTAGATCAACCTTTGCATTTCCGAATTATAAAACGTAAAATCACCCGTAATGTAAGTGAATAGAGTGTACATATGTGCTGTCGAGTTGAAGAAAGAGTTTTAACAATGTACTTTGTCCGTTATGACTTTGTCCATTTGTTTCATGGTTGTATTTCCGCTTGATGTAGCCCCAGCCTAGGTATACCGAAGAAATAATTAATCATCATAATATTATTCTGTCGTTTGCTTAGGATGACTTTCGTGCGATAATCGGTCCGTCTTCTGTTGACCTAGCCTTTCACCGAGTTAATCGAACGGTAGGTACTTGATATTTTAGTTAAGAAATATTTGAAAACTTACTAATCATCATTTTACGAGAGGTATTAGTTCTAATTTGAGTTCATTTTGGGTTCATATAGTTCGAGCGGCTGTAAAGGCCTTCTTCAAACGGAAACTTCGAATAATTCGTTGTGTTCACACTTATTTGGATAAGCCCATAAAAGTTAACGGTTACCTACATTACCTTATATTTATTCTTAAACTCAGCAAGTCGGACTTGACCTCCATGGCCAATCCTTCCTATGGCCTAACCTTCCTGCGATGCAGGAACAGACCCGTGCCCCAGTAGCAGTGGGGGCATAAAAGGGTCATACGGACGGATTCCACACCTAAACATGAAAAACCACACACTATGTTGACAAACTGTTAATTCTATTTATCGGCAAGCTTTTTGTAACAACTCTATATACATAAACTTACACAATCTAGGACTCTAACCTACGATTAAATAAAGACCAATAGTACTAGAACGGAGATATTCGTCTCGTAATTACTTGGAAGGTTTATTTTTATTCTGTTACAAAATTAATAAACACCTTCATTCAAAGAGTCCATTTGACGGTGGCGCGCTTTGTACAATTTCGTTCATAATAAATTTAATAAAATCATCGTGGATATTGCGAAGCGCGGAAGCGCTCGGATAAAAATCCACTAGCGGCAGTCACGGGACGGGGCCCCATCCTGCTCTTGATTAAGGCACGTTAAGCAGTTGGTGCTGGGTGTCATGTAATGGCACTCGTTAAGCCATGTCAAAGGCCATAAGGGTGGCTTGATAACTTCTGACAGTACTCGTAAGGCCCGCCACTGTTTTACAATCCTCCACCAACCCGGACTTGGCCCCCGTGGTGGAGTATGGCCTAACATTCCTGCGATGCAGGAAGAGACCCATGCGGCAGCAGTGGGGACTCACAAGGGTTAACATCGAAACTAAAAATTTAAAGACTTAAATGTACCTCCAGCAAGAGGCACATAAATACACTTGTTTACAATTTTCATTAATATATTAATTTTTAAACGGCCCTAACTTTTAAGTAAGTATTATGTTTTTTATAAGAAAGCCTAAAAAGGCGTGTACTTTTGTAAACTTATTAGCACTTTCGCGGACGTTTTTAAAATCTATTGTTCTTTTAATTGTTATGTATGCTATAGCATCCGCGCGTCCGCGAATGGGTTAATAAAGAAATCCGAAAATCTAAATCAAAGTTTATTTCAATAAAACTGAAAGGAACCACGACTGTAAAAGTTTAATGCTTATACGCTTTCCACTCCGTCAAATACAAATCGGATTTCGCTGAAGATAAATACATATAATGATTTCAATTAATTAAAGCGTATTGCCCCCACACGATGAGCCGATCAACGTACTACAACGAAACTCTCACACACAACATAGGTACGTTACGTAGTCACTTATAACCTGAATTTTTATTCCGTAGAATTGTAGGAAGTGTTGCTACCAAGTGATTGTGTTGTGTGAATTTGTGTGGAAGTTATAATTATTATTAAGAAAGCTCTCCACCGAAAAAGGGAAATATTTGACCCATTTGAGGGAAATAACTAAAATAAATAGCTGTCAGACTTCCACGGAATAAAAAATAGAACTAAGAATAGTACAAACATTTTTATTTAAAAATGTTCTTTCCATTTTGTGAAGTGACTTTCGCGTTTTTCTATTTTTACGTGCATGCGTTTCAACGAATATAATAATATTGGCCTTTTTGCATCTACTTAATGAGATGATTTATACAGCGTCCAGTGGTATCTTCACTCACACTAGATGGGTGAAGGGACCACTCCGACGCTGTAGTGCCTGGGACATGGTATGACATGGCATATAGATGGTGTAGGCTTGCCCAGCACCTATACCATCCTGACAGCTTAGTCGGCCTAGCCCACAGGAAAGACTAGTCAATACGTGCGGAGCCAACCAAGCCGCGGGTTTCCTCACGATGTTTTCCTTTACAGTTAGCGTGTGGTATTGCGACTACAAATTCGCAAATGTACGTAACTTTGAAATTAAACGAATATATGGTACTTTCAAACCCAGCAGTACAAATCCAGTGCAGACAGACATATCGCACTAGGTATTGCATTACCTAGGTTTCTATTAAAAACAAAATCTTTAGATGAAAGGCGATGCTCAGTCTCGGCATTACTGTATTTATATGTATCCTTTCATGTGTTAAATTCACTAGTCCCCTGGAATTCATTTGGTGTAGTAATTTAGTACTTTGGAAAGCATTCTCATTTCGCTCAGTTCACTTCTGAAGTTTTCAGTTGGCGATTGGATGGAGTTTAAATATTAACATTTCGATACTCAAGCATGTAAGCAAGAGCGGTTCGTAGAAAATATTGTTAGTATTAATCGATCGATATCAACCCATACATGTCCCTACTTCCCCACTGCTGGGGCACGGGTCTCTACATCGCAGGAAGGTTAGGTCATACTCCACCATGGGGGCCAAGTCCGGGTTTGGGAAGGATTGTAAGACAGTGGCGGGCCTTACTGACAGAAATTATCAAGCCGCGTATAATGCCTCTGACAACGACTGCGATTACATGACAGCCGGCACTTATAGATACATAGAATATTCTTTATTGCATGTACACCAGCAATTGCATAAGAGACTTAAAAAATAACATAGTGCAGTTAAAGTCGCGGCCTTATTACTAAAAGTACTTTCATCCAGACAACCATTCATGGAAAAAAAAAGAAAGTTAAGTCGGCACAACTAAACAATATTAAACAAGATATTTTTATGATTGATACACATACATAAATATTTATTTATTTATTTATTTATTTATTTATTTATTTATTTATTTATTTATTTATTTATTTATTTATTTATTTATTTATTTATTTATTTATTTATTTATTTATTCATTCATTCATTCATTCATTCATTCATTCATTCATTCATTCATTCATTCATTCATTCATTCATTCATTCATTCATTCATTCATTCATTCATTCATTCATTCATTCATTCATTCATTCATTCATTCATTCATTCATTCATTCATTCATTCATTCATTCATTCATTCATTCATTCATTCATTCATTCATTCATTCATTCATTCATTCATTCATTCATTCATTCATTCATTCATTCATTCATTCATTCATTCATTCATTCATTCATTCATTCATTCATTCATTCATTCATTCATTCATTCATTCATTCATTCATTCATTCATTCATTCATTCATTCATTCATTCATTCATTCATTCATTCATTCATTCATTCATTCATTCATTCATTCATTCATTCATTCATTCATTCATTCATTCATTCATTCATTCATTCATTCATTCATTCATTCATTCATTCATTCATTCATTCATTCATTCATTCATTCATTCATTCATTCATTCATTCATTCATTCATTCATTCATTCATTCATTCATTCATTCATTCATTCATTCATTCATTCATTCATTCATTCATTCATTCATTCATTCATTCATTCATTCATTCATTCATTCATTCATTCATTCATTCATTCATTCATTCATTCATTCATTCATTCATTCATTCATTCATTCATTCATTCATTCATTCATTCATTCATTCATTCATTCATTCATTCATTCATTCATTCATTCATTCATTCATTCATTCATTCATTCATTCATTCATTCATTCATTCATTCATTCATTCATTCATTCATTCATTCATTCATTCATTCATTCATTCATTCATTCATTCATTCATTCATTCATTCATTCATTCATTCATTCATTCATTCATTCATTCATTCATTCATTCATTCATTCATTCATTCATTCATTCATTCATTCATTCATTCATTCATTCATTCATTCATTCATTCATTCATTCATTCATTCATTCATTCATTCATTCATTCATTCATTCATTCATTCATTCATTCATTCATTCATTCATTCATTCATTCATTCATTCATTCATTCATTCATTCATTCATTCATTTATTTATTTATTTATTTATTTATTTATTTATTTGTATATACATCATAAGAATAAACATACAATAAAAAAACTTAGAGGAGGAAATGAACGACAAATATACTTACATGATACTAGAATAAAATAACTCGTATTATAGAAAGAAAGAAGAAAGAAAATGTATTTATTTGACGACACAATACTCAAAACAAAACAAAAAAAGACACAAACCAATTACAAAAAAAAATACACAGAAAGCAAAAAAAAAAAAAAGACACAGTTAAAAAATAAATCAACTTTACAACACGAAAACAACATAATTTAATACATAGGTTTTAAGTATTGAGCCCCCAAAATGGGCCCGACTCAGCATAATGTAGCAACAGACTAAAACAAGTTACTTATAAAACAAGTTATTATTTTTATTCCATCAGTGGCGCTTTTTAGCACGTCAAAGCGCCTTAAAAGATTTTGTCTCGCCTGGCTGATGCCTTCTCTGCCTTTCCTGCGTGCCTAATTCATGGCTTTAGCAAAATTTTATAGCAATTAAACACTTTAAAAACCTATTTAGAGGCTAAAAATTCCACCCATGCCGGGATTCGAACCCGCGACCTCTGGCTATCCGTGCCAGCGCTCTTTCCAACTGAGCTAATGCTAACGTAAGACAGAGAATATTGTGAAGAGGTTCGAAATTCCACTGATGCCGGTGAGTCGTCAATTAGCTCAGTTCGAAAGAGCGCTGGCACGGATAGCCAGAGGTCTCCGGTTCGAATCCCGGCATGAGTGGAATATTTAGCCTCTAAATAGGTTTTTAAAAATTTTCCTTAGCTCGGGTTAGTGCAATAAAAAGAATATAATTAAACACTTTACTTTTCACTGCATTTTTACTAGTTCATTTTATTTCATATTGGTTTTATTTATTAGGCACACAAAGTAGATATCAGCCAGTACATCATCAAGATAACATTAACTAATTTCCAAAACATGTGTACACAGCATGGTTACAATAATACGAAACTTATACGAGTTATTTAAACTAACATAACATGCATTTTATGTATTCTTTTACATTCAACAAACGTTTGATGAAGCTGAGAACAAAGAAAAATTGTTACAAAGAAATTATGACAATAAGAAGAATTTCATTTCATTGTATTAGCTTAAGAATGACAGCTGTCAGCAACAGACTGACAGAAAGTCAGTATAAGAGAAACCGGAGGTAACGACTTCATCATAGCAATTAACATAGGTAATTAACAAGCCCTGCGAAGGATAACTAATAGCCTATAGAACATCCCGCCCGAGCTTGACCTGCCTTATGAATATAAATAGCCTGGGAGATGCTTATTAAGGGCTCGTATAGATGGTAAAACTTTTCTTTCAAATCTTCTTTATAACTTAAAAAAAATATTAGGAACTATACAAATCATACCTTCAATATTCAGATGCCCCTAAATTCCATTTTCATAATTTTCGTCATCGTCACCGCATGTCAATGGTGCAAAAAACACACACACACACACACACAAACACACACCCACATGTACACACACACGAAAGCAAAGATTAGAGACATTACTTATGTTATCCTTTACTTAGTTTTTGATAACTTCATTTTTCTCTAAAAAAAATTTATTAATTTATGAAAATTTCAAACCAGTTTTAGTTTTTTTTTTTGTATTTAAATTTTTGTGCAATAGGGGTATCTAACCCTTACCCCTTAACGGCTGGCGTAGAAGAGAAACTTTGGAGGTCTGCGAGTGTCCTTACAATGGTGAGTCCAACTTTTCATCCAGAGTCCGCTAACGCTATTCCGGTGCAATTTGCGCGCACAAAATTGAGAAGTCGTCTTATGAAAATAGTTCGCCGGCCGGAATGTGATTTCACCAGCGATATTTGTTCGCGGACCTTGAACTGTAGTTTGTGGAAAGTTTCGTGATTTATTGGCCTCTGCGTAACCAGAGTGGTTGGACAAATATTGCTTCACGTAGCTACATGTGTCTCATTGTGAAGTACAGTAACTCTTTTCAACATCATTAATATGGTGTCGGAAGATCTACGAGACTCCAAACAACAAGGTTTAAGGATAAGCGAGCTTTTGCTTATTTTTTGCTAACTTCGAAAGTGAAGTGGTTTAAAAGTGAATCGATTTAGAAGATTGTAGTGTTTTATGCAGTTGTGATTTTTGTATTTTTCTAATAATTGCTAAATAATAAACCGGATAAATATTTTTAATTAGAATTCGGAACCAGGACCTCTGGGAAAGTACCAGTCCACCTAGAAATCCTGGCTAGGAAATGGCGGATAGGACATACACTACGCCGCGACAAGAGATGCCTGACCAGACAAGCACTTACGTATTCCCCGAAAGAGCGGGCGGCCAAGGACCACCTGGAAAAGATCAATAGACCAAGAGACGAAGTCGATCGGCACTAGCTGGCCCGACTTGGAAGCTGCCGCGAACCACCGTCAGAAGTGGAAATCTGTGGTTCGGGCCCTATGCTCCCCTAGGAGTTAAAGGACCGAAGAAGAAGATTATCTTAATAATGTTAGAAATCTAAAAATAGATAAGTATTTAGTGTATAAAAAAATACGTAACAATAAATAATTATAAAAATTATGGGATTGATGTCCGTGTACAAAAATAGTAATTAATTTCATTTATGCAGGGCAACCATGAGCTCTCTTATTCTCAACTACATGTGTTTTTATTATAATTCGTGTCCTTAAATTTAATTGTGAATCACGAGTAAATTGATAAGACAAGACATTTAAATGAGTGCAAATCATGCTTTGCCTCATTTTACTGCGCACCACCAATGAAAATATAGTGATATAAAAATATTAAAGGTCAACAACATAAAATTAGCTCATACCTCAGAGAATTAGTGAGCTGAAGTGGCAGTGGGCTGGCCATATTTCGCGAAGAACCGACAACGGTTGGCTGGTTGGCGTAAACGTGTTCTTGAGTGGAGACCGCGACTCGGCAAACGTAGTGTAGATCGCCTTCCGACCAGGTGGGATGACGACCTGCGAAAAACTGCAGGCAGATGCTGGATGCGGCAAGCTGAGGACAGGGCGCTATGGCGCTCATTAGGGGAGGGCTATGTTAAGCACTGAACTAATAGGTATAGCCTGAAGATGATAACATAACATTTACATACAGGCACATACATTGCTTCTGGCCCCACACTAGAATACCCTGTGTCGTGGAAACCAGAAACAACGACATCACAAACAAGACCTAGAGTTTTCTTTTGTCTCCAGCCGGGGTTCGAACCCGGAACCTCTTGCATGGTAGGCAGATGCGCAACCGCAGCGCCACAGAGGCCGTCATGACAATGATGATGACATAAAATTATTATTATCGCAGATAGTCTAACTTTAGCTCGAAATAGTGCCGCCCGCACATCACCCACCCCGTTTGAACGTGGATAGATCTTAAAAGGGCACCGACCCACAATGTTACCCGATGATGGGCTCACGCGCACCCACTAACGAGTGGTATCGGCTTGCCAGACAACCTTCATTTCTCTAAAGTGAGCCCGCATTCTCTAAACACGAAACACGAATTTGAGCCAATGTTAGAATAGAATGGAACAGAAATACATTTATTTACAACAGTCACACACA
Source organism: Yponomeuta sedellus (assembly GCA_934045075.1). Taxonomy (NCBI): domain Eukaryota; kingdom Metazoa; phylum Arthropoda; class Insecta; order Lepidoptera; family Yponomeutidae; genus Yponomeuta; species Yponomeuta sedellus. Next base: position 10,280,290 of record OW203743.1, read on the forward strand.
AAGGTACAATTAAATAGATACATATAAATTTACTGTTCTATTTCATTGTATAACAACTAGCTGACCAAGCAAACTTTGTACCGCTTGACAGACGATTTTTTAAAATAAAAATATTTTTCTCTCCGCAAGAACCATCCTCGTACTCCAAGGAATATTCTAAAAAAAGAATTAGCGAATCGTTTCATCTGCTCTCGAGTTTCGCGCTTACCAACACATTAAGCGACTCATGTTTATATTTTCGACTAGCTGACCCAGCAAACTTCGTAGCGCCTAACAGTCGATTCTTTAATTTTTTTTATTTTTCTCTCCGTAAAAACCATCCTCGTACCTACTTCAAGAAAAATTCTAAAAAAAAATTTGCGAAATCGGTGCAGCTGCTCTTGAGATTTGCGCTTACCAACACATTCATTGATTCATTTTTATATTATAGATAGACTAGCTGACCCAGCAAACTTCGTACCGCCTAACAGTCGATTCTTTATTTTTTATTTTTTTCTCTACGTAAAAGCCATCCTCGTACTTCAATAAATATTCTAAAAAACGGTTCAGCTGCTCTCGAGATTCGCGCTTACCAACACATTAAGCGATTCATTTTTATATTATAGAGATAATAGCAAAAAGAAAATAGACAGACATTAGATAAAGGCATAGTCGCGGTATGTCTGCTGCTGTAAAAGTTGTGTAGACTTAGGTTGTTACTAACTTAGCGGTGTGCTAAGGGTTTGAGCCCTCAGCGATGGTTTTCAATTAGCGCGAGATATTTCTCAAACATCCGTTTCAGCGCGCGGCACTGTTTATTTCAGTTGAATATTGTATGTAAATTAAGTTGTATAGGCATAGTACATAGTAAAGCTGTTATCAACATAGCTCAGAGAATCAGCAAGCTGAAGTGGCACTGGGCTGACCATATCTCGCGAAGAACCGACAACCGTTTTAGCAAACGTGTTCTTGAGTGGAGACCGCGACTCGGCAAACGTAGTGTAGGACGCCCTCCGACCAGGTAGGGTGACGATCTGCGAAAAACTGCCGGCAGAAGCTGGATGCGGCAAGCTGAAGACAGGGCGCTATAGCGCTCATTAGGGGAGGGCTATGTCCAGCAGTGGACTTCATAGTATAGCGTGAAGAAGGCATAGTACTTACAACAATTGTAAAAAAAATAATATGTAATGTTATTAATACAAAATCTGTGATACTGCCATGATACATACGTACCTACATACACACTCGTACACACATACATCATTTAGAGATTTTTTATTTCGTTTGTTCATTTCCATAGTGTTGAATTGTGGGAAATGGTCTTTGCGCAGATCCCATCTGCTCAGCACATTACACACTATAAATAACATGAACAAGAGCGAGCTTATTCCTGCAAGATTCTACAAAGGATGTAGGTACTCATGTATAAAAAAGTGTTGCGCATAAATTGCTGTTAGTCTTTATCTTTCTTGAGAGCTATTCGGGCAAATACTCTACGTAATTAGAAAGTCTGAAACGGCATTCGTTAATTCCATTTATGTAGCTGAAGCGAGCGCGTTCTAATCCCAAAAAAGCTGGCTAAGTGTGATTCAAACTCCGCGTACTGAAAGGTTCCTTACCTTATTTTAATGAAATAGTATTATCTTTGTGAAGTGTATTTATAAAAAATAGCAGTTTTTGTTTCATTTACTTCTATTCCTTAGTTCCTATTTTTTTAGCGAACATCAAATCCGTCATCTAAAGCCATATAGTTAATTAACAGCTATATCGTCTATTAGAGTGTAACAAAGTGTAATCATGTGTAACTAACAAACAATTACACTACTTTTATAAAACGTGCACTATTTATCTGTAATCTAGCGTGATTTGGATCTTCGCGTAGCAACAACCTAAAAAGTTGAAAAATAAAGGTTTTATACGAAGGTAACTTAAAGTATACCAGGAATCACAGACTAACAATTAATTAATATAATATAAAATTACTAACAATACTAACAATATTTGTCATTTTGTCATTTTCTCACCCTAACTTGCACACTAGGGTTCCCTGTGTCTTGCAAGCTAGTCTCTTCCAACAATGAAACAGAAGACATTTTAGATCTTAAACGATAAAATTATACAATAGTTAATTTGAATTAAAATCCTCATCATTTTAACGCTCGGCGAAAGTATTTTTCAATACACGGCCATAAAATTAAAAATACTGACATGTTATAGGCTTACAATTGCGACATAACAAAAATTTGATTTTTAAAATAGATAATAAAACCCATTTCAACTCTATCAGTTGATAACAACTGCTCTGTGCGTGCATGCATACTCACAAGTGCGGTGTGTGGGTGTTTCTTTGTGTGTGTGTGTGTGTGTGTGTGTGTGTGTGTGTGTGTGTGTGTGTGTGTGTGTGTGTGAGAGAGAGTGTGTGTGTGAGTGTTTGTTTGTGAGGGTGGGTGTGTGTGTGTGCCTAGAAGTTTATGAGTGTGACTATGTATGTGAGGGTACAAGTTTATGTGGGTGAATAACAATTTACGTCGAGATATAGGTCGAGATACAAACACAGTCTACGCTTCTCTCCTTAACAAATTTTCACTTTGAGTATAGTCCAAACCAATAAGCCACTGTGTGATTTTCTTTTTACAAGTGAACCTGCTGCCTCCCATAATGTTGAGTTGCCTGTTGGCGTTTGAGTACAAATTAGTAGTAGAATAGAGTAATTTTATTAGGCAATCATTATGTTTTAAATTGCACGAGGATGTAATCACTAGGATTGAAAAATGTTTTATATGGTTGATTTGGACATACGACGAGGATAAAGGCAGAAAATTGACGAAACAAATTTGTCTAGCGAATGTGTTTGGCACGGCCAGAAAGGAACTTCACAAGCGTATTTACTTCGATCAAATTAGCAAACTAATGAATGTTGATATACTACCGATGTGTCAGAATCGTGGCAAGTGGCAAACCCAGACCCTCCTGGATACAAGCGTAAGTTTATGTTATTTTATATTGTTAGATTTTAGAATACTTCGAAGTATTCTAAAATCTAACAATATAAAATAAAATAAACTTACGATCGTTATCAAGCCTTGTGTTCCCACTGCTGAGGCACGGGTCTCTTCCTGCATCGCAGGAAGGTTAGGACATACTCCACCACGGGGGCGAAGTCCGGATTGGTGGAGGATTGTAAGACAGTGCCGGGCCTTACTTTCAGAAGTTATCAAGCCGCCCATAAGGCATCTGACATGGCTTAACGACTGCCATTATATGACAGCCGGCACCAACGGCTTAACGTGCCTTGCGAAGCGCGGAAATGCGCGGAAAAATGCCACTAGCGGTAGTCACGGGACGCTCACCCATCCTGTACCTGACCGCGCCTGTTGTTGCTTAACCAAGTGTTGTTGCTTATTCCAATCACTCGGTTTGCCTAGCCTACGAGCGCTTCCTTAGAATACTTGTCACTATAATAAAATCACAATTACTCTGTGAAGATTTCCACAGGCTACCTATTACAATTTACAAGACTATAGGCCATTAAAGGTAAGACAGACGAACATTATAGGGTCAACCCCATTGCGCCTTTCCGGTACGGAATCCTACAAACTAGTGGTCACTTTCTATCCTTTCAGCCTGACAAGTTAGCAGAACCGCCCCCAGGGTTGAGGTAACCGATCTATCTTGCCGCCTCTAATAAGCGCTGAATCATGTTGGTTATTTGTTTCGTAGACGGATGTCTGCCGCTTTATAAGACCCAAAAGGGGTATAAAGCGTTAGGGATTTAGAGGAAAATTGACCAATTATTGTCTATAGTTTTTTTTAGTAAATGAATAGTTTTGAAAATCTATTTAGAGGCTAAAAATTCCACCCATGCCGGGATTCGAATTTTTAGCCTCTAAATACATATTACTGTAAATATATATACGGTGGACCGGGGCAGTATCGGAGTGGTGGCCAAGGGAGGGAAGGAGGTTGGTGGGCAGACCACCGACACGATGGTCAGACGAGATCGTGAGGGTTGCGGGTCAGAGATGGATCAGGTAAGCACAGGACCGTGAGGAAAGGCTCAATAAAAAGGAGGCCTATGCCCAGCAGTGGGTTGATGTGGGCTGATTATGATTGTTATGATTATGATTGATAGAAAAAATTTTTAAAATTGTCCTTAGCACGAGTTAGTGCATTAAAAATAATATAATCATGTGGGTACAGCGATATCATTCCGATGTAAACCTAACTGCAAAGTAGGTACTCGGGGATGCAAGTGATGCAAATTACTTCAGCCAGATGTCACTGCCTGTACGTAATACAGAGAGTATTGTAAAGAAGTTCCAAATTTCACTGATGCCGGTGAGACGCCCATTAGCTCAGTTGGAAAGAGCGCTGGCACAGATAGCCAGAGTTCGCGGGTACGAATCCCGGCATGGGTGAAATTTTGAGCCTCTAAATAGATTTTTAAAATTGTCCTTAGCACGGGTTAGTGCATTAAAAATAATATAAAAGAGTAGTTTCGAAATCAAACAGCCTCAACATTTCATAATATCTTGCGCTAGTCACACATAGTTATATATTAAACGGGTCAAATCGATATTAGTGACTGTGGGGCAGACCACCTGCTCTCACCGCTACTGCAACATGGCCAAAAAGCCGACTTTTCCCGAGAATAAATTATATTAAGCTTGCCGTAACGCGGTTTAAGAAGTGTGTTAAGTGCACTTTGTGCCAAGAGGGCTACTATGACATAAGGGATTATTTAGATGACAATGATGTCTGGAATTGAGTCCAGTTCCATGCATGAGTTCCATGTTGTATAATAATTATGTAAGCTCTGTTAATTAAGAACTTTGAAAAGACTAAGTTTCCAAAATTAGTGTTTTCAAAGTCTTTAATTAACAAAAAACTCCATTTTTTTACCGTTTTTTCTCCAAAATCATCTAGATAAACACCTAGGTTAATTTATAACGTTCATTAATATCATTCCCATATCATTCCGATATAAAAACCTAACTGCAAAGTAGGTTTTCGGGGCTGCAAGTGATGCAAATTACTTCAGCCAGCTGTTGCTGCCTGTACGTAATACAGAGTCGAGTATTGTAAAGACGTTCGAAATTTCACTGATACCGGTGAGTCGCCCATTAGCTCAGTTGGGAGAGCGCTGGCACTGTTAGGCAGAGGTCGTGGGTTCAATCCCGGCATGGGTAGAATTTTTAGCCTCTAAATAGGTTTTTAAAACGTTCATTAAGCCATAGTTTCTGCGCTACTTTGAATACCTTTTCATTTATTTATTCATTCATTCATAAATAGTCGCGATTAGATCCATTTAATATATAACAAAGTATGATGGCATACTGCAAGTAATTAAGTTGGAATAGAATTAGGTTGAAACCACTTATACTAGAGGAATAATGACAGTTTAAAGATACTTTTATTTAACCGTGTAGTGCCCCAGCAGTGGGGACATACGAGGGTTGATAACAATATAAATTAGAAATGAAGAAAAAAAGGTCTGTGCCTCGGCTTGTAACTAATGTACAGCAATATGCAACTAGTTGCCGATTTTCAGGCAAGGCCTTTTCTCAAACTAAATTATACCTATCTGGGTATAATAATACTAATGTTAAAAGGATAATACGCACGCATGATAACAGATGTAAAAACTTAACATATAGGTGTATAAATCCCATCCACTACAGCCCTTGAAGGACACTAGAAGCCAAGGATTGTTTGTGCAGCAGCCATTTACGACATTTAATTCGGAATGTTGGAAGGGTTCGTGCAGCGCGCAAAGGCGGCGGCAGGTCATTCCAACATTTCGATGCTGCAATTTTGAAACAACCCTTGGTACTGCTGAGGGAGTGTTTGGGTATAAGTAGCAATGAACTACGTGCTCTGACGGACCAGGGCAACTTCGCATACAAGTATGTCGGCATGCGAGTCTTGTTGAGACAGAAACGTTTCAAGCAATTTTTCAAGAGAATGTGCATCAAGTGTAGCTGAATCAAATAACAACCGAACTACGGACTCGTCAGTATTCAAGACACGCGTATTCCACGTTGCGGCCAGCATCTGAGTTCTGTTACTGCATCGTCGGACGGGGACATTCTTTGCGACGTTCGTTCAATGATTTCTTGGAATGAAAAATAGAAATATAACATAACATTTACATACAAGCACATTCATTGCTTCTGGCCCCAAACTAGGATACCCTGTGTCGTGGGAACCAGAAACAACGACGTCACAAACATGTAAACATCCAAGACCTGGGTTTTTTTTATTCCCAGCCGGGATTCGAACCCGGGACCTCTTGCATGGTAGGCAGACGCGCTACCGCTACGCTACAGAGGTCGTCCACGTGCCCACAGAGATAGAATCTGCAACCATCCATCCAAACTGGCAACTAGTATTTTGCATACAAATACTCTACCGCGGAGGTTTAAGCGAAAAGTTCCTCAGAACTTCCTAAATTGCCACTGGGGCCAGTGAAGAGCCTAAATGGCTACTATGATGAACCAGTATGGCCATTTACTGTGCAGTCGCTACATACTATATCCAAATTGCTGAATGCCTTCAAGAGGCAGATTGTGCTAGGGCGACTAAGCTTACAGGATGATACGAATATGTCGAGATATATTGGGAAAGTGCCTTTTTCAAAAAGTAACTAGGGTATTCCATTGCTATTGCTAAGCCATGTTCATTTTGCTATGGTTCCAGTACGAGTAGATGCAAGAATGTGTTGAGATATTTATAAAAGTAACTTAAAAAAAAACGAAGTAGCATATTCGACACCTTATAAGCGATGTTCAATTTGCTATGGCTCTAATACGAGTAGATCCAATATTCTCTCGAGAAGTTTCTGTTCAGCCATGTTTTTTATTGCTATGGTTCTAAGACGAGTAGATCCAAGATTTCGTCAAGATATTATTCGAAAGTGCCTTTAAAAAAAAACTAACCAGTGCGTTCGATAGCTACCGTTCAGTAATGTTCATTTTGCTAAGGCTTTAAAAGATTCAAGATTATACCAAAATATTTACGGTAAGTGCCATTTTTAATAAACTAACTAGTTTTTTGATAGTACATGGTTTATGGTTTAAGACGTTTATTCTCATAAGAACAATACATATGTTCACTGAAAATGAGAATTTTTACTTAATTAATTAATTTAGTAAACATGCATGATATAAAATAGCAACAGTTTATATTATTATTTAAGTAGACAATAGTTCCATATGTGGGTAGTTGTATGTCGCAATGATTTCTTAGTACAATATCGGCAGCGCACTTTTGTAGGTAGAAAAAAACAAACACTCCAAACACAAGCGATCTCAAAAGTTATCGGCTAAACTTATTTACGTGGCCGTATTCTGTTAAACAGATACAGGTTATAACAATCGGTTGTTCGACCAAGCTAAACTATGCGAGCGATGTTTTCGCGGACGTATCTTAAGCCATGTTCATTTTGCTATGGTTTAAAAAAACTAACTAGCCCATTTGTTAAGCCATTTTCATTTTGCTATGGTTTAAAAAAACTAACTAGCTCATTCAATAGCTACAGTTAAGCCATGTTCATTTTGCTATGGTTTAAAAAAACTAACTAGCTCATTCAATAGCTACTGTTAAGCCATGTTCATTTTGCTATGGTTTAAAAAAAACTAACTAGCTCATTCAATAGCTACAGTTAAGCCTTGCTCATTTTGCTATGGTTGAAAAAAACTAACTAGCTCATTCAATAGCTACTGTTAAGCCATGTTCATTTTGCTATGGTTTAAAATAAACTAACTAGCTCATTCAATAGCTACAGTTAAGCCTTGCTCATTTTGCTATGGTTGAAAAAAACTAACTAGCTCATTCAATAGCTACAGTTAAGCCATGTTCATTTTGCTATGGTTTAAAAAAACTAACTAGCTCATTCAATAGCTACTGTTAAGCCATGTTCATTTTGCTATGGTTTAAAAAAACTAACTAGCTCATTCAATAGCTACTGTTAAGCCATGTTCATTTTGCTATGGTTTAAAAAAACTAACTAGCTCATTCAATAGCTACTGTTAAGCCATGTTAATTTTGCTATTGTTTAAAAAAACTAACTAGCTCATTCAATAGCTCTACTGTTAAGCCATGTTCATTTTGCTATGGTTTAAAAAAACTAACTAGCTCGTTCAATAGCTACTGTTAAGCCATGTTCATTTTGCTATGGTTTAAAAAAACTAACTAGCTCATTCAATAGCTACAGTTAAGCCATGTTCATTTTGCTATGGTTTAAAAAAACTAACTAGCTCATTCAATAGCTACTGTTAAGCCATGTTCATTTTGCTATGGTTTAAAAAAACTAACTAGCTCATTCAATAGCTCTACTGTTAAGCCATGTTCATTTTGCTATGGTTTAAAAAAACTAACTAGCTCATTCAATAGCTACTGTTAAGCCATGTTCATTTTGCTATGGTTTAAAAAAACTAACTAGCTCATTCAATAGCTCTACTGTTAAGCCATGTTCATTTTGCTATGGTTTAAAAAAACTAACTAGCTCGTTCAATAGCTACTGTTAAGCCATGTTCATTTTGCTATGGTTTAAAAAAACTAACTAGCTCATTCAATAGCTACTGTTAAGCCATGTTCATTTTGCTATAGTTTAAAAAAACTAACTAGCTCATTCAATAGCTACTGTTAAGCCATGTTCATTTTGCTACGGCTCTACTCTAGATGCAAAATTATGTCAAAATATTTTTTGGAATCTGCCTTTTTTAATAAACTTTTTAGTGCATTTGATAGATACTGTTAAGCAATGTTCATTTTGCTATAGCTTTCAAATCACCGAACGAAGGAATAATAGGTACACCATGAGGTGTACCTATTATTCCTTCAACAAACAAAATGTCTCATTTCGAAATATCATCACCCGATACAAATTTCCCAGTATCATTAATATAATTGATTCCATTATAATAATAACAGAAACTGATTCATTTCGCTGCGTCGAACGGAGCCGGATTACATTTGAATTATTTCGAACAATTAATTTATTGAAAGTGCAAATTGTATTTAGTGTCGGAGTTAAAAGCTACATTGTTTATTCAACCAATTTTATTCGGTACATTTCAAATTTCCCCTTAACGAAAGCGAGTGTTGAGGTTTTTCCTTATTTACATTTTGTAAATAAGGAAAGCGTCGTCGTGAGGAAACATAATTTTCTGAGAACTGATTCGATTTTGGTCGATTTGATGTCAACATACCCATGGTACAAATGTGAAAAATACACAATTTTGGTGCCCTCATATAATGGCAGTCGTTAAGCCATGTCAGAGGCCTTATGGGCGGCTTGATAACTTCTGACAGTAAGGCCCGCCACCGCCACCTACCCGGAGTTGGCCCCCATGTTGGAGTATGGCCTAACCTCCCTGCGATGCAGGAAGAGACCAGACCCCAGTAGTGGGGACATCCATTCAAGGGTTGATATCGAAAACGTGCACTAATTAACTTAGGTACCAAAGTCATTAGTACATGCGCCGGGGTTAGAATCCATGACCTCCTGAATATGAGGCAAGCATTCTATCAACAGCGCCACCACAGCTTATTACTCGTTTGTTTTCTATATGTAAATCTAGATATTTCGGTAGAGAGAACACTTAAAAAAATTGTTAATATTTTACAGGTGGAGACCTGTAAAATATTAACACACAAAGGGCTCAGAAAACATGCCCAGCATCTAGATAGAACAAAGCAAACAATATCTGAGATGATAAACTGGGTAATTTTTTTAAGTGTTCTCTCTACCGAAATATCTAGATTTACAGAGGTCGTTAAGGTAGTCCCGGGATATAGAGATGCGACTGCGGAAGGCACACTTCGAAATGCTAGTCGGTTATTTTGCAGTCGTGTGGTAATTAAGCCATACTCTCTCTCTGAGAGAAGGCATGTGCTCTGCAGTGGGACTTTTATAGCTTACATAAAAAAAAAATATAATGATGCTATCATCTTTTTATACATTATTTGTTTATATTCTTTTTAATGCACTATAACCCGTGCTAAGTGGGTACAGCGATAATAACATTCCGATGTAAAACCTAACTGAAAATTAGGTACTCAGGGCAGCAAGTGATGCAAATTACTTTAGCGAGATGTAACAGGGCTACCTGTACGTAATACAGAGAGTATTGTAAAGAGGTTCGAAATTTCACTGATACCGGTAGTCGCGCATAAGCCCAGTTGGGAGAGCGCTGGCACGGTAAGCCAGAGGTCGCGGGTTCGAGTCCCGGTATGGGTAGAATTTTTAGTCTCTAAATACGTTTTTAAAATTGTCCTTAGCATGGGTTAGTGCAACAAAAAGAATACAATCGGTTATTTTTTTGTGAATAACTTTATAACTGTAGGTAGCCAACACAATCGATCGCTCGTAGCTCCGGTTGCCTGAGTGATCTTAAACGATTACGAAGGTTAAACAATAGAGGGCGCGTTCAGTGCATGGATAGGTGACCGTCTATGGCTAACGCTAGTGGCATTTTTCCGAGCGGTTCCGTGCTTCGCAAGGCACGTTAAGAAGTTGGTGCCAGCTGCGGTCGAAATATGGCAGTCGTTAAACCGGGTCAGAGGCCTTAGGGTGGCTTGGAAACTACTGACAGTGACCAGCCACTAGTCTTGCACGCCTCCACCAATACGGACTTGGCCCCCGTGGTGGAGTTTGGCCTATACATTCCTCAGGAAGAGACCTGCCCTCGGTGGGGTCATAATGGGTTGATGATGATTAAACCTTTTGCGGTAGTACTTCTAAAGGTCTCATATTTTGTATTCGTGGCCGGTCGGCCCGCTTTCAAGAAGTTTATTCAGCTTTGTTTTTTTTTTTGAGACATGACTGAAATGAAGATAAGTTATAATTTTTCTTTCAGATTGTTTCATTTCAACGTGGTTTTAACGAGAACGTTAGGTCTTAACCCTGGATGTACCGCTAGCATAAATATCTTGTTGAATTTATTTAAGGAGATTTTTTTTATACAAACAGTGTACTGCCATACTGCTTATAATATTATTATTATACTTTGTTGTACACGAAAAACGCAGCAGGTGGAGTAAATATGATAGAGGAAATATGACATACATAGACATAAATTGAATAAGATAATTAATTATTCTTATTCAAAATCAAAATGATTTTATTCTAAGTAGAATAGAAACAGCGATTTAATGAACGTCACAGGTTAAACTAAATGTTCATTTCAGAATGTAGCTGATTTTGGAGAAAAAATTATGAAACTTATTTTTTTTAAAGTCCTCAATTGAGTTTGTAACGGTGCAAACCTCTTCACACCATTTTTTATATTTTATTAATTCTGTCATATAATTCTTTAAACATTTTCAAAAATTTAAAATTATGTCCCCCATTTTTGAGATTTCCCTCATTTTTAGCATTACTACTTCACATGTTGACTAGACCTGACTATTTTAACCTGCTTATTCCGTTTTTATCCAGTTTTCTGTTAACAATACAATAAAACATACTATAAATAAAACGCAAAGTTAAAGTCGTTCCAGTTTTATCTATAATATAAAAATGAATCGCTGAATGTGTTGGTAAGCGCAAACCTCGAGAGCATCTGAACCGATTTCACTAATTTTTTTTTTAGAATATTCCTTGATTCTGTATTTTTCTCTCCGTAAGAACCATACGAGGATGGTTCTTACGGAGAGAAAAATACAGAATTGACTGTTAAGCGGTACGAAGTTCACTGGGTCAGCTAGTTATAAAATTATACAACATTACAAGTTTACATAATTATAATTACACATAGAACTCACGCCTTGTACTGGCATTCCAGACATCATTGTATTTCTTTATTAGAATTGGAATAAAATATCTTGTACCTTGTTGATCTCCAAATAGGTCAGGAAATCATAAACTTTTCTTTACTTCTAGAACGCTGTTAATAGAGTATACTTTACTTACCCCTTGAGTAGCGCAGCGCAGTTTATTACTATTTGTGTTAAATACACCTGCCCTCTATTATTTCAATACTGACCTGAGAAAACTTCGATGCAATCATTGCAACTCTGAGATAGGGAGAGACGGGAATCCATTGATTTCTCTGTACACTAGATGAATAAGAGAAATTCGTAATAGAATCTCTGATAACTTTCTTCAACTTTTCTAATTTTACTTATACTTCAAGAATGTCATGGCAGCAGGTCACATTGTATTGTAATAAAAATTCCATTGATTGGTGGCTTAAAACTATGTATTTAAACTTAATACGCACGTTTCTCGTCAATACATTCAACAGGTATAATTGCGGTTATGTTTGTTCCCATGGAGAAGGGGTTGTTACGATAAAATATTAAAATATATACAACTTTCGAATGACTCTGTTTATTTTAAAACTGTAAACTATGAGTACGTAACTATGTATTGTTCTTAAGTAGTATGTCAAAGTCAAAATAAATCCATAGTGGGTGACGTACATAATTTGATTTTATTAACGATACAGCTCCTATAAAATCGTACACATAATTATACCCCTCTGGTACCCTGGCGTGAGGTTATTTTATCTTTAGTTACTAAGAAGAACTATTATAGGTTTTTAAAACCTATTTAGAGGCTAAAAATTCCACCCATGCCAGGACTCGAACCCGTGACCTCTGACTATCCGTACGTAATACAGAGAATATTGTAAATATGTTCGAAATTTTACTGATGCCGGTGAGTCATCCATTAGCTCAGTTGGAAGAGCGCTGGCTGGCACGGAAAGCCAGAGGTTCGAATCCCGGCATGGGTGGAATTTTTAGCCTCTAAATAGGTTTTTAAAATTGTCCTTAGCACGGGTAAGTGCATTAAAAAAAAGAGCATTATTATAGGTTTACACGTATTCTTTTTAGCTAGATACATAATGTGGCACTTTATTGCACATTGAAAAAAAAATGTAACTAAATAATAAGGTGTAGGACCCTAAGATTCGTTGTGAAAAGTCCGAGATGCTGATTTACCTAAGAACGGTGATTCACTTTCTTTTCCTGCTTTGAAGCTTCATCTAGAGTATATTTTAATGGAATTTGTACGAAGTTTTCCTTTTATAAGTTGGTCGCTTATTAGTCGTTATCGTACTTAGCCGTGATATTTTTCCTTGAAAGTTTATTATATGTGTTACTTACCTAATTTTTTCACGTTTCTATGATAAACTGATTAGGCAGAAGATGGATGGCGACTTGATGAACGCCCAAATTTTGTTCTTTAATACTTCGCCAAATGATCGCTACGACAAACAATAGGTGTCCTACACTAAAAATAGGTGTCTTCCACTAACAATAGGTGTCCTACACTAACAATATGTGTTCTACACTAACAATAGGTGTCCTACACTAACAATAGGTGTCCTACACTAAATATAGGTGTCCTAAACTAATAATAGGTATCCTACACTAACAATAGGTGTCCTACACTAACAATAGGTGTCCTACACAAACAACAGGTGTCCTACACTAACAATAGGTCTCCTACAGTAACAATAGGTGTCCTACACTAACAATAGGTGTCCTACACTAACAATATTTTCAGCCACCAATCCAACGATACTCACACCCTGTGGTGTAGCGGAGAAAAAAAAGCAACGTTAATTTATGTAATATAACAGAGGTACCCTAGCATATTTTTTTGAGATTTTATCCTACCGTTTTGTCAGCGTAATTAATGGCGTGCATATTTATGTTAAATTTCACCTTTCTAGTACGAGTACTTATCTCTGAGCTTAGCCGAGGACAGACAAACGGACGGATGACATTGTGAAATTACAAGGGTTCCTTGTTGACTACAAAACCTTAAATACCACTGAAATATAAGCGAATGATTTGAAACTTAACATCTCTAAATCGGAACGTAAGATAAGTTTGAGAAAGATTAGAGCTAGTTCGAATCCGTGAAAACTTGTTCCTCCTCGTGTGGAAGTAGTTTAGGCAACCAAATGTGAAAGTGTTCGGTTAGATCAGTGCTCCTAGCACTTCCAGAAACTTTATGCACCCGGAAAACTTGTGTAGCTGGCGAACCGACGAGGACTGCAAGGTTGCGCTCATTTTAATTTATTTATTTCATAAATAGGTACCCACCAGCCCGGACTTGGCCGCTGTGAAAATCCACATGTAGATAAAAATCTACGTGTTTGCTGACTAATAAAGATTTGAAACTTGAATTATTATTATGATAGATCATATTGTAGAAGCGCTCGTGGCCTAGGCGAACAGAGTGATTGGAATCAATCACTTGAGTTAAGCAACAACAGGCGCGGTCAGTCGCACGATGGGTGACCGTCCCGTGACTACCGCTAGTGGCATTTTTCCGAACGCTTCCGTGCTTCGTGAGGCACGTTAAGCCGTTGGTGCCAGCTGTCATGGAATGGCAGACGTTAAGCCATGTCAGAGGCCTTATGGGCGACGACAGTAAGGCCCGCCACCGTCTTACAATTCTCCACCAACTCGGAATTGGCTCCCGTGGTGAAGTATGGCCTAACTTTCCTGCGACGCAGGAAGAGACCCGCGCCCCAGCAGTGGGGACCTACAAGAGCATATCAATTTCATAAATAAAATAAGAGCTAAGAGAATATTCTTCATTGTACACTAGAAAAACAACAATTATAAAATAATTACAAATGTACATAGTACAATGGGCGGCCTTATTATTAAGAGCTTACAGTTAAAACCAAAACGCTTTTAATGTTGCACAAAAGCACAAAGTTAATTAATTTTGACATTAGGGCTGGCCACATATAATCAGAATTCTGTTTCGGAAGTTTGATACGCTTATTTCTCAACGCTCAGTTGAGAGACGCCAGCTATTGATATTTTACCGTGAACCATCATCCACCCTTTAAGTCCCCACTGAGGGGCTCGGGTCTCTTCCCTGAGAAATGTATAGGCTATACTCCACTTCAGTGTCCAAATCCGCATTGGTGGAGGCTTGCAAGACTATTGGCTGCTCTTACTGACAGAAGTTTTTAACCTGCCCTAAGGCCTCTGACTTGGTTTAACGACTGCCATGTATCGACGACAGATGGCACAAACTGCTTAATGTGCCTTGCGATGCACGGAACCGCTCGAAAAAATGCCACTAGCGTTAGTTATAGACGGCCGACGGACGACTTTGTTGCTTAACCTTCGTGATCGTTTAAGATTATTTAGGCAGCCGGGGCTACGAGCGTTCGATTGTGTTGGCCTACAGTTATAAAGTTATTCATAAAGAAATAACCGTTTTTTAAAAACCTATTTAGAGGCTAAAAATTCCACCTATGCCGGGATTCGAACCCGCGACCTATACGTGCCAGCGCTCTTCCAACTGAGCTAATTGACGACTCACCGGCATCAGTGTAATTTGCATCTCTTTACTATACTCTCTGTATTACGTACAGGCAGCGACATCTGGCTAGAGTAATTTGCATCACTTGCAGCTCCGGGTACATACTTTGCAGTTAGGTTTTACATCGGAATGATATCGCTGTACCCACAACCGTTTTTTTTTCGAGGTATGTTTCAATCAAACGGGGTCCAATATAAAGTATCCAAACGGGTATCGTCATAGTGTTTTTAACAAGCCCGGGAGTCCACTCCGGCAAGTGCGAAGTTTCCGGCTGCCCCGAGTACCCACAAGTGCATTTAGATAGCTCTTGGTAATAGTGCAGGAGAAAATATACTCCTTACTTAGAGCACCAAATAAAAACTCAAGCAAAACATCCCCTATTAGGTTTGTTCGTCTTTAGTTAAGGCGCTTTACGGTGCTAACTAGCGCCATCAATGAAATAAAAATCATCACTTGTTTTTTTTAGAAGATCATAAATTTTAACCGCTATGACGACTATTCATTATTCAACTTTTCAGAAGTTAGAGTCTAAAACTTAGGATTTTAATGGATTTCCGTCATAAACAGCCTTTTTAGCGGAAATAGATTAAAGTCCTAGGAGATTGATACTACGTTCTAGGTTGTATACTTCTAAAAATAGTTATCACAGATATAAAGATTTTTGATGTTTACTTTTCGAAAAAAAAAACATATACTAAAACAAGTATTGATTTTTATTCACCCAAAGCTTTTTAAGAACAAAATATAAAGTATTATTTCTTAAAGACTCGCGAATGTTATATATAGTTTTACGTTTTACCTACTAATTAATCACGGTTAGGCCCGTTTAATATATGACTAAGATAACAAGTACCCTAACTAAGGAAAGCATCGTGACGAAACCTGAGTGTCTGAGGTGTTCAAATACCTCTGCCCTTGAAATTGCCAATCCGCGGCGGGCACGCGTAATAAGTGAGCCCCTACACTCTCTCTAATAGAAGGCCTCTGCCCTATAGTGGGACGTTTATAGGATACATCAATTATAATTCTATTAGCATGTGTAAGCTTGTGTGTGTGTGTGTGTATGTGTGTATGTGTGTGTGTGAGTATAATATATATGTGTGTGTGTGCGCGTGTGTGTATATGTTAGTGAATGAGGGTGTGTTTGCGTGCGTGTTAGTCATTGAAAATAACGAGAGTATTCTATAAATTTTAACATGAATAATGATAACCATGTACTTAATAGACGCTTAACGTATAGGTACCTACCCATTATTGAAGCCAACTAGTGAGCTGTTATTCCTGTGAAATCCTGTGTGTAAAGCAAATTAATGTACTCGCTTCACTTAGCAGGAATACTGGGTAGTAGTGGCATCTGGAATCTCCCAAGCTTATCGTATTTACTGAACCCGGACATTGTTCAAAATGGCTTGTTTACATTATCTCTGTAGTCTCTGAAATTTTAGTAAAATCTGTTAGAAAATCAGGTAAGTCCGTTCATTCATTGAAAAAAGTAAATAACTAAGTAAATCACGCTTTAATTTTAGTTCATTGTTATTAATAATTTCTATTATTATTTACCTATTTATTACTAATTATATAATATTACATAATATACTAATAACCAGAACCATAACATACTATTTCTACAAATATTACAGATTCATACTTTAAAAACCTATTTAGAGGCTAAAAATACAGCCCGAGAGATACAAAGAGTATTGCAAAGAGGTTCGAAATTTCTCTGATGTCGCCCACTATCTCAGTTGGAGGAGCGCTGGCACGGATAGCCAGAGGTCGCGGGTTCGAATCCCAGCAGGGTGCAATTTTTAGCCTCAAAATAGGTTTTTTAAATTTCCCTTAGCACGGGTTAGTGCATTAAAAAGAAGAGATTCAAAGTTTTCATCACATTTCATGTCATAACAAATACAAGAGTGTTTTAGAACTAAAACTTTCGTAAGCACAACACATTGTAGACTTTTAGTCCGGATTTACTTACGGGTGTTGTTATATCGGAAAAGTCCGACCAGGTTTCGCTCCGATTCGCAGAGCTTAATCATGGTGAGCAGAGACGGAGCTCGCGTCGTCGGTTGCTTGTCTCACACACACTGGTCGGACTTTTCCGATATAACAACACCCGTAAGTAAATCCGGACTAAAAGTCTACAAGAGTGTTTTAGTAGAAATTACTTTATTTATATAAGACTGTAAGCGTTGCGGATGACCCGAACGAAAGTTGGATCTCTCTGTGCGAGAAACCCTGCTTCGATTCCCAGCGCGGGCAACGTTTTGATGACTTCGTTTTTTAAGTTAGGTTAATTTTTGAAGTTATATAAGCAATACCACTCGGTAACTTGAAGCAAAAACATCGTGAGGAAACTTGCGCGTCTGAGGTCCCGACCGCAGCGCATAAAATTGTCAATCCGCGGTGGGCAAGCGTGGTAATTAAGCCCTCACTCTCTCTCTGAGAGAAGGCCTGCGCCCTGTAGTAGAACGGTTGTAGGCTACAAAAGAAGTGTTTGGATATGAGGGGTAACTCGGAAAAAAATCAATTACATATTAAAATAATTGTCCCTTAGATATAGTACCTAAGTCAGCTTCTTACTTGAATGCCACGTTTAATAAATCACAGTTTGGAATGCGACGTTCTTTCTGTATTGTTCTTTTTATGACAATACTTGTTCTATTTTTGAATATATCTTTTACGGGGAATTTTCTTTCATTTTACTTCGTCCCCGGCCAGTCTTATTCATTTTGTCATCAAATTCTTTTCACTCTCCCTAGATTTCCTAGATTTCAATCCAGAGCTTTTTAAGTGTTTTTGGTGTTTGGTTGTTGGCGCAAGCAAGGATTATAACTAATACGGAAGGGTATGAAATTCTCTATTTGATGTCTTGATATTAACCCACTTCTGTGTCTCCACTGCGTCTCCACTGCTGGGGTTCGGGTCTCTTTCTGCATTGCAGGAAGGTTAGGCCATACTCCGCCACGGGGGCCAAGTTCAGGTTGGTGGAAGATTGGAAGATAATGGCGGGCCTTACTGTCAGAAATCAAGCCGCCCATAAGGCCTCTGACATGGCTTAACGACTGCCATTACATGACAGCCGGCACCAATGGCTTAACGTGTCTTGCGAAGCACGGAAGCGCTCGGAAAAAATGTTACTAGCGGTAGTGACAGGAGGGTCACCCATCCAGCGTCTGACCCTGCCTGTTGTTGCTTAACCTAAGTGATCGATTCCTATCATTTGGTTCCACTAGGTCACTAGCGTTTCGTCTACTCGTACCTTTCTATTTAATCTTGCACTTTTATAAACCTTAAATTGCCATATTGAACTGTAATCAGATCTGTGACTTGATTAAGTTTCTATCTATCTCTTCTAAGTTGATAAAGCAGCTTATATATGTCACACTGTAGGGTACAGGCCTTCTTTCAGAGAGAAAGAGAGTATGGACTTATTCACCGAGCCTGCCCACTGTGGATTACCAATTTCAAGCACTGAAATATAGGAACACCTGAGACACTCAGGTTTACACTCGATGGTTTCTTGTTTCATAATACGTTTTCTTTTACAAAAAGTGAACTTAATAAGTTTTATCGGAACCTACAGTCCTAACTCGGGATTCTACAACCTAGGTTAAACCTAGGATCAACAACTTAGGACTGTAATCGATTTCCGCGAAAAACGACCTTTTGGGCAAAGACTCTCTTGGACCTAGGTTCTTGTAAGGAAGGTTTTAAAAAGAGTTACTGTATTTAATGAAATTCATGTTCACTCTTTCCAAAGAAGCGTTTTAAAAGAATCTACCAAACACTAATACCTAGTTGAGTGAGCTGTGTAGCACGCCCTCCGAATAGAAAGGATGACAATCTCCAAAAAAACTGCAGGCAGATGCTGGATGCGGCAAGCTGTATACAGGGGTTATGGCGCTCATTAGGGGAGGGTTATGCTGTTTACTAGTATAGCCTGACGACGACCACGAGCTGTATTCGTAGGGGCTGATGATTAATTAAAACCGAGATTTATTATTTTTAAGACCATATTAATGAGACAAACCGCGCCTTAAAATTCCTGTAATGTTATCAACCCCTGGAATGTAAGTTTTATGATATAGCGAACCAGCTGCTTGTTGGTGCTCGCCAGCAAATATTTCCGAGACCCATAATATTCTTTCCGCTTCCTGAGATCCCTTATACATAATGCAAGTTATCACCGAGCTACTTTGAAGCAGCTAAGTGCGAACGTAGACCACTGCAAGTCCTTGCAGCCATCCGAAATACTGTTAAGGCAATGCTCCTTCAAGTGTTTTCAACGTAGTGTTAGAAGGGCTACCGAGTTTTGGATTAAAATAAGGATTTTGAATGACACAAAATTTTTTTTTTTTGTTTAATGAATTAATTAGTATAGGAAATTTAGAACCAGCGTAGCGCGACGGAGTATGGATTGAGACTGAAACAAGAGGTGTCTGAGGGACTTGATTGTGAGAAAATGCTGATGTGAGAGCCTGAGTATTAAAGGTGGGATGATTAAGCAAATGTGTATAGAAGGCAATATGAGATGAGAATATTCAGAGAACAAAAATTACAAAACCAAGGCTTCCACTGCGGCATTTTTGCAATTTTTCCGGCATTCTTATATTCGAGAGTTTGCCGGAGGGGAAATAGATACGGATTGTCGGAGCAAATACGAATATTAATAGACAGACGTATAGTTTAATAATATTAAACTTACATATGTGATATCTTGATAGATATATAGGTTGCATAATAGAATTTTATTTTATATATTTGGTGTACGAAACAGATCACGACCATTACACGATTTGACTATAAGTAATACTATGATATATGTACTAAGTTGTGGCCTAAAGCATGAATATTCTTTATTGTACTTGATAATTGTATTAATATATCATACCATACATTAAAATAAATACATAGACAGTAACTTATAACAAGAGTCTGGTTTGGGCAACAAAAACGTAATTATACCTGTTATAGAAGTATAGAAAAAAAACTAAATACATTCTTACAAATGTGTAATCCTCTTTCTATGCTCTAAATCAAACCTAAATTTCTCCAAACAATGACTTAAGATCGTATTCACATACTTGAGATATTACCAGAAGAGTCCGAGGTACGGGTTCCTCTCGAGGTTACCCCTCAACATATTGGTAAAGTTTCATTCCGGCACATCGTTTGTAAATTAAAACCAAACTACGTGTGCATTGGGATGGCCGCTTACCGAACCCCCTTAAGTTCGAGTACAGCTGCCGACCACGCCGCCTCTTAATTCATCAACTAGCTACCGAGATTGCTCTGCTGGTAGAGTCTCTACTCGGCTTTATTTCAACCACTAACGTGAACGAACGAACGACCTTAGTCCTTTGCTAGTGGTCCTTAGAAGCGCTCGTGGCCTCGAGAAACCGAGTGACTGGAATCCATCACTTGTGTTAAGCAACAAGGCGCGGTCAGGTGCAGGATGGGTGACCGTCCCTTGACTACCGCTAGTGGCATTTTTCCGAGTGCTTTCGCACGTTAAGCCGTTAGTACAGTCCATCATGTAATGGCAGTCGTTAAGCCATGTCAGAGGTCTTATGGGCGGCTTGATAACTTCTGACACTAAGGCCCGCCACTTAAAATCCTCCACCAACTCGGACTTGGCCCCCATGGTGGAGTATGGACCAGCTTTCCTGTGTTGCAGGAAGAAACCCGTGCCTCAGCAGTGGAGACATACAAGGGTTGATAACGAGTTTAAACATATTTATAGTTAGTTAGGCCTAAGGTTCCACACGGCTTATCATAAAGGTACAGAGTTGACTACAGATTAACTATACAGACCAACATCATCATTAGCCCCCTGAGCCCACCACTGTTTAGGTACTGCTAGCTAAAGAAGCCCTGTCTATGCACTCCAGAATGTTTGCAGTTAAGAATAATGTCTATTTAATTAATCTTAGTACGCGAGACAACTGTGATCCTTACCCAATAGACGGGAGTCCCGAGTATTTCGAGCCCATAACGAATTATCTGCAGTATGGAGAGGTGATTCTAGACACTACTGGGTGTAAGCCTTTTCCCCATCACGCCATCCTTCGTAGTCTCTCGCCATACGGATCCACGGGCTGCTGCCGAACGGACCACATCGTCCCACCATCGGGCAGTTGGTCTACCCATTGACCGTCGCCCGGCTCGCGGCCGCCACTCCGTTACTGCCCTGGTCCACATGCCATCTTCCCGTCACGCCAGGTATCAAGCCCTTCGCCACTTCAGACCTGAGATTCGGTCACCGATATCGTCGACCTTCGTCTGACGTCGGATGATGGTATTTCGGACTCCTAGACTCTGAGGCCTAGCATGGCGCGCCCCATAGCTCTTTATGCCACTTTGTGACCAGACCCGGTACTTTTCAGATATTAGAGTAGTTTCTTGTGTTTAATGTTAGGTAGTAAATTACCAATTTCCAAGTGGGACATTGATTCAAGTCAGATAGCGATTGATTTTGTTCAGCTCTCTAGTTTTGACGCTCGATATTTTGTTCAAATTGCGTAGAAATTTATGCAAAACCTGCAACTGTATTTTATATTGGATACATCTATTATTTTTTGTTTGTATGGTACTTTGTTTTAACTTTTGTATTGTTGTTATAGGTCAGAAAAAATGTCAGATAGACAGATAGGTAGAGATAGATAATACTGCATTGCACATAACCAGAGACTTTAATGATATTCAATAATATTGGAAAAAATAGACTGATAAAAACTGACTGTTCACACAACTACAGCCATATTTGATGGCAAACATTTTCTGGAATTATCAGTACCAACGCATCAATTAAACCTTTAACTACTCCCAAGTGACTGGGCGACAAAAATGGGACAGCGGATGTAAATAAAGTACAAAAAACTCAGTGAGCAAGTACTCCAGAATAAGGTCCCCAGGGGTTGGATTAATGGCCACGTCGGTAGCCATCTCTGGATTTAATCCGCCAATCAGGAGCACGCCTGCTTCCTAGCCAGGGCACCTCTTCTGTTAGCGGGTCAGCCTTGCCGCTGTGTGATTGGTATATGGTTATTTCAGTGTCGATGATTAAAACACCTCCAAATTACATCAGTTCCTATTTTCCCTACAATCTTTTCAATCAAATCTTGAAATTTGACGCGGTGTAGTTTGTGTAAAAACTAAAGAATAAGTTAAGAATTTCACGGATGTCTTGTAGACTTAGATAGATAGATAGATAGATAGTGAAATCATTCATATTCATTTATTAGCGATCATAATGGCACAATACAATGATGTTACAGATGTTTAAGTCTCACATTCTGAGCCCTGGTCAGGGCATCACTAAGGTAAACGTATTTATATAGCTTAAGATAACATAAAATTTTATTCTGACAAACATAATGTACGTAAAGTACTAACATTACTTATAAATTTCACATTTCAACACTTACGTTACTGTTCTTTGGAACTTCTCTAGGAACTAGACAGTAGGTATTAGGCTAGACAGTACATATTATACATATATAAAATCATTTAATTGTTTTTGTCTATTATTTATTGTAATTTGTCATTAAAGAAGTCTTCCCTATTATAGTAGCTTTTTCCTATCAGCAGTTACTAATTTATTTATTCACATAAGACACACTTATGTAAATTATGAAGACGTATGTTTTTTGGTTAGATTGTAAACATATCCTGGGTAAACGGTTTTCAAGTTTTGCGTTATTTCACTAACTTGTCGTATAGAAGAACCTAATTATATTTCGGCTCACAAAAACCTATACTGTATCAAAGCTCAACAACAGGCACGTGGCTTAAAAGATCTACAAAATCCGAAACTTCAAGTGACCCCTGGTTTTGTACAACCGGCTAGAAAAGCTAGGCAACTACAGACATCAGTCGTAAGATGCTTCTGTGCCTGCAGCCATGGTGAGCCCTAGCTTCATACAACCAGTTAGATAAGCTAGTCCACTTAAAGCATCAGTCGTGGAACGCTTAATGCCTGCGGGCCTGGTATGCAGCGGCATCGCAGCTGAATTTATGATGAGATGGTGCTATGGGGGCTGGACGTTTTCATCTGGACAAGGCAGGTGCAGTGCGGAGTTATGATGGGTTTGGCAACTGCCCAATGCAGATACTACGAAGTTTTAGTACGAAATTGAAACTATAAATTTGACTGCTAAAAGGTTGTGAGTACGAAAAAAATATCAAATACCTTAGTTACTCAGTTGTGCCAGAAATAACAGTGAGCCTAGCACTAGGAAAAACTATTGCAAGTACTCTGAGTAGTACTTACAAAAAGTACTCTGTTTTTGGTTATTTAACGGCGAAATAAAACTATGTATAATTATGCACACAGAACCTACTCTTAAAACTAAACAAAATTTTAAGATTAACCTTTCACGTAAGAATGATATGGATGTTTAAGTGTATTGGATCGTAGACAAGATATATAGGGGTGTCTTAACATAACAAACCAATTTCTGAAATAGCCTTCGAGAAAATATGGTGAAGGACAACACAGTTACGTAAAGTCAGTACTAGATTTTCTAACGCCCGAACCTAACAATAAATAACGTAGACTGGAAAGAAGGAGAAATTTAGGTTGAATAAAACGTAACCAAGTATTGAGCAGAACTAAAAAACTTACTAAAAGTTGGTTAACTTAGTACAAACAAGTGATCACTTTTTAGTTACTACTTTTCTTAGGTTAAACTATGTCTGTGTATTTCCTTTTTATGTACAATAAAGTGTTCTATATCTTCTTCTTCTTTTTCAACCCATAGCCACCCAATGCTGAGTGTAGGTCTCTTCTAATGCACGCCATTTATTTCGGTCTTGGGCTTTTCGAATCCAGTCCTTTCCTGCCTCCTTGACCATGTTCTCTATCTATGTATAAACAAATAATAAATAAATAAATAAAAATTCATGGACATATTACACAGATATCGTTAGCCCTATACTAATAACAACTAAATGACTTGTGTCATAGGTATTAACTCGACGATAGATACATACAGTAAATACATAGATAACATCGAAAACCCGAGACAATCTAGAAAAGTTCGTTTCCTAGTTTGACCCGGCCGGGGATCGAACCCGAGACCTTTGGTTTTACTGTCAGCGTGCCAAACCGCTGCGCCAGCGAGGCCGAGAACAACAACAATATTAAACAGAAAAAGGTTTTACATAACACTAGCGGACCCAACAGACGTGGTCCGCAGATGTTTTTGATAGCACATGCAGCGCTATCTGCCAGGTTGATTTGTGAATTTAAACCATACAGGGTGCCACCCAAACGTATACAAAAAAAATCATTCAAATCTGTCCGGCCGTTTCGGTGACATACACACGTACAGTAAAATTATATATATATATATATATATATATATATATATATATATATATATATATATATATATATATATATAATAAAATTCTGTGAAGGAATTATTTTTGTAATTTGATTTGTCTTTGGTGGTAATAACGCATTGATGAAGCGCTTACCACCGTATTACCTCGAATCTTTGATACACATATATATATATATATATATATATATATATATATATATATATATATATATATCTGAGCAAGAGAGATATATATATATCTCTCTCTCTCTTGCTCATTGATAGCCTGTATCAAAGATTCGAGGTAATACGGTGGTAAGCGCTTCATCAATGCGTTATTACCACCAAAGACAAATCAAATTACAAAAATAATTCCTTCACAGAATTTTATTAGTAGACGTCTGCTATGCAATGACATTTTCTTTTAACTTCGTTAATATGAAGTTATTTATGAAACGTAGACCTGTTTTGTCATCGCGACCAATTATTAGGTAAAACGTAATTTTTGAGAGCGTAAAATATCGCCATTAAACCATTTAATACATTGTATGAGCATCGCGGGTCGTTGTGAAATACTTTTATTATTATGTGATCAGTATTTTGAATGTGGAGATTCATCATCTGACAAAATATTAAACTTAGACTAGTGACAAACTCTTTGAATGGTAAAGCTGTTAATAGGAAAAGTTTGAACAGTTTTTTAACCCAATAAAATAGAAGTTGATCTTCTGTACTAACAACGTTATGGTATCAGGCCTTGGAACAAAAGGTTCCATATATCGTAGCTCCAATTTCCGAACGCAATATACTTGTCAGTTAAGGTTTCAGTTTGCTTAACAAGATGCTATATGCCTCGGCTTTTGAGGGTAAAATAAGAAAGCGAATATACAAGACTATAGTTGATTGAAAAAAAAATATAGATCCCGGCAAGGAGAAAAGGTGTCAATAGGTCTAGGGCAATAATAGAGGCCTGCTTCATAAAATGATTCTATGTACATTTTAAAGTGGATTAGCCAACAGATTAACAAGTCGGTTCTGCTGCTCTGAAGCGCTCGTGGCCTGGGCAACCCCAGTGATTGGAATCAATCACTTGGTTCAGCAACAACAGGCGCGGTCAGGTACAGGATGGGTGAGCGTCCCGTGACTACCGCTAGTGGCATTTTTCCGAGCGCTTCTGTGCTTCGCAAGGCACTTTAAGCCGTTGGTGCCGGCTGTCATACAATGGCAGTCGTTAAACTATGTCAGAGGCCTTATGGGAGGCTTGATAACTTCTAACAGTAAGGCCGATAACGATCTGCTACTTAATAAACCTCGATTTTATCATAATAAACTACGAATTGTTACGAAGCGCTCGTGGCCTAGTGCCAATCACTTGGGTTAAGCAACAGCAGGCGCGGTCAGTTGCTGGATAGGTGACCATCCAGTGACTACCGCTAGTGGCAATTTTTTCGAGCGCTTCCCTGCATTACGCATTACGTAATTCGTAACGTCGGGAAATAAGGTAGGTAATTACCTTATGAAGGTAACTATGTCTAAAAACGTCTTAATTCGACTAGTAGCAAAGTAACCTCAACCTACACCACAAAAACACCTGTGACCATTTTAAGCTTTGATTTCAGCTACACCAACATAGTAAAACTTGTACCGGATAACGAATGATTTACATTCAAAACAAAAAAAACGTGAAAATCGCAATTCTCCATGTAACTTTGTTTCTTTACCAAGACTTTATCAGACATATCGAAACTTACACCCTTTCGATATGTTCCGTATCGAAAGGGTGTAAGTGGGTCCCCATAAAAGAAAGTAAATTATCCGTTTATTTATAAAAACCTATTTAGAGGCTAAAAATTCCACCCATGCCGGGACTCGAACCCGCGACCTCTGGTTAACCGTGCCAGCGCTTTCCCAACTGACTCAATGGGCAATGGTTTTTTTATTTTGTCCTATAGTAAGAACGACAATACAAACAGGTGTTAAATTTTGGTTTCATTGCTTTGATATTATAATACAAACCGACAAAATGAGTGCGAGTTCCTTTAAGGGCCCCTCGATGAGCGAACTCGAGTGTTCTGGAACTTCCTTACTTAGCAATAACACAAGGTGACGGTCATCCACAGCTTCTATCTTCAAGGTGACATAATATCTATTAAGTAGGCCAATGCTTCCAATATCCTGTTTCCAGTCCTATTAGCTCTACACAACAGACACGTTTCAATCTGGACGTATCTCCCCATACGATGCTATGTAGACGTATCTCCCTATTTAGTGTGAAACTGGAGACCGTATACTAATTAGTAGGACACGAAGGAACGACTCGTATACACGAAAATCTTTTACGAAACAGTTAGAGTATGTGTGAAGGTATAGTGGCAATACAACTCGCTAACGGTACAGGAAAACATCGTGAGGAAACCTGTGTTTCTGAGGTGTTCAAATATTTATCTCAGCGCTTGAAATTGCCAACCTGCGGTGGGTACGGGTGGCTGACGACCTCGGCCTCGGCCTTCGGTAACACCGAAGGTCTCGGGTTCGATTCCCGGCCGGGTTAAACTAGGAAACGAAATATTCTTGTTTGTCTCGGGTCTTAGATGTTATTTATGTATTTATTGTATGAAATCTATCGTCGAGTTAGCACCTATAACACAAGTCATTTCGTTGTACTTAGTATATGGCTAACGAGATCTGTGTAATATGTCCATGAATATTTATTATTCATTATATATTTAATATTTATTAATTAAGTCCATATTATCTCTGGGGAAGGCCTGTGCTCTGCAGTGAGACATTTATAAGCTTCATCAAAATAATGTACGATTATGTATGATTTGGATCGGACAAAGGAAAATTGAATGAATAAAAGTTTTTTGAGTCTCGGAAGAGCTTCGTTTCGTCAGTTTTTTAGACTATAAATTTAGTGGGATCATACCCACGAATACCATATTTTTTCTTCTTTAGAAACTTCCAAGTAAAAGTCACTCTGTCTTTTTTTTACGCACAAATTGTTTAGCGTTCCAAAATCAAAAAGGTTACTTATAAATTACCTATACCTAACCTACACGTTCAATGTTCATACTGACAACATATTAATTACTTTCCTCCAAGGTCCTGACCTTCTCTATCTTCTTTACCCGTATTTGCATAGCAATCTCGTCGGCAGAGCTTTCGTCCTTAATTAGGGACAGTGGGCCGTTAGACACGTCTTAATTGTTACGTCGTCACTCCATCCCGACGGTTGGCGCGTCGGTATGTGCCCAAGGCTACTGTACACTGTGTCCTTAGCTTTGTTTAACCCACTTTTATTTTTTGAAGTCGAGTCGGTAAAAAATATAAGAAATTAATTTTACATAGAAAGTTGGAACTGTAAATCCTGTAAAATTGACGTGATGTACCTCTTGTTCTGCTACTTTTAGGGTACCTACTTCAAATGACAAAAACGGAGTCCATTGATCATTTTGTCGTCAGTCCGACCGTCCGTCTATCAAGTATCTTTGTCTCGGGAACGCGTAGATAAATAGGAGTTAAAATAAAAACCTTATACCCAGGTTTACAGTATAAAGAAGCAGTGAAAAAATTTTACGTCTTAGTCAGCGTAAAAATATATGGCCGTTTATTTATGCCGTAAAAAAATTGTATTTTGCCACTCAAGGGAATCTAAAGGAACCTTTCCGTTGACCGAGGACTATGAAAGGACAATGTCCATTTTGGGCTATACGTGGACAGACTGTAAGAGAAAAATCGAAATAACCCCTGATTATAATTAATTTCAAAACGAGTATTTTTGCTTATCTCGTTGTATCAATCGACATTTTAAACAGTTGCAAACTAATAAGAATTTTATCTGAAATCTAGTCTTTATTCTGTCAACCAACCTTGATTTTTATTTCGATAATGCAATTAAAAGAATTTAATTAATCACGAATTGCACAGCAAACAATTTGGAGTATCTAATGCAACGCGTTTTAGTATTATTTGGGTAAAAAATAATGCACACTAATGCAACGGCATTACAATACTTGCTAGATGTGTCGTATTCAATTATTGGTGTGATAAAATTATTAAAAGAAATTAATAATCTGGATATGAGGGTAAACTATTTATTTATGGCAACACTAGACAAAAAAAATTGTTTGAATTGTCATTGTCACCGGCTAAAACATACAAAATGATTCATTCATTCATTGTTTTTGCTGTTTCTTTGCTTCTCGTGAATATTGTTTGTTTTATTACTACTTGGGCTTGTTAAAATGGATCCCGATTCTTCGTATAATGATGACCCCGGCTCAACTATGGATTTTGTACCGGACTTACTTTGTGGTACTTACCAAATAAAGCAAGTAAATCATAGGTCACCTTGCAGCAAAAACTCACAATGCAGGTATATTGATGCAAATTAATTACTGTGATAGGGTTCTTACTAACTCATACTACAAAACCTACTAAGTACCTAGTTTTAATTCGATTGACTGTTCACGTTTGGCCAAATCGCCCATACAAAGTGGACAAAGTCCTTTGGCAAATAGCATCGTTTTATACGACAAATACAGGAAAACTATGAAACTATACTAATTAAAATGTAATTAAATCATAAAAAAATTAAACATAATTAATAAAAATTATAAAATTAAAAAAAATTGTAACTTGGTGGGCGAGTCCGATTTGTACTTGTCCAGTTTTTTGTGTAAAATTACTCGTATACTTTTGCTCTATATACTCTAGCGTCACAATTATTTATTCCTTAGTCCTTATTTATTTTTAGTATTCTATCCAATCAGTCAGTGCCTTAATGCTGAGGATCGTAGCGGCTGTAACTAGGATGGGTGTAGAGTGCGTATAGACCTGTTACTGTTTCTTTAGAGTGGAACAGATGATTAAGAAGTTTTTTTGATATTACAGTATTTTACTTATATAACATCTTGTACGTTAGAGACCGTATGACCTTAAATATGCGATCGTATGTTTTTATACCCGAAGTATAATAGCTTTTTTAACGACGGAGGCAGTGTACCTAAGTTTACATTTTAGGCATTGTTTTGTGGGCAGAGCTGCAAGATTATATGAACTGCTTTAGGTAGGACGAGATCCCAGGCCGGCTTAACTTAGGAGACATGACTTTTGTGATTCTTATATTGAAACAAGCTGAGGAAAGTTAACTCGGTTCGTGTGATATTGGAATAAAATATTCTGTATATTATTAATGCTATGCCAACGAAGTCTAGCTGTCAGTCCAGGGCACTATGCACTGATAGGCGTTAGGTTAGGCAATGGATCTTTCTATTCTTTACTTTTTCTTTAAACTCGTATTACTTTTAAGACATACTGTCACTTTTTAAATTTAGTTAGTTGTAATTTTTATTATGTCAGTGTCTAATTTAAATAAAGAGGTATCGCACCTATTGCGGATCTAAAGTTACGGCGCCTATACGGTGCTCAACAGTTAGATTAGGTAGTCCTTATTGTGAGACATTTGACTAATACTTTGGCATTTAGGCTTGTTAATGGCAATCATGAAATCTTATTTGGTTTACATAATGGCAACTGATAGACCGGTTTTAAGATGATTTGAGAAAATATGGTTAGAGTGCAGTTTTTTTTTCCGCTGCCTTTTTCTCCACTACAATACGGCCCGAAGGCGGGGGCTTATATTTTACATTGTACATTGACATTCAGCAAACAGAATGTAAATTCTTTACGTTGAAATAAAATGATTTGAATTTTGAATCTTGAATTGATTTTCTATGAAATGGGATTTTTATAACTTGCAAAGCTCACACATAATCATCATCATAGGCCTCCCTCATGGTTTTCCAATCCTGCATGTGGTCATGTGCCGCCCGCAAATAAAGTAATTGGTACATGCCCGCACTGGGGATCGAACCTGGGTCTCCAGCTTGCGAGTCCATTGTTCTACCCACTGAGCTACCACCGCTGTCTGCCTAATCGCTGTCTGTCTGGGTATATATTAAAACGGGTCTAATCGCAATTATTTATCAGGTAAAATTTAAGAAAATTTTATTTAAGATTGAAGAAAATTTTAAGAGCATATTTTTTATATTTTTTGAACACACAGAAATTACAGTGACTACATTAAAATATAGTACGATTGGCGGCCTTATTACGAAAATAGATTTCTTCCAGGCAACCTTAATTATCTTACCTAAGGTAAAAAAAAAAATTATGTAATAAATAATCCTCCTCGATTGATGAAAGAAGATTGTAGGATGACAATCTGCGAAAAACTGCTGGCAGATGCTGGATGCGGCGAGGGCAGGGCGCTATGGTGCTCATTAGGAGAGGGCTATATCCAGCATTGGACTAATATACCTATAGCCTGAAGAAGAAGAATAAATAAACGCGATTGGATGCGTTATTATTTAACTTTCAATGAAATAGGGTCTTGCAGTGTTCACAAATTGTCTGTCCAATAAAAGTTTGTTAATCTAAGTTCATTCCTTTGCTGTGTTTTTTATTTATTTGATAATTTCTACGATTCCTTAATTATTTTGTAATGCTACAATGTTACGTAGAATCAAATTCTCTTCTTCTTTCCATTTCTCTTTATAAGTCGAGCTTGAATTAATAAACTTTTCCCATTTTCCTCAGTTAAGTAGATTAGAGACAATGTACGTGGATATTCGCGTCAGTTGCATTACTTTTCATTATTAAACAGTGTTTAAGAAATAAGTAAATCTTGAATAAGATAAAAATACTCCTTATTGTATTGACTGTTGTACATTGTATATTGACTTACATGGTATCAACCCTTTGTATGTCCCTACTGCTGGTGCACAGGACTCTTCCTGCATCGCAGGAAGGTTAGGCCATACTTCATCACGGAGACCGTGTCCGGGTGTAATTACCTTATTTCCCAACGTTACCTTGTTTCCCGATAAATAATCGCGATTGGACCCGTTTAATATATAACTATGCCACTAGCGGTAGTCACAGTACGGTCACCCATGCGCCTGTTGTAGCTTAACTCAAATGATTCCATTCGCTTGGTTCGGGTAGGTCACGAGCGCTTCGTAAGGAAAGACCTATCGGGAACTGACTGGCAATATTATACGTCTATGTAAATAATTTCTGAACGCAATCCGGCTCTTTTTCTGGATTTCCGCTCCGATACAGGTTAGGGCGGGCGTTTAAGTTTTTCACCTTTCTGTAATACGCTTTGTGTTTCTTCTTTGTTTTTGTTATAAAATTTCCCCCTGGAAGTTGAGACCTTATTAAATCCCGGGCAAGCTTTTGTAACGATGCAGGCATTCATTCAACAGCCAACACTTCCATTAAGAGCAACAATAGGCCGAGATAATAATATGGCTGCACTGATACGCAACACTGATGCTATTTTTTTCTCTGTGATACTGTATATAGACAAGATTGTGCTTGATTGCTAAATGCTGATTTCAAATTAATATTAATATTGAACGTTGTGAACTGAAAAAGTATGTAGTGACTAGAATTGAGGAAGGAATTTTACATTGGTTTGAACATGTGGAGAGGATGAAGGAAGAAAGATTGACGGGTCGGAACGGATACATCGACTAAATAGGGAATGTATTAGCAAAGGGGAAAATAAAAAGTACTCGGAACCAGCAGAACCTGACAGATCACGAAAGTGACAGATCACGAAAGTGATCTGTCAGGATCGTGGCAGGTGGCAGTCCCTGGTCTCTGACTACTAGTCGTTACATCTACGCACGCCAGTTTCGGGTATGTTTTATTTTTAATTAAAACTGTTTTTATAGGGATTTCACTCATTTATTATATTTTTTAAATTTTCCTACGTTTCGGAACTTTTACAGGTGCCGTGGTCTCGGATGACTGAGGTGACAGGCGTCTTTTTGAAAGCATCAACTGTTAGTTTACTACCTTCGGCAAAAAATACAAAAGTTTTATATAAAGTCAAAAATATTGATTATTAGTAATTGAAGTTAAAATTAAATTTAAATTTATAAAACAATTATTTTAGATTAACTTAAAAATATTGATTATTAATTGAAATTAAAATTAACTCTACAGTCACACTTTTAGCAAGGGGGACTCATGCACTTAAGCACTGGTTCCCATGCTGCCAGTTTGTTCCAACCACGATTTCTATTGAAATCTGGATGCCGGCGGATCTCTATTGAACTTTATCGAAATGTAAAAAGTGGTTTGTAGCGCTAAGTGTATTTTCGCTGACGACAAGCTGACAAGCCGCCAATTGTTGTTTGTATTGTTGACTTTATATAAAATAATTGAATTACCTATTTTGGAACGTAACTTCATAATTAACTTTTGTAATTTTTTCCGAGGGTAGTAAACTAACAGTTGATGCTTTCAAAAAGACACTCAGTCATCCGAGACCACGGCACCTGTAAAAGTGCCGAAACGTCGGAAAATTGTAAAAATATAATAAACGAGTGAAATCCGTATAAAAACAGTTTTAATTATGTCTAGTACTTGTGTTAACCTTAGAAAATACGTTTTATTTTGCCCATTTTCAAATCTTCAAATTTTTTTTTAAATTTTCAAAGGTTCAAAAAATGTGTAAAGTTTGTACACTTTGTGCCAAAAGACCTACTTTAATATTAAGGATTATTTAGATGACAATGATGTCTGGAATTCAAGCATGTAAATTCACGAGTTTTGTAGAATCTGTGTAAATTCTGTTAATGAAGGAATTTGAAAAGACTAAGTTTGGAGTTTTTTTGTCCATTTTTTCTCCAAAATGATCCAGATTTTGAAATGGACACCTAGTTTGACTTGTAACGTTCATTAAGCCGCAGTATCTGCGCTACATTGAATAAAACCTTTTCATTTCATTGCTAATACATCCCGTTTTTAATCGCAGTCTGTCCGCCTGGTACGTCCTTTACTGGCCTTTGTAGCGACATTCTCTACACATATTTGGTTCGTCAATGTGTCTTCTTTTATCCTCTCCACATCTCTACATGCCTATTATCAAAATATTAATTATTAGTTTTGAATTACAAAGTTTTAATTTATGTATGCGGAGCAAGGACTGTGGTTTGTCACTCCATAAAACGCTTCCCGTCTTTTCGCACTCTCGCCCCACATTCTTTCTATGTGACTCACGCCTCATAATTCCTTCATCATCTTTATCATCGTCATAATCTGCTGGTGCCAGTGCACTGCTGTACATTGGCCTCTCCCAAGACACGCCACTAAGTCCGATCTTCGGCTCTCCTCTTCCAGTCGCTGCACACCGCTTTGCCACTGTAGTTTCTTCACCTAGTCACAGGACGTCCTACGCTGCGTTTACCGATTCGCGATCTGAACTCAAGAACCAGTGTACCCTAATTACGGTTATCGATATGACCCGCCTTGCCACGTCAGTTTGCTAATTCGTTGAGCTAATTCCTTCCTAATATTATTATAATGTTCCTTCCTTCCTCATATATAAGATTAATTCCTTACCAGTATTATTATGGTGAACTTTTATGATATAAAATTTATATAATCAATAAAATCATCATTAAAAATACATCAGTTTTTATTCCACACGGTCAAAACAAAACAATCTGAGTATATTTTAAAATTAGTAAATAATTTCGTCTTATCACTTGACAACGTTTTAGAATTTAAAACTAATACTAATTTAGCACCTTGGGTTTCATTTACGCTTACAAAAACTTTTTCGTCCTAACGGCCACAATTGGAGAGTTTTTCGTAGTTTTCAAAGCTCGTATTTGCTTAATAGCCAATACGTACAGACGAAAAATTCTACTTATCTAAATTAAAATTAAAAATCATTTCGATTTATCGTCATCCTCTTTTTTATCAACTTTTTTTGGCAAATGTATAGGAGCTATTTCAGTAGGCGGGGGCGTTATAGGGACTAGACTGCCATCCTCCTCTGCAACCCTCAATCCTATAGTAGCCCCTATCTTAGCACTCGCCTTCTTAAACGTATCAGACAACTTGAGCTGCACGACGTTGATGCACATAGAAGTCAACGCTAGACCGAAGACCAGGTACATTATAGACGTCATCATAAAGATCGGGTGGTCAGGGACCAAGTCTCCCAAGCCTATAGTAGACATAGAGATGAAAACAAAGTAGAAAGATTCAAAGAAGGTCCACTGCTCCCAGCCCTTGTAGACGCAAGCGCCAATGATTATGTATACTATCAGAATGAACGTGGCTAAAGAGATGGGTAGATTGAACTCGTCGTCAATTTCGTAGACGGAGGGGGCTGGCGTATCTGGATCAGTTTCGTCAGGATATTCTATGATGGTGCCAGGTTTGGGTGGAAGTGGAGGCGGGGCATCGCTTGCTCTTCGGACGGGTGGGGGCTCATTGGATCCGTTTGGCTGCGCCTCCTTCATGTCTTCCTCGTTGAAAATCTGCGAGGGGCGACGCACCACGTCGTAGACGATGTTAAGGCCTTTCATCATCTCCTGCAAAAGTAAAAGGTGTTTGTTAAATTGTGAAGGACAGCTTATCTAGCTGTCTAGTGAGTTTGTATTTATGTTTTATAAGGACCTGTCATGCCTGTGGGAAACGCTCACGTTCAACATCAAAACGTAATAAAAGAACTATTCTTCCTTCCAAGCACTATCAGGTAAAACTTTAAAGATTTGTTGCATAGAATTCTAAAAAAGAATAATGGAAGAAAATAATAAAACAAAAACAGGTAAGTACCTATTCTGCAAATTAATCTTACGTAACATGTTATTTCAAAGAGAATTAGCATTTGAAGTTGATGCACATAATAACACGGCCATGAAGCTTTTGCCGAGACTCCTTTTCGATGGAACTTGGAAAGGTTTCAATAGAATGTTGAACAATATTGGGCCCGAAGCAGAATCATTATTTGAGCGAACAAAGGGAAACAATATTCATTCTTTTTCTTTGCGCCAATGTAATTTTGAGGCATTATTTCTCGTGAATAACACGACATGGCGTCAACCTCATTATGTCCATTATCTCCGGGTGGAGTATAAATAGAATTCATTTCGCAGCTTTGATTTGAATTTCGAGTTTCGACAAATTGTTTGGATCGGAACCACCTTCTAGGATGTGATGAAAATAAACATTAATAAACGCATAGGACTGAAGTTTCATACTTAACATAAGGATATTTTTTTATAGAAATGGAGTACCTAAAACAACTGTTTTGGCGTAATCGTTAAAATATAGATTAATCGGCATGTATTTAAGGATGACTTTTTAATCAATATAGATTAGATTCGATTAATACTCTTTATTGCACACCACAGGCACGTGAAGCCGTTGGTGCCGGCTGTCATGTAATGACAGTCGTTCAGCCATGTCAGGGGCTTTATGGGCGGCTTGATAACTCTGACAGTAATGCCCGCCACTGTCTTACAACGGACTTGGCCCCCGTGGTGGAGTATGGTTTAACCTTCCTGCGATATAGGTAGAGACCCGTGCAAAGGGGACGCAAAGGGTTGATACCTTTAAAAATTCATGTTGCAGCAGACGTTCTATAAAACGAAGTATAGGCAAATGAAATTTCTAAATTCATTACATAAGGGCGCTTGGGCATCAACACAGAAGTTATGCATGGTCGTGTACATAGTATTATGGGTATCTTAGTTTGGGACCAGGCCATGTGATTCTGAGCATTTTAATGTGATTATTTTAAACTAGCTGACCCAGCCAACTTTGTACCGACTACCAGTCGATTCTTTATTTTTTATTTTTTTCATTTTCCCCTCCGTAAGAACCATCCTGGTACTTTAAGGAATATTCTAAAAAAAGAATTAGCGAAATCAGTTCAGCTGCTCTCGAGATTTGCGCTTACCAACACATTCAGCGATTCATTTTTATATTATTGAATAACGTTAGTATTACTCGAGACAAAAACCATTCAAACAGCGAACAGAGTCCAGAACGCATTTCGAATTTGGGAAGCAAAATTTCCACCCTTTCCAAGCTCTACATGATTTGTGATATCTCTACGTGTCGGTAAAACTAGCCTCATGTACCCGTAATTTATGCTTATATTGTATTTTTAGTATTGTGTCGTTAAATAAAAATTTCTTATCTATCTATATGCGAGAGAACGTGAGGTCAAATCCCAGCATGGACCTCTAATTAGATAAATAGATAGAGAACACTTTATTGTGCATAAAAAAGGAAATGACAAATTAATAGATATTTTAGTTAGAATATTTATTGATTGTAGCCACAATATCATTTACTATGTAGGAAAACATAGTTAGAATATTTTCGGGGCTTAATCGCGTAGTAATTTATGGCTATTGTATTATTCTAACTATGTGTACAAGTCGCGAAAGCTTAAAATATGTTATGTAGGAAAACGTCGTGATTAAACCCGTAGGATAGTCGGCTTCGCACGTATGTACATTGTCTCCTCTATAGATAATTTAAGGGAGAAAATATAGGTGCTGAGCAAACTTACTTCTAAAAAAACTCTTCATCTACTTTAGTGGCAACTACCACATACCTTAGATTTAAATGCACAACTTTTCACCGAAAATTTCCTATTACAGTAATTAAAGAGCGATTGTTCAATGAATCATTCCAAATTGGACAGAACATCATAACATGTTACACTTAACTGGCCTGTACAAATATCAGTACATCTCTAATGTTTTTTACGTACCTGAAACAGTCTTTAGCACGATAATGTAATCATATAATCCCACTTGTCTTGGTCCCGGACTAGGATAACCTTAAGAACCTTACTTGCTTAAGCTTCTAGCTACACTAAGTATTTACGTATGCCATTCTTAATGTAAACTGCACGTTTCCCAAAACTTATATTTACATATCTCGTGTCACATTGTTTATTATCGAGCTCCTCCGAAACGGCTTTACTAATTTATACAAAATGTTTGTGGATATTTGGTTGATCTGAGAATACGCAGTGGGCCAATTAATATGGCAATACAATCAATGTTTACGGGGTCAGATAGTAATAAATATAGTAACAAACCAAATGCCTAGGACACAGTACCTTTCAGTAGAAGGTTGTGCGTCCCACTTCCTTTACTAATGCTATCATATAAATACTTTCCTACATATAATAATATATTTTAATTTAATCTCTTGCATATATAATTTTATTTGGCATACCCTTATTTTTACTAACACTCATGTAAGTAAAAGTACGTGTAAGCGGAGTGAAATGATTGTCAAATTTTATCTTTAATATAGAGCAACCTCTGGAAGCACTATAATCTTATGTAGAAGATTCTTAGTTTCCAGATCTAGAATATTAGGTATATTATTGTTATGAAATAAACAGTAAAAAAAAAATTTACCTATAAAATATCCAAAAGAAAAACACCCACAGTAGGCCCATTTGTACAAATCCACGATCTATATTTTGGTACCTAAGCGTTAACCGCTGAATCGAGAAGTGAGAATGCAATTATCGAATTATAAATCTAACATTGGAAGACTGGAACTGGTAACACAGCAACGTACCTGCATAGGCACAGTCCTTCTCACTTTTCTACAGCTTCTGGTGTAGTAGAAGCGTCGGATAAAAGCCCAGAAGAACTTGATGATCCTCGTAAAGAGCTTTCCGAAATCAGCTAATACGATCAAGAAGAGAGGGATGCCGATGATTGCGTACACGATGGTGGCTATCCTGCCATACGTAGTCTTCGGAGCTATGTGCCCGTAACCTGGAATTAGATAAGAAAAAACATAATTAAAATTTGACTGTAGCTATATGAACATCTAGAGGTTTCTCTGGAATAGATTTGCAGGTTTTAGGGTCAGTTAAATTATAAGCTTCCAGGACTAAGGATACCTCCATTTATTTTTGGTTTATTAACAACTATTATTGTCAACTATTGACATCTACAACGCGCACGCAATTTTCATTATCTAGATTAGATAAGATAAGATAAGAATATTCTTTATTGTACACTGGAAAAACAACAAATACAAAACAATTGCAAATATACATACGATTAGAAGGCATACAATATTATTACAAAGTGATTGATGGCAAAATATCAGAGTTTGTTTACAAATTATAAAAAAAACGTCAAAAAACAATCTCACCAATAGTTGTCACTAACGTTAAGCAGTAGACAAATGAGTTCATAAAGTTCCAAGATCTCTGCCCACTGTATGACGTCACACCTGCCTCGTGAGCTGTGTGTAACTGGTCTTCAAACTCATAAAGTTTTTTCCTTGCCATAGACTTCCACTCTTCCTCTCTCATATAGTGGCTACCCCTCCAGAGGGTTTCTATGAAGTCTCTCTTTACGTTCCTTGTGCTACATTTGAAAGCATTCTCGAATTGCCCTTCTAAAGACCTAAACATCATACCTCCTAAACCACAAAAGAATATTAACAACAGAAGATCACATATGCATTGGTTAGCTAATAGTTTTATAGCTATGTAATGTGAATTGTTTTCTGCCTTGAATCGTTTCCAATTTCTGACGAGCTTCCATCGTGAAGGTGCTTCACCTTTCTTTTTTTTCTCGTTGTTTATAGAATCTGTTATTGTCTCGTTTTCTTTCTTAGCGGTTTTATCAGGAGCAGCTGTTGATCTTTTGCGTAATACAGACTTTGGTTCAGATTGTGCTGTTGCATAATCATTTTGTGAGAGGAGTATATTAGTATTATCTTCGTGTTGGTCTATTTCTTGGCTCAAAAGGTGGAGTTTCCTTGTCAATTCTGCTGTCTTCTCAGACAAATCGAAGTTGTATTCATTGTCACTAGGTGATGATGAGTAGCAACTAGATGTGTATTCCGATTGGCTGGCGTCAATATATCCTGAGCTTTGTCGGCTAGTATTTTCTAGAGCTTCTCTATGTTTTTGGGGCAAACTTTGCAATATTTCCTTGTCACTTATAATTTGGATTGTTTTTGGACAGGAAATTCCTCTAGTGCTACGTTTTGGAGTAGACGGCGTTTTATTTGGAGTGACAAGATTTCTACTATTGTGTTTGTATTGAGGTAGCAGTTTCGGGTCGTCCTTCGGTATTGAAAGACTTCTAGCCCTAGCTTGTTCTAGTAGTTGCACTATTTCACGGCTAGTTTGACTCATTTTTGAGTCAGTTCTGTCAACGACACTAATTTCTTCCATTCTATTTACTGACTGGGAGCGATTTTCTCTTAAATTTTTATTCTTCAAAAATCGCCTCGGGGTCGGTACTACCTTTCGTTTCGTTGCCACAGCATTTGGTCCTTGATC
The DNA here is from genome assembly GCA_934045075.1 of Yponomeuta sedellus. NCBI lineage: Eukaryota > Metazoa > Arthropoda > Insecta > Lepidoptera > Yponomeutidae > Yponomeuta > Yponomeuta sedellus. The sequence goes on from OW203743.1 coordinate 10,320,068, forward strand.
TTCACTCATCTCACTCTCACTATTTTTACCCTGTAAATATCATTACGGGCACATTATTAGTTTCTCTTCTAATGCTACTTTTGTTAGACTATTTACATTTGGGGTAATTGTTGGCTTGTTATTTTATGTGAAGTAGAAATACATCATCAAAGCAACTAAAAGAATCAAAATTACACTGACCCCGATTCTTGATGCAGAGCGGCTTCTCGCAGGCTTTACCGGTGGTAGTTTGTTGGTAGACTCAACCGGTTTGGTCGGAGTCTGCTTTGTTAACACTGGCTTTAGATCAGCTATTGATTTCCTACTCGGTGTTCTTACAACCCTTTGTCTAATCTCCACTGTTGGTTTTAAATCCTGTGATAACTTTCTACTTGGAGTACGTTCTATCTGGATAACTTTAGTCACTATTTCTCCTGGAGCTGGAGTTTCTGGAACTTTAGGAGTTGTTGGTTTGCTAGCGCTAGATTTAGGTTTTAATTCCTTCTCCTCGAAAGTAAATACGTCTTCCTTCTTTACGGGAGTGATCTGTTTACTCTTGGATTCATCGGCATAAACCATTTCTTCTAAACGTTTGGGTGTTGTCGGTATTGGATATGGGAAGTCATTTTTATCTTTAGGTGAGACGCTAATTGGTGGAGTCAACGAAGCTCTCCTCTCTTTGAAAGTTTCAATAGTCAATGAAGATCGTCGAAGTGATATGGGATCTTCTTCCTTTGGGCTTAAAGTGTAAGTTGTACTAAGAAGCTTATTAGTTGGATCCATGAAGCTGCCTTTACGCTCCAATTCGCATAAGTCTTCTTTGTCTGGTACAGCGAACGGTGATATGGATCTCCGTCTTCGTTCATTTGCTGCAGAAACTCTAGCTTCTAATATTTCTTCAGTGTTCATATCATACACAGGGTCTTTGATACCAGCTTTTTCTTGAACCATCCGTTTCATTTCCTCATACGTATTGTCTGCTTCGATTTCTCGTGAACTGGGTCGCTGAGGAATGAAATCCTCATCATCAGAAGTCGTAGTATCTTCATGAGGAATCAAAGTTCTGCCAGGTTCTGGTGTTTTTTCTCTTTGCCTCGTGGCTTGCCCGCGATTTTTGGAGAGATTTCTTCTCTTTCTAATGGACATATTTTGTGGCTGCGTCGGCTCCATCTTTTCTTCGAAAACTTTCTTATTTTCTGTTGACACAGTAATGAGGTGACCACTAGTCTGGGTCTTAGACTCAGCTCTTATTTTGGGGATTTTTAGGGTTAATCCATTTGTGTCTTCACCTTCCCTATTCATTCCCACTTTGTTCACTTAAAAAGCACCAACTGAAACAAAATAAAAAAAAAATAACCCCAAACTAACGAAGAGCAATACGATTCAGCACTTGATAAATAATGATAAATTTAGCTTGTTGGTGAATGATAAAGCGTAGAGAGGTTGGCATCATATTAACAAGATAATGCCAATATCAGCCAGATAAAAATGCACGAGGGAAGCCAACACGGAAAGGCATTGTAGGAGCACAGTGAACTTACCTCTCAGTGATGACAATAGGTGCACCCAATAACCAACTTACATCGGGGTCGAGCAAAAATCTAATTCGACCATTCTATTTTCGACGGCCCAGCGTTGTGCGTAAACAAACGTTGACGAGGGGACGATCCATCGTTGCCACGTCACTATTCGGAAGAACTTGTTTTTTATCGTCAGGATCAGCGTTCGATGTTTCGTTTTGTCTCTGGCCGCTTTGTTCGGGCACAATGGAAGGAGTCGCGAATTTTCCAAATGCGTTTTCGTTCGCTCCGCACGGGTACTGAGCGCGGAGCCAGCTCCGCCGGGCACAGTTCCAAATTTAAACACTCTCCTACATTCGGATCACAGCTGCTACTCTCAAGCGTAGCAATGATTTTCCCGCGTTAAATTGTGGCAAGAGAAATGCGGTATCAGAATTTATTTTTGCTGCACAATTTTTTTACGTCCCACTGCAGAGCCTTTTTCAGACAGAGTGTAAACGCCTAATTATCACGCGTGTTCAGCACGGGCTGACAATTTCAAGCGCTGAGGTAAAGCGAAGATGTGAACCACTCAGATACCCAGGTTTCTAAACGGTGTTTTCCTTCCATGTTAAAGAGTAGTACTGCTAAAACCACTTCACAAATGTGCGTAACTTAGAAAGCAGAACTATTCAGTTAGAAAGCCCCTGACAAAACGATAGGAAAAAGTTTGATTCTGCGAGTGAGACAGCATGCTCCACTTTAGAACAGGCTCAACGCGGCCCCACAAACAGTAATTCTCATACAAATTTATCCCCAACATTTAGAGGACACAAGATTCGACCCTGCTTAGAATTGAACTCTCCATACATACTCAATTCTAAGCAGAATCAAACTTCATGTATCTATCGTAAACACATTGGCAAAAATTGCATCCGATGTTGTTTGTAAGAAATTGCTACTTGAAGGATCGCCATAATCAAGTTACACTACTATAGCGAACTCAATCAAGCACATTATTTCTCAGTCTCAGTAAAAATCTCATAAAGATGTTACCATTCACTTGAGAGCGTGCAAAAGCACTGATGGCTGACTGGCTGAGTTCCTACTGTCTAGGTATAATTAATATATTTGTATTAGGTACTTTATTTACGTATTTTGTGAACAACTTAAACAAGTATTCATTTTGTACATTTTCCGGTAATGCCTCGATTGGCAGAAATTAAAATTTCCTGGAAAAACCGGGGCATGTGATTTATTTCCACACGCTTCCACGAAATCTTTGCATAAACGCTTGTACGCTCCCTCAACAAATTCCGAGTAGCAGCCGTTTATTGCCTGTGTGTAGAGTAAATATCCACCAATATTACATGACACCTGACAACACGTCCATTTCCTCCAACGTTGGAAACTTTTCATCAATAGGCCGGGGTCAATATGTATTGGACACTTGCCGGAATGTGTCAGTACACAATTCTGTCTCTTGTTGTGTTTGTGTATGCTACGAATGGGAATTGATCAATTTATGTATCACGAGGAAAAATCGTAAGAATAGAATCTATTCTTACGATCGTCACTCGTGACATGTACCCACCAGTACAATGATGATGGTACTTATACTGGTAAGTGTTATTAATTGTAATTTATTCTCGTTTTTTAATGAGGAACTAGCGACTCAGATTGGAGTCTCAGTTAGATTGGTTTTATCGAATAAAGGTACCCAGTAAATTTTATTAATAGCCGGTATTTTTTTATGCTATTGTTAAACGTAACCAAAATTATTAATAAGGTAAATTGTTCTGTACCCTGTTGCTTTCAAAGTTCTGAGTTCAAAGAGTCTATAATTATGCAAGTCCTATTTTTACCCGACTTTAAGAAGCAACGAAATTTTTAATAATCTTTATTCGTAATTCTAGGGTCTGCATTATAGTAAGATTACTCCGAAACATTTTTATTACCTTTTCCTTTTTTACGTAAAGGGAGAGCTATTTTAAAACAATAACATGAACATAAATGTGTTTTTATAAAAATTTACGGAACTGCTTTTTTAAAAATCTATCTATTTTAGTAAGATAAAACCATAATTTTATGGACTAGACTAAAATTATGTTTTCATCTTACTATCTATCTAGTAAGATAAAACCATAATTTTATGGAGACCGCGAATCGACAAACGTAGCGTAGGGCGTCCTGTGAAGCGAGGACTTTCGATGAGAGGTGGACAGTGACTGGAAGAGACTGCTACCACCTGATAATGACGATGATGGTAATTTAATGACTATTTCTCTTATGTGCTTCAGTCTGCCCACTCTAGAAGTAATAATGCTGTTCCTTTGTGCTCGGGATCTTCTTTCGCAGCGATGTAGGGAAAATTTTAAATAAAAATAAATTCCCGCTTATTGCTACATAGTCTCACTGGTTTTGTGTAAACCTGCATTGGACGACATAAAAGGATTTCTTTGCCTTGTGTTTATGCTCTCCAGAATGAAAATAAAATTGCAGTCGCCTTTTGAAACATTTTCAAGCTTTGTGCACATAGAAAGCAAGTGAACGCAAGTGTGATAGCAAAAATACACGCTTAGACTTCACACGTTTGTAACACAATAATGTAATGAAGTTGTAAGGAATACGCTTGTCTGACAACGTTTAGAGCGCCTGAAAGTTTTCACTGAGCAACATTTTCAGTTTTTGTTTTGCCAAATGTTGCTCCCGAGATTTCCGCAGGCGTTGAGAAAAAAATACGAACATTACTACTTTATGAGTTTGAACAGGAAAAAGTGTGAACAATGTAGGAAATTAATTTTTAGACTTACTTCCTCCTTTAGAAATTAAGAACAGAATTTTTAAGCAAATTTCAATTTGAAGTGAAATACCGGGCCGAAGCTGGACTTGAACGTGCATACCGTGCTAGCTCTTAATGCGAGTAACTTTCTTTCTTTTTTTATTCCTTCCCTATATGGGACTAAAACATTGGATTCGAATCACCAAAATGATCTAGATTTTGAAATGGACACCTAGTTTGAATTGTAACATTCATTAAGACGCAGCTTCTGCGCTACTTTGAATAAAACCTTTTCATTTCATTTCATTTCATGACTATTGTCTAGTGAGAAACAAATACACAACACAGTGATGTGTAAACAAAGTTTGAATTTACTTACCAATAGTGGTGTAGATGGTGCCAGCGAAGAACATGGAGTTCCAAAAACTCCAGGTCTTCTTGTGAGTATTGTTGTTGTTGATGTGTTTGGAGAACTCCGTGTAGTTGTTTTCATACTCCTCCAACAGATGATCGATGTCCAGGACGAATTCCTCTTTCGTCTGTGAAACAGTTAGTTTTTAAATAACAATTAATAATGTTGTGTTATATCCTTTTTAATGCACTAACCCGTGCTAAGGACAATTTTAAAAACCTATTTAGAGCCTAAAAATTCCACCAATGCCGGGACTCGAACCCGCGACGTCTGGCTAACCGTGCCCGCGCTTTCCCTTCTGAGCTAATGGACGACTACCGGCATCAGTGAAATTTCGAACCTCTTTACAATACTCTCTATATTAAGTACAAAGAGGTTCGCAATTTCACTGGTGCACGCTGTATTGGAATTTTTAGTCTCTCAATAGGTTTTCAAAATTGTGTTAACTTTAGGAGTTTTGCTGGGAAATGATGCGATCCGCAGAAGAACCTTAGTGACTGATATGGCTCGAAGGCTCAGTTGACGTGGCACGTCGTTAGGCTATAGGTACCTACTAGTCAACTGCTGGACATAGCCCTCCCCTAATGAGCGCCATAGCGCCGCCATACCAGAGTTCATAGGTTTCTAAATAGGTTTTTAAAAATAAACAAACTTACCTCTTTGTGGACGTAGTTTTTGTTGACCACTATGTCCCTGATGTGTCTCGTGAGCTCATTGCGAATGTCCGTCAACGCCTTGTCGTATTTCACCTCAGTCGGACCTGTGAGTGAAGTTTACTTTTTAACGTCGGTGGGTTAATTATATACCTACCACACTATGTCGCTGTCGCGGCCTTTAGTTAGTTTATATCTAAGATTTCCGCACTTAATAATAACATAACAACATAACATTTACATACAGGCACATACATTACTTCTGGTCCCACACTAGGATACCCTGTGTCGTGGGAACCAGAAACAACGACATCACAAACATGTAAATATCCAAGACCTGGGGTTTTTTTTGTCCCCAGCCGGGATTCGAACCCGGGACCTCTTGCATGGTAGGCAGATGCGCTACCGCTACGCCACAGAGGCCGTCACTTACCCTCATAGTTGAGCTATTGTACGTAGCAAGCGTCCAATCGCTCGTAGTCCCGGCTGCCTGAGTGATCATTATCGATCACGAAGGTTTAGCTACATAGGGCGTTTTAAAAACCTATTTAGAGGCCATAAATTCCACCCATGCCGGGACTCGAACCCGCGACCTCTGGCTAACCGTGCCAGCGCTCTCCCATCTGAGCCAATGGGCGACCCTCAGTGAAGTTTCTAAATGTGGTCTGAGGGTTTGATGCATAATAAAATAGCGGATATTTCAAATATAATGGTTTTCCGATACGTAGTTTATGATAAAGTAATAAAGGAAAGTTGTGTGTAAAATCATGAATTTTAGAATCATATTTTCTCAATCAAAAACTATGTAGGGGTTAGAAAAACTTTTCTTAATTATCCGCAATTTTATTACGTATTAACCCTTAATTGGGCAAGCCTAAAAGAGTTACCACTTTAAATTGAACTTTACCATCTTGGAATAAAGTCGAAAACCGCAGAAAAATTGTATGCTACCCATGCCCTATTTAGAATTAAACCGTTAATCACATTAATCAAACGTGTACTCCTTTCATTGCCATTACTAAAAATTACGTTGAATAAATAAAAATTTATGAAGCGAAGGTGATCTGCCAGGATCGTGGCAAGCAGCAGTCACAGATCCCTGCCTACCTCTCTGGGAAACAGGCGTGAAGTTATCTTGTGTTATGTTTGTGTTACTACAAATGTAAATATTGTGCGTGCGAGGCAGAATACTCGAAGCAAGTAAGAAACAGTCTTAAGTATACTTAATATTTATTTATCTATCTAATTAAGTCTACATTACGGAATACAGTGAATTGTACTACAAAATAGTTAATTTAGAATTAAAGTTGCTGTGATGCACGAAGACGGGTAAGACATTATAACACTGATAATTTTGAAGGCCTTTATTCAAATATGTCAATAGTGGAAAATTCGACGAACAGGTTACGACACGACACATTCTAGATATATAGATAGATTAGGTTACGTTTTAACTATAGTTATAACTTTTTTTTTTAACATTATAACATAACATTTACATACAGGCACATACATTGCTTCTGGCCCCACACTAGGATACCCTGTGTCGTGGGAACCAGAAACAACGACATCACAAAGATGTAAACATCCAAGACCTGGGGTTTTTGTGCCCAGCCGGGATTCGAATCCGGGACCTCTTGCATGGTAGGCAGATGCGCAGAGGTCGTCAGTTATAACAGTTCGGTAAGTACGATAGAATCTTGCAATAATTTAGGTAAATACTCGTAGGTACAGGTATACTCACTAGGTAATGGGGGATGCCCCAGTGACCTAGTGAGCACATTCTGAGGTGCTGCTAACTGATATTCCGATATCCAGGTGCGCTGTTCTATTAATAGCAGCCGCTGTTGATTCCGTGAATAGCTGGAGTGAGTGTGTGATGAAAAGCAAACCGTGTTATTATTGTTCAGGCTGACTGGTATTTCAGTAGAACTCTCAAATTAATGAGCTGTCAGTATCGGGATCTTTATCACGTTTATTTATGCAGTTTACAAAAACACTAAACATTAATAATTATATATGTCAAAGAGCGGTGGTAGCGATGCGGTCGTACGCCGGCTTCTCAATCGGGAGGTCGCGGGTTCGTCTCCCGGTATGTGCCAATGAATTTGCTTTCTGAGCTATGTACGTTTTCGAAGGTCTAATAGTAACACCACTCGCTAACTGCTAAGGAAAACATCGTGAGGAAACTTGAGTGTAAGAGGTGTTCAAATACCTCGGCGCTTAAAATGAAATGAAATATCTTTCTTTATTGAGAAATTCAATTTGGCACAGTTATTTATGAAGCCCTTGCTCTCGAACTAGGATAACCTGTGCGTCAAGAGCAAGAGCAAGTCCATTGCGGGCACGTGTGATAATTAAGTCCATACTCTCTCTCTCTCCCTCTCTCTGAGAGAAGACCTGTGCCCCGCAGTGGGACTTTTCTAGGAAACCCTAGTGTCTGAAATGTTGACATACTTCAGCGGTTGCTACGTACAATGGCCCAAGTGCTACATAAACAGGCCAATCTCCGATTTATCAGACGTGATGGGGGATAATACAGAAATCGCAGTAAGGAACCTGAAACTTGGCATGACTTTGTCTAGATTCCATTACTTTTTAGAGATAAACGAGCAGCTCCATCGAGACTTGGTTAGTTTTTACAGAATGTTTTTGTTGGCATGTACATTTAATATGATAATAATAATAATACATTTAATAAGCATGGTTTGCTTATCTTTAAACTTAAAATGTACATGGAATTACTTATATTTTTTTCTTATCTTGGGGAAGAGATTCGAGTATTGTAAGTTTGAAGGTTTTCATCAAACCAAACAAAGAAAAAGTTAAAAATAAATTACTGTAGAAGTGATCAAAAATAACCATAAAAAAGAAGATAGTCTCATTGTGTGGCGTGTGTGCGTGTGTGGCGTGTGTGTGTTGTGTGAATGCGTGTGGTGTGTGTGCGTGAGTTATTTGTTTTTCATTTGTTCGATTATGTTGTTTTTGAAAGTTTGTTTCGATTGTATGAAAGGATCTACCCCACTTGTTAATTGTATGTGTCACATAACCTAACCAGAATAGAATTTTGGGGTTTAAAACTGCCTCATGCTCACTACAGATGTCACCACTCTTATGTGTATCATTAATTTGATAGTTCCCCATAATACTTTTGTAAACAATTTAATAGTTTTGTGAATAATATCTGTATCATTGTGCATCCGTCGATTGCAAAAATACGGGAATTCATTTATTTCCCAAGGAACCTAAAAGAAGAAAACTGTGGAAAATAGCTCTTCGTAGAAAATTTGGAAGGCTAGTACTACGTCAAGACTATAATATGATACCCGTTTTCAACCCGAAGATTACTATGCACGACATTCATATACAGGTGATGAATCTCTACACAAAGTATTGAAGAAAACAGCTACCGCTAAAAACACTCTAGACCAAACAACAATACAATATGGCGGTCCTTAGGAAAACTCAACAGTGCTGCCAACTACAATGAGCTTTCAGTGTTTAACCTGATTGGTCCTGCGGAAGGGCACATGCAGAAGGCGAGTGGGCCTGGTCCGTCGTATTTTGCAACGTTTCCCGGGACTAGATGTCAAGATGGTATCCGACGGCCTACAGGAAAGATAGTACGTGCGGAGCCAACCGCAATATTTTCCTCCACAGTTAGCGTGTGGTATTGCTACAACGAATTCGCAGAGGTACGTAACTTTGAAAATAAACAAAATCACAGGCACATGCCCGCACTGGGAAATCGAACCTGGGTCTCTCGCTCCCGAGTGCATTGTTCTACCCACTGAGCTACCACCGCTCCCACAACATTAGCGTTCATTAGTAGTTTCCGTGCTCACTCGTTCACATCCATCTTTCGATTCGATGTTGTGGTGTTCATTCTCGTTCGCAAATTCGAAATACAGTTATGAGATGGATAGAGTTTCACCGAATAATTCACATTGATTACATTTTATACTCTATTTAATGCACTAGCCCGTGCTAAGGACTATTTTAAAAACCTACTCAGAGGCTAAAAACTCCGGCATGTGTGGAATTTTTTGCCTCTAAATAGGTTTTTAAAATTAATTACATTTATTACAGTATAGTCTGTAACAGACACAGATGGTATGATGGTACAATGCAGGATCGGTGGTCCCGTGAATACCGCTACTGGCATTTTTCCGAGCGCTTCTGGCATGGCTTAACGACTGCCATTTAATGACAACCGGCACTATCTGTTTAACGTGTCTTGCAAAGCACGGAGGTGTTCGAAAAAATGCCACTAGTGGTACTCACGGGACGGTCGCACATCCTGCACCTGACCGCGCCTCTTGTTGCTTAACTCAAGGGATTGATTCCAATCACACGGTTCGACTAGGAAATGAGTGACTGAGGGCGAGATAAATAGTCGTTGCTTAGCCCAAGTCCGTACTCAAGCTTTCCTAAGCATTACTTCAGGCTAACTTAGTTAAGTATCAAAGTAGACGTTTGCTTAGCTAAGTATGTTCTTAGGCCAATGCTAAGAATTAGTCCGGGTTTCGCGACTTAGAGAGTGCCAAAGTACTGTCTATGATAGACAAATCGATTCTTAAGCAAGTGCTTTCGCTAAGACTCGTTCTTAGAAGCGACTATTTATCTCGCCCTGAGAACGTTTAATTAAAATCCATATTGTTCGGTTGTGATGAAATGCAATACATTCCGTTTTAATTCCGCATACAGACGTAACACACAGCAATCGTCAAATAACCAAGGTTTCCTCTAACATTATACACCCATTACGTTCAAAGCAAATAAATGAAAATCTGTAGCGCGCCATAAAAAGGGAACTTCCTAAAAGCTAATGACATAATCGGGTTTCATAAAACTTGATACTGAACGAGAACAGGATTTATCCATTTGCTGAAATACTGACTTATCTTTGCACTTGGAATGAAAGTAATAATTCTTATCTCGTAGAGATAAGGTACTTTTTGGACTATTATGGAAGCAGAATTATCGATGCTTTCTCGTAGGCCTTTCGTGATGAATGTGGCTTGGGGTGGTGGATTTTGGCTAGTTCTTTTTTATCATTTAAATCAAATTAAAGTTTACTTGAAAAGATTTGTGGATTGAATTCATCTGGGTGGTCCAGGAAGGTTAGAGGAAATGGCTGGTTTAATAAAGATATTTTAAGCATTAAGATGTGAAAATTACTTTGCTAAATTCCGCCAAAATCACACAAGCACCATCCATGCCTTTCAATCAGAAGCCAGACACGAACACACGTGTCTTGCTTCTGCTTGAAAAAGTGGGAGGAAGGGCGGTGCATTAACTAACTGCATGGTGCTTGTGGGATTTTTAGCGGAATTTAGCAAAGTAATTTTCACATTTTAATTCTATTAGGGATTTCCGCAAAGTAACGCCTGATCCCATACAATATAAAGATATTTTTCGCAAAAAGATTTAGTATAGTGTCTCAATTATTTTCAACCATGTATTAATGACAACAGTCTAGCCTTTAAGTACCGACGTGTGGTCTGACAGACACTTTGAGAGTTCGAAATGTCTAGTTACACATGTTAGCGAAGTCGTAGCCCCTCTCGCTTCTCTCTACCCCTCGGGCAGTCGCCTGGGAGCGTTCGTGGTGAGTGGATGTGTCAGTGCGTGCAATTCCGGTGAGTTTTGATTTTTATAAGATCGCGAGTGGTCTGTCAGACCACTCGTCTGTACTTATGTAACTTTTTTTGGCTTTTTCCAGATTATATCGTTTTTCTCTTTTATTTTCAGTCAGCTATAAAAATGGATGTACCAGGTACTTCGGGGATGAAACGGGCAGCCACAGATGCAAAAAAAAGTGTTCCTGCCAGTAAGAAAAAATATCAAACATATGCAGAGAGTGTTTGAAAACTATGAAAATTCCTATAATTTGGTGCCCTGTGATTTTCAAAAAAAACGTTACATTATTTAATAAACTTTTATTTTTAATGTTACGTAGTTATTAATCTTTTAAAAAAGTATATTCAAGAAGAGTTTCTACTGTTTAGTTGATAAATAATAATTATTAAGATAAAAGTTAAGTTTTCTGTCAAAGAATTTGAGACTGTAATGTAAAAGTTTATAATTAGTATTACTTATACAATAACTAGTTAAATAAACAATAAATGGCAACGGTTTTTTTAGAAAAATATCAAGAAACAAAAAAGTTGGCGTAGTTAAAGCTATGGTGGTCTGCCAGACCTCACGTCGACGGTACTTATGTAACTAAAATAGCACGTCGGTACTTAAAGGCTAGAAACAATGATCTGGGACTAGATAGCATTATGCCAAGAATGAAAATTTTTGGCGTTATTACTATACAGTCCCAGGTTTGTTGTCTTAGGTTCACAACTATAGAGTCGGTGTTCACTGTTCAGGAAAGTTGCAATAATACTTCTAAAGTTCCCGGGGCCAAGACAATTTAAACTCGAAAAGAATTGTTTGTTTTAGAAGACAAATCTACCAAAACTCAAGTCTTACCTATTACCCTCGCTGTGGTCTGGCTGTATTCCGGTTTCAACAATGCTTACGAAGTCGAGATACAGGTCGACATGGCAATCGGGGCATGAGGTGAGCCGCGGAGGCGGGGTCGCCCCGCACACCCGCACAGTCCCCGCGTCGTCTTAGTCTTAGTGTCGCACGAGTCCGTATCGACCGCGTTTATCGATTATAATCTCGCTCACATAATTTATTACTATTGTGTTTTAAAAATGGCTACGGTTGCATCTTCGTCCCGTGTTCAAGCAAAAAAACCAATAATTCACTCTCAAGCTCGTGAACTAGCTAGAAAAGTGTTAGAAAATTGTGACATTGAATGGAAAAATAATTGTTACAAATTTTCTGTCAATCAGACATTAGACAGGGCTGTGTTTTATACAGGTCTATCGAAAAGAACTATGTCTAGGATAAAATCAGAATTAAAATCAGTGGGAGCAGAGGAAAAGTTGAAATCACCCAAAAAACGGAAGAAGACAGGTCTAAAATTTTGTGTTGATGATTTTGATCGTACAGTGATTCACAACACCATAACAGAATTTTATTTACAAAAGAAGATCGTTCCGACGTGTCCTAAGTTACACGTTGCTTTACGTAAAAAAATACCTTTTCCTTGGGGTATTCGTACATTACAACGGCTGTTAAACAAAATTGGATACAGATGGAGTCAATGTCAAAATAAACGATCTATTTTAATTGAAAAGCCAGATATAGTTTTCAAACGGTATCAATACTTAAAAAAAATGAGAGAATTCCGACAGCAAAATAAAATATTTTTTATTTAGATGAAACATGGGTGGATAATAATTTAACTTTCAAAAAGTGTTGGCAAATGATTGGAAAAAAAGGAATTCTCACAGATACTAGTTCTGGAAATAGACTTATAGTTGTTAACGCAGGAGGGAAAAACGGATTTATACCTGGAGCTTCTTTAATTTTTAAGGCCGGTACTACGATTGGCGACTATCATGGTCAAATGAATGGCGAGAATTTTGAAAAATGGGTAACGGAAAAACTTTTGCCGTTTCTTCCTGAGCGCAGTGTCGTGGTAATGGATAACGCACCTTACCATAGTGTCCAGCTCAACAAACCCCCAACAAAAAGTTCTCTAAAATCAGTTATGATAAATTGGCTGGAAGACAATAATATATCGTGCGATAGATCAATGAGAAAGCCAGATTTATTTAAAATTATAGAACAACATAAACCCGTTGATATCAATTATAAAATTGACCATATAATTAAAGGACATGGTCATGATATTATTAGATTACCTCCATATATGTGCGATTTAAATCCTATTAAATTAGCCTGGGCCGCCGTTAAACGCTTCGTCAGGGAACACAACATAAAGAGCGATTTGTGTTTGACAAAGCTTAAAGAGATAACAACGAATGCAATTTTGTCAGTCACGGCAGAAAACTGGAGCAATTTCGAAAAACATGTCCAGAACCTTGAAAATGAATATTGGGAAAAAGACATGGGAATGGAAAATAAAATGGAAGATTTTATTATAAAAGTCGGAGATACCAGTGACGAAGATTCTTTAAGTTTTTGTAGCGATACGTTAGATAATTCAGATGAATAAATATTAACTTAAATGAAAACGTGGTATTATTTTATTCACATTTTGTTACATAATAAAAATATATCGATATTGAAAACGTCACGTCACTAGAGAATTGCGATTTCGACCTGTCGTCAACGTTAGGTACTTTTTGAGAGCTAGCTAAAATGATGGAATGTATCTTATGATAAAATCAACATGTTATAAAAACAAATATGTAGTAACGTTTTGGGTACAAAACATCCAGTTTTTAAAACTGTTTTTATACGGAATTTACTCGTTTTATTATATTTTTACAATTTTCCGACGTTTCGGCACTTTTACAGGTGCCGTGGTCTCGGATGACATCCGAGTGATCCGAATGAGTGACATCGAGTGTCATCCGAGACCACGGCACCTGTAAAAGTGCCGAAACGTCGGAAAATTGTAAAAATATAATAAAACGAGTGAAATCCGTATAAAAACAGTTTTATTTATGTCCAGTGCTCGTGTTAACCTTAGAAAATACTATCCAGTTTTTGTTAACGCGGTAAATAAAATGCAATTATACAAGTTATGTAGTTTTAATTTAGTTTTGTACGAATCTCTAATTGCTTCTAATCCAAACGGGCCAATTAAATACCGACAACTGATTCCAACTGTCGATTCTATGATTCTATGTGCACATGCCAATATCGTCAGGTGGAAAGATAGTTTTTAAAATTTCTTAAATGATCTTTGGTCACGTCTCTCTCCATTTACTACAGATTATTTGAACTCGCTTAAAATGCCTGTAATTAAACGTTTTTACAAACAGTTTCTACAAAAGACAATACTAATATTTCAAGTAACCTAAACCAAACTTAGAATAACCATTTAAGCTCTGGTAATTAAGAACCAATCTTGACAAGGGTCTGGAGTTTTTTTGCACTTTTTGTTTTAAAATGGACTTGGCATAACGTTTATTAAGTCGCAGTCTCTGTGGTATTTTGAATAAAAACAGCTTTATTTTCAGACGGCTATTTTTGAAGTCAGTTTCTTGGAATAAAAACACTTTGATTCTCCGTCTCCAGAAATGTCCGCGTAATACGAACTACGATCCCGCATAAAAGAGCTCAAGTTGGAGCGCAAAACTTCATACGATCTTGGGAACCTATTACAAGTTTAATATTTTCGCCGACGAATCCGGTGACGTTGATAAAATGTTTCACTCGTGATACATCTGCGGTGGAGCCTGTATGGTGGACTTAGAAATTGATAGGTGGACAAACTTCACGTTAAATTATATTAGAAAGATTGTCAGGAAGAAATCACCTTTAGTGATAAGGCCGCAATCTGTACTTTTAGGTCAATAAATGTCTGTGTAAGTTCCATTCTTATGTACAATAAAGTGTTCTCTATCTCAATCTATCGAGAACGACATTGTCGACCTGCAATATCTACGTACCTACAGTAACTCTACCAGCGTGTTGATTATGTAACTTTCCACGTATACAACTGTGTGTGAAAGTGGAATGTTTACTCAGATATGAGGCATAATATGAATCACACATAGTGTAACGGCATATCAGTAGATATAATTTTACAAGAATTTCTAGTACTAATAAGATCAACTAGGGGAGGACGAGGTTAAGATATTTTTTAACGCACTTTCGGGTAGTGGCATCTAGTTTTACGTAGTGAAATAAAGCAAGATGGCGCTGTGGTAAAACTGTTTTCGTGTCGTTGTGCTCCTTTAGCTTAGCTTCCATTTCACCTTCATTTCCGCTTTGCCTTAGCGTCTTAAAAAATATGACATGTTTTATACATACATACATAACCTCACGCCCGTATCCCAGAGGGGTAGGCAGAGACGAGGGACTGCCACTTACCACAACACACATAAAATCTAAAAAAATAATAACATGGCCAGTTAAAAAACACAATTAAGATAATAAATACCAATAATTAAAGTAATAGTTAAAATCATACAGCCGTGGCAAAGTGAACTTAGCCGGTGGAGGTGCTGTGTGTCGTGGTACCCGAAAAGATTCTAGACTCAGCATAATATGTCCCGGGCTGTCAGTGGACAACTCGTGACGCTGGTATTCTGCCAGAACCTGCTTAAGTGACGTACGAACAATCAACGCAAGCATTTGTAATAGAGAACCAAAAATACCTATCTACATTAAAGCTGTGTTGAAATTAATAAATGGATGGCAATTTGAGACGCTAGCACCTTAACTTTCTCACCTGCCAGTACCAGTGAAAGTATTCCGCTGAAATTTTACAAAGTTGTTATGTTCTTACACGCTTAATGTATGTGATGCTACATGCAAAGTACGTAAATTGTGGCTGCGCACTTAAACGCTGGAATGGGTTTATGGAGATTGCTTGTGAGTTTCTTTGTGGAAAAAGCCGAGGAGTCATGCGTGGCTGGCAGTGTGAGGGTTAATATTTAATAGATTGGGCGATATCAACCCTTGTATGTCCCCACGGCTAGGGCACGGGTTTCTTCCTGCATCGCAGGAAAGTTAGGCCATACTCCACCACGGGTCGGTGGAGGATTGTAATACCGCCTCTATATTGTCAGAAGCCGCCCATAAGGCCTCTGACATGGCTTAACGACTGCCATTTCATGACAGCCGGCACCAATGGCTTAACATGCCTTGCGAAGCACGGAAGCGCTCGGAAAAATGTCACTAGCGGTAGTCACGTCACGATCACCCATCCTGCACCTGACCGCACCCGTTGTTGCAACTCAAATAATTGATTCCAATCACTCGGTTCGACTAGGCCACGGGCGCTTCCTTAGAATACTTGTCACTACATAAAAAAGCATTAGAACTTTTCCAATCTATTAATACCCGTCAATGCCCTAATTGTACATAGATGTTGTCTCGAATCCCATCTGAGTTGTTTTCGTTGCAATCGATATCGACGCTATATTCCACCACGGGGGCCAAGTCCGGGTTGGTGGAGGATTGTAGGGCAGTGGCGGGCCTTAGTGTCAGAAGTTATCAAGCCGCCCATAAGGCCTCTGACATGGCTTAACGACTGCCATTTCATGACAGCCGGCACCAACGGCTTAACGTGCCTTGCGAACCACGGAAGCGCTCGGAAAAATGCCACTAGCGGTAGTCACGTCACGATCACCCATCCTGCACCCAAATAATTGATTCCAATCACTCGGTTCGACAAGGCAACGGGCGCGTCAGCACCCAGTTTTAATAGCTTTTCTCGTCCAAATATCACACAGCAGCTTTCGCTGGGTTTGTGATCGATAAAGAAACAAACGAGTCCTCTTGGAACTTCGTTATCAACCCTTGTAAGTCCCCACTGCTGGGGCATGGGGAACTATTGGCACTTAATAGTAAGAAAATGCAGAAAAGTAGTCAACGCCTCTGGTTCAGGACAATTTTTTTTTATTAGTCTATTAACGTCCCACTACAGGGCATAGGCCTTTTCTCAGCATGGACCAATGACAAAAGTAGTCAACGCCTCTGGTTCAGGACAATGTTTTTTATTAGTCTATAAACGTCCCACTACAGGGCATAGGCCTTTTCTCAGCATGGACCAATGACAAAAGTAGTCAACGCCTCTGGTTCAGTACAATGTTTTTTTATTTTATTAGTCTATAAACGTCCCACTACAGGGCATAGGCCTTTTCTCAGCATGGACCAATGACTTTGCTAAGCTATGTACATTTCGTGAAGTTATAGTAGCAATACCACTCGCCAACTGTAAAGCAAAGGAAATGATCGTAAAGAAACATGGGTATTTTAGGTGTTCTTCTCTAACTACCTCAGCGCTTGTAATTGCCAATCCGCGGTGGGCACGCGTGGCAAATTAAGCCCATACTGCAAGGGCTCTTATAGGTAAAATAATAAAATCTGTACGACCTCGAAACTCTATGTTTATTTTAAAACTATATGTTGGAACAAAGCTGTGGACAACTTTACAGCTCTAAGGGTAGAGTAGTAGTGTGAACAGATTAAAGAGACGTACTTAGTGCGTCAAAATCCAAAAGAAATGTAGAATGGATGACGTAACATATTTTAAACTTTCGCGACTTGTACACATAGTTAGAATATTTTCGGGGCTTAATCCGGGGGCGTAGTAATTTATTGCTATTTTACCTCGACGTTTCGACGACGTTACAGTCATCGTGGTCACGAGAAGACTCAAAAGACGAGAAGATTCTAACTATGGATGACATAATTTAAAAAAATGCGTTTAATAAGGAACAGAATGAAAAGAAGTAACGAAAAGTGGTGTAAAATTATTACAACGTTATACTTTAGCCAGATTTTGCTGCAATTCAGCGTTGTAAATACATATCGCATCATTCACAAGAAGCACTCGTGGCTTCGTGGAGCCGAGTGAATAGAATCAATCACATAGGTAAAGCACAACAGCCGCGGTCAGGTACTGGATGGGTGACAATCCCGTGACTACCGCTAGTGGCATTTTTTTAGGCGCTTCCGTGCTTCGCAAAGCACGTCAAGACGCTGGTGCCAGCTGTCAAGTAATGGCAGTCGTTCAGCTATGTCAGAGGCCTCATAAGCGGCTTGATTACTACTGACGACAGTAAGGCCTGCCATTGTCTCATAGTATAGCGCCGGTTTAAACGCTTTTTAAGTTTATAAGTATACGCCCTCAACTCAGCGGTCGCCTATGACGAATTTACGAATAGCAAATCATCGAGAAGTTTGGCCGTACGCTCCTGATAAAAGTCGTCTTGCCTTCGTTTTAAAACTGCTATACGTAGATGGGTGCCTATGTGCAACTCGGTTGCAACATTATGCTGAGTCGGGCTCATTTTGCGGACAAATACTTAAAACTTTCCGATATTTCACGTTTTTATGTGTTTTAATAATACTATGTATTGTTTGTTTTGAGTTATTTATATTTTTTGGAAAGGCTGGTAAGGGACGTCCCAGGCGGACATACATCGACCAAATAGGGGACGCAAAGGGGAAAATAAAAAGTCCGCGGATCCGGCGTGCGTGCTTATGAACGTTGATGAAGCGAAGGTGATCTGTCAGGATCGTGGCAAGTGGCAGTCCCTGGTCTTGCCTACCCCTCTGGGATACAAGCGTGAGGTTATGTGTGCATGTATGTATGTTATATTTTTTGCCGTTACCTGCTTTTCCGCTGATATTGTGTTTGCTTTTGATTTCTATTTTGTAGTGTGATTTGTGTCGTCAAATAAATATTATCATTCTTCTTAATAACGCGTAATAAAATATAACAATAAAATGTTTAGGTACTAACCCACCTTAGAAAATATGTATAATACTAACACTATAAGCTTATTCCGAAATGAAAATACTGAATTGAATTGAATTAACTAAGTACTAGAAAAACCAAGTTAATAATTTCTTGCGCCCTAGTCAAAGGATTTATCAGAATAACGCCAACTGGCAAATCCAGTGGCCTAGTTACGCCATCCTTATCCTGTTTAATTAGGACTAGATAACATGCATACCAAATCCTGAACAATTCCAATTGTCTAACTATCGAATCCCATACTGATTTGACAGTTACGATCGGAATCGTTCAGAATTTATTGCGCGCTTTATAGGAGCTAATCTCTGCCTACCCATTGGGAAACTTCCGATGAAAGCTGTCTCTTCATCTATAAACTGCTACACGTTTACAGTGTACCTAGGTGCATTACGTAAGCCCCAGAAAATTCCATAGGAAAATCTTTCCCGATCTCTTTAGAACTGTCACTGAATCCATTCCCGAGGCCACTAATTGCGCCACACAGTGCTTTAATTACTCTTCAAATAAACCCTTTCGCGCGCTGAGCATCTCACACAACACATACGCGTCGAAAGTACAGTCGGCAGCCGGTGTAATTTAGCAAACTCATCACATGAAGTCCGCAATGTAATCGAATTCAGTGCATGCGTAAAGAGGTCGACGTGGCGCTAAGTGTACACTTCTTCGCTAACAAAAGGTGTTTAATGTAGGCTGGGGCAGAGATGTAGCCAGGGAGGGTCCGGAGAGTAGCACCCAGCGGCGTCTGTAGCAGAATATTCTTTATTCACGTATACCTACGCTAGTGTGACTCAATCTACTGAATGCTGGTCCAAAATTCGTTCTAAAACACATATTAGTATTTTTTGAGTTTCGCAATGCACATATATAGTTATTTATTTAATGGATTAATTTAAATAAATTTGTGTGTAATTTGTGAAGGTAACAATTAAAGATTTTGCTACATCTACATCAATTTGACTATAATATGATAAAGTAAACATTTTGGCATAAAACTTAAACTTTTTTCAATTTTAGGACATCTGTGGTGACAGTGAAAGCACGTTTTTATTCTGTATTATGTTCGTATATTCATGGCTTCTTGAAAATAAAAAAATGTATACATAGGTCTTTTGCAAATATTTTCATCGCTATTTTAATGTAGCGTCTTCAATATAATCATAGTATGTGACGTGTAGAGAAACTTCCATAATAATTTCCACATAAGACAATCACTTGTTCTGGCCCCAACCAAGGTGTCTAACGACAGCATAGGTACCGCCATCTGGTGGCGATTACCCGAACTACTTCACGCCATGATTTTCTAACCCAATCTATATTTAGCTCTCAGCGTGATAGCTTGTTCGGGGGTATGCCACTAGATGGCGCTGTTGCCTTTTCGTTCGAAACCAATATAAATAGACGTTTCTAGTTTTTAAGCCTCTCTCTCGAATAACACCGCCGATCGCATCACACGTTTCGACTTTCCCTCGTCTGCTCCCCTGCCTCCTGGTTCACGTCTTTTCACAAGGATTCCCTTGGAAACACATCCAGACAGGCCATATTTTGAACCTCTATTTTGGTAAAAAGCGTGTTACCGCTACACCAATGAGCTAGTCAAGTTTAATAGATCGATGAACCAGTCAAGTACCAAAGGCGAGACAGGAGCTCTAAAAATAAGGGCAATTAGGTTCCTAAATACCTCCCTGTACCCAGACCAGTTGGTGCTCCAGTTGCCCCAGATGTTAGCTTCCTGCGTCTGCCGGATACACTCTGTACATTACATACATTAGACACGCTTTCTGCTAGCAATATTAAGTGGAGACCACACCACTGGATTGAAGGCATATGTAGTGTTTCTATTTTTATATAGATTCTCAGAATTGTGGCATTACGACAAATTCCTTGGGGTGAATGAACTTGTTATTCAAACAAAGTGAAATTAGGGGAAAACTGGGCCCCGGTTTTGGTAACTATCTGATATCAGTCTAAATCTATGAATCTATGGACAAGTCTGCAAATTTATTTACTAGAAGAGTTTCTTTTAAATACTCTGTTGTGCAATAAGGAATGAATAATAATTACCCTGTTAGTTTTTAAAAACCTATTTAGAGGCTAAAAATTCCACCCAAACCGGGATTCGCACCCGCGACCTCTGGCTATCCGTGCCAGTGCTCTTTCCAACAGAGCTAATGGGCGACTCACCGGCATCAGTAAAATTTCGAACCTCTTTACAATATTCTCTGTATTAGGTACAAAATAAAAAATAAATGTTAATTTTTTGTTTGTCAATTTATTTTGTCAACTCAATGACCATAACTAATAATAAAATAATAACTACATACATAACCTCACGCCTGTATCCTAGAGCGGTAGGCAGAGACCAGGGACTGCCACTTGCCACGATCCTGACAGATCACCTTCGCTTCATCAACGTTCATAAGTCGTTGCATGCACGCACGCCGGTTCCGGGTACTTTTTATCTTTCCCTTTGCTAATACATCCCCTATTTAGTCGATGTATGTCCGTCTGGGACGTCCCTTACCAGCCCTTCCGCTCACATTCGCAATATATATTTGTTTCGTCAATCTTTCTTCGTTCATCCTCTCCACAAAATAATAACTTTCAATATAATTACATGTCCTTGCGTTTACCATGTACTACATGGTAACCGCAACAACAACCGTAACAACAAAGCCTACTTTATCAAAGCCTACTCCATCTGTAGGCTTAGATAAAGTAGGTAGGCTTGCCCAGCACCTGTACCATCCGACAGCTGACTCGGCCCAGTCCACAGGAAAGACCAGTCAATATGTGCGGACCCCAAAACTCGCGGGTTTCCTCGCGATATGTGTGTAAGCCCACTTAAACCATGGAGATTACGCTAAAACACGCACATTAGATCCCCCGGCGTTCTAAATGAGTACCTGTACTTTCCATTACATCGTATTGTATGTGTTAAAATGAATAGAAACTGTGCCAGGGTGCGTAATAATATTCAACAGTAGTGCGTAAGACGCAAAGAAGCAAGACAAAAATATCATTTAAGAAGGTTGACTCACATAATATGTATTTTTTCTATCCCCGGCCGGGTCAAACTGGGAAGAGAACTTTTCTAGTTTGTCTCGGGTCTTTGATGTTATCTATGTATTTATTGTATTTAATATATCGTCGAGTTAGCACCTATAACACAAGTCATTTTGTTGTACTTAGTATAGGGCTCACGAGATCTGTGTTATATGTCCATGAATATTTATTTATTTTAATCTATCGTCGAGTTAGCACCTATAACACAAGTCATTTTGTTTTACTTGGTATAGGGCTCACGAGATATGTGTAATATGTCCATGAATATATATATTTTTTTTATGTAGCCTGAATTTCCCAGTACTGGACACTGGCCTCTTAAAGAGAATCTATGGGCTTTATTACCAAGCACGTCTACCGTGGATTGGCAATTTCAAGCGCTGAGGTATTTGAACACCTCTGAGAATGCTCCGATGTTTTACTGAACAATAAGCAAAGTTTGTGTAAAATCATTGAGGAAAAAAGGTAACGTTCAGGTTCGAATATTATCTGAGAGTTCAGTTCAGTATTAATAAAATTCGTGTACCAAATGTCAAAGTATTTTAAATAACATGCAAGAGCACAAAAATTGTATAGATCATGCCTGTGGTAAATGTTTGCAGTTCTATTATAATTTGATAATTTCTAAAGTATGAGTGTAGCTATATAATTTAAAAATAAAGTTAAAATTTTTTCGTGTATTTTCACTGTAAATTAATTCTGATATTGTGGGAAAAAAACATAACAAAATCAACTTTCTTTAGTGGATAGAAATAGACCTATCTTAGAATTTTCGGGAAATGGATGATGGATACAAGAGTTAAGTTACCCTACCCTGAAGCTTAGCGAACAAGAGAGAAATAACAATAAAAGAAAAGATCATTTCACATTTCTCTTCCTAGTTTTACGGGCTTAGTAGCTTGTTGGTAACAACAAAATACGTTTATATCAAATAAAAACCAACAAAAGTGAGTTGAGCTTCTGCGATACGACATCTCTCCATTTTGCCGAGTTGGAGTAATTATCTTCAGCAAGCAGGCAAGTACCTATTATTTTCGTTGTATCGTTAAGTGATATTCCATGTCTTTTTATTGGGCGCTTACTACATACCTATTTCATGCTTATTTTTTTTTAAGAAGCCATGACTGTGTCTTACTGCTGGCCAATATTAACACTATATTGTAAACTATAAACTAATTACTTAATTAGTGTCTTAAAGTAATGCCTCAATCAACTGTTAATAGCTGTCATTATTTTGTAAACTATCTGTAAATAAAGAATGCTAATGTATAGGTATGAAAAACTGTGCGTACATCTTATTCAAAAGAACCTCCAGGGGGCCAAAGCTACAAAGCTTAAACCTTTACCAAAGGTTAAACCAATGGTATAATCAATCCCACCATAAATTGAACCTTATCCCTTTGAAATGAAGTCCAAAACCAATAACAATTTCATACTAGATCTGCCCGTTGAGGGGTTAAGAAGAAGTTCCTCCTCTAATAAAAAACGCAGTTTGTGGAAATCAGCAGTATGAACATAATATTTTCGTGAAAGGCTTACTCTTGATTTAGCTATAAAGTGAGGTATGGGCAGTTATTTATTTATGTGCGCCGACATTCTAATGTAAAACAGACTGCTGAAACGTATAAACTCGAATACATAAGTACACAGTTTAAGTACGGTCGGCGAAACGAGGTCTTTTATTTTTATTAGTCTTTTTGGGGGTCAATTGGACTGGAAGTATTGGAATACATCCATGATTTCCTCAATATTTCGTGTAGCTCTCTCTATTCAATTCGTATTGGTTCAACCTCGATTCGTCCTAGGTCAGGTCAGGTGCAGGATGGGTGACCGTCCCGTGACTAACACTAGTGGCTTGCTTTCCGACCGCTTCCGTGCTCCAAAAGGCAGGCTAAGCCGTTGGGGCAAGCTGTAATGTAACGGCAGTTGTAAGCCATATCAGAGATCTTGTGGGCGGCTTGATAACTTCTGACAGTAAGGCCCGCCACTGTCTTACAATCCTCCACCAACCCGGACTAAGTCCCCGTGATGGAGTATGGCCTAACTTTTCTGCGATGCAGGAAGAGACCCGTTTAGCAGTAGGGACATACCAAGGATCGATATTGATTTGTTGCGAATACTCGAATAAAAAGCGTATAATAACATTAGTCATTATTTGAAACACCAAGGTGACTGGTATTTAAGTAACGTTGACGGGGATGTAGTATCTAATGTCTTGTAACTTTAAGTTAATGTGTCTGGTCGATGGTTGAGAAGTTTAAGTTGATGATGTACTGACGAATATCTGTTTTCTGTGCTTAATAAATTAAATTAAAAAAAATATAAAAATCAATTTAAAACCTGTTTTGAACAAAGGAGAATATGAAGATTTTTTGTTAAATTAGATTATAATTACACTATTTTTATTTTTAATGCACTAACCCGTGCTAAGGAACAAATTTAAAAACCTATTTAGAGGCTAAAAATTTTTCACCCATGCCGGGATTCGAACCCGCAACCTCTGGCTATCCGTACCAGCGCTCTACCAATTGAGCCAATGGGCGACTCACGGCATCAGTGAAATTTCGAACCTCTTTACACTATTCTCTGTATTACGTACAGGCAGCGACATCTGACTTAAGCAAATTGCATTACTTACAGCCCCGACTACCTACTTTGCAGTTAGGTTTAACATCGGAACGAATCCCGGCATGGGTGAAATTTTTAGCCTCTAAATAGGTTTTTAGATTATAATTGTTTATTACACACCAGAAAATAAAATACATCACAAGATTCCTCTCCAGATAATCGGCTGATTAAAGTCTCCTCCCTGTCACCGGCTATTGTCTGCCACCCTGACAGAGACTTCGCGAGGTCGTCATAATATATTAATTTTAAGATAATAATATAAAATTCATAAAGACAGAACATACAAATGTGTTATTGAAATGACAAAAAGCCTAAACACTTTTTTTCCAGTATCGTTAAATTAACCACTTCCAATGAAGTTTAATTTGTGTTTGCTCTCAAATGTCACGACTTTATATTATAACGCGACAAGACGCACGATTCATGCCGTCATGCTAAGGGCAAAAGTAGGTAGCATCTAACCTACGGCTACGTGACTCGCGCGTTTCTAAAGTCAAAAGTTTCGACTTTCCATGTACTAACATATTTTAAACTTTCGCGACTTGTACACATAGAATATTTTGTTTGAAACATGGGATCCGGTCATCAAGTGTGCGAGTGGAAAAAAGTCGCATGGCTTATCGTCCGATATTGTCAGTGTAGTGTGTCGCAACCCTAATAGGGCTTTGTGATGGCTGATTGAGGGTAGTCTGAAACCTCATCAGCCGAAGATGCGAACGGGTGCCAGCCATCAGTCTTCTCGTGACCACGATGACGGCAACGTCGTCGAAACGTCGAGGCAAAATTGCAATAAATTACTACGCGATTAAGCCCCGAAAATATTTCCATGTACGTCAAATTCTGACTTCTGAGCAACACAAAACGCGCGACACGCTCCGTTTACTTTAAATTCAATGGTTGTACTACCATTGAATTTTACTTCAAATTCAATGGTACTACTCATACTGTGCGGTGATATGGCAATACCTCAGACACTAAATTCGCATAAAACATAAAATAAATCGACCTTATTAACTAATCATTTATACTCTTTTTTTTAATGCACTAACCCGTGCTAAGGACACTTTTGAAAACCTATTTAGAGGCTAATGATTCCACCCATGCCGGGATTCGAACTCGCCACCTCTGGCTATCCGTGCCAGCGCTCTTTCCAACTGAGCTAATGGGCGACTCACCGGCATTAGTGAAATTTCGAACCTCTTGCAATACTCTCTGTATTACGTACAGGCAGCGACATCTAGCTGAAGTAATTTGTATCACTTGCAGCCCCGAGTTAAGTAATTAAATTAACATTCATCATCATCTGGCCATTATGTCGTACCGAGGGGCACTAGTCGCTTTCTTGAGGAAGGCATAGGTCATGCTGGGGCCAAGTCCGGATTGGTGGAGGTTTGCAAGAATAGTGGCTGGTCTTACTGTCAAAAGTTTTCAAGCCGTTCTAAGTCCTCTGACTTGCCTTAACGACTGTCATCTATTGACGGCAGCCGACACTAACTGCTAAGTATGCCTTTCCAGCACAGAACTGCTCGGAAAAATTCCACTAGTAGTCCGGATTGGTGGAGGTTTGCAAGAATAGTGGCTGGTCTTACTGTCAAAAGTTTTCAAGCCGCTCTAAGTCCTCTGACTTGCCTTAACGACTGTCATCTATTGACGGCAGCCGACACTAACTGCTTAGTGTGCCTTGCGAGCACAGAACTGCTCGGAAAAATTCCGCTAGTAGTCCGGATTGGTGGAGGTTTGCAAGAATAGTGGCTGGTCTTACTGTCAAAAGTTTTCAAGCCGCTCTAAGTCCTCTGACTTGCCTTAACGACTGTCATCTATTGACGGCAGCCGACACTAACTGCTTAGTGTGCCTTGCGAGCACAGAACTGCTCGGAAAAATTCCACTAGTGTTTTAGTCATAGACGGTCACCCATCAATGCACTGAAGGCGTCCTGTGTTGCTAGGCGTTCGATCATTTTAGATCACTCAGGCAGCCGGGGCTACGCGCGATTCATTTATAAATTCTATAAGAAGTAGAAGATAAACATTTATTATAGCCACAGTACACACGCCACAGTAACAAAACAAACTGAAAACACATTACTAAATAACATAAAAAAAAGATAGGAACACTAAAGGTCACGGCGTGTCACTGCCGCTATAAATGGCAACTGACTCAGCCTATGCTGATGGGCAAGCCTTCAGCGCTGATTTTCAGTCAGTGCCAAGAGGTGTTCCGCGAGCGTTACAGACTGCGGTGTGGTGCAATCATGGGAAATACCATACTGAATAATAGAATACTTATATATGTAATAAAGAGTTATAGTTGTATAGAATAGAATACGTAATTTGCATACAGAATGAAACAGATACTTAAATAGTTTTAACTAACTGACAAAATAAACTACGGTATACACAAACACAAAACTTACACAAATGAATATAGGTATACCTACGATCAGTTCAAAATTGTACTGTAACAAATTTATAAAGTTAAATACATTAATCATATATATATATATATATATATATATATATATATATATATATATATATATATATATATATATATATATAATCAATACACACATATATATTAACTTAAATAAGCGAGAAAAAAAATAGTAAAAATAATAGGATATGCATATATACAAATACAGTGTTGCCATGTTGCATATCCCTACCATGCGATTGCAGACTCGTGTCAGTTTTTGCGGCGAGAATATAAAATGAATCCCTGAATGTGTTGGTAAGCGTAAATCTCGAAAGCAGCTGAACCGATTTCACTAATTCTTTTTTTAGAATATTCCTTGAAGTACGAAGATGGTTCTTACGTATGAAAAAATAAAAAAAAAGTTAAGAATCGACTGTTAGGCGATACGAAGTTCGCTTAGTCAGCTAGTCTATAATAGAAAAATGAATCGCTAAATGTGTTGGTAAGCGCAAATCTCGAGAGCAACTGAACCGATTTCGCTGATTCTTTTTTTAGAATATTCCTTGAAGTAGGTACGAGGATGGTTTATACGAAGAGAAAAATGAAAAAAAATTAAAGGATCAACTGCTAGGATGTACGAAGTTCGCTGGTTCAGCTAGTTTTAAATAAATCGTAATATTCAAAATTAAGGTAAAAGTCGATCAGTCGTCGACTGTACTTACTACGAAGCGCGCGTTATGATGTGTCTGAATAAATATTTATGTTTGCCGAGCACACCCGCATTTCCCACCCGCCATTTCGATGTAACGAAAACACACAAAAGATAACGTTCACCCATTCATTCACATAGGTAAAATACTAATACGTACTGGAATCAGGGCCGTATAAAAGTCGTTATGTAATAAGTAGAGAGAGATGAGAGATGGCTGTGTGGTGTCGGCCTAGTGAATAGCACCAACCCAAATTCTTCCCGCGGGTGTCGTAAAAGGCGACTAAGGGATACAAACCGGGGGGTGGGCAGCAGCGCCCCCTGCAGTACAATTCCACCAAACTGCGATCCCCAACCCGCATACCCAGCGTGGGGATTATGGGCATTACCCCCCAATGATGGCACAACCTTGCGCTCATTAGGGGAGGGCTATGTCAGGCAGTGAAGTAATAAAGCCTGAAGAAGAAGAAGAGAGAGAGATAGTATATGAATCACGACGCGCTCACCGCGGATTGGCAATTTTATGCGCTGAAGTAGTTGCACACTTCACACACTCAGGTTTCCTCACGATCTTTTCCTTTACAGTTAGCGAGTGATTTTGCTACTATTGAATCTTAAAAGATCACGAAGGGCGCGTTCAGTGCATGGATGAGTAAGCCGTCTATGACTAACGCTAGAGGCGTTTTTCCGAGCGGTTCCGTGTTTCGCAAGGCACGTTAAGCAGTTGGTGCCGGCTGCCGTCGATAGATGGCGTTAAGCCAAGGTTAAGCCATAGTTATGCAAAGTAGGTACTCGGGGCTGCAACTGATGCAAATTACTTCAACCAGATGTCGCTGCCTGTACGTAATACAGAGAGCATTGTAAAGAGGTTCGAAATTTCACTGATGCCGGTGAGTCGCCCATTAGCTTAGTTGGGAGAGCGCTGGCACGGTTAGCCAGAGGTCGCGGGTTCGAGCCCGGCATGGGTGTAATTTTGTAGCCTCTAAATAGGTTTTTAAAATAATGTACCTGTTTATGGCATTATTCAATTCAATTTATTTCAACGTGAAGGATTTACATTCTGTTTGCTGGATGTCAATGTACAATGTAAAATCTAAGCCGCTGTCTTCGAGTCGTATTGTAGTGGAGAAAAAGGCAGCGGGAAAAAAAAACTCCACTTTGACCATTTTTTTAAGTCATCTTAAATTATTGTAGACTTTTAGTACGGATCTACTTACGGTTGTTGTTATATTGGAAGAGTCCGACCAGGTATAACAACAACCGATATAACAACAACCGTAAGTAGATCCGGACTAAAAGTCTACAATGTGTTGTGCTTACGTTCAAAAAAAACATCTTAAATTAAATACATCAATGGCCACCTGTACGTATACCTAATAAGATTTCATGATTGCCATCAAAACCTTTAAATGCCAAAGCATTAGCTCGGGCGCGTCAAGGGTTAAATGTCTTACAAAAGTAGGGAAAACATAGGTGCTGCGGCCAGACACACGAACAGCACTCGTTCAAAATAATCACATCACACTATACGACCTCGCCTCCATTGACAACCTCTGTGGCGTAGCGGTAGCGCGTCTGCCTAACATGCAAGAGATCCCGGGTTCGAATCCCGGCTGGGGACAAAAAAAAGCCCAGGTCTTGGATGTTTACATGATTGTGATTGTTTCTGGTTCCCACGACACAGGGTATCCTAGTGTGAGGCCAGAAGCAATGTATGTGCCTGTATGTAAATGTTATAATCAAATCACATCATGACATCACACTCGTGACTGTATACGTTTGTCACGTCTTCACATCTAAACGGCTGGAGCGATTTTAATAAAATTTGGTATGGAGATAGCTGACGCTGTATTAACACATTGGCTATGTTTTAAAGCGGAAAATATCTTATTTCCTAATAAACCACGGGTAACACCGCGAGGCGCAGCTAGTTAAATAAAACTTTAAATAGACTGTCTTCGGGGTTCCGTTTGGTGGCAAACTTGGTTTGTCATTTGGAAGTTCGGCCAAGAGTCACTTTGTCAGAAGCTTAAGTTTCCCACCTCCGGGGTAGGTCCGAAATAGACGGGGAAGTCCTTAAGAGGGTTGTGCACTGGGATTTCCCAGGACAGTGTCACAGAGAGGACGGAAGGAAGTTTGTGTCTCTTCAGCAAAGTTGTTCAATTCTGAGGTACATGTACAAAGTTCCTTATAAAGGGAAACTTATTTACAGACTTGCAGACTGCGCGTTGTTTTTTATATTAGTGTTTTTTTTTTGTTTTTAGTGATTGTGTTGCTGACTGATAAAATCATTTATAAATAATATTATTAAATCGATATCGATATCGACCCTTGTATGTCTCTACTGCTGGGGCACGGGTCTCTTCCTGCATCGCAGGAAGGTTAGGCCATACTCCACCACGGGGGCAAAGTCCGGGTTGGTGGAGGATTGTAAGGTAGTGGCTGGCCTTACTTTCAGAAGTTATCAAGCCGCCCAAGAGGCCTCTGACATGGCTTCACGACTGCTATTACATGTCAGCCGGTACCAACGGCTTCAGGTGCCTTGCGAAGCACTCGGGAAAATGCCACTAGTGGCAGTCACAGGACGGTCACCCATCCTGCTCCTGACCGCGCCTGTTGTTGCTTAACTCAGTCGAACCAAGTGATTGATTCCAATCACTCGGTTCGACTAGGCCAGGAGCGCTTCTCGTCGTTGCATCCTGTCTCCTAAACTAACCTTGTAACGGTGCAAACCTATTCACACCATTTTTATTTCTTTTTCTATCTATCATTTTCAAATATTTAAATTACGTCACACATTCTTCGATTTCTCTCATTTTTCATCACTACTACTTCACCCTTTGACCAGATCTGACTTTTTACCTGCTTCTCCGACTGTTTTACTAATTTACAAATAAAACCACACCTGAAGTCGTTCCAGAGTTTATTTATTATTATTTATAAAGATATCCAACGTTGCAAACTTATACCTGTATCTTAGAAGAAGGTAATGTCTCACGGACACGATCAGGAGCCTTTTCATAGAACTTCATTTCATGGTTTACTATGACCATTTCAAAGTTGATTGACCCACAGAAAAAAGATCGATGGTCGCGGACCGGTAGGACGGCGGCTTTTCAATCGGGAGGTCGTGTGTTCGAATTCCGGCATGTACAAATGACGTTGTTTTCTAAATAATGTATATTTGTCAAGTGATAGTAGCAATACCGCTCGCTAACTTTGAAGGAAAACATCGTGAGGAAACCCCAGCGTTAACAAGATTAACGAGGGGTGAATACCTTTACATTTAGCAAGTTAATAAATACCCAAATAGAAGCGTGAAAAAAGATGTGTAGAAATACTTATTTATTTAAAATACGTTGTTATTTGTAAATATGTAAATACAGATTATGAAAAAAAAATGGAAATATTTTAAACTTATATTTTAAAAACCTATTTAGAGGCTAAAAATTCCACCCATGCCGGGATTCGAACCCGCGACCTCTGGCTATCCGTGCGGGTTCGAATCCCGGCATGGGTGGAATTTTTAGCCTCTAAATAGGTTTTTAAAATTGTCCTTAGCACGGGTTAGTGTATTAAAAATAAAAATAGTATAATATACTTATATTATTTTTAATGCACTAACCCGTGCTACGGACAATTTTTAAAATAAATTAAATCTAATAGAATTTGGGTGAATTTTTTTGACTCTAAATAGGTTTTTTGGAAATATACTTGTTTATTAAAGATTTATTTTCGTTATAGGTAATAGTTATTCATACATATATACCGTCAAATAATTATGAGCGTTAAAAACAAAATTCTAGTCTGTAAAAATACTCGTTAATTAAAGAAAAAATTTCGTTATAAGCAATAGTTCCTTATACATACTTACCAAATAACTATAATCGTAAAAAAACGAGATCCTGTTAATACCTCTTCATTTTCCTCCTCTTAGTTATTTATAGTGAAAACTCTACGTACAAAAACCCTTCAAATAAAAAAAACCTATTAAGACGCTAAAAATTCTACCCATGCCGGGATTCAAACCCGCGACCTCTGGCTATCCGTGCCGAGGTCGCGGGTTCGAATACCGGCACGGGTGGAATTTTTAGCCTCTAAATAAGTTTTTAAATTATCCTTAGCACGGGTTAGTGCATTAAAAAGAGTATAACCCTTTAAATAAACCAAAATTCAAATAGCCTTTTCTCATCGCTCCTCAGTTTAGGCGCTTGGCTACTCAAATTTTCCGCAAACAATATTAATGCGCATTCAGATGTTAATTGTCAGGGCAGCTTATTCAAATTGAACCTAAATAATAGATTACATTATTCGGAGCGATGTCTTTCTGACAATCTAAGCCAGTAAATGTCGTTTTCCGATGTTAAGGTTAGTGTTTCGTGCCTGGTTTAGGTAAGACGAGTAACTTGACTTGTAACTTGCCTTTGAGTAATTTTTATTTCATTTTCAACACTGTAAGACTTAATACCGTCACATCGTCATAGAAAAGCAGATTGTTTTGGGCCAGTTGGTGGTCAGACGGCTGAAGGCAGAGCACCAATGCGCTGGCCCGTTGTCATAAAGGAGAGAGGAAGGGATCAATTCAGCACTCATCTTATTGCACCTATCCGTGACGAGTGGTGAACTATTGCATATGGTCACCATCCCCAGGATTATGGGACCGAATCAAAAGAAGAAGACTTTAGCTGGATATATAGACAACATGAACTAAAATCATACTACAACGCTAACCGGAAACATCTTAAGCAACTTCATCAACCTTCAGGTTGGTTCCCTGTCATATCATACATGATATTGTTTTACACCAGACTGTCACATATATTGCATTAACACATAGGAAACTGTGAGATTGAAAAACGTTTTTGTTTTAGTAGTTGAAAATTCACGAGGACGCTGTTGGCTATTAGATTAGATATCTTTATTGTACACACTAGAAAACAGAATACATAAAAAGGATTACATATCTAAGAGCATAATATCCTCTGGCCAGTTGAGTAGTCTGCTATCTGTAAAATTTATACCTTAAAATTTTCAGATAATAACCCGCCCATCCCAGACTGTGAATCTACAGAACTACTGAAGTCTATCCTATCAAACTATTGCAAGAGACAAAGATTAATATGTGTAACTGATTACTAACATTCGCTACTCGGAGAGGTTGTGAGAAAAATTTGCTATGATATAATAACAGTATCTACGAAACACAGATATCGTTAGTAATAATTAATTAATTAACCTAAAATAATTGTAAATAATATAGCTAATTTGTGTTGTAATAATAATGATAAAGATAATAATATAAATACGGTGTAATAACAATAACCATACATAAATAATGCATGCACCATTTGTGTATTCCATAATCTATTTGTGTATTCCAGGCATTGCAAGCCTGTAAAAGGCGACAAAATTTTAAGCTCTAATTTATAATAAATATTGATTGATTGGTATAAGGAATTGACCGATTCTCACTGCCTCATCAGTTACCTATAATAGATAAGTTAGGGCCAATTTCTGAATTGAGGATTTCGCTAAGTAAATAGTTAACTATAGTGCTGTCTCTTCAAATTTCTCAGAAAAGAGCGTGACAGAAAGATTTTTAAATATGTACTTAGTGAAATTCTCAATTCGGAAACCAGCCCTTAGTAACTTGCCTAAACCCATATAAACGCTCCGCAAAGATTACATCGAGGCGTCCCATTCAATCGCCTTATATTTCCTAGTGTTGCGTCGGAAATACGAACTTTATACCGAAAAGAATAAGATTCGAGGAAATACGAACTCTATCTCGAGAAGAAAGAGATTTTCGCTTTTCTATTTCTATCTTCAGCTGAAAAGCAAATGAAAATGGTGCGATAATTTATCGGTCTTTTTTATCGCAATAAAGTCAATAAAATTGTGTTGTTTGTTTGGATAGTTTCGGTTTTAGTGTGTACAATACTACATAGCATTGAGAGTTGTAGCTTTTGTGACTTTCTTTGGTTTTCTATTATGGTTTGAGAGATTGGTAAGACAGACATAACATAACATTTACATACAGGCACATACTTTGCTTCTGGCTCACACTAGGATACCCTGTGTCGTGGGAACAAGAAACAACGGCATCACAACATGTAAACATCCAAGAACTGGGGGATTTATTTTTGTCTCCAGCCCGGGGTTCAAACCCGGGACCTCTAGCATGGTAAGCAGATGCACTACCGCTGCTCCACAGAGGTCGTCAATACAATTCATTACGTCAACACAATTATATCGGAGACGTAGCTTTTATTTAATTACATTACATTACACAAACTCACTCCGGTATCCCTGAGGGGATAGGCCAAGACCAGACTTGTCACTGGCCACTCCTAAAAAAACGAATTTCCTAGTCGCATGCACGCACAAAAGTTTCGCGTACGTTTTATCTTGCCCATAGCTGATATTCACTCGATAGCATCATCCGCCTGGGACGTAGAGTCCCTTCCATGGACATATGTTATAGTTATAATAGGCATTGTATTTGAAACATAGCGTCCCGTTGGCATCTTTCGGGTACGAAACCCTTGAATCGCACTTTACAAAATTGCCATAAAATTAATCAGCATTACAGTTCAAGTTCAGAGCAGAGCAGTAAATATTTAAGAGGCAGTTTAGTTGATCGTTAACAGAGTGGAACTAATTTACTGACGAGATAAACATAGGAACGCACATTGTTGTAGACAAAAAGTCTGTTTATTTATGTAGGTAGCTCTTCCACTCGCGAATTGATTCGGTGCTAGCCAAGTGAGTAGAACAATGGAAGCAAGAGACCCAGGTTCGATTGCCATTGCCTGTGCGAGAACATACCTACTTATATATTAAACGGGTCAAATCGCGATTTATTATTATTATTAGGTAAAACGTAATTACCTCATTTCCCGACGTTTCGGCAGCGTTATAGTTGCCGTGGTCTCGGGTAGACTGAAGTGGCGAGTACAGTCACTTATTGTGGGTAGTCACTATTAATTTTCCACAGCTGGCCGACACACAACACTCACTATGTATGAGTATCGCGAATCATTAAGAAATACTAGAACACACCTATTTTCAAAGTTACGTACATCTGCGAATTTGTAGCAGCAATCACATGCCAACATTGAGAGTAAATATCGTGAGGAAACCCGCCGCTTGGTTGCCGCTATTGACTTGTCTTTTTACCTGCCACATACACACACACACACCCTAGCACACACACACCACACAAACACACTCCACACATACTCACGCCTGCATCCCAGGCACAGACGCGGCTGAGGGATCTTTTCACACATCT
The DNA here is from genome assembly GCA_934045075.1 of Yponomeuta sedellus. NCBI lineage: Eukaryota > Metazoa > Arthropoda > Insecta > Lepidoptera > Yponomeutidae > Yponomeuta > Yponomeuta sedellus. The sequence goes on from OW203743.1 coordinate 10,354,818, forward strand.
GGTGTGCGTGAAAGTGCCGCTGGACGGTGTATAAACCCTCTTACGCTTGCAAATTACTTCGCACTATTTGGTTGATAAAATAAAAAATAAAACCTGGCCAGCGACATCTGGCTGAAGTAATTTGCATCACTTGCAAATTACTTCAGCCAGATGTCGCGGCCGGTAAATAATGCAGAGAATATTGTAAAGAGGTTCGAAATTTCGCTGATGCCTGCACTTGCCCATAAGCTCAGTTGGGAGAGCGCTGGTACGGTTAGCCAGAGGTCGCGGGTTCGAGTTCCGGCATGGGCGGAATTTTTAGCCTCTAAATAGGTTTTTACATTACATGTTGTTAATAAGGCCCCACAAAACCAATTACTTGGTTTGACTGTGGGAACAGTCTTTTACAGTAGTTTTACCAGATATTTTACATAGTCTTTTTTTACATAATATTTGCACACTAGCACTTCCTTATAATAAGGAGGACGATGTTACGTGTTTCTCATATTCTTCATGCGTCGAGCACATATGCGGCCTTACCACAAAATATTTAAACACTTGTTCAACGGGTGTTTAACCTCAAAACTTCATAGAAAAAAAACGTTAAACTACGGTTGAACACGTGTCTAAATGTTTTGTGGTAAGGCCGATGGTGATTAGAATTATACTCTCTTTCTTGACAGTTTCGTACAAAATAAATCATAGAATAGTTTAAAGCTGATTTAATAAAGCTCTGCCCTAAAAACAATGCTCTGATAGAGTTTTCCCTAGAACCGGTGGATTCTAGGTAGCAACACAGTCTATTCTAGTACTTGTCAAGGGATTTCCATTATAAGGCTATAAGTGATCTCCGCTCAATAGAGTGATTGATATGCCTCCTCGTATCGACCTTCACGGTTAGGCCTCAGCTCAACTGGTACGTTGATCTTGAAATTTAGGGTGACACCACACTGGCAGCAAGGCGATGAGCGGATGCTAGTTAAACTGATCAAGTGACTTTTAGGTCACGAGCAGTGAACTGTTTCATAGCTTGCCGTCAAACTATGCGAACTTGGAAGGAGCTTTCAATTGAATTTTTACGAACTTTTCATTTTATAACTTGATCGACTAATTCTCGTTAGGAAAAACTTGTTGACTATGGAACTCGAAAAACATTAATATTTTACTTAAACTCAATTAAATTGTTAATAAAAATCGTTGGAATATGATAAACCAAATATGTTAAGCATTCTAATACAAATACATTTATTAAAAATAAGAATAACCAATTATGTATAAATCATAATTACCTATACATCTTAAATAACTTGATTTGTATCTACATCTACTTCTCACTCTAATGTATTGCTCAGTCCATCCAAACAACGTCTAAAAGAGATCACTTTTAGTGATAAAGACGCGGTCTGTACTTCTTAGATTAAGAAATATCTGTGCAATTTCCTTCTTTTGGTATTCTTCTTTTGGTTCTTTATCTATCTATCTATTTGGTACAAGTTTGGATTCGTCTTTGTCTAATTCTGAGAGTGACGGAAATGCTAAAGTATTCAAATTCAATTCAAATTCAAATCAATTTATTTCAACATAAAGAATCTACATTCTGTTTGCTGAATGTCAATGTAAAATGTAAGCTGCTGCCTTACATTTTACATATTGAACTATAAAAAAGTAAAAAGTTCAAGGTACGCGAGACTGTAACCGTTGACATAAACCGAGTCTACGTCATGACGTTAAGTCGCTAGCTAGTAAGCTAGCGACTTAACGTCATGTTAAGACTTAGTTCCGTAGAACTAAAGTTCTACTCTAAAGCATTTCAGTCAGACGTCTTATTTTATTATTGTATTTATTTTTGTTTCAGTGCCCGAAGACTACCACCAACTGGTTTGTATTGTCTGTCTGTTCATCTGTCAGACCGTTGTTAGTATGTAGATCCGCCCATCAAACTATACATCTGTGCTGTCTGTCACTGTAATAAAACAGAGTAACAAAATGCTAGAATGCTAAACAAATGCCTAGAATAAAATATAATTGTTAGTCCGTTCTACAGACATCCAGTATCTAATAGCCAGCTGTGTGGAACAGTCATCATGCGTTCCATAAATCACTACCCCCAAACGAGTGATATCTAAAGAATAGATTTGAATACATCGCTTGATTCTCGAATGTTTTCACTCCGAAGCGTAGATAAGAATACATCGCTCTCAGCATATTCTCTCCTTTTACGCTGAGTCACGTATCACTTTCAGTTGATATGCTACTTTTATTTATTATAGGTACTTTATTGTACACGAAACATTTAACAGGACATTACATAAGAAATAACCTGTACAAAGGCGAGCTTATCTCTGAAAGAGATTTCTTCCAGCAAACCTTGTAGAGTCGGGGCAGCAGTAAAAAACGTACGGTGAACGAAGGCAGTCACAGTGTGGTGACCGAGAAAGAGCCGTTATTCGGTGGGTACATCTTGCCTAGCCAGCTAACCAACCAACCCAACCTAACCAGGCTCTAGCTAGAGTATATTACTAACAGTTTTTCACGGCAAAAGTGGTTACCTATTTGAAATCGGAATTGATTGTGTTTTTTTTCCATTACCTACTCAGCTATACAAAACGTAACTAAAGATTATTATGATTAGGCACGTTAAGCCGTTGGTGCTGGCTGTCATGTTAATGGGAGTCGTGAAGCCTTGTCAGAGGTCTTATAGGCGGCTTGATAACTTCTGACAGTTAGACCCGCCATTGTCTTACAAACTTTTGTACTTAGCCCCCGTGATAGAGTATGATGGATGTAGTCAGCTGCAGGATGGTTGACCGTCCTGAAACTACCGCTAGTGGCATTTTTCCGAGCGCTTCCGTGCTTCGCAGGACACGTTAAGCCGTTGATGCCGGCTGTCATGTAATGGCAGTCGTTAAGACCTGTCACTCGTCTTATGGGCAGCTTGATAACTTCTGACAGTAAGACCCGCCACTGTCTTACAATTCTCCACCAACCGCGCCTTGGCCCCCGGGGTGGAGTATAGCCTAACCTTCCTGCGATGCAGGAAGAGAAGCTTATCGATTATAATTATTAAAATACGCACTAGAAATATACACAAATCTCAGCGTAAGCTGCACGTACACACAGCGCTGATTTTGCTATCAGGGGAATGTTGATCAAACACAATACATGTTGTCTGTAATGAAGTAAAATAAGTGGTACACGACTTAAGTGGTTTAAATTAGATACATTTGCCTAAGTTTGGTAGCCTGCGTAGCAATAGCATTACAGTGTCATCCTATTAAAAAGGTGTTCGTGAAGGCCAATATATGAAGTATCCGAAATCAGATCACGCGTGCAGCGAGCAATATAGTTAAAATGATGAAACGGAAGAAACTTTGTCAAATCGTGGCAAGTGGCAGGCTTCTGACTCCCCTCCGGAAACAAGCGTCGTATAGAGATTTTGTTTTTTTTATGTAGCCTAAAATGTATACGATACACTAAAGGACACAGGACTTCTCTCAGAAAAAGAGAGTTGGCAATTTCAAGTAGGTACTTAGATTCTTGAACACTGAAGACAGGTTTCCTCACTATGTTTTTCTCCGATTTTTTTTTGGGTTTCCTTCCTTTTTGTGTTTATTGATTATTATAGATAGATAGATAGAGAACACTTTATTACACAACCAGAAAAATCTGGTTAAAAAATTATGGAAAAAAAATGGAATGGAAAAAATGGTGGAAAAATTATCTGTGCCCCGCTGTTTTACCCGCGGTTTATCGATTTTCCCATCTAAGGGAATATTTTCCCGCAGTAAAACGTGGCCTATGTGTTAATCCAGGGTGTCAGCTAACTCCATACCAAATTTTATTAAAATCGCTTTAGCCGTTTAGACGTGAAGAAGTAACAAACATACACACAAACTTTTGCCTTTATAATATTAGTGTGATTAAATAAATAAAAAATAAATAAAAAGAACTTTATTCAAAAGTATAAATGTGCTTATGATACGAATACACATTTAGTTTACACTTTTGTAATGGTCGGAGTCTCAGCATTAATTAGTGTAAAGTGTGGTTAGTGTGTTGTGATGGTAGGTATACTTTTGTTGCATTATTTTATGTAGCCTGTGTACGTCCCACTGCCGAGCACATGATTTCTCTCCGAGAGAGAGTACATGGACAAAGAAATACAATGGTAATGTATGTATCTGTATATTCAGGTGAATGAATAATACATAGACTTTTGGTTTAATCATCACGTTTCAACAGCTCAGAATATTTACAATATTCACGATATCGCACGGCTAGTTATAAATTGAAATATCATTAAAATAAGCCCAATATAGAAACAGAAGCGCCCGCATACTGATATTAGACAAAATATCTGATAAAATTGTGAATAACGACACTTCTAAACATACCAACTACCAACCCAATTCCATGTTTATTTATAAAGTTATCTCGTAACTAAAACTCTAACTTTGCTAGTGTGTGAGCTTTGGGCACCGACTGGCTTTTTAGTAAGTATACAAAGCCAGGTTACATGTAAACAAAGCTTTGGAAACCGTTCATGCCACATCTGTCGCCAATACAATAATTATTATCACAATTTGGAATTGTAATCAATAACCATGCAACCCAACTACTAGTTTTCACGCAAGCGTGGCTATTATTTGGGATATCGTCTGAAATAGGATTGAATTTATTCACAGCGATCAAGATTTTACCCTACAGAAAACTAGCATTGCCATCTCGCTTAGAAATGCAAGGGGATGTGGACTACTTCTGTCATGTCGTTAGGATAGAAGATAAAAGTTCACTTGTTAAGTTTTAATAAACACAAAATATGCTGGTTGAAATTGCTGTTATATTTATTGCAATAGGTATAAGCCAGAAATGGTACATAAAGTGAAATGTTTTTATTGCCAACAAAAAAATAAATAAACAAGGTACAATAACTGAGAAAATGTCTTAAGAACTAAATTTGGCAAAAGGCCTTATTATAATCAGCTTAAAGTCGCCAGGGAACATGCTCCACTGCCGACGCTGATTTTCAGCAAAAGCCTTAAGTTAAGGGATAAAAACTTAATTACACAGTCGCTGAGCGCAAAATAAAAAGATACAAAATTTCGTGTTTGTACAATTTTTTAAATTGAAATTTTAAATTTAAAGTTTCACCCAGAGATAACATTAACATTTTGTATGTTAACGTAACCTTTGCATAAATACAGTAGGTAGTACCCACTTAATTTAGCAGGCACAGTATAAAGAATAGTGTAGTATACTGCGCATCACATCAGCAGGAGGTTTAGAGGCTGGACATAAACTGCGTTGTCTGATGCTGATACATTGCCGCTTTTATTTGTTTTTCGATTAAGTAGTTCCTAAATTGTTTTTTGAACGTAAATTGTGACATGTATTTTTGTAATGGGGGTGGTATATTATTCAATATTTTTGCCGCGGCCTATTTAAATGTACCCTTAAAATTGTTCGTTTTATGTTTTTGAATAGCCATCCTGTGACCCTCCTTGCTGCGTGTCTTTACATCATGTGTTACAACATGTAAACTTGTAGAAATAATATTTAAAAAAAGATCCCGTAGCACCACGGTCTGATATTAATTGTACTGTGCTACACCTGGTTAGTAAATTTTTGTGTATCGTAATCGTATCGTAAACGTGGCCGACCCAAGCGGAGATGGCGGGACGACTTTTTACCAGGCTGGCAGGAGCTACCGCCTTTGTTCATTACTGAATAAAGTTAATTGAAAAAAAAAAAGGAATTTCGGTAATTTTAGTTTAATTTTGGTATGTTACAGTAAAAAGAAATAAATCAGGGTCGTATATAATAAACCAGAGGGACATTCTTGACAACTAATGGGACAAGCTACAACAATGAACAAGCGACAATCAGAACATATAAAACATTTTTATATTCTTTTTAATGCACTAACCCGTGCTAAGGACAATTTTAAAAACCTATTCAGAGGCTAAAAGTTCCACCCATGCCGGGATTCGAACCCACGACCTCTGGCTATTCGTGCCAGCGCTCTTTGCAACTGAGCTAATGGGTGACTCACCAGCATCAGTGAAATTTCGAACCTCTTTACAATAATATCTGTATCACGTACAGGCAGCGACATCTGGCTGAAGTAATTTGCATCACTTGCAGCCCCGAGCACCTACTTTGCATGGCATGGATGGGATTTTTAGCCTTTAAATAGTTTTTTTATATAAAACATTTTACTTACTTTTGCTGAATATTCATTTTAAAAACACTTGTTATTAGAAATACCTACGTGAAATTGTATATAATGAAATAGCGCTCGTAAAATATTTAACTATAAAATTATTAAAATTAACTATAGTACGTTTAGTGGCAGATAGCCAAAACCAGAATAAGTGGAAAGCAAAAAAGGAGGCCTTTGCCCAGCAGTGGGACACAATCGAGGCTACACAAGAACTCCGTAATCTTTGATTTTAAATGAGTCATTTCAACTTTGCATTTCAATAAGATTTTCGTGATCTCCAAAACGAAAAATATTGTGAAGAGACTGTCACAAATTCATGACACTCGAAATATTCCAAATCCTATAGATGCTAATATCAGTCGCACTCTATGAAAGTATTTACCAAGGGAAACCAATTCGGAAACTCATTTAAATCGCAAAAAAGAGCCTCGCACTAAAACGTAAGGGATAGGATGTTGAAAACCGACCGCAGGGTAGAGTACAGTAAAACAGTGGGTTCTTTCACTTATCTTTCTATGTTTAGATCACTTAGATATCTGTATCAGATATTTCTGTCATATTTCCAAATATGATTACAAAATTCAACGTTTACATACCTCTACTGTAACTAACATGGAATGGTTGATGTGCTGTCGACTGTACAATTGTACGGATCCGTAGAGTCTATGATACCTTATACACAACACAAGCCCTTGTTCTGGTCCCAAAACTAGGATACCCCGTGCTATGATAACCAGGCAAGGTTATCACAAAAAAAAAAATCTTAGCTATCACAGACATGAAAATATACCCAGACTGAGGCCTTTGTTCTGTTCTAGTACGGCGGCATCCAGTGGGAGTCAAACCCACGAGCTCTGTTCCGGTAGTGAGGCGTTTTAACCGCTAGAACATCAAGGCTGTCCAGACTCATGTAGTTTTTCAATAACATTACAACATAACATAACCTCACGCCAGTATCCCGAGGGGTAGGCAGAGACTAGGGGCTGCCACTTGCCACGATCTTGACAGATCACCTTCGCTTCATCAACGTTCATAAGTCGTTGCATGCACGCACGCCGGTTCCGGGTACTTTTTATCTTCCCCTTTGCTAATACATCCCCTATTTGGTCGATGTATGTCCGCCTGGGACGTCCCTTACCAGCCCTTCCACTCACATTCGCAGTATATATTTGTTTCGTCAATCTTTCTTCCTTCATCCTCTCCACATGACCAAACCAACGCTACATTGATTTTTTCAATAGAGTTATATAAACACTACAAAAGCTGTTATTTAAATCTATTTGGCCTTACAAAGCCATAGCAGCACAAAAACATTCCAATGATAAGTATTATCCGCACAAATTAAATAGGCATCATCTTTTTTCTATCATTTCAAAAGCTATTTTTTACACCCAAACAAAAGCTGATTTAAACGGGATATTTTCATGTGCGATTTTGCAATCGATACCTATATCAGTCTTTTATTGGTTAGTTGTAATCAAAGTCACGAGATTTAGCAAAAAAAGTGGCAGCTGATATTTCTTGAAGGAATTAGATGAATAAATAAACACAATATGATTTAAAAACTTATTTAGAGGCTAAAAATTTCACCCATACCGGCATCAGTGAAATTTCGAACCTCTTTACACTATTCTCTGTATTACGTACAGGCAGCTCACTGATGCCGGTGAGTCGCCCATTGGCTCAATTGGTAGAGCGCTGGCACGGATAGCCAGAGGTTGCGGTTCGAATCCCGGCATGGGTGAAATTTTTAGCCTCTAAATAAGTTTTTAAATTTGTCCTTAGCACGGGTTAGTGCATTAAAATAAAAATAGTATATACAATATGGTTGTCATTATTGCTTGCCGTATTTTAAGGACTTTTATTAACGTTTTGTTTCCATGTAGACAAATATAACATATCTCAAGCTTCACGCCTTCAAGCTTCGCAATTTTCCAAGCGGAGACATATGCTCTTCAATAAACAAAGAAAAACAAGAAGATAAGACTATCACATCACACTAATATTATAAAGACGAAAGTTTGTGAGTGTGTATGTTTGTTACTTCTAGACGTGAAGAAGTAACAAACATACACACTCACAAAAGTAGGAAAAACATAGGTGCTGCGGGCAGACACACGAACAACACTCGTTCAAAATAATCAGATCATCACATCACATTATAAAGGCAAAAGTTTGTGAGTGTGTATGTTTGTTACATTTTCACGTCTAAACGGCTGGAACGATTATAATAAAATTTGGTACGGAGTTAGCTGACACCCTGGGTTAACACATGGGCTACTTTTTACTGCGGGAAAAAATCGTATACCCATGGGACAATCGATTAACCGCGGGTAACATCGCGGGGCACAGCTTGTGTTCCATAAAAATGAAAATGTCTTCTTCGAGTCGAATATTAAAAAGCGGTGTTTCCCATCTATTTACTCTCCTCTTACGTTACAGTCATCAAACCGTTTACAACGCTGCCGACAATGGCCGACTCGCAATAAAAGAATTTTTATTATTTTCTGAAACGACTGCGTCTAAGATAAATAAATCAATAAAAGCAACCGTTAACGAGGTCATTATTTCACCGAATACAGTCTGTGGCCCCGTAAAGTCGGCCTTTTTCGCCGTTTCGGTAACACTTCCTGTTGTAAATAAGTGTCGGGGAATGGAGAGAAAGGGAAATGTGGAACGTCACCATGAACTTTGATCAAGACTACCGACCGTGAAAAAAAAAACAAAAGACAAAACACAAAAGCGCGCAGTCGTAAATACTCTGAGCAGCGTCGGAACTGTCTATACATAAACTTTCGTTAGCACTAGACGTAGTTTTTTGTGCTAAAGTGTAACAAACAAAACACATTAGTCATTTGATTCTGGATTAAGTTACTTGATTTTTTCTTCCTGCGATGCGGGAGGAGACTCGTGTCCCAGCAGTGGGGAGATACAAGGGTTGATATATAATCGCAAACTCTATCTGTAATCAAAGCGAAACCTAGTCGGACTCTTCCGACAAAAAAAACAAGTAATTTATTGAATAATGTCTATTTTACCTATACCTCGGTATCAACCCTTGTATGTCCCCACTGCTGTGGCACGGGTCTCTTGCTGCATCGCAGGAAGGTTAGGCCATACTCCACCACGGGGGCCAAGTCCGGGTTGGTGGAGGATTGTAAGACAGTGGCAGGCCTTACTGTCAGAAGTTATCAAGCCGCCCATAAGGCCTCTGACATGGCTTAACGACTGCCATTATATGATAGCCGGCACCAACGGCTTAACCTGCCTTGCGAAGCACGGAAGCGCTCGGAAAAAATGCCACTAGCGGTAGTCACGGGACGGTCACCCATCCTGCACCTGACTGCGCCTATTATTGCTTAACTAAAGTTATTTACTCCAATCACTCGATTTCACTAGGCCATGAGAGCGCGCGATTAAGCTCTACGAATCAAAATGAAACCTGGTCGGACTGTCCCGACAAAAAAATCAAGTAATTTGTTGAATAATGTCTATTACAATGTCTATTTATTAATGTCTATTTATTTTGCCTATCTATCTATAATATGATAAATACTTATAAAATGTAGCGAAATCTTTTTTTTTGCCTGTAAAATAAAATTAAAATTAAAATTTACATACAAGCTCATACATTGCTTCTGGCCCCACACTAGGATACCCTGTTTCGTGGAAACCAGAAACAACGACATCATAAACATATAAACATCCAAGACCTAGGCTTTTTTCCCCAGCGCGGATTCGAACCCGGGACCTCTTGCATGGTAGGCAGACTCGCTACCGCTACGCCACAGAGGTCGTCGTCCTATGTGGAAGTCAAGTACTTATCGATGCGGTTTTTAGGTATAATCCAGGAAATCATCTCCACACCCACTTAATACTTACCATGCTGCGCTCCAAAGTCAATATCACCGATGTCAACGTTTTTCTACTTCTTATTTATGTTAAGATAAATGATGTTAAGAAGCGCTCGTGGCCTAGGCGAACCGAGTGATTGGAATCAATCACTTGGTTAAGCAACAACAGGCGCGGTCAGGTACGGGAGGGGTGAGCGTCCCGTGACTACCGCTAGTGGCATTTTTCCGAGCGCTTCCGTGCTTCGCAAGGCACGTTAAGCCGTTGGTGTCGGCTGTCATGTAATGGCAGTCGTTAAGCCATGTCGGAGGCCTTATGAGCGGCTTGATAACTTCTGACAGTAAGGCCCGCCACTGTCTTACAATCCTCCACCAACCCGGACTTGGCCCCCGTGGTGGAGTATGGCCTAACATTTCTGCGGTGCAGGAAGAGACCCGTGCCCCAGCAGCGGGGACATACAAGGGTTGATAACGTAACGTATTTATGTTATAGAAAAGATAATGCTTAAAACTAAATTTGATGCAAATAATGAATATTCATGGGAAATCGAACCCAAGACGTATGCATGTATATATTTATTTATTAATAAGATGAACACATTACATGTTGTTAATAAGGCCCCACAAAACCAATTACTTGGTTTGACTGTGGGAGCAGTCTTTTACGGTAGTTTAACAAGAGTCTTTTACAGTAGTTTTACATAGTCTTTTTTTATACTATTTTTATTTTTAATGCACTAACCCGTGCTAAGGACAAATTTAAAAAACCTATTTAGAGGCTAAAAATTTCACCCAAAATTTCCAAATTTTAAATTGTAGGTAATACAGAGAATAGTGTAAAGAGCTTCGAAATTTCACTGATGCCGATGAGTCGCCCATTGGCTCAATTGGTAGAGCGCTGGCACAGATAGCCAGAGGTTGCGGGTTCGAATCCCGGCATGGGTGAAATTTTTAGCCTCTAAATAGGTTTTTACATTACATGTTGTTAATAAGGCCCCACAAAACCAATTACTTGGTTTGACTGTGGGAGCAGTCTTTTACAGTAGTTTTACCAGATATTTTACATAGTCTTTTTTTAACATAATATTTGCACACTAGCACTTCCTTATAATAAGGAGGACGATGTACGTCTTTCTCATATTCTTCATGCGTCGAGCACATATGCGGCCTTACCACAAAACATTCAGACACTTGTTCAACGGGTGTTTAACCTCAAAACTTCATAGAAAAAAAAACGTTAAACTACTGTTGAACACGTGTCTAAATGTTTTGTGGTAAGGCCGATGGTGATTAGGATTATACTCTCTTTCTTGACAATTTCGTACAAAATAAATCATAGAATAATTTAAAGCTGATAAATATGTACAGTTTAATAGTAACGTTGCGCGTTAGTTAACTGAGTAGAATGCATAAGTGCAATGGTTTAAGGTTGTTGAGGTACTGCACTGTCGAAGACATATCAACAAGATTAATATAATTAAAACTGTTTTTATACGGATTTATGCTCGTTTATTACATTTTTACAATTTTCCAACGTTTCGGCACTTTGAGGTGCCGTGGTCTCGGATGACTGAGGTGGTACGGTTGGAACGGTTAGTTTACTACCCTCGCCAAAAATTACAAAATTTAATTATGAAGTTACGTTCCAAAATAGGTATTTCAATTATTTTATATAAAGTCAACAATATTGATTATTAGTAATTGAAGTTAAAAAAAAAAAATAATAAATTCAATTATTTTACATGAACTAAAAATACTGATTATTAATTGAAATTAAAAATTAACTCTACAGTCACACTTTTAGCAAGGGGGTCTCATGCACTTAAGCGCTGGTTCCCATGCTGCCGGTATATTCCAACCACGATCTCTATTGAAATTTGGATGCCGGCGGATCTCTATTGCCTCACGTATCAATCTAGGGAAGAAACGGTCTTCTCGGGCTAGAACTTTAACTTTATCAAAATGTATAAAGTGGTTGGTACCGCTAAGTGTATGTTCGCTGACTGCAGATCTACCAGAGCGCTTATGTTTCACGATTAATATATCAACCTCGATGTCGACATAATATCGACAACAATCTCAGTGTAATAGCATCCTAAAAGTACTGAAATGTTGATAACACAATGTACCCACTCGCATCGGTTATTCTCTTATGTATTTTTAGAGAGTTTGTTTGAGCAGTTTATTTTGAAATCTTCTTTTAATTTTGCAGGCCTTTCTTGTTACATGAATGAGATATCTCTGACGTCACAGCTGAGTCACATCGCAATGTGAACTAATCGCTTAAGACTTGGCAAGACACTTTCTTGTAAACATCAGAACATAACAACATAACATTTACATACAGGCACATACATCGCTTCTGGCCTCACACTAGGATACCCTGTGTCGGGGGAACCAGAAAAAACGACATCACATACATGTAATCATCCAAGACCTGGGGTATTTTTTTGTCCCCAGCCGGGAATGGAACCCGGGACCTCTTACATGGCAGGCAGATGCGCCACAGAGGCCGTGCAGAAAGATCTTTATTTTGCACAAGAGGGTGGTCCCAAAATCGTCTGCGCAGAATTAGTGCAGGACGCAAACCGGTTGATACCGGGTTATCATGTATGCTATTTCTCGATTCAGATCTTAGTCTACCTATTCGTGAACTTACATGTAGTTCCGTTCAGTAACAAACATCCAAGTATATTAAAAACTTTCACATTTACACAATTTTACACTGAAGAGGGTGGATGCCTTACCGGGTTATCAATTATCCTACGTCACAATTCAGATTTTTGTTTATCTGTACGCTAAGTTTCATGTAGTTCCGTTCGGAAACAAACAAATTAAAACATCTTCAAGACTTTAACTTTTATAATATTGAGAAGAAGAAGGAATCAATTGATTGAGTTAAGCAACAACAGGCGCGGTCAGGTGCAGGATGGGTGACCGTCCCGCGACTACCGCTAGTGTAATTTTTCCGAGCGCTTCCGTGCTTCGCTAGCTACGCTAAGCCGCTGATGACGGCTGTCATGTAATGACAGTTTACACAATTTTACACATTTACACAATTTTACACTGAAGAGGGTGGATGCCTTACCGGGTTATCAATTATCCTACGTCACAATTCAGATTTTTGTTTATCTGTACGCTAAGTTTCATGTAGTTCCGTTCGGAAACAAACAAATTAAAACATCTTCAAGACTTTAACTTTTATAATATTGAGAAGAAGAAGGAATCAATTGATTGAGTTAAGCAACAACAGGCGCGGTCAGGTGCAGGATGGGTGACCGTCCCGCGACTACCGCTAGTGTAATTTTTCCGAGCGCTTCCGTGCTTCGCTAGCTACGCTAAGCCGCTGATGACGGCTGTCATGTAATGACAGTCGCTAAGCAATGTCAGAGGCCTTGTGGGCGGCTTGATAAATTGTGACAGTAGGGCTCGCCACGGCCACCGCCTTACAATCCTCCACCAACCCGGACTTGGCCCCCTGTGGTGGAGTACGGCCTAACCTTCCTACGACGCAGGAAGAAACCCATGCCCCAGCAGTGGGGACATACAAAGATTGATATCGATGCGTGTCAAATAGAGTCTCCTAAAGGCAAGATTATAGAAAGAAGGAGAGCTGGGATACCAAAGATATAGTGGCTACACAACCTACGCCAGTGTTTGCAGCAGAGTACCAGTTACTTGTTTGTATTGGCAACCTCGAAAAAGAAGATAGCCGAATCGATTGCCAACCTCCGACAGGAGACGGCACATAAAGAAGACCGGTAATTCCTACCTGTTCCCGATAGTGGGACGTGAATATTTTATAATACAGGACTAGATAGTATTCCCGCCAAAAACGCTGTTTTTGGTATAGATGCTATCCAAGTCCAGATTTGTGACTGTAGGTGGGTCTTAAAAAAATCGTGGGTCTTAAAAATAACTAATGATTCGGAGATTGGCACCACCAATGAAAAATAATCTGGAAATAAGGAAATTTCTGTTGTAATAAGTTCACCTTTAGACGTAATTATTATAACATTTTAGGTTCTTCTTCTTCTTCAGGCTATATTATGTAGTCCACTGCTGGACATAGCCCTCCCCTAATGAGCGCCATAGCGCCCTGTTACATTCTAGGTTATTTTAGTTTTAGTGTGCAACTAGCTGACCCAGCGAAGTTCGTACCGCATATTAATCGATTCTTAATTTTATTTTTTTTTTTTTCTCATAAGAACGATCCTCTTACCTCAAGGAAAATTCTAAAAAAAGCATTAGCGAAATCGGTTTAGCTGCTCTCGAGATTTTCGCTTACCAACACATTCAGCCATTCATTTATTATATTATAGAAGATAAAGCACAATAAAGAAAAAATACTTTTAATACATAATTTTTGAAAAAAAATTGCAGAAAAATCTCTTGATCATGTTTATGGATTATGTTCTTTTTAATGCACTAACCTGTGTTAAGGACAATTGTAAAAAACCTATTTAGAGGCTAAAAATTCCACCCATGGCGGGACTCGAACCCGCGACCTCTGGCTAACCGTGCCAGCGCTCTCCCAACTGAGCTAATGGGCGACTTACCGGCATCAGTGAAATTTTGAACCTCTTTACAATACTCTCTGTATTACGTACAGGCAGCAACATCTGGCTGAAGTAATTTGCATCACTTGCAGCCCCGAGTACTTGGCAGTTAGGTTTTACATCGGAACGATATCGCTGTACCCACATGATTATATTTTATTATGTTTATGGAGTTTCTATAGGATTCACGTTACTGTTATTTACTATTGAATTTGACACATCAGCTGCATTCGAGAGCATCTCTCGTTTTTCGTGTCGGCCTGCGTTAAAACTCAGGTTAAAAATTCAGTGGACTCGTTTAAGACTCGTTTTACACTTTAAAAATATAACCATTTGTATTATCTACTTCGTAGCCCGGTAATAAAGCAAAACTTTAGAAAACATACAAATTTTTACCCTTTTGTATCTTGTTTTTGTAAATTGAAATGTATATACAGACTCCAAGGGTCCTGAACTGAATGAAATGAAAAAACACTAACAAACATAATATATATTTGCTAAATAGTTACCTAAGCACTGTTTATCCGAGTCTCAGGCAAACGATGTTGCAGTCACAGCTAGTAAGCTAGTAGTAGGTAAAGGGCTTAACTTTTCTTATTAGCTATTATTTTAATTCTGTAAAATTCAATTTAAAAAAAAAACTGCCACTCATTTCTAAATTATGTTAGAATGTCCTTAAAAGAACATCGAACGATAACAAATATCTTAATACAGTTAGGTACAGTCTGTAAGCTTTTAGAATACATATACCTCGGGCTCTAGAGCAAGGTTCGGATTTCGCCGAAAGCACACGAGCGTAATACTATACTTCCTGCTTAGCACAAAACTTTTCTTCACTATTTTGAAAAGTTATGTAAATTCAGTGTCATATTAGTTCTGATATTTCTATTATACGAATATAACCGGCTCTATCTGATAGTAGCCGAGGTATATTCTAATAGCTAATAGACTGTACTATGATATTGATCGGCCGCTGTACGAAAAAAATATCCTACAAATACCGCCATCATCAAATTAGAAACCGTCGAATCGAAGCTTGTACATTTATCACGTAAGTGTCACTATCACTTTACGCCCTTATTAGTGACACATCTCACGAAGGCGTTAATCCATTTATCTCGTAATTTTATGTTATCGATGGCATAATATTGATGGCCAATAAAGCTAGTTCACAATGCCGTGACTACGTCATAAACAGGACATTTCGTTGTGTTACGGATGCGTCTAAATATACTTCGGGACGTCGTAAAATCGGTGATTCTGCGATGATAAATTATGTAGTCATAACGTTTTCACTTCACTTGTGTAACAGGGCATTTTACTTAAGATTTATGTCCTATTGTTGCGAAGCGCTCGTGGCCTAGTCAAACCGAGTGATTGGAATCAATCACTTGATTTAAGCAACAACAGGCGCGGTCAGGAGCAGGATGGGTGACCGTCCCGAGACTACCGCTAGCGGCATGTTTTCCGAGCGCTTCCGGCACGTTGAGCCGTTGGTGCCGGTTGTCATGTAACGGCAGTCGCCTTATGGGCGGTTTGATAACTTCTGACAATAAGGCCCGCCAACCCGGACTTGGCCCCCGTGGTGGAGTATGGTATGGCCTAACCTTCCTGCGATGCAGGAAGAGACCCGTACCCCAGCAGTGGGGACATACAAGGGTTGACACCGAAGGGAAATGTAAAATGTTTATTGCACGATAGCGTGCGTAGTAATAATGAGTGTTTAGCCTGCGAGCTAGTCTGTGTAGGTACAATCTCAGAGATTGGTTATAAGTTTTTAAAATTGTCCTTAGCACGGGTTAGTCACGGATTTTTACATCCGTGGGGTTAGTGCATTAAAAAGAATATAATCTCAATGTTAGAATTTGACAGTTAAAGTACCTACGAGAATGTCGCGACTTTCAACATTTAAAATGCGCGAATCCCGTCGTCGTCGTAGGTACTGCTGGTGTTCCTGGAGGAGCTGAGGTGTTGCATATGCAGTAAAGTAAACGTACGTGAACACGTTTACTTTACTGCATAATTATTCTTTGGTGAACACCTCCGAGGATGAGGATGGCGAGAGACCGTGAGGCTTGGCATAATGGGGAAAAGGCCTATACCCAGCAGTAGGCAGCGGTGGGCTGATGATGATGATGATGATGATGATGAACACCTCCGACAATAGGGTTTTCTCACGATGTTCTCCTTCACAGTTAGCGAGGTGTAAAACAACACCTTCACGATCGGAGGTAACTTAGAAGATGATGTTGTATATAAAACGGAACTTACGAGATTATGTTTAATTACCTCACTTCCCGATGTTTCGGCACAGGTTTCGGTAACATTGCAGTTGCCGTGGGCATGGGTGGACTGAAGTGGCGAGTACAGACAACTATTGGTGTCGGTGGTGGTGTGTTCGTATCTTGCGTCTGCTTGAAAAAGTAGGAAAGAGGGCGGTGCATTAACTAACCGCATGGTGCTTGTGGGATTTTTGCACAGAACATAATGTTCTGTGGATTTTTGGCTGAATTTAACAAATTGAAGTGATTTTCACATTTTAAGGCTATTATGGATTTCCGCAAAGTAACGCCTGATTCCATACAATACATAAGTATGTGTTAGCGACGCGAGTTATAAAAAATACTATTTTAGAAAACAAAGTCATTCGTACCGAGATTTAAACCCACAACCTCTCAAATGTTAGGACAACGTTCTACCAAAGCGCTACCACTGCCATGCAGGTATGAAGTTTCGTTACGGCTACCTTTGCAACTAAAATGGAAATGTAATATTTAATATACTGTACATTGTACATTGCTCTGTGGTGTCGGCCTAAAGAATAGCACCAAAACAAATTATTTCCGCGGGTGTCGTAAAAGGCGACTAAGGGACACAAACCGGGGGGTGGGCAGCAGCGCCCCCTGCAGTACAATTCCACGAAACTGCGATCCCCAACCCGCATGCCCACCGTGGGGATTATGGGCATTACCCCCCAATGATGGCACCTTCCGCTATGGCGCTCATTTGGGGAGGGCTATGTCCAGGAGTGGACAAACATAGCCTGAAGAAGTACATTGTATACGGCTCTTGTCAGGTCACATATTTCGTTTTAAAATATTTGTATTTAAATTACAACACACTACGCTCGTCTCGGATGAGGGATGTGTTATGAATGAAAATACGGGGCTAAAAGCACTCAGGATCGAACGGTGGCTTACAGAAACACTCTAGCGTGCTATCGTAAATGGAGTACCTATCTAAAGTAGACAGCACATCACTTTCACAAGCGTGCACTTTTTTCTATCTTTTATCACCCTAATATAACAATATTACTTGTCAAGACTTCACTGAAAATCAGCGCTGTAGAATGCATTTCCTGCATTCCGAAGCACAGACTGAGCGCAGTCAGTCAGTCAGTCAGTCAGTCACTCACTCACTCACTCACTCACTCACTCACTCACTCACTCATTAATTCGTTCGTTCATCCACTCATTCCTACAATCATTCACTTTACACGGCTGTGATACGGGTGATTTCGCGACAAAAATATAAGGATCGACCTGCTGTTGTCTTCACATCAGAGCTCCGATAATAGGTGTTGATATTGTTAAGGAATTACCCGGAGCTTCCTCTTCTTTCTGTGCCTCTCTGCTAATGGAGGTTGGTTTTCAGCTATTCAGGTATTCTTCCTATTTTTAGCCGAAGCTAATCAATTTTAATATCTTGCTACGATCCTGACAGACATCTTTCGGATCATCAACATTTATTAGTCGTTGCATGTATGCAACGATAGTAATTCCCCCAAAAACAAAAATACGCACATTGCCTTGCGGCTGAAAACTTGGCTTGGTGTAGAGTCTCAGAGTGAGACTCTCTCGTGCACTTACAAGGTGTACCAGTATCTAGGCCCTAGATAATACATGTACACGGATAAATTTTCATACGGCATCATTGTGTGATGCGAAGTTTTGCCTGTGGGATCGCTCGCGAATTACCAAGAAGTTTAAATGATGATTCAACTTTCATGGAAGCACTTATTAAGAACTTTTTGTCTCAAAGACGGAAGAGGTGAAAAAAGAACAATAAAACAGTTCAAATTTAACGTCGTTGTGAAATGTGTTGAAAATATTTGCTTTTCACAAAAAAAAAACCAAAAATGCCCAAAAACACCTAAAAAATCTATAAAAGCTTTGTTTGAAGCTCGCCAGTGCTTCATTCAAAGAAAAAATATCAATAAAAAACCAATTTTTTTTGTAACATAGGAACACTTTAAGAAAGGAAGTCTTCAAAATGTCTACCGCCGCAAAGAACCTACAATTATATGTACCTGATACGGTCAAGAATGCTGACGTGGTCGACTGCTATAGTAAGTACTTAAGGTCTTAGCCAGTGGCCTCCGAGAAGGTGGGATGGGGTCACGGAAAAGACGTGACTCGTTGTATAATAGGCCTTGGCGGCTTCTGTGGCGCAGCGGTAGCGCCTCTGGCTACCATGCAAGAGGTCCCGGGTTCGAACCCCGGCTGGGGACAAAAAACCCCCAGGTCTTGGATGTTTACATGTTTGTGATGTCGGTGTTTCTGGTTCCTACGACACAGGGTATCCTAGTGTGGGGCTAGAAGCCATGTATGTAAATGTGATGTTAATAGTATTCGCGCCTTCGCCCTTTCATTTCTTTTCTTCGTCGCATCCCTTCTAAGTCGCTGCTAGTTTATATCCGCTCTCGGTAGTCGCAACTCGGGTTGGTGGGTAAAGTTCGTCGGGATACTCTGTACAATATCGGTGCTTTACCCACCAACCCTAGTTCAGTGTTCCATACTGTGTGTGTCGCGGTCCACGGTGTATCTACTGACAATATTAGTGTGCCTAGTATAAAGGAAAAGTTTTTTTTTGCTGTAAACAACCCTTTTTGCGGTAGTGCAAACGGTCGGCAACAGCCTCAGTTGCCCGCAAACGGGAGCACAAGATACAGGATTTACCTAGAGACGTGGGGCCCACCATACATTGTATACTGCCAATCACATTTATATACATGAATAATTCTTACTCCAGCCTTTTGACACCCACTGCAAGACATATAGCCTTCCCTGATGGTTTTCCAAGCTTCACGGTCTTGTGCCGTCCGCATCCAGCGACTTCCCGTCACCGTAACCAGCCCATGAGTCTAATACATAGTTTTTCAATAAATTGATATAAGCACGACAATGGATAATATCATCCATTGTCGTGCTTATCATGGCTATGCTTCAATTTGGCAGTCATTTCAGGGGTACAATCCGCGCAAATTAAAAAGACAACTCTCGCGAAGAAGATCGAATCGCGCGAGGCGCCGAGTTAAGTAGCACGGGTTGCAATGCGATTGGTTACTAGACTACCGATAGTGTGAATGAAACGACTATTACCGGACTAATATGACTCTATTGAACAACTATGCATTTTAGAGACTCACCCCCCAGGTCGTCAGGCCATCTGGTGGAGGGCCTGCCCGCGCTTCGTCGCGTTCGCTTACTTAATTTCGATATCAACCCTTGTATGTCCCACTGCTGGGGCACGGGTCTCTTCCTGCAAAGCAGAAAGGTTAGGCCATACTCCACCACGGGGGCCAAGTCCGGGTTTGTGGAGGATTATAAGACAGTGGCGGGCCTTACTGTCAGAAGTTATCAAGCCGCCCATAAGGCCTCCGACACGGCTTAACGACTGCCATTACATAACAGCCGGCACCAATAGCTTAACGTGCCTTGCAAAGCACGGAAGCGCTCGGAAAAATGCCACCAGCGGTAGTCACGGGTCGGTCACCCATCCTGCACCTGACCGCGGCTGTTGTTGCTTAAGGCAAGTGATTGATTCCAATCACTCGGTTCGACCAGGTCACGAGCGCTTCAAACATACTTAGTTTACTGAATGTTTACTTACTTTTTTACCGGTAGGCCTGCCTATTAAAGTCTAAGTAAGGAATAGGCGTTACCTAAATCGTGGAGGACTAACTTTTCCTTAAACACTCTTTGTCTCTTTGTTTCAGAGATCGCCCGCGGCCATCATACCGAGCCGCTATTAAGGTTCCTGAACTTTATGGGCGAGTTGACGGAGTACCTGATTCTGTGTGTCCTTTGGTTCATAAAGGTGATCCCTAGCACCCTTCTCTTCTGTACGTTGCCTATAGCGGTGGCCATACAAGGGTTCTTCTGCTCGGCGATATGCTGCCTGCCGTTTTAAGTGACTTGGAACTCTATCTGAAAGGCGCAGAAGGTGGCTTTCGTTTGTCTCTGTTGTGTTGAATACTTTTGCCTATTAAAGTTATTACTTATCTAATTAATTAATTTGGATTTCCACTTTTATTCATCACGCAAACAGGGTCTAGTATCAAATCCACTATTGGAAGACTGATTTTAGAAAACATAACATAACATTTACATACAGACACATGCATGCTTCTGGCCGCACACTAGGATACCCTGCAACTCGCGTTGGATTTTTGTACTTTTATCGCGACCAAAATATTTTCAACGAAAATGTTGAAATGGCTGAAGAATTTGGTCTCGTAAAATTTTCATTTATTTGGAAGACAAACCAACATTGAAAACATCAAAATACGCACTAATTGCTCTACACAAAGTAATGTACCTAATAGTAGGATATTGTCCATAGTAACGTCACACATCATTACAACACGACCAATCCCTAAACTAGGATACCCTGTGATATCTAGTTTAGGATTCATTTTGTACAAATGGCCTAAGTCTTGGTGTATCCATGTTTGTGACGTCATCACATGGCTACCTTAGCACAGGGTATCCTAATTTGCGACCAAAACAAGCAAACATTGTAAGGAAAAAATTAGTTAATTTCTCTTTACTAGCTTACTCCGCATGACC
Organism: Yponomeuta sedellus; assembly: GCA_934045075.1. NCBI lineage: Eukaryota > Metazoa > Arthropoda > Insecta > Lepidoptera > Yponomeutidae > Yponomeuta > Yponomeuta sedellus. Next base: position 10,376,281 of record OW203743.1, read on the forward strand.
CCTAAGCTTTGTTTTGCCATATTAATTAAGCTCACGATCTATTCTCAGGATTTGAAAGCAGAATGACTACTATAGCATTTGGTTTTTTTTTTCAACGTTTTCATACAATCTGTAAAACAACGTCTACATTTATAAACTTTTATACCTGGAATCGCACAATCCCCCTTATTCATAATCGTCTCCTAACTGAAAGCATTGCTAATTCTCTCTCTGTCTTCTTCTAGTGACCTAAGTCAGAATGAAAAAGAACACTCTTTAGCAGCTGTTTTCAGCAAGGCCTTCGATACAATTCACCATGGACTACTCTGGGGGACACTGAGGAATGCAGGAGTCGCTTCTGACGTTGCTGAACTGTTAGAATATTGGTATTCAAATCAGGACAACGGCGTAAGGTGGGACGATACGCTGTCTGATAGCTACCGCCTTGCCTGTTGCGTTAGGCAGGGGGGTCTGACTTCTCCCGACCTGTTTAATCTTTATATAAATGACCTAATTGGGGAGCTGAGCAGAACCGAGGTTGGACTCAGGTTGGGTGACAGGTAAGTCAACAACCTGAGCTACTCTGACGACTTTGTGCTGCTCAGCACCTCTATCAAGGGATTAAGAAAGCTGATATCAATTTGTGAAAGTATGCCTCTGCGCATGGTCTAACATATAACTTAAAAACCTATTTAGAGGCTTAAAATTTCACCCATGCCGGGATTCGAACCCGCAACCTCTGGCTATCCGTACCAGCGCTCTACCAATTGAGCCAATGGGCGACTCACGGCATCAGTGAAATTTCGAACCTCTTTACAATCTTCTCTGTATTACGTACAGGCAGCGACATCTGACTTAAGCAAATTGCATTACTTACAGCCCCGACTACCTACTTTGCAGTTAGGTTTTAACATCGGAACGATATCATTGTACCCACATGATTACACTATTTTTTTTATTTTTAATGCACTAACCCGTGCTAAGGAACAAATTTAAAAACCTATTTAGAGGCTTAAAATTTCACCCATGCCGGGATTCGAACCCGCAACCTCTGGCTATCCGTACCAGCGCTCTACCAATTGAGCCAATGGGCGACTCACGGCATCAGTGAAATTTCGAACCTCTTTACAATCTTCTCTGTATTACGTACAGGCAGCGACATCTGACTTAAGCAAATTGCATTACTTACAGCCCCGACTACCTACTTTGCAGTTAGGTTTTAACATCGGAACGATATCATTGTACCCACATGATTACACTATTTTTTTATTTTTAATGCACTAACCCGTGCTAAGGAACAAATTTAAAAACCTATTTAGAGGCTTAAAATTTCACCCATGCCGGGATTCGAACCCGCAACCTCTGGCTATCCGTACCAGCGCTCTACCAATTGAGCCAATGGGCGACTCACGGCATCAGTGAAATTTCGAACCTCTTTACAATCTTCTCTGTATTACGTACAGGCAGCGACATCTGACTTAAGCAAATTGCATTACTTACAGCCCCGACTACCTACTTTGCAGTTAGGTTTTAACATCGGAACGATATCATTGTACCCACATGATTACACTATTTTTTTTTTTTTTTTAGGTAGTCGGGGCTGTAAGTAATGCAATTTGCTTAAGTCAGATGTCGCTGCCTGTACGTAATACAGAGAAGATTGTAAAGAGGTTCGAAATTTCACTGATGCCGTGAGTCGCCCATTGGCTCAATTGGTAGAGCGCTGGTACGGATAGCCAGAGGTTGCGGGTTCGAATCCCGGCATGGGTGAAATTTTAAGCCTCTAAATAGGTTTTTAAATTTGTTCCTTAGCACGGGTTAGTGCATTAAAAATAAAAAAAAATAGTGTAATCTAACATATAACGTTAAAAAGACTGAAATGATGATATTCAGTTCGGAAAGAGGTCCAGACTTTGTTCCGAGGGTCTTGCTGAGGGGCCAACCCATTAAAATTGTCGAAACTTTTAAATATCTTGGCCACATCCTAGAATCGTCGTTGAAGGACGACGCTGACATGGAACGTCAGCGTCGTGCCTTGTCAATGATAGGTAATATGTTGGAACGACGTTTTTATAAAGCGAATAATATCGTAAAGACTGTCATTTAAAACTTTTTGTCAGAGTTTCTACAAGTGCCAACTCTGGACCAAATGCACGAAGGCGACTCACGTTGGCATTCGCGTACAGTACAACAATGTATTTAGACATCTGATGGGGCTAAAGAGATACTGTAGTGCCTCAACCATGTTTGCTGACGCGCGTGTTAACACGTTTAATTCCATCGTAAGATCATCATAAGAGAGCTGTCTGACAGGCTCTTTTTGACGGATACGTGCAAGTGTTGGATAAAAGTGTCTTGTAATCTTAGTACTAATGCACCCTTTGACCCTACTTTGTTGTATAAGTAGTTCTAAAAACTTTTCTGAATAAAGGGGATAGTGCGATTCCAAGTATTGAAGTTTATAAATGCAGACATTGTTTTACAGATTGTATGAAAATGTTGAAAAAAATAAGCAAATGCGATAGTAGGCATCCTGCTTTCAAATTCTGAGAATAGACAGTGAGCTAATTAATATGGCAAAACAAAGTTTAGGGGTCACGCGGAGTCAGCTAGTAATGAGAAATTAACTAATTTTTTTCCTTACAATGTTTACTTGTTTTGGTCGCAAATTAGTATACCCTGTGCTAAGGTAACCATGTGATGACATCACATACAATCTATAATCTCAGACCTACCAACGTACAAATCTACATCCCTCCGGACGACTTTGACATTTTCTTAAACTAGACTCTTTCCAAACTCGTCTCTTTTTTAACATTCCATCTTTTTACTTTGGCTCTTTTTTTTAAATTGTCTCTTTCCTAACTCATGTCCACTTTGGACGATTTCGACGTGTTTTTGACGTGAAACTTTCCCAACTCGTCTCTTTTTTAGCTCGCCGTTTTTTGTAGCCACTAACTAGCAATGAAACAAAGTTTACGAAAATGTCTAAGTCGTCCGGGGGGCTCTACACATACAAATCTGTGAAATCGTTTAGGAGTTTGATAACAAACACTGTGACAAGCACGACATTTTAAGTAATCAGGTTCTTAAAGTCGCTTAAAACCGCCGTTTCCTGGTGGTCATACTAATTCTAATGAATAAAATAATGAATGATTTATTACCCATAAACATAAACAAATATGCTTACATGACAATATTATAAAATTAAATGTTCTTGTGACAATGATGCTATTTCAGCGTTTGCTGTTTCTATTCAAACCAGCGCTTTTCAAATAGCACCTCCACATCAAATGAAAAAAAATGTGTTATGCAGGTAGGGCTGAACATGAAAAGAAACTTAAGCTAGGTACTGATTAAAAATTAATAAATTTGTCATATCAGTATGACCACGAGGATATAATGTCCTCTTACGTGTGTTTTAATGGGCTATCTTATAACTATATTTCCGAGCTGACCACATTCTATAAAGTCGTTGGAATGGTATTACGATATGTGGTCTATTTGGGTATCAGGTTTATTTTTGCCGCGCGTGTATTTTTAAATGAAACCCGTGACGCCGCCGTAGCGCATCTTTGTGGTAGCGTGAAGCTAGAAATTCGTCACATAACGCAAAACGGCGTGGCTATGGTAAAATGTCCCGTTTATAAATTGTCCCGTTCACAAAATAGCTCGTTTACAAAACGCCTCTCTCTCAAAACGCTTCGTTCTCAAAAGGTTCCTTTCTCTAAACCCCTGTGAAATAAACGGTTTTTTCGCGTGGTCCCATTATTTTGTCCTTGTTTTGACCATGAGGAATAATTTATCCCTCGTGGGATAACGGGACCACAAAGGATTGTTATCCCTCGTGGGCCCGTGAACGGGACAACATCATAATGGGACCACGAGAAAACACCCGAAATTAAGATGGGTTATGGTTGTAGTTCATACTAATGTAGCTGAAGATTTATACAGCATTTACCAGGGTGGTGAAGTGACCACAGATGCTATGATGCCCCGGAAATATATTTTAAATGCAGTATGTAGGCGCTGTACCCACACCGTCCTCTCAGATTAGATGGGCATAATCTACAGTAAACATTGTCAGTATGTTTGTTTCGAGCTTAGTGCTCGGTCATATTAACTAGGCCCGGCGGTGGCACCGTCAAACTGGGTGGAAAGAGCCAAAAGAAAAAAATGCTGACTTAAAAAATGAGCAAAAATAAAACTAATATACCTGTTCATGCGAGTATCTTCCAGCGTTAAGATTCTCAGATGGGACGTTTTGAGAAAGGGACGTTATGCAAATGGGACTTTGACAACCGTTTGTCTCCGTACACAGCAGGCACACAGAGACCTACGCCTGGCCTTAAGTACTATTATGATCTTTTTCTATGCGCCCAGCAGTGGGGTCTACGTATTCACAGGCTGAAGGGATAGATCCTCGGCCGGGTCAAACTAGGAAACGAACTTTTCTAGTTTGTCTCGGGTCTTGGATGTAATATATGTATTTATTGTATTAAATCTATCGTCGAGTCAGCACCTAAAACACAAGTCATTTAGTTGTACCTACTTAGTATAGGGCTAGCAAGATCTGTGTAATATTTCCATGAATATTTATTTCTTTATTATTATTTATTTATTATAGATAGGTAAACTTAGCATGAAAGAGCTAATGGGGATTCGCCTACGCACACAGTATGGAATATGGCCGGATTAGTTGAGAGAATATTGTGACTTAAAACAATTTTTCGATTTAGAGATCCGTTTGCAAAATATCGAGCTTTAAAGCGCAATTCTTTGTTAGCGCAGGGCGTTCCCTCGTCTCTTAGCTACACTACACGAAACATGAAAAAAACTAAAGGAGGAGAAGTATCGAAGTCAAGCAAGAAAAAAGGGGTCGCCTATTACTCGTTAACTTGTAAAATCTTCTTGGCTACCAAGTAGATTTTACAAGTTAACGAGTAATAGGCGACCAACTTATAAAAGGAGACCTCAGTACAAATGCTGTTTTCAGTTCTGTAAAGCAGGTATAAGAACTCTCCTATGGAACCCTGAATTGTGCGTGACCCGCCACGCACTTGGTCGGTTTTTAGGGACTTTGTGCTTGAAAAGAAAAACGCTACACAGTGTTGTAGAACTTTTATAAATAATAAAACTGGAACGATTTCAACTTTGTGCTTTATTTGTACTGTTATATTTATTTTATATTTATAATAAAAACAAAAAACTGGATAAAAATGAAATGAGCGGGTAAACATAATTAAAACTGTTTTTTCCGGAGTCATCCGAGACCACGGCACTTGAAAAAGTGCCGAAACGTCGGAAAATTGTAAAAATGTAATAAACGAGCATACATCCGTATAAAAACAGTTTTAATTATGTCTAGTGCTCGTGTTAACCTAAGAAAATACAGGTTAAAATAGTCAGGTCTAGTCAAGATGTAAAGTAGTAATGATGAAAATGAGGGAAATCTCGAAAATGTGATATTTGAAAATGATAGATGGAAAAAGAAATATAAGAAATGGTGAAAAGAGGTTTGCACCGTTACAACGGAACCCTTATAGGATCGCTTTGTGATCCGTCCATCTGTCTGTCAAGTCCCTTTATCTCGGAAACTTGGTCTGCAGTCTTTTGAAGTTGGGAAAAAATCCAACTTCTTAGTGAACGCTGTTTATGCCAGAAAAACACGTCTTCGACGATTTCGACACTCAAAGGAATCAAAATTCTTAGGATACTTCGCGTTGACCTGGAACTATGAAATTTAGCAATATCGACTTATATTACAAATACAGGGAAAATCTAAAGACTATTTTGTAATCAAATCATAAAAAATAGTCCATGAAGTTCAGGAAAAGCTCGGAAAAACTGAGAATCTATTCCTAAACTATTGAAAAAGCCATGTCAGAGGCCTTATGTGTGACTTGATAACTTCCGACATTAAGGCCTGCCACTGCCTTATAATGCTCCACCGACCCGGACTTGGTCCCTGTGGAGTATGGCCTAACTTTCCTGCGATGCAGAAAGAGACCCGCGCCCCAGCAGTGGGGACATACAAAGAGGTGTGTATCTACAAATCTGTACGGAACCCTCGGTGCACGAGTCCAAATCGCACTTGGCCAGTTTTCCTGTTTCATGAACAAGCTTCGTGGTCTATCCTAAGAATGTAGTTGTCTGCCTGACACAAATTTTACTAATGATGTTTCTTGAACATCGCGCCGGCCGGCCATCACCCATATTTACGGCGCTAATTGTTTATTTAAAACATCTGTGTCGGCTCATCTGAATAAGGTTTTTCTTTGTATTTTCTCACGAATATTATGTCTAAGATCTTGATTTCATTTGAGGGAAGACGTAAAAATTGGCTCAAAGTTTTTTAAGGGAAGTCTTTATGAAATCTTCTAATATAAAATAACTAGGTCAAAACTTGATATGTAGAGTAAATAAAATACCTATTTGGATTTTTTGCCTTATAAAAGCGTTTATTAATATGTTATTTACTACACTAATGAGTAATCATACAAACAGGAAAAGTTTTATTAATTGGTTTGTAGGCGTTAATCTCCAAACGTACTCATTCGATTTCAAACATACTTTCACCAATATTGTATTACTATGCTGAAGTACTATTCTACTTCTTCAGTATAGATATGGGCTATGTATTATTATCTTTACCTTATTAAAATTAACGAAGCTTTGCGTAGAGACGTAACGAAACGAACATATCTACAACGTACTATTGTCCGAAAACGACCGGGTGAATGCGTTACTTACAAACTCTGATGACTTTGCTTACATGATGACTGTAACGTCGTCGAAACGCCGAGGTAAAATAGCAATAAATTACTACGCGATTAAGCCCCGAAAATATTCTAATAAAGTCTAAACTGTCAGTTTTAGAGTGAAAGCATTATGTGAAGAAGAAGCTAAGAAAGACACTCCATATTTATTCTTTTCAAAACACGTGTTAACTTAGTTTTTAACTTAAAATTACACTAGACATAATCGTGCCCGCTAACAATTTAACTTAAATAACAGACATCTTGCTGTCTGGTACTTGCTGTCTGGTCATACATCGCTATTAAGCTTGTTTAATCTTCTTCTTATTTTCGTGTCAGCGATTCGACCAGTGTATATTTTTGCTGCCCAGTAGTTGGCTACTGCAATTGCAGCGGCATTGGCCTCTGTTAGATCCTCCAGAGTGCAGGTGTGAGGGCATAATGGACATTGGTGCAGGTGCACCATGGATTGCGATGAGGCTCCACAGTCACATTTCTCCTACGTTGGTGCAATATAACCCCATCTGCTTAGGTTTTATCTGCTTGGGTCTGGAGTCGGTCTATTCTATTCTTGTCTACTAAGAAGTATGTATTTGTATACATTGTAAAGCTAATTAATTTTCTTAATAAACAAAATTAAATCTCGTCTTCTAAATAGTCCTTAATGTTATAATTTAAATAAAAGCTTATTGCATAGGGTATGCTTGATGCGGCGAGCACATGTCAACTCTGCGCGCGCACTACAAACTCCAACATTCCTGCATCGCGCAGTGTTTCAATTACATACCATAAATATAACGTCCGACTAACAATAGTTGGACCGGCCGTCCCCAGGCATACGATCTGTCTGGCGGGAAATTTCCTTTTATAGTGGAAGAGCACGATCACCCGCTCTTCCCTATAGTGGTGGCCCCGACGTGATAAGTGGTGTTTACCAGTAAATACTGAACTGAGTAAGTCGGACTATTTAGTTACTCTCACCTACACTCGCAACCATACTTGACACATGTTTTAAGACGCATCGGTGGTAACCCTAGTATATCTTGGCGAATCTTAATGTAGAACCGTACAGAGCATATGCGTATGTGTGGATTAAATGAGTGGAACCGAATTTCCGATGATTATCGTTAGAAAGCGTGCTTTACATTCCTCTTACTTTTCTACCCGAAATGACAACGCGAAAAGTAATGCCAAATTGTTATTAAAAAGAAGTTCGAATAAAAAAGTCTTTATGATATGTTGAATTTTTATACCTGATCGCTTTTTTATAGACCGTTGGGTTCACGCCCAAATAGGGACTACAGAAGAATAACAAACTTCAAAGTTGGGTCATTGTAAATGGCAAGCGCTGTGGTTTGCCAACAATTCAGACACTAGGGTTTCCTTCCTATGTTTTCCTTCACAATGAGTGACAATGCAACTATAACTTGATAAAATTTGTGAAGTTCTGGTGGCAATGCCTTCGTTTTCTAAGTTATGTACATGTACAGTCATTTGTAGTTGAACCCACTACCAACGGATTGAGAAGCCAGCGTTCTACCCTCAGATCATTGTGTTCTGAGGTTCTACCACTCCTCTGCCATCGCTCTGTATTTTATAATATTGGTCGCAAGACGTCCCTTACCGCTTCTTCCACCCACGTTTGTTATTAAATATTTCGTAATTTTTTCTTCCTTCAAAATTTCCTAGGCTTTAATTAATTTGCAATCAAATAAGCAATTATATAATATAGTATAGGTAGGTATATAATTTAGTCTATACCCTTAAGGCCCAATGTCCTCAAGTGATCACGAAAACAATTGTTATTTTCAAGGCCCGACCTTGACCTTACGAGGTTAACCCCCAGTTTCTCGTACACTAACAATCTGTTAATCTACTGTTAACAGCTACCAATGGTTTTTTCTGTATGCACTTTGGCCAACTGACAGCTGCTAACAGTAGATTAACGGCTTGTTAGTGTACCAGAAACCGGGGGTAAGTCCAACTGCAAAGCACGCCTTCCCTTAGAAAGAGAGGGTAAGAGCTTAATTACCACGCGCACCCACCGCGGCATGTGCCAACGACTTTGATTCCTATGTTAAGTGCATTTATGAAATTATCATAGCAACACCGCTTTCTAACCGTGAAGAAAACATCGTGGGGTAAATTCAGTGTTATTGAATAAACAAACCATCTTATCGTTTTTAAGATGATCTCACACAGATAAGAATTTAAAAACCTATTTAGAGGCTTTTTTTTTAAATTTGTCCTTAGCACGGGTTAGTGCATTAAAAATAAAAATAGTATAAACAGTTAAGAATTTTAATTTAATAATGTTACCTATTACATTTCTGATTTGTTACTATTTCCATCATACATGCAAAAATACGTAAAGGATGGATGAATGTGAGTACACCTGTTAAGGTAAGATTTGGTGAATCTATTTTAAATGGCAATTGTTTCTGCTAAATGTGTAACCCATGTCTATGCTCACAATAAATATTCTATTCTTATTCAGGATGTGGTATGCGTAATGAGCAGAGTAAACCTTCTACGATCCAGCTTTTGCACCGTCTGGTTCACCTTTGATCTTGTTTACCTAACGACCCTTGACACAAACTTCGCGAAGGGAAGACTTGTCTGGAATTGAAACAAACCTTCGGTTACATTCAATTGTTCTTGAAGCCACACTTGAGACTGGGACAAAGTCGAGTAGGTATATTGATGAGGTATTGAAAATATTACTGTGAAGTAAAACATCGTGAGGGAGCGGTCAGGTGTAGGATGGGTGACCGTTCCGTGACTACCGCTAGTGGCCTTTTTTCCGAGCACTTCCGGGCTTCGCAAGGCACGCTAAGCCGTTGGTGCCGGCTGTCATGTAGTGGCTGTCGTGAGGCCAAATCAGAGGCCTTATAGTCGCCTTGATAAATTCTGACAGTAAGGCCCGCCACTGTCTAACAATCCTCCACCAACCTCCTTGGCCCCCGTGGTCTCCACCACGGCCTAACCTTCTTGCGATGCAGGAAGAGACCTGTGCCCCAGCAGTGGGGATATACAAAGAGTTGATATCGATAACACTATTCTATACGCGTATTTTATTATTATATAATCATAAATAATTTTGCGAGCAATGGCGAAAGCTATGCTCAGTATATCTCTGCGGAATCGAATCAGAAACGAAGTAATTCGACAGAGAAGTAAAGTGAAGGAAAACATCGTGAGTAAAATCTAAGTGTCGAGGTGTTCAAAAACCTCAGCGCTCGAAATTGCGAACGCGATAGGCACACAACCACACGTGAATCCTTTATGTTATACTCGTAGTAGGCCTTTTGGCACAAAGTATACTTTACATTTTTTTTGTTTATCTGGCTATATCTACCAATACGCGTTATTCATAGCCATAATCTCAGTTTTGAATATGCAATATCAGCTATACACCTCTTAAAAGTAACAGCTGGTTGTCTGGTTGGTCAACAGATTATTTCACAGATCCACCCAATAGATTCCGCATACAAGGTAGGCGACGCGCACCACGCATAAGCTCAATAGCTCCTATATGAAACAAAGATTGAATACACTCCGTCAGTCGAGACCAAGTTTTAGACCCGCGCGTAGTCTACGATAATTAACCTTTAAATATAACCTGTGGATTATTTATACTGGGTCTATAAGAAGTCGAAATCACTTTTTATGCACAAAGTCTAAAAAGTAATGCTTTATCGAAAGCTATCGTATACTACGCTTGTCTAACACCCGAGAGGTACTTGAGTTCGATTCGCGGCAGTCGACAATAGGCCTTTACATTTTTGTTGCAAAGTCGCCCTAAACGAAGCTGATTCGAGTGCACTTTTGTGAAGATCGATGTGCTGTCCACTGTACCAATGACTTTATTTTCTAAAGCCGCGTTTTCACGGTCTTAGTACGCTCGGACCGAGTGCGCCATCCGAGTAAACTAATGCTTCTGATTGGACGGTTTTTCGTGACAACACTAAAATAGCCAATCAGAAGCATTAGTTTACTCGGATGGCGCTCTTGGTCCGAGCGTACTAAGACCGTGAAAACCTGGCCTAAGACTAAGGAATGTAGGTAGGAAATAATCTGATAGTTGTACGAGTATGTTATCCCAAACAACACAGGCGGCTCCTAATGGTAACAAATATATCTTTAATTAAAACTGTTTTGACACGGATTTATGCTCGTTTATTTCATTTTTACAATTTTCCTACGTTTTGGCACTATTTTGGAACGTAACTTCATAATTAACTTTTGTAATTTTTGCCGAGGGTAGTAAACTAACCGTTAATGCTTTCTAAAATACGCCTGTCACCTCAGTCATCCGGGGCCACGGCACCTGAAAAAGTGCCGAAACGTTGGGAAATTTAAAAACCTATTTAGAGGCTAAATAGGTAATAAACGAGCATAAATCCGTGTAAAAACAGTTTTAATTATGTCTACTGCTCGTGTTAACCTTAGAAAATACTAAATATATCTTTTATTCGGGCATTCCGTTGAGTAAGGTCCAAGCTTTCGATTATCGGAATGGACACATGTCGTGAACTCGTGACAGAAAGTAAATAAGTTTACGTAGAGGTAGGTACTTTGTGTTCTCAATGACCTTTTCTTTATGTCATCTACAACCGTCCCACTGCAGGGCACAGGCCTTCTCTAAGAGGTAGAGTATGGGCTTAATCACCATGCCTGCCCATCGCGGATTCGCGATTTCAAGCACTGAGGTATGTGAATATAGACATTCAGGTTTATTCACGATGTTTTCCTTCAAAATTAGCGAGCGGTGTTAAAGGTATTAAGGCTTAGAAATATGTAAAAGCGTCATTGGACTAGCTCCAAAAACTTACAATAAAATTCCGATTACCTAATATTATACATACTTGTTACTAATAATTTTAAATAAAAGCTTAAATCTATTATGTTTGACAAATGTTATTATTCTATTGCAGAGTATTAAAATGACTACGAATTCAGCAAATAGTTTTTGAGCCCCTATCATTATGATTGTGACTTTAAATTTGTTGACAGAGATAGTAGACACATTGCATATTAGTAAGTATTGCATGGGTAACATTATATAGGTAATAACAATATTTGTATGCTTTTTGTAGTAGAATGTAGAGAGCATTAATGTATTTACCAACTTATAATATATCCATTAACGTTCCACAAAAAAAGGATTTTGAATCTCTATTTATTATTTTTATTAATAATTTGTCGTAAATGATAAGTGTATCCGTAAAATAAAAAGTTCATTGTGTATATAGCAGAATATTTCTATGTCTTCCCATCTCATTTGCATGCATCTAAACATTACGTTTTACGATGTCGGTAAATACAGAACGTTATCTACATCATGGTAAGCTGTCAATAGATTTATTCATGAAATTCTTTGACGTAGTTAGGTCGCTCCGGACGACCAGAGAGATACAATATTCACGCTTATACTACGCGTGGCGTGATGCGAGTTATAGACGGCTATCCCCCAATGTCATTTCTACCATCAATAAGAAGGTAGGTCAGTACCAAACTATATATAGTTCTTACTGCCCCCATAACAAGTGCCAATATCGTATAACACGGGAATTCAAGTGACACCATGCGTAATATGCCAAGAAATAAATTTACTGAAATCATCCTTCAAAATATATATTTAACAAGAATCTACTCACCGTTAGATGAGTCACAGAGAAATTACTAATAGAGAAATGAACGAAAGAAATATGCTACATTTTTATTTCTCGAGTGAATCAACAATTTTGACAAGACGGGTTTCATAAAATGGTTTTTGATGTGGCATCACACGGCTAGATAATGTCTTGTAAAGTCGACAGATTTTTTATTGAAAAATTACAGTTCGATGAAAGCAATGAGAGTTACTCAGAAATCGCAAAAAAATATCAACTGTTCTGTTGAAAAAACCATAGGTCTTGGAAGTTTATTATGTTTGTGATATCGTTGTTTCTGATTCCTACTACACAGGGTATCCTAGTGTGGGGCCAGAAGCAATGTAGTATGTGCCTGTATGTAAATTTTATGTTAAATAGGTTTTTTAAATTTTATGTTATGTTATTTTTCATACATGACATTACTCTAGCACAAAACACGTTCTGAATACTCTAGTGAGTGTACGAAATATGTAATTTTTCTGATGGCCGGTTGAGCTTATAATAAAACTTCTGTGTATTCAGTAGTAAAACCATCGGTTTCAGAATTAGCCAGTCTCTTCAGATTGTTCAAAAGAGAACGAAACAGCTATACTTATTTATTAAATTAACGGCGTTATTAATAAAAACACAATTCCTTAAAGCACTGACTAAAAGAATCTATGGTAGAGATGTTACAAGGAAAATACGTTATCACAAATTTAATAAACAAATTCTAAAGAGAGCCTCAACGGTGGTTATATGTTACCATGTAACCACATGGTAACATTCTCAACTCTCAAAAACCTTAGTTACCATAGGGAAATATTCTCAGTAATCTGCCATCCACCGACTAAAAGCCATTCCTCATTTGGGAGTTTATTACTTTTAACGTAATATTTGTAACTTGCATAGAATAAAATACAGAGCACAATCTTACACATAAAAGCATAAAAATATACATCCGCAAACGTTTCGTCCAAAGTAATAAAATATAAAAAATATACATAAGCACAAAAATATGTCAGAAAAAATAATAATATAATATGCACGCAAAAACACAAACTAAAATTAACTGTCGAGCAAACCGCCCCGAGACATACCCGAGCCAAAGGTTCCTAGAACGCTTGCAGCGTTACCCCGCTGCACAGGGAGGGAGATCCTCTGCATCAAGTATGCCCCGGAGCGACAGTCCTCTGCATCAAGTATGCCCCGGAACGACCTTTATGAAGGCTCGTCCCTGGACTCCCCAAACCCCCGTAGTCTCAATGGCCAAAGGCACAAAAAAGTAACTGCAAATTAATGTGCTATTACAAAACTACACATCCTATAAGACCTTTAATATATAGACATAAGAATCATGTTTTTAGCATTAGATCCGGAGACATAACATAGTGTATTAGCAGTCTAGCCATAGTGTGACTTTCTTCGTTACAAAGCGGTTACCTAGGTATACCACAATGCTTGACTCAATGGAAGTTAAGTTCCAAGACGATACGAGATACATTTGAGTTGACATTTTTAGAAACGACTTGAATTGTCACGTTTTCGCAGTTCACTAACAATTAGGTTCTGGGCTTAGCTGTTTTTTTTTTTAATTAGTGAACCCAGTAATATGGCAGGAATCGTTACCAACCCTTGTATGTCCCCACTGCTGGCGCACGGGTCTCTTCCTGCATCGCAGGAAGGTTAGGCCATACTCCACCACGGGGGCCAAGTCCGGGTTGGTGGAGGATTGTAAGACAGTGGCCGGCCTTACTGTCAGAAGTTATCAAGCCGCCCATAAGGCCTCTGACATGGTTTAAAGACTGCCATTGAATGACTGCCGGCACCAACGGCTTAACGTGCCTTGCGAAGCACGGAAACGCTCGGAAAAATGCCACTAGCGGTAGTCACGGGACAGTCACCCATCCTGCACCTGACCACGCCTGTTGTTGCTTATCTCAAGTGATTCCAATCACTCGGTTCGTCTAGAACACCAGCACTTCATGCGCTTCATGGCAGGAATGGTTCTGATGATTTGTAGCTGCCCGTCCGTCTTACCTACCGGCCTTGCACGAATAGTTTCAGCCAAGGAAGAATGCACGCTATTCTAAAAGATATTAATGTCTTCTTTTATTCGGCTGATTGTCTCAGCAGTCGTCTTAGTTAAGTGTCATTTCCATAGTGATGATAAATTGCGAAATATATTCTCCCTTGACTAATAGTCTGAGTATCTCTATCTTCGTTAACCTTGGAGTGTTATTTTTGTGGTGCCAGTCATGCCAACTTACATATTTTATACTGGCTGGTGCCCGCGGCTTTGTCTGCGCGGGATTATCGGGTAGTTTTTTTCCCACGTAGGTACTTGACACTTATCGTCATATTTTGGACAATTCACGCAGTATCTCTAAAAATTGTAGCCCATGTGTTATTCTTGCGTATATGCTAGAGTATTGTTAAGTTTCATTTAAATCCGTTCAGTAGTTTTAAGTGACCATCATCCATCCATACTTACAAACTTTCGCGTTGATAATATTAGTAGGGCTAGGGTGTGACAAATAAACGATATCGTTTAACTGCCTCATTGGTCTATTGGTCAACACTCTTGACTGTCAAAACATTGAACGTGGGTCCGATTCTCACTGAAGGCCATCGTAATACATTTAAATGACCTCATTTTCGGTGTGTATTACACACATTGCCACACTTACTGATTTCTACCATTTTATTACTGCGTTCATTCCAATTTTTGAACGAATATTTCATGTTATAAAACTGGTAACACTTGCATCTTAATATTTCTAATTATATAATGCTTTTAAATTGGTAGACAATTGTTATGTAGTTGGTTTAATAAGGTGCCAGCATGCTTATTCTTGTATTTGTCTTGATGCTAGTATTTTTTTGTGTTTTAATGTTTATTTCACCCAAATGTTTTAAGTGTGTTTTATGTATGAATAAGGCATTATCCATCTTACTTTTCTACTTGTAGTGTCATTACCTGGTTACCGGGGACTGGATATCATACACTCTACTCTAATTTGTACCCTTTAGATTTTCCTTCGAAGTCGGTAAACTACTGTTATAAGTAGGTTTGGCTCACGATCGTCACTTACTCAATGCGAATTAATTGACACAAAAATTGTATTTGGACAATTGAGTTTTACATTACAATTAAGTAAGGCAGATATGCACCACTTTCCAAAGTCCATCATTTCCATGTCTATTCGCCCGTTATTTGTACTTAAGTGAAATTGCTACAACTACAACTATGGCCTTTGCCTTTGAAATGAGATTCTGCAGTGCCTGGGTAATTGTTTTTTTCGATGGAGTAGGCTAGCCCAGTGACTATACCATCCTGACAGCTTAGACAGCAATATTATCGGCCTATCTATCTATATCTATAATCAGCCGACATCCACCCACTGCTGGGCATAGGCCTTCTTCTTACTGCGCCATTCTTCACGGTCCTGTGCTAATCTGATCCATTTCTGACCCGCAACCCTCAGGACGTTGGTAAGCGGATGACAGAGTTAAAGTGGAGATGGGCGGGACACTCGACTAGAAGGGAAGACGGCCGGTGGACCAGGGCAGTATCGGAGTGGTGGCCAAGGGAGGGAAAGAGGTTGGTAGGCATACCACCGACACGATGGTCAGACGACATCGTGAGAGTTGCGGGTCAGAGATGGATCAGATAGAATAAATTAGAGAAATATAAAAAAATGGAGTAAAGAGGTTGGAACGTTGTATATAATTTTATAATAGTAAATAAACTCTGGAACGACTTCAGATGTGGTTTTATTTGTAGATTTAGTATAATATTTTAATAAAACAGGAAAAACTGGATAAAAACGGATAAGCAGGTAATCTGGTCAAAGGGTAAAGTAGTAGTCGACGAAAAATGAGGGAAATCGAAGAATGAGTGACAAAATTTAAATATTTGAAAATGATAGATAGAAAAAGAAATAAAATTGTGTAAAGAGGTTTGCACCGTTACAAGGTTTGCACCGTTACACAGTGAGCGTGAAATGGCTGCTAAAGTGACATTTAAGAATGTTGCAAGTGAAGTGTTTCTGTCAGTTCAGAAAGGAAAGTACACATATTTTTCAAAAAATCTTAAAGGGAGGTCGGTCGCAGTGGTTAGCATGTTTCACGCACTGCTTAACATACCCGCATGTCCGACATAATGGTGCCTTCCTATTTGAACATTCTCCCGATTTTTCTCGGTCTTCAAAGAGCTCCTATTTAATTTGTACCAAGTATTAAACTAACATACAGTTGTTATATATTAAACGGGTCTAATCGCGATTATTTATAAGAATTACATATATTTTCTGTTTCTTACAAGGTTCTTTAATTTTTTAAAGAGTACGTACGATATTCTGTGCTGAAAGTAGAAACTCTATATTAAGTCTTCTACTTGAAACCTTTTCCTTTCCTCCAATTCGTAGTAAGCGTTGCTGGTTCTACAAATACTTAAAATACTTTCTTGTTGCTTAAAGTACAATTGTTTGTTACACTTATAAAATAAAATATATTTTGAATTACGGTGACAAGGTGCAAGATTTTTTGCAATTTAAGTAATCCATTACAATTTTTTATCCTTTTAATGCCTCGTCGCTTTTACTGAAACTAACTGCCATATAAAACATATCATGGAAATAATATATAAAAGGGCCTGAAGGGACGGTTTTTCGGTTGGGTAGAAAAGACCACATGCAACAAGCAAAGCTTTATAAGCATACATTTTATCGAAAATTACGTAACTTTGCTTCACTTGTAAAACAGGTAGTAATAAAATATAATAAAATCCTGATATCGATCAAAACTCCCTCCTGGTCAGTTTCCATATTTTGATGGCTAATTACTACGGAATCCTAGAATGGGCGTGGCCCTTTTTTGCATTATTTTCCTCAGTGGCGCGGTTTCGTATTTTTGTTATTTATATCGCATCCCACTAATATTATAAAGGCGAAAGTTTGTGAATGGTAGGTATGTTTGTTACTTCTTCACGTCTAAACGGCTGGAACAATTTAAAAAACATGGTATAGAGTTAGCTTACACCACGGATTAACAAATAGGCTACGTTTTGCTGCGGGAAAATATATTATTCCCATGGAAAAATCGATGGCCGCGGGGCACAGCTAGTAGTGAATAAATCTAATCATTCTATGTGAATTATGCTCCTTCGTTGGGAATAACCCACCAAAATCGCATACCTGTCGGTATCATCAGCAAAATTTCCACGTCGAAAAATCGCAAGTAGAAAAATTCACCGCGTTCGTTACTTTCAAATTTTACTCGTTTATGCACAAGAGACTTTGCTGGAATCTTATGAAGCTTAATGCTGAGATTTTTGACTTTGCTCCAAAATTGCAGGATCGGGGAGTGGTACAGTTTTAATGAACTGAAAACAAAGCCTACCGGTATACTAAACCAGGACGGTCAAATAGGGTACCGACGTAGCGTTCTCATTAACGACGTAGCTTTCGACATAGCGTCTCATTAAAATCAAAGCATTTTATTCAAAATTACTCAGAAACTGCGACTTATTGAACAAGTGAAACTAGAGATCACTAACAATTTGTTAATCTACTGTTAACAACTGTCAGTAAGTCGAAGTGCATACAAAAAAAAACCACTTCTTCTTCAGGCTATATTAGTCAACTGCTGCTCCCCTAATGAGCGCCATAGCTTGCCGCACGTGACATTTACATACTAGCACATAGGTTGCTTCTGGCCTCACACTAGGATACTCTGCCTCTGCCAGCAGTTTTTCGCAGATCGTCATCCCACCTGATCGGAGTGAAAAAATCACTGACAGCTGTCAACTTTATACACATTAAAATCTGGAAGGTTTAAAAGCCGTAGTTATTAGGTTACCTTGTACTAGGTACATGTATGTATGTATGTATGTATGTATGTATGTATGTATGTATGTATGTATGTATGTATGTATGTATGTATGTATGTATGTATGTATGTATGTATGTATGTATGTATGTATGTATGTATGTTTGTTTGTTTTTATGCTTAGGTATCTATAAAATTGCAAAGCTCAAAGGCCGATTGAATTTATTTAGAATTAACTGACTCGGCTGTAATCAGCCTTGAATATATCTATTAAACAGCACCACTATAAAATAATTAAAATTTAGTAGGTATAGTGGTAATGTAAACTCAAATGGACTTGTTTAAGGAATTGTCCATTTTTGAGGTAGTATTATGCTCAGACATACAACATACTCGTAACCTCAGGCGTGTACCCCAAAGGGGTAGGCAGAGACCAGGGACTGCCACTTGCCACGATCCTGACAGCTCACCTTCGCTTCATCAACGTTCATAAGTCGATGCACGCACGCACGTCAGTGCCGAGTACTTTTTATCTTCCCCTTTGCTAATACATCCCCTATTTGGTCGACGTATGGCCGCCTGGGATGACCCTTACCAATACATATTTCAAAAATGAAGGAAGAAAGATCGTCTATCTTGCTTCATCCTAAATCCTTCATATTATGCCCAAGAGAGTTAATTTCTTATTGTGTAGCTTTAAACCGTCTCATTACTAAAGTTTCCCTTTTCATTCCTTTATTCACTCCCGAGGTGGTTACGAAAAGCATTATTTTAATATTGATTAGTAAAATCTTTAATTAAAATAATTTTCACAATGGGTTTATGCGGGACAAAGTAAACACTGCTGATTGAAACCCGCCCAGTGCTAATTCTAAGTATTGCTCCACTTTTACCCGAACGTCTCAACCCTTCCATGTTATTACCAAAAAATCGTACCGAGCAATCATTACCATGGTTGGGAATATTTCCATTAAGCCCGAACATAAAATAGTATATTTCATTACAAGTGCGGGAAGGCTGTCATTGCAAAGAGTTCCGACAAATCTACCCGAGCCGAGGCGCAGCCGAAGGCGAGGGTTGACAGTCGGAACAAGTTGCAATGACGGTTCCGCACGTGTACTGAACAACTATTTTTAATACAGTTGCGAAAAAAATAAGCAATTTAATAAAGAAAAAAATTTTGAAAAAAGGCGCCAACCATAAAAAAATATAAGCAGAGATTTTTTTTTTCACCCACTCTAGTAGGTAAAGGGAACTATGCCCAACTCTAGTAGGTAACACCCACTCTAGTAGGTAAAGGGATACAGCCAAGTCTTCAGTAGAATTTTTTTATTGATATGAAATGAAAATGAAATTTAATGAGATCAAAATGAAACCTAACTTAACTCATTCAATCAAACCATTAAATCTGATATTGAAACAAATTAGTAGCTCATAAAAACTTCTATGATATTTTTAGTAAAAACTTCATGGTTGGTTTTTCTTTTTAATAGACATTATTTTGACAGTTGGGAAAGAAAAGACACTAGTGCGGTAAAGGTAAAAAAAAGCACGCGTGTGTAATAACCCCTATCCCGCACACTAAACGTCCCTATAATACGCCACTTTTTGAGCAACTGTATTAGAAATCTATTTTTTATTGGCCAGGGCAGAACCATTAGTACTCTGTGGATCGACTTATAAAAATTGCCATTAGCATTAAGTCCACTTGCTGTTTACTCTCTTTAATGCACTAAATAACAAATAATAATAACTTCCACACAACAAAATCCATAGTGACCAGGCAAGGACATCACAGATTGAGACCATTTGTACAAGTG
This sequence comes from Yponomeuta sedellus, assembly GCA_934045075.1. Classification (NCBI taxonomy): domain Eukaryota; kingdom Metazoa; phylum Arthropoda; class Insecta; order Lepidoptera; family Yponomeutidae; genus Yponomeuta; species Yponomeuta sedellus. Next base: position 10,396,306 of record OW203743.1, read on the forward strand.
GTATTCAGACATGATACCTCTAAGCCAACGAGGCCATCAAAATAATCACTACGCCTCCCGCAAAGATCGCGCGCTTTTAAGTTGTTACATTTGTGCCGAGATATATTGGCCATATTGCCGAGTACAATAGTGCTGATCAAAGTAGACACATTTAAGAATTAAAATTTAAAAACCTATTACACTATTTTTATTTTTAATGCACTAAACCGTGCTAAGGAACAAATTTAAAAACCTATTTAATATTTATGTAATACAGAGAATATTGTAAAGAGGTTCGAAATTTCACTGATGCCGTGAGTCACCCATTGGCTCAATTGGTAGAGCGCTGGTACGGATAGCCAGAGGTTGCGGGTTCGAATCCCGGCATGGGTGAAATTTTTAGCCTCTAAATAGGTTTTTAAATTTAAAAACCTATTTAGAGGCTTTAAATAGTATAATCATGTGGGTACAGCGATATCATTCCGATGTAAAAACCTAACTGCAAAGTAGGTAGTCGGGGCTGTAAGTGATGCAATCTACTTCAGCCAGATGTCGCTGCCTGTACGTAATACAGAGAATAGTGTAAGGAGGTTCGAAATTTCACTGATGCCGGTGAGTCGCCCATTAGCTCAGTTGGATAGAGCGCTGGCATGGATAGCCAGAGGTCGCGGGTTCGAATCCCGGCATGGGTGGAATTTTTAGCCTCTAAATAGGTTTTTGAAATTGTCCTTAGCACGGGTCAGTTCATTAAAAATAAAAATAGTATAATTAAAATTTAATTAGGTTCGTTGCTAGCAGGAAATGTTGATCTCCGTTTACCCCTCCGACTTAGAGGCGTGAGTTTCATGTGGAACCTAAGTCGTAGAAACTTCGTTTTATTTGCATAGTAAATTTTTTATATATTTTTTTCTAACCACCCCACTTAACAATCATGCTGGTCTCAAACTAGGTTCCCATGTGCTGTAGTTACTACACACCAGACGTCAGAGATATTATTGAAAGAATAAATATAATCTAAACAATCTGTATAATGATATTTGGCCTCTTTGGCCAAGCGGTATCATGTCTGATCAATATGCCGAAGGTCGTGGGTTCGATTCCTACTGGGAGCCGCCATACATTTCTAAAAATGACCTCAATCTGGGTTTATTTCCATGTTTGTAATGTCATGTCCTGATTGCCGTAGCAAAGAGAAGGTTTGGGTACAGGGCACAAAGTTGTTAATTTCTTTTATTTACATACGGAAATTGAACCTACAACTCCTGACTAGGTAATCAAGTATGTTATCTCTAGACCGAAAAGCATTTCGTAATGGACAAATATTCCAGGCGATCAAGGAACATACGTCGCCACTTTATTTTATGTTGCTCTGTTTCTCATGAAAACAAAATCAATCCAACCCTTTTAAATTTTCATCAAATGTACATGATTAAAGTTATTTCTTAATTTTGTCAAAAAATCTGGGTTTATTTCCATGTTTGTAATGTCATGTCCTGATTGCCGTAGCAAAGAGAAGGTTTGGGTACAGGGCACAAAGTTGTTAATTTCTTTTATTTACATACGGAAATTGAACCTACAACTCCTGACTAGGTAATCAAGTATGTTATCTCTAGACCGAAAAGCATTTCGTAATGGACAAATATTCCAGGCGATCAAGGAACATACGTCGCCACTTTATTTTATGTTTCTCATGAAAACAAAATCAATCCAACCCTTTTAAATTTTCATCAAATGTACATGATTAAAGTTATTTCTTAATTTTGTCAAAAAAATCTTACAATCACAATATAAACGGGTCTAATCGCGATTATTTATCTACCCGTGACCATGGCAACTGCAACGCTGCCGAAACATCGGGAATTAAGGTTCTTACGAGAAATCTCACAAGTATCTAAGAAGTTCTTCTTGTAGTTACCTCAGCCCTGACTTTTGTTAAATACAAAACTACAAAAACGACCCGTATAATTCATACCTGCAGCCTAAGCCTTCCCGTGAGTAGTTGAAAGAAAAACTAGCTTCAGGAAAATATGGGCAGGATATTCCGAAGCTTCAAGCTTTTTTGTTAACACTCGAATATAACACTCCTTTCCCAGCGAGTTTTATAATGCTAGAATGTTGTTCCAACCATTATAATAATACGCTGTCGCTACACACACGCTGCGTGCCTAACCGACCAAAATAAAGGACATTATGAAATGGGGACATAATAGGACGGAGACATTTTGTGCCGGATGCATTCGGACTTACGCCGACCCCGGCCGCTCTGCTGCTATATTTTTTTTATGTAGCCTATAAACGTCATACTGCAGAGCACAGACCTTCTCTCAGAGAGAGAGAGAGAGTATGGGCTTAATTACCACGCGAGCCCACCGGGGATTAGCAATCAAGCCCTCAGGAATTTGAACACCTCAGATACCTTTAACATAATAACTTATAATAAATAACAATGTTTATCTAGTAATATCTACGTACATAAGTTATTTTATAAAAATATATCTATTAAAATTGTATTTTAAAAATATATAAATATATTTATTAAATATAAAAATATTTATTATTAAATATAAATATAAAAATAAATTTATTAAAAAATATATTTATTAAATATGTATATATTATTTTTATTTATTTATTTACAGTAAAATATTTGCAGGTAGGCTTTATTTTTATATTTAATTTCCTAGTTTAGTTAGAATAAAATGGCCTCGCTGAAAATCAGCGCCTTTTGAATGATGTGTATTTATACACTCACATTCAGAGGCAAAACGCTGGCACCTTTTGCCAGAGCCTGTCAATTTAAAATGTGTTTTTCTGAAAAGTGTATGTTGCCTTACCATGTATTTAGATGTACACATTAGTTTTAATTTTCTTTTATGTTCCTTTTATATCTGGCAATAAACAAAATTTTTCTTTGACTTTGAGATACTCAGGTTTCCTTCACGTTGTAACGGTGCAAACCTCGTCACACCATTTTTATTTCTTTTTCTATCTATCATTTTCAAATATTTAAATTACGTCACACATTCTTCGATTTCCCTCATTTTTCATCACTACAACTATACCCTTCGAACAGACCTGCCTATTTTACCTGCTGTATAGAACAGTAATACTAATAATAACAAAACAATAATAGCCCATAGGCGGTTGAAACGGTTTAACAGTCACCAGTTTAACGGTTAAATTGCGTCATCGGGGGGAGGGGCGGCCTAGCCTATAAATACGGAGCGTTTTTGCGGAGACGGTCGTGCGCCCTCCTCGGCCTGTGCGCCCTCCTCGGCCTGTGCGCCCTCCTCGGCCTGTGCGCCCTCCTCGGCCTTGTGCGCCCTCCTCGGCCTCGAGGGGGGTCGCTCCCGATGTGGGTTTAGGGGTCTCTAGGACCAAAACCAGTCCCAAGGTGGTGTTTAGTGGGTAGGCGCACTTCTTGTGAGTCCCACATTGGCAGCACGGCCGGGTCCGTGCTGTTATGCATGAGCATTCACCACCTCCCTCCCCCGTGTCCTCCGGAGGGTGCCCTTTATAGGGTTAAAAAAAAAAAAGCGGAGACGGTCACTTGCATTTGGGAGCCTGAGGATGCCTCGTGTTAGAGGCGAAACGCGTCGCGTGTTTTCTCACACAAGTATTGGTGTTGGTGTGTTCGTGTCTTGCTTCTGCTTGAAAAAGTGGGAGGGAGGGCGGTGCATTAGCTAACCGCATGGTGCTTGTGGGATTTTTGGCGGAATTCAGCAAAGTAATTTTAACTTTTTAATGCTATTTTACCTGCTTATCCGTTTTTATCCAGTTTTTCTGTTTTAATATTACTACAAATATCTACAAATAAAACAACACCTGAAGTCGTTCCAGAGTTTATTATTATTTGTAAAGATATACAACGTTACAATGTTACAATGGCCCAACTACGTGGTTAAGTGCAGAAATCTCCGGTCTAACTAACCAGTCACAAACGTATTTTCTTTCACAGAATACTTTCCGCCAACCTAAGCGCATGGAGTCTCGGCCGGAAATAAGTAAGCAGACTTAAATAAATAAAGTGTCTCGTAAATATCTTAGCGCAGGGCGGCGCAGGTGTGAGCGCAGCACTGGAATCGTGTTTTATACAAGTTCTATAAGCAGCAAACCTCAATCGACCAACTTACAGATGGCGAAGAAGGGATGTATTCGAAACTTCTTAGCGCTCCGTAGAACCCTAGTAAAATATGAACGTATAAATCCCAGAAGGCTGACTTTGGTTTCATTACAAATAGTATTTTTTATTTATTAGGTAAAACGTAATTACCTTATTTTGCGACTTTCAAAATACAAAATACAAAACATTTATTTCAGATTATGGAAAACAACATAAGATTAGCATTGAGCCCTGCACTAGGAAATCCTGTATCGCAGGCGCTCGACTACGTTTAGCTTACATAAAAGTTTCAGAGAGTCTCTATTGCTACTGACAAAACAGATAAAATGAAAAAAGAAAAAATGTGTTACCGGGAAATTTAATAACAATGAGTTTGTGTTACTAAGCATGCAAATTAGTAACACGAGAATCTTTAAGTAATAAAACAAAAACTTAGCTGTAGTAGTTTGTGTGTGTGTGAGTGTATGCATGTATGTATGTGTGTGTGTATATATGTGTGTGTATGTGTTTGTGTGCGTGTGTGTGTGTGCATGTGTGCATGTGTCAAGATGAGAGTGCGTCTATGTGTGTGCGTATTCGTTGACAAACTGGGTCTCTATGTGCGTGTAACCAACAGAGATTCAGTATCTTCGTAATTAAGGGTAAGCAGCCATTTCTTAACTATATGTTTGACTTCACGTGGGTTGTTTTTTTTGATGTCACAATATGCCAAAACTCTGTTATAGACGTGGGGAAATGAGAACGCACTGAACCGTTTAGCGAATGATGTTTTAACGGAGATTGTTTTAGCTCTGAATATCCTTTTTTTCAGCAGACTTTCGTATTCTGTGGAGAATATAATTTTTTTGTGAAGGGCGAGAGTAACTCTCAATATATATAGTTGTCGTACTGTCAAGACCCCAGCCTCCTTGTAAAGTGTACTGGTCGGGTATCTAAAGGGTTTCTTGAGCATAACCTTTAAAATAGCTCTTTGCGCACATTCCACCTGTTTCAGCGTAGTCTTGGCTGCGCTACCCCAAGCTGTGATGCAGTAATTTATCAGAGATTGGCACAGAGCCGTATAGACCATTGTCAGCTGTTCCCTTGGTGCCCCATTTCGAAGAAGCTTCATGACATAGATCAGCCTGCGGACTCTCCCAGAAAGACGCGCTATGTGTTGTTTGAATGACAGGTTTTCGTCGATGATAATTCCTATATACTTCGTGGCCGAGACTCTTTCTAACTGGGGGCACGAACAGGAATGGTCAGCAGTGCCGTCGTAATTACAGCCACTGTGTACAGTCAGTTTCAGTGTGGTAAGTGGGTTTGAGGACTTTGTTTTATGGAAGCAGACATAATTTGTTTTTATTGTAATTTAGTGTGAGGAGATTGCTCCTTAGTGAGGAGATTGCTACTGCCCTGTGGTACACCAAAATCAATGCTGCTAGGCTCGCTAATGTGCGTTCCTACTTTCGTTTTCTGGATTCTATTAGTAAGGTAACTTTCAAACCACTTTAAAGCCAGACCTCTTATTCCCAAACATTCCAGTTTTTTTAGTAGGATTATGTGGGAAACTGTGTCGAACGCTCTGGCCAGATCAAGGAATAAGCCTATACAGTTCTCTCCCTGGTCCAGCGTTGCTGCGACACTGCTTAAAAGCGTTTGCACGGCATCTTCCGTCGATTTACCCCGACGGAAACCAAATTGAGAATTTGAGAGGAGATCATTCTTTTCAAAAAATCCTGTTAGACGGCTATTAACAACTTTTTCCAGTAGTTTTGAGAATGCAGGCAGCAAAGAGATCGGTCTGTAGTTAGAAGGTAATGATTTATCACCACCTTTGTGAATTGGTGTTACACTTTATAACTATGTATGAGTATCCCGAACCATTAACAAATACTAAATCTGGGTAAAACTCCATTTTCTTTCTTTTTTACAGTAACAATAAACTGCTCCTATATTACGCGGTACCACGGTGCGGTATTAGCAATTTCAAGTCATGTCACTGTAATTCTGGGCATGACATGACAGCTACATGACGTTGATTTATTGCATTTAGCCTCGTTCTGGTGTTTTTCTAAATACTAGGTATCTTTCCTGAATTATTGCGATGAATAAAATTTACGTAGGACGGACAAACAACTAGATAGGCATAGTTTGTTCACATATTATGAGCATTTCTACCAACATCTTTTGTACAACAATAAACAGTCCCTTGAGACATTTACAGTCACATACTTTACACTCTCTTTCATATACCCAAACACACACACACACATGCTCTGTGGTGTCGGCCTAGAGAATATCACCAACCCAATTATTCCCGCAGGTGTCGTAAAAGGCGACTAAGGGAAACAAACCGGGGGGTGGGCAGCAGCGCCCCTTGCAGTACAATTCCACCGAACTGCGATCCCCAACCCGCATGCCCAGCGTGGGGATTATAGGCATAACCCCCTATGATAGCACAACGTGGCGCTCTTTAGGGGAGGGTTATGTCCAGCAGTGGACTAGTATAGCCTGACGATGACGATGACACACATACGCACACACACACACTCACACACACACGCATTTACACACTCTAGCTCTTTATTAATAATTTATGCATGATAGATAACTGTATTATTCATTTATAAATTATAAATAATTTATATAAATTATTTTATTATTTTTAATTCACTAACCCGTGCTAAGGATAATTTAAAACCTATTTAGAGGCTAAAAATTCCACCCATGCCGGGATTCAAACCCGCGACCTCTGGCTATCCGTGCCAGCGCTCTTTCCAACTGAGCTAATGGGTGACTTCATAGATAAGGGGTCTTTATTAGAGGCCTAATCATGCTCCCCAAGTCCTATCGGGATCCTGCCGTTTGCAAAAGCACTAGTATGAAATTTTACGGTTCATCATAGACCTTTGCGGACGTATGTACGCAGCAAATGTACCTTTTTAAGCTTCTAGGACTAATCAGGTCCCCGCAAGACAGGTTGTAGGTACCTAGTGCGGGAGCCAATTTCAATCGCCACTACACGTACCTACATTTTAAGTACGATAAGCAACCTTCCTGTTCACAGCTGTACTACACTTTAGCGGAAAATAAATTATTTTTGATTTTACTTTACTTACGTAATGTAAGTCCTGACCTTATTGTAACATGTTATAAAATTACTATCTTTTAAGATTTGGTGCGTGTAATGTAAGCTCTGAATTATTGTAACATGGTATAGAATTACAATCTTTTAAGATTCGGTGCGCTTAATATAAGATCTGACTTACTGTAACATGTCATATGCACGTCCTTTTTGCTAACCTCTACTATGTCAATCAATTGTGAAAAGCCTACCTAAACATAATTCAAGAATTGGCGTTCATTCGCAGCGTGTTATTGTGTGAAAGCTTGACACTTTGGCTGTGTGATAGACATGTTTCAAACACCACGTACATTCTGGTCCCGAAACAATGCTGTTGAAAAGAATGGCCTCATTATCGAAGGTCAGAGAGAACCTTTCTTTAGAACGTTCTTTTTCGAAAGAAACGTTCAGCATTTGAAGGGATTAACTACCTATAACTATTTTCTAAGGTTAACACGAGCTGTAGACATAATTAAAACTGTTTTTATACGGATTTATGCTCGTTTATTACATTTTTTCAGTTGTCTACCGTTGGAAAATCTCTGTTACAGAGGGCACACCGAATCTGCGACAAGGACCATCTACCTGCGGAACTCCAGCATGTCAAACGAGTACTTCGCGCAAACAAGCTGCAAGTTCCGCGTGTCCGTCGCGGAGGACGTGTCAAACCGGACACAGTCGAGCGAGTTCCAGCCTACCTGCCTTTCGTGAGAGGAGTGACTGACAAAATTGGGAGTATTTTGAAACGCGCCTCAATCAGAACCATCTACCAGCCGCCAAGAAAGATACACCAATTCATGCGAAGTGTCAAGCACAGGATTCCCTTACAAGAGGCAGGAGTATACAAGCTTGACTGTGAATATGGTTCCTCGTACATTGGTCAAACGAAGCGTACCATAGCTGAGCGGGTGAAGGAACATATCGCTGATGTGAAACATAAGCGCTCTGGTAGATCTGCAGTCAGCGAGCATACACTTAGCGGTACCAACCACTTTATACATTTCGATAAAGTTAAAGTTCTAGCCCGAGAAGACCGTTTCTTCCCTAGAATGATACGTGAGGCAATAGAGATCCGCCGGCATCCAAATTTTAATAGAGATCGTGGTTGGAACATACCGGTAGCATGGGAACCAGTGCTTAAGTGCATGAGACCCCCTTGCTAGAAGTGTGACTGTAGAATAAATAATAAAAAATCAATTTAATTTCAATTAATAATTGGTATCTTTAAGTTCATATAAAGTAATTAGTTTATAAATTTAATTTTAACTTCAATTACTAATAATCAATATTGTTGACTTTATATAAAAAATAATTGGTTTGTCTATTTTTGAACGTAACTTCATAATTAACTTTTGTAATTTTTGCCGAGGGTAGTAAACTAACCGTTAATGATTTCTAAAAGACACCTGTCACCTCAGTCATCCGGGACCACGGCACCTGAAAAAGTGCCGAAACGTTGGAAAATTGTAAAAATGTAATAAACGAGCATAAATCCGTATAAAAACAGTTTTAATTATACCTATAACTAATAGGTATAGTCGATAACACATCAACCTATATTAATGTTAGTCTAAACAGTTGCTTTAAAGGCGACTTTGTATAAAAAAATGTAAAGGTGAACCTGCTCTCAACTCTACTACATTTTTGTCTTGACTGGGGTCAAGTGAAACCTGTCCTACTTAAAAAAGCACTGAGTAAAATTGTCTGCGGTGAAGACTTTATACAAAGAGAAGACGTAATCATAGATTTAATAAAGAGGCTCTATAGATTATACTATTTTTTTTTTAATGCACTAACCCGTGCTAAGGACAAATTTAAAAAACCTATTTAGAAGCAAAAAAATTCACCCATGCCGAGATTCGAACCCGCAACCTCTGGCACGGATAGCCAGAGGTTGCGGGTTCGAATCTCGGCATGGGTGAATTTTTTAGCCTCTAAATAGGTTTTTTAAAAGGCTCTATAGAGTGCTTGAAAAGGAATCACGTTTTATGAATAACATTCATTAAGTCATAGTTTCTGTGTTATTTTGAATAAAATACTTTGATATCGAGTTTCGTATTGAGCATTTTGACGTAACAATGCAGTAACTAGGAACGAAAATAAATTGCAATAAATGAATGGTTCATACGACTATTTCCGTAATTATTTTTACATTATGTCCTTATAATAAATTTGCTTTTACATACAGAGCCTACAAGACAGGTTTATTCTTGGTTTAGGCTACGTTTTTACTCTTACGACGACGATATCCACCCTTGTATGTCTCCACTGCTGGGACACGGGTTTCTTTTTATATCGCAGGAAGATTAGGCCATGCTCCACCAAAGGGCCCAAGTCCGGGTTGGTGGAGGATTGTGAGACAGTGGCGGGCCTTATTGTCAGAAGTGATCAAGCCGCCCATGTTGCCTCTGATATGGCTTAACGACTGCCATTACATGGCAGCAGGCACCAACGGCTTAATGTATCTTACGAAGCACGGAAGCGCTCGGAAAAATGCCACTAACGGTAGTCACGGGACGGTCACCTATCACGCACCTGACCGCGCTTGTTGTTGTTTAACCCTAGTGACTGATTCCAATCACTTGGTTGCTCGGAGGTTTTCTGAAGGATAGGAGGTGGGATGACAATCTGCGAAAAACTGCCGGCAGATGCTGGATACGGCAAGCTGAAGACAGGGCTCTATGGCACTCCATAAGGGAAGGCTTGGAACGTTGGATAACTTTTATAATAATAAATAAACTCTGGAACGACTTTAGGTGTGGTTTTATTTGTAGAATTGTAGTAATATTAACAGAAAACTGGATAAAAAAACGAATAAGCAGGTGAAAAGTCAGATCTGGTCAAAGGGTAAAGTAGTAGTGGTCATGAAAAATGAGGGAAATCGAAGAATGTGTGACGTACATAATTTAAATATTTGAAAATGATAGATGGAAAAAGAAATAAAAATGGTGTGAAGAGGTTTGCACCGTTACAGGCTATCTCCAGCAGTTGACTAATATAGCCTGAAGAAGAAAAAGGAGACTTGGTTCGACCAGAACACTAGCGCTTCTTCTTACCTTTGTTAAAAAATTAAATTATGTGTACCCTGTATACCTGATTTTATGAATAAATTTTATCTTTTCATGCTAAACAAATATAACTGGACCTCTGTTCCCTTCTCCTACAGAATGGAAGTTTGCAATTTATTCCCGGCGAAATTCAGCCAGAACAATAGCATTGAATGGATGGTACACACAATAGTATCAAAGTTGCCCCTTATCTTATTGTTATGCAGCTCTCGTTCTCAGCTGAAGTTTCATCGAAATGTGAAAAGTCGCAGTAATTATTTCTCGGTAGTGTTCATGTTTGTGACTTACTTGGCTGGTTACCATAGCACAGGGTATCCTAGTTTGGGACCAGAATAAGTGATTGTGTTGTTTCGATTCAGTTGATTGAGTATCCCAGGGATCTGTTTAGTAGGTACATAACGGGTTAGGTGGTTACAAGTACTACAATTCTATGCTAAGTATGAAAGTTCTATGCTATGAAAATTCTGAATTAGTGGCTGGTCTTACTGTGATATGTGTTCAAGCCGCCCTAAGGCCTCTGACTTGGCTTAACGACTGCCATTTATCGACTGCAGCCGGTACCAACTACTGAAAGTGCCTTGAAAAATGTCACTAGTGTTAGTCATAGACGGTCACCCACCCATGCACTGAACGCGACCTTTGTTGCTTAACCTTCGTGACCGTTTAAGATCATTAGATCACTAGGCAGCCGGGGCTACGAGCGATTCAATTCACATTAACCTTTACGTCCGTGTATTTTACGACAGAATTTCTAAAATGTATGTCAATAAATATTTTCATAGTTTGTAATTATTTTTTCTGGTTGTACGATAACGTGCTCTCTTTTTATCTATCAAAGTAGTAGAACAGGCTGATAAGGGGATTCCCATAGCATTTACTAGTTTCAACAATGTTTTAAATGTTCATGGCACACTTTAAACGCATTTTTTTATCGAGACTAGTCTAGTTTAAACTTTGAATATTATAAAAAAATAAGCTAGCAACATTTTTTAATAAAATACTTGGTATTTATTATCGATGTTTTCTGATAACGATCTATCGGAAACTGTTTTTTTTTTTAAGTATGTATATTGAATTGAAATTGACGCGGCCAATTTGTATCAAAAATAAAATTGTTTTTAATCAAATTAAGACATTATTTTCTGTTTTCTCGTTAGGTATATTGCGTTACCAATAACATATACAATGCTACGTCCATTCAAAAATACAGTCAAACAGAACAGTCAATTCGGAACCAGGGCCTCGATTCTCTATCAGTCCATTATAGTACCATGGTACTATAATATGATATGATGCTATGATATGATGGTCAGTTCACGTGGAGTGTTTTTTCATACCATTGACGCCTAGGAGCTACGGTGTATATGGGCGCAGAGACTAGAAACAGTAACAAAATTAAATCGCCATGTTCATGCACTTGTCATTGTACCATAATGCATTAGCAGAATCTAGGCCGAATCAAAAATAGTCACAATATCCTTGATAATAGAATAAAACAGGTAAATAGATACTCACATACCAGATAGGATGGATACGATAGACTCGAATAAACATTAACAATACGCAAATGGGTACTTATTCAGTGAATAGAAATTATTCATTTCGTTTTATGTTTTTTTTCAACTTACTCAATTACCCAGTAGGTCTAGTCGATCGACATTAGCTAGCCTGAGGCTCAAGTCTCATTCTTCAATAAAACGAAATTTCTTCTGATTTTTGACACAGAGTCCGTTTCTGAATTGAGAATTTCGCTAAGTAAATAGTTAACTGTAGCCAGCACTTATACCATCCTGAAGGTCGAGCCCACAGGAAAGTAAAGTCAATACTTGAGTGTCGGTTTCCTCACGATGTTTTCCTTCACAGCAAGCGTGTGGTATTGCTACACAAAATCGCAAATATAGGTACACATACCTATATTTCTTCTCTAAATTTCAAAGTTACGTACATGTACGTAACTTTGAAATTAAACAAAGTCATAGATACCTATGACTATGTATCTATATCGATTCCCACCGGTAAACTAAACCCAGAATCGAGACGCCCAGTCGATCGATTCGACTGGGCGTTTGGTTCTGGGTTCAGTTTACCTACTGCCCACTGAGTTAAATACCATCGCTTTCCTTCGCAAATGCCAAGTTAAATCATGCGGACACCTAAGTTCTAAAGTTACTTACGCTCATGTGAGCCCAAACTCAAAGTCAAGCACCAAACTACCAGCAACTCGAGTTCAATTTCCCAAGAAAGTATCATACTTACATCAGCATTACACACACGGCTGCGTACCTAAACAAGTTAGGTTACTTAGCCGACTATCCATGAAGACAAGAAATTCTTTGCTATGATTCCGGACCTAAGTGATCGCGTGATTTCTCGTGGTCCCATTATTTTGTCGCGTTAACGGGTCCACGAGGGATAACTATCCCCCGTGGGCCCGTTATCGTCATCAACGGGCCCACGAGGGATAAACTATTTCACATAGTCCCGTTAGTAAAAATGATGCCTCCTGTATAAGAATCTTCACATCGTTAATACGCACCTTACAGGTATATAGGACCTACCTACGAATGTACAGGGTTGGGTCAAATAAGCGGTTTCCTGAAACATGTCGGGTAAAGTTCGTGATTTGTATAACAACTTTTGTTCTGCCAGTACCTATCGAATATGGCTTTAATTTTTTTTTGTTATGAGATAATTTTTAAAAATATCTTGGGCGTGTCAAGAAAAATCGACGTCCTTACAAATAGGGCCACGATATGTATTCTAATACTTATCTACCTATACTTCAAGCCTAGTCTGGAGACACGGTCATCCTACCTAATGTTATAAATATTGTTAATTTTGTTTTCAATTTAAGTTTATTTAAGAGAATTATTTATGATTAATTAATTACACGTGGACGTGCATGTATATAATATAATTCATTTGGTAATAAATACTTTAACTTTTACTAACAATTACAGCATTAAAATTAGAGTTAATGTTTAGAGTATAGAATAATGATTTACTGAAGGGTGCGAAAAAGGTTAAAGACCGCGTAAGGCGCAACTTACAAAAAAATCATATTTTATTATTAAGTATAATTATTCATTTAACATTTACTAAATCATAAACATCAAAAACAACTTTGACCAATTATAAGAAAGTTGTAAATAAAACAGAAACTCTTATAGAGTTGTTCCGGGAAAAGCGCATTGTGAGAAAAAAACCCGGTATAAGACCGGTTTCTGAATTGAGAATTTCAGTAAATAAATACTTAAGTAACGTTCTGTCACGCTCTTTTCTGAGAAATTCGAAGAGAGCAATACAGTTACTAACTAGGTATTTAGTGAGATTTTCAATTCAGAAACTTATCCAAAGTCTAACATAAAAACAATTCCTTACGACACTAGGTACTTAGAGGCAGTTTAAATAGTCTGTGGCAAAGGAAGATACGTCTTCTTCTTCTTCAGGCTATATTATTTATACGTCTTCTTCTTCTTTAGGCCATTAAGAATAATGTAAATTTTATTTTCTTTTCACTACCTAAATTTTGCATAAAATTTAGTTTTATAGGTTATTTCTTAGTTCTTTTTAAACTTTTGTTGAAAAGTAATATCGAACTGTATACTATCCACTATTTTACGAAATTGTTTTTTTTTTCCACCATGGTAATCGGAAGAGCAGGACTTTCCGTAATGCAGGTTTTTACCTAGTACGGGGTTTTTACCCTTTTATAAATTGTGAAATTTTATAATAAATAATATTTTTATTTTATTTTTTTATTATGCAGTCCACTGCTGGACATAGCCCTCCCCTAATGAGCGCCAAAGAGCCCTGTCTTCGGCTTGTCGCATCCAGCATCTGCCGGCAGTTTTTCGCAGATCGTCATCCCGGAAAATACGTATCCATGGATTATTCAAAATGTCTCTAAGAAGTCATTTATACGAATCGTATTTTTTGAGGCGGCAGGGCGTAGCCACATCACAGACTGTACCTATGCATTTTTTATGTGGCCTAAGACGTCCCACTGCACTGCAAAGACCTCTCAAAGAGAGAGGGGGAGTATGGGCTTAATTCATTAATGGGGTTCGAAACCCGGCTGGAGACAAAAACAAACCCCAGGTCTTTGATGTTTACATGATTATGAAGTCGTTGTTTCTGGTTCCCACGACACAGGGTATCCTAGTGTGGTGCCAGAAGCAATGTTTGTGCCTGTATGTAAATGTTAATGTTAATTACCACGCGTACCCACCGCAGGTTGGCAATTAATAAGACAGTATCTTTTCAAAAATAAAAAGTCAAATAAGGAAGAAACTCAATTATTCCCATCTCGTTTTTTTAGCAAAAGTTGCGCAAAGTACCTGTTGACTCTTGAAACTCCGCTTAAGGAGTCTTAAATTATCGGCGTCAAGAGTCTTAAAAAGCAATTAAAAACTACCTTTAAAGGCACGTCCTCATCTAGGCTTATATTTTCAGCTTCTGAAAGAGACGTAGTGTAGGACTCGTACCTAGGTACCTATCTGAAAAACTTTCCTCTTAATTAAAGGAATAAATCAATTATTAGTACGTTATGAATTCCTGAACGTCAATTTACATAATTATAACTCTTGTGATAATTAGGAGCTTGTGAAATTCCTTCTTTTTAACTGACTTCAAAAAAAGGAGGAGGTTCGTATTACTTTTTTAAACTTTACACTATTACAACACTACAAATTATCCGTAACTACTACTATTTTTTTTATTTTTATATAATTCTACAAAACAGAATACAGTCGAGTGTACTACAAAATAAACTTAAATATATGTTTGTGTTTTTTACTGCAGTCCAAGGTATGTAAACATAGAGGTTTGGCTTAACCTACAGCATAAACTATAAATAAAACATAAACCAGCTATTTAATCTTCTCTGACATCTAAATGGTTAAGACTTTAATTCGGGGATATATCTGATGAAAAAGATATCCCTTGTTTAATTCCATTGTTATTTTCGGTTTTTGTAAAGTTTCGCGACCTAATTTATGAAAACGCAATTCTTTAAAGCACTCTTTAGCGCCTGTATATTTAACCTATCTAAGATTACGTCTTTTCCTTGTAAAATCTCCACCACAGACTATATCAGTCAGTGTTTTTGGAGTGTTTTAAATAATTGCGTTTTAATAAATAAGGCCCTTCTTGCACAGTTAATAATAGATATATTAAATGGGTCTAATCGCAAGTATTCAGCGAGTAAAACGTAAACGGTGTTCTTATAGGTACTGTGGCTTTGTCTTTTCAGAAAATTACTTAGCTTATTACATACTTTGGTTATGTATAGTAATCTTATATTCAGTACTCACCCTCCAAGGCCATAAATATCGCAGCGCCCATAACGCTGTACAGCAACAAGCACAAGAACAAAAAGAAATGCGTGAACCACTTTTTGGAGAGCAACCTCAGCTTGTTATAGAACCAAAATGCTGACTTTTCCCCGGCACTCAGTCCGCTCTTCGCCGTGTTCATAGTGAAGTCCTTGAAGCCTTCGAACTGCTTGAACATAAAGTCTGACGCTTTGTTGTGGTACATGTGCATGAAAGGGTTGAAGTAGGGGTTGATTGCTTGAGGGCCTGACGCGTGAGAGGCTGGCGTGCCTGGCGGCCGGCCTTGAAACTTTGTGGGTCCCCAGTAGACGGTGTTGGCTGTGTTTGGTCCCCTCGGCGAGGGCGTCGTTGGGCTTGGGATCTGAAGAGTTATCTTCGGTCTTTCGAGCTTCTTCGGTGGCGGGGGCGGCGGATGAGCCGGTGGCGTGTCAAAGTCACTCATTGTTATGTTTTTACTGTCACTTTTGTCCCAACACCAAAAGGACCACTATCACTGGATTGGCACAACAAATATTTGCCTTCAAAGAAATATCTAAGACCGAATTGGATGATACGGCGGTGTCATTGAACGCTGCGCGTTTGTGAATGTCTGAAAAGCGACACTTAGTCGATTTGTGCCATTAGGCGCGCTCGTAAAGTTTTCGCGAGTTTTTCCCAATTTTCGGTGAGTTTCCACCGACGTCCGCGTACGTAGCGAACGATACTGGACACTGGTTTTATAAATACATCCGCGAGTTTAGTTCGTCTTCCCGTTGTGTCATCCCATCGCGCTAAGCGTAGCTCGTAGGTGCAAACGCACCAACTTGTCTAGAGAAAAGTATTGATTTTTTTATTTTTTTTATTTATTGACTAAAAATCAAAATGTTTACTTATTATTAATAATTTGCAATTCTATACATCGGTAACCAAGGTTTTACAATTTTCATCAACAATATATCTTAATAAGAAGTTTACTCAATGAACCTTAAAGTTGCAAGTCTTAGAATAAGTAGGTGCGGAAATGAAGCTAAAAAAGGTTTTCCTTTAAAAACACTTTTTTTATATTCTTTTCAATGTACAAACCCGTACTAATAATGCACTAACCGTACTTTTAAAAATCTATTTAAGAGGCTAAAAATTCCGGTTAGCCAGAGGTTGCGGGTTCGAGTCCCGGCATGGGTGGATTTTTTAACCTCTAAATAGGTTTATAACATTTATTTTATTGACGTAGTTTTCAACTTAAATTAATGTGTTGAACTCTTGACACAGTCGTCCTCTGATTGTTAACTTATTCTTATACCACACATCTTTCGCTCAGTTTCTCATGCATTAACACTCTGTGTATATAAAGTTAATAAATTGACAGTTCACCAAAGCGCATGTAAAAACAGCACTCAGAGACGTCCATTAAATTTTATATTGATTAAAATATTCCATTCCATGCCATTATCTTTATTATCAGTGAAACAGAAAAGGACAACAGCATACTTAACGAGAGATTAACTTTAATTGACGTTTCTGAGTGCGGCGGTTAGTGTTCTAAATAATCCTTAATGTTATATGTATAACACATTTAAAAAACTGTTATTATTCGTAGCAGTTATACCTGTTTACCTACTCTCTTAATCTATCGGTTTCGTTACGTAGAAGAAATCGCTTTTAGAGATAAGACTGCCAATTGTATACGGCAAATACGGCACACATATGTAAGCCTTTTAAGTAGGTATTTTATTTTCTGACGTGTACAATAAAAAGACTTCTAAGATACTTCAAGTCACAGAGTTCTGCAGTATTTTAATGCAGAGGGAAGGGGCACCAAGATGGCTTAAATTGTCTCACTTAAGTAGGTGAAAAATAGCTGGATACCTCCTTATCCCAACACTTGCAATTGGCCTTGAAGCACCTACTGATTCAATTCTACAGAAAAGTTGGCCGATCAATGTAGGCCGAGAAAGTTGCCAAAATATCCGCCAAGTTCTTTGAACTGATTATGCGTCTCATTTCTCGCAAAGTGTATTTTGGCTAAATGACTAAATATAACGTCTAGACCTAGGTCTAGTCTTTAGCCGATGTTACATACCTCGCGGCTAGCCATTCAGTAAACGGACTAATGCCGTAAGTCATATGAAAATCAATTGTTTAAAATACGCTTAGGTGCCCTTCGAAACGAAGGGATGAAGACTAGTTAGTTAGACCTGAGATTTCCGCACATAGCCTAGTTGGGCCAGTGTACGTACCAAGTGCTGAATTCGCAACTTCGCAATTAGCGATTGGTATTGCTACTGTGATTCGCAAATGTACGTACCATAGAAAACAAAGGCCGGGATTTGAACCCACGGTCTCTCGATTAAGAAGCCGGGTTTCTACAACTCATTTCTTCAACTCTACCACCGCAACTATGCTAAAATAACAGTACAGAAAAAAATGGTATATTAAGGTCCTTTAGAAGCAATGGATCAACCATGGATCACACCCGGCGTGACCAGATGCATTCGGCATCGAGATAACCTCCACTCAAAGGTTAGACAGTTCCCTAAGGATCAGGTTTTGAGGCTATCGTTCGTTCGCTATAGAAATTTTTGCAATGAACTTCTCAAAAAACTGAAACAGGATTATGAAAGTAGTGAAATTAGAGCTAACACAAATAACCCGAAAGGTTTATGGAAGACAATAAAAAGAATATGTAACTTACAGAACAAAAAAGCACCCGCTCTGGATTTGATTTCAACTGACAAGAATCCAATAGAGTCATTGATTCCGAGATTCAGGTTCCCCACTAATGCACTCTATGACGAAGCAAAAATCCTATCAGTCCGTAAACTATTCATACTAAAAATCTCCCTTACCGTTCATAAAGCCACACTAAACTCTAACGAGTACCAGCGACTGCTGAGTAGACGCGTGTTCAGGATTCCGACCCCCACTATTAAAACTACTTTTGTCCGTAGATTCAACCCCTTTTTAAGTTCCCACATTTATAATCATATAGTTGCTTTATGCGACATAAAATTAAACTCGGTAGTAGAAGCAAAAGTCACAATAACAAAATTACTTTTAAGGCTGGATTACACAAGCACAGAAAATTTATTGTACCTATAAGGAAAATATATGCTGTTTGGTTAACTTTGGTTCACTTTCTATATAGGTAACTGTTGTATGGAAAGTGAACTAAACTAAACTATAAAATTAAAATTATTCTATAAGTTTATTTTTTGCATGTTATTATATAAACAAATTTTATATTGTTTACCATAAGTAATTAAGATGTTAAAATTTTAAATGGTTCCTCGCGAAACAGGCTAAGCCTAGTGCAAGGACCCCTGGTAATTTTGTAGTATTAAGTTTTTAATAATAAAAGTATTTTAATTTTATTTAATTTTAATTTTTTTTTTAATTGTTTAGAAGTATTTATTTATTACTTTAAATCACAGTGTACGCAATAGTTTACTCTATAATATAAAAATGAATCGCTGTTGGTAAGCGCAAATCTCGAGAGTAGCTGAACCGATTTCGCTAATTCTGTTTTTAGAATATTCCTTGAAGCACGACGATGGTTATTCCGGAGAGGAAAAAAATAAAGAATCGAATGTTAAGCGGTATGAAGTTCGCCGGGTCAGCTAGTTAGAGATAGTTGGGGACTGAAAGAGGATGTAGTGATTAGAATTAGAATTGAGAAGGGAATGTTGCCTTGGTTTGGACATGTGGAGAGGATAAAAAATACGAAACAAATATATCGAGCTAATGTGGGTGGAAGCACTGGTAAGGGACGTCCCAGGCGGACATACTTTGACTAAATAGGGGATGTATTAACAAAGGGTGAGATAAAAAGTGAGGCGTTCGCAACGACTAATGAACGTTGATGAAGCGAAGGTGATCTCTCTGGATCTGGCAAGTGACAGTCTGTGGTATTTCTCGATGATTCGCGATACCCATACATAGTTGTATATTCGTTATCAACACTTGTATGTCCCCACTGCTGGGGCACGGATCTCTTCCTGCATCGCAGAAGGGTTAGGCCAAACTCCACCACGGGGTCTAAGTCCGGGTTGGTGGAGGATTGTAAGAGAGTGGCGGGCCTTACTGTCAGAAGTTATCAAGCCGCCCATAAGGCCTCTGACATGGCTTAACGACTGCCATTATATGACAGCCGGCACCAACGGTTTAACGTGCCTTGCGAAGCACGGAAGCGCTCGGAAAAATTTAAAATCCCGATTATTTATTAGGTACAACGTAATTACCTTCCCGATTACATTTCCCGACGTTTCGGCAGCGTTACAGTTGCCGTGGTGTCGGGTAGCTGCCCGAGACCACGGCAACTGTAACGCTGCCGAAACGTCGGGAAATGAGGTAATTACATTTTACCTAATAAATGACAGTCTGTGGTCTCTGCCTACCCATCTGGGATCTGTATCCCAGTAAGTTTATGTTATTATGTTTCTTCTTCTTTTTCTTCAGGCTATATTATGTAGTCCACTGCTGGACATAGCCCTCCCCTAATGAGCGTGATAGCGCCATATGTTTCTTAAAATAGATATTTGTTGTTTATAAATTTAAAACCACTATAACTACCAAATAACCACTTAAGGTCTTATTTATAAAAATCTGTTCCTTAAAACCCTCGCTAAGCTCCGATTAAAAGTCTGTGGTGGATATTTCACAAAGAAAAGACGTTACCGCAGATTATATAAACTGCCTCTAAGGAGTGCTTTAGAGAATCATGTATAAATAAACAATCGCTTGTATACTTTCCTGTAACAAATTAAAAATACGTTCATAAATAATGTGATTAAATGTTTTGGGACGTTGAAAATATAGTAGGCATAGAACGCTTTGTTTTAAATAAAAGATACCTAAGCATCAAAGAAATTGCAAAGTATAAAAAAGAAATACTCAGCCAGATGTCGCTGCCTGAAGCGCTCGTGGCCTAGGCGAACCGAGTGATTGGAACCAATCACTTGGTTAAGCAACAACAGGCGCGCTCAGGTACGGGATGGGTGAGCGTCCCGTGACTACCGCTAGTGGCATTTTTTCCGAGCGCTTCCGTGCTTCGCAAGGCACGTTAAGCCGTTGGTGCCGGCTGTCATATAATCGCAGTCGTTAAGCCATGTCAGAGGCCTTATGGGCGGCTTGATGACTTCTGACAGTAAGGCCCGCCACTGTCTTACAATCCTCCACCAACCCGGACTTGGCCCCCGTGGTGGAGTATGGCCTAAACTTCCTGCGATGCAGGAAGAGACCCGTGCCCCAGTAGTGGGGACATACAAGGGTTGAGTAACGATGTCGCTGCCTATACGTAATACAGAGAATATTGTAAAGAGGTTCGAAATTTCACTGATGCCGGTGAGTCGCCCACTGGCTCAGTTGGAAAGAGCGCTGGCACGGATAGCCAGAGGTCGCGGGTTCGAATCCCGGCATGGGTGGAATTTTTAGCCTTTAAATAGGTTTTTTAAAAGAAAAACTAGTTTAAAAGATATCAAATGATTTTCTGTAAAACTGTCATTAGCATTCCTGAAAGCTACCCAGGAATTGTTAAGGATTTTTGTAGCTAAACAACAAATATATATTGCAAATGTGAGTAGAAGGGCTGCTAAGGGACGCCCCAGGCGGACATACATCGATCAAATAGGGGATGTA
Source organism: Yponomeuta sedellus (assembly GCA_934045075.1). Classification (NCBI taxonomy): domain Eukaryota; kingdom Metazoa; phylum Arthropoda; class Insecta; order Lepidoptera; family Yponomeutidae; genus Yponomeuta; species Yponomeuta sedellus. The sequence continues at coordinate 10,417,534 of OW203743.1, forward strand.
TTAGCAAAGGGGAAGATAAAAAGTACCCGGAATCGGTGTGCGTGCATGCAACGACTTATGAACGTTGATGGAGCGAAGGTGATGTGCGAACGTTGATGCCTGTGGGATACAGGCATGAGGTTATGTACCTGTGTATGTGTTTTGTAGATTATTTTGTACAGTTTAGATTTTTATATTATCAAACCTGAGATTTCCGCGCTAGCCTCATAGTTGGGCCACTGTACGCAGCGCGCGCGCAGGTATTTCAACAATACAGACACTAGGGTTTCCTCACGAGGTTTTCTTTCACTGTTAGAGAGGGTTATTGCTACTTCACAAATGTACATTACTTAGAAAACGAAGTCATTGGTATATGCCGGGATTTAAACCCACGATTGGGAAGCCGACTTTGCACAACTCCACTGCACGGTTCTCATATTTGTTCACTTATGTAGACCCGTTTGTACCGCTTCTACGACTCTTCAATGTCTGAAGAAATCTCATACAGAGATAAGCTCACCTTTGTACATGTTATTTCATGTTAGTTCAATGTTTCGTGTGCATTAAAATATCGAGAATCGATATGAACCCATGAATGTCCCCACTGCTGGGGCACGGGACTCTTCCTGCGTTGTAGGAAGGTTAGGCCATACACCAACACGGGGGCCAAGTCCGGGTTTTGGAGGAGTAAGACAGTGGCGGGCCATACTGTCAGAAGTTATCAAGCCGCCCATAAGGCCTCTGACAAGGCTTAACGACTGTCATTACATATAACAGCCGGTATTAAAATATAAATATATAAATATATTTAACTAGCTGTAGCGCGCGGTGCTAGCCGCGGTTTATCGATTTTCCAATGGGAATAAGATATTTTCTCGCAGTGAAACGTAGCCTATGTGTTAATCCAGCTGGAGTCAGCTATAACTCCATACAAAATTTTATTAAGAATTGTAGAATGCTGACTTCTCAATGGAGAGGTCGTGGGTTCGAATCCCGGCATGTACCGAAGACTTTGTTTTCTAATTTACGTACATTTGTGAAGTTATAGTAGCAATGCCACTCAAATTAACCGTTCGAACTGGCAAAACGCTGTCACAGTACAACTCGCACTCGCGTTTATTCGTGTTTTGGCTGGTAAACGTGTTCACTTCTCAACGTAAACCATTACAACTCGCACTCAGCAATTTTAATTTCCATACTTGTCGCTAGGTGGCGCTTCCTCGATGCCATAGAAATATGAGTTTACGTTAACGCGATCCAGTAGTTAAAAAACTCGCACTAAGCACTCAGATATCATTATGAAAAAATCCTAGTGTATGAAGTGTTAACACACCTCAGCTCTAAAGATAAAAGATACAAAATATTTATTGTTCATAAAAAGTGAAGTACAATTTTTCCTTACTTATTAACTTTGTGGGTACAATAATATATACTAGTTTCTTTGAATCTTGCTACGTAGGTACAATGGCCCAACTATGAGGCGAAGTGCGGAAAATTAACGCAAAAAAATATATTGCCGTAAAAAACGTGTTCTTCGACATTTAAAGGAATCCCAATTCATATGGTGTTTCCGGTTGACTTAGAATCACTAATGATGTTATCTTCTATTACAATTACAGGAAAAAATCTAAAAACGATACATGTCTGTAGGTAAAAACAAAAAAAAGATGTCTTTGAGGCTCGGTAAAAGCTCTAAAAACAGTGCAAAAACCTACCTACAAATTTATACGGACCCTCAATGCGCGAGTTCAATTTGCAATTGGCTGGCTTTATATTATTTTGTGCAGTAGCACTGTTTAGGTTGTTAACCCGTTACAGATAGGTCAGTTTTCTAACACCCCGTAGAAATATTGTGGGAGTGATCGGAAAATATACTCACAGGATCCAATTTCAAAAGCATTATTATAAGACGTTTAATGCTCTATACAATCAAACCCTGATTTTACAGTTTCAATGCGGAATAGCTGATCAAACTGATCCCTATGCCTATTGAAATACAAGCCATGGTTTTGTGCCAGAAAATTAAGTTGATCAAACGCCGTGACGCGTTTTACGATGGCCATCTGTAATTTCGATGCGATCGATTGGTTTGTGAAGATTGCGATTTATTTAAGAAGGGGACTGAATTTATTTAGTGCAATGAAAGTACAAATAATTTAATATGTAGTCTAATCTAGTCTAATCTAATATATAAAAATCATTTCAGTCTTATCGAACTCGTTTGGTCTTTGGTGTCTGGTAATACTCACATAATTTTTCAATAGAACGATTTAAACACGATAATGGTTGTTGTTTGCCTCAATTTGGTAGTCTACAAAGCAATAGCAGTACAATATCATTCCAGGGGTATAACCCACGCAAATTAAATAGGAATCTAACGCGAAGAAGATCGAATCGCGCGAGGCGCCTCAATTTGGTAGTCTACAAAGCAATAGCAGTAGGTACAATAATCATCCCAGGGGTATGACCCGCGCAAATTCAATAGGAATCTAACGCGAAGAAGATCGAATCGGGCGAGGCGCTAAGTAACACAGGTTTTACCATTGCAATGCGATTGGTTACCAGACTACTGATAGTGTGAACGATACGACCATTACCCGACTAATACCTACATGCTATGTTGTCTTCAATACAAATAAGAGTTTCAGTCGATAGCGCCACCTATCCCCCAACACCGGAACTATTATGACCTATGTTTATTCAGAGTTGCCCGTAAAACTAGTTTCACTTGCAATTAGGCTTCTTCTTGGGAACTTAGATTGTAAAAATAATATCTAAATTATATAATTCTAAATAATACTTTCTAAATTATCGTATGTTTGTTAGATATTATTTTATTAGAACTGAGCTTGTTTTGTGAAGTCTTAGTTTATACTTTGATTGTTTATTTGAAGAAAGTTTAAAAATTGGTGGACAAATTTTTGCCATAACTTGCAACACAAGATTTTTTTATGACACTTTTCTTCAACGGGTTTCGTTTCGTGAAAAAGTTTTTGATGCTTCATTTTCTTATAATATTTGTGGATTTCCAGCTTCGAAGTGATTCCTAAGTTTCAGAAAGTGACTCTTAAAATGTGGCTTGATGTAAGAAATTGACTCGAGAAAAGTGTTTTTGTGTTTTGAGACAGTGACTCTTTGATCCTTTTGTGGTGCTTTTCGTGAGAACCTACCTAAAAATAAAACAAAGAATTGAGTAGGGGAGTCTGGTATTAAAATAAATATTTAATTTTGTTAAACTATATTATACAGTTTAATTTCTCAATTCAAGTAGTCATTTTCCTAAATAAAAGTTAGTTTCAGTGAAAAAGGATACTTACCTAGGTCATACATTTGTGGAGTTTTTGATTTTTTATATCATTCCGTGCATTAAATAGTTTCTTTTTGGTTGAAACAAACTTTAAAACCTCCAGTATACGCATATATAGGTACATGTATACGCACTGTACCATGTACGGTGCGATAGTAGTTATGAGGTTAGAAACTAGATGGCAGCACTGTATCGAAATAGCGAGACGGCCATCTATATCTATACGCCAGTAAATATACTTATCTATGGACTAGGAGTGGGTCGTTGTCCAATTTTTCGACGACGAAACGCAACCGTTTTTTCTGGAACGAAAACAGGTCCTCGAAACGGTCCTCGTTCGCAACTGGTTTCATTGTATGCGAACGAGCAAGGCGCAGAGGACGGTCAAACGAGTGTGAACGAGACGAAATCACGAAACATCGGAAAAAATAAGTTGTTTTACACGACATTCGACTGTATACTCATAGACATAAAGATTACTTTACTGTATCATTGACCAAAACGAACGGAACGAACAAGGAGCCGACGACGACGTCGCAATGATCTCATTACGTTCTAGACTCTATTAATATAGCACTAAAGGACATATCCGCGTCAAACAATCTAAGGACTGGTCTCGCGACGAACAAACGCTGGCACTGCTTTAGAGTCGCTGGCACTGCTTCAGAATGAAACGTAAAACGGTCCTATCGTCGCGGAACACAAAACGGTTCGTCTTTGCAACGATCACGCCTACTATGGACTAATATGTGCATATTAGAGACTCACCCTTTAATAGCGCCTTTTTGAAAACACTGACCTGACAGACAACTTCAGTGCAGTGCATAAGACAAGACCTACATAAGACAAGATTTTTTTCCACACAGAAGAATATAGAGGTATCTAGTTCTCAGGCGACCTTACATTATTTTATTCATTAGTCAGAGGGTAGAACCCTCTGAGGGTAGCACGTATCACGTATCTCTCTCTATTTAGTTAAGTCTTAGCACCACCACCAGTACAATAAGTTCCACTAGGACAAAGACCTATCCCAAAATAAAGGTTAAAAAATCGTCTGGCAAACCTGATTTTAAGAACCATCTGGCAACACTTTCTGTTTGTTGTTATGTTTACTTCCTTCTGCTGATCGCTGAAAATTATTGATTTGATTTTAATTGTTTTACCTAATTCCAATAACAGTGATATGACTCGTGCATTTGTCTACAACAGAGACAATGAACAGTGCGGCAAACTCATGGCGATCGAGGAGTCGATTGAGAAGTTCCGAAAAGCAATCTCGACTCAGTTCCAAATTACTGATGAAAACATTAGGATTTACACACCTAACGGGTGCGAAATCTTCGATACTCATCTAATTCGAGACGACGAGACAGTGTACTTTTCGACCAAAGAAATTGGTACTTCCGTTCCGACGGCAAATTCCATGGCTAAGTTATCTATAAGCTCTGATGAAGACGAACATGTAGTTTCCGACTGGATAACGTTGAACGTCGGTGGGAAACACTTTACTACGTCCCGGTCTACTTTTCTAGCTAAAGAACCCCTGTCTATGCTCTCCAGAATGTTTGCAGTTAACAATAATGTCTATCTGATGAATCCTAGTGCGCGGGACAGCTCTGGGGCGTATCTAATAGACAGGAGTCCCGAGTATTTCGAGCCCATACTGAATTATCTACGGCATGGAGAGGTGATTTTAGACAATCATGTCAATCCAAAAGGTGTTCTAGAGGAAGCTGTGTTTTATGGTAAGAAAATCTTTACTTTCCGTAAGTAAAAAGTATGTGGTGTCGGCCTAGAGAATAGCACCAACCCAAATTCTTCCCGCGGGCGTCGTAAAAGGCGACTAAGGGACACAAACCGGGGGTGGGCAGCAGCGCCCTCTCTGCAGTACAATTCCACCAAACTGCGATCCCCAACCTGCATGCCCAGTGTGGGGATTATGGGCACTACCCCCCAATGATGGCACAACCTTGCGCTATGGCGCTCATTAGGGGAGGGCTATGTCCAGCAGTGGACTAATATAGCCTGAAGAAGAAGTAAAAGAGGTCAACCTATTTATAATCTCAAATCTATATTAAGTTTTCTAAAAGATGTGACATCCAGTCAGACCCTATAGGTTTAATAATATTATACTGTGTGATAGTATGGGTAAAATAACATATCATACATTATGAACTAGCTGTACCCCACGGTTTATTAGGAAATAAGATATTTTACCGCAGTAAAACATAGCCTATGTGTTAATCCAGGGTGTCAGCTAACTCCATACCAAATTTTATCAAACTCGCTCCAGCCATTTACACGTGAAGAAGTAACAAGCATAGACACTTACAAACTTTCATCTTTATAATATTATAGTGTGAAGTGTGATATCCTGTCAACATGCCAGAGGGATAGGCAGGGATCTGCCACTTGCTACGATTCTGTCAGTTCACTTGCATATTATATCTGTAAAAAAATATATGTCTTCTTCCAGGTATTGATTCAATGATTCCCTGTCTCCAAGATTTAGTAGAGAAGGCAGAGAGAAACCTAGGCAAGGACACTCAAGCACTGACTCGGATGGATGTGGTCCGATCAATAATAATGACTCCAACAATGTCAGAACTCAGATTCCAAGGGGTCAACTTAGCTGGCGCTGACTTAAATAGACTTGACTTGAGGCAGATAAATTTTAAGGTTGGTTAATTTTTGCGACCTTTTCTGGTTTTCCACTAAATGAACTGGTGGTTAGCTAAGTCTTGTATTAACCTCAAGCTTTTATAAGAAGTAAACTCATGTTTTTTTCCGTGGCTTTAATGGCAGTGAAACATTTGAAAGTATTTATCAACCAGCGTTAGTGTGACAAGAAAGGAATTTAAGTGTAAAAAGGTTTTACTATCTAAGACTGGAAAATAATATTATTATTATTATTTGTAATTCAGGCAGGCAGTATAGAACTGGTGAAGCCTGTATCCAGATGTACATTTGTGTTGAACTCCTTGTCTGTTTTGTTTCCTTTGGATATTTATCCAGTTTGTTTTTAAACATATTAATGCTTGTGGCTGTCACTATTTCTTCAGGGAGTTTGTTCCATATTAATCTTATAGCGCTACGGCGCTCATTAGGGGAGGGCTATGTCTAGGCAGTGGACTAGTATAGCCTGACGACGACGACGACGACGACGACGACTGCAAAATAATATAAACACAAATGATTATATTTTGTTGTCCAAATAAAATATATTGTATCGAGGATAAAGCAGTTCAGAAACTAATTTCTACCATATTTTTTTCAGTATGCCTGTCTGTCTCGATGTAATCTGAGTGGTGCAAATCTGTCACACTGCTGTTTAGAACGTGCTGACTTGTCTCATGCAAATTTAGAAGGAGCTCAGTTACTTGGGGTTAGAGCACTGTGTGCTAATATGGAAGGTAAGTTGCGGACAATATTAACCAAGTTTGTGATACTATTTTGCTACCGAAGGAGACATGTTTCACCGCCAAGACTGATTTTCAGCTTAAGCCAGATGTTAGTTTAGAGATAAATAAGATACAGAGCTGAGCACAAAAAACAGCTTTTGCTATAATTAATCGCTCGTCGTCTAGGCGAACCGAGGCCCATCCTGCACCTGCACCAGGCGCGGTCAGGTGCAGGATGGGTGACCGTCCCGTGACTGCCGCTAATGGCATTTTTCCGAGCGCTTCCGTGCTTCGCAAGGCACGTCAAGCCGCTGGTGCCGGCTGTCATGGCAGTTAGCCATGTTAGAGGCCTTATGGGCGGCTTGATAACTTCTGACAATAAGGCTCGCCACTGTCTTACAATCCTCCACCAACTCGGACTTGGCCCCTGTGGTGGAGTATAGCCTAATCTTCCTGCAGTGCAGGAAGAGACTCCTGCCCCAGCAGTGGGGACATAAAAGGGTTGATATCAATCGAGCTGTAATGAAAGAGAACTTTCACAAAAAATGTGTCCTAATATATAAAAGGCCATGTCAACAGTTTATACAACTTGGTTTATTTTTTCTGTATAGCCAATACTTTTCCTAATAATATAACCTGTACTACAAAAGCGTGCCATACAAATCGGAATCGAAATATAATGTCTCTATTGCATTTAACGGCTTGTAATGTATTCGTACATTTATTCATGCTTCATGATGGTCGGAGTAGGTATATTGAATTAAGGTCACTGACATCAAACGTATATGTTAATATGGATACGCCTCCGAGTTTCCGGATTATTATGATAAAAATACCGAAACATCGAAATTATGTGCCTGTATGTAAATGTTATGTTATGTTATTACATGAAACTAGTTAAAAATGTATCAATACTCTCAACGCTATGCTGCTAGTGGCGTAGATGACCAGAATTTAATAGTAAAAAATGACTGGTGTGTAAAAACCTTGTTGTAGTAAAAGTGTTGGAGTAAAAGCCTAAGCATGTATAAAATGATATAATAATAATATTCATTTCAACACACGACATCCGGCAAACAGGGTCTTTTGTCCTCTTATCTCTATGCTCAACGCATCTGACCAATTAGAATCAAGTATCCAGGATGACTCATTGACTGTTTGTTCGAAAACAATGCGCTCGCACCGACATCCACACCAAGTGGCTCACTCACTTATTTCGGTTCGTGGAGTGCGCTTATTTTATGTGTTGTGAATATCTTGACTTGACCCTGGCTTGTTTACTGTCTTCTGAAATCTACTTAAAACGAAGAATTTGGCTTATAACTACGGACATCGATTGATTACTCTTGGATTGGGCCCATTTGAAGTTGTTTTTGTACGGGTAAGTTTTAATTATTTTCACTATTTAAGAAGGTTTTAGAACTTGGAAACAGTTAAAAAAAATCACTTTATAGCAATCATCACAGCGCATGAGAGTCCGGTTTACCAAATTTTTGGAAACTCCGGTACATTCCGGAAGAAATGCATGTCCATGTTATGATATCATGACGCAAGTATCTAAAATCAATATACCTACCATGAAGCATGAATAAATCTAAACTACGACTATTAGTGAAGTCTTAGTTTAAAATGGTTCATTCACTAATGATGTAAATTAATACGATATTATTTTAATAATGTATGAAGCGTTTATAAACGATTAACTTATTTGAAATTTTAAGTGTATTTAAAGTTTATCGAACATACAAATGGTTTAGAATTCAATGGTAAACTAAATCTAATATTTGATTTACTATGAGACTAAATTTATTCCTCGCGGTTTTTGTAATCCCGAACCCTGAAAATATTTTTGAACGGTAAAACCGTTTCGCTAATTTTTCATAACTTTTTATGTTTTCTTTTTCTTATTATGGTGTAAACGCAATGTCAAGGACATACGTTGCCCAAATAGGGGACGCATTAGAAAAAATGGTTTGATGTAATTGATACGTAAGTCCGAGATCCAGCTTTCTCATTCTAATTCTAAGGGCGAGATAAATAGTCGCTTCTAAGAACGAGTCTTAGCGAAAGCACTTGCTTAAGAATCGATTTGTCTATCATAGACAGTACTTTGGCACTCTCTTAAGTCGCGAAACCCGGACTAATTCTTAGCATTGGCCTAAGAACGTGCTTAGCTAAGCAAACGTCTACTTTGATACTTAGCTAAGTTAGCCTGAAGTAATGCTTAGGGAAGCTTGAGTACGGACTTGGGCTAAGCAACGACTATTTATCTCGCCCTAAGACAGAGAGGCAGGCAGGCAGGCAGACGGACGGACCGCGAAACAATAACGAGTTCCTTGGCCATAGTTATATGTTAAACGGGTCTAATGGCGATTATTTATCAGGTTAAACGTAATTACCCGGGTAATTAACGTGTTCCTTCTCGACTAAGGAACCTTAAAAAAAGATAGAATATTCTTTATTGTACACAGAAATTTAAGTAAAAGAAATTGCATAGCCTTTTTACTAAAAGCAATCTTTTTCAGGCAACCATAAAAAGACTGGTATAAAAAAAAACTAACAACGGACTAAGCATTAACTACTAAGCAGACGGGACAGACAAACAGACGGGAATGTGCCACTGTGTGAAATTAGGATTCCGCTTGCTTAATAATTTATGCTCAGCACTGACTGCTAGTGAAACAAAGTACATTAAAGCTTGTAGTAAAATCAATCTGGAATTATATAAAGTTTTTTATTCACTATAAATAATAAAAAGATAAAAAAATGTTTATTTATAAAATTGATTACATTAAATGATCTATTGCGACTCCCACACTAGGCGCAGCCTGTGTCGTCATGTCGTGGGTGAAGGGTTGATTGCGCTCTTTTAAGTTAGCACCGGTTTACAGATCGAGGCAAGTGACGTGAGCAAAACAGTGCTACTATGGACTCTCGGGCTTCCACACTAGGCCGAGCCTGTGTCGTGGACAGCCATTGATTGTAATTACAGCGTATCTTTGCAACTGCTTTTGCATGCCCACGCTCGTGTTTAGATTGTATTAAAATTACAATTAAGTACAAGATAAATTGAGTAGTAACTAAAAATAAAACCGGGTTAATTAAAACAAGTAGAATCATCGGAAATTCGAATACAAATAATTTAAAGTACAAATACTTCGTGGTTTTGTTGGAAGTATGATGATTTCGCATCACACCCGCGCAATGCAATGAATCGATTGCGATCTTATTTATCAAAATTTTACCATTGAGCCACCTCGAGCTACACATCACCCTGCTTTTGGGCCGGCGCCCATCCCAGAGCCGTAGTCGGGTATAAACATCCATGTCTATTTATATTTCAGGTGCCAATTTAAAAGGCTGTAACATGGAGGATCCTGCTGGCTACAGGGCAATCATGGAAGGAGTAAATCTAAAAGGTAAACTTATAAATATAAAAAATGCTATTAAAATGTTATTTCATATACTATATACTATTTCATATACAATTTCATTACAAGTGCGGAAAGGCTGTCATTGCAAAGAGTGCCGACAAATGTCTTATTTCCGGTTGACAGTCGGAACAAGTTGCAATGACGGTTCCGCACGTGTACTGAACGGAACGAGTACAGTGCGTTCACATTAACTTGACGCGTGAGAGAATTGGTAGCACTGAGATGTTTACTGTTACCATGTTAACTAAGGAATCATTCCCATTACTTGGGGAAAATAAAAGGATTGAGGGCTTGTTTTACCATCTTCCGATTAGGTCCAAAAGCTAATTCACATGTTATGTCCTTGTTACCAATTCTCTCATGCGTCAAGTTAATGTGAACGCACTGTATTTTTAATACAGTTGCGAAAAAAATAAGCAATTTAATAAAGAAAAAATATTTGTAATATAGCGCCAACAGTAAAAAAATATAAGCAGAGATTTTTTTTCTTCACCTGTAATTTTTTTTAGTAAAATCTTCATGGTTGGTTTTTCTTTTTAATAGACATTATTTTGACGGTTGGGAAAGAAAAAGCACGAGTGCGGGAAAGGTAAAAAAAAAACACGAGTGTGTAATAGCCCACCACATCTCCTCTGTATGTCGACCCTGTAATACGCCACTTTTTGAACAAATGTATTAAAATAGTACATTACACAACTAGGGTGGTAATACAAAGAAAGGCCGAGATCGCAGAAGTTTGCGGCCCGAGCTGCAAGCGAGGGACTTAAATATGCGATCGAGAGCTTTCTTTATTACCTCCCGTGTTGTGTACATCTTTTTATGTCTACACTTGGCCAGAAAGCGGCTTTTTCCGTACCCGCAGCGTGCGGAAAAAGCCATAGAAATATGAGTTTACGTTAACGCGATCGAGTAGTTAAAAAACTCGCACTAAGCACTAGGGTGTCTGGATTGGTCACGTACCTCAGCGCTTGAAATGGCCACCCGCGGTGGGCACACCTGGTACATAATTAAGTCCATACTCTCTCTCTCTCTCTGAGGTAAGGCCTGTGCCCTACAGTGGGACGTATAAACGCTACCATAGACGCTACACAAAAAAAATGTGTTGCAGTGGCCTTACAGGCCATGTCGATGTGGAGACATGGTGGAGTTATGACCTGACCTTTCTGCGATGCAGGAAGAGACCCGTGCCCCAGCAGTGGGGACATACAAGTGTAGAACAATGTACCACATGAAGCAATAAACGATTGAACTTGAGCTTAAATGTTAGTAATACTTATACAGGTAACGGATCTAATGGCGATTGTGAAACCAGTGTCAATCACGTGGCTTTACACTGATCTGTTAATAAACTTTCAGGTGCAAATCTGGAGGGCAGCAATATGGCGGCTGTCAACCTAAGGGTGGCGACCCTAAAAAATGCGAACCTACAGAACTGTGATTTGAGAACTGCCATACTGGCCGGTGCTGACTTGGAGGTACTAAAATAGCATATTATCTTCTACTATCTATCTTCTTTCATTGATTTTCACTCAATTCATTGATTCGATTTTAGTAAAAATATGTTATCTTTACTTGCGCGGCTTTTGCTGGTTGTGACGAAAAGAGACGTAATTATCACTCGTCGTAAATTCACTTTTAATGTGGAGTACCGCACTATATAAAATGGAAACATTCACTAACAAATAAAATGTATAGACTCAGATATTCAGACTCGTATTGAAAATGAAAAATGTGCCTGGCCCAAAAGGTTTGTAATCTCTGATATTTAAAAACCTATTTAGAGGCCAAAAATTTCACCCATGCCGGGACTCGAACCCGCAACCTCTGGCTATCCGTGCTAGCGCTCTACCAATTGAGCCAATGGGCGACTCACCGGCATCAGTGAAATTTCGAACCTCTTTACACTATTCTCTGTATTACGTACAGGCAGCGACATCTGGCTTAAGCAAATTGCATCACTTACAGCCCCGACTACCTATGGTACCTAGCGTACCATAGCTGAGCGGGTGAAGGAACATATCGCTGATGTGAAACATAAGCGCTCTGGTAGATCTGCAGTCAGCGAGCATACACTTAGCGGTACCAACCACTTTATACATTTCGATAAAGTTAAAGTTCTAGCCCGAGAAGACCGTTTCTTCCCTAGAATGATACGTGAGGCAATAGAGATCCGCCGGCATCCAAATTTTAATAGAGATCGTGGTTGGAACATACCGGTAGCATGGGAACCAGTGCTTAAGTGCATGAGACCCCCTTGCTAGAAGTGTGACTGTAGAATAAATAAAAAAAATCAATTTAATTTCAATTAATAATCGGTATCTTTAAGTTCATATAAAGTAATTAGTTTATAAATTTAATTTTAACTTCATTTACTAATAATCAATATTGTTGACTTTATATAAAAATAATTGGTTTGTCTATTTTGGAACGTAACTTCATAATTAACTTTTGTAATTTTTGCCGAGGGTAGTAAACTAACCGTTAATGATTTCTAAAAGACACCTGTCACCTCAGTCATCCGGGACCACGGCACCTGAAAAAGTGCCGAAACGTTGGAAAATTGTAAAAATGTAATAAACGAGCATAAATCCGTATAAAAACAGTTTTAATTAGTATAATCTCTGATATGTCAAAAAATGATAACTGTCAGAATTCTACGGAATTAAAAATCAGACTATAGCTTGATCTCGATGTGGGTTTGCCCCATTCCGTAGAACTACAATTCATATTTAATGATAATTGAACAATGAACATTGCATAGCTAATTAACAGAAACATAGTTGGAAGACTAATTGGACTAAAATGGGCTGAAAGGATTTATATTCTTTTTGTTGCACTAACCCGTCGTCGTCAGGCTATACTAGTCCACTGCTGGACATAGCCCTCCCCTAAAGAGCGCCACGTTGTGCTATCATAGGGGGTAATGCCCATAATCCCCTCGCTGGGCATGCGGGTTGGGGATCGCAGTTCGGTGGAATTGTACTGCAGGGGGCGCTGCTGCCCACCCCCCGGTTTGTGTCCCTTAGTCGCCTTTTACGACATCCGCGGGAAGAATTGGGTTGGTGCTATTCACTAGGCCGACACCACACAGCAGTTGCACTAACCCGTGCTGAGGACAATTTTCAAAAACCTATTTAGAGGCTAAACATTCTGCCCATGCCGGGACTCGAACCCGCGACCTCTGGCTAACCGTACCAGCGCTCTCCCTACTGAGCTAATAGGCAAGCGAAAGGATTTGCCAATCAGCGTTCGGGACTCGCTGATTGTAGCTTTGCCAGGCGTACGGGCTCAGTGCGTGCTCAGTGCTCAGTCGTTGGGGAAGGCTCCTTAATGTACATCATATTGTCATAATAAATATTCTCTTTGGGATCGAGGAATGAAAATGGGCATTGTGTTAAATGTTGACATTAGTTACAAATTATACTTTCTTTAAATGTCAATAATGCTCTAATTTTAAATTAATTATGTAGTTATATATTAAGTAGTTCTTCTTATTCGCTTCACAAATTTATTAGAGCAGCCCAAATCCAAAATATACAGCCCAGGCTCTCAATTTACCTATTTTCTCGAAGTAAAAAAAATAAAAAGAGAACATAATTACAATGCCTTTTACAATGCCTATATTAAAATGTCCCTTACAATGAACTTTTAGGGCAACGCCCAACGATCACTCGAGCGAATAATCGTCTGATTTCGCCCTTATTCTCTTTGCAGTGCTGCGACTTGTCCGGAAGCGATCTCCATGAAGCCAATCTTCGCGGTGCGAACTTAAAAGACGCGGCCTTCGAGCTTATGCTTACCCCGCTCCACATGTCTCAGACTATCAGATGAAATGTCTAATCAGCACTTAAATCACGTTCTATGATCTCTTTATTTGACAAAAGTGGTGTTAAAATATTTACGCCCGTCAGCTGCGTGTGCTGGACACCAAAATACTTCGCAATTTATAGAATTACAATTCATGGTTAACTATACATTGAATAGACGATAAACCACATTAACTAGTACGAAGAAAGATGAACTTGTACTTCGATAACCAGTTAGACATCAAAGTGTCATAATTAACTATGAATTGAACTTTTATGAAAAGCCGGGATTTTAGTTGGGATTATTTTTGGGTTATTAATCAATTAACTCGCCGGACGAGATCAGACGCTATGGAAGTTTCTTTGAAGAGGAAATAACGGTCAAAAAGGTTTCTCGCAATGGACACATTAGTTACAGCGTTCTTATCGATCTAGCGCTGTGAGTACCTACGCTTGTTTGAGATCCCGGTGATGAATGCTTTGCGTGTTGACAAATTCGTTTTCGTGAAAAAACTTAAAACTTTCGAGTTGGTTCATTGGGAAGGTATGTTTGGTGCTATAAAACATTTTTGCTACTTAGAACCTTAATGTCTTGTAACACGTTAATTTAAGCATGCTTTCTTTGGTAAAAAATCTTCTTATCGTTAAGGAGATTTGTAGCAAAGAATATAAAAGTTGAAAATACTTATTTGGTACTTAGCTATACAGTTATTGATTTAAGTTAAAATTATTATAAAATAAAGTTTATATCTATCTATAATATAAAAATGAATCGCTGAATGTCAAATCTCGCAAATCTCGAGAGCAGCTGAACCGATTTCGCTGATTATTTTTTTACAATATTCCTTGAAGTACGAGCATGGTTCTTACCTCAGAACACAAAAATAAGGTTCTTACAGACAGAACAATAAAAAAATAAAGAATCGACTGTTAGGCGGTACGAAGTTCGCTGGGTCGGCTAGTATTTATATAAAAGTACCAAAAAGTTTCGGCCAAAAAAGCATGCATGACGCACGTATAACTACAGAAACTACGTGTGGTTTTCAGGAAAGGTTTTTAGTACCTATACCATTGTCAGTCTGTATACCTGGGGGGCAAGAGCCTTCCCACGCAAACATAGTTTAATTTTATTTAACAAAAGATATTCTGGATATCAAACACACTATCAATATGTTAAGAAGACATAAACCAAGACTTGCTCGTGCTTACAAGATAGAATTGCATAATAAAAAACAAATTTCCTCGTAAGAGTTTTCAAATAAACTATTTACAAGCCTATTTTTTTTATAACATGTGTTCCAATTCTCAGCGTGATCAAACCTCCATTTCTGTCCTCTAAACGTATTGGTAGTTTCTTTGCGATCCGAAATGTCATTGGTAGATAAAATCCAAACTATGTTTCTTTGGGCTGTTCAAATCAGAGAGTTATTACTATGATAATGGTTTTTCATTGACACTATTTGTAGTCTACTAAGCAATCGTAATCCGACGGTAATGGTATTTAACTATTGTTAAACTATTTAACCTGAGCAACATGCTCGGCGATACGATCTCCTTCGCGTAAGACGCCTATTTAATTGGCGCGGATTATACCATTGGAATTAAATTGTAATTGTAATGTTTAGTAGACAACGAAATAGCGTGAAATCGGAGCCATGATACTATTCTGGATAACGATGTGTTTATTAGACTAGGCAAGGATATCAAAATTTCCCGGATTAATAAGACTACAATGTGAGCGTGGTCATTTCACTTATAGTATTACGTTAAATCATACCTAGTATAATTAATGTAAATGCATATTACAACTTGTAAGGAAATAGTTAAAGTATGTAATGCCGCCGTTTCACGGTCTTAGTGGACTCGGACCGAGCGCTCCATCCGAGTAAATTAATGCTTCTGATTGGACAGTTTTTCGTCACAACACCAAAAAAGCCAATCAGAAGCATTTGTTTACACGGATGGCGCACTCGGACCGAGCGCACTAAGACCGTGAAAACCTGACTTTATTTGTCCAGTGACAATCCGTTGTAGCTATATTACAAATACGATTAACCCATAGATTAATCACTAAGACGCCTGTGCAATGTACAGGCTTCCTAGTGATTAATTACGCAATGTACATCGAACATAATAAACTATTATTGTAGTTTTATAAAATATGGCCCACATGAATTTTAACATTATTTTGCAATTTTGCTTTCCCTAGCAACGAAAATGTTTTGCGCATGGAAAAGATTTTTTTTTCTGTTTTTTTAAGAGACAAACCTATGTAATTGTATTGTTGTTATACCGCATAGTATTGTGTAACTAAGTTAAATAAATAATTTATTGTAAATGTTAGCATTCTTTATTTCTACCAAATTCTACAAAACACTGTAATAAAATAGTGTTCATGAGCGTCTTATTGCTACAACCTACAAACGCTAGGGAATAAAAATTATTATTATCTACGGAATCTGTCAATGTCAAGTGGGGATAGCATGATTTTGCATTTGCAATAGATGCTTTACAGACAGT
Source organism: Yponomeuta sedellus (assembly GCA_934045075.1). Lineage (NCBI taxonomy): Eukaryota > Metazoa > Arthropoda > Insecta > Lepidoptera > Yponomeutidae > Yponomeuta > Yponomeuta sedellus. Next base: position 10,433,981 of record OW203743.1, read on the forward strand.
ACAAGATCTACATAACACATGTTATTTGTACATAAAAGGCGAAGTTTGACAGTTGATTCTACACTAGCTAGACTAGTGCCTGTCCTGTAATCCAGAAAGTGTGGTGTTACGTTAATATTTTCCTAAACTTAATTGAATGGTGTCACTTGTCAATAGAATTAGTCTAATGGGTCATCGAGATTATCGTTAATGAGTTTAGTGAATGCATTACTTAACTATTAATAACAAACGATAACTAACCACAGTAACTAAATTTATAATTCGTTGTAAATAGTGATTAGTGATACAGAACGAAATATTAACCTTTTCCAATCTTTCAAAATTTCCCGCTGCGCTGTATGACTTCAATTAGTGAGTGTTGCCTGCTGCAAAGGAAAGCTGTATAACTTTTTGTAGTGAACCACAGAGTAGGTAACCTTTTAGCTGTCAACGTTTCAATGAAAATAATTTTCTTGTTAAGTTGGCCAACGTGCTTTATACGTCGGGAAGTTGGTTGCATTTGTTTTTTATTCGCGTTCTATTTTTGTGTGTGACGGTTCCGTCCGGCAAGAAAGTTAGATTTTCTAAATAATTTGATGATATTCCTTGAAATCGTCGAATATTTCGCTTGATACCACTCCCGATTGCAAGAAATAACCATGATGCAGAACGGAGTCGATACGCCGGCGGCTGCGGACCCCGGTACGTTTTACATTTTAATGTCAAAATAACAATGCTGTATTCTGTTTGCTTTAACTATTTTAGTAAAAATCGGACCCTGCTGGTAAAAAAATATTGGAGAAATGGCACGGCTACGTGGAATTTTAGATCTATTTTCATCTACCCTCAATTTCTGATCGAGGAATTATGTATTTGAGCTGATCGCAAGAATGTACCTAACAATGGACATGAATTCACTATCTAATTGGATGTGCAGTTGATTTTCACTCGCACTTAGTGTTTCGTGCATTAGTTATGCCGATTTGGGTTGGTTCCTCGCGAATATTCATTGATAGTGTGGGTAGCTTAACTGGAGTGTGAAGCATGACTCACATTCTTTATACTAGTAAACTAAAAAAAATCGTCTCTCTATTTACGTTCTCACTGTTATCTTATTTGTTTCGTCGCATTAAATGTCCCGCTAGGTTCAAAGGTTCTACTAGGGCAATTTAAGATTACCTAACTCTTTTCTTATCTTTCATCTTCCTACCCTCTTTTCACTTGATATGGATTTATGAATTTAGGTTGGCTAACCTGAAGTTATTTTAAAATATTTGTCTGCTTTTGGACATAAGCCTTATCCAGGGCATACCATATAGACATGCTGATCATGAGGAAATTTAATATAATTACCACTCTGTTCAAGCGGTTGATTGCTATAGAGGTTTACTCCGCAGCAATCACCAACACAAGAGGTGCTGTTGTCTACCTCCCAAAAAGGACGACTCTGGATGGTTATATTCTCACTCCAAGAACTACATGTGATAACAACTAGTATTCCCTATACTTGTTCATTGTCATAACAAAACTGCATTATTATAATGATCATGGTTGCCCATTTGAATGTAACTTCACCCCTATGAAGCACTTATTGCCTAGTTTAACCGAGTTATTGAAATGAATCACTAGGGTTAATCAACAACAGGCGCAGTCAGGTGCTGGATGGCATTTTATCCGAGCGCTTTGGTGCTTTGTAAGGCATATTAAGCCTTTGGTGCCCGCTGTATCATGGCAGTTGTCAAGGGTTGATATTGTCTATACACAAACCATGTGGACAGAAACCATGATAAACTTCAGTGCTGTGCTAACTCATTTCATACTCAGTAGCTCTCACACAATGTCTCTGGAGTTATACCAAAGTAACAATTTTACACTTTATATTTTAGTGTATAATGTCAGTATTTAAAATTGAAGTTAGTGTAAAAGGATTGCTGTCAAAAAACTTTAATGTGTCATATTATATGATATACCTTATTTTATGTGTATTATAAAACGATATCCATGCAACAGCTAATGAATGTTGATGAAGCGAAAGAGATTGTAGCTAGGGGCAGATCCTAGTATCTGCCCTCCGGACACAAGTGTGAGTTTATGTATGTGTGTAAGTAGCTTTAGCACATATTGTAAGAATGGTTGATAATTTTATTTTATTGTTTCAATCAATATTAAAATCCCTTCAGTTTTATTTCACAGCAAGAGTTTGTCCTGACTCATCATTATTCATCCTTTTCATTATATAGGTCTGTATAATAATAGTCTACACCATTTAAAACAATATCCCATGCACTGCAGCATTTGACTGATCCCTTCACCCTCTATTATTGAAGTATGTACAATCGAAGACCAATAATAACTTGTGCCGAAGTTCCCAAAAGCTAACCTCTAAATTTTAATTTTAAGGAACTAATCAGTCCTTGTTAATTAGTTTATCTCTGAACAACCCCCTATTTATTTATTGTATGGCACCCCCTAAATAACTACTCAATAATTTTGAAAAATGGGGACTTAATAATATTTAATTTAAAATAATAATAAAAATGTAATGTCAACTGGGGTATTTGTGAAACTATAGAAAATTTATTATGAACGTCATCTTGCCTTCTCTTATTTTGATGCCATTGAAACTTTGTTTGAACAGTTGTGATTACACACTACTAAAGTTAATCTAGGACTCCTTATGGTTACCAATTGTAGGTAACTTTTAAGGAATTTAAATTGTTACACAGTAAAGTCGCCTTTCATGCTCCTATTTTATGCGGACCAAATCGTGAACAATTTCAATTGTCTGTCAAATTACTATGCGATTGGAATTAGGCCCATGCTCATATTCTGAAATAAATTTCAATGCCAACACTAGCCAGACATTACTGTGAGTGAAACTAAATTCTTATGATATCTTAAATAACGATTGCTGAGAGATTTGTTTCTCAGAAAAATTATATCTTTGCAGCCCTTTTTTAGCACTTTTGATAAGGTCATCATAATCAGCCAGTGTCACCCCACTACTGGATACAAGCTCTGACCCCGATATTGACGACCTCTGTGGCGCAGTGGTAGCGCCTCCGCCTACCGTGCAAGAGGTCCCGGGCTCGAACCCTGGCTGGGTACAAAAAAAAACCCTCAGGTCTTGGTTGATTATGTTTGTGAAGTTGCTGTTGCTGGTTCCCACGACACAAGGTGTCCTAGTGTGGGGCCAGAAGCAATGTATGTGCCTGTATGTAAATGTTATGTCTTCAGCTCTTCCCTTCCAGGTTTTACAACAAGTTGTACCAAACTATAAAATAAAAGGAAGCTATGGCTGGCTGACATAGTGGTAGTAAAATGTCTTATTTTACTTACTAGTAATTCATCCCAATAATGCCAGACAGTAAAATATCAGACATATTTCATAAAATATTGTGATGTTGTTATTCTATACTCAAATTAAATTATTGCTCTTTAATCATGCACTGCTGCCCGTGGTGATAATATTGTAACACTAGCTGTCCCCGCGGTGTTACCCGCGGTATAACGATTTGACCATGGTTATAAGATATTTTCCCGCTGTAAAACGTAGTCTATGTGTTAAGTGTCAGCTAACTGCATACCAAATTTTATTAAAATCGCTCCAGCCTTTTAGACATGAAGAAGTAACAAACATACACACTTACAAACTTTCGCCTTTATAATTTAGTGTGATGATGTGATAATAAAATTTACAAACAAGCAAATACTCTGATTCTGGCCTTACTCCAGGATACCCTGTGTCTTGGGAACCAGAAACAGCGACATCACAAACATGTAAACATCCAAGACCTGGGGTTTGTTTTTTGTGTCCTGCCGCGGTTCGAACCCGGGACCACTCGCATGGTAGGCAGATGCGCTACCGCTGCGCCACAGAGGTCGTCATTGTATTAATACTTTCAATAAAGTTCAATAGGTACGTAGTTCTTGATAAAGCAACATGTTTTTTTTCACACCTAGTTCAATTTGTAACATTCACTATCCCACAGTTTGTGTGCTAAATTGAAAAAAAAACCTTAAAGTTTTTATCTTTTTAAGTAACTGGCCACTAACTTTTTAAAAGTAGATTTATTACAGTATTACTACACAGTATTTCTCTATCAAAAATTAAAACATAATTATTTAAGTAGTAACGTTGCAGTTTTTGAAAAAGAATCGAAGACTCTGGTTATAACCACTACCACTGGACGCAAATAACAGCTCTTTTCGTGCTTATATAATCCCATTGCAAAACCTATGTGTGTATTAGATTACCGGCTTGTTAAAGAACACAACAGCTAACCACGCTCTCTACGCCTCCAGCCCAGAAGCCAAAATCGGAGTCGGAGGAGGTGACGAAGCAAACCTACCGCGTCAAAGTATGGCGGCAACTCGAGAGTACGGGGCAGGCGATGTTCCCTCGGCCCGTCTACAACCGCATCCCGAACTTCAAGGGCGCGCCCGAGGCCGCGGCCAAGCTCGCCGAGCTGCCCGTCTTCAAGAACGCTACCACGGTCAAAGTCAACCCGGACAAGCCTCAGGAGGCGGTCAGGTTGGTGTTCCACTAAGTTTTACTTGGGTCGCTGTCATGTAAGTCGTTAAGCCATGCCAGAGGGCCTATGGGCGGCTTGATAACTTCAGACAGTAAGGCCCGCTGTCTTGCAATCCTTCTCGAACCCGGACTTGGCCTCCGTAGTGAAGTATGGCCATAACCTTCTTGCGATGAAGGATGAGACCCGTACCCTAGCAATGGGGCATACTAAGGGTTGATATCAATATTTCGCTCCATTCGGCTACATATGTCGTGGTGTAGTTTGTTGTAAACAAACGATAAATAGATACGTTCAGATATATTTAGGCTCGTTAGGCCAAGTGCGATAGGACAAATTTTTAGGGTTCTTTCAGCTGAGAACTCTTAGTTTCGCCGTGTCTGACCGTTTGCTTGTTTTTTCCGTCGGTCTGTCTGTCAGTTTAGCTCAGACTAATAGTACTAGAAAGCTGATATTTGGCATAGATAAATTTTATATTGATCACACCTATAAAATGTTAGACTTTTTTTTGCGTGTGGCTCCCCTACACCTTATTTAGTTTACCCCATAGCAAGGTGGTATCGTTTAAAATTATTTTAGTTGTAGTAAAATCATTTTTCGATTATTAGGCGTCACTCTGGACGAAATTACAATACAATTTTATCTTAAGATCGCTCGCCGTACATATTGCGAAAATATGAAAATATATTAGTAATATTGTCGACTAACTTATAAAAAAACTTCGCAAAGTTTCCATTGCATACTTCGCTAAAGTTGTTAGTTGTGAAATGAAATGAAAAGGTTTTATTCAAAGTAGCGCAGATACTGCGACTTAATGAACGTTACAAGTCAAACTAGGTGTCCATTTCAAAATCTGGATAATTTTGGAGAAAAAATGGACAAAAAAACTCCAAAATTAGTCTTTTCAAATTCCTTAATTAACAGAATTTACACAGATTCTACAAAACTCTTGAATTTTACATGCTTGAATTCCAGACATCATTGTCATCTAAATAATCCTTAATATTATAGTAGCTGTTTTGGCACAAAGTGTACTTTACACATTTTTTGAACCGCGCTTCAGTCAAACTTAATATATCTTCAGGGAGTTTATTGTAGGAGCGTATACAATGCCCCATGAAGGATGTATTAACTTTTGCCAGCCTAAATCTTGGGATCAAAAGTTTATGTTTATTTCTAGTATTTACATTATGTTGGCTACCTGCAGTTTTAAAGTTGCTAATATTTTTCCTGACATACATAATATTTTCATAGATATACTGGCTGGCAACTGTCAGGATGTTTGTTTCTTTAAAGAACGGCAAATCATTTACATATACGAGGAAGAGGAACAGCCCCAAAATCGATCTCTGTGGTACTCCTATCCTGACCTCTGACCCTGAAGATTTAGTTCTATTTATATCAGCTCTTTGAATTCTTCCTTCTAAATATGATGTCATAAGTTTTAGGCTATTCCCGTTTATACCATAGTGCTTTAATTTTAAAAGAAGTGTTTTATGGTCAACGCAATCAAATGCTTTTGACAAGTCACAGAATACGCCTATAGCATCCTTGCGATCTTCCCATGCACTAAATATATGTTTAACTAACATTACGCCGGCGTCCGTTGTAGAGCGCCCTTGCGTAAAGCCGAATTGCTGACCATGGAGAAGTTGGTAGTCATTGAAGTGTGTAAGCAGTTGACCTAGAACTATCTTCTCGAATATTTTACTCAAAACGGGTAGAACCGAGACTGGTCTGAAATTTGAAGGATCTTGCTTATCACCACTTTTAAATAAAGGAACGAGCCTACTATATTTCATTAGATCTGGGAATATACCCTCATCTAGACATTTGTTAAAGATTCTGGCTAAATAGGGTGCTAGGGTGTCGATTACTGAGCTAACTACTGTTACTGACATACCCCACAAATCTTCAGTTTTTTTAAGCTTTAGCTTTTTAAACTATTTAATCACGGTATGAGCATGTGAAAAGCAAGTAGATAAGTAAAATGAAATATTAGTATCAATGAAAACCCTTCATTGTGACAACTAACTACGGAACCCAACGCGTGGCAAGACGCACTTGACGGGCTCTTATCAACATATTTTTTATTCACCTAAATCGGGATTAACTTACTGGATTTTTTGTCGGAAGAGTCCGCCCGGGTTTCGCTCTGATTCGCAGAACCACAGAATAAATAATAGTACAGGTAGGTAGAATTAACCATGGTGAGTAGGGACGAAGCTCCCGTCGTCGTCGGTTGCTCGTCTCTGTTTTAGGTCAATAATGTGTAGTGCTTACGAAAGACTAGTCATATGCGCGGAGCCAACGACCCAAAGCCTCGGGTTCCCACACAAAGTTTTTTCTTCACCGTCGGTCGAAGCTGTTAAGGTGGTATTGGTGCTGGGCAAGCCTACTCCATCTAAAAAACAATGACCCAGGCACTGCTGCGTCCGAGTAGTCCCTTCACCCAGTACCCAGCACCCACACACACACTAGTGTGAGTGAAGGTACCTCTGGGAGCTTTACAAATAAATCATCTCCTTAAGTAGATGCAAAGGCCAGTCGGATTAGGAAAGTTCTAGTTCAAAAACATATTTTTTATGTTTTTATGCGTAGTAAATAGCGTTGATACAAATTATTTCTATCCCCATTATAACGATTTTATGTGTGCATGAAGAAACCGCTTCAAATTTATTAAAAAGAAAGAAAATTTTACTTGCTATTCGAATTCATATATCTCCCTTCAAAATGCACGAGACTGATGATGGCTGAGCTGCGTTATGCTCGTGAACTAGTGAAAGTAAATTGACAATAAGCAGAAACTTAATTGACAACATTTCATTTTTTTAGCATACGGATTTTATTGTCCTAAAGGAAACTAGATACAAAATAAAACGAACCATATTTTTTTATTTTCTGAAACACGCACGTTTTCTTATATTTTTTACATTTTAAAGTTTAAAATATTTTTACCGGAAGTGACGAAACAACGAGGCTCACAATATGTTTTCTTTTGCCTAATATCCTAAAAAAAATATAGTTACAAATGTCATTTTAGTGTTGCCAGGGCCATGTTAAAAAACAGTTTCTGAATTTTTTTAACATATGCAAATATGTTTTTCTTTTATACAATTAAATCAGCTTAGTTCAATTCATCATCCCTTATATGTAGTTGTTCCTTTTTTGTCAAATGTACTTTGTGTTGGCAAAGCCTTTATCTGCGTTCGGAGTGTTTTTGCTGCCAGTTTGTTACTTTTGTAGCTACTTTTTCAAGGTTATTTATAATGGTATGTTAAGTATAAAGTATGGTAACCCTGATATTATGTAATGGGGTTTGCCTTGCGTAGGTAGGTACCTAACGTAAACAAACTTTGTGTAGTGTTAAATTTATTTCTCTCTACTCAAATTCTATCCTATACAAGAACAAGAAAGTCATTGGTAGGTATACAATGGACACTTCAGATTTAGACGGATTCGTACGCGCTGACAGCCGAAATCTACCCAAGGTAGATCTTTCAATGCTTTTGGAGTTCATGCATCATGCATGACGATGCAGCGAAAATAAGAGGTGCAACCGTGATGATGAAAACCATGATTTCAGTTTTATGAAATAGCAACCAGCAACCAAAAATAAAGGAGGGGGCACGTGAATAACAATGTACTACTTAAGAAATACGATAATTAATACTTAAAAATTATTCTTCGCCATCACTAAATAAATTAAACACTTCTTCGTCCTCATTCTCATATGGCTCAGTTGAAGTAGATGTTTGAGTAAGTAAAAAATAGTGTTGGGCATATTTTTTTATCATGTACTTAACGAAATCTTCAGGTTAAAATGTCGTCAGCAGTGTTATTATTGATACGGCAAACGCCGTAATATACGGTAATTCATGGATGTTTTTTGTAATATACGATAAACGGCAGGATTTCGACTGCCGTATCATATAATACGGCAATTCAAGTCCAACATGCTCGTAACCTTAAAACAAAAAAATACTACAAACGAAACGTAATAAATGTGTCCGATTTTCGGGATTTCCCAAAGAAAATTTTCCTGCAGACATAAATTGAACTAGATGTCTCATGCAATCTCTTTAATATGTCCTACTCTTAGCTAAACAAGCTATTCGAAATCAAGGCGGTTGCACAAAATTTCAGGTGTCAGGAGATAATTATGCTTATCAAAATGAAAAGCAAAGAAAAATATTCATTGCACAAGCAGTGTATTAGAAACATATAGGATGAAGAAATGATAGAAAGTTGAAAATATACTTATTATTTTTGTGTTTCAATCACTAATTACTCAATTAAAAGATAATACGGCAGATCAGCGATTTTTTTTTATAAATACGGCAATTTGAAGGTTTTGATACGGCAACCCAGATTTTGACGATAATAACACTGGTCGTCAGCTAAGTCGCTAAATTATTTTTGTCCTCAAAACTTTTTTCTTGTCGCTAAGGCTCTCGCAAAAGTCGTCATTTCTAGCGACTAAGTCGTTAAATTGGCAACACTGATTTTTTAGGTTAGATCTTGAAATTGACTTTTTTTTATCGTGGCACAGGCATGTTCACTGGGAGCCATGGTGTGACGTCATCAGCGTATTTTTGTGTTTTTACCATTTTCTCGGAAATGAAACCACAGAAAAAACTGAAATAAATTTTTACGTGCTTTACAAAGCCAAATCTCGAAATGGTTTTCGAATTAGAGCTCCATACAATTTTGAAATGTTGTCAATTCTTTAAGTTGAAATAAAATTGATTTTAATACTGCGTGGGTGGGTACTTAGCTGCAAGCCTAATCGTCCCTGAACTTGAATATAGTAACCTAGGTAAGTGCTTTGTATAGTAACCTAGGTAAGTGCTTTGTGAAGCAATTTTTGTGCACAACAAACAATATTGAGTATTGTTTGTTTACAGCGTTCTAATGACTCGAGAGTTTTTTATTCGAAACCTATAGTTGTTAAATGCAGTTTCTAGCTGAGCCTTCATTCACATGGAATTGGAGTAAAAAGTATCAAATAGTTATAAGGTTATTTAACTAATTCAAAGTACCTGAAGCGCGGTTCAAAAAATGTGTTACGTACACTAAAGGGCTACTATAACATAAAGAATTATTTAGATGACAATGTTGTCTAGAGTTAAGGCCAGTACAATGTACGAGTTCTTTGTTTTATAATAATTATTTATAATAATTAATTAAAACTCTGTTAATTAAGGACTTTGAAAAGACTAAGCATGAAGTTTTATTGGCCATTTTTTCTCCAAAATGATTTAGATTTTAAAATGGACACCTAGTTTGAATTGTAACGTTCATTAAGCCGCAGTTTCTGCGCTACTTTGAATAAAACCTTTTCAATTAATTTTCATTGCCTAAGTAACAGAAGTAGCCCAGTGGGTAGAATATTGGACTCGGAAGCGAAAGACCCAGGTTCATTCCTAGTGCGGGCATGACCTATGACTTTGTGTATTTTCAACGTCACGTACATTTGCGAATTTGTAGTACCAAAGTGCTGTAAATAAATAAATATTCATGAACATATTACACAGATCTCGTTAGCCCTATACTAAGTACAACTAAATGACTTGTGTTATAGGTGCTAACTCGACGATAGATTTAATACAATAAATACATAGATAACATCCAAGACCCGAGACAAACTAGAAAAGTTCGTTTCGTAGTTTGACCCGGCCGGGGATCGAACCCGAGACCTTCGGTTTTACAGTCAGCGTGCCAAACCACTGCGCCACCGAGGCGGTCAACTGTATTTTTAGTAATAAAGTTACTGATTAACAATTTGTCTTAATCTCGCTGTTAGCTAAAGACAAATATGTGTCAGTTCCTTTCTTTGATTAACCATACTTTACAATCCATGACATGGCCTGTCTCTAGGCATTTCATCCTAAACCATTGTGTCGTTTAAAGTGGGTTGTATCGTGGGCAACCCGGACTGACTGGGCTCAATTAATACTTCAAATGACATAATCGCTGTTAAAGGGTGCCATCTTCATTTACAGGTTTGCAAAATGTCCCATTATCAATTTTTTCCTGAGTATTGGTAGACAACATGACTTTGTTTTCTAAGTTATTTACATTCATTTGTGAAGTCATAGTATCAATATCACTCGCTAACCTGAAGGAAAACAACGTGAGGAAAGGTGAGCGTCTGAGGTATTCAAAGACTTCGCTTAAAATTGACAATCCGCGGTGGGCACAGTAGTAATTAAACCCTCTTTGAGAGAAGGTCTGCCCTGCAGTGGGATGTTTATACGCTACATGAAATAAAAATTGTGGACAACGAGATCCACAAGTGAACAAGTTGGACTCACAGGGAAGTGGACTATCAGGGAATGGACGTTCAGGGAAATAGACTTAATGGACCGACTGGACATTCAGGTAATAAAACGTTCAGTGCTCCACTCCAGTGCTGTGGGGGTAAAAAGGCCTAATTCCACCAAGTAAACATAATTATTATCCACACGTAGGTAGAACGAAAGAAATTACGTGGCGAGTGGTATGAAATATTGCGCCTAGTGATCGCGGTGTTACGCAGAGCCGTGACCGGTCTTAGGTAACAGAACATTCCATTTGATCCACTTTACCTGAACAATAGTAGCAGCGAGGCGCTATTTTCCAGTCCATTTCAATTTTGGCTGAAATATCCCTTGCAGCTATACCACTCGCTGAAGGAAAACATCGTGAGGAAACCTGAGTGTCGAAGGCGTTCAAAAACCTCAGCGCTGCAAATGGCCAATCCGCGGTGGGCACTTGTGGTAATTAAGGCCATATTCCCTCTCCGAGAGAAGGCCTATGCGCTGCAGTAGGACGTTTATAGTATGAAAAAAATCTCACGCAGCTCGAGACAGAAGTGCGAAGCGATTTGGTCTCAGTTTCAGTAAACAATTTTATATCATTTATGGTCCGACATTTTTTTTTCAAATAATAAAAGAATATAATTCAGCCTCGGCGCTGCAAGTGATGCAAATTACTTCAGCCAGATGTTGCTGCCTGTACGTAATACAGAGAGTATTGTAAAGAGGTTCGAAATTTCACTGATAAGTCGCCGGTAAGTCGTCCAGTAGCTCATTTGGGAGAGCTGGCACGGTTAGCCAGAGGTCGCGGGTTTGAGTCCCGGCATGGGTGGAATTTTTAGCCTCTAAATAGGTTTTCAAAATTGCCCTTAGCACGGGTTAGTGCATTAAAAAGAATATAAAGTTTATTGAACAAAAGAGAAATTACATAAGTGTGTACAGTAGCGCCCACACTACGCATAACCTGTGTCGTGGGTACTAATACCCTAATATCGTTTTACATAGGTGTCTTGAAACGCTCGTGGCCTATTCGAACCGAGTGATTGAAATCAGTCACTTGAGAAACCAACAGGCGCGGTCAGGTGCCGGATGGGTGACCGTCCCGTGACTACCGCTAGTGGCATTATTTCCGAGCGCTTCCGTGCTTCGCAAGGTACGTTAAGCCGCTCGTGTTCGCTGTCATGTAATTGCATTCGCTAAGCCATGTCAGAGACCGTATGGGCGGCTTGATAACTACAGAGAGGCACGCCACTGTCTTACAATCCTCCACCAACCCGGACTTAGCCCCCGTGATGGAGTATGACCTAACCTTCTTGCGATGCAGAAAGAGACTCGTGCCCCATCAGCTGGGACATACAAAGGTTGATATAGATAGTAAAGTTGTCTTAGCTTTTTATTTATTTAGTATTCCAACAGGCACTTAAATAACACGTACCTATTATGGACATAATATAAGAATAACGCAAAACATGCCGAGACAACAGGTATTCTGGCGTCTCGTATTCTGTGACTTTCACTCAATACGGTTGATGCATACCAATAAAGAATTTAATTAAACTTTTTGAACGCCACGTTTATTGACTTTCAGACGATGCACAGTCGACTGTTACTCGTTTTCTAATATTCGAAACTGTTAATAAAGTAATAAAATCATAAATTTGTTTTTTTTTTCGGGGTAATAATAAAAACTATTGCAATTGTTTTGTATTTCTTGTTTTTCCAGTGTACAATAAAGAATATTCTTATCTTATCTTATCTTAACTAATTAGATTAGTTTAGTTGTTTTTTTTTTTCGTTAAATTCTACTATGTAATAACGGTGAAGGCTTGCAAAAACTTTATTTTGCGAGATAATTAAAATCTTGATTACATTACACAGTAACAAATAAACAACAAAGTACTTTTGTTTTCAAATTACACTGAAACTATGACTTATTGAATGTTAAAAGATAAACTGGGTGTCCACTTCAAAATGTAGATAATTTTAAAGAGATTTTATGAGAAAAAATGGACAAAAATGTCGTTAATCTGACGTTAAGTGTAAGTCTGATTTGTATGGCGCTTTGTCATGCTTCATGGATGCATGTCATTTGACCCTGCAAAGTAAGTTCTGATAACATTCATGTTTACTTGCTCGATGACAAAATAAGTAATTTGTCAAAGTATAGCACTAGTCAGACGTGCGCGATTATTTATTATGCAACTTTATTTATGTAATGACGACCTCTGGCGTAGCGGTAGTGCATCTACCTACCATGCAAGAGGTCCCGGGTTCGAATCCCGGCTGGAAAACAAAAAAAAACCCAGGTCTTGGATGTTTACATGTTTGTGACGTCGCTGCTTCTGGTTCCCACGACACAGGGTATCCTAGTGTGGGGCCAGAAGCAATGTATGTGCCTGTATATAAATGTTATGTTTTGTAATGGACGATAATTATGTGTGAACCGCGGCAGATAACTTGAATTTTGAACAAACATCCGCGCAGTCGGGATATTGTTTGCCACGGTGTCCTTAGAGTATTTTACGTTTATTTTTATTAAATTACTAGCTAACTCTGCAAACGTTGTTTTCTCCATATTAATTTACCCTACGACCTATTCTTAGACCTACTAAATATACACAAAAAAATCATAAAAATCCTTGAAGCCGTTTCGGAGGAGTTCGATGACAAACACTGTGACACGAGATTTTAATAATTTACAAATTTATTAATTTAACTAAAGTCCGATTAACTCTAAGGCCAGGTTTTCACGGTCTTGTACGCTCGGACCGAGTGCGCCATCCGAGTAAAATGATGCTTCTGATTGGACGGTTTTTCGTGACAACACCAAAATAGCCAATCAGAAGCATTAGTTTACTCGGATGGCGCACTCGGGCCGAGCGCACTAAGACCGTGAAAACCTGGCTTAAGTCAAACCAATTACGTCCGTGCGAAGTCAAGGTCAAGTTTTTTTTATTAGTTTTTTATTAGTTAGACCTTTAATAAAATATTATTAATGAGTTCTCAATTTGTATGTACCTAGTATCAATTGTAATGTTAAACCCGTAACTGTGATGAATGTAAAGAGCCTTTGCGTTTGGCCTGTGATGTGGCTCGTCCTGAGCTGCCATCAGCTAGCTCCGAACGCTGATTGGCAAATACTTTCACAAAAACCTAACTGCAAAGTAGGTACTCGGGGCTGCAAGTGAAGAAAATTACTTCAGCCAGATGTCGCTGCATGTAGGTAATACAGAGAGTATTGTAAAGAGGTTCGAAATTTCACTGATGTCGGTGAGTCGCCCATTAGCTCAGTTGGAAGAGCGCTGGCACGGATAGCCAGAGGTCGCGGGTTCGAATCCCGGCATGGGTGGAATTTTTAGCCTCTAAATAGGGTTTTTAAATTGTTCTTAGCACGAGTTAGTGCATTAAAAAGAATATAAATACTTTCACTACCATGGCGAACCTTGTTTACGAAGAGTGTAATTTCTCACATTGTTCTACCCACAGAGCTACCACCGGTATCTGTGAAGGAAAACATCGTGAGGAAATCCGCGGCTTAGTTAGCTAATAAATAATAAAATAAATAAATATTTACGGACATATTACACAGATCTCGTTAGCCCTATACTAAGTACAACTAAATGACTTGTGTTATAGGTGCTAACTAGACGATAGATTTAATACAATAAATACATAGATAACATCCAAGACCATTAGAAAAGTTCACTAGAAAAGTTCGTTTCCTAGTTTGACCCGGCCGGGGATCGAACCCGAGACCTTCCGTTTTACAGTCAGCGTGCTAAACCGCTGCGCCACCGAGCTCCGCACGTATTGACTAGACTTGCCTGTGGGCTAGGCCGACTAAGCTGTCAGGATGGTATAGGTGCTGGGCAAGCCTACACCGTATAAAACCATATCCCAGGCACTACATCATCCGAGTTGTCCTTTCACCCATCTAGTGTAAGTGAAGATGCTACCGGAAGCTCTACAAATCATCTCATTGCGTAGATCAAGGGCCTTTAATTAATTTCACAAAAGATATAACTGCCATTTGATTTTTTTATATATCTTGAGGGTTTGTATTACTTTATTACGTTGTTGGTTTTTGGAATATAAAAATAAAAACGCTGGAAAAAGAAGACCGACGTCTGCCAACCTGTCTCTTATGGAATTCCTGGTGTACATACAATAAAGAATATTCCATCAACACCCAGGTTTTCATTGACATTAAACTTTTAAATTCCTACCGTTCATGCAGGCATGTTTCTGTATGAACTGAAGGTCGTTTACATTTGCACCTCCTTCGAATCTCTTCTCGTCGGTCGAATAGGTCCCAAAATATATTAACATTGAATTTCGACTGAAAAGCGACTATCCTCTGTCCCAGGTGAGTTAGACGATCGTATGATATGCACCATCAGCAAGGATTGCGGTGGATCACCTAAAGGTGTATTTTTCCCTGCAACGCCCATATGCACCAGTAGTGTTCTTAATTAATTATATTTTATTGCACACGAAACATTTAACAGGACATTTCAGAGATTTCTTCCAGCAAACCTTAGAGAGTCGTAGAGGCAGTAAGAAGCGGGTCTAAAAACGTTCGTTCGTCATAAATTGTTCGTTCATAAAACAAATTGTTTTTGGAGATCGACAAAAAATAAACAAAGCCTAGGGGCGGGACCAGCTAAAATCAAAATTCTAAATTCAAAAGTCCATATCAACCCTTAGTATGTCCCTACTGCTGGGGAAAGGTCTCTTCCTGCTTCGCAGGAAGGTTAGGCCATACTCCACCTTAGGGGCCAAGTCCGGGTTGGTGGAGGTTTATCAGACAGTTGCGGGCCTTACTGTCAGAAGTTATCAAGCCTCCCAGAAGGCCTCTGACATGGCTTAACGATTGCAATTACATGACAGCCGGCACCAACGGCTTAACGTGCCTTGCGACGGAAGCGCTCGGAAAATATGCCACTAGCGGTAGTCACGGGACGGTCACCCATCCAGTACCTGACTGCGCATGTCCTTGCTTAACCCGAGTGATTGATTCCAACCGCTTTTTTCCACTAGGCACCGAGCGCTTCAAAAGTGATGCACCACAACCCTAGCTGGATATTACTTACATCAGACTAGCATGTATGAATGTATGTATGCATGCATGAATGACGGCCTTGATGGCGCAGCAGTTTGGCACGCTGACTGTAAACCCGAAGGTCTCGGGTTCAATCCCCGCCCGGGTCAAACTAGGAAACGAACTTTTCTAGTTTGTCTCGGGTCTTGGATGTTATCTATGTATTTATTGTATTAAATCTATCGTCGAGTTAGCACCTATAACACAAGTCATTGAGTTGTACTTAGTATAGGGCTAACGAGATCTGTGTAATATGTCCATGAATATTTATGTCTGTTTTTCCTTTACGTAGGGTCCTATGTCTGGAGCAAGAGAAGCAATTGTACGTGCCAGTGCCACGTCTCCAGAGCGGCTTCCTGAATCGTCTCCAGCTACCAGAGGGTGAATCCGACCTAGCGGCTATCCGCAAGGCCGTCTCACGCAACGGGATGGAGGTCTATGGCAAGCCTATTGGTGAGTCACACTTATTACTAGAGAAATAGGGCAGTTTTTATATGTAGCCTATAAACTTCCCACTCCGGGGCACAGACCCCTCAGAGAGAAAGAGAGGGTACGGGCTTAATTGCCACGCGTGCCCACCGCGGATTGGCAAGTTCAAGCGCTAGGTGCGGCGTTTGCTTAGTTGGTAAAACAATGGACTCGGAAGAGTGAGACCCAGGTCCGATTCTCGGTGCGGGCAGTGTACCAAATGACTTTGTCTTCTAAGTTATATACATTTGTGAAGTTATAGAAGCAATACCACTCGTTAACTGTGAAGGAATACTTCGTGAGGTAACTTGAAGTGTCTGAGGACAGATTGAATTGGAAGTGAATGTGGCGATAAATAAATGTATTTCTTTCTATTCGTGCTATACGCTTACAGTCTGGGCATGAGTAGAAAAAAAATGCGGATGTCTGCCCACATCCGCAAGGCGGGCACGTAGGCTTGTGGCAATCATATTAGTGAGACATTGTGGTACTTAGATAATGAAGAAAAAATATTAAAATATTCCTTTCTCTGTGTAAAATAAAATAAAAATCGGTTATTAGCAAGAACTTCCTTTTAAGTACAAATCTAAATACCTGTATCAGGAAACACCGCTCTTCCACACTTGACGTAATAATGTTGGGTACAATAAAGTATAACAATAGTTCTCGTTTGCCGATAGGGGTGGCGTTTAATTTTTTTATCCACTGAAAGTCACTGCAGTTGTAATTGTGACTGAAGTAAATAAAGTTATAAGAATGGACTCTGTGGAACATGGGTGTAAGTTAAGTAGCTCCATAATGTTGTTAACTTACCCAATGCGTTCTTTGTCTCCAGCTATTGAGGACAGCGTCTCGCTGGATCTCGTGGTGATGGGATCCGTCGCCGTCTCCAAGGAGGGCTATCGCATCGGCAAAGGAAGAGGTAAGTACAAATCGTCCACTGTGGTCATCCTAGCGATAAATCAATTGGCATCTAGCATTGGCACCAGCGTACCGATCTGTAGAGAACAGGATCAAAACTCGGGTAGTGCTTCATCTAGTTGATGATGAAGATGATGTGGGTACAGTGATATCATTCCGATGTAAAAACCTAACTGCAAAGTAGGTAGTCGGGGCTGTAAGTGATGCAATTTACTTAAGCCAGATGTCGCTGACTGTACGTAATACAGAGAATAGTGTAAAGAGGTACGAAATTTCACTGATGTGGTGAGTCGCCCATTAGCTCAGTTGGAAAGAGCGCTGGCACGCATAGCCAGAGGTCGCGGGTTCGAATCCCGGCATGGTTGGAATTTTTTGCTTCTGAATAGGTTTTTAAGATGAAGCAAGGTTTGTGACTGATGAGTGCACGCACACTGAAACAAACCCAATTCGGGAAAGCACTGACTTTATTTACGAGTGTATTATAGGAACTACCTGACAAATAATCTAGATTCGATCAATAAATCGGTCTGTTCTTTTTCCAAATCGTCCACTGCTGGATATAGGGCTTTCCCAAAGTGATTTTTAGACCCATGGATGGTAAAACTCAGGCAAATCTCATAATCGCAAACTTGGGTACTTTATGCCAAAAACGGCCGTTTCTGGCATAAAGTACCAGGTCCATGATCCTAGGTTCTCAGTCGTGCGTCCTGAAAATCAATATTAGATTCGAATTCAATAAACTAAATATAACAGCGCCATCTAACGACTCGTAGTTGTACTTTAACGATGCTTACTGATGAATTTTATTTTTTGTCACGGTGTTGATCTTATTATGCTGATTCGATATAGCCTATGACATGACGAATCGAATGACACCTTATTTGACCAAATATGACTATTGGTTAAGGAGTAATGAAGAAACATACAATCGGACATCTTTACATACATTCGAGCTAAATACATTACATTCCTTTTTGGTCTAGGATCAGTTCAATAATAAACACTGTGACTCGAGTTTTATATATATTAGATTGTACACAGCAGTAAACATTTACCTTCGTTGCGAAAAATGACCAAAGACACGGAGGAATGGAAGTTATAGAGGAAAGAACCTTTGCTCAACAATGGCACAAAGTCCTGGATACATAAAATACCATGTAGATTGCTCTTTTTCACTAAAAACAAATTTATACAAAGGCGAGCTTTGTATAAATTTTTTTTTTAGTGGTAAATATTCCTTTATTCATTCAAAAAAAATATCTTGTTATTTACTCTGTTGTTCATTCCATAGGCTATGGCGATTTGGAGTTCGGCTTGATGATGCACATGAAGGCGATTAAGCCAGACACTGTGGTCGTCACCACGGTCCACGATTGCCAAGTAAGTGACCCACTCCCCAAGTGTACAGATAAGATATAAAACAGATAGTAGGGGAAAATGTTGATCGCTACACTAAATGTATATTGATAGCAAAATGTAAATAATGTCAAAAAATAGTCGTTTTTCCATCTAAATTGAACGACAACATGATTTGAATGTAAGACATCCTCAGTGGTAAGGATTATGATGTCTTGCTATCTTTCTAATTATTATTTTTTTACAAACATTTTAGTGGCGCTCTTTAGGGGAGGGCTGTGTCTAGCAGCGGACTAGTATAGCCTGACGACGAAACATTTTAAGAAAAAAAGTGTTTTTGTTTTTTTTTTCACATGTGATATTTTTCAGTATCAATGACGAAATAACAAATTTTAGTTGATTTGTTAAACAGATTGCGCATTTTAGAGGTGACCTTTTCTACGCTGTTTGTATTTTATGACCCTATAATAATAAGTTGCTATGTAGGTGGACGAGTAACTTGTCTGTCGTGGAGGGTTAGGCACATATCAAGTTTTGCCACTTGCCACGATCGTGAAAGACCTTTTTCGCTTCATCAAAATTTATTAGTCGTTGCATGGACTCATGCCTCACTTCACGCACTGTGTACATACATGAGATCGTGCGTTTAATATGTAATTTCAACTGAAATAGAGCATTTTTAAAATTACACAGAAACTGGGACTTTTTGAACGTTAAAAGTAAAACTAGGTGTCCATTTCCATAATATAGATAATTTTGGAGAAACAATGGACAAAATACTACAAATTTAGTCTTTTCGGAGTCTTTTGATGCTTTTAATTAACAGAGTTTACACGTTTTCCTAAAACGTTCGCTCGCTTCATAAACGTTCAAAAGGCATTGGACCTCACGCCTGTATCCCAGAGAGGTAGCAGAGACTGCTACTTGCCACAATACGTTGATCGATCGATATCAACCCTTGTATGCCCCCACTGTTCCTGCATCGCAGGAAGGTTAGGCCATACTCCACCACGGGGGCCATGTCCGGGTTGGTGGTAAGACAGTGGCGGGTCTTACTGTCAGATGTTATCAAGCCGCCCATGAGGCCTCTGAAATGGCTTAACGACTGCCATTACATGACAGCCGGCACCAACGGCTTAGCGTGCCTTGCGAAGCAAGGAATTAATGCATTGATCTGGCATTAATTCCAGCCATCTTTGTCATTTGATGACTTCTTTAAACACAATTCAGTCGCAACACCTTTTAGAATAGACGCTTTATTCATTGTCCCCAAATTATGTCTATAGAATATTTTTTTCGTGTTTGCTTGTACTTAGACGATACAGACATTTCTTAAATTTTCACAGGTTTACAACAAACTGCCGGCGGAACTTTTCGGTCCGCACGACGTGCCGGTCGATATCATTGTCACGCCAACACAGGTAACTACTTCTATTATTTTTATTAAATTCTTTATTATACCTGTAAAGATTGTACAATTGGCGGGCTTAATACTAAATAGTATTTCTTATACGCCGTGAATTTGTGCTTTGAGAACCTACCAAATTCAATGTGCTTGAAAAATAGCTGTCGTATACGCTATTTTGTTTATTTTTAAAAGGCAAAATTTAATTTATGGCAATAACAGAGAAATTGAGTTGGTGAAAACCATTATAGCCAGCTATTGTTCCGCACCTTTAGCCGATAGGGTGATAATGTTCTCGAATGAAGATCACGAATTGCTCGAACCGTGTGATTGCAATCGATCAATTGAGTTAAGCAATAACAGGCGCGGTCAGGGCAGGATGGGTGACTATCCCGTGACCCCTAGTGGCATTTATCCGAGCGCTTCCGCGCTTCTCCGGGCACGTTAAGCCGTTGGTGCTGACTGTCACGTAATGGCAGTCGTTAAGTCATGTCAGGGGCCTTATGGGCGGCTTGATATCTTTTGACACTAAGGTCCGCCACTGTCTTCCTATCCTCCAACAAACCGGACTTGATCCCCGTGGTGGAGTGTGGCCTAACCTTCTTGCGATACAGGAAGAGACCCGTGCCCCAGCAGTGGGGTACCATACCAAGGGTTCGATATCAACCCTTGTACTGTCAGAAGTTATCACGGCCTCTGACATGGCTTAACGACTGCTATTACATGACAGCCGGCTTCAACGGCTTAACGTGCCTTGCGAAGGACAGAGGCGCTCGGAAAAATGCCGCTAGCGGTAGTCCCTCGACGGTCATCCATCCCGCACATGACCGCGCCTGTTAATGCCTAACTCAAGTGATTGATTCCAATCACTCGGTTCGACTAGGCCACGAGCGCTTCCCAGGGTTGATATCAATCAATCAATGCCCTTCATTCTCCTCCAGGTGATAGAGACCCAACGCATGTCGCAGCGGCCGGTGGGAATCATGTGGCATCTGCTCTCCAACCGTCGTCTGCAGCTCACGCCCGTTCTCTCCCAGCTGCGCGACATTGAGATGCTGTGAGTTCCTTCTCAGTCACTTATATGCCGGAGTGGTAGACTATGGTTTGCCGCACACAACCCTTTATCGTTTCATCAACATTTGTTTATACTATTTTTTATTTTTAATGCACTAACCCGTGCTAAGGACAAATTTAAAAACCTATTTAGAGGCTAAAAATTTCACCCATGCCGGGATTCGAACCCGCAACCTCTGGCTATCCGTGCCAGCGCGCTACCAATTGAGCCAATGGGCGACTCACCGGCATCAGTGAAATTTCGAACCTCTTTACACTATTCTCTGTATTACCTACAGGCAGCGACATCTGGCTTAAGCAAATTGCATCACTTACAGCCCCGACTACCTACTTTGCAGTTAGGTTTTACATCGGAATGATATCACTGTACCCACATGATTATACTATTTTTTTATTTTTAATGCACTTACCCGTGGTAAGGACAAATTTGAAAACCTATTTAGAGGATAACATTTGTTTGTTTATTTATTAGTTGTCAGTATTTTTTGCGTGCTTCACTCTTATATTTGGAAATCTGTATTTTAAAGCCCCTTTTGTAATACTATTTTTACGTAATACCATTGAATTTTAAGTAGAACTCACTTAAAATTCAATGGCAATACTTACTATTTTTCTTATTAGGACCGCTTCCTCACATATTTTTAAATGTAGCCTATAAACGTCCTACTGCAGGCACAGGCCTTCTCTCAGAGAGAGTAGGGGCTTAATTACTATGCGTAACCCTCCCTCGTGTATTTAAGAAAAAAAGAGTAGGTCGACCCCATCCCCTCTGTTTAATATTTAGTATGTATTAATCTATGGGCAAATATAAACGCGGCTCCGGTGCCCGCGGGCTTTGTCTAAGTTTTTTTTTTGTGCCTATCCCAGCTGGGCACGCGTGGTGATTAAGCCCTTACTCTCTCTGCGGGAGAAGGTCTTTGTCCCACGATGAGACCTTCAAAGGCTTGCGTTATTGTAATTATAATTTTAACGTTGCACACGTTTGTTAGCTTACGTGAGAACTGTTCGTAAGAGTCATTCAAGCCCTGGTAAGAAAAAAAAGATGTAGGTTGGAGAATAAAAATCACCTCTTAGTTGTTGTGTGCTCTACTAAATAACACATTTACTCATATTCTATTTATTCCCCCTATGATAGCACAACATGACGCTATTTAGGGGAGGGCTATGTCCAGCAGTGGACTAGTATAGCCTGACGACGACGACTCATATTCTATGTTAAACGCTGACTAAACATAAAGTGCTACTTACTGTAATAATGACTGTGTAACGACACGCCTACTACACCCCCCATAAATCGTCTTACGTAATAAATGCATGGCCTCAAGGCACATTTAAATATACCCGTTTCCCGACAGCGCCGGGCGGGCCTGCCCCCTGAAGGAGGTGGACACTGACGTGGAGGACCGCGCGCAGCAGGCGCGCCAGCGTCGCCTGCGCCGCCGCACGCGCTCGCACAAGAGCCAGAGCGAGGGAGAGGTGAGCGGACTTGGCTTCTGTGCACTTGACTTAAGGTTGTCTTTAGAACTGACGGAATTTCTAGTCGAAGCCGTTTTGCCAATCATAATGGGTCGGTTGGAGCGTTCTGCGCCGCCGCACGCGCTCGCACAGGAGCCAGAGCGAGGGAGAGGTGAGCGGACTTGGCTTCTGTGCACTTGACTTAAGGTTGTCTTTAGAACTGACGGAATGTCTAGTCGAAGCCGTTTTGCCAATCGTAATTGAGGGTTGGAGCGTTCTGCGCCGCCGCACGCGCTCGCACAACAGCCAGAGCGAGGGAGAGGTGAGCGGACTTGGCTTCTGTGCACTTGACTTAAGGTTGTCTTTAGAACTGACAGAATGTCTAGTCGAAGCCGTTTTGCCAATCGTAATGGGTCGGTTGGAGCGTTCTGCGCCGCCGCACGCGCTCGCACAAGAGCCAGAGCGAGGGAGATGTGAGCGGACTTCTGTGTACTTGACTTATGGTTGTAAAAAACTGATAGTCTTAAGTGTCGAGTGTCATTTTAGCATTTTCTAGTGACATTCTAGCTCTGTACACCCTTCGTCATTATGTACGTCAGGAAAAATATCGGTAACTTTAAAACTTTAGGTAGCCAACACAACGATAATGTTAGAAATAAACATAAGCTTTTGTTCCCACTATTTAGGCTGGCAAAGATTAATACATCCTTCATGGGGCATTGTATGCGTTTCTATAGTAAAATGCCTGAAGACATAATATTAAGCTTGCCTGAAACGCGGTTCAAAAAATATGTTGAGCACACTTTGTGCCAAAAGGGTACTACAACATAAAGGATTTTTTGGATGACAATGATGTCTGGAATTACGGAAAGTGCAATGCATGGGTTCTATGTTTTATAATAATTATGTAAACTCGGTTAATTAAGGACTTTGAAAAGACGAAGTTTGGACTTTTGTTTTTCATTTTTTCTCCAAAATAATCTAGATTTTGAAATGGACACCTATTTTGAATCGTCACGTTCATTAAGCCTCTTTCTTCATTCTGCGCTACTTTGAATAAAACCATTTCATTTCTATTGGTAAAAGGAATGGGTTTTTTTCGAGAAGTGGACTAGTAGTCTCGCTCATATTGGCCAGTACCGTATCCGATTTCCAATAACGGACTACCGAATTCGGGCTAACACTCTCAAGCATTACTTATATTTCCTACAACGGATTTCATGTCAGAGTTGAACAAAATCTCACACTCAACTACTCCGTGCCTACGAAGTGTGGTCGGGTCCCCCCGTTTCCTCCCACACTTCGTAGGCACGTCTCATAACTTCGCAACCCCCCAGGGCAACACGACCGAAGGGGAGAACGCGAAGGGCGACAGCAAACCGCGCCGCACTAACCGCCGCCGCAACAGCCACAAGTCTGCCGCCAAGGAGGCCAAGGATGGAGAGCCGGCCACGCCAAGCAAGCCGCGTCGCAACAAGAAGCCGCGCCCCGAGATCGACTTCTCCGTCAAGGTAAGCCAGCTGCATCAAGCCATTAGCAACCGCGATGAGTTTGGTAACAAACCAGTTTCTACTGTGGCCAGCTATGTTAAGCGACCAGCTTTAGCGGTAAGTTAAGCTACCACTACAAGCCACTACCAACAGCCACAAGTCTACCGGCAAGCCGACTTCTACGTAAAGGTAAGCCAGCTGGATCAAGCCACTGCAACAGCGATTTGTCGCTAGAACGAGCCTGCAGTAACAACCACAAGTCGGTCGGCAAGGAAGCCAAGGATGGAGAGCCAGCTACGTCAAGCAAGCCGCGTCGCATCAAGAAGCCGTGCCCTGAGATCGACTTCTCCGTCAACGTAAGCAAGCTGTATCAAGCCACTAGCAACTGCGAAAGTTGGAAGCCATTATAAGCCACCAGCAACCGTTGCCATCAAAGAGGCCAAGGATGGCGGGCCGGCCACGCCCAGCAAGCCGTGCCGCTAAAGCTTTGAGCTTGACTTCTCCGTAAAGGGAAGCCAGCTAGATGAAGCTACCAGCAACAGCAACCAATTATGAGAACATAATTAACTTTTTTTTAAAAATAAAACCGACTTCAAATGCGTGAACACAAAAAAACTATAAATTAAAAAATAATTCCTAATATCATCGATAAAATATTACTAAAGTATAGATAGTTACTGTCCATACATCAAAGTGTACCTGAAACGTTAATTTTTTCCTGACTTACTAGATGTCGCTGCTGGTATTAATTTATCCATATCGTGAAAAAATTCAAACCATCAAAAATTCACACAACTACGGACACAGAAAGGTCTGTAACTACGGAAGTGGTAATGATAGTAGTACCACACAAATTCACTAGATGGCGCGATTTCGATTAATGCTTATTACTTACTTACTTAGACCTGAGATTTCCGCACTTAGCCTCATAGTTGGGCCATTGTACGTAGCAAGCGCTGAGGTACGCCAACACCTCAGACACTAGGGTTTCCTTACGATGTTTTCCTTCACCGTCAGCGAGTAGTATTGCTACTATACTTTCACAAATGCACATAACTTAGAAAACAAAGTCATTGGTACATGCCGGGGTTCGAACGCACGACCTCCCGATTGAGAAGCCGGCGTTCTACACCGCTCCGCTACCACCGCTCTTCGATTAATGCTATTCTTTGTTTTATTTCATACATATATTTATGCGAATGCTTTTAAAATTACAGGTTATCCTTGGTAAGAGTAAGTATTAAATTATTGTTTTGTATTTACAAGACATTGTTTATTTGTCAAATTACGTAAATCTGCAAAAATAGCTGTATTTGTTTGTATTTAGTAGACACAATTTATCGCGCTCACAGCGCTGTTGGCGTGAGTGATTCGAAACGCACCGTCATCGTCAGTCGTAACCTCATAAATAATAATAAAAAAACTCATCAGCAGTATTATATTATTTTTAATGCACTAACCCGTGCTAATGCTAACCCATTAGCTCAGTTGGAAAGAGCGCTGGCACGGATAGCTAGAGGTTGCAGGTTCGAATCCCGGCATAGGTGGAATTTTTAGCATCTAATAGGTTTTTTTCTCAGCAGAATATTATAATTTAGTATCGACACGTACGTATAGAAATGAGATATTGTATTTTAGGTAGTATGGTGGACAACGCGACGCGCTACCCCCTTTTGTTCGGTACACGCACTTATGCCGCGCGCGATAAGAGCTGCCGTGGGGTATTCGACGGTGTCTGTAGTGTAGTGTATCGACTGCACCTATTCTATTGTTTTATGTCGATCACTTGACCTATAGGCCAATAAAACATGTAATAAGCGCCATCTGTTGTGTAGTTTGCAAATTTATCATCAGAAACCTAAATGGAACTCTAGCGACTGCAGCGACACATTTTTATGACGGAATTTTTACGGAAACGTATAACAATCACTTCGCAGTAGCGCCATCTAGGTTTAAGTTAAATTTTGTGATTTAAAATAAGGTACGGATTCAATGTACGTGGGTAACCATCTATACTTTAGTAATATTTTATCGATGCTAATACTATAATTTTCCTAAACTATGTCAAAGTAATTAAAGTTAAACCAGCTAAATATCTTACAAAGTGCCGCGCGCGCCCGCGTCCCCCGCCGCACCGCGCGGCCCCGCCTCGCGCCTTGCGTCCCCCGCCACCGCGCCGCACGTCTCTTGTTCGCGGCTAAACTTAATACGGCTGGCACCGACTCCAAAAAGCAATAGGTATATAAGTATAACTATTGTAAGATATTTAGCTGGTTTAACTTTAATTACGTTTTTTTTGTGTTCACGCATTTGAAGTCGGTTTTATTTTTTTTAAAAAGTTAATTATTTTTTAATTTTTTTTTGTGTTCACGCATTTGAAGTCGGTTTTTTTTTTTTTTAAGTTAATTATTTTATTATTAAATTTAAATGGGACCACCCTTGAGGTATTACCTATACGCCGAAAAAAGATTTGTTCAAATCGGTTCATAATTGGCGGAGTTATCGCGTAACAAACATAGAAAAACATACGGGTCTAATTGAGAACCTCCACCTTTTTTTGAAGTCGGTTGAAAACATAACAATAAATAAATTTTACCCAACTCACGAATGAAGCTTCACTCTACCAGCGCATAGTCAGCGTCAAGAAAAATCTTTAATAAGCTGCCAAACTACCTTAAAGAAATCCACAATGATAAACAATTCAATCAAGCACTAAAAAAGGAACTAATCACAAGATGTTATTATAAAATAGAGGAATACCTAGAAGATGGAGGAATAACTAGAAGACCAACTAATCGACAAAAGAAGTAAAATGAATACAGATTAATCTTAATTGTAATAGAAATATATTGATAATCAACAAGAAATGATTTAATAATTGTATAAATAAATTGAGTTGTCGATAAAAAAAAATGTAATGACATTATATAAAATAACAAATAAGAATTATTAAGAAGCATGTCTGATATTAAAATAGTGTTTATATAATAATGTTTGATAATAGTACAATATAATTAGAATTAAAATGTCATAGGCCTAGTTTATAAAGGCCTTCTATAATTTGTAATATTGCGTGCCCTACAGGGTCCACAAAGATCCATATTTTTAGATAAGTCATCTGTGTATATACTTGTGGAATGCAATAAATTATTGAGTATGACCAAAGACTACATAACTTAATTTTGATTATTCCATTACAGATCTCGAATATCAGCCCCAACACTCGCGTCCGCGATCTCAAGCAGGCCTTGTCAGAGCGCGGCGTGAAGCCTCAGATCATGATATGGAAGGTAAGAAGCTGCATACCTATTTTACCCCAGCATTTACAGCTTGCCCAGTGATGGGATAATGCTCTCGCATGACGTGACATTACACTATAAATTCACGTTTGTATCCCGGAGGGTTAGCAAAGTGAAAGTGAAAATTAAAGTGAAAGTGAAACCCGAGTTTGCTATGCTTCTGGCAAACGTCTCTGGCTTCATCAACATCAATCATCATCAATTAATTAGTGGTTGCTTGAAAGCACGACGATATCGAGCACTTTTTATCGCCTCTTCCCCAAAATTTAGCTTCCTCTGTTTGGTCTAACATTTATCATGGTGTTTTTGCTGATAATTGGAGTTTTTTTTTAACAAATTTTCCTAAAATTGATCTAGATTTTGAACTGGACACGTAGTGTAACTCGTAACGTTCATGAAGTCAAGGTCCGCCTGTGACGTGCCTTACCGGCGGTTCCACCCATATACGCTCTATATTCTTTGTCGTTAATCCTTTTTCCTTTATCTGTTTAAATTACATGCTGATAATTTATAACGTTTTTTTTTTGTTACCAGGGCTTCCGCGGTTTCTGTTATTTGCATTTCTTCAAGACTGGACCCCAGAAGGTAAGATGTTTTGAATTTCATTCGCCTACCTAGTCTCTGTCTGTAAAATAATTGTTCAAAACATTTACTTTAAATAATTATTATAAGTTACGGTTAAATTAATTACGTTATACTGTCAAACATAAATACTATCTTGAATTTTATTGTTTGAAATTGGTAAAATAACAATAATTTCCACACAGTTTACTGTGTTGTTAGGTGCAATAAACACCTTTTTACTTTTATAAAGCACTGTTAATGATTAATAAAGACTGAACCACTATTTGTCTCGCGCACAAAGCAAATAGACATCCAGTTCCTTTCTTTAAGTAGCGCACTGGAAATATTTTGTACATTTTTCTACTAACATAACTTTGTTGTACTTGTACGATTTAGCAATCGCACACGGTGCGCTATAGTTTTGTAACATAACCCATGTAAAATAACTCACTCACGTCACAGCACGGTGAAGTACAGTCGTATACCAATCAAGTGAATAAAGGATCTGAATTATAAAATCGATCTTTTTAGTTAACAAGAGACCGTACAGTACTAAAGAATTAATTGCCATACATATTCATAAAATTTTAAATTTTTATCCAAAATTACTAAAAAATAACTTTTCGCATTTTTATTGTTTCTTGTGAACTTTCAATATAATTATTTATATTCTAATTGGTCGATATCAACCCTTGTATGTCCCCACTGCTGGGGTATGGGTCTCATCGTGCATTCTAATTTGATTAACCAATAAGGATTACAATGTTGTGCATCAATCTGTGACATGTATTAGTTTATATGTTACGTAACTATGGATCTCGGTCTCAAATAAAACATTTCATTTAATTAGTCTTAAAAACCTATTTCTTCTTCTTCTTCTTCAGGCCATATTAGTCCACTGCTGGACATAGCCCTCCCCTAATGAGCGCAATAGCTCAAGGTTGTGCCATCATTGGGGGATAATGCCCATAATCCCCACGCTGGGCATGCGGGTTGGGGATCGCAGTTTGGTGGGATTGTTCTGCAGAGGGCGCTGCTGGCCACCCCCCAGTTTGTGTCCCTTAGTCGCCTTTTACGACACCCGCGGGAAGAATTTGGGTTGGTGCTATTCTCTAGGATGACACCACACAGCAGAGGCTAAAAATTCCACCCATGCCGGGGTGCGAACCCGCGACCTGTGGCCGTGCCAGTTAATTAGTCTTGTTTGTATACCCCATCTGACAATAGCGCTTGACGTCCCCAGGGCGAGGGCGACAACGTGGCCGCTGCGAGCCTCGATCAGGTGATCGGCGCGCTCTCGCAGATGTCTGTGGGAGGCACCGCCGGCGAGGGCGAGGGCGAGGCCGAGGATAAGCCGCGTCTGCTCACTGTGGAGCCGGCCCCGCCGCGCGCGCCTCGCACGGTCCTGCAGCCCGACAACGGTGAGTACAAGTCTATTAGAGTGCAAGCCTTTAGGGAGTGATCCGAGGCCGAGGATAAGCCGCGTCTGCTCACTGTGGAGCCGGCCCCGCCGCGCGCGCCTCGCACGGTCCTGCAGCCCGACAACGGTGAGTCAGAGGCATCTCTCGCGAAGAAGATAAAATCGCGCGAGGCGCCGAGTTAAGTAGCACGGGTTATACCATTGCAATGCGATTTATTACCAGACTACCAATAGCGTGAATGAAACGACCATTGTTGGGTAAAGGACCCACTTAAAAACGAATACTAAAAACTAATGAGAAAACAAGACACTTACGAAGTCTGTCCGCGTCGACGCCTCTCGACTTGGCAGCCGGCGCCGTTCGGGATGGGTGCACTGAGGTTTGGGGATCCCTAGACTTCCCCGTCTATCCCCAAGAGCTCTTTCTCCAGAAAGCTACCTATCTGCAGTGCACTTTTACGGCACCGCGTTTTATCACAATATATTTCTACTATTTTGGGCGATCCGTCGCCCAACAACAGAACAACAAACACTGGGATACTTCCCTGAACCCATTTCGCACTTCACACGAAGATATAAGCCCGGCAATCTAATTGCCACACAATTTTGGGCACATTTTGCGAAAAACACACGTTTCACACGCAACAAAACAAGAGGTCAATGTTCCAACTCATCTGAGAGCTGTCAAGTACATTCTAAACAACCATTATCGAACTAATATGACTCTATTGAACGACCATGAATTTTAAAGACTCGCCCCCTAGTGCAAGTGATTGTGTAGAAGTTATTATGATTATTTATAATAAACTCCGGTGTTGCAAGACCCGAGTTTACTAATGTTTCACGTAAAGGGTTTTACTAATGTTTTACATGTGTGCACTATACTTAATTATTTTACTGGCAATTTTGTAGCAAACGTGCAAAGGCCAAACTGCTTTTGACTGTACATGATTTTTATTTCTTTATTCAACATGATGGTTTCTCTTCGTTTCAGATCCGGCGACCGTCAATAACCAAAGCGACCACTAATTCTCATCGACATTTTCCATAAACTAACATCAACTTGGATTGATTTCATTAGCAATAGTAAAAACACACTGCGCATAAAAACGAAAAAGAAAATATTATATTGCTTGCTTTAAATATTGCACACGCGGACTGGCGGGTAGCCGTCGCATTCCGACTCGTATTAATTTAGATTTTAAGGTTGATTTCTCATTGTGCGGGCCCACGAATTGTGCAAATATCGACGGACGTTGATGCGTGTACCCGGCGCGCGTTTATGTTATTTTAATTGGCATCGTTCGCTCAGTCGAAAGCCGGTAGAAAGTGTTTGTTTTTTGTTCCCGTTCACAGCATCTCCAAGCAGCTCCGTCGCGGTAGTTAAACGACCCCGACGAAGAGCGGGTGGTTCGATTTTCAGTTTGCCTGCTCGGACGGTTGTTCGCTCTGTGGTTTATGATTTGTTTGTTTGTTAGTTTGCATTGGGCCAGCGGCGAGATGGATTGTATCTATTTAATACAACACTTACGAACGTCTGAGTTTAGTTGTTCTCTAGTCTACAGTTAGTTGGTAATTTTAAAAGCATGTTGTATCTCATACATATTGTGTGTTTTTTTTATTCCAATGCAGCTACTGTCAAGCATCCTGATGCAAAACTGCAATACTTTTAACTTGTAAAGTAGAGATAATAAACGCGTAGCCTTTTATATACTTTCGTTGTAAAAGATTTTTGGGTGCTTCTGAATTTTAAGACTAAACGGAATCTCGAAGGTTACTCTTTTATTAAATTATAGTTTCGTTGGATTGTAGCTAGCGAGTGTATTTATTTTAGTGGACAATATTTTTAGCGAAAACCTTTGCGGCGCCGTTTTGTTGAAAAGAGAAAAAAAAAGTACTTTATTCGTGCCAATGTATGCTACACAAGTTATTGCAGTAATATTACTCAAAACGACTCACACCGACGCGACAAAATGTAATTCCTACTCAGATAGTTTTGCAGAGCTAATATTTTTTAACATATCGATAATTGTGAATTTTGGTAGTGTTGTAAGGTTGTCACGATGTAAGGTTACTTTTTCAGTATTAGGTTATTTCTAATTTAAGACTCGAAAAGTAATATATTATTGACATTTAAATAAGATAATATATAAACGTAAATTAAACTATTGAACTAGATTATGTGAATGCTATATTCACATTGTGTATTGGAGAGTTTTTCTTTTAGTAAATTTAAGATATATATATATATATTTTATATTCTATAGAAGACTCGACCATAGTAACTATTTTTAAAATTTTGGGTGTATCCTTACTGAGTAATTTGTAAAACTATAGAGTTTATTATATACAGTGTATCTAAAGATCACCACGGCGTCTTGAAGACAGCTGGGTGCCGAATTTTACCCACAAACGTTTTTTTTTTGGGACTAAGAAAATGATTTAGACAGCCAACTACTAATGCGGTTCTAAATTTACTATGAGGTAAGAAATAATTTTACATTGCAGTTTAGTGCTGAAAAATACCAATTGGACGCCCAAGTTTAAATTCCGAGTAAAGATTAATAAAAAACATTTTCGTTTGTTTTATAGTTATTTTGGCTGATAAAAACTAATGGATTAAAAAATCGTGGAGTTTTATTTCAATAGAAAAGGGAACATTTAAACATTTTTTAAAACTGTAATGAATTTTACTGTCATATTAAAAATTGGATTTGGGAATTCTACAAACTGGGGCGTCCAAGTGTCTCTCAACGCTACATTTTGGTGCTAAATTGCTAGTATATTTTCAATGAGCTGATGCGAAATGAATTTGTGTAACTAAATTGCTAACGAATTGGGTAAAGTTCTGCACTTACAGCGTAGCCTGCGATTCACCGTCGTTGCTCTACGAATCACTAGTTATAACTAATATTAATAATTCATTATAAGCATTTTTGTTACATTAGGTAGTGTCCGTCGCACATACTTTATGCCCCAGTGCTTATAGCCCCACAGCAATAAAAAGCATGCAATTTATTTACTTCCCATTCTAGAGCATAATAAAAATTAATATAATATTTATGTATATAACTTGTTAACACGTAATTTACTAGTTTATTTTGTATACTTATAACGTGAGATAGCAGGCATGGATGGGAGACTTTTTTGTTTTTTTTTTTATATTTTTAATAAATTTATTAAACACTTCTATCTTTAGTTTGCTTTTTATAGGCTTATGTTTGCTTCCTATTTCGTCTTCACGTGTGAACACCGTGTATACTATCAGTGTTATTTATAAAAACACTAGACACTTCGCCAGAAGCAGTTTAAATAAGAAGTCTCTTTTGCCGCTGACTATTTAAACAGCCTCTAAGGAGTGTTTCAAGGAATGGTATCTTTATAAATGAGACAGTTTAATAACTTTACTGTTGTGATGTTTAGTGTAGGTTACTTTGGTCTATTGTGGTTTTGAAACCGAATTAAATTCTATTTTTTTAGTCGGATCAGTTTTTTTCACTTACGACTACAATCCTGGGTCTAGTTTATTATGACAATTTGAGGGCTAGTCTATTTGTGAATAAGACTATAAAATGGTCTACCATGTGCAAAAACGAGGGACAATTCCCTCGTTTTTGCAAATGGTAGACCACTACAATCCTGGGTCTAGTTTATTATGACAATTTGAGGGCTAGTCTATTTGTGAATAAGACTATAAAATGGTCTACCATGTGCAAAAACGAGGGAATTGTCGTAGTACATCATTACACACATTAAAAACACCATGGCTCTTACTAATAAACCCAGTATAAGCCTGGTAAACTTACACAGTGTTTTGTTCACGTCATT
The DNA here is from genome assembly GCA_934045075.1 of Yponomeuta sedellus. Taxonomy (NCBI): domain Eukaryota; kingdom Metazoa; phylum Arthropoda; class Insecta; order Lepidoptera; family Yponomeutidae; genus Yponomeuta; species Yponomeuta sedellus. The sequence continues at coordinate 10,467,172 of OW203743.1, forward strand.
TGAATGTAATTTTCAGTTGGAAGAAAAGAGACAAAACACAGCTTAGTTATACAATACTTACACCAAGTTTATTAGTAAGGCAGCATTAGTTCCGCCGTTTCAGTCCATGACAGTGTGGCCACGAGGATATGACTAGTCATACTAAACCTACTGTAGGAGATGGCCCACGACGTCAGACTATACAACTTATACGAATGCGCATTCGTAGCGTGCAACTCTTTCATATTATAAATGGCTTTGTTTCACTTATGCTCATATACGCTAATTAATTGCTAACTATCGCCACCAATGGAAAAACGTATCTTCTATAACGCCTCTTTGGAAAAAGTGAACTTAATAAATATATGGCCGGTTTCTGAATTCAGAATTTCACTAAGTACTTAAATACTTAAATAGCGTGCTGTCACGCTCTTTGCTCAGAAATTCGTAGAGACAGCACTACCAGTTAAGTATTTCCTTAGCGAAATTCTCAATTCAGAAACAGACCCATAGTACCTAGCTCTTTTTGAACCTACTGACAAGAACTTAATCCAACAGCAGCTCCTCTTTTGCCAAAAAATGTTGTTTTTAGCGAAAGTCGATTAAAGTCCTAAGTTGTTGATCCTAGTTTCTAGACTGTTGGTTCTAAAATACTTAGTTGTCACAGTTGTTAAAATATTTCTGATGTTCACTTTTAGAAAAAAATATACTTTAGAACAAGTTAAGAGTTTTATTCCATTGGTGGCTCTAGTGGGTAAACTTTCCAGATTTCCTGATGAATGTTTAGCACTGAATTTGTTACATCTGCGTTGTATTAAATACGCGAATAAGAATCAAGTGAGGCGCCAGCGAGGCTAGCGCGACGACGCCTTCTTGTAGGTACCTACCTACTTTAATAAATAATTATAAAATTGCGACATTTTAACGCTACAAACTCGTGACTCGTGGCATCGTCCTTTTTACCTCTGTGGTCATCATCATCAACCCATTATGTCCTCACCGAGGGGTACGGGTCTTGCCTGAGGAAGGTATAGACCATACTCCACCATGGGACCTAAGCCCGTATCGGTGGAGGCTTGCAAGACTAGTGGCTGGTCTTACTGTCAGAAGATTTCAAGCCGCCCTAAGGCCTCTGGCTTGGCTTAAAGACTGCAATCTATCGACTGCAGCTGGCACCAACTGCTTAACGTGCCTTGTGAAGCACGGAACCGCTCGGAAAATTGCCACTAGCGTTAGTCATAAACGGTTACCCATCCATGCACTGATCGCGCCCTATGTTGCTTATCGTTCGTCATCGTTTAAGATCACTCGGGCGGGGCTACGAGCGATTCCTCTGTGGAACTACCCATGAAATGTACGGAATAGTGTCGATTTGCAATGTCATGCATGACACAAACACAAATGTTGGATTGTCCAACTTCGTCCTTTAGCTTACTACGTTGAGGAGCTAGTATTGAATAAAAAGGTGTAAAGCCTTCCAACAATAGGTATACCTATCCTAGCCTTTCGGCTCACAATATTTGATTTCGTTCACACTGACCCCGAGGAACCATCTGCAAATATATTTAAGTAGCATTTTAAGAATAGGTACACTGCCCATTGTGCCCTCGCATCTTCCCCTCTGGAGGACCTAACAGAGGCCAACGCTGCTGCAATGCAGTTGTCAACAGCTATTGGGCAGGAAGAATATAAACTAATCGAATCGCTGGCACGAAAAGAAGAATAATAGGTAGGTACCTACATGCATTTTTCAATACTTAGGATAATTCAGTGTTAAGCGAATTCAACATTTTCTGTCCATATTCAAGGTCTCTGGAATTCTAGATTTCATTTCACGTAGTTAGGCCTGAGATTTCCGCACTTGGCCCCATAGTTGGGATTCGAACCCGCGACCTCTGGCTATCCGTGCCAGCGCTCTTCAGCTAATGGGCGACTCACCGGCATCAGTGAAATTTCGAACCTCTACAATATGTACGTAGCAAGTGCTGAGGTACGTTAACACTTCAGACTAGGGTTTCCTTACGATGTTTTCCTTCAACGTCAGCGAGTGATATATTGGTACTATAATTTCACAAATGTCCATAACATAGAGAACAAAGTCATTGGTACATGCCGGGGTTCGAACCAACGGCCTCCCTATTGAGAAACCGACGTTCTACATCGGTTCGCTAACACCGCTTTATTTCACGTATTCAACATTGTGAGCCGGAATGAAGCCTAGTTTCTAATACATACAGAGAGATATCGAGTTATGAGGTTCTAAAGATACAATCTGACTACTATGTAGTATTTTACTATATATGTAGATTTTTATCGCGGTAATTAGAACAACCATGCGATTGCAACTTTGCTTTATATATTACACAAACAAATATATATTAAATTTCATAGTATTTTCCATCAAGTTATGTACAGGGTGCTCCATAAAACAACTATAAAAATTATTTGTGTTCTCTGGTCTCAAGGGATCCATATCACACACTTGCGACAACAAAGAAAAAAAAAGTTTTACTTTACAGACCGTTTTTTGAAAAAAGTGTCAGACACTTTTTGTAAAAAACGGTCAACATAAAATTGTTAACCTGTAGGTACCATTTTATCACTCGGGGCTGCCAGTGATGCAAATTACTTCAGACAGATATCGCTGCGCCTGTAAATAATACAGAGAATGTTGTAAAAAGTTTCGAAATTTCGCTGATGCCGGCACTTGCCCATTAGCTCAGCTGGGGGAGCGCTGGTAGGTACGGTTAGCCAGAGGTCGCGAGTTCGAGTCCTGGCATGGACGGAATTTTTAGCCTCTAAATAGGTTTTTAAAATTGTCCTCAGCACGGGTTAGTGCAACAAAAAGAATAATTTAACGATTTTATCAGTAGGTATAACGATTGAACAAAAAATGTTTTGTTAATTTTCAAGGTTTCGAACTTCATTAACTTAATCGCTACATAAGTATTTTAGGATATACCTACCTATGGCAAAAAACCAAGGACAATTAGATAGCCATAGGTTTGAAATACCTAGATAAATAACACGAACGCCAAAAACGGCGGTTTTTGACATACCTACATGCTATCTGTAAAAAAATAGGTATGATGTTTTCTATTGGGAGCGTTGGTAACGGTCTTTGCCCAGCAGTGAGATACAAACATGGAAGCTACATAAAAAAAAAGTTGGCTGATCTTTGAATGAAATAAAATATATCTACCTCCGTCACTGTACCTACTATATTTCGTGACTGCTATAACGATGCCAGGTAGATTCAATATAAACGTAACAGAAATATATCGGAAAAATCGTGTAGTTGAACAAAACTTGTCCATGGCACTTTCATCAACTGCAAAATCTGTGACAATATGCAATTTATCGTGACAGTTCGCGCTAAATGTAGCGCGAAATTAGTCTCAATCTCTCTACGCAATTGCGTAGAGAGACTAATTAATAAATTGTAGGTTAATGTGCACTGTCACAGTAAACCGTGAACCGTGTAGGTCTATGAAAAAACATTGGCCTATGCTTCTACGTAATCATCACCTTCACTGACACAAGATGGGTGAAAGGACCAGTTGGACGCTGCAGTGCCTGGGACATTGGTCGGGATGTTATAGGTGCTGGGCAAGCCTAAATCACCTTAAAAACCCCCCTTTTAACCGTGGTCCCACCACTATGGCCCACTAGTGGGTCAATGTTCCAGGCACTGCAGCTCTAGGAAACGCCCCAGAATTTACAAGCCTGCTTTGATGGTTCTATTAATTTTATTGTCATATATAATACTGGACGTCACACGAGAACACTCCATAAACAAGCGATACAATTACTACAAGTTACTTCCTCATCATATCAGATCAACTGGACACGCGACATCCACTTTATTTATATTGGGTTTGTCGCCACATTAGCGCATTTTGTCTGTATTTGCGTCCAGCTACAATGTATGAGATGTATCTGTCCATTCTGCTTTACGTCTCCTATTTGCTAAGTGAATGCCGGTGCCAAGGACCCCCGCCGCCAGGACCCCCGCCTGAAGTACATAAGTATTGTTTTATTGTACCTAGCATCTCAACTAGTACCTATGTCTTTTTTTTATTTTGTTTCGTTTACTTATTGTATATTTCGTTTATTTCTGGTGTGCTCATAATTATGTCAATTTATCTGTTTTTTTTTGCTTCTGTGATGTGTCTTGTTGGTATGATAAATGTCTTTCTTTCTATAAGTCTTGGCATGCACCTTATTTTGAATTTGTGTTGTACAAGACTTAACAAGATTCAAAAAAATCTTGTTAAGTACTAACTGTATATAAGGTGCAATCTTTTTTGTCGTTATCTTAGTACTCAGTAGTACTTAGTACAGTAGGTACTCAGGTGTATCAAAATCACCGTGGTCCGGCTAGACCAAGGTGTCCTAGCCTATCACACTTTACTACTACAGAGGCCGTGGGTTCGAATCCCAATGGAGGACGCCGTACTAGATCGGCCTATAATAATCATAAGGGAAAACTGTCGAATGTGCAACATTTCAACTGTTCCATACAACCTAAAGTTACAACGCATAGAGTTAGAATACTTGAACCCTTTTTATTTCAATAACTTTATAAACTTTAAATGTATTTTCGTCAATCCCTTGAAATCTCACTTTTTACATTTAAGATAGGATTCATCTACTAATTTCCGTTAGCCATACTCTAGCCTGCCCCCGGTAGGTTTCGTCCACTCTTCAGATTAATCAAAATTAAATTTTAAAAAACCTATTTAGAGGCTAAACATTCCACCCATGCCGGGACTCTAACCCGCGACCTCCGGCTAACCGTGCCAAATTCCACCCAGCATGGGTGGAATTTTGAGCCTCTAAATAGGTTTTTAAAATTATCCTCAGCATGGGTTAGTGCATTAAAAAGAATATAATCAGAATGAAATTGTTTTATTTTTTGCCTTGTTTGCTCTGGCGCCACTGCTCGGAATGATTTCTGTCTAACGACCCTTTCTCTACAACCGCCGACGATACACAGGTTGACCTATACGTGGTCAACTTCGAGACGCCGATCTACGTGTGCAATGACGAGCAGAGCTTAGCCTTCGTGGACACGACGGCGATCGAGGCCAACCGGGTCAACGAGACCACGGCGATGCTGAGTGGCGTCGTGCATTTCTTTGAGGGAGTGGGGCCCGGGACCATGGTGAGACCATTGACCGCACATCCTAAGTGTTGGGGTGGCGCAGCGGTTTGGCACGCTGACTGTAAAACCGAAGGTCTTGGGTTCGATCCCCGGCCGGGTCCAAATCAAACGAGCTTTTATAGTTTGTCTCGGGTCTTGGATGTTATCTATGTATTAAATACCTAACACAAGTCATTTAATTGTACTTAGCATATAGCTAACGAGATCTGTATAATATGTCCATGAATATTTATTATTATCATTATTAAGTAATGTCATACAATGGGCGGTCTTATCGCTTTAAGAAATCATGGTCGTACTCTTTTTTCTGGTCGTGCATTAGATAGATACCTAGATAGAGAAAACTTTATTGCACTACCGGAAAAAAAGAACACAACCATGATTTCTTAAATCTAAGTAATATGTTATACAAGTGGCGGTCTTATCGCTAAGAGCGATCTCTTCCAGACAACCTTTGGATGAAGTGGATTGCATGAAGAATATAGTCGGTACGTGCATGTACATAACTAATTAAATCGAAAATATATTGATACCAAATAGCAAAAGAGTTCTTTCGATAGCAACCCTTGTATGTCGCCACTGCTGGGGCACGGGTCTCTTCCTGCATCGCAGGAAGGTTAGGCCATACTCCACCACGGGGGCCAAGTCCGGGTTGGTGAAGGATTGTAAGACAGTGGGGGCCTTACAGTCAGAAGTTATCAAGCCGCCCATAAGGCCTCTGACATTGCTTCGCGGCTGCCATTGCATGACAGCCGGCACCAACTGCTTAGCGTGCCTTGCGAAGCACAGAACCGCTCGGAAAAATGCAACTAGCGTAAGGTGACGGTCACCCATCAATGCACTGAACGCACCCTATGTTGCTTAACCTTCGTGATCGTTTTAAGTCACGAGCGATTCCAAAGATATTACCTATAGTGTAATTTTAAGTAACCCCGCATCTATTTATTTAGGTACATTTACATTACAGATGTTCATGTAACCGTGGAATATTCTTAACTTAAATTATTTTATTAATTGGTATCCTGTGGGTTTGGAAACCCGGCTGTCAGTTTAGTTACAAAGTTGGTATTTGCCTATTGATTCCTAAGCTCGTTCTTTCGGTCCGAAACCAGGTGGAGGTCAAGATCGAGAAGATGGCCCAAGGGCGGGTCGAGCTGATGTTCACACTTGAGATCTGTGACTTCTGCGATGAGCTCCAGAATGTGGACAGTGCGTTCAAGGACTACTTCCAGGCCTTTGGCTTTCCGGCAAAATGCCCTTTTGACGCTGTAAGTACACTTTTTTCCTTTTTCTCAATGTTTCAAGAGTCTGTATTCCGCTAATGCATTGTAGTAAAACGACAAAACTGCTTGAACGTGCTGATTCCCTTTCATTGCCGCTTCGAGCTTACGCGCATACACGTATCAAACTTTCTAAGCCAATCGTATGAAGACACAAGTCACGTGACCCGACCATGTATCTGTCATCAATCGATATCAACCCATGTGTGTCCCCACTGCTGGGGCACAGGCCTCTTCCTGCATCACAGGAAGCTTAGGCCATACTCCACCAAGGGGACCAAGTCCGGGTTGGTAGAGGATTCAAGGAAAATAAGACAGTGACGGGCCTTAGTGTCAGAAGTGATCAAGCCGCCCATAAGGCCTCTGACATAGTTTAACGACTGCCATTACATGACAGCCGGCATCAACATCTTAAAGTGTCTTGCGAAGTACGGAAGCGCTCGGAAGAAATGCCACTAACGGCAGGCACGGGACGGTTACCCATCGTGCACCTGACCGCGCCTGTTGTTGCTTAACTCAAGTGATCGATTCCAATCACTCGGTTCGGCTACGCCACGAGCGATTCTGTCATTGTACTACAATGCACTAACCGAATCGAGGCTCAGTTTACTACCTATAAGGTAAATTGTAGGGTCCGCCGATAAAGGCACTTCAATCAATCGTTTATTGCTTCATGTGGTACATTTTGTTCTTACTTAATATAAATAGTAGTTCTCAACATGAGCCCTGTAAGGGCACTGCAATGTAGTTACATTATTAACTAATAATGTCATTGGTTTTTAAACAAAATATTAGAAGTAGGTAGGTCAAATACTACTCTAATATGAGTAGGTACTTGCTCAGTACTAACTTAGTCTTACTTATCACTAATACTGTTATATACAATCAACTATACCCCTTTTTTTATTACTATCAATTTATTCTTAACTATTCTGTATGCCTAATGGTTTTCTTCTGTAAAGTCCTTTAAAGGGTAATAGCATTTTTTTTATGAGATAATCTTTTAATTCATTGACAAATCTGTTAAACACTTCAATGCTTTGTCCAAAAAGGACAAATTCGACGACGAATTCACGCGTGCCTAAAGGCGAGTTCGCCCATTCCAGACACGTAAGAGTAGTAGTATCTCGTAGCGACTAGCGTGGAGTAGTCTAGCGTACATTATGATATAAGTGCGGTAAGTTGAAAATTACAGCCGAGGCGATATTACTAGCCCGAGCCATCGGCGAGGGCTATAAGGAAGCAGAGGCTGTAATTTTCAAAGCGCACGTATGTCATACGACGTTTTATAACATATTTACGAGGAAGTTAATAAAACTCTGACTTTGTTATCATCACTACTTGACGACATTTTCAAATAAAAACAAACAATACATCGAAAAGAAAAAGCGCGCGGATTAATTTTTATTTGTCCACAAATAAGCGATGCGCGCGCATCAACTTTTTTTTTAGGCAAAGGTACAAAAACAGCCAGTATTACTAATAAAGTAAATTAATATTTTTGTTACAGATAAATGGTTGTAATTTATTGTCAAAATTAATTAAATTAAAGAATTAAATGTTTATTTGTTATTTCCCAAAGTTAATTTTATTCATAAAATATTGACCACTTTCTTGACATAAAACCTCTTTGCTAAGATTTTTAAAAGTATCGTTCATTTTTAGACGGAGTATCTTAAAACTTTATTAAAAAAAAACACGTGCCTTTTATATTACATTATCGCACAAGTACGTAATGAATGAGATACATTGTGATGTTGAAATTGGTGTAGTTACAACCACTTTACGAGCAAATTTGTTATAAAAACGTTTTACGCGCGTATTTTTGCGCGGTACTATCAGCTGGAGTTCACTTTTCACTTTTGATAATTTTTCGCTTGCAGCTGGACGATCGAAGCCCGTCCCGCCCCTGGGCTTTGCTTTTTTTTGTGAAAATCTAAAAACCATAATATTTTATGAAACCCTCTTCGGGTGAATCTGGGCGTTGCAGGGAAAAACAGACCTTAGGTGATCCACTGTAATCCTGGTGGATGGCACTTGTGAATGCGACGTGTTTGCGACCCAGCGATGAAATGAAACCGATTCGCGTTGAATTTTCCCTTCTAGGCGATATTTTTCCACGTCATCATCATAATCAGCCAGTGTTAGTCCACTGCTAGCCATAAGCCTCTACCAAGACACGCCACTGAACCCGATCTTCGGCTCTTCACTTCCAGTCACAGCCCACCGCTTTGCAAATGTCGCTTTTCCTCACGCTAACTGGGAAGAAAAGCATCGCGAATACAAACGTAGCTTTGTTGACGCTATGTGTAAATATTTTTATAGTTTTACCTATACGTATGTTTTTCTATTAGAATAGCCGACTAATGTTCTGAGCTTTTGTATCGCTATGAATGTGGATTGGTCTTCTTAATATCTTAGGGATAACAGTGTTTACCTTGATAGGCTCTTTTTATGCTACTTAAGCAGCACGGTGCTGAGCCTATTACTGCGGACAAAGCCGACAGGATGTTATAGGTTCTGAGCATGCCTCTGTGAAGGAAACATTATTCATAAACTGTAGATTTGTAAGTAATGGAAGTTTCCCGGCCGTGAGAAAAGTAGATGATGATGTTTCCATATATTCCAGGGCGATTACTCCGTAGAGGACCTGATAGCTGACATGTCCGACTTGCCAATCAACAGCGCCAATACAGGTCAATTTAAGGCCACGCTGACCGTCAACAAGGACCCAGACGGAACGTGCATGAATCTTGAGTTCCATGCGTGCATCGCGTTCGAGTTTGTCATTGAACGAATCTGATTCAGCTTTTGTAAGGGTCCAGATTTGTATCGCATTTGGCGTTCGTATTGTGAATTAGTAGGCAATTCAATTATTGCAACTTAGTGTGAACACAAAAATTTGTCGTTTTCGCAAACTTAGGTGACTTATCTAAATGTGCGCCTGCTGATAAATAAAAGTTTGTTATTAGCGGAAACAAAATACAATACCGGCTTTGCTTACCACCGTTAGATTTTTATTTTACCTTTATTTTCTACATTTCCTTACCTAACATTTTTCAACCATCCTTTACGCGAGGAGAAATATTGAATTAAGTTGACCGTGTAATCTATCTATACAGCCCATGAAAGACGGTCACTGTTGGGCAATGATAATTTTGTTACACCTTAATGCTTCCGTAGGTGCAAGCACGCACATCGCAAACACCAAAAGGATACATGTTTGGACCCAAAGTCTTCTTTTCCTCACCTTTTAGCGTTTGCAATAAATCTTAATGTATATAAACACAAATATCTCCTAAAAATAAATAGCCAAAAATGTAGGTAGTGTTTAACTTTATTACCTCTACGTCCAAATTAAACTATTTGAATTCAGGCACCATTCACTCGTCTGGCTCGTTTACTTTTTCGTCTTTACTCGACTCGTACGATTGTATTTTCTTGTCCGATCTCAAACTCCCTTTCGACTTCTTATCTTTGCGTTTTTTGGTCTTCTTCTTTATTGTTTTCTTGTCCTCTTTCTTATCTTCTTCATCCTCTTGTGATTTATTTTCTTCTTTCTCCGCTGCCTTCTTCTTCTTGGATGTTTCTCTACTCTCGGACTCTTCTTTCTTCTCGGCTTCTTTCTTCCCCTTCTTTGACTTTTTGTCTTTCTTATCCCTGTAATCGGTGTGATAATAAACAAAATCTCCGCCTTACTCACATTTTTCACGGATGAGGGACTGATTTGTAAATACTTAAGAATAAAGACCACACTAACTCGTATTCAAAATGATATTGAAGATAAGTTGCCGTCGTAAAGACGAACGTTGTCAAGGGTCCTAGCTTATAATGAATGTAATTGAGAGTTTTCTTAGGTATGTTCTTTACTTACGTTTTCACCCTCAATGCTTCTTTCTCATTCTTATCATTGCTGTAAATAGAGTACAATTTTGAAACTCTGCCATAATATGACTTGTTTGATCGAGTCAGAGGTAAATAATAATATAACATAAGCTACTAATAGGACACATAAGCAATCTTATTGTTCTTAAACTTACCCGTCATCATCATCATCATCGTCATCATCCTTGTCATCCTTGGCATCGCTTGATTCATCATCGTCATCGTCACTGCAATTAAAAACTGCAATCAGCACAGCATTGTTATATTTCATTTATTCAATGCAGTCATGAACAATCAAAAAAGATACAGTAACTTAACAAATTGAACATGGACCCTGTAAGAGTATGGCAGATTTACATGTATATTTAATTGTAACTGCTATTATGTTAGCGTATTGGTTATTTAAATAGAAAGACAGAAACCAGGGGAAACAGTGAAATTTATTTTATAGAAAATCGGACACCACATGCAATCCAACCCATCAGCCCATATTAGATAGATATGTAGATAGAAAACACTTTATTGCACATCATGATTCTTTAAATCTACGTAATGATATAGGCTTCTGTTTTGTGATTCGGTACGATACGGTCTAGCAACCTTAGGGGAATCCACTCTGCCTTTGCCAGCTCACGGCCTCCACTTGAGCACTGTTTTATACATACCATCAGAATAAAAGTATATTTTACTTTAATACCCAACATTGTAATTAAAAATATAAGGCAAAATTATTTCTAGAAAAGCAGTTTTTTCACCTTGCCGGTTTCTCTTTGGCCTTCTTGTCATCGTCTCCCTCTCTTTCCGCCTTGTCTCCTTCAAATACGTTGTCCCTAAAAGTAAAATCCATTTTTTCTGTATGTCTGAAGTAGGTATCTTCAAAATTCATAGGGTACTTCCAATTGATCTAGAACTATGTAGTTTGGCAAGTAATATAAGCGTCTTATAACAGGTACAGGAAAACATCAAAAACTCTACATCTATCTGAAATATAAAAACGAATCGCTGAATGTGTTGGTAAGCGCAAATGTCGAGCGCAGCTGAACCTATTTCAATAATTCTTTTTTTTTAATACGAGGATGGTTCTTATGGAGAAAAATAAAAAAATTAAAGAATCGACTGTTACTAGTTAGTTATAAAATCATACAAAAATCGTCTTTGAAGTTCGGAAAAAACTACGAGACTAGATTTCTAAACTATTTATAATATGTATGGCCGTTTTTTTTGTTTGTTTTATTATCTAAAAAATTACGTGCAGTTCTGTCAGTTATTGTTTTAGATTGAGCTCTCCAAAAATTTTCAATTTGTTAATCGTACACAAATTAATCTTGATCAGTTAAGTATTAAATAACTATCAAAGCTTACTCCTCAACACCACTCCAGTCGACTGTGTACTCTTCGTGAGTGACGCCCGTACGGAAAACTCTTCGGCAACTCTCTCTGTAAATATAACATAAAATAACATTTACATACAGGCACATACATTGCTTCTGACCCCACACTAGGATACCCTGTGTCGTAGGAACCACAAACAACGACATCACAAACATGTAAACATCCAAGACCTGGGATTTTTTTTGTCCCAAGCCGGGGTTCGAACTCGGGACCTCTAGACCGCATTATGAAGGATGTGGTAATAATTAAATAGGCAATTAGATAATTTTTGAACTAAAACTTTTGTATGCACTACACATTATTGATTTGGAACCGGTCAAGTAAGTTTATTTGGTTGAGAATTCAATAAGGCAGATCAAGAAAGACATTTATTATAAAACAAGACACATCACAGAAACAAAATAACCAGAAAAAATCACATAATTATGAGCCTCTTCTTCAGGCTATATAAGTCCACTGCTGGACACAGCCCTCCCCTAATGAGCGCCATAGCGCAAGGTTGTGCCATCATTGGGGGTTAATGCCCATAATCCCCACGCTGGGCATGCGAGTTGGGGATCGCAGTTTGGTTTAATTGTACTGCAGGGGGCGCTGCTGCCCACCCCCGGTTTGTGTCCCTTAGTCGCCTGTTACGACACCCGCGGGAAGAATTTGGGTTAGTGCTATTCTCTAGGCCGACACCACACAGCAATTATGAGCGCAATAGAAATAAACGAAATACACAAAAAACGAAACGAAAAAAAAGACATAGATTTATCTATAGCCTGTGGTGTGTCTAAATTGCCACAAAAGGTAGCTGACTCAGCGTTGAGTCCTGGTATTATACTCTGTAGCTATGTAAGTACAGGTACTTCTTTCATATTCTGCCAAGTGGAACGTACTTTTAATGCTGGCCACTCCAGACTTGGTTTTTCTGCTGCGTATCATATATGATAAAATAAACTAAGCCAAGAAGAGTACTGTAGAGTAGTGTAGGACACCCTCCGACCAGGTGGGATGACGATCTGCGAAAAACTGCCGGCAGATGCTGGATGTGGCAAGCTGAAGACAGGGCGCTATGGCGCTCATTAGGGGAGGGCTATGTCCAACAGTGGACTAATATAGCCTGAAGAAGAAGAAGTAGAAGAAGAAGAGTACTTACTCTACATCCTTATAAATAGAACACGAGATGAACTGGCGGTTCTTAAAGATGGACGTGTAGAGGAAGGGCCCGTGGCAGCTGTGAGTGCGGGGGTCGATCTTGCACGCCGAGATCACGCCGATGGCTCGTTCCTTGCGTTGATATTGCACGATCAGTGGACCACCGTGGTCGTTCTGGAAATTGAGAACAGGTGAGTTGGATCAGGAACTAACTTGGGTAACTAACACTAGCACTATTATACGAGGGCTGCTACTTATGTATGCGGAATAGAAAAAATAAACAAATGTCTATGGCTAAATATGCTTTTATTGTTTTTCAAAGTATTTTCCACTATGATCGATGCACTTTTGCATTCGATGAAACCAATTTGTAAAACACTTTTTCCACTCTGATTGAGGTATCTCCAAAACGTGCTGTTTGAACGCATCTACGGCATCTTCACGGGTTGAAAATCGTTGACCACGTAATTTACATTTGGGAATAAATATAAATCATTGGGAGCTAAATCAGGGCTGTACGGTGGATGACCCATCAATTCAATTTTTTGACCATCCAAAAATGTAGTTGTTTCCTGAGATGTATGACAGCTGGCATTGTCATGGTGAAGTATGATTCTGCGTCACTGGTTGTTTTGGCGTATTTCTTCAAATACTTCCGGCAAACAAATGGTCGTGTGCCACTCCGAATAACCGTTCTGCGATTCTCCAGTAGTATTGTAGCTACATGGCCATTAATACCAAAAAAGCAGGCCACCATTTGCTTTACAGTGCTTTTTGCACGAGACACTTTCTTAGGGTTCGGCTCATTTTGAAACAGCCAAACTGTTGATTGTTGTTTAGTTTCGGGATCGTACGCGTAGATCCAGGATTCGTCACCTGTGTAGATATTTAAACAGATTTTGAGTCGCCTCCGTTGAATTTTTTTAAGGTTTTCTTGCACCATTCGACGTGAGCATTTTTTTGATCCTGAGCTAAGTTGTGCGGGATCCAAAGCGAACAAATTTTTTTTTATAGACAAATTTTCATGTAACATCCTATGAATGCTCGTCAAACATATGCCCAGAATAACCTCTATCTCGCGATACGTAACATGGCAGTCTTGCATAATTAGTTTTCGCACAGCTTCAATATTTTGTGGCACAACCACCGATTTTGGGCGACCTTCTTTAACTTCGTCCGTGAGCTTACTGCGCCCGTGATTAAACTCACTAAACCAGTGATACACAGTCGTTTTTGATGGAGCTTCACCACCAAAAGTCGAGGTTAATTGATCTACGCACTGTTGTTGCGTTAAACCACGTCGAAAATCGTAATAAATCATAGCACGAATATTTTCACGAGTGAGATCCATTTTTTCAGCGATATAACATTTTAAACCCAATAACCCAACAAAAACAAAACACGTGTAGGCTACTTTGTGTGGTAAGCACTTACACATACATATAATAATAATAATATTGGCCTTTTTGCATCTACTTAATGAGATGATTTATACAGCGTCCAGTGGTATCTTCACTCACACTCTAGATGGATGAAGGGACCACTCCGACGCTGTAGTGCCTGGGTCATGGTTTTATAGATGGTATAGGCTTGCCCAGCACCTATACCATCCTGACAGCTTAGTCGGCCTAGCCCACAGGAAAGACTAGTCAATACGTGCGGAGCCAACCAAGCCGCGGGTTTCCTCACGATGTTTTCCTTCACCGTTAGCGTGTGGTATTGCGACTGCAAATTCGCAAATGTACGTAACTTTGAAATTAAACAAAGTCATTGGTACATGCCCGCACTCGGGATCGAACCTGGGGCTCTCGCTTGCCAGTCTATGGTTCTACCCACTGAGCTACCACCGCTGTCACACATACACATACATAACCTACACTAAAATACACAAAAACATATTAATATCTATTTACAATTAAAATAAAACTTAAAATTAACTTACATTTCTACAATACATATTTACATGTAACTATATATAACTATGTACATCCCTTTTAATATATATGTAGTTCTAATTAGTTTATCCATATTCATGTAACACTGCGTAGTACTAGTTTGTCGATGTCGACAAACTTCCTATCGATCGATCATCGTCCCAGCACTAGACAAGACTGGTTTTAATACGCCAGCGCAGCCGGTCTGCGGCCGCGCACCGCGCAACCAGTCGAGATCTCTCTGTGACGCGAAGCGCATGCCACTTGCCTACGCGATACTATCTCGACGCTGTACGCTTTTACTGATAAATTGACGCTGTGCTTGTTCTTATATACTGCTACATTTCTTCTGCTTCTATCTGACTTTCACCTGTGCTTTGTGCTTATATTTCGTGTACCTGTGAACTTCTTTCCGTGCCTTCTGTAAATTTAGTTAAGTGGTGTTTACGAGTAAATACTGAACTGAGTAAGTCGGACTATTTATTTACTCTCTCCTACACTCGTAACCATACTGGTGACCCCGCATTTGAATGATGGAAAAACACGAAGGTACGAGCGAAACAAATTTAAAGCAGACAACGCCCAATAGTGATGGGAAAGAGTCGACAAAAAATGTTGGTATTTTCAAAGTCGGCGCTCTGGCGGACTTAGCCGATCGTATCCACGAGCTGGCCTCACCATCGCTGTCCGTGGCATCTACGAGCCAGACTAACCCCGGTTCCGCGCTGGATGATCTTTCGAGGGAAGTTGCGGAACTTCGGAAGCAGTTCCAGAAGCTCACATCCCAGGGGAACGGCAGATCAAGCTCGCGATCTTCAAGATCACCACACCGCAGATCAGCCTCTTGGTCGAAGCGCTCGCAGTCGAACTACCGCAAGTATCCGCTTTGCTGGTACCACAGTAAGTTTGCAGAGAAGGCGAACAGATGCATTGCTCCCTGTGACTACAAAGCGGGAAATGCCAAGGGCGGTCGATAATGGCGACTGCTGACTGCCCAACAACTTCTACTGGTCGCCTGTTCATCACGGTCCGTGCTTCGAAGGTGCAGTTCCTCGTCGACACTGGAAGCGACATCTGCGTCTTCCCCCGGTCTCTCGTCCATGATCGTCGTGCTAAAACGGACTATAACTTGTGTGCTGCCAATGGAACGAATATTGCGACTTATGGTTATGTTCATTTTAATTTAGATTTTGGCTTACGTAGAGAATTCAGTTGGCGCTTTGTAGTAGCAGATGTTACTAAACCTATCATAGGCGTAGATTTTTTAAATTACTACTGCCTCATTGTAGATTGCCATAAAAAACGTTTACTAGATAGTATAACCTCTGTATCATCTTTAGCCAAAGTTGTTGATTGCAATAATATAGCTTCTGTCAAGATCTTGACTGGTCATTCTCGATATCATAAAATTCTTAACGAATTTCCCGAAGTCACTCGACCAGCTGGTACACAGCGCATTCACAACACACCACACAACACTGTCCACTATTTACGCACGACCCCAGGCCCCCCGGTCTCTTGCACCCCTCGCCGGTTGGCACCGGACAAACTAAAAATTGCTCAACAGGAGTTCCAGTCCATGCTCGCCAACGGTACAGCCCGGCCTTCGCAGAGTCCCTGGGCATCACCTCTGCACCTGGCGCCCAAAAAAGATAACGGTTGGCGTCCTTGCGGTGATTACCGTATGCTCAATGCCCGCACCGTGCCTGACATGTATCCGATCAAGCACATACATGATTTTGCGCATAATCTTGTCGGTTGCAAAATTTTCAGCACACTAGATTTGCTTAAAGCCTATAATCAGATACCTGTCAGTCCGGCCGACATTCCGAAGACCGCAATAACCACGCCTTTCGGTCTGTTTGAATTTCCTTTCATGACTTTCGGGCTTCGGAATGCCGGCCAAACCTTTCAGCGGTTTATGGATGAAATCACTAGAGAGCTAGATTTTACTTATTGCTATCTGGATGATATCTTGGTGTTTTCCAAGGATGAGCAACAGCATGAGCAGCACCTTCGCCGAATTTTTACCAAGCTGAAGGACTATGGTTTGCTGGTAAATACCGCCAAATGTGTTCTCGGTGAGCCAGAAGTGACATTTTTAGGTCACTTCTGGCTCACCGCTCTCGACCACTTGACTCTAAGGTGCGAGCGATAAAAGACTTCCCCATCCCGACAACCGTGCGCCAATTTAAGGCATTTTTAGGCATGCTAAATTTTTATAGGAGATTTCTTCCTCACGCTGCCGAAATTCAGGCTCCTTTACATGCCCTGCTAACAGGTTCCGTAAAAGGTTCACAGCCCATCAATTTGACAGGCGATACTTTAAAAGCGTTTCATGCATGCAAGGACAGCCTGGCCAATGCCGCTTTACTAGCACACCCCGACTGTACCGCCAAACTTGCCTTGGTGACTGACGCCAGCGATAAGGCAATTGGCGCAGTCCTACAACAGCTAAAAGACAATGCATGGCAGCCATTAGCCTTCTTTTCCAGAAAACTGAGCCCGTCCCAGGCCAAATATTCGCCTTACTACAGGGAGTTGCTGGCAATATATGAAGGCTTATAATATTTCCGGCATATGCTCGAGGCCCGGCATTTTGTTGTGTATACGGATCATAAGCCGATCAGTTTCGCATTCCACGAGCGGAAGAAAAACTGTTCGCCCAGACAATTCCGTCACCTCGATTTTATAGCCCAATTCACGACCGACATACGACACATATCGGGCAAGGATAATATTGTGGCCGATACTTTGTCGAGGATCGAGGAGTTGGGGGCGCCGGTTGACCTAGAGACGCTAGCCAAGGGCCAACCTTCAGACCAAGAGCTACAAAATCTTTTAGCCGAAGGATCTTCTCTGCGTTTGGAGAAACTCAATATCCCCGGAAGTCGTATACCAATATACTGCGATGTCAGTACACCGACTACTAGGCCTTTTGTCCCCAAGTTCCACCGGAAGCAGGTCTTTGAGAGCCTTCACTCTCTTAGCCACCCCGGAGCCACTGCTTCTGCAAAACTTATAGCAGAGCGTTTTGTATGGCCCGGGATCCGAAAGGACTGTAGAGAATGGGCGCGTTCATGCATTGCCTGCCAAAAGGCTAAAGTGAACCGCCATGTCACCGCACCCCTGGGCACTTTTTCTTTACCCCGCGTGCGTTTCAAACAGATCCACATAGATTTGATTGGTCCCCTACCTATGTCAGAAGGCTACCGGTACTGTCTCACGGTAGTAGATCGATTTACTCGATGGCCGGAAGCAGTACCGATAGATAACATTACCGCAGAAACCGTGGCTAAAACACTCCTGTGACATGGATTGCTCGATTTGGCTGTCCTACAGAAATAACGACTGATCGAGGTCGACAATTCGAGTCAGCTTTATTCGCAAGCCTGTCTAATACAGCCGGTTTTAAGCACAAACGGACTACCGCATACCACCCCGCCTGCAATGGCATGGTGGAACGCTTCCACCGACAGCTTAAAGCCACAATAGTCTGCCACGCTAACGACAGATGGACAGAGTCTTTGCCATGGGTCCTGTTAGGAATTAGGACCGCTTTCAAGGACGATCTCCAAAGCTCTTCTGCCGAACTCGTTTACGGAGAGCCCTTAAGGATACCAGGTGAGTTTTTTGAGCCTGTCAACGGCGGCACGACAGACCTATCAGAGTTCTCCGCACGACTCAAAGGAATCGCTGAAAAATTACGACCTACACCAGCTTCTCGCCATAGTAAGCCCAAGGTGTTCGTACACAAGGAATTAGCAACCAGTGATTACGTCTTCCTTCGCGATGACACATTACGTGGTTCCCTCCAACCAGCATATTCCGGCCCATATAAAGTTGTGTCTCGAGATGATAAAATATTTAAAATTCTCCTAAAAGGTAAAGAAGTCACAGTATCGATAGACCGCATTAAACCGGCCTTCATACTGACTGACCAAACTGATACTGAACCCGTTCCAGATATCCAGAAAGAATATACTACTCGTTCTGGACGCAGGGTGAAATTCAAAAATTTTAATCGCCCATGACGGTCTCTGGAGGGGGTGGTGTAGGCTACTTTGTGTGGTAAGCACTTACACATACATAACCTACACTAAAATACACATTTACAATTAAAATAAAATATCTATTTACAATTAAAATAAAACTTAAAATTAACTTACATTTCTACAATACATATTTACATGTAACTATATATAACTATGTACATCCCTTTTAATATATATGTAGTTCTAATTAGTTTATCCATATTCATGTAACACTGCGTAGTACTAGTTTGTCGATGTCGACAAACTTCCTATCGATCGATCATCGTCCCAGCACTAGACAAGACTGGTTTTAATACGCCAGCGCAGCCGGTCTGCGGCCGCGCACCGCGCAACCAGTCGAGATCTCTCTAAGACGCGAAGCGCATGCCACTTGCCTACGCGATACTATCTCGACGCTGTACGCTTTTACTGATAAATTGACGCTGTGCTTGTTCTTATATACTGCTACATTTCTTCTGCTTCTATCTGACTTTCACCTGTGCTTTGTGCTTATATTTCGTGTACCTGTGAACTTCTTTCCGTGCCTTCTGTAAATTTAGTTAAGTGGTGTTTACGAGTAAATACTGAACTGAGTAAGTCGGACTATTTATTTACTCTCTCCTACACTCGTAACCATACACGTATATAAGAGAAAAATATTAGCGGCCAGTATTTAAAAAAAGAACGAATTTGACCATGGAGGTCAGACATTGCGTTTAAAATTATTGGAATCCCAGATTCCGCATACACAAGTAGCAGCCTATGTAATCGGTAAGGATAAATATAATGAGGCCATTTGCGCGGTTATCAAATTGACATCATGTCCAGAAGATAGCCTTGGCCCCTAAGTTGCCCATTTAGAGTAACAATATTTTATTTAAAATACAAAAGCCTAATTTGTTCACGTTCATTCATATTTGGAAGTGACTTCTATATCAAGCAAACACTTCGTAATTTGTTCGCAATTCGTATACCTCACAAAACCCGCCCTGCATGGAAGTACGTCTCGCCACGTAGCTGTCTGGCTCCCTTAGATGCCTGCCCAGGTCTAGCTGCGTCTCGGCCTCCACGTCCGTACTGTCTTCATGAGCGCGTCGCCTCGTCTCGATTTCTGTGCAGTTCGCATACTTTTTCTGGGGATTAGAAGATGGGTTCAGTCAGCAATGAATTTATATTTAAAGAACAATGGGGATTCAACCCCCCTTTTATATAATATTTACATACAAGCACATACATTGCTTCTGGCCCCACACTAGGATACCCTGTGTGGTACCAGAAACAGCGACATCAAACATGTAAACATCCAGGACTCATGAGTTTTTTTTTGTCCTCAGCTGGGGTTCGAATCGTGGTCCTCTCGCGTAGTAGGCAAATGCACTGCCGCTGCGACACAGATGCCTTCAATGATGATATCTATAGGTTATAATTGTAACCACTTTGACCCATGTCATATAAGCGGATACTTCCTCTATGTTAGTTATATTTCTTCGATGTAGTTTTGGCTTATGTGGGTGCCAGAGTGGTCTGAGGTGGATTTGGATAGAAATATCAGTTCCGAAAGGGAGGCCTTTGCCCAGCAGTGGGACACAATAGAGGCTTCGTAAAAAAGATATATGTACCTAAAAGTTTCGTAAGCACTAAACATTATTAATTTGAATCCGGACCTGGTTGGACTCGTCCGACAAAAAATAGGTAAGACAATCCGGATTCACTCGAATAACATATTTTTTATTTATTTAGGTATAATGTTACAAAAAATACACATTTCATTCGTTTACTGCTTCGTGAAAGTCGAAGCTAGCATCTTCGGATATTATTGAACGGATATAGATAGATAGATGGAGAACACTTTATTGTACATGAAAAAGGAAATTACACAGATATTTCTTTACCTAAGAGTACAGACGGCGGCCTTATCACTAAAAGTGATCTCGTGATCGCATAATCGAATCAAATGGAAATAGCTGGTGGCGGAGGGCTTCCCCATAGTCACGTCTCTCAGCCATGAGGATACGACAAAGAAGAAGAAGAAGATCTCTACCAGACAACCTACATCCGACAATATACTTTCACCACTGACGTCATCTTCCTAGGTTGTTCAAACCGCTCATACTTAAAGAATGATCAAATTTCTCACATCGCAGATCTCGCTGAGGCGTCTCATCACGTCTCTTGTGCAAATCATGTACTCAGTGATGATGGACCGGAACCGCTGCGCCCATTTCTTGGCGCAGGCTTCGTTGTCCATGATACACACTTTCGCCTCCTGCAGGCACTTCGCGTTTATAGTCTTGTAGTTGTCGTCCCTCCTGTAGACGCCCTGATTGAGAAAAATGTTTATTTAGTCGAGCGCATGACATTCCTGTAGCTCAGGTGTAAGAACCATAGATGCCATGGACTTCACTACCAGTTTGGCTGACCACTGCGTTATGCTCATGAATGAGTGTTGTTCTTGTCTCGCCACAGCACTTATGTTTTCTCTACTTTTGTAAGACATTTAACTAATGCTTTGGCATTTAAAGTTATTAACGACAATAATGAAATCTTATTAGGTATACGTATAGGTGGTAACTGATGTATTTGGTTTAAGATGACTCGAGAAAATCGCTACAAAAGATAAAAGGAACAACATATCTATCCTTATATGTTTTTCCTATTATCTTTTCTAGCGAGGTACCGAACTGCACAGATTAAGATTGAGCAAAAACAGTTTATGCAATTTGAAAACCCTATTTAGAGGCTAAAAATTCCACGCATGCCGTGACTCGAACCCACGACCCTGGCTAACCGTGCCAGCGTTCTCCCAACTGAGCTAATGGGCAAGTAGGTACAGGCATCAGCGAAATTTCGAACCTCTTTACAATATTTTCTGTAATATTGTAAATAGGTTCGAAATTTCGCTTCCCGGCATGGGTGGAATTTTTAGCCTCTAAATAGGTTTTTAAAATTGTCCTTAGCACGGGTTAGTGCAACAAAAAGAATATTATTTGTTTATGCAAGTGCAGAACTAATTTCATAAGGTGCGTCCTTCAACTTATAATAGGTGAGATGCCAGGCGTTTCCATAATAAGCAAAGCCCGTGACGTGGGGAACAAGTTGTAATTAAAAAGCTTAACAGTTTTGACTAAATCAGACCGCCAGATTCACAGAACAAATTCACTGGTTCCATTGCGGCTTACATTTTACATTGTCCATTGACATTCAGCAAACAGAATGTCAATTCTTTACGTTGAAATAAATTGATTTGATTGATTGATTGCATGGGGTTTTATAGTATACTCTATCCGTGATATGATAACATAACTCAAGAACATAACTTTAATTAGAGTACATTAGTATGATGACTTTTACTTAAAATTCAATGGATGTAGTATTGAACTGTACTAAACTGTAGTGTTGTATTACGTTACTAATAACGCAGACTACTGCACTATTAGACACCCAATAACCTGCTTCTTGGCAATATTACCTCTCGGAAGTTACCCATGCTGCCCCAGCCAGCGATCCAGCCCTTGACGTTGGGCCGCTCCAGGGACCGGCTGATGTTATTATACAGGATAGGCTGCGTGGCGTACTGACAACCTTTCTCCTTCTGCCCGAACTTGAAGCACTTGTCCACCTTCACGATCGCGATATCGTTGGACGACCACTTGATGCTGTCTTGGAAGTCGAACTTGTAGTCTGAAAACAAGTGGCGGCGTTCAGTAGCGGCGACAGTAAATTAAAACTTGAAAAAGTGGTTGTGAATCAACTTCAATGATACAGAAGAAATTTTACAATAGATAGGTTAACCATTATAGAGTTCTATGGAAGTAAAGATTTAAGAAACTTTTTAGGCACCATCTTAAATTATACACAAGAGTGGGTACTGCAAATAAGTGAATCAGATTTTTCGGGCAGACCATTACGCGGGACATTTTCTGAAACCAAACTACTTTCAGCAATCGAGCAAAGGAACAGTTGGGAGTAGGGACAAGCGAGGTTTGCAGTATCTGAGTAGAGTTTTTTAAACTTTGATAGGTTGATGCTGTGTGGTGTCGGCCATGCTGTGTGGAGTCGGCCTAGAGAATAGCACCAACCCAATTCTTCCCTCGGGTGTCGTAAAAGGCGACTAAGGGACACAAACCGGGGGGTGGGCAGCAGCGCCCCATGCAGTACAATTCCACAGAAACTGCGATCCCCAACCCGCATGCCCAGCGCGGGGATTATGGGCATTACGCCCTATGATAGCACAACGTGGCGCTCTTTAGGGGAGGGCTATGTCCAGCAGTGGACTAGTATAGCCTGACGATGACGAGGTTTTTTAAAATATGTCGAATACTACTCCTAACTGGTTCTGTACTCTATTCGTGAAGATTCTTTAGTATTTTCTTGTACTTACTCTTAGGCACACACTTCCAGACGACCTTCCGCCGGTGCTTGCAAACGCACTCGTCCTTCTTATAGTCGGAGCTCTCGATGTATTTGGATGTTCCGGAGACCACGTAGAAGTGATCAGCGTCCTCCACGCAGGCCGCTGACGTCAGCACGTAGTATTGGTGGACTATCACGCCGCCGCACAGCCAGCCGCGATACTTGTGGATCTTGGCTGACTCCTTGGTCAGTTGGAGATAGACCTGAGGAGAAGCAAAGCTTAAGATGAATGGGCTTGTGATTACCGTTCGCTGCAGCAGCAGCAGCGGGTTGTCACGTGATTTACCTTCTTGTGCTAAGCGTCATAAGTTCAATTCATTTGCGAGTTTAAGGTGCTAGTACCAAGGTACATAAAAATAAGTTAAGGAATGAAAGAGTAAAGAATGTGTAGTTAAGTCAAGAATGAAATAATGTATACTGCAGAGCACGTAACAAAATATTAATACATTATTTCATTCTTGACATGTCAATAAATTTATTATTAAGCATTGTCAGTGCTTCATTTTCTCGTCAATAAAGTAGATAGTTCCTACCCCTTGGCCACTTTTTCATCTTGGTGGAATTATGGACTCTTGTGGAGTCATGGAGTCGTGGAGGTAGGAACAAATTATTCCGCCGTCAGACGATAGCGGATTGGCCGAGCCATCGCATCGGTCCGAGCGAACACGAAATAGAACAAGGGGTCGATTCTCGCCCATGCGAATTGAAAGCGTCGACGCAAACATTCGAAGGCTTATGACATTTGTCGCATAAAAATAAGATAACGTAACTCGACAGAGTCATTAGACATTTATTTTCTCATTCGAATTCAATCTAGCATGGCGTTCAGAATACAGATTTTGGCTGTCGCTCGACTTTTTACGTAGAATTCCAAGTCAGAAGCCTTTGAGTCGTATACGACTTATTTGCTAATGATGTGAGAATTGGCACTCTGGTTGTGTTCGGCAGACCACTTTCCAGACGAACGGATGTGGTATGGAGCACACCGAATCCGCTGTCCAGACCTTACCAAGTTCCAAATAGTATACCCTGGGGTTTGTAAAAGAAAAATAAAACAATAATTATTTGGTCTGTTTATCAGAGGCCTAATGGGCGGCTTGATAACTTCTGACAGTAAGGCGCCTTACAATCCTCCACCAACCCGGACTTGAGTATGGGGCCTTACCCATGCCTAACCTTCCTGCGATGCAGGAAGAGACCTGTGCTACCGCAGTGGGGACATACAAAGGTTGATATCGATTAGGTCTGGGTAACTTTTAAGACTGCAGCATGATTATTTTGACTAGACGCGTCTGACGGTAGCAAAATTAATATTAATTCAAAATTTCAATTTTCCTTTCAAAATGTTTGCAAGTTGTTTACATTTTAGGCGTATTACTTACAATATTTGAGGCAAAGCTGCATATAAACAATTATCTTCTATGCCTGAACTAGGTTCTAGACCTGTATCACAGGCAACAGTGCTCTTCAGATTCAATATAGTAGGTATGTAGCGTAGACATGTGTACGGTACAATACGAAAGTTAACAATTAGGGTATTCTTACTATAAAGATAATATTTAATGTAGGTAGTTACAATATACCGTGGGTGTATGTGAAAATAGCTTCCTACCATGTAGGGTCTTTTGCCAAGAGCGACTTTCCGCCCATAGAGGATCCTCCTGGTGTCCACGAAGGTCTGGTTCTCGTACTCCCAGCCCTCGTCCTCAATCTCCGTGACGTTCCCGTCCACCAACTTTGTGTGCTTTTTGTGGTGTTTGTGCGCTGCAGAGGCTGTGGCGGAGAGTGGCGACGTTGGCGCGGCCACCTTCGCCGCGGTGCCGTTCTTGTGATCGGCGGCCGATGATCCTGAGTAACAATAATGCATGTATGACTTTTTATATTCCTGACATTGTATAATAATCTTGTAAATAATGCAGCCTTTTTAATTGTTAATTACAATATTTGTATACCATATTATGGTGCTGTATCTTAAATGTATCTTATAAAATCTACATGTACCGTGTTTGCTGACAAATAAAGACATGAAACTTGAATAATAGGTAATTAATTGCATTGTTTGTCTGTTTATGTTAATGTCGATTTTGTTCTTTTTCGTGGTGTTATTTTTATTTAACCTGTTGTATTAGGTGGAAAACCTGTAAGGGCGGAGTTTATAATGAAATTAATAATAAAAAAAAAACTTTCCAGAAACTTACAGTGTCAGTAAAACGTGAATTAAAACTAGTCTAGGCATTAACTGATTTAGTATTTGTCTGTGTTTACCTGTGTTCGATTCAAACGTTGTCAACAATAAAAAAAAAGATACGACCTAGGAAAAATGTCACACTAATATTGTAAGTGCGAATGTTTGTGAGTGTGTATGTTTGTTACTTCTTCACTTCTAAACGGCTACAATCATTTTGATAAACGTTGGTATGGAATTGGCTGACACCCTGGATTTACACCTAGGCTATGTTTTAATGCGGGAAAATAAATTTTACTGTAATATACAATTTATGATTTATTTATCACATCCAACACACTAATATTATAAATGCGAAAGTTTGTGATGGTGTATACTTTGTCAAAAAAGTGTAGAATCTAAAGAGTAAGGTTTCGCTCAGACTTTTTGTCTGTGTTACATTATTTCTTGCACTTTTTTAAGTGCAAGAAATAATGCAGTTAGTTCACATTTGGACCTCAGCCGCCGCGGTTCTAGCAAATTCGCTAAAATCGTTGTTAACCGCTTAATTGACGCTTTTTGGTATTTAACCACCCCTGTGAAGTGTGTCGCGCCCTCCGCGAGTGCTATTGAGAAGGATTTGATTGTGAAACATCTTCAATCACTGTTTGTGTGGGCGGTGGGCCCGCCGCGGCAGCTGCCGCCTTAGCTGGAGAGATCACGTCCTCTGGATGCCGCTTTGCGAGGTATGTGCTGCGTGTTCCTTTTCTCAATCAAATCCTTCACTTAAAATCATTATATAAATAATAAGTAGAGTCATTACATTAAAAGGATGTATTGTGCTTAATCAAAGGTAGTAAATGGTCTTAATTTTCGATAATACCAATAATAAAGTTTCTCTTCCGGTTTCTTGAACTTTTAGACAAACTGTATGTTTGATACTTCACGTCTAAACGGCTGGAACGATTTTAATAAAATTTGCTATGGAGTTAGCTGACATCCTGGATTAACAAATGGTTTACGTTTTACTGCGGGAAAATATATTTTATTGTTAATATAAGATAAGAATATTCTTTATTGTACACTGGAAAAAAAACAAATACAATACAATTGCAAATATAGGTAGGTACATAGTACAATTGGCGGCCTTATTGCTAAAGGCAATTTCTTCCAGACAACCTTACGATGGATAGTTGCTGAAGGAAATTAGAAAGACGGGTAGCCAGTGCAAATTTAAATATTGATCCATACTTATACTCATATACATTTTATTTTCCTTAATAAACCGTGGGTAACACCGCGGGACACAGCTAGTGTTATTTATTTATTACGCTATTTCTCCATGCATAAGAACAACGAAGCTACGTCAATTTCGATAAGAAATTGGCATAGCGAATGTTTCAGATTTTTATGATTCTCGCCGGTATGGCAGCGAAAATAATATTTTGAATCGTCGCCTTTTGAATTAGGGTATGAAATTGTTTGTCTAAATTTTCAACATGCAGGTGCTACTTGTTTCTTTCAGTTTAATACTAGGTGGCGCTAAATTAGATATTGAAAATATTTAGAAGGCGCAATCGAAGTTTTTTTCTAGCCACATAAATACTGAAGCCTAAAGTTTTCAGGCAACTCATAATATCCCATAACGCCTGGTAGGCAGAGACTAATTGATTTTTACAAATGTTTCCATCGTGCGATGTGAAGCATTAATTCAAAGTTAAAGTAATGAAACATTATGTAGGCGTTCATTAGAATAGGAATAACTGAATAAGAAAAGAACCACGTCACATAAGAAATGGTCACAAATAGTTTTGAAATATGTCGTCTTTTCTTTTACCACAATATTTCCACAGCGACTTGTTTTGCGACTACGTTTTGTACAACACAACAGATTAAAGGTCTGACACTAACGTTAGTTCAGGTTGTTTCTAGGTCAATACATAATTATATGTGCTACTGTGTGGTGTCGGCCTAGAGAATAGCACTAACCCAATTCTTCCCGCGGGTGTCGTAAAGGCCGACTAAGGGACACAAACCGGGGGTAGGCGGCAGCGCCTCCTGCAGTACAATTCCACCGAACTGCGATCCCAACTCGCATGCCCAGCGTGGGGATTATGGGAACTACCCCCTATGATAGCACAACGTGGCGCTCTTTAGGGGAGGGCTATGTCTAGCAGTGGACTAGTATAGCCTGACGACGACTGGGCTTAATAACCACGCGTGCCCACCGTAGAATGGCTATTTTAAACCCTGGAGTGTATGAACACCTCAAATACTCAGGTTTCGTCAAGATGTTTTCCTTCAGGGCGAAAAAAAATTTACTGATGCCTAATAATGGGCATTAGCCCTCCAATGATGGCACAACCTTGCGCTATGGCGCACATTAGGGGAGGGCTATGTCCAGCAGTGGACTACGTAATATAGCCTGAAGAAGAAAAAAGAATAATGGCATGATAAGATAATATCTTACCTAAAATACAAATTGTGGAGACAAATATAACACTAGAAAAGGCCGACATTTTCGATCTCATCGCGATCTGCAAAAGAAAGGTGAATTATTTTGGCCGAACCCAATCGTTTTGGAATAATTCAATTTCAGGGCCAATTAGATTCAAAGACGCGGTTGAATTATTCCAATCAATTCAAATGTCCTTCTCAAAATGGAACTCGTTAACTTTTATGGAAAATGAGTGAAATCGTCTTGGTTGTAAAGTCATAGTAATATCCTGTTGGAAATAAATACCTAACCAATTTCTTTTCTTTCTTAGTTGACGTACATATACCATTACAACATCGTATGTCCCCACTGCTGGAGCACGGGTCTCTTCTTGCATCGCAGGAAGTTTAGGCTTTACCCCACCACGGGGGCCAAGTCCGGGTAGGTGGAGGATTGTAAGACAGTGGCGGGCCTTACTGTCAGAAGTTATCAAGCCGCCCATAAGGCCTCTGATATGGCTTGACGACTGTCACTAGCCGGCACCAACGGATTAGCGTGCCTTGCGAAGCACGGAAGCGTTCGGAAAAATGTTCATTCATCTGCATCAGCACATGGCCGCGCCTGTTGTTGCTTAACCTTAGTGATTGATTCCAATCACTCAGGTCCGCTAGGCCATGAGCTCTTCATGCATTAGTACGTTGAAAACAAAACTTTAAAAACCTATTTAGAGGCTAAAAATTTCACCCATGCCGGGATTCGAACCCGCAACCTCTGGCTATCCGTGCCAGCGCTCTACCAATTGAGCTCAATTTTTAAGGTTTTTAAATTTGTTCCTTAGCACGGGTTAGTGCATTAAAAATAAAAATAGTATAAAAAAAACTTTGCATCCGTCTCCCTTAATTGTTACTCAAGATAGGGTGCCTGGAAGAAATTTTTATTAGCAACAATGCCGCCAGATTGTACGTTCTCTTTTGTAACGGCTGTTTGTATGTTTTTTTTCTGCTGTACAATAAAGAATATTTTCATCTTACAATAAAGAAACTTTCAAAAAATGGCGGGTTGACATAATTTACACACATAAGCTGTCAAACCGCCATTTTTATTCCGCAGATAAAAGTTATCCGACTATTGAAAAATCAGCCCTTAGATAGCTATCGAGCCAACAAATCGTAGTAGGGCTATGAGTCTCAAAAGAAAAAAATGGATGACTGACTGTCAAGACCCTTACGAGAAAAGCCAACTTCTAAGATGACGTAAAAAACTCACGGCCGTTTGTACCGCAAAAAACGTAGGTATATTTCTATGGTATCGATCCTTTATATGTCCCCACTGGGGCACGGGTCTCCTCCTGCAACGCAGGAAGGTTAGGCCATCCTCCACCACGGAGGCCATGTCCGGGTTCGGGTTCGATTGTAAGACAACGGTGGGGTTTAATATCAGAAGTTACCGACGGTAAGGCGTCTGATATGACTTTACGACTGTCATTACATGACAACCGGCAACAATGGCTTTACGGCTGTTGCTAAGCCCAAGTGATTGATTCCAATCGCTCGGTTCCACTAGGTCAGGAGCGCTACGAGTATAATGTAATACTAGCTGTGCCCCGCAGTGTTACCCGCGGCTTATCGATTTTTTATTGGGTATAAGAAATTTTCCCGCAGTACAATGTAGCCTATGTGTTAATTCAGGATGTAAGCTAACTCCAAACAAAATTTTATAAAAAACGCTCCAGTAGTTTAGACGTGAAGAAGTAAGTTAAGATAAGAATATTCTTTATTGTAGACAAGAGCTCATATTATAAAACAAGTAAAGATACTTGAAGTATAATTGTCGGCGTTATTGCTTAAAGAAATTTCTTTCAGACAACCTTAGTGGCAAACATACACACTCACAAACTTTCGCCTTTATAATGTTAGTGTGATGTGATGATGTGATTTATTAGTATTTACAAATTTGTATGGAGACCTCTGTGGGCGAGTCTGACTCGCTCGCACTAATCCGGCTGCCTGAGTGATCCTAAATGATCACGAAGGTTAAGCAACATGGCGTGCCTTCAGCACATCGATGGGTGACCGTCTATGACTAACGCTCTTTTTACGAGCGGTTCCGCGCTTCGCAAGGCACGTTAAGCAATTGGCGCCGGCTGCTGTCGATAGATGGCAGTCGTTAAGCCAAGTCAGAGGCCTTGAGGGTAGCTTGTAAACTTCTGACAGTAAGACAAGTCTTGCAAGCCTAACGGAGCTGAAACGTCGGGAAATAGGGTAATTTGGTTTTACCTAATAAATAAATGGTATTTGACCCGTTAAATATATAACTAGGTAGGTATTGCCGTCCACATCAACACTGAAACACGAATACATCGGAAACAATTTTCTTCTTTATTTTCCGTTTTAAGTTAAACATAACCCTCATCACAATATCACTTTATCTTATCTTATGTCTTCTTCGACGCCCGGAGCACAAAACCGCTGTTAGCATTAACCCTGTCCGGTACCTGAAAAGTAAAAGAAAAATATACCATCGCAAAATACAGCCACACAATCTTTAAGCCCGTTCAAAACATAAAGGACACCATTAGTTCTACTTTCGACACATCGCGTCCATACTCGAACATACTCTAACCGCGTCTCAAGTACCTACCTAATCCCGCGTTTCACGGCACCCCGCGTGTCACGCCACCCCGAGTGTCACACCACCCCACGTGTCACACAACCTTGCTTGTCCACTCCGCGTGTCACGCCACCCCGCGTGTCACGCCACCCCGCGTGTCACGCCACCCCGCGTGTCACGCCACCCCGAGTGTCACACCACCCCGCGTATGCACCCCGCGAGGCATACCACCCCGCGTGTCACGCCAACCCGCGCGTCACGCCGACCCGCGCGTCACGCCACCCCGAGTGTCACACCACCCCGCGTATGCACCCCGCGAGGCACGCCACCCCGCGTGTCACGCCACCCCGCGTGTCTCGCCACCCCGCGTGTCAGGCCACCCCGCGTGTCAGGCCACCCCGCGTGTCAGGCCACCCCACGTGTCAGGCCACCCCGCGTGGCAGGCTACCCCGCGTG
Organism: Yponomeuta sedellus; assembly: GCA_934045075.1. Lineage (NCBI taxonomy): Eukaryota > Metazoa > Arthropoda > Insecta > Lepidoptera > Yponomeutidae > Yponomeuta > Yponomeuta sedellus. The sequence continues at coordinate 10,498,063 of OW203743.1, forward strand.
TCAGGCCACCCCGCGTGTCAGGGCACCCCGCATGTCACGCCACCCCGCGTGTCACCCTATGTATTTTGATTGATATTTCTAGCAACCCAACAAATGATAGTTGTTTTCATGTTTTTTAGCTGTGGCAACATTGTGACTTTTTCCCTTCTCTCAGTGTCACCGTTGAGGTATAATGACGTTCTAATCTATCTATCTATAATATAAATATGAATCGCTGAATGTGTTGGTAAGCGCAAATCTCGAGTGCAGCTGAACCAATTTCGCTAATTCTATTAGAATATTCCTTGAAGAACGAGCATGGTTCTTACGGACGGAAAAAAAATAAAGAATCGACTTTAAAAACCTATTTAGAGGCTAAAAATTTCACCCATGCCGGGATTCGAACCCGCAACCTCTGGCACGGATAGCCAGAGGTTGCGGGTTCGAATCCCGGCATGGGTGAAAAAATTTTAGCCTCTAAATAGGTTTTTAAATTTGTTCCTTAGCACGGGTTAGTGCATTAAAAATAAAAATAGTGTAAAGAATCGACTGTTAAGCGGCACGAAGTTCGCTTGGTCAGCTAGTTTGCGTATCCGTGCTCGAAACCCTCCGCAGTCAGTCCAGACCTCTATAGATATTACCATTAATGTCTATTTTTTTTATTTGAAGACCTAATTAGTTCCCAAAAGAATTTTCACCTGAACCACGGGAACTACTGGCTTAGCAGGTGGTTGCGCCGGAGTTGGAGCGGTGGGTGAGACCGAAACAGCAGCGGAGACGGACACTGTGGGTGCTTCTGAGGGTACGGTCTCCGTTACAATCTCGTTCTTGGCTGGGCTGTAGACGAAAGGACAGACATTAAGTATTGATTTATTTATTGTATTAAAAAATAGAGGCAGATTTTTCAGGCTTAGGTGGCTTAGTGGAATCGAGTAAATCAATCACTAGGGTTAAGCAAAAACAGGCGCAGTCAGGTACAGAACGAGTGATCATCCCGTGACTACCGCTTTTTTTTAGATGGAGTAGGCTTGTCCAGCTCAGGTAATATCCCGACAGGTTAGTCAGCTAGCCCACAGGAAAGACAAGTATACTGTATAAGTGCGGAGCCAACCAATATGCGGGTTTCCTCACGATGTTTTCCTTCACAGCAGGATATTACTAGACAAATTGCAGATGTACATGAACATAATGGAAAACCGCGTGACGAAACCGAGTGCCTAATATGTTCACCACAGCGGATGGTGACTTCACCATTGTATGTCTTGACTAGTATACCCAGAGAGAAATTCGTGGCCTGAATGAAGAAATGAAGAATGTCTGTACTATTTTTAGGAACCGCGAATCTTACCCATCCGGATGGTTCTTCCACGACAGTACGGTCTCCTCATGCGTAACTCCAGATCTGAATTGGCGTCTGCATTTAGGTCTGTAACAGTAATACCATATCGTAAAAATCCAGTCAATTTCATTCACGGTATTTTTCGAGGATCTTAAGATAAGATAAGAATATTCTTTATTGTACACCAGAGCACATATTATAATACATGTAAAGATACAAAGTACAATTGGCGGCCTTATTGCTAAAAGCAATTTCTTCCAGACAATCTTATTCATTCTGTAGACCTTAAGAAGGCATGATAAGTGTGTATTTGTGCTAAAAAGGCTGCTATGACATAAAGGATTATTTAGATGACAATGATGTCTGGAATTAATGCCAGTACAATGCATGAGTTCTATGTTTTAAAATAATTATGTAAACTCTGTTAATTATGAACATTGACAAGACTAAGTTTGGAGGTTTTTTGGCTATTTTTTCCAAAATGATCTAGATTTCGAAAAGGACGCCTAGTTTGAATTGTAACGTTCATTAAGCCGCAGTTTCTGCGCTATTTTGAATAAAACATTTTCATTTCATCATTTCATGTAGATTTGAAGCGGATATGAAATCGGAGTATTCGTGTAAATTGTCATTTCACTATAAAAGAACATTTTTGTACACTACTAAATAGTTAAAAAGACAACAGTTACAAAAGAAGAGTGCATCTACATAATGTAGGTCCTTGCGCGAACTAAAGTGCGAAAATAACACCACTCTGTGCTCCAGCTTCAATCTTTTTGGGTACTGCGCCGCTGCCAACAATCACCTTTCAAACAGAGACAGGCCTTTCAATGATTAGTCATGTCCCAGCATGATGTCTGATGACGCCACAGGTTACGGGTAAAAGTCTTTGACCTAAGAAATAAATCAAGACAATAATGTAGTTAAGACGCTTTCCTACTCGGCGTCCTTGTAAATGGCGCAGGAGATGAATTGCCGGTTCTTGTAGATGCTGGTGTAAAGGAAGGGACCGTAGCATTTGTTGGAACGTTCCTTGACGAGGCAGGCCGAGATGATTCCGATGACGATCGCGTTTACGCCTTCACCGTAGATCAGTGGGCCGCCGTGGTCGTTCTGGAACAATTGGCTGTACTTAAAAAATATTATGAGGATGATGGACAACGTGGGGAAGTCGGCAGAGAGCTTTTGGATGCATTTGGCTACATACCGTAAAATATCTAAATTGGGATAAGACTTAGGCCGTCTCTCACCCCCCCACCCCCTCTCCCCCGCTCATCCTGGCTAAAAAGTTGATTGTACGAAGTTGAAAAAATTCAGGGCAGTTGGAAATATAATGAACTTTAACTTACAAGGCAAACTATCACGGCTAAATAGCCTTCACAATTTAATAAGCGACCAACTTATAAACGGATAATTTCATCGAAAATTACTTTGATAATGTTGTTAGTTATGTTTTAGTTATTATATTACTTGAACAACGTAGCAATAAGGTTTGCATTTTCCCCACTTAGCACATGAGTACAATTGTGTACCTCGCAGAATCCACCATCGGCCATGGCGTTCGGGGCGTATCTCCGAATGCCAGTCACCGTCTCGTTCCTGGTATCGTTGTGCAGGGCTGAATGCACGTACATGTGCTTGGGCACTTTCTCAGTCTTCATTACACGACGCCCACCATCGTCCTCGTCTGAGTAGTTGATGTCCGTGCAGTCTACGTACTTCTCCTGGGGTGGGAAGAAAAACACCGTGTCAACCTAGGGGCCTAATTTATGAACTGCAATTCAAGGGTTACTACATAGTATGACAATTCGAAATACATTAATTACAAAGTCAGCGGTGGTTGAGGAGCGATAGAAAGCCAGCTCCTCTAAGAAAAATGACTATGTATTTTAAAGTTATGTACATTTGTAAAATTATAGTAGCAGTACCACTCGCTAACTTTACTGTTATGGAAAATATCGTGAGAAAAGTATACCTCAGCGCTTACAGCGCTACGGACAGTGGCCTATGACATAAAGTGCGGAAATCTCAGGTCTAACTAAAGCATTATAAAGTCGATGAACTCACAGATTACGGACTAGAAAATCATAAATAACATAACATAATATTTACATACAGGCACATACATTGCTTCTGGCTCCACACTAGGATACCCTGTGTCTTGGGAATCAAAAACAACGACATCGCAAACATATAAACATCCAAGACCTGGGGTTATTTTTTGTCTCAACCGGGGTTCGAACCCGGGATCTCTTTCAAGGTAGGCAGATGCGCTACCGCTGTGCCACAGAGGTCATCAAATATGGACAGAAACAGTGTTTTCCAATCAGGGTGTCGATATCTACACTACATCTTCTTTAATCCTCCATAGTCTGGGGCTGACACACGGGCTTTCCAATTATCATTGTTCATGGCTAGAGATGGTAGCTCTAGCTAAGTTACTCCTTTCACTTATCGTCTCAGAGAGAACGGATCTCTTCCACGTCTGGGGCAGTCTTCCGGGTCGTCGTGAGCCTCCGGATAGTTTTCAGCCCAGAGCCACCTTCCGATATTGATATAGTGCTGATAAATTATTAATGAACTCCTGTTACGTTCTAATGTATTGGATGATAACACCCACTCCACCCGCTCCACACACCCGCTTTTATCAACTAAGCCTTACGTTGCAAGTCTCACTGAGCTTTTCGATTTTCCTGGGATCAGATCACGACATCGATCACTTTATGAATGATACTATGGAACTACGTACCCTATTGCCACCTTCTTAGTCAAAGTAAACTAAGCCTTATTACAACGACTTACGTTGCAAATCTCGCTCATGGTCTGACCAATGTCCTTAGAGCAGATCATGTAGTTGTCGATGATATTGTGGTAACGGGCGCCCCAACGTCTCTTGCAGCGGTTTTTTGGGATGACCTCGACCATCGCCTGCTGGAGTGTTCCCTGGTTTTGATTTGGCCCAGTTCTCCTGTTCACCCACTGGAAGCAAAGAAATGAGATCAGGAACAAATACTTGGAATAAAACCTTATGTGTGATTCATGACAAATGACGTGGAAACCCGCATACCCCACCAAACCCCTAATTATTTACATATGAATATCTAATGTAATTGAAATAATTATGTACAAATGACGACAAAAGCGTTAGCTGTAACAATTTATACGGTGTTATTGTATCTTCAATATACAGCAAAGCAATATACTTATGACTGAACCATACTTACATCGTTATACTTGAACGTGGTACCCCAACCAGCAATGAAACCAATGGTGCCAGGGTTCTCCAGCGTCTGACTCTGGTTATTGTAGCAGATGGGTTTGGGGGCAAAGTCGCAGCCCCGGATGCGCCTCGTGAAGTCAAAACCGTCTTCGATCTTGACGATGGCGATGTCGTTGTTCATCCAACGGATGTTATCGTTTTCGTGTCCGTCGAATACGTAATCTAATGAATCGTATACGGTATTTTAGTCTACAATTTCGCTGGTTGAATGATCTCCACATACCAGTGGTTTAGCGGAGCTGTAGAACACCGGCTTCTCAACCGGGAGGCTGTGAGTTCGAATCCTGGCATGTACCCATGACTTTGTTTTTTAAGTTATTTAAGTATATTTGTGAAATTATAGTTGCAATATACCAGCTGTTGTTAACTGTGAAGGATTCATCGTGAGAAACTTTGTCGTCAGGACTTGCTACGTACAATGGCCCAACTATGAGCTAAATACGGATATCTTAGGTGTAACTAACTAAACAAATAACTATGGTGTCCACATTTGTTTCCCATTTTCACTCGAAACTTGTACCTATTTGTAAACTTACTTTTGGGTATGCACTTCCAGACAGCTTTTTTGGCACCATTCTTAATACAAGGAGTGTTGTATCTATCTGCATCATCAGCATACCTGTTGATAGGATGAAATAATTTGTTGTCTAGTGAATATTTTTAACACTGATACTGTTTGGTCCTACTTGGGGGGATCTAATTGTCCACTGAAGTTCGCAAAGATGCGCAAATATGACTGAAAACTTAGCTACTGGTTGAGACAAAGATCAATAAATTGGTTTACATTTTTTCACTATTGGACGCAGGCCTCTAAGGCACCCAACTATTTTGTATCCGCAACCATCCTCAACAGCTTCTAACAGTGTAAATCGTAGATACCGCGAAATGGTTGACTTCTTACGACGCGCACAAGCTGCCTACCGTAGCTGAGCGATGTTCAGAGTCTCTTTGATGGATAATACGAGTATCAGAAATGAGTCAAATTGCTAAAGAACTAAGATTATTGAGATGATCTACAATATAAGCAGAATTGTCTGGTCTGGTCACATTTACCGGACACCCGATAACCAATGGAGTAGAAAGCTTCTAGAATGGAGACCACTTACTGGCCAACGCAGACACAGGTGATTTAACAGAATGCAATTCATTTGTAGTAGATTGGACAAGCGGCGCGTCGAGCAACTTTCATCAGATTTTATCTGTAAAAACCTATTTAGAGGCTAAAAACTCCACCCATGCCGGGATTCGAACCCGCGACCTCTGGCTATCCGAGCCAGCGCTCCTTCCAACTGAGCTAATGAGCGACTCACCGGCATCAGTGGAATTTCAAACCTCTTTACACTATTCTCTGGCACAGGCAGCGAAATCTGGCTTAAGTAAATTGCATCACTTACAGCCCCGACTACCTACTTTGCAGCTAGGTTTTTACATCGGAATGATATCACTGTACCCACATAATTTTATCTGTGTCTGAACATAGCCTAAAGCCTGATTTTCATTTGCTTTATTTTCATGCTTTGCATACTTTACATTACAATTCCACCAAACTGCGATCCCAACCCGAATGCCCAGCGTGGGGATTATGGGCACTACCCCCAAATGATCGCACAACCTTGCGCTATGGCGCTTATTAGGGGAGGGCTATGTCCAACAGTGGACTAATATAGCCTGAAGAAGAATAAGATGCTTTACATAATAATAAATAAAAGTAGAATATAATAGAGACGCCAACAGCGCACTCCTGTAAGTAGTGGCAATTTTTCGTGGTTTCTGCGGTGGGTCGCACGTGGTATTAAAACCCATTCTCTCCCTCTGTGAGAAAATGTCTTTATTTTGTTGCTACGGGATTCGAGGATTCGAGTACACTTTTTGCGTCTCTATTCTAATTTAGCTCTATGTAAAGCATAAAAAAAGATAAATGTAAATCAGCCTTAAAGGTAGAATTATTATTATATTCATACTTGTAGGTTCCGGAGACGATGTAGAAGTGCTGCGCATCCTCAATACAGGCGGCGGAGGTGAGGATGTACTCCTCGTGGATAATCACGCCCCCGCATAGCCAGGTCTTGTAGGAAGTTATCTTGACATTGTTGCGTGGTAGGCGGAGGTAAACCTATAAAATTCAGTTTTTAGATAATTTAGCTGGATCTCAGGGAAAGCATCCTACGTAACCCATTTTTTTATAACCCTTCCTCTCTCGGTGTCCGACAGCAGTTAATGCCAAAACCAAAAGGATATTTTTTTATTAAATATATTGATTGGTTTGGTTTGGCGTTGGTTTGGATATGTGGAAAGGATGAAAGAAGAAATATTGACGAAACAAATATACGTTGCGAATGTGAGTGGAAGGGCTGGTAAGAGACGTCCGAGGCGGACATTCATAGATCAAATAGGGGATTATTAGCAAAGGGGACAATAAAAAGTATCCGGAAGCGGCGTGCGTGCATGCAACGCTGATAAAGCGAAGGTGATCTGTCAGGACCGTAGCAAGTGGCAGCCCTGGTCTCTGCTTACCCCTCTGGGATACAGGCGTGAGGTAATCTAGGTATGTATGTAAAAATATTTATGGCATACAGAAAGTTAAAAAATATAGTATGACAAGTATTTGTACTCTTGCACACAGATTCAGGCATCCCGAGTAACAACGTATTTCACTCGTAACGTGTTTCATTACATCAAAATGAATAAACCACCAAAATATAAATCATTAAAATTGCGGATTGGCGATTTCAAGCACTAAAATGTGTATAGTTTATGAAACATTGTTTTCTTTTACTATTCGTGAGTAATATTGCTACGATAAATTCACAAATCTACGTTAGGTACTTACCTAAAAAGGTTTTGGTCGTAAATACTGTTTCCGTTGTAAGGTCAGCGTTCTAGCATATTAAGCCTAAATCAATCCCTGCGGAGGGTTAATCGAGGCTTATAAAGTCCCAAAGATACGGGCATGGTCTAGTTAAACCATAACACCTGTTTTTTTTATATCCTTCCCATTCTATTTATAACCTACCTTAATTTGTATTGTCTTTTTGGGGTACGTTCACTCGGATCACAGAAACGGATTAAACCAACATGAAACCAACCAAAATATTTCCACTCCACTTGGATCATGTGATCCGTGCTTTTTGTGACATGTGATTTTTTTTCCATTCGGATCACACCATTAATCATCGTAGGAAATCTATATTTTTTAATAAATAAAATACAATACATTATCTTAGAATAACTATTGTTATGTTAATTTAAATCAGCCTCTATGAACACAATTATTTATTAAAAAATATCTACTACCTTCCTACGAAGATTAACGGTGTGATCTAAATGGAAAAAATCTTATCAAAAATGTAGTCCATTCGGATCACATGATCCGAGTGGAATATTTTGGTTGGTTTGATGTGATCCGTTGCGACTGTGATCCGTTTCTGTGGTTCGAGTGGACGTACCCTCTTTTTGGAAGTAAATAATTTACTTACTTATAAAGGATCATATAATAATCGATTCTACGTACTAAAGCCTTACCATGTACGGTCGGCCCTCTTGCACATCAATGCCCTGCAATATTCTCCGACTGTCATTCAAGATTTTCTCGACATTTTTCGGCAGCTCCGTGGCCACTTCCATAGACGCTACATCTTGTACTGTTATTGTACGGGACCATTATTTCAGGCCGAAGGAAATCAGTAATTAGAAATTAGCTGTGCATACTGGTTCATAGGTGCGGTAGTCACGGGATGAGTGTCACCTATCCCGTCACTACCGCAAGTGGCATTTTTTCCGAGCGCTTCCGTGTCTCGCAAGGCACGTTAAGCCGTTGGTGCCGGCTGTCATGTAATGGCAATCGTTAAGTCATGTCAGAGACCTTATGGGCGGCTCGATAACTTCTGACAGTAAGGCCGCCACTGTCTGTCTTACATTCATCCACCAACCCGGACTTGGCCCCCGTGCTGGAGTAGGTATGGCCTAATCTTTCTGCTATGAAGGAAGATACCCTGCCCAGCAGCGGGGATATACCAAGGGTTGATTGATATCATAGCATCACTGGTTCAAAATCTTAAAATTATCAACGAGATATTTTCATAAGATAGGAGATACTTCAAGGGGAGGCCTTTGCCCAGCAGTGGGACACAGCCATTGCTAATTAAAAAAAGGAGATTCTTCCAGATGAACATGGAACAGTACCGATATGAAAAGATCCACGAGAACAACTTATGAGAGTAGTGGTTACTGGTTTGAAAACATAAAAAAAAGATCAAATCATTGAAAATATTTATTGCTTTAGAAGCCATTATCTGGTGAAAAGATGTGTGTCTAGTTGTAAAAATCATAATAAGATATCATCGGGACACAACAAACGAAATGGAAAAACGATATCATCAAAAGCCAATAATAGACTGGAATGCAAAAGTTTTTAAGAAAACCGATTTCAAGATGGTGAAAATGATGATAAATTTGAGGTGTTGTCGATAGGTGCTAGATAGTGCAAAATGAGTGCAAAAGGACCCCTTAATTCAAGCCAAGTTGTGTTTACAGAAAACTCAATCAACAAAATAGTAAAATTTATTCGTCACTCACCTAAGCAATAAAAAACTAAGCTAAACAATATTCCAAAAAAATTCTTCATGGTGTAATCAGCTAAGACGTTGGAAAGATATGTTATAGCTCTGCTTCGATATATTCAAAGAATTAATTGGCAATTTCACGCATTCTTGAGATCAATAATAACGTGACTTCGGATTTCCGCATTAAAACTAAGGATGAAATAGCAATTGTATGTAAACTTAATTACAAGTATGTACAGTCGACGTCAGTTCACATTTTTGTTGTTAAGTCGTTCAATCGCTACTCAGAGTCCATCATCATCAACAGAGCTTTGTAGTACATAAGTACGTATCAATCGTAACATGATACCGACTGCACAATGCATATTACATTGGTCTACTTCTATACCTATGTTCAAGGGTACTTATGAAATGAAATGTTTTATTCAAAGTAGCGTAGAAACAACGGCTTAATGAACGTCACAATTCAAACTAGGTGTCCATTTCAAAATCTAGATTATTTTGGAGAAAAATTGGATAAGAAATTTCCAAACTTAGTCTTTTCAAAGTCCTTAATTAACATAGTTTACATAATTATTATAAAACATAGAACTCATGTATTGTACTGGCTTTAATTGCAGTCATCATTGTCATCTAAATAATCCTTTGTGTTTTAGTAGCCCTTTTGGCACAAAGTGTACTTAAGACGTTTTTTTAACCGTCTTTCAGGCAAGAATTAATGTTGAACCCAATACAAAACAACCTTGTATTAGCTGATAACGAGGTCTACTGTATGACTGAAACCATTTTTTTTCACAGTCCACTGTTCCTGAAGCGGAGGCACATAAAATCAGACCATATGAGCTAATACAGGATGTCTTATTGAATATAATAATGGTGTAAAAGTATTGTCTATGGCTCAAAGCTGACACTTCTTTACAATAATAATGAAATCCACTCAAGACAGTCACTTGTCCGTCCCAAATCAGAAATGTGATATCCTTACCTGGTCACCATATCACAGAATATCCCAGATCCTGTGACATGGTAATCAATGGACATATTAAACCTGGAAAGACTTCGGGACTGAGGCCATTTGTAGATTGTGCAGCGGCTCTAAATGGAATCGGACCTACGACCACAGTCATCAGAATCACTTGATGCCGCTAGACCTAGGTTGCCTACTTGTTCTTTCTAAAAAATCTAATCAGTGCCTCTTCCTCTGCATTATTAAGGGTTTGTACCTGTACGAAACAGTGCAACATGAACGTGCTAACTTTAACCTAATTCTAATCTAATTTAATTTAATTTTAATTTTAATAACTTTAATAATAGCAATTTTAATTTAAATGACATTTATAATAGCATATTATCTTTGATTGAATGTGAATGGGTCTAAAAAAAAAGTATATATATATATATAAAAAAGAGGAGAAAAGAACAATAAAAAAAAAAGGAAAAAAAAGAACACACGAACGAGTGAAAAACCATACCATACAATGAAATAAGAACCCATTAGTATAAGTATAATACTATTATTAGCGCAAGTTTATTGAGCAAATGTAACAAAAGAAAACTATACTTAACATAATTAAAGATATTTTTAAAATAAATGACATAAAGGTTGCCACATAATTAATAGTGGCAGTAAACCTTACAAAAAATAAAAACAAATATGAACGTGCATGGCAAGGTTAATTTTATTTTTATTTTAAGTAATTTCCTTTTATTATTTTTCACTATGCATCTTCACCTAGAACTATAATATTATTACACTATTTTTATTTTTAATGCACTAACCCGTGCTAAGGAACAAATTTAAAAACCTATTTAGAGGCTAAAAATTTCACCCATGCCGGGATTCGAACCCGCAACCTCTGGCTATCCGTACCAGCGCTCTACCAATTGAGCCAATGGGCGACTCACGGCATCAGTGAAATTTCGAACCTCTTTACAATATTCTCTGTATTCGTACAGGCAGCGACATCTGACTTAAGCAAATTGCATTACTTACAGCCCCGACTACCTACTTTGCAGTTAGGTTTAACATCGGAACGATATCACTGTACTCACATGATTACACTAAATTTCACTGATGCCGTGAGTCGCCCATTGGCTCAATTGGTAGAGCGCTGGTACGGATAGCCAGAGGTTGCGGGTTCGAATCCCGGCATGGGTGAAATTTTTAGCCTCTAAATAGGTTTTTAAACTATAATATTAGTCAATGTTCTATTTTTATTATTAACTAGCTGACCCAGCGAACTTCGTACCGCCTAACAGTCAATACTCTAATTTCTTTTTTCTCTCCGTAAGAACCAACTTCGTACTTTAAGTACTATTTATTCTAAAAAAACAATTAGCGAAATCGGTTCATCTACTCTGGAGATTTGCGCTTACCGACACATTCAGCGATTCATTTTTATATTATAGAGAAGATACAGTCCACCGTCCAGGTACTGAACGGATGACCATCCCGTAACTACCACTAGTGGATTTTTTCCAAGCGCTTCCCTGTTTCGTAGGGCACATTAAGCCGTTGGTGCCGGCTGTCATGTAATGGCCATCGTTAAGCCATGAATGTGTCAGAGGCCTTATGATAGGCTTATCAGAGGCTTGATAACTTCTGACAGTAAAGCCCGCCGCTGTCTTACAATTCTCCACTAACCCGGACTTGGCCCTCGTGGTGGAGTATGGCCTAAACCTCCTGTGATGCAGGATTGCGAACCAAACAGCACTAAAATTCAAGTTTTTTACTTATTGTCGTCTTCACGCGTTACCTTCGCTAGTGCTACATTTTCCCCGCGCTCATAATGTAAATAAAGGTTCTTATACTCGTAAACAAAAACAATCTTAAATTAATTAAAATGTATTTTTTTATCAACCTCTACTATTTAACACTACTACTCTTCGCCGACGATTTCACTGTGGTTTTTCTATCTCGTCCTGGAGTTACCTAGTGCCCTCAGTTCCTTTGACACCATCTGGATCCCGATTAACTGGGCTATCTCCAGACACATTGCTGGTATCAGGTGTCCTGTGGACGGTACCTTTACTCAGTTTGATACCACCTAGGCTTTGACTATGCACTTCAGGCCCGCTATCAACTGGTTTCTCATTAACGTGGACCTCGGGGTTGCTATTAGCAGGATTGCTTTCAACTGGACTCTGGTTTGGATTGCTATTTGCATCGTCCAAGGGCGTTTCCGTGACGTTCAACAGACTTTTCTTCAATTCTGCCTGGCGACGCATCGCAGCTAACTCGCTCTTGGCTGGTCTGTGAATGAGAATTTGTGCTAAAACGTCTCATTAGCTTTTATTATTTTTGACAGGGATTAAAAGTATTTTCTAAGGTGTTAACTCGTTTAAAAACCTATTTAGAGGCTAAAAATTCCACACATGCCGGAACTCGAACCCGCGACCTCTGTCTATCCGTGCCAGCGCTCTTTCCAAATGAGCTAATGGGCGACTCACCGGCATCAGTGAAATTTCGAACCTCTTTACAATATTATCTGTATTACGTACAGAGAATATTGTTAACTCGTGTTAACGAGCACTAGACATAATAAAAACTGTATTTACATGGATTTTACTCGTTCAATTTTACATTTTAACAATTTTAACATGTTTCGGCACTTTTTCAAGTACCGTGGTCTCGGAAGACTGTCTCCCGAGACCACGGTGCTTGAAAAAGTGCCGAAAAGACTGTCTTCCGAGACCACGGTACTTGAAAAAGTGCCGAAACATCTTAAAATTGTTAAAATGTAAAATTAAACGAGTAAAATCCGTGTAAATACAGTTTTTATTTATTCATTATGTAAATGTCATGTTATTCTCGGGCTGGATAGATAAGTCCTTACCCGTCAGGGTGGTCAACCCAGCTCATGACGTACTCGTCGTGAGTTTCACTGGAGCGAAAAGCCTTCTTGCAGTCTGTGCTGTAAAAGACAATACGATATCAACCCTTATATGTCCCCACTGCTGGGGCATGGTTCTCTTCCTCCATCGCAGGAAACTTAGGCCATACTCCCCGTTGTGGAGACCGGGTTGGTGGAGGATCGTAAGACAGTGGCAGGCCTAACTGAGAAGTTATCAAGCCGCCCATAAGGCCTCTGACATGGCCTCTATGAAAGAAAATAACGTTTTCAAATACAAATATAGCATATAATTTAATTGTGGAATGCTTCTTTGCATTTTAATTACTAAACTTAGAAAGGTTTTTTAAATTGTCCTTAGCACGGGTTAGTGCATTGAAAGAATATAATTATTGACTTAGTGTAATTCTCAATTCAGAAACCGGTCCATACTCGCAGAGGAGGCGTAAGAGCGCGGATTGAGACAGTCCTGGATCAATAATTGCCTGGATCAATAAAATGGCGAGAAACGGCGGAGAATGGCGTGATAATCACGGGTCACGCCATTCTCCGCCGATGGTGGGCTGATGATGAAGCTAATAAAAGAACAGACAATGCGTAGGTAATTGCTTAAAAGAAAGATATCTAAGTATACGTTTCAAGAGCGGATATTACCAAACAAGTCTCCACTAAGAGTGGTCTCATCATCATCAACCCATTCTGTCCCCACCGTGGGGCACCGATCTCTTCCCTAAGGAAGGTATATGCCATACTCCAACACAGGGGCCAAGTCCGGATTGGCGGAGGCTTGCAAGAATAGTGGCCGATCTTACTGTCAGAAGTTTTGAAGCCGCCCTAAGGCCTCTGACTTGGCTTAACGACTGCTTTCTATGGACGGCAGCCGGCACCAACTGCTTAAAAATACCACTAGCGTTAGTTATGGACGGTCACTCATCCATTCACTGAACGCGCCATGTTGCTTAACCTTCGTGATCGTTTAGGATCACTCAGGCAGCTGGGGCTACGAGCGAGAGTGATCTCACTGTATAAAATTTTATTTCAATCATGGAGATGATTATAATGAAATGAAATTTCATAGAGTTGGGGTTAGCCCCAACTTACAAAGTCCGCTTGTAAATAGCGCAGTCCAACAGCAACCGGTTCTTGAATACGCTGGTGTAGAGGAAGGGTCCGTAGCACTTGTTAGTGCGATCCTTGACCAGGCACGCGGAGATGATGCCGATCACCACGGCCTCCACACCCTCCCCATAGATGAGAGGCCCACCGTGGTCGTTCTGGTGAAAAGATAGGTATTTGGATAATAATAACATTCTGTAAAACCGAAGGTCTCGGGTTCGATCCCCGGCCGGGTCAAACTAGGAACGAAGTTTTCTAGCAAATATATTATATATATATTTGCTTTATTTTGCATTATTTAAGCATGCTTTGCATATAGGTAGAATAGAATAGAGACATGAAAAGCGTACACCCGTAAGGGATATCAAATTTTTAGGGGTTTCCGCAGCGGGGGCGTGTGGTAATAAAGCCCATTCTCTCTCTTAATCAGGCCTATTTCGGAAGTTACACCCATATTTATTATTAGCAATAGATAAGGTAAGGCCGCTAATTGTACCTTGCCTTTTGTAACTACTGATTTGTTTGTAATTGTTTTCTGGTGCACCACAAAATAGAGAATACTCTTATTTTATCTTTTCTTCACAATTAGAAAAGAATAGAAAACGTTAATTGTTACCAATACAATCAAAATAAAGAAAATCAAGGTTAACTTACAAATTAGGGTTTACACAGCATACTCACTACCAGAAACAAAAAATAGCGAACTTGTAATTACTAGGGATTCACGCAGATGTGTGTGTTTTAGTCAAAACTCTTAAACGGTCAAATCTAGTTTTGACGGCGAATATAAAATTCCGAAATATTAACTAAAAATTTTATATGTATCCAACAATTTCGAGTTGGTTTTGGTCTTACATGTTCAACCTAACACGCTCATTCGTGCTCCGCTACCCTACGCGCTTCGTCACACCTTTATTTTTGTTGACGCACATTGAGTGATGCATCATTTTAAGTGTTTTTACCACTTGGCATTTCAAATGTTACTGGCCAGAAGCTTTGAAGTACTTTTGACTGATTTTAGCAGTCAAAACTAGTTTTGACCGTTTAAGAATTTTGACTGTAACATATGGAAATGCTTCTAGATAAGAAACATGATGCCAAATCATACCTCGCAGAAACCTCCCGAGCCGCCCTGTTTCTCGACATTCCGTCGAGAATCATTGTGATACGCCGAATGCAAGGTCAAGTTGCTCGGGTTTACGAAGGACAGCCGTCGACCTGGCGCAGAGACATGGTAAGATGTAATGTTCGTCTTGACAAACCAAAAGTCCTGTAGGCCTAAAATGGCTGTAGAGTAGACATTTTTGTCTACGGATCCAGTCACAGACAAACAACCGACGCGAACTCCCTCTCTATCTCACCATGATGTATATAAATTTAAATGTTATGATTAACTTCATCGATTAAAAGCGAAGCCTGGTCAAACTTATTTGACAAAAAATATTGTTCTTCTTCAGGCTATATTAAGTCCACTGACGGACGTAGCCCTCCCCTAATGAGCAATATAGCGCCATGTCTTCAGCTTGCCGCATCCAGCATCTGCCGGCAGTTTTTCGCAGATCGTCATCCCACCTGGTCGGAGAGCGACCTACACCACAGATTAGATAATAGTTACTACTACACTACGTTTGCTGAGTCACGGTCTCCACTCATAAACACGTTTACTCCAACGGTTGCCGGTTCTTCGCGTGATATGGCCACCCCACCTGACTGACAAAACTTCAAGTAAGAATAATAAATAACGCTTAAAGTGTTCATCTGAAGGTCATATTGTATGCGTGTTGTTAAAAAAATAGCAGCGCTTGTGCGCTTTCGTGTTGTCACATGATTTTTTTTATTTGTGCCCCAGGCAGACTGGGAGTATTTCCGGCCACGGTTTCCCTATGTATACAAGGTAAATCTGAGATGTTTTTGGTTGATTTCAGGTGCTTCTTTAATAGGTCAAACATCATCAACTCATTAAGTCCCTACCGAGAGGCACGGGTCTCCTTCCTGGGGAAGGTATAGGCCATATTCTACCACGGGAGCCAAGTCTGGATTGGTGGAGGCTTGAAAGACTAGTGACTGGTCTTACTGTCAGAAGTTTTCAAGCCGCTTTAAGGTTTCTGACTTGGCTTAACGACTGCCTCTATTGACTGCTTAACGTGCATTGCGAAGCACAGAATCGCTCGATCGGTCAATGCGTGCGCCCAACTAAGTCACGGGTTGGACGATGTTTTCCTTCACAAATAGCTAATATATTAAATAAATAATAAATAGCACCGTCGAGGAAACCTGCCGCTTGGTTGAATCCGCACGTAATGACTAGTCTTTCCTGTGGGATAAAAAACCTTGTCACAGTTTTGACAGCTAAGCTGTCAGGATGGTATAGGTACTGGACAAACCTACACCATCACCATCATCATCATCAGCCCGGTAAACCCATATAAAGAATAATAATGTCCCAGATAGGTACAGCGTCCGAGTAGTCCCTTCACCGTGCCTTCACCCATATAGTGTGAATAAAATTGCCACTGGACGCTGTATAAATCATCACGTGTACGTAATGATGCAAAGACCAATGTTGATTCATTGTGAAAGCGATTGCGTGATAGTGCAATAATTATTACCCACCGTCTTCATCACCAGACCCTGAGTAGTCCACGTCTTGGCAGTCAACATACTTTTCCTGAGGGAAAGAAAGGTAGGATCCATTACTGTTTCATAATAGTAATTTTTTTGATGTTTTTGTGTCGGGCACTTGTAACTCTTATTACAGTCTGTTAGCTTTTAGAATATACCTCGGGCACTCGATTAGGCTTCGGTTTTCGCCGAAAGCACATGAGTGTTTATACTACTTCCTGCTCTGTATTTCGAAATTTAATAGTTCCGATATTTCTATTACACGAATATATCCGATTCTATCCGATAGTAGCCGAGGTATATTCTAAAAGCTAACAGACTATAAATCGGTTTCATTTCTCATGGTGATAAAAGGTGGCTGTACACCTATACAGGGTGCACCGAAATCCCCATGTAGGCCAATACAAACGACTTTTACTATAACAAACATTCTATCAGCAGTTCCATGCATTTTGATGTCGCAGGTAGTAACAGCGTTGAATTTAACTTTAAATTCAATGGTAACAGTATAGTAAGAAAGCTAAAATTTTTGCCAGGATATCAGTTTTCACCACAGCAAAAGTTGTTTGTTTACGAGTAGAATTACCAATTTCGGGTACATATATGAAGAGTTGGTTACACTCTGTACATGGTTTTGGTTTACTCCTGTGCTTTATAAATCAACTACTAACCAACCTTTAACTGATAGTAGTAGCTGCTTTTAGATGCAACGCTCACGAATATAAATGGTGTCAAAACACTAACCAATATACCAAACATGCTTATGTGTAAAAACTGCAAGTAAGGATTCATTGCAGACATAATTATCTTGATCAAGAATCTAAAAGGGATACCTACACTTTCTAAGTATAACGCAGGTAGTCTTACTACTTAATTATATATAACAAATACTTTGTCTACTCTGATACTATAATACAAAGATTATAAAAATGAAAACAAAACTCTTATGACAAACATTACGAATAGGCCAAAAATAAAAAGTTTTATTACGATACAGGTCTTGTATGGACACCTGTATCTTAATATAACTTTTTAATTATAACGATAACCTCCAGCTGGACCAAGTAGGTTGAACCTCTACGTTGAAAAAAAGGTTTCAATGAACGAGTCCGCGGCGACGCAACACGCATGTTTGCGCCTTGGCGCCAACATTTTACATTGAAAAAAACTTTTCAATATTAAAAAACAAATTAGAGGCTAAAAATTCCACCCATGCCGGAACTCGAACCCGCGACCTGTGGCTAACCGTGCCAGCGATCTCCCAACTGAGCTAATGGGCGACTCACCGGCATCAGTGAAATTTCGAACCTCTTTATAATACTCTGTATTATGTACAGAATTATTACGGAATGTTTAGCCTCTAAATAGGTTTGTCCATAGCACGGGTTACTGCATTAAAAAGAATATAAAAATATATTGCTCTATTGTAAAATTTTATTCCATCACATTACTTTGGACGAAAACAGCTTAACACCCGGTTTCTAGTACATTAATGTCTGCTAAGTTGTTTTTAATGCTTTTTGGTCAACTGACAGCTGTTAATAGTAGATGCCTTGATTGTTATTGTACAAGAACTCCATGTCTATAACTGTGATGTACACCAGAAATTTAAACATATATTTTATTATTAGAACTCGTATATGAGTTGATATATTATTATATAATGTATAGCCTTTGGCGTTGCAAAATAAATACAAATTTTGGGTAACAACAAGAGAGATGCAGAGAAAAAGCATTGACTGAATGTTCAAAGAAGACTAGTTTACCGTATTCGGAAATAAAATTCAAACATACGCTACAGATTTCGCTCATGTATGCAACGGTGTCTTTGCTACAAATCATGTAGTTTTCAATGATGTTCTCGTATCGCTTGCCCCAGCGTCGCTTGCAGCGCTCTTTGCTGACCAGAATCACGTAAGTCATTAGCAGATCCATGTTGAACTCAACGGTCGCTTGTCCCATGTTCTGTCGCCGGGTGTTGACCCACTGTGGAGAAGAATTGGTTCCTCGTGAATTTTGGTTCCTCGTGAACTGGATCTTCGAATAAATACCTAGTAAATCTTGGTATGGCTTAACCTTCCTTCGATGCAGGACGAGACCCGTGGCCCAACAGTGGGGACTTACAAGGCTTGATATCGAAATCTTGGTTGCTATGTACATTTCCCAAATTTTGGCTATGCCCTTGGAAAACTTACTAACTTACTATCTCATGCGCCGTGGATTAATTTTCTCTAGTGAACCATAGTAAGGTTACGTTCATTAGTGGGTCAACTTTCGAGGATTAGCATTCTAGTGAAGAATAGCACGAGAATGCTAATTCTCGCCCATTACATATGTAGACATTCATTCTCTCTTGTGAAAGTCTCCATTTCTCTACTTTAATTTTTCTCTCTATCTCACTTACACTCTCTCTTTCAAGCATTCTAACACTGCTGGTCTACGCTCTCTCTATGTTTCTTGACGTACTGACAGGCAAACTCTCTCGCTCGTGACATCGTAGTTTACTAGCTTGACTAAAAATAGGAAACTAGAATATCACGCGCAGGTCAGTCTGTTTGTGTCAATGCAGTACTAATTGCTGCCCCAACGATTGTTGCGAGGTTGCCAGGCTGCTTGAGCTCGAACCTCACGCTATTGTAGTCAGCTAGTATTGGCACGAGGTCTTTCTATTACCATTTTCTAGCGCTGTAAGCTGACGCTCTCTTTCTCGCTTGTGATATTCTAGCTCCGTTGATGAACAAATTGACTAACACACTTACGTCATTGTAGTAGTCAGTGCTGCCCCAGCCGGCGATCGTTGCGAGGTTGCCAGGCCGCTCGAGCTCGATGCTCACGTTATTGTAGCAGACGGGCTTCGGTACGAAGTCGCAGCCGCGCACGCGCCGCGTGAAGTCGAACTCGTCCTCCAGTTTCACCACGGCGATGTCGTTGTTCATCCACCGGATGTTGTCGTTCTCGTGCCCGTCAAATACGTAATCTAAAGAATAGTGTGGTGGTGTTTCAGATTACGATTGAAAATGAAGATCAAATCAGGACATCTCTCATGTATTAGACTAAACTTGTTCTGCGATCATCAACTGGTGATGACTACAGACAGTAGGGGAGGCCTATGTTCAATGTCCAGCAGTGTTCAAACATTGGCCGATGACAGACTGTGTAGCTTTGTTGTGTCTCATCCCCTAGAAACGGAACAAAAAAGACATTTTTTTTTAATATGTTTTAAATAATATTTTGCAGTCGCATCGCATACTTAGATCACTTCAGTCCGTCATATATATAAAGTACCAGGCTGTTTAAATTATTCTAGCCATTTCGCGCTACTCAGTCAACCATGCATTATTCAACGATGAATTTTGTACCAACAGAAGTAGTACAGTGGACAGGGAATTGGACTTTGCGACCATCACGTGCGTGCGCTAAGCTCAAATAGATTGCGCACGGCTTTGCAACAAAAATACACTTCTGCTATAGATTGTCCGTTCAGCGCTGCCTCTGTGCCATTTCCTTTCACATGTATATGTTACAGTCAAAACTCTTAAACGGTCAAAATTTGTTTTGACTGCAGAAATATTAAGTAAAATTCTAATATATGTATCCAACAATGTCGAGTTGGTTTTCGGTCTTATATGTTCAATCCTAACATGCACCTTCGCGCACCGCTACGCACTTCGTCGCACCTATATTTTTGCTGTCGCAGATTAAGTGATGCATCATTTTAGGTATTTTACCATTTGGTATTTCAAATGTAAGCTTTGGACAAAAGTACTTTTAACTGATTTTAGCTACTTTGACTGATAAAACTAGTAAAAACTAGTTTCGACTTATTTTAGCAGTCAAAACTAGTTTTGAACGTTTAAGAATTTTGACTGTGACATATACATTACGTGGCTTTTAGGAATTTAGTTCACTCAGATATAAAATGTGATGATTTTAAATTTCGGTAAGGGAAGGAAGCAATTGTGAGAGATGGTATTATTAGGCAAAAGCCTGTACACAGCAGTGGGCAGTGGTAGGCTGATGTTAATGATGATGAAGAGAAGCAAAATAAAAAGGCACTTAAGATAAGGTAAGAATATTATTTGTCTCTGTAATTATCTTCTAGTGTGTACAACCAGAAAATAATTACAGAGACAACAGTTACAAAAGAAGAGGTACAATTGGCTGCCTTATTGCTGATAGCAATTTCTTCTAGGCAACCTTAAATCGGAAAGATTGCAGAAGGAGAAATTGAGTCGGGTAGTTGGTGCTCGTCGAATATTAATGTACATACGCATACGTAATAAAATAAAGTTATACATAGATAAATACTATTAACATGAATAAACATTAAGTTATAATAGTAAACATGATAGCAACAATACATGGGATACAGACAAAAAGAAAATAAAAAAAATATTTACTCTTACTTCGAGGGATTCACTTTCAAACAGCCTTCTTGGCACAGTTCTTTCTGCAGTTGTTGTTAAACCTATCGTGTTTCTCATGATGTCTAAAATGCCCTATATCTGCTGGTACCTACCATGAGAGTTGGCATTTGGAGGAAAAAGCCTGTACCCAGCAGTGGGCAGTGGTAGGCTGATGATAATGATGATGAAGAGAAGCAGAATAAAAGGCGCTTACTTCGAGGGATACACTTCCAAACAGCCTTCTTGGCACCGTTCTTTATGCAGTTGTTGTTAAACCTGTCGCTTTCTTCTCGATGTCTGAAATGAGATGATTATAACCGTAGGGATCGACATTCTTGTGAAATTTACCTAAAAGAGTCTAAGTGAATGTAAAAAAGAAACTGACGTATTTGCTTGAACTATTTTAATTAAATATATTTAAAGTAACTAAGTTTTAGGCTGCTGTATGGTGTCGGCCTAGAGAATAGCACCAACCCAAATTCTTCCCGCGGGTGTCGTAAAAGGCGACTAAGGGACACAAACCGGGGGGTGGGCAGCAGCGCCCCTGCAGTAAAATTCCACCAAACTGTGATCCCAACCCGCATGCCCAGCGTGGGGATTATGGGCATTACCCCCCAATGATGGCACAACCTTGCGCTATGGCGTTCATTAGGGGAGGGCTATGTCCAGCAGTGGACTAATATAGCCTGAAGAAGAAGATTTTAGGTTTCCGTTACGAAAACTCTACAGGATTACTTTGTTGTCTGGCCGTCTGTCCGTCCGTCACGAGTTTTCAGGAACTCAGGGAGTTCATCATTATCAACCCATTATGTCCCCACCGAGGGGCAAGGTTCTCTTCCCTGAGGAAGGTATAGGCCATACTCCACCACGGGGGCCAAGTCCGGATTGGTGGAGGCTTGCAAGACTAGTGCAAGACTAGACTGACTTGGCTTAACGACTGCCATCTATCGACGTCAGCCGGCACCAACTGCTTAACGTGCCTTGCGAAGCACGGAACCGCTCGGAAAAATGCCACTAGCGCTAGTCATAGACAGTCACGCATCCATGCACTGAACGCGCCCTAAGGTTAAGCATAGCCTTAGTAATCGTTTAAGATCACTCAGGCAACGACCGATTCGGAAGTTATTTTTCTTTAATTTGCCTGCACGACCAAATCGCTAAATATAGCTACAATAAGATTTACTTGAACGTCCCGGAAACCACGTAGAAATGCTTAGCGTCTTCGATGCAGGCAGCTGAGGTTAGGATATACTCTTCGTGGACTATTACGCCGCCGCAGAGCCATCGTCGGTATTGTTGGTACTTGACACTGTTGGACGGCAGCTTAAGATATACCTGAAGCAAGTAATAACATGATGAGTTAACCACTTCTTTCTGTCTTTGGCCATAAACAGACGGAATAATATTGTTACTGGCTAGGGTTCTAGATTTGGAGGTGAAACGCCAATGACAACTTCTTAGGATTTATTCACGTAGGGTCTGGTCTGCAGGTCTTCACAACACGAAGTCCACCGGAAGATTCCAAATCGCAGGTCCAATCAAAGTCCAATAGTATCGCTGAGGTCGTAGGTTATCCCTCGATTTGCAGGTAGGTTCGCTCGAAGTTTACTCTTCGGAAGGCAAAACTGAACTGAAACGCGGGCTCGCCCCTCCTCCCTAAGTGGTTGGCTAAATGATTGATTGTAAAATCGTGATAAATTCCGGCTTCACGAGTTAACAAGTAATAGCTTCGAAGCGCTCGTGGCCTAGGCGAACCGAGTGATTGGAATCAATCACTTGGTTAAGCAACAACAGGCACGCTCAGGTACAGGATGGGTGAGCGTCCCGTGACTACCGCTAGTGGCATTTTTCCGAGCGCTTCCGGGCTTCGCAAGGCACGTTAAGCCGTTGGTGCCGGCTGTCATATAATGGCAGTCGTTAAGCCATGTCAGAGGCCTTATTGGCGGCTTGATAAGTTCTGACAGTAAGGCCCGCCACTGTCTTACAATCCTCCACCAACCCGGACTTGGCCCCCGTGGTGGAATATGGCCTAACCTTCCTGCGTTGCAGGAAGAGACCCGTGCCCCAGCAGTGTGGACATACAAGGGTTGATAACGAGTAATAGCTTATGTGTATTATGTTATGTCCTATAGAATACTCTTGTGACAGGCTGCAGGTGCAGATATTGGGACCAATGGTCTTAATGGTCTCAGAATATCTTCATCTTGTAGAAAAGGCTGATCGTATGAATTTATAAGCTAGGCAGTAGTGATTTCTTTAAAAAAAACTAACATCCTCACAGTTGCCAATCAGTATATGTACGAAAACTATGTACGTCAGGAAAAATATGAGTAACTTTAAAACTCTAGGTAGCCAGCACAATGTAAATACTAAAAATAAACATAATTAAGCATTTGTTGCCACTATTTAGGCTGGCAAACATTAATACATTCTTCATGGGGCATTCATTAAGCCGCGGTTCCTGTGTTACTTTGAATAAACCTTTTTCATTTCATGCTCGTAGCCTAGTGGAACCGAGCAATTAGAATCAATCACTAAGATTAAGCAACAACAGGCGCGCTCATGTGCTGGATGGGTGACTACCGCTAGTGGCATTTTTCCGAGCGCTTCCATGCTTCGCAAGGCACGCTAAGCAGTTGCTGCTGCCTGTCACGTAATGGCAATATTAAGCCATGTCAGAGGCCTTAAGCTAAAGCCTTGGGCGGCTTGATAATTTATTCCACTAAGACCCGCCACTGTCTTACAATCCTCTACCAACCCGGACTTGGCCCCCGTGGCCTAAGCTTCCTGTGATACAGGAAGAGATCCGCGCCCCAGCAGTAGGGTTAATGATCCGGCACACTATGAGTTATCTAGTGTGAGTGAAGAAACCACTCGACGCTGCAATCTCGTTACGAAATGAAATGAAAAGGTTTTATTCAAAGTAGCGCAGAAACTGCGACTTAATGAACGTTTCAATTCAAACTAGGTGTCCATTTCAAAATCATTTTGGAAAAAAAACGTTTGATAAAAAAACTCCAAACTTAGTCTTTTCAAATTCCTTAATTAACAGAGTTTACATAATCATTATAAAACTTATGCATTGCACTGGCTCATTCCAGACATCATTGTCATCGAATACGTAGATGCAAAAGTCAAAGTTTTTTGACCCGTAGTGCTAGACAAAGCTTGAAGTAGGTTATAGTTACCATATAGGGCATAGTGCGCTCCGCAGGTCCCCCTCGTATAATCCTTCTAGTGCCATTGATAATTCTGCTTAGATCACTTATATTATGCTTCTGCAACAAGTGATTCACATCATCTGGTAACCTCTCCTTCGTTTCAAGGGCTGCACAGCCTGGAATAGACAGTGTTTTACTCAGCGTTACGTGCAAAATTGGTGTAACAATTAATTTAACGTGGAACGTACAGAGACTTAATGCCGAAACTAAACATGTAATAGCGCAGACGTGGGGAAACATTGCAGAATTTATAAAAAGGGTTATCTAACCTAAAAAAAGGTTTTATTAATTATATTAAAAGTTTATATTAGAAGAAAATTGAATTAAAAGAGAACGCGGGTGCTTGAAACATAATTTCACGGGACAGTGAAACGATGTTGATTAGTTAAGGCAAGACTCCGATATAAATTGTGTTATTCAACTTCCTTAATAAAAAACCTACTCGTATTTATTTTTCATTCCGTTTATGCCGACTCCGAGCTTATAGACTACAGCCTCCGTTAGAACAAATAAAATCATAAACAGAACAAGTTTTGATAAAAAAAAAACTTTAATATGACAAGGATGACTTACATCTTCTATAATATAAAAATGAATCGCTGAATGAGTTGGTAAGCGCAAATCTCGAGAGCAGCTGAACCGATTTCGCTAATTCTTTTTTTAGAATATTCCTTGAAGTACGAGGATGGTTCTTAAGGAGTGAAAAATAAAAATATATTAAAGAATCGATGGTAGGCGGTACGAAGTTCGCTGTCTCAGCTAGTGTATAGTAAAATTTACTACCAAAATATGTTAGCAGTCCGAAGACAGAGTAAAATGGTTCCGAAAAACAAAAACAAACAACTGACAGCTGCCAACCTTACTGTAGACAGATTTTTAGTGCACGAGAAACTAAGGGTATGTATTTAGTGCATCATATGCGCATTATACGCATTATACGCACAATACGCATTATATGTAAAGTATGAGGTACACGAGTCCTTAAGACTTTAGATTCCGGATTCTTCTTATTGCAGAGACGTCGAGTTGAAATATGCTGTTCGTGAGGTAGAGTCAGCACTTTAGTTCTATATTACACTACATTACTTAAACTTACTGTAAGCTGGAGGGATAGGCAGAGATTAGGGTTTTCCACTTGGCACGATCCTGACAGACCTCCAGGGATGTCGGAGGCGAATATACTTCGACCGAATAGGGGATGTATCAGCGAAACAGTTATTGAAACCCGAAAATTTATTAGATTCGGTTTTTATAAAGAAGATATTGCTTTACATCAATGCTTTATACTTACGAGGTCTTATTTTTCAACATATGGTGTACATTATCGGTGTTTTACAGTGAAATAAGATATTCCGTGGCTGTATAACCCAGGGATAGGCAGATATCAGAGTATACCCCATTGCTACAAAAACATCTCGCACTTTATCGATATTCATAAGTCGTTGCATATGTATTAATTGTGTTACGTATTTATTAGTAAATTTTTATGTTATATTATTCCCCCACTACATAGGCTGCTACTTATGTATGCGGAATCTGGGATTCCAATAATTTTAAACGCAATGTCTGACCTCCATGGTCAAATTCGTTCTTTTTTTAAATACTGGCCGCTAATATTTTTCTCCTATATACGTTAGTGCTTTGTTTTTCTTAGGTTTAAAATGTCATATCGCTGAAAAAATGGAACTCGTGAAAATATTCGTGCTATGATTTATTACGATTTTCGACGTGGTTTAACCCAACAACAGTGCGTAGATCAACTAACTTCGACTTTTGGTGGTGAAGCTCCATCAAAAACGGCTGTGTATCACTGGTTTAGTGAGTTTAATCGCGGGCGCAGTAAGCTCACGGACGAAGTTAAAGAAGGTCACCCGAAATCGGTGGTTGTGCCACAAAATATTGAAGCTGTGCGAAAACTAATTATGCAAGACTGCCATGTTACGTATCGCGAGATAGAGGCTATTCTGGGCATATGTATGACGAGCATTCATAGGATATTACATGAACATTTGTCTGTAAAAAAAATTTGTTCGCGTTGGATCCCGCACAACTTAACTCAGGATCAAAAAGATGCTCGCGTCGAATGGTGCAAGAAAACCTTTAAAAAATTCAACGGAGGTGACTCAAAATCTGTTTATAATATCTACACAGGTGACGAATCCTGGAGCTACGCGTACGATCCCGAAACTAAACAACAATCAACAGTTTGGGTGTTTCAAAATGAGGCGAACCCTACGAAAGTGGCTCGTGCAAAAGCACCGTAAAGCAAATGGTGGCCTGCTTTAGTGGCTACAATACCACTGGAGAATCGCAGAACGGTTAATTCGGAGTGTACACGACCATTTGTTTGCCGGAAGTATTTGAAGAAATACGCCAAAACAACCAGCGACGCAGAATCGTACTTCACCATGACAATGCCAGCTGTCATACATCTCAGGAAACAACTACATTTTTGGATGGTCAAAAAATAGAATTGATGGGTCATCCACCGTACAGCCCTGATTTGGCTCCCAATGATTTCTATTTATTCCCAAATGTAAAGAATAAATTACGTAGTCAACGATTTTTGAACCGTGAAGATGCCGTAGACGCGTTCAAACAGCACGTTTTGGAGATACCTCAATCAGAGTGGAAAAAGTGTTTTACAAATTGGTTTCATCGAATGCAAAAGTGCATCGATCATAGTGGAGAATACTTTCAAAAACAATAAAAGCATATTTAGCCATATACATTTGTTTATTTTTTCTATTCCGCCTACATAAGTAGCAGCCCTCGTAATGGCAGTCGTTAAGCTATCTCAAGAGTCTTATGGGCGGCTTGGTAACTTCTGACAGTAAAGCCCGCCACTGTCTTGCAATCCTTCACCGACCCGGCCTTGGCTCCGTGGTGGAGTATGGCCTAATGTCCTGCGGTGAAGAGACCCGAGCCCAGCAGTGGGTACACACAAGGGGTGATATCGTAGACGCGTTTAATATAAAACTATTTTTTTTTAAACCTATTTAAATGTCCATAGCACGGGTTAGTGTATTAAAAATAATATAATAATCTCCCTTTTTCAAGAGGAATGCATGCTAAGCGAACTGCATCTAAATTCTTATCTCATGAGTTTGCCGGCTCAGTGAACTGAAAGTAGATCTTGGCTTCCACAACCAAAACATTTCTCCATTAACATTAAACAAATCTGTATTAATTTAGTGCGTGTGCCTATAATAGCGAATCCGGCTGTCGCTTGCTACAGAGTTGCTCTGCCAAGCACATGTTGGTACAATTGGCCACAGGTAAGCCGCTTGTGGGAGACAAACTCATTCGTAGAATCTCTTCTCTTGTTCATCCTATATATCTTCATATGAAAATATTGGTAATTTCGTTTTTTAGTGTCAGTTTTTTTCCCTTACACATATATATATATATATATATATATATATATATATATATATATATATGTGTATTAAAAGGGAAAAAAACTGACACTATTTTCACCAATCTTTTCATATGAAGATATATAGGATGAACAAGAGAAGAGATTCTACGAATGAGTTTGTCTCCCACAAGCGGCTTACCTGTGGCCAATTGTACCAACATGTGCTTGGCAGAGCAACTCTGTAGCAAGCGACAGCCGGATTCGCTATTATAGGCACACGCACTAAATTAATACAGATTTGTTTAATGTTAATGGAGAAATGTTTTGGTTGTGGAAGCCAAGATCTACTTTCAGTTCACTGAGCCGGCAAACTCATGAGATAAGAATTTAGATGCAGTTCGCTTAGCATGCATTCCTCTTGAAAAAGGGAGATTATTATATTATTTTTAATACACTAACCCGTGCTATGGACATTTAAATAGGTTTAAAAAAAAATAGTTTTATATTAAACGCGTCTACGATATCACCCCTTGTGTGTACCCACTGCTGGGCTCGGGTCTCTTCACCGCAGGACATTAGGCCATACTCCACCACGGAGCCAAGGCCGGGTCGGTGAAGGATTGCAAGACAGTGGCGGGCTTTACTGTCAGAAGTTACCAAGCCGCCCATAAGACTCTTGAGATAGCTTAACGACTGCCATTACGAGGGCTGCTACTTATGTAGGCGGAATAGAAAAAATAAACAAATGTATATGGCTAAATATGCTTTTATTGTTTTTGAAAGTATTCTCCACTATGATCGATGCACTTTTGCATTCGATGAAACCAATTTGTAAAACACTTTTTCCACTCTGATTGAGGTATCTCCAAAACGTGCTGTTTGAACGCGTCTACGGCATCTTCACGGTTCAAAAATCGTTGACTACGTAATTTATTCTTTACATTTGGGAATAAATAGAAATCATTGGGAGCCAAATCAGGGCTGTACGGTGGATGACCCATCAATTCTATTTTTTGACCATCCAAAAATGTAGTTGTTTCCTGAGATGTATGACAGCTGGCATTGTCATGGTGAAGTACGATTCTGCGTCGCTGGTTGTTTTGGCGTATTTCTTCAAATACTTCCGGCAAACAAATGGTCGTGTACACTCCGAATTAACCGTTCTGCGATTCTCCAGTGGTATTGTAGCCACTAAAGCAGGCCACCATTTGCTTTACGGTGCTTTTGCACGAGCCACTTTCGTAGGGTTCGCCTCATTTTGAAACACCCAAACTGTTGATTGTTGTTTAGTTTCGGGATCGTACGCGTAGCTCCAGGATTCGTCACCTGTGTAGATATTATAAACAGATTTTGAGTCACCTCCGTTGAATTTTTTAAAGGTTTTCTTGCACCATTCGACGCGAGCATCTTTTTGATCCTGAGTTAAGTTGTGCGGGATCCAACGCGAACAAATTTTTTTTACAGACAAATGTTCATGTAATATCCTATGAATGCTCGTCATACATATGCCCAGAATAGCCTCTATCTCGCGATACGTAACATGGCAGTCTTGCATAATTAGTTTTCGCACAGCTTCAATATTTTGTGGCACAACCACCGATTTCGGGTGACCTTCTTTAACTTCGTCCGTGAGCTTACTGCGCCCGCGATTAAACTCACTAAACCAGTGATACACAGCCGTTTTTGATGGAGCTTCACCACCAAAAGTCGAAGTTAGTTGATCTACGCACTGTTGTTGGGTTAAACCACGTCGAAAATCGTAATAAATCATAGCACGAATATTTTCACGAGTTCCATTTTTTCAGCGATATGACATTTTAAACCTAAGAAAAACAAAGCACTAACGTATATAGGAGAAAAATATTAGCGGCCAGTATTTAAAAAAAGAACGAATTTGACCATGGAGGTCAGACATTGCGTTTAAAATTATTGGAATCCCAGATTCCGCATACATAAGTAGCAGCCTATGTAGTGGGGGAATAATATAACATAAAAATTTACTAATAAATACGTAACACAATTAATACATATGCAACGACTTATGAATATCGATAAAGTGCGAGATGTTTTTGTAGCAATGGGGTATACTCTGATATCTGCCTATCCCTGGGTTATACAGCCACGGAATATCTTATTTCACTGTAAAACACCGATAATGTACACCATATGTTGAAAAATAAGACCTCGTAAGTATAAAGCATTGATGTAAAGCAATATCTTCTTTATAAAAACCGAATCTAATAAATTTTCGGGTTTCAATAACTGTTTCGCTGATACATCCCCTATTCGGTCGAAGTATATTCGCCTCCGACATCCCTGGAGGTCTGTCAGGATCGTGCCAAGTGGAAAACCCTAATCTCTGCCTATCCCTCCAGCTTACAGTAAGTTTAAGTAATGTAGTGTAATATAGAACTAAAGTGCTGACTCTACCTCACGAACAGCATATTTCAACTCGACGTCTCTGCAATAAGAAGAATCCGGAATCTAAAGTCTTAAGGACTCGTGTACCTCATACTTTACATATAATGCGTATTGTGCGTATAATGCGTATAATGCGCATATGATGCACTAAATACATACCCTTAGTTTCTCGTGCACTAAAAATCTGTCTACAGTAAGGTTGGCAGCTGTCAGTTGTTTGTTTTTGTTTTTCGGAACCATTTTACTCTGTCTTCGGACTGCTAACATATTTTGGTAGTAAATTTTACTATACACTAGCTGAGACAGCGAACTTCGTACCGCCTACCATCGATTCTTTAATATATTTTTATTTTTCACTCCTTAAGAACCATCCTCGTACTTCAAGGAATATTCTAAAAAAAGAATTAGCGAAATCGGTTCAGCTGCTCTCGAGATTTGCGCTTACCAACTCATTCAGCGATTCATTTTTATATTATAGAAGATGTAAGTCATCCTTGTCATATTAAAGTTTTTTTTTTATATATATATATATATATATATATATATATATATATATATATATATATATATATATATATATATATATATATATATATATATATATATATATATATATATATATATATATACATATATATGTAGGCTACTTTGTGTGGTAAGCACTTACACATACATAACCTACACTAAAATACACAAAAACATATTAATATCTATTTACAATTAAAATAAAACTTAAAATTAACTTACATTTCTACAATACATATTTACATGTAACTATATATAACTATGTACATCCCTATTAATATATATGTAGTTCTAATTAGTTTATCCATATTCATGTAACACTGCGTAGTACTAGTTTGTCGATGTCGACAAACTTCCTATCGATCGATCATCGTCCCAGCACTAGACAAGACTGGTTTTAATACGCCAGCGCAGCCGGTCTGCGGCCGCGCACCGCGCAACCAGTCGAGATCTCTCTATGACGCGAAGCGCATGCCACTTGCCTACGCGATACTATCTCGACGCTGTACGCTTTTACTGATAAATTGACGCTGTGCTTGTTCTTATATACTGCTACATTTCTTCTGCTGCTATCTGACTTTCACCTGTGCTTTGTGCTTGTATTTCGTGTACCTGTGAACTTCCTTCCGTGCCTTCTGTAAATTTAGTTAAGTGGTGTTTACGAGTAAATACTGAACTGAGTAAGTCGGACTATTTATTTACTCTCTCTCCCACACTCTTAACCATACTGGTGACCCCGCATTTGAATGATGGAAAGACACGAAGGTACGAGCGAAACAAATAAACAGCCAACGCCCAATAGTGATGGGAAAGAGTCGACAAAAAATGTCGATATTTTTAAAGTCGGCGCTCGTCTCCCACCATTCTGGCCAGAAGAACCTGAGATCTGGTTCGCGCAAGTAGAGGGCCAATTCGTCGTATCCGGCATCAGTAGCGACGTGACGAAGTTTCACTACGTCATTAGCCAGCTCGACAACCAGTACGCGCGTGAGGTCAAAGATCTTATTATCAACCCGCCCACCAGTGATAAATATCAGAAACTGAAATCTGAGTTAATTAAGCGACTGACACAGTCCAGAGAAAAGAAGCTGAAGCAGCTACTTATGCATGAGGAGCTCGGTGACCGCAAACCTTCACAGTTCCTGCGCCATCTCAAGGGACTCGCAGGAGCCAACGTCCCCGATGACTTTTTGCGGACAATCTGGGTGAGTCGTCTCTCCCACGGAATCCAGACGGTGCTCGCGGGTCAACCGACTGCAGCTCCAATCGATGATCTGGCGGACTTAGCCGATCGTATCCACGAGCTGGCCTCACCATCGCTGTCCGTGGCATCTACGAGCCAGACTAACCCCGGTTCCGCGCTGGACGCTCTTACGAAGGAAGTTGCGGAGCTTCGGAAGCAGTTCCAGAAGCTGACATCCCAGGGGAACGGCAGATCGCGCTCGCGATCTTCAGGATCACCACACCGCAGATCAACCTCCAGGTCGAAGCGCTCGCAGTCGAACTACCGCAAGTATCCGCTTTGCTGGTACCACAGTAAGTTTGCAGAGAAGGCGAACAGATGCATTGCTCCCTGTGACTACAAAGCGGGAAATGCCAAGGGCGGTCGATAATGGCGACTGCTGACTGCCCAACAACTTCTACTGGTCGCCTGTTCATCACGGACCGAGCTTCGAAGGTGCAGTTCCTCGTCGACACTGGAAGCGACATCTGCGTCTTCCCCCGGTCCCTCGTCCATGATCGTCGTGCTAAAACGGACTATAACTTGTGTGCTGCCAATGGAACGAATATAGCGACTTATGGTTATGTTCATTTTAATTTAGATTTTGGCTTACGTAGACAATTCAGTTGGCGCTTTGTAGTAGCAGATGTTACTAAACCTATCATAGGCGTAGATTTTTTAAATTACTACTGCCTCATTGTAGATTGCCATAAAAAATGTTTACTAGATAGTACAACCTCTGTATCATCTTTAGCCAAAGTTGTTGATTGCAATAATATAGCTTCTGTCAAGATCTTGACTGGTGATTCTCGGTATCATAAAATTCTTAACGAATTTCCCGAAGTCACTCGACCAACTGGTGCACAACGCATTCACAACACACCACACAATACTGTCCACTATTTACGCACGACTCCAGGCCCCCCAGTCTCTTGCACCCCTCGCCGGTTGGCACCGGACAAACTAAAAATTGCTCAACAGGAGTTCCAGTCCATGCTCGCCAACGGTACAGCCCGGCCTTCGCAGAGTCCCTGGGCATCACCTCTGCACCTGGCGCCCAAAAAAGATAACGGTTGGCGTCCTTGCGGTGATTACCGTATGCTCAATGCCCGCACCGTGCCTGACATGTATCCGATCAAGCACATACATGATTTTGCGCATAATCTTGTCGGTTGCAAAATTTTCAGCACACTAGATTTGCTTAAAGCCTATAATCAGATACCTGTCAGTCCGGCCGACATTCCGAAGACCGCAATAACCACGCCCTTTGGTCTGTTTGAATTTCCTTTCATGACTTTCGGGCTTCGGAATGCCGGCCAAACCTTTCAGCGGTTTATGGATGAAATCACTAGAGAGCTCGATTTCACCTATTGCTATCTGGACGATATCTTGGTGTTTTCCAAGGATGAGCAACAGCATGAGCAGCACCTTCGCCAAATTTTTACCAAGCTGAAGGACTATGGTTTGCTTGTAAATACCGCCAAATGTGTTCTCGGTGAGCCAGAAGTGACATTTTTAGGTTACTCTATCTCTGAAAAAGGCTCTCGACCACTTGACTCTAAGGTGCAAGCTATAAAAGACTTCCCCATCCCAACAACCGTGCGCCAACTTAAGGCATTTTTAGGCATGCTAAATTTTTATAGGAGATTTCTTCCTCATGCTGCCGAAATCCAGGCTCCTTTACATGCCCTGCTAACAGGTTCCGTAAAAGGTTCACAGCCCATCAATTTGACCGGCGATGCCTTAACAGCGTTTCATGCATGCAAGGACAGCCTGGCCAATGCCGCCTTACTAGCACACCCCGACTGTACTGCCAAACTTGCCTTGGTGACTGACGCCAGCGATAAGGCAATTGGCGCAGTCCTACAACAGCTAAAAGACAATGCATGGCAGCCATTAGCCTTCTTTTCCAGAAAACTGAGCCCGTCCCAGGCCAAATATTCGCCTTACGACAGGGAGTTGCTGGCAATATATGAAGGCATAAAATATTTCCGGCATATGCTCGAGGCCCGGCACTTTGTTGTGTATACGGATCATAAGCCGATCAGTTTCGCATTCCACGAGCGGAAGAAAAACTGTTCGCCCAGACAATTCCGTCACCTCGATTTTATAGCCCAATTCACGACCGACATACGACACATATCGGGCAAGGATAATATTGTGGCCGATACTTTGTCGAGGATCGAGGAATTGGGAGCGCCGGTTGACCTAGAGACGCTAGCCAAGGGCCAACCTTTAGACCAAGAGCTACAAAATCTTTTAGCCGAAGGATCTTCTCTGCGTTTGGAGAAACTCAATATCCCTGGAAGTCGTATACCAATATACTGCGATGTCAGTACACCGACGACTAGGCCTTTTGTCCCCAAGTTCCACCGGAAGCAGGTCTTTGAGAGCCTTCACTCTCTTAGCCACCCCGGAGCCACTGCTTCTGCAAAACTTATAGCAGAGCGTTTTGTATGGCCCGGGATCCGAAAGGACTGTAGAGAATGGGCGCGTTCTTGCATTGCCTGCCAAAAGGCTAAAGTGAACCGCCATGTCACCGCACCCCTGGGCACTTTTTCTTTACCCCGCGTGCGTTTCAAACAGATACACATAGATTTGATTGGTCCCCTACCTATGTCAGAAGGCTACCGGTACTGTCTCACGGTAGTAGATCGATTTACTCGATGGCCGGAAGCAGTACCGATAGATAACATTACCGCAGAAACCGTGGCTAAAACACTCCTGTCGACATGGATTGCTCGATTTGGCTGTCCTACAGAAATAACGACTGATCGAGGTCGACAATTCGAGTCAGCTTTATTCGCATCTCTGTCTAATACAGTCGGTTTTCAGCATAAACGAACCACCGCATACCATCCCGCCTGCAATGGCATGGTGGAACGCTTCCACCGACAACTTAAAGCCGCAATAGTCTGCCACGCTAACGACAGATGGACAGAGTCTTTGCCATGGGTCCTGTTAGGTATTAGGACCGCTTTCAAGGACGATCTCCAAAGCTCTTCTGCCGAACTCGTTTACGGAGAGCCCTTAAGGCTACCAGGTGAGTTTTTTGAGCCTGTCAACGGCGGCACGACAGACCTATCAGAGTTCTCCGCACGACTCAAAGGAATCGCTGAAAAATTACGACCTACACCAGCTTCTCGCCATAGTAAGCCCAAGGTGTTCGTACACAAGGAATTAGCAACCAGTGATTACGTCTTCCTTCGCGATGACACATTACGTGGTTCCCTCCAACCAGCATATTCCGGCCCATATAAAGTTGTGTCTCGAGATGATAAAATATTTAAAATTCTCCTAAAAGGTAAAGAAGTCACAGTATCGATAGACCGCATTAAACCGGCCTTCATACTGACTGACCAAACTGATACTGAACCCGTTCCAGATATCCAGAAAGAATATACTACTCGTTCTGGACGCAGGGTGAAATTCAAAAAAAATTAATCGCCCATGACGGTCTCTGGAGGGGGGTGGTGTAGGCTACTTTGTGTGGTAAGCACTTACACATACATAACCTACACTAAAATACACAAAAACATATTAATATCTATTTACAATTAAAATAAAACTTAAAATTAACTTACATTTCTACAATACATATTTACATGTAACTATATATAACTATGTACATCCCTATTAATATATATGTAGTTCTAATTAGTTTATCCATATTCATGTAACACTGCGTAGTACTAGTTTGTCGATGTCGACAAACTTCCTATCGATCGATCATCGTCCCAGCACTAGACAAGACTGGTTTTAATACGCCAGCGCAGCCGGTCTGCGGCCGCGCACCGCGCAACCAGTCGAGATCTCTCTATGACGCGAAGCGCATGCCACTTGCCTACGCGATACTATCTCGACGCTGTACGCTTTTACTGATAAATTGACGCTGTGCTTGTTCTTATATACTGCTACATTTCTTCTGCTGCTATCTGACTTTCACCTGTGCTTTGTGCTTGTATTTCGTGTACCTGTGAACTTCCTTCCGTGCCTTCTGTAAATTTAGTTAAGTGGTGTTTACGAGTAAATACTGAACTGAGTAAGTCGGACTATTTATTTACTCTCTCTCCCACACTCTTAACCATATATATATATTTTCATCGATCATAGTGGAGAATACTTTGAGAAACAACAAAAGCATATTTAGCCATATACATTTGTTTATTTTTTCTATTCCGCATACATAAGTAGCAGCCCTCGTATACTAAGTTTCATATAAGAATCTAGATCTAAATAAATAATGTTTTTAAAAATGTCACTGGTAATGAAGATGGCAAGAGGCCAGATGGGATGTCGTAGATCCCATGAAAAATTGGGAGGACTGGTTTGGGACGCAACGTGCGGGGACACTTTGGCGCCGTCCCACGTCCGGGCCACTTGCATAGAAGCCGCCACTGCGGTATCAAGCGCTGAAGACATCAAGCGGCGCAAGTACGGGACTCTGGCACAGATTTTTCTGATGATCTGGCATTCACTTATTTGTGCCGTTTGGTGTCGAGACACTCGGACCGTGGTGGCCCGAGGCGCGACTGCTCTTCAAATAATTTGCGTCGCGCCTCATGGACACAACCAGAGACCCCAGAGCTGGCTCTTACCTCGGGCTGAGGATAAGTCTTGTCATCCAACGAGGTAATGTAGCCAGCATGTCTAATCTAAAGTGATACTCTAAATAATTATTATGTCTGTTAGAATATTTTTTATTGTACAATGAGTACCTATATTTAATACTGTAAGGTGCACTACCTGCTAATCTTGTCTCCAGAACTAGGTTAGCTGGTAGATAATGCTAAATAGCATTAAGCTCGATAACAACCCATATTTATGTACCCACTGCTGGGGCACGGGTCTCTTTCTAAATCTCAGGGGGGTTAGGCCATACTCCACCACAGGGGCCAAGGTTGGTGGAGGATTGTAAGATAGTGGCTGGCCTTACTGTCAGAAGTTATCAAGCCACCCATAGGGCCTCGGTGACAGCCGGCACCACCGGCTTAACGTGCCTTGCGAAGCACGGAAGCGCTCGGAAAAAATGCCACTAGCGGTAGTCACGGGACGGTCACATATCCTGCACCTGACCGCGCCTGTGGTTGCTTAACTGAAGTGATTGATTCCAATCACTCGGGTCGACTAGGCCACAAGCGCTTTACATTAAGCTCGCCTATAAGCAATTTTTTATGCAATAAAAACTTTAGTAATAATAATGAGGTACAGTACTACATAAAAGTATCATAAAAGTCCCTTCGGGAATTTACGTTCGCGCAGACTAGGAAGAAGTGTAACGAAAGTACCCGAAGCTATAAGTACCTATTTCTACCTATATTGCTACGTATTGCTACCTATTTCGCTCACGCTAATATTGCCAAATTAATAGTCACCTGCATCGATGACGTTGAATCAACCAATAGCAACAAAGGCGCGCGGCCTACTATAAAATGAAACTATCTAATTGGTCGATCAACTTGCCGCACATCCAAAATTTGGTCATCTGCGCAGGTACATCCGGGAGACTTATTTCTTGTGTAGCACTGTATCAATCTTTTCACGATATTAAAAACATAAGCCTGCATAGCCAGAAATTAAGCTTTACAACCAAAGATAACTCTGTAGCTAAAGGACATCAAAAGCTTCATACTATTTGTAACAATTTTATTCAATCATTCGTCATCGTCCTGACTACCCTGTCCCCTCCCACTTGCTTCATAATTTCTGTCTGCTTCGTGTGAGATGCCACTTTGGTGGTGAATTTAGAAGCATGGGTTTTTGGCTTCTGTGCCTTGGTAGTACGGTCGCTTTTGGCTCTGGTCTTTGTCCCCCGTGTCTCGTCCGAGGAGCTCACAGTGTGCTTATGTGAGCGTCCCATTGATTTTCTGAAAAATAAATCAGTCGTTAGCTCCTACAGACTGGCAATTGAGAATCAGTGTGCATTAATTGATTTATTTTATTTTACCAACAGCGAAAAAAATTATATCATCACAATAAGAAAAATATAGTTAACAGGGCCAATAACAGACAGCCACAAAAAGGCAGTTGATAATTATAAAAAATATACCACGACAACGCTTTGTGATAAAGGTACAAATACATGCTTTTTTAATTTTAACTATTAAATTAAGTATAGCAAATCATAATTTAAACTAATCAAGATTTGCCAACTTTAAAAGTATGTGAGTGTGTGTGTCTGTGTGAGTGTGTGTGTGTGTGTGTGTCTGCGTGTCTACTGACTGAAAAATAAATGATGATCTTCATACATTAGCTTCTACAAACTGTCAGCTTCTACAATGCACTTCTTGCTTACAATTTCATAGTGAAAAATGTGAAACTAACATAGGTAACTGTGTAGTAAAAGGCCGAAAAACTAAAAGGTTGGAACGTTTTATAACTTTTATAATTAATAAATAAACTCTGGAACGACTTCAGGTGTGATTTTATTTGTAGATTTAGTAACTTTAAAACAGAAAACTGATAAAAAACGGAAAAGCAGGTAAAAAGTCAGATCTGGTCAAAGGGTAGTAGTGGTGAAAAAAAATGAGGGAAATCGAAGAATGAGTGACATACATAATTTAAATATTTGAAAATGATAGATGGAAAAAGAAATAAAAATGGTGTAAAGAGGTTTGCACCGTCACAAGGTTACATAAGTACCCTAAATTCATCCTACTATATGGCACAGGTCTTCTTTTAGAGACAGAATATGGGTTTAAGTACTAAGCGATTCTACTGTGACTGTGGTGCACTGTGACACTACGAAACGATTCTCTAACTAGGTAATGGCGCCTGTCTTAACTCAACAGTTCAGTGGACCAAATTTTTACTCAACGATATAGTTGTTTATTTTGTTTTTATCATTATCACGTAATTTATTTTGACCAACGAGGATCATCATATCACTTTAAAACTTATGACCGGAAAATATTGATTCCCTACAACGGCAGAAAAAACACCGAAAAATTCCAGCGCCACGTTTAAATCTGTAAGTGCAACTTACAGATTTCCACTAAAACGAAACAAAGAAAAAAGAAAAACATTTATTGGAACAAATTAGCACATCACAGGAAAGAAAAGCCATACCACTCCTAGCTACTTACAGGGAAAACAAAAACAATTAACAAAAAAAACAAAATAGGACAGGACAAAGTCGTATATCCTGTGGTGTGTCAATGTTGCCACAAATGGCATCTGACTCAGCGTTGTGCTAAGGGTGAGAGCCCTCAGCTCTGATTTTCAGTCAGCGCCGATTACATGGTCAGCGAGGCGGTTCTTAACAAATTAAAACAAACAATAGGTACATACATTGAACTGTCATACGTTTAGCAAGCCCCTAGTTTCTCTTTCTCTGAGAGAAGGCCTATGCTCTTCTGTTTCGATCCTGGATTAGTCGTATCAGTTATCTCAGTTGAAATGTCGTTAGTTGATTAAGTTGCGTTATCGGCGAATTTGGACAAATTTTAAATATTTATTCTACCCACGTTATTCGGACTACGTAGTGCTACGAGGGCTGCTACTTATGTATGCGGCATAGAAAAAATAAACAAATGTATATGGCTAAATATGCTTTTATTGTTTTTCAAAGTATTTTCCACTATGATCCATGCACTTTTGCATTCGATGAAATTAATTTGTGAAACACTTTTTCCACTCTGATTGAGGTATCTCCAAAACGTGCTGTTTGAACGCATCTACGACATCTTCACGGGTCGAAAATCGTTGACCACGTAATTTATTCTTTACATTTGGGAATAAATAGAAATCACTGGGAGCCAAATCAGGGCTGTACGGTGGATGACCCATCAATTCTATTTTTTGACCATCCAAAAATGTAGTTGTTTCCTGAGATGTATGACAGCTGACATTGTCATGGTGAAGTATGATTCTGCGTCGCTGGTTGTTTTGGCGTATTTCTTCAAATACTTCCGGCAAACAAATGGTCGTGTACCACTCCGAATAAACCGTTCTGCGATTCTCCAGTGGTATTGTAGCCACATGGCCATTAATACCAAAAAAGCAGGCCACCATTTGCTTTACAGTGCTTTTTGCACGAGCCACTTTCGTAGGGTTCGGCTCATTTTGAAACACCCAAATTGTTGGTTGTTGTTTAGTTTCGGGATCGTACGTGTAGATCCAGGATTCGTCACCTATGCAGATATTATAAACAGATTTTGAGTCGCCTCCGTTGAATTTTTTTAAGGTTTTCTTGCACCATTCGACGCGAGCATCTTTTTGATCCTGAGTTAAGTTGTGCGGGATCCAACGCGAACAAATTTTTTTTACAAACAAATGTTTATGTAATATCCTATGAATGCTCGTTATACAAATGCCCAGAATAGCCTCTATCCCGAGATACGTAACATGGCGGTCTTGCAGTATTAGTTTTCGCACAGCTTCAATATTTTGTGGAACAACCGCCGATTTCGGGCGACCTGCTTTAACTTCGTCCGTGAGCTTACTGCGCCCGCGATTAAACTCACTAAACCAGTGATACACAGTCGTTTTTGATGATGGAGCTTCACCACCAAAAGTCGAAGTTAATTGATCTACGCACTGTTGTTGCGTTAAACCACGTCGAAAATCGTAATAAATCATAGCATGAATATTTTCACGAGTGAGTTCCATTTTTTCAGCGATATGACATTTTAAACCCAACAAAAACAAAGCACTTACGTATATAAGAGAAAAATATTAGCGGCCAGTATTTAAAAAAAAGAACGAATTTGACCATGGAGGTCAGACATTGCGTTTAAAATTATTGGAATCCCAGATTCCGCATACATA
The DNA here is from genome assembly GCA_934045075.1 of Yponomeuta sedellus. NCBI lineage: Eukaryota > Metazoa > Arthropoda > Insecta > Lepidoptera > Yponomeutidae > Yponomeuta > Yponomeuta sedellus. The sequence goes on from OW203743.1 coordinate 10,538,737, forward strand.
AGTAGCAGCCTATGTAATAGTGTTAGTATTAAAGTGAAATGCTTACTTAGCATTGCGCCCAGCTTTAGGCCATATGAAGGAAGTCCTCACCATGACGACGCCGCCGTCACGCAAGTGCTTTCTGCAGGTATCCCTAAACAAATCAAGGTTAGCGTTAATGCCACAAGTTATAGAGGCTTTGTCGCAAAATTTCCAGCTTTTGTAAAATAGTCACTTCTCAGAATGTCTCTTTCGCAAAATGTCAATTCCGCATTGTCTTTCGCGGAATTTCCATTTAGCAAAATGCCCACTTCTCATAATGTCTCCTTCCCGAAATGTCCCTTTGCGAAATGTCCATTTAGCAAAATGTCCGATTCGCAGAAAGTTTCTTTCCTGAAATATTCCTTCGCGGAATGTCCATTAACCAAAAAGTCCTAATCTCACTATACCTGTTTCGTAAAATATAGCTTTCGCATATCTCACTAACCAATATCAAAAATATTGATGGTAGCATAGATATGCTGAGTTTGTAAGTGCGTTACGTCCATTCCTTTGTTAATCTTTTCGTTCTTTCATTATTCTTAGTCAGCTTTGGTGACAATAAGTTTGTTCCTACGCCTCTTTTTCTTCTTTTACCCATATACAGTGCAGGTGCAATGAATGCCACGTGCTTTAGTCTAAGACTTTCAAACTCCAGTCATTTCTTAGCACCTTAACCAGCTGGCCTAACATTTCAGGTGCTTTGTCTGAACTTGCCTCAGAGGTATAACTTTTTCTTGGATATGCGCATACAAACGCTGAATCTACGCCTTACTAGTTGGTTTTTTATTTACTCCGCCTAACTCTAATAGTCTTATTTCTAGACATCGATTCAGAGCAGGATCTCACCAAAAAATATAATAATTATTTAATCGCATCTCCAAACATCACAATAACTTAAACGACCTTTGGGGTATAAAAGCATTTTGCCTGAAAAGCTCCCTGAACATAATTCTGTCTCAATTTTTATACTTAAGCAATTTTCATAAACGTATTATGCAAGTCTTTAAACTTACGTCTCATACTCCTTGTAGATAGCGCAGCTGATGAGGTACCGGTTTTCGTAGACGCTGGTGTACAGGAAGGGCCCGTAGCACTTCTGCGTTACTTCTTTCACTTGGCAGGCGGTAATAATACCCACGACCGTCGCTGTCATACCCTGACCTACTATCAAGGGCCCACCATGGTCATTCTGCAATAAATAATGTAGCAAAATGAGGTATTAATACTTTAAATTAGCTCGCATTCGCCCACTGTTAGACATAGGCTTCCCTTAAGACACGCTATATTTCCCTTAAAATCGATGGTACTGATACTGGGGTGGACTTGGTAAATTCTGTGATAGGCACGAACGCCCAGCCCCCCCTAACTACACAAATAAGTAGTTACCTCACAGAACCCGCCAATGTTTCCTATTTTGTTCCTCCTGCTTTCCAGGTGGTGGTGCGCCGAGTGAAATTTTAGACGGCCTGCGTCCTTCTTCAAGGACTTGCGCCGATTCTCATCATCATACTGGTCCTCGTCGATAAGTTCCTTGCAGTTTACTTTGTCCTGATCAGGGACGAGAAATATATCCATTACATATATGAAAATGGCATTTGGTATCCGCAGCGTTAATTTTAATGCATCGCAACACTACGACTTTTGAATCAATTCAAGCACTTAAAATTTATGGAAGGAAGAGATAAATAGCCAAAACATACTCTACATAAACATTATTCACTACTTTTTTCTTCGTGCAGTTTTCAATTATCAAGAGCTAGATCGTCTTGAAGTAAAAACAAAATCTCCAAACTTAGTGCAAATTTTATCCTTAATTAATAAAGTTACAATAATTTTATTATTTTATAACTTGCAACTCATACATCTCACTGGCACTAATTTCAGACATATTTGTCATCTTAATATACCTAGTGTTTGAACGAAGTAATTAGCCCGTCAGCTTAGCATTTTTTTTGAACTAAAACTTTCGTAAGCACAACACATTGTAGACTTTTAGTCCGGATCTACTTACGGGTGTTGTTATATCGGAAAAGTTCGACCAGGTTTCGCTCCGATTCGCAGAGCTTAATCATGGTGAGCAGAGACGGAGCTCGCGTCGTCGGTTGCTCGTCTCACACTACGGGCAAGCGCGCGGCGCGCCTGCGACGAGATAGCGCCTACTGCTTTTCCGTCATCAATGTCACTAGGCATGATGGCACAGACACAGCTCACGACATCTTCGTTCTTGCAGTGTCGATTTCGGTATTCACTATCACTGCACTTTCGTAGAACCGGTTTCGGGAACCGGAACCGGGTTTTCTGGTCGGACTTTTCCGATATAACAACACCCGTAAGTAGATCCGGACTAAAAGTCTACAGCTTAGCATCGTTTGACAGATTCTGATTTCATCCTACATCGCCTAGAGCAGATTTTTCGGCATGATCTCATGATAGATAGTCGGTGAACACTAATTTCTGATGAAAAATGTCTTGGTCCAAACATGTCTGACTCAGTAAACGAGGCTATTTATGGAAGCGTGACCATAGCAGTGTCAGTACTCACGGCGCACTGAGTATTAAGCTCCAGGACATCCTGTGTGCATATCATACGGTCATCGATGATGTGGTGGTAGCGTTCAGGCCAGTGACGTTTGCAGGCCTTCTTGCCAATGATCTTGACATCTGCCTCCAGCATTTTAGGACTGTTCACCGCCGGAAGGTCGAGAACTGGCTGCAAATGGTGGATGCCGCTCACCAAGTGTTATTATAAGAATTACTTACGACTAAAATGTGTTTGCCGAGAGGAGTTTGAAAAGAAGAACAGGAAATTGGTATACAACCTTTACGAATGTGGTGTTATGGAGACGAGGCTTTTCTTTTAGAAATGAAGGAAGATTAGATGACTAGAGAGTGTCAATGTTTTTTCATAACATTTTGTTGACTTTTTCAGCAGAAGAAGCTCTTCCATTTACTCTTCTTCAAAACGTCTCTCAGGCTGTTTTAAGCGGAAATATTGACTTATATTTAAATTAAGTCAGATTAAGTCTGTGTACAAAGAAAAATTAAGATTCTGTCAAATTCATTCAGAAATATTATTGTGAACATGAAAATTACCACACATTTTTCGAGAAAAAAAAACCGCAAAGAAATAGTACTTGAATCTCTATGGCGTCTAAACTTTAAAGCTCAATAGCTCAATCATGGTTGCAGTAGATCTAGAACATTCAAGCCATTTTTTGAAAACCAGAATCGAGGATTAAAACGAATAAAACCAAGCGTACATCTCCGAACTTCCCCGTGGACCCCCACCCAGCAATAGAGCCCATAGTCAGGGGTTTCTCCATGTCCGAGCTCTTGTTGTTGTAAGCAATCATGGCCGGGATGAAATCGCAGCCGCGCACGCGCCGCTGGAAGTTGAAGGGCTCCTCCGTGCGGACCACGGCGATGTCGTGGTTCATCCAGTTGATATTGTCGAAGGTCTTGCCGTCGTAGTCGTAATCTGATTCGAAGAGAGATGAAAATTGAATAGAACTAGTGAGTTGTGATTATGAACTGAAGTTCAAATTACAAAGCGAGACATTTCATTGTATTTACATTGGATCACGATTAGATGGTAAGTAAGTTCAGTAAATTGGTAATTTAATTGTGTATACGTATAATGTCTCTTATTTGCTAATAGATACCAACTTACCGTATATGGTTCTTTTGTGTCAAACAATCGAAATTGATGGTCGAAAACGAGTCATCGTGAAGTCATACAAATACAAATTCTGTATTTGCCAAAAAGGTACAAGTTTAGTGTTATGGTTGGCTTCTGTGCGAAACTGTATCGAAGCGACGTGACCATGATCATGACCTATGTCATAATTATAGTGTTGACTGTAAGGAGTCTTATATGAATCTTAAAATTCTTACTTTTGAGCACACATTTCCAAATAGCTTTAGTGGCGCCATTTTTGACGCATTCGTCTTTCTCATCCGAAGTCCATCTGAAATTACCATAATTATGTTAGTTTAGTGCTTTTCTCTATTTTATTTCGTTAAGGTCTTGTATATTTCTTTTTACCAAGGGACAAACAGAACTTACAACTCGATACCAACTCTTTGTATGTCCCTACTGCTGGGACATTAGACTCTTCCTACATCACAGAAAGGTTATGCCATACCACAGAAAGGTTATGTTTCTTGTTCCACCACGTGTGCCAATTCCGGATTGCTTGAGGGTTATAAGGGAGTGGCCTTACTGACAGAAGTTATCAAGCCACTCATAAGGCCTCCGACATGGCTTAACGACTGCCGTTACATGACAGCTGGCACCAACGGCTTAGCGTGCCATGCGAAGCACGGAAGCGCACGGACAAAATACCACTAGCAGCAGTCGCAGGATGGTCACCCATCCAGCACCTGACTGCGCCTGCTGTTACCTAATCCAAGTGGTGAGTGAGCGATGTACAACTTAGTGGCAATAAATTTTAGGCATCTAGATGTAAATGGATTTTAGTCAGTTGGTGACGCTAACTTACCCCCGTTCTGAATTTGAGTATGACATAAGTATTAGGTATCCTGATCAGCCCAGCTCGACGTGAGTTTAGCGGACGCAGCTGCAATACCGTGCCTTGGTTTTGGTGCCGTGCCAGTGAAATGCCGGCTTATCATTCGAGAGGTCGTGGGTTCGAATGCCGGCATGTACCAATGACTTCGTTTTCTAAGCTACGTACATTTGTGAATTTATATTAGCATTGCCACTCGCTAACCGAGGACAATCTCTTGAAGAAACCCTAGTGCCTGAGGTAGATACCTTAGCGCCTGGTACGAACAATGGTACTACTATGAGGCTAATTGAAAAACTTGGAAAACAGATAACTCAGGTCTAACTAATTTGGGGCCGTGGTGACGTCAGTGATCTGCGTTTTGGTTTTGTACTTTAGCCACCAGTGATGTGGCAGCCCGAGTTGGAGATAAAGTGATAATTTGACCATGTATTTCTCTGGGTGGCAAGAAGTAGCCAAGGAGAGAGCAATGGGTGTTGTTGAAATGAGGAGAGGAGCTGAAATGAGAAGCCTTTTCCCAGCAACGGGAACCAAACAATCCACCAAAGCTTGATGAAAAGAACATGTTCTAACTTACTTAGATTCGTTGCACTCTTTATTGCACACCATACTTTTTAAAAGCACATGAGAACCTTAAATATGTATGTTAGTATTATGGTATTGTATCTTAGGTACCTATGTTATAGACTTAAGTCCGGAATCACTTGACATTTTGTCGGAAGAAGTATAGACGTACATCGCTACGCTTTTAGAATATACCTCGGGCTCTGAAGTATGCTTCGGTTTTCGCCGAAAGCACACGAGTGTAATACCAGGCGTCCGTCACTCGCTCAAGGTCACGCGTTATATACCTGCCGCTCAGCGTATCGTCCACGATACAACCGACAAAGGGCCGCTACGCCCGCCTGAGCGCTCGCACCGCACGTTTCCCGCGTTTACTACTCGAAATGCCGAAACTACGTGATTATTGTGCAGTGGATGGGTGTAAAAGTAAAAAAAAAACAAATGAAGAATTATCATTTTTTTCACTGCCGAGAGACGAAGAAAGGTAAGTGGTATTTTAAATCTTATATTTATTTCTTTAAACATTTAGGTAGGTAGTTACTATAAAAGTAAAATAAATACATAAAGGTAACTGCTTTTTTTCGTGGACTTGTTAATTTTGATTCTAAATAACCACATCCGTTCTAACATTATTATGCGTAAGTGTCTCTGTCTGTCACGTTTTCACGGCTGTACTGTGGCTATACCGAAAAATTAAAAAAATGCACAACAATCATAGTCGTCATTGATGGAAAATGCCAAAAATAACAATTTTATAATAGTTCGCTCCACGACTGTTGCTAAAAGTCGTGGAGTCGTGAAAACAAATACATGCACGACAAAGATGGGTAGTTACCATCGATAAAATATTACTACTTTAGTAATATTTTATCGACCATCGATAAAATATTACTACTTTAGTAATATTTTATCGACCATCGATAAAATATTACTACTTTAGTAATATTTTATCGATGGCAGTTAATCATCTTTGTCGTGCGTATATTTGTTTTTAATGTTAATTTAATTTAGGATCAACTAAATTGGCTTTTTAGTGTTTCGTAGTAAACATTAGAAACAAAACATGTACAACAAATATGGATGTCAAATATTTAGGTATTTCTCGAATTCAAACCAATATAATGTGGTCTACTCTGACCGCCACGCCCAATCCAAAAACTAAAATCAGTTTTGTCTGTAACCTTCTTTTTAGATATTTGTCTAGGAATAGAGAGGGACAAATAGAACCCATTCGAATTTCAGGATTAAATGTGGCGGTCAAAATCGCCCACAATGACGAAAAATTAACATACCTTAATGCATGCTTTTCAGACGCCGCAAGTGGCTTGAGATAATAGGGAGGCCTGATCTAATAACAACTCAAACAAAGTCAGCTTGTCATTTTATATTACATATTTTTGACAAATAAATAAATATGGTTATTTCACAACATTTGTTTTATTACAGTAATAATCATCATAGGTACATTTATCAACCCTAGCGCGTTCGTGCGATGACGCGCTTGCACGTGAGTCGCACGGTGGGCAACACAATCTCGACTCTTTGAGCGGGTACTTATGGCATATTTCTCCTTGCTGTGAACAGTAGTTATTATTATTAAGATTTTGTAGGCTATTATAGCGTAGGTATTTTCACTTTAGTATGGGAGTGATGTATCTGTTACGTAGTAACTATTATCTAATCTGTGGTAATACTACTTTCGAGTTCTCATTTCGAAATTAAGTGTCATATTCTTCCGATATTTCTATTACACGAATATATCCGATAGTAGCCGAGGTATATTCTAAAAGCTAACAGACTGTAACTCGGGTTAATCCCAACTTATGTAAGTTAATAATATGTATGTAGTTCTTACGAAAGTTTCAGCCCGTAAACTTACGAATGAGTACCAGAAACGATGTAAAACTGTCCCACGTTCTCAATGCAGGCAGCTGACGTCAATATATAGTTGGGGTCGATGATGACCCCTCCACAAAGCCAATTAATGCTGATCGAAGGGTCATCGTTGGGCAGTAATGGTTTTAGATATACCTGCGGTGTATGAGAAAAATACATAATGGGACCGTGCGCTATGATTGTCAAAGACAGTGGCGGCGTCACAGTAAAGGTTTTTTTGTTAAATTTATATTTGCATCAACTGCTTCCTTCCAGAGCCTTCTACTGTTTAAATTATATATTATTTATTTATATTAAATCTAAAAAAACTTATGCAGTGAGGGTTAAGCCACATACGGCCAGCGAAGGCAAAACCATACCCTTTTTGTGGTAATTCCATTAGTTAATTATTGTCCAGTAGACCTTATACATTCATTAATATTCGTAATAGTGTCTCCAATTTTACTGTGTTATTTTTAAGATTGGCAGATTCAGCAGTAGTAATCTGCTACTGCAACGGTTGGATGACGATGGAGAAAGAGTGGCCAGACGTGAGTCAGGTCTATGTCCAACAGTGAACGAATGCGAGCTGATTGATTGTTTAACATTGACAGTAGTAAAGAATATTTTGATCAGAATCACAACCTTTGTGGATTAAACCTTTGTGATTTAAAGCATTCTAAGTTTTTCAGGGTCAGCATTTTTCTGAATGATACCGCGTTGTATCTTGTTTATTATTATGATAACACAGGCTTTCTCTCAGAGAGAGAGAGAGAGAGAGAGAGAGAGAGAGAGAGAGTATGGGCTTAATTACCACGCATGCCCACCGCGGATTGACAATTTCAAACGCTGAGGTATTTGAACACCTCAGACACTCAAGTTTCGTCACGATGTTTTCCTTAAACATTAGCTATGTAAACTGCTTTTGGGTGTCAGCCTAGTTCAAGACTGATTTTTTTTTCGACCTCTGTGGTTGTGAACCTTTTAAATAAATAAAAAATTACCGACCGTCCCTCTGGCAGAAATGGCACGTGACATGCTTACCATATAGGGATGCTTACCATATAGGGTCTAGTGCCTGGACTGACGTCCCTTCCTTTGAGAATCCTTCTTGTTTCATTGAGAACACTGTGTGGAAGATGAGAAAAATCAGGAACTTGTGACGTAGAATTTTCTGCCAAATAAAATTCATTGCATTTATTCACGTTCTGTAGTTGAGATTTTTGAAATTCTACTATATTCAATTTCGACTATTCAATAGCCTATAGTACCTAATTGTATTTTATAACTGCAATGACTGCGTAATACATCAAAAATCATGACCGAAATTGTCCACTTACCAGCTCTAATGAACGGAAAATACATCAAGATTATCGATACTGCGAAAATCATGCTCTACTTCCCAAAAATGTCGCAAACGGTGATATTTTACATAAAAGATTACCTCCACAAGGAGTTTAGGCAAAAGACAACGTAGAAAATAAACAAAAAGCAAGTTGAATAATTTCACGGCTCGGTGAAAAGTTATTGCGTGTTGTATAAGTATTATTCGAATTTAATTGTTGATTTCAAATTACATTTTTATGATTTATTAGTTTACTTATCTGTTGTGTAATGCAATAGATAAAATAAAATGTGATTTTCGAGTTTTGTAAATGTGTCAATCACTTGAGCTAAGCAACAACAGGCGCGGTCAGGTGCAGGATGGGTGACCGTCCCGTGACTACCACTAGTGGATTTTTTCCGAGCGCCTTCGTGCTTCGCAAGGCACGTTAAAACGTTGGTGCCGGCTGTCATGTAATGGCAGTCGCTAAGCCATGACGGAGGCCTTATGGGCGGCTTGATAATTTCTGACAGTAAGGCTCGCTACTGCCTTACAATCCTCCACCAACCTGGACTTGGCCCCGTGGTGAAGTATGGCCTAACCTTCCTGCGATGCAGGAAGAGACCCGTGCCCCAGCAGTGGGGACATACAAGGGCTGATATCGAAGGAGACAAAGTGACGAAGTTGCACACAAACATTGAAAAATAAGTGAGTGTCAATTCAAATTGCCTCAAACTCAACTGAGGGGGAATGTATTTTTTTGTTATTTGAAATATTTTATTTATGCCGGCGCCAGACAGAAGTAGAAACAAGTGATCACATAAGTGTGCACATGTGTGGCACGGACATTTTATGTGACAATAGTACTTACCTAACAAATGTCCGTGCCTAACATGTGCACACTTATGTGATCACTTGTATGAACCTCTGTCTGGCGCCGGCATTAGGCAAGCTTAACAAGGGAAATTTAAATATTGGTTGGGACACAATTTTTCTCGAGTGGAGACCCCTAACTCACAAATGTGGCATAGGACGCCCACATTCGGTGGACCCACAATCTGAGGCACATCGCGGCTAACGGCTCCATGAGGATGGCTAAGGATTGAAAAAAGAGGTATGTGCATGTGCAGTGGGTAGTATTACGAATTCGGGCAGATTTACTAATTGAACATACATACATACCTACATAACCTCACGCCTGTATCCCAGAGGGGTAGGCAGAGACCAGGGACTGTCACTTGCCACGATCCTGACAGATCACCTTCGCTTCATCAACGTTCATAAGTCGTTGCATGCACGCACGCCGGTTCCGGATACTAATTGAAATTTGTTATTAATTGAAATGAAATGAAAAACGTTTATTGACTGAATTACGTCAAAATCACAAAAAATCTTTACATAATATCATCAGCCCACTGCTGCCCACCACACGGCCACTAAAATTCAATTTAATACTGATTGCTGAAGCTTCAAAAAGCTCTTGTCAAGTAAACGACTCTTCTTAACCTAGCGGGGAGTAGCGAGAACTTTGATGGAGATTGCACAACTAACTTGTATAACCATACTGGTATTTTGTGCAGTGATTGAAACCCAGTGTTCACAACAAGGGATGTAGGACGGGGACACGGAAAAGACGCAACGCGTTGTATAGAATTCGCGCCCTCGCCCCGTGAGACTTTTGTATAAAAGTCTTTTCCGTACCTTTTCCCCGCCCTTTCTGTACGATCGCTGGCTAAATAAAATAGACGCGTCTTTTTGGCGCCCTCGCCCCATACCCCTTCTATAAGGCCGAGGACGAATGATTCGCATTATCGTTTTTCTACTCATCACTAGATGGCGTTGCTTGTGTAGAGTTTCGTGTAATACATAATGTAGGTCAAGAATTATTCATTCAAGGGCCTGTTTTATCTATTTACAATTCATGGTTTACTATGACGATTTAAAGACTGCTATCCAATTTACATCCAATGTACAATATAATATTCCCCTCATATTGTTTCCGTTTCTTATCGCATTGTTTGCCACGCTTTTTCAGACAAAATAGCTATCTAGATTAGATTCCACAAGATAATATCGGCTATTACGCTTCACGGTACGACAAAAATCTGGTAATAGGGTGTCAAATTTTTTCCGAGCTTTTCCCATACTTGAAAGACATTTTTTCATTATTTTTTTAAAGATTTTTTCCAGTATTTGTAGTATTGGACAATATTACTTGCTAAATAAGTACCGTGCGCTGGTGGTCTAGTCAAACCAAGTGATTGAAATCAATCACTAGAGTTAAGCAACACAGGCGCGGTCAGATACAGGATCGGTGACCGCACCTTAGTGCATTTTTCCGAGCGCTTCAGTGCTTCGCAAGGCACATTAAACTGTTGGTGCCGGCTGTCATGTAATGGCAGTCGTTATGCGATGTCAGAGGCCTTACGGGCGACTTGATAACTTGTGACAGTAAGGCCCGCCACAGTACAATATTCCACAAACCCGAACTTTGCTCCCGTGGTGGTTTTTCCCTACCTGCGATGCAGTAAGAGACCCGTGCCCCAGCAGTGGGGACATACAAGGTTTGATATCGGAATTACCAAATTTTATAGTCCTAACTAAACAGGAAGTATTCTATGAATGTAATGAGATCATTTATATAGTCAACGGCACCTTCACTCACACTACATGGGTGAAGTGACCAATCAAACGCTGCAGTGCCTGGGACATTGTTTTTTTGATGAATTACTTAATATATGTGATTCTAATTAATTAAGTGCAAAAACAGATTCGCTAAACAACACCGCATTAGCTTGTGGGTGCCCTGTTACGTCATATCCAATTAAAGGGAGCAGGTAGCTTACAAGCTTCGTATAGCTACGCCCGTAAGCTTAGCTGCCCGTAACAGTGTTCAAAATTACTTTTGCATCGACTAGAATTATTTCTATTTAGCGTCGACGCATCGCACATTTTCTCACACAAGTATTAGTGTCTTTGGTGGTGTGTTCGTATCTTGCTTCTGCTTGAAACAGTGGGAGGGATGGCGGTGCATTAACTAACCGCATGGTGCTTCTGGGATTTTGGCGGAATTTTTCAAACTAATTTTCACATTTTAATGCTATTATTTCGATTACTCGACATCAACCCTGGTGTGTCCCCACTGCAGGGGCACGGGTCTCTTCATGCATCGCAAGAAGGTAAGCCCATACTCCACCACGGGGCCCAAGTCCGGGTCGATTATTATTGTATAGTAACATAAATTTTGAAATTGAAGAAGCGAAGGTGATATGTCCGGATCGTGGCAAGTGGCAGTCCCTGGTCTCTGCCCACCCCTCTGGGATACAGGCGTGAGGTTAATAATAATATTGGCCTTTTTGCATCTACTTAATGAGATGATTTATACAGCGTCCAGTGGTATCTTCACTCACACTAGATGGGTGAAGGGACCACTCCGACGCTGTAGTGCCTGGGTCATGGTTTTTATAGATGGTGTAGGCTTGCCCAGCACCTATACCATCCTGACAGCTTAGTCGGCCTAGCCCACAGGAAAGACTAGTCAATACGTGCGGAGCCAACCAAGCCGCGGGTTTCCTCACGATGTTTTTCCTTCACCGTTAGCGTGTGGTATTGCGACTGCAAATTCGCAAATCTAAAGCGTGAGGTTATGTTATGTAATAAATTTTAAAACGTTAAAGGAAAAATCGTGAGGAAACTGGCGAGACTGTGGTGTTCACATATTTGTTCACAAGTGTTCACATACTAAGCGCTTGAAATTGTCAATCCGCAGTGGGCACGCGTAGTAATTAGGCCCATACACTTTGTCCGAGAGAAGGTCTGTGCCCTACGGTAGGACGTTAGATACGTAAACAAATAATTATAAGAACAGTTTCGTCTACAACATTGTTTTGAAATGTATTTTTTTATCCTTATTTATAAGTGTTTTTTTAGACTACAAGAGAACTGATGTCGTTTCTTAAAATATCGTGTTTGAAATTTTTATCCATAGATATTTTGAGGAATCATATTTTCATTATTAATGATAGTGTAATGTACTTATACATATTCGTGATTTGAAAAAAGATAAATTGACAACCCAAAATTACTAAACAAATGTAGTAATTTATTTATTAATAATGTTTAGGCTACGAGAGTACTGATGTAATTTCTTACATTATCGTGAATGATCTTTTCATTATTAATGATAGTGTAACGTACTTATTCGTGATTTGAAAAAGATAAATTTATAACCCAAAATTACTAAACAGTAATTTATTTATATGAGAGTACAGATGTCATTTCTTAAAATATCGTGTTTGAAATATGTATCAATAGATATTTTGATGGATAATCTTTTCATTATTAATTATTTAAAAGTAAGTAGTGTAGTGTATACATATACGTGATTTGAAAAACATAAATTGATTACCTACCCAAAATTCCTAAACCTAATATAGTAATTTTTGGTTATCAATAAATTTTATACAAACGTGTCTTTTTTTTAAATATCAGCACACAGGAATAAACGAATAAACGAAAAATTAAAGATTTCTACTAAGAAAATTTGAACCATTAATGAATTGTCAATTCAATTCAAAGTAATAAATTGCAACGGAATCTCTTAACCAAACTGAAGAGCCATCTAATACAGAAATCAGACAACTCCATTTAGGTAAATCGCAAGTTCGCAATCTAATTCGACTCCTAACAGCTCTAACCACTCCGCTGTCCCAGGCAATACCATAAACAAGCTATCTTGGACAATGCATTAACCTTTTACTATCTATTTGGGAAGCTTCTTAAAGCGAATCTTGTTTGTTTAGTTCCGAGCTCAATAAAGTAGGTATGAATTAATAAAAAAAAAATTGTTTCAATTTTTACAAATGAAATACAGGGCGCATCAAGAGGACCCGGCCTTTCATGAAAATACAATTATTAATTAAATTAATCGGTTTTAAAAAATGTACAGGTATCTTCCACCTCCGCGGTTGACTGGTAGAAAATGCTTAAGGAATTAACTCCGCCGTATTGTACTGTTTTGTACATCTATTTTGTATGTACCTATGTGTGTGTGTGTGTGTGTGTGTGTGTGGGTGTGTGGGCCTGAGTGTCTCTGTGTGTACTAAATGTATATTGTGTTAAAATTAAATCATTATAGTTACAGATGTCTATCGGCTGTGGGTTGATAGGTGGGGTATAAGGATTAAGTCTAATTTATAAAATAAAATCTAAACAATACCTCTAATACCTCTCTCCGAGGCTATTTAAGTAATACCCTGTAAGTACTTATAAACTTAATAAGCTTTTTAACTATCACGACTTATAAAATCGTACTGTGCCAAATAAATAAACTGAATAAAAGTTTTTCTATTCTGTTCTATAAAAAGTTCTACACCCACAATGCTATTAAATGCATTTATTCACAGATTCATTAGATATGTCAAAATCAAGTCAAAATATACCCACTTCTATTACTGCGTTGACAAGAAAATATTTTTTTATAGTTTATGATCATATCTTGTAGTTTTATATTGATCTAAAAGATATGATCGATATCTATAGATAGTTTTTTTTTCGATCCATACTTACCTACCTACAACATATTTCTCGACATTTAACATGTTTCTATCAACATCATGTCGATTCACATATAGATCCTACAGATTGCTGGAAACAAATTTCGGCGAATACTATGTAAACAACCGCAAGGTATTATATATCACAGTCTAATCCTTGCTCAAATTTAAATTTATCGAATCAATCACAATCCGAAAATTATTGTCTCCAAAATTTCCATATTGTGTGAATAACATTTACTTGTATTTTTTTTTTCATTACTAGCTGTATTTAGTCTTTGTTTATTATGTTATTATTTTTCTATCTTTTAATTAAATAAATGATATTCATCATTACCTGAAGTTACTATTTTTCCCTGAAATGTGGTAACTAGATTTCCTATGGCAACCCAAACAATGCAACAACCAATCTCAGGCGGCCTCTCATCAAAACAGACCTAAAGAAGAGATGTCAGCCTACAAAATTCTATGGTGCTACCAGAGTAAATCGAAACCTGAGCCGTTCAAGGCATTGGAGAAAACACACAAAGTGACAAACAGTTAAAACTTACTTTACGTTACGGTGATAATAGTAAAACGCAAATGTAAATTTGGAGGAAGCGCTCGTGGCCTAGTGGAACCTAGTGATTGGAATCAGTCACCAAGGTTAAGCAACAACATGCGCGGTCAGGTGCTGGATAGGTGACCATCCCGTAACTAACGCTAGTGGCATTTTTCCGAGCGCTTCCGGGCTTAGCAAGGCACGTTAAGGTGTTGGTGCTGGCTGTCATGTAATGGCAGTCGTTAAGTCATGCCAGAGGCAATATGGGCGACTTGATAACTTCTGACAGTAAGGCCCACCACTGTCTTACAATCCTCCACCAACTCGGACTTGGCCTCGAGGTGGAGTATGGCCTAACCTTCTTGTGATGCAGGAGGAGACCCGTGCCCCACCAGTGGGGACATTAAAGGGTTGACATCAAATGTAAATTATTTTTATTTTCAAAAAGACAATACTACGAGTAATTAAGATAGCTTATTACTGGCAGAAATAAAATGAAGACTTTACATTTAGTTAGGTAACTAAATCGTGTTTTATTGAATAAGGGTTCTTAAATACTTCACCATAAGAGAAAATATTAGCGGCCAGTATTTAAAAAAAGAACGAATTTGACCATGGAGGTCAGACATTGCGTTTAAAATTATTGGAATCCCAGATTCCGCATACATAGTAGCAGCCTATGTAAACCGGGCTTAGTTAACCTTAAGAGTCTACTCGTAGTCGAATCGATTTTTTATAATTTAGTGAAGGACTAGAACATTTCATATACCTTTCGACAAAACCTTTCCAATGAGATCAAAATATTTTTGTGGACAAAAATTAAGAACCCATTATTATAATAATAAAAAAATAAAATTGTTTCTCTTTTACGGATAGGTAAAGTACTTACCTAGTCATATTGTTCAAAATTTGTTAGGTAAATGTTTATTTTACTTTATTTTTCTTATAAATTACGCTGAGAAGTTCTTGCCGGAGTGATCGGACGTGGCAAATAACTGGAAATCTGGGTCTAAAAGGGGAGATGCCTTTGCCCTGGAGTGGGACATAAATATATAAAAATATGTTATTTACTATATATACAAAAGGAATTGAATTTGTCTGATGTGAGCCTTTGGTAAGGTACAAAATCATACAAATTTAATGATGATATAAATCACGAAGAAACAATCAACAAAAAAACAACGTAGAGAGTTAACGACAGTAAAACATTAGTTCGAAACTCGCACTTATAACACACACGATAGGGGCTAGCGTAAAAAGGCCACGTATCTCTGACTGTACCTTCGCATCACGATTCCAGTGCCTTATTCCAACTGTTTTATTATAAAGTGCATTGTCTACCAAAGGCGGTCGGTCGGCCGACAACGTAAATAATTTAACTGTCTTAAAAGATTCAAAAATAGTTTCCTAACATTGCCCCCCTTAATATGTGCACCATTTGTCAGGCCATAACTAGATTTAAATGGTGCGGTTGTGCCTCGAACTGTTACGCCCATCGAAAAGCTGCTTTTATCTCCCTCTGACATCGGTTGAGCTCGTATGCGGTGGATATAGTCGTCTCTTTCCATCGTCAAGTCTGGAGATTGTTTATCCAGTTACAGCAGTAACTAAAAAAGTTGTAACAGTCATGCAGAAGCAGACAAAAATAAGTTCTAAGATCAAGGGCTTAAGTCGGTTTTCTGTTGGTAACACACAAAGAATGGGGGCCTGAGTTGAAGCGTGACACCCCTAGAAAGGGAAGGGAATACGTCGTTTAACTCGGTGGGTCCAAACGAGTTTTTATGTTTGAAAATCGTATTAAGCTTTTGTTGGTAACTGTTCCATTCAACGGGCGTAGTTGGGGCCGACCCGCGGTCAACTATCGTGTTCGAAATTCGAAAAGCGGTGGGGGCGTCTGATTGGCCCGATCAAGCTAATATTGAGTTTTGGTTCCGTCACGGCCGGTCGACCGCGCGGCAAAGCTGTTCTGTTCTTTTTTCAAATTCTTGTCAAAATAGTTCGTGCCCGCTTTGCGGCCAGCATTTTGCAGAATTGAGCCGGAAGCTAAACAACTGTTCTTAAAAAAACATTAACTTACAAAATAATTTATAAATATAAGTGTCATTTGTTTCTAGCAAAAAATGCTTAGCCCCCGGTGCCATTCAAACTGACCTCGTTTTAAGCCAATGGTGTAGAAAAAGTGCTAGTGTCTGAAAAGCCGAAAACATTCCCACTCCAAAAATGTCTTCAGTGCATTCCGACGATGACCAAGAGGAGATTAACGTCGACTCTGACAGTCGGCTGTCAGGACATTGCGACAGGAGCGCCTCTGAAGACCGCGACTCCGAGCACAGCTTCCACGACCGGTACCGGGATTCCCCGAACGACCACATGACTGACACCCAGCCTAGAGTGAACCTACCCTTCAGTATATCCAGACTGCTAGGCAAGCACTTCGAAGATATGGAGGAAAAGCGAAGAATCTCAAACGAAAGTGATGAGCGAAGTGATACTGGGTCAGAAAGTGCTAAGGACGTGGACTCAAAAGAGGCTTCGAATTTGCCGTTAAATTTCTCGCATAGTCAAGGACTATATCCTAACTCGGGTCTGTTACTACGGCCAGGGTTGGGCTTAGGGGGCGGGTATGGGTTCGGGGGCAATCCGGGGGTCGTGAGAGTCCCAGCGCACAGGGCTCTTGGGGCTTTAGGAGCGTGGGGGGTCGCCCTAGACCCCATGAGGCAGGCGGCCGCGGCTGCCTTCGCCCACCAGGTCGTCAAAGACAGACTGAACGGTAAGATTCTTATAAGAAACTAGCTGACCCTGCCAATGTTAGTCACAGACCTATCTATTCTAGGCTGTACACAATTTTTTTAATAAAAATCGGAGGAGCAAACACTGACTCCGAGTGTTTTTTTGACGACCCCCGTGGCGAAACGGTAGCGCATTTGCCTACCATGCGAGAGGTCCCGGGTTCGATCCCCGGCTGAGGACGAAAAAAACCCCCAGGTCTTGGATGTGTACATGTTAGTGATGTAGCTGTTTCTGGTATCCACGACACATGGTATCCTACTGTGGTGCCAGATTATATAAATAATAAATAAATATTCATGGACATATTACACAGATCTCGTTAGCCCAATACTAAGTACAACTAAATGACTTGTGTTGGTGCTAAAGGTGCTAACTCTACGATAGTGTGTTAAGATACGTATGTTAAGATACGTATGATAACATTCAGTTATGTATATTTCGTTACATATTAAACGGGTCTAATGCCGTGGTCTCGGGTCGACTGAAGTGGCGAGTACAGTCAATTATTGTGGGTTGTCACCACCATCTATCGACACGCTAACAAGAAGATCCATAACTATAACACAGAATGCGTCACTTATTCAGACCCGACAAACCAAAAAAAAAGCTCTCTTAGTCACCTAATTGTATTCCATTCTTCGGCCACGAACGCATTACTGTCCCATTAAGTAAAAAACCTTTACAAATAAGAGGTGGCATGTCCCAGTCAATTATTATCATCTAAATGCACAAAATAACGAAATAGGCCAGTTCTGTTTCTCCTGTTGCGTTTTGACCTTGAAAAATCTGATAGAAAACCTGCGTGCTGCAGTGAGACGTTTCTATATAGGGTAAATTAAAAAAATGAGGGAATAAAGAAAGAAGGAAAACTTTAGTATACCCGTAACCATGGCAACTGCAACGCTGCCGAAACGGGAATTATGTTAATTACATTTCACCTAATAAATAATCGCGATTTTAGAGTTTACTCTATAACGAACAGAGAAGACATTTATTCAAATCGTCATGAAAACACAAAGTAAACAAGTAATAAGCAAATCACACGTAATAAATCAAATAAAAAACAATCGCAAAAAGTAAAGTACATGCCGGGTACATAAAATACTATAAACTAAAACTGTGACAGTGAGAGTTTAGGTTTTGAGTTTTTGCTCAGAATTAATTAAATACAAAAGTTAGACAATACTATTACTCAGCGACTGTAATGCTCATACATGCATACAGTCTGTTAGCTTTTAGAATATGCCTCGGCTGAGATATATTCGTGTGATAGAAATATCGTAACTAATATGACACTTAGTAAGAGTAGGAAGACAGGGCGCTATGGCAATCATTAGGGGAGCCCTATGTCCAGCAGTGGACTACATAATATAGCCTCAAGAAGAAGAAGAAGAAGAGTAGGAAGTAGTGTTACACTCGTGTGTTTTCGACGAAAACCGAAGCCTACCCTAGAGCCCGAGGTATATTCTAAAAGCTAACAGACTGTACTTGTATAATAAACAGTTACAATCGCGATTATATCCGTCCGATATATAACTAAATCTAGACACAGCTCACCTTTCAAACTATTTTACTTTGTGGCTTGTGCGTGAGGTGTGACACATTATTTGCGACTGTTTCCGTCGTTTTTGTGGCCTTTTTGGTCCTTTATTTGGCCTTTTTTGCTCCACCGTGAGATTGCCTGAGGCGCCTCAAGGCATGTAATTTTGTCGCCGACTTTACCAGTGGTTCTCAAAGTACCTGCAATTTAGTCCCAATTTGAATAAATAAAATCTCTCAGGAACTCAACAAATATGTCAGGAATAAACACTAGAGGTATATTTATATTTTAAGTATACTGAGAAAGTAAATAATGTTTTACATAGACAAACAAAACATTAAATTTAAAAATAATTTTATATATTAACGAAATTAATAATAGCAATTTAAGTACGTACATAATGCTCAGAGGTTTTTTAAGTTTTTTTTATGCCTAATAAATTTTGACGCTGAAGGGACATAATTAAGCCCAACTTTCATTATCTATTTAAATAGATAAAATTAATGGTATTAGGAAAATATAAACTTATTTTGTTATTACAAAACACAATTTCTCTAAAAAAATCCTCAAATGCAGTTAAATAATAACTAACAATAATCTAATCTAACAAAGTACTTTGCCTTACCAAAGATTATATTATTATAAAGTATCTAAATTTGAGTGGGTTACATTACATACACTGCTTCTGGCCCCACACTAGGATACCTTGTGTCGTGGGAACCAGAAACAACGACAACACAAACATGTAAACATCCAAGCCCTGGCCTTTTTTCCCCAGCCAGGATTCGAACACGGGATCTCTTGCATGGTAGGCAGACGCGCTACCGCAACGCCACAGAGGTTGTCGGAGAGCTTATATTTAATATTGTTTTATATAAGACTGTATTAGGATTACGATGGGACTGTCCTAGTTATTTTTAATAAATTAACAATAAAAGAAACTAGAGAACACTTTATAAGACTCCCCTTTCCCCGCCTCCTATTTCACCTCAAAACGCCGACTAATGGAACATTAAATGTTCCGTGTACATTTTATACTCCTGACAGTTTGAGAACTCCTGCAGTTTTACGACCACCATGAGAGCGGTACGTCACGGATGTCCTTCGAAGTAATGAAAGTGTCCGATAGTTCCGCAAAAATTAACACTGCCCCAGTTTTTTTGTGTTTTGCGGATGTTGCTACTTACGCGAAATAAGGGAGGAAAAATTTGAATGTAAAAATTAGAGTCGGCAATTAATATTGACATATATCTTACCTGTACCTATGTATGGTACTTTGGTTTTCGTGAGTGAAGGTGCCACTGGAAGGCGTTTGCTTGTGCATAAGGAATGAAATTGATTTTTACTAAAGGTACACGATAAAAAAATTCTATAAGTAGGTCATTCAGAGGATAATATTTTGTCACTCAGATTTCTAAAGTATGGCATCACGTTCAACCTTAATACATCACCAGGAAATCATTTTATCAGTATCGATATTTATAAATAATCGAAATGCGATAATATTCTTTTTAATGCACTAACCTGTTTTTTAGCCTCTAAATAGGTTTTTTGAAATACGATACACATGCAAAAGTTTAAAATTCTTAATATTTTTATGTACACAAACACTACGAAAACAAAAGAAAATCAAAACCTTACTTACTTTTAACTTTTTCTTTCATACGTCGGAATGAGAGTTTTTAATGACTCGCGATGGTCATGTAATAGTATATTTCATTACAAGTGCGGAAAGGCTGTCATTGCAAAGAGTTCCGACAAATGTCTACCCGAGCCGAGGCGCAGCCGAAGGCGAGGGTTGACAGTCGGAACAAGTTGCAATGACGGTTCCGCACGTGTATGAACGACTATTTTTAATACAGTTGCGAAAAAATTAAGCAATTTATTAAAATAAAATTATTTGGAAAATGGCGCCAACCGTAAAAGAATATAAGCAGAGATCCTTTTTTCTTCACCCATTCTGGTAGGCAAAGGGAACTATGCCCATACAGCCAAGTCTTCAATAGAATTTTTTTATTGATATGAAATGAAAATGAAATTTAATGAGATGAAATGAAAAAAAAAACCTATTAATAAAGTAATGAAACAAATTAGTAGCTTCTTTTTAGAAATATACGAATTTGCATGAATCATAAGTTTTTTCAAATCATAAATGTGAATCATAACATTGGGCGTTTTTCCTCACAGATAAGTTCTGTAGCAATAACTGTCAAATTCGGTCTTTTATCTGTGGTTTCCTTATAAACCATAGGGCAGTGCACGGATTTTGACAGTGGTTTCAACTGTATTTGACATAAGGAAATATACCTAGTCTATGATTTTTTAGTAAAAACTTCATGGTTGGTTTTTTTTTTAAAATACATTATTTTGACAGTTGGGAAAGAAAACGCACTAGTGCGGGAAAGGTAAAAAAGCACGAGTGTGTAATAGCTCACATCCCGCACGCTATACGTCCCTGCAATACGCCACTTTTTGAGCAACTGTATTAAAAAATAGTAATTATAATAATCGCGATTACACCCGTTTAACATATAACTCTATCGGCATATTATGACGTCATCGTCGAGCGTTGACATTGATAGTGTTGACGTCGATTTGTTTGGTTTTCAAACGTTTTTTTGCAACGCGTGTCATCACAGAGCGCCGTTTCCGATTGTTTGCGGTTAGGCGGCAACCTGTGAGGGTGCCGACGGAGAAGGCTTGGCTGGATAAAAAAAGTGAAAGATTTGAATTCGGAGTTCTATTTGTTTTTTGTTTCGTTTCCGGAGTATTCCAATGATTGTCTTTTATGTGTTGATAAACACGTTCAAAATTCGAAAGCTGGTTTGTTTCTTATAGAAAATCAATAAAAAATCGTGTTGAGATTCGCGCAGAGTAGGGTAGACGAAAGCAGTTTTATCCGTTTTACACAACTAACACCTTCATGCAAGTAGTTTAGAAATGGTTTTGTACGATTTTTTCTTATATGGTCGTCTATTACTATTAAAAGGATAACTGTCACGACTAAGTAGTATTTAGAAATTAACGTACATAAAGCATATTTAGTCGTGATGTTTTTGCTTTCAAGTGTATTATAATTATGTGCTATTTACCTTGAATTTTTTTACGCGTCTACAATCAACCGCCAGAAGAGGGTGGGGGGAGCTAGGGCCCACTTAAAAATTGCAGTTTTGTAGATCAGAAAAAAAAATCTTTCTCGAATATCGAAAAATTCTCGAAAAAAAATCACAAAATATTGATAGAAAAAAATCAGAAAATATTGAAATGGAAATAACACACATATTTCTTAATCTAAGAGTATTCACTATTTAAAATAAGGGAAAGGTTTTGAAACATTACATTGAGCATGAAATGTCAAATCAGTCCCATCCGTAGCATAAAGGGCGCGTAGCACGCTAACGTAGCACTTTCGTAGCACACTCCTAGACGTGCTACGAGCCACGCCATAATAATGATCTTTTCCTTACACGATGCACTTGATTATTAATACAGTCCTTTGACTAAACACGTTGACCGTCCGTCTAAGCCAGTGTTGCCAAATTGCCGTTTGAATTACAACAAAAAATATTAAAGAGTATTTAACACCACTAAATTATGGGCACGATACAAGTCGAATTAAGTTACTTAAGTAGCTCATTGACCATTTGGTGCGGTAGCAGTAAAATTAAGATAAATTAATGAATTTCCCCTCAGATCTGAACAAAATCTCTCTAAAACTAGCCATTCTCAAAAAAAAACCTCCACAAAGTATTTATTTTATTTTAGACAATACAAACAGAAAAATTGGTTAATAAGGCATGTGTATGTGTAATTCAAATATAACCCAAACTTTGCTTTAGAAAAAAATATATTTCTATTATAAATATAAAAAATATACTTTTAATACATGTTCGAGCGTGTCGATTTCAATTCTTTATAGCACAAATGCTTGGAATACCATCTTTATAGTTACTTGTATGAAAAGAATTGAGCCAGCTATAGTTTTATTTTGAATTGAGACTGCTATAGCTCAATTATATGCTTCCTTATTTTGGAAATAGGTGACTTGAAAAACTCCATCTTTTTCGTCCAAAATTCCCCCCAAAGAATTTCTCCTTAAAAAATACTCCCTCTAAGCCAAAGGAATCTCCGCATATGGAGAGGATTCCCCACCATCTGCTAACACCGAACTTACCATAGCAATACTCAAATAATGTACAAGACAACAAGCCGGTGCCTAACAGTGGGTAATGGTTATGGGCTGATTTCAAAATTACATGAAGGCTTCACAATCGTATATGCCGAAGAGTAGGCCTTATGTATGGGCTGATTAGATACATGTTTGAAGGTTGTACAATCATGCGCAGGTGTCCGCATTCGCAAAGGTATGTTTTGAATATTGTATGAATATTTTGGAAACAACCCTCAATTACATTCTAATACAAATCAAACCAAGTTGTTGAAATCAATCACTTGAGTTAAGCAACAACAGGCACGGTCAGGTGCAGGATGACCGTCCCGTGACTACCGCTAGTGGCATTTTTTCCAAGCGCAAGGCAAGTTAAGCTTTTGGTGCCGACTGTAATTTAAAGGCACGCGTTAAGCCATGTTAGAGGTCTTATGGGCGGCTTGATAACTTCTGACAGTAAGGCCCGACACTGTCTTACAAACCTCCACCAACCCGGACTTGGTCCTCGTAGTGGTGTATGTCCTAACATTCTTGTCCCCTTCTTGTGCCCTAGCAGTGGGGCATAGAAGGGTTGATGTCGATATATTGACAGATTAATCTCTTTGTATAACGCGCGAAAACAAGTCGAAGCCCTGAGACTTCGCGTTTTAAAATTACAAGCACGATTCTCAATTACATTTGAATATTAAATCATCACGTCGAGTGTTTTTAATCAAGACTCTATTGTCTCACAAATTGCTAACAAATTACCGACTACAATGAGAACTCATGCGTTGGTGTTGTTTTGTGAAATCATCGTACTTAATTCAGTTGGCAATTTGGCATATATAGCGACTGGTAATTTGTTACGATTTATGTGCGCGCCATGTTAAATTGATGTACACTTTGTTGTATTGGCGAAGGGCAAGATTAAAAGTACTTGAAACTGTTATTTATATTATTATAGTGTAAAAGAATTCTAATAGAAACCTATTTAGCGGCTAAAAATTCCACCCATGCCGGCACTCAAACCCGCGACCTCTGGCTATCCATGTCAGAGGTCGCTGGTTCGAATTTCGGCATGGGTGGAATTTTTAGCCTCTTAATAGGTTTTAAAATTACATTAAAAAAAGCATATAAAAAGAATTCTTGACAGAAAGATTGTCGTAGGTATTTTATCGATATATTTGTTTGTTGTATTTTTAGCTTGTTTCATTGACAATGGCATTTTATTGTATACACATCACATTAAGACAATGTAGGTAAATTGTAGTTCATATATTTATTGCTTATTGACAAAATTTGTCTCCTAGTAAAAAACTAAAGTAATTATGACATTTGAATTTTTTTAAAGTATTAATTTTGTTAAGAGTTTTCTATGGCACTCTTGATTTTGAAAAGAGTTTTCTGAAGCGCCCGTGGCCTAGTGAAACCAAGTGAGTTAGAATCAGTCGCTCGGGTGTCAAAGTAAGTACCAAAATTCTGAATAAAATAACATTATTTTACTTATTACTTATTAGAATTTCACTGATTTTATTAGAATTTCACTGATTTTTACATATTAGAACTCCTTATAATCCTCATAAAAATCCTTGTCATGTATTAAGAATTATCGGCAAATAAAACGCATCATAAATGCCAAGAACCTAGGTCCAAGAATCTAGGACCTTAAAGCATTTTTGGCCGAAAGTGGGCGGTTTGTAGCGGAAATGCACCTAAGTATCAAAATTATCGAGATTTATATGATGCTTACTGTTTGAGGAAAACGAATTATAAACCAATGTTTCATTATACTATTTTTATTTTTAATGCACTAACCCGTGCTAAGGACAATTTTAAAAACCTATTTAGAGGCTAAAAATTACACCATGGGTGGGTATAATCATGTCGGTACAGCGTTATCATTCCGGTGTAAAAACCTAACTGCAAAGTAGGTAGTCGGGGCTGTAAGTGATGCAATTTGCTTCAGCCAGATGTCGCTGCCTGTACGTAATACAGATAATAGTGTAGAGGTTCGCAATTTCACTGATGCCGGTGAGTCGCCCATTGGCTCAGTTGGATAGAGCGCTGGCACGGATAGCCAGAGGTCGCGGGTCGAATCCCGGCATGGGTGGAATTTTTAGCCAATGTTTCATTTCCATTGGTGGCACTAGTAAGCACAAGTGAAGCCCGCGAGCATAACCTACCTACCCTGCAAAACCTCCACTTGATCGCGAGGCAGCCAATAATACCGCCGGAAACCCTCTCCGCCGGCATTTCCCGCGAGGCGCGCGTTATGAAAATTTGACACAAGCCAATATGCGATGATACGCGCCAGGGCGCCATGATACAGCCTGGGCTGCTCCTAAGCGATACCAAACCCTGGTATCGCTTCTTCAAGATCTAAGATACGATTGTTGAAGTCTGAGTTTTGATCGATATCAACCCTTATATGTCCCCACTGCAGGGGCGCGGGCCACTTCCTGCAAAGCAGGGAAGTTAGGCCGTACTCCACCACGGAGGCCAAGTCCGGGTTGGTGGAGGATTGTAAGACAGTGGCGGGCCTTACTGTCAGAAGTTATCATTCCGCCCATAAAGCCTCTGACATGGCTTAACGACTGTCATTACCTGACAGCCGGCACCAACGGCTTAACGTGTCTTGCGGAGCACGGAAGCGCTCGGGAAAATGCAACTAGCGGTAGTCACAGGATGGTCACCCATTCATCACCTGACCGCGTCTATTGTTGCTTATCTCAAGTAATTGATACAAATCTCTCGGTTCCCCTAGGCCAGGCCAAGGTGCCTGCTGTCATGTAATGACAGTCGCTAAGCCATGTTAGAGGCCTTCTGGGCGGCTTGATAACTTCTCATAGTGAGGCCCGCTTGTGTCTTACAGTACTCCACCAACCCGGACTGGGCCCCCGTAGTGGAGTATGGCCTAACCTTCCTGCTAGGAAGAGACCCGCGCCCCTGCAGTGGGGGCATATAAAGGGTTGATATCATATCATTGGCTGCTTAGGAATAACCTTTGCAGGTTATGCCGCTATATCCATGTGTGAAATTACACCCGTCTCTCCCCTTCAGTTGCGTATTTATGTGAAGTTTTTATCGAGGAAACGCTTTAGCCTAACTTCTTCGGGTTTCTCCATATTCATGTTAAAGTTATTGGCCTTTTTAAGACAGGCGGAGTGGTTTGTTTTAATATGCGCGAGAAAAACAGAGCTTCTTGCTGCTAGAGATTTATGACGTTTTAAAAGTAAATTTCTATTCGAACAGATCTTTCAATATTCTCATTCTAGACTAATTCATTGTTATGGCTAGACATAAGAAAGTTAACATGCTATGCAAATACATCTTGTCCATCGTCCATTTCTGCGTCTGACTGTAGAAAGTTTCCATTAGATATAATATTATGAGGATCTTGCACATGTCCGGGGATAAAATATGTACGACTTCCAAAACACATTGTTTATTTTAAAACTGTAAGTAATTATAACTGTACCTATTGTGCCAAGGGTAGAAGAGGAGTGTACAATCCAAAATATATGGGGATGGCCGTGGGTTCGCTTTCCACCGGGGGCCTCCGTACATTTGTACAAGTGGCCGCAGTCTGGATGTGTTATGATGTTTGTGTGTGTATGTGTGGCAAATGCAAACGGGTTCCGACTCAGCATGTGCTGAGAGTATGAGAAAAAAACTCCAGCGCTGGTATTCTGCCGGTACCCAGTGTGAGCGGCGTGCAGAGCTCAAAGAGGTGAGTAAATGACATCCTTGTTTGTGACGTCCTTGCCTGGCTACAATAGTGCAGGTTATCCTAGTTTGGGACCAGGTGGCGCTGGTATTCTGCCGGTACCCAGTGTGAGCGGCGTGCAGAGCTCAAAGAGGTGAGTAAATGACGTCCTTTTTGTGACGTTTTTGACGTCCTTGCCTGGCTACCATAGCACAGGCTATCCTAGTTTGGGACCAGGTCAAGTGATTGTGCCGTATGGAAGTTGTTATTATTATTATATCTAGAGTGGGTAAAGTTATTTAAAGTCAGTAGTTTAAAGTTTGTGGCGCCCACGATACAGGCTGTGCCTAGTGTGGGGTCACCGTTGCTCTTACACGCTAAACCCTTATTTGTCTAAGCTCTGTTCTACCAATTTTTATTGTCGCTGTGTATTATTCTTCTCGATAATAAATATTATTTGTATTTAAAATATTCAGTTAAAAAAAACTCAGAACAGAAGAAAAAGAAACCACAAATATTGTTTAACACGAATTACGCTGTTACGACATATTATTAAAATGTATTATAAAATCACATTCATAAAGTGACTATTTGTAAGTAAATGGTTTCTTATTTGAGAACGTGTGATTATTATTTTGTTTGCTTTTTCCTGGTGTACAATAAAGAATATTCTTATCTTATCTATTAATTAGGTGATACTTAAAATAATGTTAAACCTTTGAAATTACATTGAAAAGAAGAATTAAAAACCGGTTCGATCCTGATCGGACTTTTAAATTCAACAGGACAAATATTTAATGAAAATATTTTATTTTTTAAGACACAAAATTAACAATGGTTTCTTAATACTATGGGAACAGATCATCCACACCATCCTCACAGTCTAGAGATATATTGCTTTAACGATGAAAAAAATCCCACATTAATCCACCACAAGATGGCTCTCATACGCATAAAAATATTGTAAATAGGTCCCTTTTACATGAGTTGTTGGAGACCGTAATATTTTAAGGCCAACATCAGATGGGCCTAAGTGTGGTGAATTTTATAACCAATACATAATAACCTAGGAGGTTGTAAACTGAGCCGTATTTCAAATGTGCAAATATACGGCCCGTCGGCTCAAGCAAATAGAGTAGAAGGTCTACTTCAACTTTTTACGTCCAATATTAGTATTAAGCTCGCCTTTGTACTAGTATGCGTATTGTGTAACAAAGAATAGTCTAATCTAATATTACATACATACATAACCTCACGCCTGTATCCCAGAGGGGTAGGCAGAGACCAGGGACTGCCACTTGCCACGATCCTGACAGATTACCTTCGCACGCACGCCGCCGGTTCCTTGTACTTTTTATCTTTCCCTTTGCTAATACATCCCCTATCTGGTCGATGTACTCGTATGTCTGCCTGGGACGACCCTGACCAACCCTTCCACTCACATTCGCAATATATATTTGTTTCGTCCAAAACCAAGTCCAATAATCTAATATTGTGTTTTTTTTTTCAATAGTTTCAAACAACAAGTTCCTTACAAAACATTGTGAATAAAATATTATGAAAACTGGTTTCTGTTAACAATAATCTTGTTTTTTCAACGTATTGTTTTTCTTGCTAATAT
This sequence comes from Yponomeuta sedellus, assembly GCA_934045075.1. NCBI lineage: Eukaryota > Metazoa > Arthropoda > Insecta > Lepidoptera > Yponomeutidae > Yponomeuta > Yponomeuta sedellus. Next base: position 10,566,953 of record OW203743.1, read on the forward strand.
AAATCCTAGAGCCGCGACATTTGACAACTGAGTGCGCCAAATGTGCGACTGGCGATATACCTACGAAAAATTGGTTGCTTGAGTCCAACTCGCAGCGGACCTGATTAAAACATGGGATTTATCAGAACTTGTTCTGTGGAATTATCTAATTTCCACGTAAACGAAGTCGCAGACATTTTTACACTCGCGTAAGAATCCCGTCTCACATGTCAAGCGACAAAAGCATCCTGAATGGATAAATCGTCAAACTCTTCAAATGTTTGTTTAGGTGTTTTTTAACATCGTGTTTGTTCTGTTTAAAGATTTTAAAGATAAAAACATAAAATATATCAGCTTTATTTTTCACCAAACTGCATGACGGTTGGTTTTCAAATAGTTGACGGATCGTCGTTGAAAGAGCGAAAACTCTGATGGGATAGACCAGGCTATGTTAATATGTTATTTATTTAAATTTTATTTAAAATTCTTATGTTTGGGCCGTTGTTGCCAAATAAATAAATTATTGGGGTCCTCTAGTAGAACTTCTGTTATATCTCTGCTGATGGGAACCGCCCTGACGCGACGTAAAAATGGTGACAATATATTGCCTACTTGTGTATTAATATTTATTTGACACTCTCGTAGATTAGAAAGCTGTAAAAATAAATGTGTATTGGATCCTTCACTTTTAAGATTACTGCCGTTTTACGCTTTGAAGGAGTTGATCGGTTCATCAACCAACCATGATATTGTGAGTGTGGTTAGGGGTGTTGGCGAAGGTGCACTGTTATGATCAATTTTATTGAATGAAGAACCATTTACGTTTGCAATTAGACCCGTTTAATATATAACTAGTTATAGTTAACTAAACAACGGAATTACAGTAGTCTTAAATTAATTACAAAGTTACAAAGCCATCAAAACTGTTTCTTCGTTGATTTTGCAAAAGGGGTCAAAAGACAATGACAATTTGTACGAAATATAAACTAAAATTCAGATAGAAGGTATAATTTTAAGTCAGTCGTCTTCGTATATCCAAAGGTCTGTTTTCGGTCTTTCGTGTTACATTTGTTATTAGTTGTATTAGAAATTTATTGATAACTACGTTCCAACTATCTATAAAGAAAATTTTAAAGTGAGATTCCAGTGAATTACGTGTGGTACAAAATATATGGATATTACAATATCCGAATTACCTATCTAGTATTTAGAAATTGAAAATGAGTAACTTGTATTATATATTGTCATGCATATTCTCTGCCACATAACCTTAATTTAAGACAGGCTCTACATCTTATACTGAAAGTGTATTCAACAACATGCGCCACTGTCGACCCCCAAACATTGAAACAAAACAATAAAACAGATATCCAATTTCACTTCAATCTGTCTGTTACACAAAACTACCGCAGATTATCCTCAATTACAAGCGTTTACGTAACCCCAGTGGGACGGACGATGACAGAGGCGGGACAAATTTTAATGAGAATAATTTTGTCCCAAAATGGAAATGTATTTTACAGAAGTTGCGCTTCAATTAGTTTTCCATAGCGAGTTCTTTCATGTTTTTCCTTAGAAAGTGGAATTGAAGCCACCTAAAAATAAATTAAAATTGGAAAAGTTTTCTATAAGGTTATAAGTAAATCCTTTTTTCCATAGTCCAGTCAATTTTGTTTTAGAGTAAAATAACTCCGTTTTATTCCTTTTCTCACTTAATAGAGTGTTTGTCTTATTTAGAAGAAATCATAAATGAAGATAATATGTTAGTTTATCATACATTTATAATAAATAATCATTCAGAGATATTCTCGCTTTTGTGCATGTTATTTCTTATGTAATGTCCTGTTAAGTGTTTCGTATGCAATAAAGTGTAATAATTAATTACTGAAATCAAATCTGTACAAAATAAGAACTCGGTAAATAATAACTTGTAACAAAGGGATTAATAATTCAGAGTCAAAAGAGAGTGATTAACACAATGACGATCTATTTCAAATAAGAATCGCTTAATAATTGCTTAATAATATAGGTACTTAAACAAAGTCAAATTGTAAAATTTTAGCTCACAATAATACCTAAAATGTATAGGTAAGAAAGTAACGAAAAACCATCGGCTTTAGCATCGATGAAATGGGCCTTCTTGTAATATTCTGTGCTTTTAATGAGGACAATCGTATCGAGCGTGCCGATAATAGCTCATGTGAATGTCTCAGAGATAAATTAACTGTCTCTTATAATAAAAGAATTTGGAGGCCTGAGATGATGATCTGGGAAAATGCTTTAAGGGGTTTTTAAGGCTTTTGTAGGAAAAAATATATATTTAATAAGTTTCAAGAATAATTATTGTGAGCATAGAAACATTTAACAGCAACACTTGGTTTATTTACTGATTGATGTGCATTCATTTATCACCAAGCATTTAATGGCATCTGCCTGAATATAGCATGCAAAAGTGTGTCACACGAACTAAATAAAACGCTGAACTAAATGAAATCCATAGAATTTAAATTGCCGTTCAATTATTCAGATAGTTTATGGTGAAACACCAAAAAATAATTATCCGTTTTGTAAAATAACCGTTTTGTTCGTGAATGGCAAAATAATATTTTCAATGCACAGGATGTATTTTTTTCCGCTTACAACAATAAATATGTTTTATATTTCTGTATGAGATTTAACTAAATTTTCTATATTTTCTTGTAACAACTACAACAATACCTTTTAGTGTTTTTTTAACGTATTTCGTCCAAAGCATCCAAATACATTTTCACAAAAGCCTTGACTAGACTAAGCGTTAAACATTCAGGAGAATTTTAGTGCAGTCACACAGGGGGCGCAAATGGTTTACAACACGAACGACATCGGCGGAACAATGTATGGTGCTCGCAAAGGAAAATACGAGCAATGCCAGGAGAATGACTGCATAGCAAATTGATCGCTAAAGGCACAAAGTCATAGAGGTTGTTATAGTGCAGCCTGTGGCATCAAAAGAATGCATCCCGTTTTGCAACTGCAAGCAACCTAAACCCGAGTTTCCCGATTGCATTGCGCTTTCATCTCGTAAATATTTCATGAGATTGTGCCGGATACCTGATTCCCGTTCGCTTGTAACGCAACTAGTGGGAATTGGTGTTCGCTTATTGCATGAAAAATGCACGAGAGCTTTGTCCGTTCATTTTTTGTCCGGCTTTTGCGACCACTGTGCGTCTGTGTCTCGTTTGGACGTGCATGTTTGTGTACCAGTAGTTTATCGATCTCCTCGTCTCTGATGTTTCTTTCATAGGCCTTGTTTTAGGATTAGTGTGAAATTATTTAAGGTTTTTTCTAAAATGTTAATTCAAACCACAATAATATCTTCCAAAGTTCTCCATCCATTTCACCGCAAACGTTAGGTATGCTTCGTATTAATTTTAAACAGTGTCAGTGGATGGGGCACTCCACAAGTATTACAGGAATATTATTTGCGGAGGCGTGAATGCCTGGCGTGACGCGCGACTCTTTGTAGACTGAGCGGATTAATGGGTGCGATTGCGCTAAAATGTGTCTATGGACTAACTAACTCTACGCATAGTAATTCTTTCCGTGTAATATAACAATTTCCTAAAACCAACTCCGAAATAGCGAGGTCGTCGTACCTCACTCATCATTTTCGCTACCGCTGCTCTTGTGTCGTTAACATAATAACATAATGTACAAAAGATCCGCCAAAATCCGCCTAACCGCTATCAGCTTACGTATAACTATGGCTCTACATAAACATATTATCAATCTTCACCGCAGAAACATACATAACTAGGTAAACGAATAACGGTTAAGTTGAAAATAGAACAGGGCGGTGATAATATTAGCTTGTTTCTGAGATTGGTTAAAAATTGAGAATAATTGCCTATTACGAGCAACTCACACTGATATAAATTATTTTTTATATATATTCAACAGCTGATCAATCTTTTCATTTTTTTTTGCTGCAAATTCACCCGTTAGAACTAAAAAGACTGACCGTTTCGTCAATATCATATATTATTCTCTTTTTCATGTAATGTGGTTCGGAAAGATTAGGTTGTGGATCTAGGATTAATTAGGGTTGCGGACAAGGATTGTATTACGGACTTCGAAGCCTCATATTGTTTACGTTCATAAAATAAATATTTCCAATATATTTTGTTTTGTTTTTGTTTATTTAAAATATTCATAGTTTGTATTTTAATACAAACAAAGTGTATGTTTTTATATATTTTTGTTTATTTGTTTTCGTGTATCCCCTCCGGGATACAGGCGTGAGTTTGTGTGTGTGTATCAACACATTCAAATGGGCACGTCCCAACATTTTTAATAGTTACCATCGATAAGCCCCCGAGTCTCTTAAATGAATAGTTGTTCAATAGCGTGATATCGGTAAGGTAATAGAGGTTTTATTGACACTTTTGGCAGTCTAAAAACCAACTACATTCCAGAGGTAAGACTCGTATAAGTTAACTCGACGCCTCGCACGATTTTTTCTCTCTTCTCTCCTTTGCGAGAGATACCTATTTAATTTGCGCGGGTTATACGGTTGAAATAACATTGAAATAATCTTATTGCTTAGTAGGCTATGAAATAGCGTCAAATAATAATAATTATTACTCTTTATTTCCAACAGCACAAAATAACAAAAAATATCTGCAATCATTTATTGTACAATAAAGCCAAAAATAGATTTCACTCACTATACAATATGAAGCAGTGGAAAAAATTAAATATTAATATGTTTTAATTAAATTGAATTGGGAAGTGGACGGGGCGAGGAGAGGGAGGGGCTGTATGTGTGTACGTGAGTGTATGTATTGCCACTGTTGGGCTAATATCACAAACGGTGCGTTTATTACACTAGGCCTCGGTGCGTCCCCGACCTAACGAGCAGGCGGAGGCGCGGACAAATGTGACGCGCCCAGTGATGGAGTGACTGCCTGTAATCCCCGGCGACGAGTGCGCGCAATTAGAGCCGAGACATCCGTCTTCCCTCTCGCACCGGGGGCAAATCAAATGCGAGACTTTCGTCTTCTCACGCAGGTTTGGGGGCGAATTTGAGGAATATGACGGGAGGTTTTTTTTATGTTGTTTGATTACATTTGGGCTACTTACTTACGTAGATGTTTGAGAGGCACTTTTACAGTTCTGTAGTTGAAGGGTGCCTATTGGACTCTGTTAATATGCCTACAACGTTCTGTGTGATCTAGAACAGAGATTTTTTGCTTAAGCCGTAATAATTACTAAGGCAAATAAAAGCAAACTCATTCTTCTCAATATGTACTTAATATTATTGTCATGGTGGTACTGAGTGCTTAGTGCGAGTTTGACAGATACAATCGAATAACTTTACTACCGCGTTAATCGAGCATTGAGTATTGAGTATGAGTAAATTAACCGTTCGAACTGGCAAAAAGCTGTCACAGTACAACTCGCTCTCGCGTTTATTCGTGTTTTGGCTGGTAAACGTGTTCACTTCTCAACGTAAACCATTACAACTCGCACTCAGTAATTTTATTTTCCTTACTTGTCGCTAGGTGGCGCTTCCTCGATGCCATAGAAATATGAGTTTACGCTAACGCGATCGAGTAGTAAAAAAACTCGCACTAAGCACTCTGAGTGCTTAGTGCGAGTTTTTTAACTACTGGAAATTAAAATTGCTGAGTGCGAGTTGTAATGGTTTACGTTGAGAAGTGAACACGTTTACCAGCCAAAACACGAATAAACGCGAGTGCGAGTTGTACTGTGACAGCGTTTTGCCAGTTCGAACGGTTAACTTACTCATACTCACTACTCAATGCTCGATTAACGCGGTAGTAAAGTTATTCGATTGGATCTGTCAAACTCGCACTAAGCACTCTGATCCTTCAGTGTCAAAGTACGACTTGCCCTTGACCGGTTTTTTCTTAAGGCATTTACAAAATACTCGTAGTACAGGTTTACATAAGCAACCTAGATACGTATATTTATTATTCAGAGTACAAGTTTTCTTTCAACGAGAGAGTAAGGCTTGCAAAAGTGTAAGTACATGAAGACTAGACACTCATCACGATTTTTCCCTCGTCGTCGTCAGGCAATACTAGTCCACTGCTGGACGTAGCCCTCCCCTAAAGAGCGCCACGTTGTGCTATCATAGGGGGTAATGCCCATAATCCCCATGCTGGGCATGCGGGTTGGGGATCTCAGTTCGGTGGAATTGTACTGCAGGGCGCGCTGCTGCCCATCCCCCGGTTTGTGTCCCTTAGTCGCCTTTTACGACACCCGCGGGAAGAATTGGGTTGGGTTGGCCGACACCACACAGCAAAAATGCTGAAATGAAATGATAACGAAATGAAAAGGTTTTATTCAAGCGCAGAAACGTTGAAAAATGAACGTTACAAGTCAAACTAGGTGTCCATTTCAAAACCTAGGTAATTTTGGAGAAAAAATGGACAACAAATCTCCAAACCTAACCTTACATAACCTAATCTTTCATAAGTGTTTTGAAACTCACAAAAATATTTTTTGTATGCCCGAACCCAGTTCTATCCTTTTATTAAACTTCAACTTCTACTTTTCCTACGTTCGAACTACTTTTTATTAAAAAAAACATAAAATATACCTATCGTTTAAATACGGCCAGGGTATAAAATAAAGTGTTATTATAATGTTACTGTTAAACAAAAAGGAATCATAATATCTTAAACGCTGCGCTAGTAAAATTCGAAAGGGATGAGTAGCACGAACCCCAACAAGGAATGAAAAGGGTTGCACACCCAAAGGTATAATATTATAAAGCAATTTAGGGATTGCCCTCAGAGGTGCCTTATACCCTTCAGTGTTAATTTGTTTGTTAATTTTTCTTTCCTCGTGCAAAACCAGGTTCATATTAAATATCTTAAACGGACTTGCTGTTTTTAATTATGTCCGTAATCTGCCTTTTTTGCCGCAGTGTGCAGCTTTAGTTTATAACTAAGTCCTTTCGGTTTTCAATTATTTGTACACATCATAAAGACGTCACAGCAGTTACGTTACATACTTATTACAGCAAGGTTATAGAAGAAACGCCAATGACAGCTTCCAAAAAAATTACATAATTAAACTTCAGTTGGCTATTTAAATTCGCGTATTCGCCGACCATTTAAGACAGGTAGATACCACATTGCAGGTCTTACAAAATCAGTCCCAAGGTTCGTCAGAAAGCCCGGAAATAGGTGGTAAATATTTATCAATCCAAACACTTCTCCAAACGTGCTTCGCAAGGCACGCTAAGCCGTTGGTGCCGGCTGTCATGTAATTACAGTCGTTTAGTAATATCAGAGGCCTGATGAGCGGCTTGATAACTTCTGACAGTAAGGCCCACCACTATTTTACAATCCTCCACCAATCCGGACTTGGCTCCCGCGGTGGAGTACAGCCTAACTTTCCTGCGATGCCGGAAGAGACCCGTACCGCAGCAGTGGGGAAATGCAAGGCATTATACCGTATGCAAATACGACTGGGCAAGTACTTCGCCTTTGCTACGCGCTTAACTTTGCCGTTCCTATTTATTTTACGTCCCTACTTTGGTGCCGCGGCCCCAAAATGAAACAATAACCATATCGCGGACGCAAAGGCAGAGCGGGACCAAACGCATGAATCATACGGTCCCTAACGCGATTACAGGAGAGGAAATCTTGTTACGCCCACCCTTTTCTCCCTTGATAGTGTGTGACAGGCGGTCTAACGTAGGTAGAGTAGGTTTTTTAAATGGGGGCACGTTGGTAAATAATATTGTTCCGGTTTTTCGTATTGAAATATAGCTGTTCAGTTAGGAACAGAGTACGGTGCGTAGTTTGCCACTAGGGATTTTAAGTACCTACTGTGGATACTACAGCATCTAGCGTGGAATCACCGTTATAGTCTGTTAGCTTTTAGAATATACCTCGGCTACTATCGGATAGAATCGGATATATTCGTGTAATAGAAATATCAGAACTAATTTCACACATAATTTCGAAATCTGAACTAATATGCCACTTAATTTCGAAATCAGAACTCGATCAACAGCAAGAAAACCGGCGAAAATTTATGAAAACCGAAGCATACTCTAAAGCCCGAGGTATATTATAAAAGCTAACAGACTATAAGTACCATAAGTTATCTATAGTCTGAGCACTGATTATTTACATTTATTTGCCTATGTGTATCCTTTTTTACGAATGTAAATATTATCTATTAATCCTATGTTTTCTTTTTCTACTTTAGCTTGAAACCTTTAGGAACTGAGAGCTTTTAACAAACATTAATGGCTAGGTAGTTTAGGTAGGTATATACACACTGGTCTCTAGGCAATTCAATACTTTTCGTGATTTTTTATTTTACGTTGGCGGTCGATTTACTGTTTGGTTAGGCAGGTATTTAACGGGTCTAATATGTATGAGCATTGATATAATCATTAATATAATCTAGATACTTATGTAAAACTTGCCGACGTTGTGTGCAGTGAAATTAGCTTACAAATGTTTCACAAAATGGCGTGTCGTGTTCCGAACTCGAATAAATAAACGAAGCCTCGCCTTTAAAGTTAAACGCGAGGGGAGCTAACAACGTTCTTAAACTACGCCTGAGTTACGTATTCCGTCGCAATTGCTACATAATTTGCGGTCACGAAAATCCGCCATTACCATCCGACGTCGACCAATGAAAACGTCGCATTTAATACGGTTACAATTCTTTTTTGAAACGAGAACACGAATGAAACATGCCTCGAGCAATTTGAATTCGGAATGAGGATAACAAAGGATTTTCTTTTTTTAATTTCATTTAATGAAATCGTGACCCATTGAAGGCACAAAGTAATCTATGGTAGGTACTGTTCTAAGTTATTACAATGATTGCCTATCATTTGGCATTGAATGAGTATATCCTAGTTAACATCATTGCCTCATCTCACGGATCATTTAATGCAAATCGAACGATTACGGAAATAGTCGAGCGATTACCGAGCGCGCGGCCAATCACAGAGCGCCGTTTAAACGAAAGTAATTGAGTTTCGAATTTTTAAAACGTAATCGGCCGGCCGCCATCTTGAAAGCAATTTTGTAAAACGGACATGTAACTGCTACTTTGAAAATGATTGGCAATGGTTACGTGATGTTTTTTTCTTTTGGAAACGGCCTTTTTAGGGTGATTATTTACTTGATTTCTTGCGGTTAATTCAGTATCTGTATATGGTGATTCGTTAAAGCGGATTTCCAAGAAACGATCAAGTTTGTAATTTCAGATTTATTATGGGATGAATGAAACGAAACATGATTGTTTCAATAATAAGAAGTAATTTGAGGCACAAATTACGTTTTGTCGACTGAATGTTTTAGTTATTCATGAGTTTTTCCTTTAATTTAAGTTGAACGTATCATTTGTAACAATTAAGTCGTGATTTTAATTACAAAGATAAGGCTTAAACGTGGGACTGCTAGACTATTACTGGCACTTTGTTTCTGAATATCTTTGAAGATGTTATTACTTGATGAATTATAAAGATAAGTTTGCGAATAAATTAAGCTAGCAGAGAAGCTACAATGTTTTAAACCTTTCAAATTTTGAAATTATGTATGATTATCATAATAAATTCATAGGTATAATCCTGTAGTCAAATTAATATGCTTCGTCTACATAATTTGTTTAAAAAGTACTTACTGTTTTCACTTCATAACTGTTTTTACATAAAAAAAAAACACTGGCAACTTTAAAAATAAAGAAAGATACAATAGTGGGCCACCGCAATTTTTTCTTCGTTTCCACAGTACCAACATGAGAATGAAAAACAAAACCTAACCAATTTTTTTCCTCTTTCCAGCCTCCTTTCCAATAACAAGGCGGATAGGCCATCCGTACCAGAACCGGACGCCACCGAAACGGAAGAAACCGCGAACTTCGTTCACGAGACTTCAGATTGCTGAGCTTGAGAAGCGGTTCCACAAGCAAAAGTATTTGGCCTCGGCCGAGAGGGCGTCCCTCGCGAAGACTCTGAAGATGACCGACGCACAAGTCAAGACGTGGTTCCAGAATCGGCGGACTAAATGGAGGTCAGTTGAGAGAATTCTTATTTTTCGCGTTCCACGTTTTTCACGCGGCTTTTATGTGAAGTGATATAAGGAAAAATCATGATGATGGTACTGTAATCTAGTTTGGTAGCATATTTAGGTACTGCGACTCTCCTGATTAAAAGATAAGCCGCGCCATATATATAACATATAGGTATATTCTGTTAGCTTTTAAAATATACCTCGGACTCTAGCGTAGGCTTCGTTTTTCGCCAATTTTCGCTGGTTTTCGTACTGATGATCGAGTTCTGATTTCGAAATAAAGTGTCATGTTAGTTCCGATTTCGAAATTAAGTGTCATATTAGTTCCGATATTTCAATTACACGATTATTTCCGATTCTATCAGATAGTAGTCGAGGTATATTCTAAAAACTAACAGACTATAACTCATGTGAAAATTCCTTACAAGGTGGCTCGCTTAGTAAACATACCACATCCATACTCTTGATACTGATTTAGCCTGTTAGCGATACAGACGTGCGTTTATTCAAGAATTTAGTCGAAATATGCTTTTAACATCCAATGCGCTTCAAAGTGTCAGTAAGTGTAATGCTTTTTGTGCCCAAAACATTTACAAACGCTAACACTCCTACAGAGGTTTTTTTTTTAATTTGTGGTTACGCAAAATGTCCACGGTAGACAATTTTAATCGGCGTTTTTAAAGTGGTTTTTTAATCGTTCTTTCTGACACATCGTATTTAATGTAGCACAATTAGGAACACACTGACATCGAAAGTAATGATCGCGGCAGATCAAGTTTCAATGAAACAAAATGGTACATACGATTTGCCAATCACTGTTGTGGAGGAAATGTATCTGACTCTTTTAAACAAATTTTACAGAACATAATAATATAACGAATTGGCACCCAGATATTTTTTTTTTTTATTTAATTTAAAAGGTAAACTTAAAGGTAATAACCACGGAGGTATAAAAATAACCTTTGGTTTTGAACTAGGCTACAACCCAAAAGCAGTTTACACGGCATGATAAATGTCATTAAAATTATACATCATTAATAGAATCCGACTAGGTGGGATGACGATCTGCGGTAACTGCCGGCAGATGCTGGAGACAGGGCGCTATGGCGCCCATTAGGAGAGGGCTATGTCTAGCAGTGGACTAACGTATAGCCTGAAGAAGAAGAAGCAGAATCCGACACAGCAACAAATAAACATAAACATTTACATACAGGCACATACATTGCTTCTGGCCCCACACTAGGATACCCAGTGTCGTCGGTACCAGAAACAGCGACATCACAAGCATGACTTATGTTTTATGAGTTCAGAACTATTTTGTTCATAAGTTTTTGTTTTTGTTGTTGTTGTTGTAAGTGATCGAAATCCGCCAATGCCAATCCGCGGTGGGTACACGTGTTAATTAAGCGCACACACTCTCTCTCTCTGGGACGAGTGGGACGTGTATAGGCTAGATAAAAAAAAGTATTGTTGTGCACAGACATTGTGATCGAGATACAGAACTAGACAGGTACTTTATAATACGGTCACAATATCTGTGCACCTCGCTAGACCCAGAATCCCTGATTCTCGATCAGTGTCAGTTGTTGGCTATTTCCCATAAAAAACAACTGACCACTGTCAATAGAAGACATAAATAATATATATAGTTAATAGAATACATATTGGTAATGTATATAAAACTGCGGCTTATTATCGCAAACGTAACAGTTCCATCACATTTACGTTTAAATATAAAGAATTATCTTAAAACTATTCTTTATTATACTATTTTTATTTTTAATGCACTAACCCGTGCTAAGGAAAAATTTAAAAACCTATTTAGAAGCTAAAAATTTTCACCCATGCCGGGATTCGAACCCGCAACCTCTGACACGGATAGCCAGAGGTTGCGGGTCCGAATCCCGGCATGGGTGAAAATTTTTTAGCCTCTAAATAAGTTTTTAAACTATTCTTTATCTTTAAATGTTGTACGAACTTTTAAAATAAATGAAAAATCCTACAGAGAATCCTTAGTAAATTTAGCAAGCCCTTGATTTTGAGACACAATTGTTTGAAATACTTAATACCTCTAGAAGTGCGTAATACTTCATTGATATACCTACTTTTTATCCGTCTTATTATGTCACGACCGCCTGAACACAATTACTTAAAAGTAAACAAGCCACGGATCAATGTAATAGCTAAATGCATCTGACATTTAAACGAAAGACAATCGACAAGCGTTGACCGCTCGAATGTCTCTTATGGGTAACGTTCCAACTGGCTGCCGACATACTTTGATACAGTTTTAAGCAACGTCTTCCGATTTAAAAATCAAATGGTAGAGTCAGGGTACTATTTATATATTTTCCTGGGTTTTTTTGTTTTAAACAGTAGTAAGAACAGGCAGAGCAGGTATAAATACCAACAGACGGCGAAGGAACATTATATAAAGGTAGTAAAACCACCAAATATAATAAATTCGAATCATATCCATCGGACCATGTTCGGCCACAGGTGTTCATAGGTCTACGCCAAGGCACGCAAATTGTTTCCATTCTCGGCTATTATTATCCAGCCACTATCAGCTATCTGTCTTGGGTCGATGGTCTAACGAGCTGGTGGGCATCCTATGCTACTATTGGTGGTGTATAGTGGTGCATAGTCTTCACTTGAGGATCGCCTTACCCTATTGGATATCGGTTCTTTGGTAGATGAGACCAGCTGACTGATGGACATCGGTTAATTGATTGAAGTAGTTCTAAAAGCCCGCTTTTATAAAAAGACGAGAAAAATTACTGACCTTAAGTAAGATACACGCTAACAAATACCATATAATACCAGAATTCTCGACATTTCGGGATTCAGCAATAATATACATTATTTAGAATTGTACACAATATCGTGTGGTCTCCACGCCAGCAGCATATACTCAGCCAATTCCAGAGTCGAAGATGTCGCACCAAAAAAAGACAATTGCTTCGATTGTCGCGCGTTCTGTTACCATTTAGGACCACGTAGAGGGCGCCGGGGGTTACGCAAGCGCGCTGTCTCATTCATAACGTTGTCACTGTCTTATCGACCGTGTGTGACACTGATAAACCGTCGAATCGGTGTTGATCTTAAGTGAGAGCCTATTGTTCTCGCCGGATTAAGGGAGTTTTATTATGCATATAGAGAAGCAGTGGCACAAGTTATCGAGAATGATAATGTTGGATTCAAAAGGCGACTGGTGGTATTTACCAGTCCTGGGTACTTGGGTTGCACGACGACGCACGAAAATCGCGACTTTGAGCGATGTTACGCGGGCGTTGCGGCTGCGCTGCGTCGTTGCAACGCAATGACTTCAACACAGTGAATGCCTGATCTGCGTCGGCGCTGCGTCCACGCAGTTATTTTCATATTAAACCACATAAACCACATAGTTCGCTGCAGTTCCGTAGTTTTAACGCAGCTCCCTTCCCCACATCGTCTCCCTCTTCTTTTTCTGCGTTCTGTCATTTCAACGCGTCGCACTATGGGAAAAGTACGAAAAACCTGGCCAAAAATAGTTGCGTTTCAAAAACGCCTCGTAAATAATTACTTAATAGTAAGGAATAAAAAAGTGGTATGCAAAATAAAATATAAGTGCCATAGCAGTCTCCTTAGTGAATTTTATTAACAGAAAATTAATTGTGAATTAAAACTAAAAAACAAATTTTACGAATTTTTTAAACAAAAAACTAATTAGAAAAAAAAACAAAAATGACTCGTCGTGAGGCATGTCGTCCAGATTTATATTTAGAAACGATAGAGCGTCAGCGCTCAGACCGTAGTGGTTAGGCTCTTTGGCTCAGACGACACAGCGCTAACGCAACGCATAGACCGTTTGGCACCTCTATTTTCAGTACACTGTCAAATTGTGACATTTTAGCGCTATAAGGACTCGTACTATCAATCAACATGGGCTGGATTAACTATTGCTAAAGAGCTGCATAGCGTACTAATTGATTAACTGATAGTCACTTTGTAGAGTATCGTTTTTTTTTTATGTAGGCACAACATTCTACCAGCGGGTGAAAACCATAAGAGGTGTATCTGTTATCGATTAACAGCTGCTGTTGTCACTCGATTAGGATACATACATTTTTATTTGAATTATAACCTCAAAATTGATATTTGATACCAAAACTAGATATTTTCTCGCAAGTTAAGAATTTTGTTTATAAAATTGTTAGCGTGTTAGGTGTGTAAAATAGTGAAATGAAATGGTTTTATTCAAAGTAAAGCAGAAACTGCGGCTTAATGAACGTTACAGGTTAAACTAGGTGTCCATTTCGAAATCTAGATCACTTTGGAATGAAATAAAAATGGATAACAAAGTCCAAACATGGTCTTTTCAAAGTCCTTAATTAATAGAGTTTATGTAATTTTTAGAAAACTCATGCATTGTCGTAGCTTTAATTCCAGACATCATTGTCATCTAAATAATCCTTAATATTATAGTAGCCCTTTTGGCACCAAGTGAACTTTACACATTTTTTAAACTGTCCCAGGATACTTCGGGACTCATGGGACTATGGTAGTTTTCGACTAAAAAGTCTACATTACCGGTAGAATCTTGTTTACTAAAATGAACAAGTAAGGACTATATCTTACTCGCACTTGCCCGATTTGTTTTCTAAATAAAAAGGCTCAAGTCCCCGATCTGGGTCAGTTTTATCTTGGTCCTTAACATACCAACAAGTTGACAGAATGTCTGACCGGGCTGAGGAATCCGGCCGACCAGTTTACTGCTCCGACCAGACGTTTCAAATAAAATACTCATTTAGAGCGTGATTACGATAAACAGAGGACGATTTATGCGAGGGTCCGGTGTTAAAAGTATTCTTAAGATTGCCTCGTGGCGTCTCTGTTGAGTAGAAGTAGGGATCCAAGTGTTAGCAGGAAAAGGTATTATTGAAAAACAAAAACTCATCTTGTTTTGAACTAAGCCTTTCATAAGCACTAAACACTATTGATTTTATAACCGTATCAACTTATTTTACATTTGTTGGAAGAGAGTCCAACCTGGGAGCCGTTTCTCGCCCATGCGAATTGAAAGCGTAGACGCAAAATATTCGAAGGATTAGACATTTGTCGCATAAAAATAAGATAACTCAACAGAGTCATTCGAAAATATTTTCTCATTAGATTTCAATCCAGAATACAGATTTTGGCTGTTGATCGACTTTTTAGGTAGAATTCAAGTCATAAGCCTTAAAGTCGTATACGAGTTAGTTGCTAATGCAGTGAGAATTGGCTCCCAGGCCCTAGAATCTAATACTTACATAGTTTTTCAATACAATGATATAAGCACGACAATAGTTGTTATTTGCCTCAATTTGGTAGTCTACAAAGCAAGCAAGTCTACAAACAGTAGTATGCTCAGATCATAGAAAGAAGGAGATATGCCCTAAGCGCGAAATAAGTCCGGTACCGCTGTCGCCACTTTTGAAGATGTGAGCGTTTTCATTACATGCACAATATTGTAAATATTAGGTTCACGCACACGTCTGTCCAGTCATCTACTAGCGTTCTAATCTTCGAATTGGTTCGCACACTATGGAAAACAATTGTACGAATACACTCGTACACGTAAACCACAGCGTCGGTGAACTCCTGAGGGATGGAACACTTGTATCAAATAATACATTTATCGATAAAATTATGCGATGAGAGGTTTTTCATTTATGAACAATACACTTCGTGTAGGGGTGATACAAAAAGAGCATACAAACAAAACATGTTCAATTTATAAAACCAATATTATTAAAATAACTAATCCTGTTATAATTTACTGTCCCGTGAAATGTAAATATTTATTAAGTACGTGTCTTTTTGACAGTATTTGTGGCTTCAGTATATGATAAAGACGCAAACTTGGCTTTCTATTGATGTCGAATTTGATTATTTTGATAATGATTATGATCCTTGTACTGTCTACTAATACGGTAAGTTAAAAATGTTTATATGTTAAATTTGTTGGACCGAACACCACTGAAGCATATTTGGTAGTGACGCTGCCCGAAAAGCTAGGTCTTCTGGGTTTGAATCCTGGTAATGGAAAGAACTAATATTTGTGTGAAGAGCACGTCCACTGTAAGGGACGCATTTGTGCCTGGGTCTTGGATATTTTATTTAGTATATGAATACCCAACGTAACGTGAAATGCTCTTACATTATCATTTACAAATTGGCTTAAATTGGTAACATTAACATTATTAACATGTACATACAGGCACTTACATTGCTTCTGGCCCCACACTAGGATACCCTGTGTCGTGGGAACCAGAAGCAATGACATCACAAACATGTAAACATCCAAGACCTGGGCTTTTTTTTTTCTTTGTCCCCAGCCGGGAATCGAACCCGGGACCTCTTGCATGGTAGTCAGACGCGCTACCGCTACGCCACAGAGGTCGGAACTCTGTTAGGACTCTGTAAATTAACAGCAGCTTTTGCTGGATGGAAGAATGAAGTGCTGACTTTTTTAAGAATACAATAGCAATTACATTATCATTCTCTGAAAATAATTTACCCAGCTATATAAAAAATAACACTTTTCTGAAGAAATTGCCACTTGCCTGAGTAACAGCAATATATTGGAAGTCAGTAGCCATGCTTGGATTCTCAGGATTAACTACAGAATATGTTGATGACTACACTATTTTTATTTTTAATGCACTAACCCGTGCTAAGGAACAAATTTAAAAACCTATTTAGAAGCTAAAAATTTCACCCATGCCGGGATTCGAACCCGCAACCTCTGGCTATCCGTACCAGCGCTCTACCAATTGAGCCAATGGGCGACTCACGGCATCAGTGAAATTTCGAACCTCTTTACAATATTCTCTGTATTACGTACAGGCAGCGACATCTGACTTAAGCAAATTGCATTACTTACAGCCCCGACTACCTACTTTGCAGTTAGGTTTAACATCGGAACGATATCACTGTACCCACATGATTACACTATTTTTATTTTTAATGCACTAACCCGTGCTAAGGAACAAATTTAAAAACCTATTTAGAGGCTAAAAATTTCACCCATGCCGGGATTCGAACCCGCAACCTCTGGCTATCCGTACCAGCGCTCTACCAATTGAGCCAATGGGCGACTCACGGCATCAGTGAAATTTCGAACCTCTTTACAATATTCTCTGTATTACGTACAGGCAGCGACATCTGACTTAAGCAAATTGCATTACTTACAGCCCCGACTACCTACTTTGCAGTTAGGTTTAACATCGGAACGATATCACTGTACCCACATGATTACACTATTTTTATTTTTAATGCACTAACCCGTGCTAAGGAACAAATTTAAAAACCTATTTAGAGGCTGAGAATATTGTAAAGAGGTTCGAAATTTCACTGATGCCGTGAGTCGCCCATTGGCTCAATTGGTAGAGCGCTGGTACGGATAGCCAGAGGTTGCGGGTTCGAATCCCGGCATGGGTGAAATTTTTAGCCTCTAAATAGGTTTTTAAATTTGTTCCTTAGCACGGGTTAGTGCATTAAAAATAAAAATAGTGTAATCATGTGGGTACAGTGATATCGTTCCGATGTTAAACCTAACTGCAAAGTAGGTAGTCGCGGCTGTAAGTAATGCAATTTGCTTAAGTCAGATGTCGCTGCCTGTACGTAAAACAGAGAATATTGTAAAGAGGTTCGAAATTTCACTGATGCCGTGAGTCGCCCATTGGCTCGATTGGTAGAGCGCTGGTACGGATAGCCAGAGGTTGCGGGTTCGAATCCCGGCATGGGTGAAATTTTTAGCCTCTAAATAGGTTTTTAAATGTTGATGACTGTGATTGAAATGTGTCATGGGCCTGTAAATAAAGTAACTTCCTAATTATCAAACTAAATTAACATAGGTTAATTTACTAGGGATAGCCCTAGCACTGCTCCGTTTGATTTCCCAGAAATTTACGTTGGAACACTGCAATACTGCCTTTAAAGTGTTCCGAACAAACCGTACTGGATTTTGAAAGAAACCAACTGTCTGATCTTCCTGCAACGGATATTTTTTTTTATGTTGGGATCGGGAGGATAGCTAAAAATAAGCAAAAAGTCTGGTGTTGTAATACTAAATATAAAACTGGCCAAGTGCGAATCGGACTCGCGCTCCAAGGGTTTTGCACATCACATATTTTGTTATAAAGTAGTTTTTTCGTAAAATCCACTGACATTTTACCTTGTTATAGACTGTCCTGTAATCTATAGGAAAAAAAACTATCTACTATATTTAAAAGAAAATAGATCCTAGTAAATTTAAGGAGGGGAGGGGATAGTATTTTTTATGTTTTGATATTATATAAATCTATTATGTATAATGTACCTATGTGTGACAAAGAAACCGTTTAGTTCAGTGACCGTCAATAAATTTAATTTGAACATTTCATGAAAACATCTTACATAGTCTATCTGAAGATATTTTTGAATTTCAGGTTAGTCATGCAAATAGCTGTTTAAATAGGTATCTAAAACGAAAAATGTTATATGATCCGTCAACCGTCCGTAATAACATCGATATTATTGATAATATTGCATGCACACCGCCACTGCCCTACGGCGTGCACTAGATAGAAGCTACGTAAGGTGTTTGCACTGACAGGTAGAAGCTTCTTAGGGTGAAATCTTTAAAAATACATTAAATATAGAAATAATACTTTAAAATAGCATTTAAAAGTGGTATGTTATTCCACATGTCTTATAGTTTTGTTTAGTACTCCGATTTTTACAAATAAACACGCTACAGACCGGCATTTAAAAAAAAATAGGGAGCTCCTGCGTCAACAACGGTTGCCACGCAAATGAGTCTGCACTAAGAGCGCTGCGCGCCGCTATGATCAATTTGATCATATCGAGGCGACACGGACCACGCCCCCATGCCATATCTCCTTCTTTCTATGATCTGAGGTAGTATGTCATTCCAGGGGTATAACCCGCGCAAATTAAATAGGCATCTCTCGAGCAGAAGATCGAATCACGCGAGGTGCCGAGTTAAGTAGCACGGGTGAAGTAGCAATGCGATTGGTTACTAGACTACCGACAGTGTGAAACGACCATTACTGGACTAATATGACTCCATTGAGCAACTACGCATTTTAGAGACTCACCCTCGAGGTTTCAGTCAAAGAATAGCAACCGTCGACGCGAGCTCCGTCTCTTGTCACCATGATAATAGATGACAGAGTGCTAACGGGCAAAGTGGTTGGCTGGAAGAGATCTCTGTTAGAGATAAGTTCGCCTTTGAAACAAATTTCATGTAATGATCTTTCGAATTTACTATTGCAATAAAGAATATATATTAACTAGCGCCACCAATGGAAAAAACGTAACTTGTTTTATAATACGTTTTGTTCAAAAAGGAAACATCAAAACTCTTAAAAACCTAGCCAGAGGTCGCGGGTTCGAGTCCCGACATGAATGGAATTTTCAGCCTCTAAATAGGTTTTTAAAATTGTCCTTAACACGGGAAAGAATATAACCAAAAATATTAATATCCATAGTTAGAATATTTTTGGAGCTTAATCGCGAAGTAATTTATTGCTATTTTACCTCGAAGTTTCGACGATGTTACAGTAATCG
Organism: Yponomeuta sedellus; assembly: GCA_934045075.1. Taxonomy (NCBI): domain Eukaryota; kingdom Metazoa; phylum Arthropoda; class Insecta; order Lepidoptera; family Yponomeutidae; genus Yponomeuta; species Yponomeuta sedellus. The sequence continues at coordinate 10,586,584 of OW203743.1, forward strand.
TGGTCACGAGAAGACTGATGGCTGGCACCCGTTCGCATCTTCGACTGATGAGGTTTCAGACTACCCTCAATCAGCCATCACAAAGCACTATTAGGGTTGCGGCACACTACACTGACAATGTCGGACGATAAGCCATACGACTTTTTTCCACTCGAACACTTCTTGATGACCGGATCTCACGTTTGCGACAGTTTGAAACTATTCTAACTATGCGTTCAAGTCGCGAAAGTTTAAAATATCTTAATATCCATGATAAATATTTTTTGAACTTAGTATAAACAACCTAGGACTTTAATTGATTTTCGGCAATGACAGCCGTTTTTAGCGGAAATCAATTAATTTGAACTTTAATTGATTTATAAGAACCTAAAATCTAATTTTCTCCAAAACTGCGGTACGCAGAGATACTTAGTAGTCAAACCTATCAATTATTCTGAGGAGGCATTTATATCAATGACAAATTATTATTGGCTTATCTTCATCCTACTGACACATAAAGGATACTGACACATAAAGGACGATATCCGTTGAATAATATTACGGACTTGTCAAAACTAAATCAAAGAATTTTTTGATAAAGGTAATTTATTAGGTTACTTTCCTTTGCTGAAGTGATATAGATATGTTACCTGACACCTATTAGGCTCTATTCACACTGGCACAGAGTCGAAGCGAAGCGAAGCGACGCGACGCGACGCGTGATATAGATATGTTACCTGACACCTATTAGGCTCTATTCACACTGGCACAGAGTCGAAGCAAAGAGAAGCGAAGCGAAGCGACGCGACGCGACGCGACGCGAAATAATTCGCGCGTCGATGCGTCTTCGCGCATCGACGCGCGAATTGGCTGATATCGACCTTACGAGTATTATGATTTCTCTAATAGCAGAAGTTCAAGAGGAGGACGCCGGCGGACGCGCGTCGCGCACATTCGCGCGCAGACGCGCGTCGCTAAGCGTTTCCAAAATTTCGCAACACAAATTCGTACCATATTAACAGCGAAATAGATATGAATTTAGAACAGTTGAAAAACGTGACGCGTGGCGTCGCTTCGCTTCGCTTCGACTCTGCGCCTGTGTGAATTGAGCCTTATAAGGGTCATCATAAAATAAAATTAATAAACAACTTCCATATAATACAATCACTTGTCATGGTCCAAAACTAGGATACCCTGCCACTGGTGTGATGATTTAAGCAATTGTTTATAGCTTAAAACGCTAGTATTATTTCCTATGGCATACTATTGTGGGGACAAGCAGCGGACATTGAGACCATCGTCGTCTTGCAGAAGAGAGCGATCAGATTCATCTATAAGGTAGGCAGTAGAGATAAACGAGCATAAATCCGTATAAAAACAGTTTTAATTATGTTTAGTGCTCGTGTTAACCTTAGAAAATACAGTAGAGATTCGTTAAGAGATTTCTTTTAAGAAACAATCATCCTGACAGTTGCTAGCCAGTATATGTATGAAAATATTATGTGTGTCAGGAAAAATATTAACAACTTTAAAACTGCAGGTAGCCTACACAATGTAAATACTAGAAATAAACATAAAGTTTTAATCCCAAGATTTAGGCTGGCAAAGCTTAATACATCCTTCATAGGGCATTGTATGATATATTAAGTTAAACAATGTGTAAAGAACACTTTGTGCCAAAAGGGCTGCTATAATATTAAGGATTATTTAGATGACAATGATGTCTGGAATTAAAGCATGTAAAATGCATGAGTTTTGTAAAAATTGTGTAAACTCTGTTAATTAAGGATTTTGAAAAGACTAAGTTTGGAGTTTTTTATATGTTTTTTCTCCAAAATGATCTAGATTTTGAAATAGACACCTAATTTGACTTGACTTGACATTCATCATGCCGCAGTATCTGCGCTACTTTAAATAAAACCTTTTCATTCCATTTCATTTCAATGAAGCGCCTAACATACTACTCTAGTAGGGAAAGCTAACTCTTTCCGAGCTTAAGCTGCATAGCGAGTTAAGCAACTCTTTTGTAAGCACTAAAGGCCTTATGGTGCTAGTTGCATTGTATTAATGCAGTGTAACAAGATACATATTACATGAATAGGTATGTACGTAATACATCTCATCGTTCATGTAGAACGGTATTCACAGTAAGCAGAAACCCTACATAAATGGTCCTTCAAAAATATGTACTTCTTACCTAAGAGAGAAGATAAGATAAAAATATTCTTTATTGCGCAGCAGAAAAACAAGTATAAAATATTTACAAAGATACAGTACAAATGGCGGCCTCACTGTTTCTAATTTCAATTTTTAATAAGGGATTCATTAAATAATAAATAATATAAATAAATATTCACGGACATATTACACAGATCTCGTTAGCCCTATACTAAGTACGACTAAATGACTGGTGTTATAGGTGCTAACTCGACGATAGATTTAATACAATAAATACAAAGATAACATCCAAGACCCGAGATAAACTAGGAAAGTTCGTTTCCTAGTTTGACCCGGCCGGGGATCGAACCCGAGACCTGCCGTTTTACAGTCAGCGTACTAAACCGCTGCACCACCGAGGCCGACTTAGCCAACCAAATACAGGCTATCTCCACAGCCTCCGTCTGTCATACTTCATTAATGTGATAAAGGGGCTTTTAATATAGGAGATGACAACACAAACAAAACAACTAAGAGAATAGATAATCTCCTATCATTTGGGGAAGAGGACCTCAGAATTAATTTGGAAACGATCTCGGATTTTTGAGATGGTTTCGGCATTAGAAAGGGTGCTTTAAAAACAAGATTGAGTGACCAACTTAATAACAAATAACCGTTCAGTAACCGAAAGTTAGCTCTAAAACATGTTTGATTCTTGTAAGCAAATTTCGAACTTTTTGCAATTATCCGTCAAGATAGCTCAAAACAAGGCTCATTATAGAATAGTACCTAATACTCGTTTACGCCTATTTCCCTTTTTACGAAAATATTGAGAAGTACCCTGACTTTTTCCCATATCTAAGAGTGATTAAGCCCATCTTTATTTCATCAACTTTCTGGTCTTTCTCTGAGAGAGGCTTATGCGTGAGAAAGAGACGTCTAGAGAGATTACAGCTATTATTAATTTCGCTGCTTGTAATTCTTTCAACAGCCAAAGTGGTAAAGAACTTTATCAGTTTTCATTAACAAGTGAACCTTATTTAAGAAATAGTATAGTATAATTATCTGTTTTTAAACTTTACACAGCACACCTATTTCTTCCCCCTTATCACAATCTCTCTACCAACCTACCTCACCATTGCATTCTAGCGAAAACACATAAAATCTGCCACTGCTATCAGCATTACCATCGCAAGCCACCTCCGTGTGCCTTACCGTGACTTTGCTCCATTAAAACAATAGAAAAACCTGGTTTCCATAGCAACGGTTAACAACCGAAGACCACCAGGATATTTGTGCGACAATACTGGATGTTTTTTCCGTGGATGTAAGGCGGTGGCTGGCGCCGGGCTATCGAGCAAGTGTTATCGTGGTCGAACACAAACACCGGTTGTCCATTAGAACCTAATCGCCTGTGATGCCACCAGCACACGACTTGAAAACGTACTGCTCACTAAATTACTAGGTAATTTTTTGTTCGATTGTGACTTTTATGCTGAGAGTAGTAAGGACTGTTAGGTGCCGGAGAATGTATTATCTATATCTTGTATTGTCTGGCGTCGGTTTAATTTGGGAATTCGAATTTCGAACGAGAAAGGATTCTCTTAGCTCGGTTCGTTGTTTGTATTTTATTTTAATTTTAAAAGATTATGTTTTTATTTTGACGCTGGCCAGTGAGTGTTGTTTTAAGACTTACCCAAGGTTGCGTGGCCATTATTTTTGTGACGATATATTATATCATTTTATATGCATTTAAAGAGGGAAAGTGAAATAATATAAAAATACAATAACACATCCAAAACAGAATATAAACTATCATAAAATAGAGAGTAGTATCTATCAAAGCCATAAATAAAAATGGACACTTGAAGATACTAAATAAAAATTTCTTTAACATATTAAACGGAAACAGAAAATAGTCAATTTTACTACCGGATTAAAAGCAGAGTCAATATACTTTTATCAGCATACTTAATTCATGACATCAACTATATGGTACGATCATACAGGTTGGTTAACTGGCTGCTCTGGCAACGTTTTATTAGCTCAATGGCAAAGTTATACTCCCTTAACGAGAGTTCTATGCCCACTTACATCTAATATTTGATAGATCAGACTAAAAGTCTACAATTTGATAGATCAATCAGATACCTAGAAGAATACGGATTCTATATTATACTAAAACGGCATGTCCATTGAAAACATCTTGAAATAGCGAGGCACATTAAAAGAAACATGACTGTGGTAACTTAAAATATGATCAAGTAACTTACCGTTATTTCTGGTTCCCACGACTCAGGGTATCCTAGTGTGGGGCCAGAAGCAATGTATGTGCCTGCATGTAAATGTTAAGTTATGTTTCTTGATCATTTGTATATAATGTGAGTTTCTTCTTCACATAATCTATTGTGAAACTAAAAACTTGCGTTCATTAAGTAAACATTTGGTTTTTAATGCGAATAAAATTTATATGAAAAGGCTCGAAATGAAGTTAATTTACAATCGTCGCATATTATACGTCGTAATAAAATTATAAAACTTTACAGTTTCATTACAAAGAAGACCGTAATATAAATGTATTGAGTGCACGCCTGCAAAGGTCAACATTTTGTTTACTGCAAATAACTCCTAATTTAAAAAAATAATAATTGAATTTTATCAAAAATTAATTTTTGTTCGTTAGAAACAGAAAACAAAAATAAAGTCCTGGTGAGCGTTGTGATCTGATAAGTGTTTTTTTTATTTTTGTAATAGCGGCACTTGAGATGACTAGACTCGGTTGTGTCAATAAGTCGCTTAGATTTTCGGTTTATTCGATGCGGCGTTACTCGAATCGTTTTACTAACAACATGGCCAAGTGACATTTAAAAAGCCTTTTAAAACACGTGTCAGTATAATTAAAATGTAGTGTTATATTGTTCGACATGTTTGGAGACTTCGGTGCTACGTTATCAAACAATTTTTACGACCGAATCGTAGAAACTACGTGTCCCAAAATAACCCGCACTCGTAAAAAGATTAAAATAATGTATTCTAGACAATTTAAAAAAATGTTAGAACCTTGTCAGCTTAACCTTTTCTAGCCTGATGCATGAGAAATTGACTACTTTGACTTTGACATGGTACTGAAGTGCATACATGTTAGTGTACGTGGCCGTACGTGGCCAGCAGGGACGTTCCATAGAACTACAATTAATGATTTACTATGAAAATTCGATTGCTTGTACCCACCCCATATCTGTATAGGGTTGGTAGAGCAACCGAATTAGAGCATAATACCTTATATTAAAATAATATGAAAGTAGTATTTGTGTCTTGCCTTTTTAAGTAAGCTCTCTCTAGTGTAGGAAGTTTTGTAATACCTATCTTTTTTAGTATTTGTATGTACCTAGATTGTGTTAAACGCGATATGACTGCATTTGGCATCTCCAGCAGTCAATGGGAGAAGCTCGCGGAGGACCGTGACGAGTGGAGAAAGCTTATCTCCGAAGGATGCACCTCGCATGATGGGGCATGGTTTGAGCAACTTGCCGATAAGCGAGCAAAGAGACATGCTCGTGCCCTAAATCCCGACCAACCGGGATCTTCCGCCCCCTACACATGCCAGATGTGCGGACGTGGCATTCACTCTCGCATAGGGCTTTACAGCCACCAGAAAAAATGTCTACAATCCAGGATTGCTGCATAAATCATCTGTAATAGATGCAAAGGCCCTTGATGATGATGATGATGTACCTAGCACAAAAAATACTTGAAATCGTAAAACCTGGAGCCAACAAACTGTTATGCAGTTTGGCAGAAACCAACTTCTGTCTTTTATTGTATTTTTAAAAACCTATTTAGAGGCTAAAAATTCCACCCATGCCGGGATTCGAACCCGCAACCTCTGGCTATCCGTGCCAGTCGCCCATTAGCTCAGTTGGATAGAGCGCTGGCACGGATAGGCAGAGGTCGCGGGTTCGAATCCCGGCATGGGTGGAATTTTTAGCCTCTAAATAGGTTTTTTTAAAATTGTCCTTAGCACGGGTTAGTGCATTAAAAATAAAAATAGTATAATATTGTATTTTTGTTTGAATAAATAAATAAATATTCATTGACATATTACACAAATCTCGTAAGCCTTATACTAAGTACAACTAAATGACTTGTGTTATAGGTGCTAACTCGACGATAGATTTAATACAATAAATACATAGATGACATCCAAGACCCGAGACAAACTAGAAAAGTTCGTTTTCTAGTTTGACCCGGCCTGGGATCGAACCTGAGACCTTCGGTTTTACAGCAGCGTGCCAAACCGCTACGCTACCGAGGTCGTCTTCAATCAATCAATTTCTTTCTACGAGAAGGCACGGCTACAGTGGGACGTAGACTGAATTATTATTATTATTGCCTTTATCCTGTGTGGCAACAAAAAATTTAGAATGAGTAATTTTACTTGTTATACCTACTTGCAGGTAGGTACCCTAAAAAGCTAAAAAAATCCAGACCTAACCTTTGTGGCAAACGGACATTTATCGATCTACCCTCTACGGACCGAAAAAAGGCCTGAAAGTCAAATCTCGATAGCAAAAGCTCGACCGAGTTGCAAAATAACTATAACAGAAGATTTCTTTAGTGATTGTTTTTTCAATGGCTTCCTTTTGTTACATAATTATTCGAATCAATTCTAATCAAAAAGTTTTTATTCAAAGTATCACAGAAACTGCGTCTTAGTGAACGTTACGTTTAAACTTTTAAAGAGAAAAAGTGGACAAAATAAACTCCAAACATAGTCTTTTCAAAGCCCTTAATTAACAGAGTTTACTTAATTATTATGAAATATACAAGCATATACAACATCCGTGCCTCGCAAGGCATCTTAAGCCGTTGGTGCCGGCTGTCATGTAACGGCAGTCGTAAGACATTTCAAAGGCCTTATGGGCGGCTTGATAACTTCTGACAGTAAGGCCCGCCACTGCCTTACAATCCTCCACCAACCCGTACTTGGCCCCCGTGGTGGACCCCTAACCTAACCTTCCTGCGATACAGGAAGAGACCCGTGCCCCAACAGTGGGGACATATAAAGGGTTGATATTGAAAAAATAAGTAAAAACATATATAATATACTAGCGGACCCAAGAGACGTTGTCCTGTATTCAGCGCTATCTGCTTACCTGATTTGTGAATCGATACCATCGTAATTTGTTTTACTGATGCTCTGCACAACAGGCCCTGCCTAGTTTAGACATCAGGCATTCATTATTAAGTGTAATCCCTGGAACCTTATATCAAAAATGTACTCTACATTATGATATTGTACCATAGCTGTATAACTCTCATTTTGATGAATAAATAAATTATCTTAACTTATCTTATCTATCATCATAAGCCTATACTCTCTTTTTCTGAGAGAATGTCTGTGCCCTGCATTGGTACATGTAAAGGCTACATATAAAAATCATTCTATTGAAAAATTACTTATGTAGGTATTATAATCTCTAGGGCCCTTTTTCTACCGCTTCGTACCGCTTTTCCAGATTCCAGACTTCAGTTTTAAAAACCTATTTCGAGGCTATAAATTCCGTCCATGCCGGGACTGGAACCCATGACCTCTGGCTCACCGTACCAGAGCTCTCCCAACTGAGCTAATGGGCAAGTACCGGCATCAGCGAAATTTCGAACCTCTTTACAACATTCTCTGTATAAACAGGTTTTTAAAATTGTCCCCAGCACGGGTTAGTGCAACAAAAAGAATATAACTTCTGTTCTGTTTATTTAGTGCATATACACGTACCGTCTAGCTATACATTCAAGCAGGCGGTAACGTGGGGTAGATAGGGATGTGAATATTACATGAGGAACACCACTCGCCGCAGTTTGGCCCATCAATTATTTAGCTGGAGCGGAAAGATGCGCGTTTCACTGTTTCCCCATTGTACGGTTTATTGTCCAGGGCCTCGGTGCTGAGCGGAGCGATAAGCGACGGCGGGAGGAATGCGCCTGGAAAGGGGTACAAAATGTTGGCAAAATTATTATTATATAGACTTCATATAATAATAATTTTGCCTAGATTTTGGACCACGGTAAACTTCATCAAAATCATTTTAATCAGTTGTTTTTACTGTTTCAGAGGAGTTATTTTTTTCATACCATGACCATTTACTATTTCAATACATAGAGTACATACTTTACTAAGATTTTAATTATTTGTACTACTTTATTTGTACTTTTCTCTTCAGTTCCTTAAGTAGTAGTTTAGATTCAGTAATTTCTTTGACACACTTCTGACTACTACTATGGTCCAGTTGCCATTTCCGGTATTATAATGAAAGTATATTTAAAATGCACATATTGTTTTGAAAGTCATATCATAATTAATTATTATAATTATAGTCGTGGACAAATTTGCTATCCAATAAAACCGCCAATTTTTAACATAACACGTGCAGACGCCATCACCACGAGCATCTCACAATTTTTAATGGCAAACTGAAGATCTCCACTTTGCTACTAAAGTATTATTATATCGTCTACTAAATTTAACGCTTACGCTTGACGCTTTGCTCTAGCCCCAGAAGATTTTATTGTTTATTTTTGTGACTTTTGTTCACGCTTGCGAGTGCGTTTAAGAGAAGGCTTTTATGCAAAGATGTTTTATGTGGGCATTTGCGCTTGTGTGTGGCGTTCTCTACTTATTGTAACGTCCTATTGGCTTCGTGTGGCTTTATCGACGAGATAAACGTTGATAAAATTATTTACTTTGAAAACACATTTTATTTTTCCTTATTAAATCGAAGAATATCGAATGTACTTTCAAGGAAGCCATTAATTTTTATTAAATCAATGAATATCGAATTTACTTATCGATGGCCCTTAATTAAAAGACTGACAAAACAAGTTCAGACTATTTTCTGTGAAAGAAAATACATTTGAATGTAATAAGTCAAGTGGTATAACTCTCGACTATCGATTTACGTAATCTCAGAGCTTGAAGTCGTCATTTAATCTTAATATAAGAATAACAGTAAATACTATAATTATGATAAAATAAAACAATAAAATCTATTATTTAGTTATGAAAATGTTACACAATAGAGAGGAACTGAAAAATAATCAGCGGTTACTGACGGAATCCTTGATAATAATATCTAAGAAGTGAAAAAATATGATAAGGACAATATATTGTATAACATAAATATGTTACAATAAATATTTGACTGCCTCGTTGCTCAACCGGTATCACATCTGATTACTATGCGCGAGATCGCGGGTTCGATTCCGATTGAGGGCGTTTTGTTTGAGGGCCCGTACATTTGTACAAATGACCTCAGTCTAGGTGGATTTCCTTGTTTCCTTTTATTGTCCTTACCGGGTTAGCTACCATATCACAGAGTATCCTAATTAGGGATCAGAACAAGTGATTGAAAGTTATTTACTATGTATTTTTAATGTTCTTTATTTTACTTTTCGCTTTATTAAGATAAGCATCATCTAAGCCGTATGGGCCCAGAGAGGTGGGCAAAAATCGTCACTGACTGGGTTCCGCGCGACGGATATCGCAAACTTGCCGACCCAAGCGGAGATGGCGGGACGACCTTACAACCTTTCTGCCGGACTGGCAGGAAGTGGCCTGAACAGGGAGGAATGGAAGAAAAAAGGGGAGGCCTTTGCCCAGCAGTGAGACACAATCGAGGCTACATAAAAAAAAAGATAAGCATTGTTGGGAAAGGAGAATTTTGTCAGTGATCCTTATTCAATGTACCCGAGAACATTTTTTTTACATACAAGAACATACATTGCTTCTGGCCCCATACTAGGATGCCGTGTGTCGTGGGAACCAAAAACAACGACATCACAAATATGTGAACATCCAAGACCTGGGCTTTTTTTTGTCCCCAGCCGGGATTCGTACCCTAGACCCATTGCATGGTAGGCAGACAGGCTACCGTTACGCCACAGAGGTCGTTTAAAAACAACAAAAAAAGTACTATAAGCGTCGAATCGAGAAGCTTCTCCTTGCTTCAATTGCGCGTCCAATTGATAACCTCCTCCTCTTTTAGAACTCTGTTAAAAATTCCTTTTAAATTAATGATGGCTATGTTACGTTGCGGTGCATACTTTTACTCAGTTCTGGAGAAGGTGAACGTTGGTATTTCCTCTGAGAATCCGACAATCTAACACACTACCCTCTCACCACTTCTAATACCACTTTCCTTCCATACGCTAGCCAATCAGGTTACCCATAATGTAACAGCTGTGATAATCGCCCCCACCACGGACAGCCGTCAAACTATTGGAAACCAATTCCGTCCACTATTTACAGATGCTAAAGGTCGGGGTTTCCGAGAAATCGAACAGGCGAATCGGTAAATCGAATCGGAATCGTTGCACGATCTAACACGGTACATTTACCGGCGATCGCTGTGGGGTGTTTAGTTTATTTGCAGCTAATATCCGCTTTTGTTTGTGTGAACGTTCACCTAATATTCGAGAGATATAGTGCCTCAAGTTTCCAATGTGTTGGATGACGTATTTTTTTACAAGCCAGTTTTTTGCTTTGTGAAACTGGGAGGCCACATCAGTCGTATAGGCCCAGATAGTTGTGCGAAAGTTGTCTTCGACGTGACGAACATCGCAGACGTGGTCGGCCAAGGCGGAGATGACGGGATGATCTCTCACCCGGATGGTTTGAGGGTTCAGAAGGGACGCCTTTGCCCAGCAGTGGGATATAAACCCGGCTAGCTAAAGGAAAAGTACCTGTGGTGGTTCGAATCCGTAAAGCTCGCATTTTTTAACGTTTCGTTTTTTTTTAAATAGGAATAATTTTGATGTATGCGGTCTAAGGATTTGCTTAATAATAACATTGCGAACAGCTTCGTTTTCTTATACTTAATTTCTAGTAAAGAAAAGTTTTTTTCAAATGTATCAAATTTGGTAGGAAATTTCCTGCAAATTGACAAACACCTGATGCAATAAATAATGAACTAAGTCTTTACAGTGTACGTAACTAAGTAAATTACAGTCTGTTTACTGTCAATGTACAATGTCAAATGTAAGCCGCTGCCTTTGGGCCGTAGTGTAGTGGAGAAAAAGGCAGCGGGAAGTAAAACTCCACCCTGACCATCTTTTCTCAAGTCATCTTAAACCTAATACATAAGTTATCACCTATACCTATAAGATTTTATTATTGCAATCAATCATTTTAAAAGACATAACATTGGTTAAATTTCTTACAATATCCTAAATAATCCTCAATTTTATAATAAGCTTTTCTGCACAGAGCGTGTTCAACACATTTTTTAAGCAGCGTCGGAGGTAACTCTAATATATATCTTGAGGAATCTTCTTACCCAACCTTACTCAGTATCCCATATCTATTAACACATTCTGCTGAATCGATATCAACACTTTACATGTCCCCACTGCTGGGGCACGAGTCTCTTCCTGTATCGTAGGAAGGTTACGCCATTCTCCACCACGGGGGCCAAGTCCGGGTTGTGTAACAAACCCTTAAATAGAGATTTAAAAAAAAAAGTCCGTGTTGGTGGAGGATTGTAGCACAGTGGCGGGCCTTACTCTCAGAAGTTATCAAGTCTCCCATAAGGCCTCTGACATGGCTTAGCGACTGCCATTACATGACAGCCGGCACCAACGGCTTAACGTGCCTTGCGAAGCACGGCGGAAAAAATGCCACTAGCGGTAGTCACGAGATGGTCACCCATCCAGTACCTGACCGCGCCTATTGTTGCTTAACCCAAGTGACTGATTCCAATCACTCGGTTCCGCTAGGCCACGAGCGCTTCTGCTGAATATTAAAGCAAAATTATTGTGGTCTCCACACAAGAGCCATCATTGAATGCGAATCACAAAGTGAATAACGTACTTTACAGAGGGAGTGGTAGGCAATACTCTGTAAGTATACTCTCCTTTATTTATTCACTTATTCTACTTCATTTTCCTTCTGTAATTCTTTTCCCCCGTATAAGTGAATATTAAACCACCCCAGCGTAACAGTTAAATCTACAAAAACGACTCTTAACTCGCGCCGCTCAGGGTTTATTTCAGCTTTAGCGGTTCCTCGACTTAATTTCGTGAAAATGTATGTCTGGGTGGGCGTAATTTAGACCTGTAATGTTAAATGTGTAAGGTGCACAATCGTTTGTTTTTGCTCAGGTTTGGTTAGGGCCTTTTTCTCATTGAGTGTGTTGTAACAACGGATGTCTTTCAGATAATTGCTGCTTGTAGGTTGTCTCCTCAGGAATTAGGATCGGGATGCGTTAGCTGATTGATACGAGGTTCCTTAGGAAGTGACAATGTGACTATAGACTTCATTCGGGGGTGGAAAAGGGGACGATCGAACTGGGGACGTTTTTCTTGCGAGTGAAAGATTCATTAAGCTAGTTCGAGAAGACATACAGCTAATTTGCGATAGCATGACTTATCACTAACCCCCAGTTTCTCGTACACTAACGGCCTGTTAATCAACTGTCAGTGGTTTTTTTTCGTATGTAGTTTTCCCTACTGCCAGCTGTTGCCAACAGTACATTAGCAGGTTATTAGTATACGAGAAACCGGGCGTTAGTGTAACAAAATTAATATTTACACCGAATGCACAGCCTTCTATTTTCCTTCAGCAACTTTCCATGATAGGATTTTCTAGAACACATTGCTATTTAAAACTGTTTTTATGCGGATTTATGCTCGTTTATTACATTTTTACAATTTTCCAACGTTTCGGCACTTTTTCAGGTGCCGTGGTCCCGGATGACTGACATTGCTATTGGCAACAAGACCGCAAATTTTACTTTGTATCTTAACAATTTTTTTGTTTGAATTCTGGTATAAAATAAAGTATGTTCCTATCTTTTTGTTCTTCTTGTTTCTATGTTTTTCTTTTTCTTTTTTTCAATTGTACTTTTGTTACGGTAATAATATTCATACTTATAATGCTAGAGATGCGACCACATAAAAATATTGTTTCATAAATATATCGATTAATGAAGGCGCTCGACGTTCAAAGACGATTTTCTCCTTACATTATGAAATCCCTACCAGCCAGTACGGACGCCATTGCCGCCACTTCAATTATTCAGTGAATCGTTTCAGTTTTTAATGAAACCTTTCTTTCTCAAAAACTCAAAGTGCTTTACTCACGAATAAATTTTCTCGCTGTACAGCTTCAGTTTGACGTTTTGTCGTATTTCAATTTTCATTTGGCTGCGAGTGGAAATAAAAAGAAAATGTAAAAGCTTCTTCATAAACTGTTAAAATTATTCATATTTTTATTTTCCATTAAGATCGGCTTCTGAATACACCATTCGCGATAACGTTTTATTAAAACGTGACAGGATAACGTTTGGCATTAGCTTCATCTAAGTTCTACGAGTAAGTCATGCGCAAATTATTTTTTTGTTTCATTTTATAGCCAAAACTCAAGAAAAAATAAGGCTTAATCACTACAAGTGTCCACAGCTTGTGGTGAGCAAGTGTGATGACACTTGTGGTGGTTAATCATTAATCTACTCTCTCTCTCTCTCTCTATAATAGTCTCTAGAGCGTGTGCTCTCTGTAGAACGTAGAGGCCGCTGATTTTTTATTTAAGCCCAAAGGACCAAAGCTACTACTCTTTTCATTGGGAGAAAAACTTCAAACCTGTTTGGGAATACGTAGGTCCAATGACAAAAAGGAATTATTATAGGATCAATCCCGTTTCATTGAAGTTGGGAAAATTGGAATTCGGTAGGTACACGACATTATGTAACAAAATTATGAACATATAAACGTAAATAAACAAATTCTGATCTCTGTGAGGTGACCTTAAGGGCAAATTAGAAAATAACAAAAATATTTGTCGAAGTACAATGGACTCGGATAACGGGCTCGTTATGAGAAATATGATATTATTAAACGCGTGGTTTATTAACATAGCCCAAATATGCGAAAATGAGGTGTTCCCCTGATCTTCGAAATTGCTAAGCTGATTTTTGAGAATATAATTAAAGGATCTATGGTTTTAAATATAAAAACTTCCTGTAAAGGAAGACCTAAGAAAAATCTTTAGTATATTCCCACTAGGACTTTCAAGTGCTGAGGTATAAAAAAATTCACACAACTTCATACAAATTTAATTTTGTGTCAACTACTATACTTCTTGTTTGTAACCCTCTGGTCACGAGATCTATTTTCATTGCGCCGACTTTCTATTGTATGGTTAAATTACTTACGAACATTAAGAAAATGTAATAAAAAAGAAACATGCAAATTGTCTTTCGGGCCTAAATTAAAAAAAAGCTCGGAATCAAGGAAAAGCGTTCGGGACAGCTGAAAAGTAATTAATAAAGCAGATCTTAATTAGAGAGCATAAATTTGTTAGAATCAACCAACCCCCAGCAAATGAAGCGAGTTATAAAATAATCAGACTGAAATTTCTAATTGCCACCCCGCGTTGGCTTATTTAAGGAAAGTTTCATTGTACCACCACTTTATCTAATTATAAAGACGCGAGACTCGAAACTCGTTGGATGAGTTTAGGGTTGTTACCTAACCACTCTTAAATTTTATCGATAGAATTTGCTGTCTCTGAAACCAGAGGAATCTACAGATTGAATTAACACGTTGCGATTAGAATTAGAAACGGGGAAATTTCAAAAGAGAATCTGGGCATATCCTGTACACGTTAGGCAAAGTTTAAGTTGAGTGATTTAAAAAAAAACTATTTCTTCAAATAATAAATATTTGGTGATCATTAAAAATTTAAACATTTAAAAAAAAAAAATTTTGCGCTATTTTCATTGCCAGTCCACTATTGAAAGCTAGCTGTTAGCTCTTCATATGCCTTTCTTCCATTTTCCAAATGAAATTGATCTTCAACATGACAATTATGTCTGAAATTAAAGCCCGTACAATTCATGGGTTCTATATTTTATAATAATTTTGTAAACTCTGTTAGTTAAAGACTTTGATTTGACAAAGTTTGGAGATTTTTTGTCCATTTTTTGGATGCTTAGGTTGAATTATATCGTTCATTAAGCCCCGAATTTTTTTTCGCTACTTTGAATAAAACCTTTTCATTTCATTTCACACTTTAGTTCATCCTCGGCGTCGTGATTTTCTTCTTCTCAGAGCAGGCGGAGACGCTTATCGTATCCGAGTCGGCAATTAAAAATTATCGATATCTTCTAACCGAACACGTCCCACGCCTATCTTTGCCGTGCATTAGCCGTTCTAATAAAGTTCTTACAGCGATAATGCGCCTAGCGCGCTGTTCAATCATTTATCAGCCTCCGCGTTAAACTGACAAAGTTAACCTCTCGGTTTGCGTTTTAGCTCCTGGAAAATCGATTGAGGTCAGTCAACTGAACTGTGGTTGTTTGAGTTCTACCAGTTACATAAATAAACTGTACCTAAGTGTTGAGCTGTTTATCAATGGGTTCCGAAGATCCCTCTAATAGCGCCGCTATTATATTCGTTCCGAATTTCAGCCGCAGACATTCAGCATTACCAAATTCGTTACTGACAGATCTAAAAGTTAGAAATAGTTTAACAATAGCAACAACGGTTTTTTTTTCGTTTTCGAAACGAATTCGGTCTCGGGTGAATTGGAATTTTATGACTTGTACTATATTAATTATAATATTTTTCGGATTAATAAATAAATAACTTCCACGCAATACAATCACATGATATGATCCCAGACTAGGAATATTAGAATATTCTTTCTTGCACCGACGCCGACGCTAGAATATTACATAATAACACAAAGTAATGTTGGCGGCTTTATTACCAAAATAACAATTTCTTTTAAAAAAAAAATCGACCAAATAGGGGATGTATTAGCAAAAATAAAAAGTACCCGGAACCGGCGTGCGTGCATGCAACGACTTATGAAGGTTGATGAAGCGAAGGTGATCAGTTAGTATCGTGGCCAGTGGCAGTCCCTGGTCCCTCAGGGATACAGGTGTGAGGTTATGTATGTAAGTATGTAACAATTTCTTCACGAAAACCATGATAAGGGATAAAATTATCATTGGAAACTCTTTAATGGAAGTGAAATAAAAAGGTTATAGAAAATGTTGTAGAGACGGGAAAGGAATGTGTGGTGCATTTAGTCAGACGACTTGAAAGCCAATTCAACTCGTGTCGAAGACTGGATAAAGGATCTTACTTCAGTAAACCGTATATGAATCGCATAAGAAAGTTATGAAGTCGTTCGAGTGTATCTAGCAGCTTCTCGTCTACCCACTGCACTTGGTAGGATTAAGCTGAAGTGATTGATTCCATGTTTATATGGGCAGGTAATATTACACGTAGGGATTCCAACACTAGATGGCGCTTGACAGTCGTACATCGCGTTATGGTTGCGTTCGGTTGCGTCGCAGTCAAGCTTATATAACTATTCACTTAACTCCTTCACCACAGACAGACAGACAGTAGTCCAACTTGGGTTCGCTGTAATCACGCCAAGTTTGACTTATTTTTACAGGTCTATTCCCTAGTTGTAATTAGTGGTGGGGCCTTTAAACAATATTCGTTAGTGGGAAAAAGTGTTTGAAGACAAGTTTTATCTTTGTTAATTATTTTTTAGTTTCGACTCGCTTACCTGTTTAAATCGTCTAGAATTGTAGATCAGGATTCTATCGAAAGAAATCAATCAAAGTAGATAGGTTAGTAATAACAATAAGTACTAGACATACCTACTCACTCTAAGGCTTACAACAAATTTTTATACTTCTGAGTTAATCGCACAAGAATGAATCCATATAAGTAGCCTTATCAACCCTCCCTCATAAAGAGATAGAGAAAGTATGTGTGCCGATCGTCGATAGGCTATTTTAACGCCGAGGTAAGTGTCTCCGCCGTTATCTCAATCACCCTCTGCGAAGGTTGTCTGGAAGAGATCTCTCTGAGAGATAAGTTCGCCTTTGTAACAATTGTTATGTTTTATGTTTCTAATTATTATTTGTAATTAACAGTAAATGTGTAAGTGACACGCAGGTTTCATCACGACGTTTTCACAACTTCACGTCGCAAACTACTTTGAAAAACAAGTGATTAGTCACTAGCCAGAATCGAAAAAAGAACCTCTCGGATTTGAAGATTCTGAAGCATCGGTTAAGTACTATCAGGTCATATTTAAGAAGGTTTTAAGAGGTTTTCGAAAGCGCCGTACAAGCCATTTCCCATATGGATTCACGTTCTCTTCTTTCACTTGTCAGTATCAATGTAAACTATAACCCTCGTGCCATTAAAGCCTTTATTTTGCCTATTTTGAAAAACAACGTTTCTTATTCATTATTCCTTTGGCAAGAATGTGTGAAACGTACTATAGTAAAATCAACATTGTAAGTTATATGGTTGAAGCGCGAAGCGAAGTCCATACATTTTTTGCGTTGTATCTATAGGAGGGAATCTGTTATGAGCTCTTAGAAACCTATTTCTTCTTTGACGGCATCGGGGGCGCAGCTTTTTGGCACGCTAACTGTAAAGCCGAAGGTCTGGGGTTCGATCCCCGGCCGGGTCGAACTAGGAAACGAACTTTTCTAGTTTGTCTCGGGTCTTCGATGTTATCTATGTATTTAATCGTCGAGTTAGCACCTATAACACAAGTCATTTAGCTTGTATAGAGTACTTAGTATAGAGCTACCGAGGTCTGTGTATAATGTCCATGAATATTTATTATTTACTATTATTTATTCTACTATTGCTGTGTGGTGTCGGCCTAGAGAATAGCACTAACCCAATTCTTCCCGCGGGTGTCGTAAAAGGTGACTAAAGGACACAAACCGGGGGGTGGGCAGCAGCGCCCCCTGCAGTACAATTCCACCGAACTGCGATCCCCAACCCGCATGCCCAGCGTGGGGATTATGGGCATTACCCCCTATGATAGCACAACGTGGCGCTCTTTAGGGGAGGGCTATGTCCAGCAGTGGACTAGTATAGCCTGACGACGACGATTCTTTTAGCATAATTTTGTAAGCTGACGATTCTCCAAAATGTGTAAATAAATGAATAGAAAGCCATTGGACCAAAATCTGATATCGAAATCTTTGATGGTAAAAACTTACCTTTTAGGTAAAAACTTACCTTTTAAAAAGCTAGTCAAAATGAAAATTACAACACTCTTTCACCTTCATGTTCGTTTTTAGTAAAAGCTTATTACCTGTCTTGCATGCTAAAATAATGTTAAGTGCGCATTCAAACTTTATGCATAAAAGGCATAATGTTAAGATTATATAAATGTTTAACCCCCGTTTCTCAGTACCTAGCATGGTGTAAAGAGATTTAGGTTTGCATCCCAGAGAGGGATTTTTCTGACAGCTAAGAAAAGTAGTTCCTAATTTGTCAGTAGATGGCGTTTTCAAGTAAGGGTTTTTGTTTTTTTAATAGGATAAGCCACTTTCCAGTTTATTCTGTGGTCCACAGTCCACAGATCACGTGGAATTTCCTCCCTCTTTTTTTTTGCTCTTGCACTATTGTTATTTGATTTTCGTGCTAAAATCATGGTTGATCAGTTGACGTTGATCAGTTGATCACAGATTAGATTCCTTCCAGTCGATGAAATCGCAAAACAGCAATATAGTTTTTACTTGTGGCAAGCAATAACAAACAAAAAAAGGTAAACCCTTGCGATTCAGCGCCATCTCATCGTAGCTTTTAGAACTATTTTTTTTTTAATAGCTGTCAGAAAAATCCCGCATTCTTATTTATTTTTTATTTAAATAAGCACACCAACGGCTATACTAGGTAATATTACCGAATACTTACTGTATTACATTAAAATACAGCCAGGATTTAGCCACTTATAGGCCTGCACAGCACTGCATACGAATACTTCTTTTTAAACAATATATACAAAATACAACAAAACAAAAAAATACAAAAATATCTATTTCGTTATCAACTTAACATTAATTTTACACTGTGGTGGGGACTTCCTATTAAGTGTATAGACACCTGTGCCAGGAAGCCCCGCTCTTCCTACACTAGATGAAGACAGTTAAGTTCGGTACAAACATGCCTATACTATTAATTATTAAGAAATTAGTTTTTAACTATGAGTTAAATACATGCAATTAATATAATTTAATTTAATTTAATTTGAAATTATTAAATACCTAATGAAGAGTTTCAAGACACTATCATATACTTTCCTATTCATAACATTTTAGTAATTTCGGAAATAAATTCATTAGTTAATTAATTTACTATTATTATTATTTTACATAATTCTGTCTGTGTCTGTCTGTGTGTGTGTGTGTGTGTGTGTGATTTTGTGTGTATCAAACTATGGTTTATTTTATTATTCTGTTATAGAACGTCATACCAAAGGCATTACTTCACTTGTCACAACAAAGTGCTTATTTATATATTACAAATATTTATATCGATATCAACCAGATGTTAAGGTAGCAACGCGACTGATCCAGCGATTAAGCTATGCAGTAGATTTGCTGATTAGTGGTCGCGTTTCCTATATACATTTAGTTCGTCCATGTACTTCGCTATGAATAACATATACACAAGTCCGGGTTGGTGGAGGATTGTAAGACAGTGGCGGGCCTTACTCTCAGAAGTAATCAAGCCACCCATAAGGCCTCTGACATGGCTTAACAATAATAATAATTGAGATAAAATAATAATATTCTTTATTGTATACCGGAAAATAATAACAGAAACGGCAGATACAAAAGTTAAAATACAATTGGCGGCCTTAATGCTAATATCAATTTCTTCCAGGCCAATTAAATAATAATAATAAGTAATGATTATGTTACAAGAATAAAATTTTCCTAAATCTTAGAACTGAAACTTAAACGGTTGTAACCTGAAAATCTCCATACATTGCGCTCCAAATACCATCCGAATGCATCGCTTCTCTCGTTTACGCTAAAGGCCATGTATCTCTCTAATTAAGATATCCCAGGACTCTTTGAGTACCTCTATACTTACGTTTTGCATACAATTTGCATCTCTATCCTAAAACAAACTTTACTCTGCTTCAACAGCGACCCTTAACACGAGTGTCTACGGTCGAAAATCTGTTGTTTTAACAGCAAATGTCCGTCGGTGCGGTATTATGGAGGCTTTTAGTTGTAATCTTCGGTTTTGTCGTGCAAGTTAAAGAGATTCAATTAACTTGGTCTTTTATCGTTTAATTGAAGACGTGAGGACGGCGAAGTACTTAATACAGTTATTAGACGTGTTCTTTATTTATAAACCGACTTCCAAAAAGCGAGGAGTTTCTTAATTATTTCGTATATTAACTGACGCGACAGACAGACGAACACACAGACATACATACAGTGGGCATGTCTTAACTATGAATCTTGAATTCCAATTAGTAATTAATATAAAAAAAACAATACACTTTTTTTTGCCTAAACATTTAAATTCAAAGCTATAAATTTTCGTTTTGGCTATGTCAAAAGCGGTTAAAAACGAAAATTAAGAAACTCATGGAAAAACTTTGAAAGCATTAACCCAAACTTTCGTTAAATCAAGCTCGCCCATTTCCGACACTTTTAAGACGAAAAACGCCTCGAATTCCATCCCGAGTCATTTTAATCCACAACTACTTAGTGGGAGTGGCAAAGAGCGAAGCCTGCGACTCCGCAAGTGAATATTAATATTTAACTTAAGACGCTCTAAGTTAAAACGTCGTCACCCCTTTTAAGTGAAGGCCAGAGTTAAGCTGTGCGTCGCATCCATTAACTTGGATGATCTACAGTGGGTTAGGTGGTTTGCACACAGACTGCCTAATCAACGACATGGCTGGGTATTTTTTTGGTTTACTGAAAGAAGAAGAAAAAACCCTTTTAAGAAAACACGGAAGCGCTCGTGTCCTAGTCGAACCGAATGATTAGAACCAATCACTTGAGTTAAGCAACAACAGTCCGTCCCGTGACTACCGCTAGTGGCATTTTTCCAAGCGTTTCCTTGCTTCCCAAAGCATTAAGCTGTTGGTGCCGGCTGTCATGTAATGGCAGTCGTTAAGCCATGTCGGAGGCCTTATGGGCGGTTGATAACTTCTGACAGTAAGGCCCGCCAATGTCTTACAATCCTCTACCATCCCGGACTTGGCCTCCGTGGTGGAGTATGGCCCAACCTTCCTGCGGTGCAGACAGAGACCCGTGCCCAAGCAGAGGGGACATACAGGGGTTGATATCGATCAATATCGAAAAATTTTCTTCCCAGGAACAGAAATAAAAATCATAATTATTCGTTTTCAAATATTTTATGATTTGAATGATCATACATAACACATATGATCCGTGGCTCAGAAGCAGACGCCCTTCTTTTCTGTTTGTTGTTAAAGAACCGGCGTGCGTGCATAAAACGACTAATGAATGTTGGTGAAGCGAAGGTGATCTGTCAGGATCGTGGCAAGTGGCAATCCCTGGTCTCTGCCTACCCCTCTGGGATACAGGCGTAAGCTAAGACATTGAGTATCGACATCTGAAACGATTGACTATTAAAAAGGATTTCAACAATGATCCTAGAGACAGACACAACAAGTCAAATACCTACAATAAACACAATTTATATCTCCGTCTCTATAGTTCAAGACCAAAATATACCATCTCAGTATAGAATGCCCCTAACGACCGCGATTTGTCTTCAGACTGAATCGAGCCTAGATCTGCGGTCGCCTGCGGTTGCTCCAACCGTAAGATAGTTAAGACAACTACTTTTCTGGTCTACCTAACCGTCGGCCATAAATTGTGCAATCTGGGGTCACCGCATTTTGGTGCTACTTACTTTAATTATGCTCCGCGAAGGCTGTGCACAAAGCCCAATTATTTTAGACTCGAAACATTCACTGACCTTCATTCTTGAGCCAGAAATGGGCAAAATTAACTCTAGATATGAATCCTTTGTTGTGGGAATAATTACTTGGGTTTTCGTTGCTATGTTGTTGAAGCAGACGATTTGAATTCGAAAACGTGCACACATAAAGACATAAATAGTGTTTTATTTGTAGGTCGATAAAAATCCTTTCTGTTGAGCAAATATTATGCCTACAAATAAGTTGCTTGTCTTATTTTCATTTTCAGTTAAATTATGTGTGTTACCCCAAATCTACTTAAGAGTGTTCGATACACGTGAAAGTTCTGCATCATTTATATATTGACATAGTACATTAAATTTTATATCGCTTTTTGTGGCCGCTTTTGCAATGTCTGTGACATAATTTTTATATATAAACTGTTCTGAGCTTCTATACTTAATATGCTCTCCTGACTTGCCTTGACCGTTTCCTATAAACGACCATTGGATATAATATAATTATCTCTAAACTGCACAGATTCGGTAACTCTCCTATTTTTCAGGATTTAAATATATTTATTAAATTCGGGCCTCTAGTTATTTACTCTTCTATGTCCATTATTTTAAAGACATTTTATATATTACATATTTTATATTTACTATACGACGGCGCAATTAACAAGTAAAAAAGAAAACCGTAAAAACTTACAAGAAAAACTTGAGAAAGTAGAAAATTTATCAAATCAAAACACAAATCGTGACACAAAAACTGATGTAAAAGAAAACTATAATTCAGCTTGGGTATTTTTCATATTATGTCAAATGTCGCGACTTTCCAGTGCATTAATAGTCTAATTCTGTCATATTAGTCACAAAACCAGTGACTCATGCCATCATAATCAGGCAGGTGTTGAGCATTTTTAGGCAATTTTTGAACTAAAACTTTCGTAAGCACAACACATTGTAGACTTTTAGTCACACATTGTCTCTGCTCACCATAATTAAGCTCTGCGAATCGGAGCGAAACCTGGTCGGACTTTTCCGATATAACAACACCCGTAAGTAAATCCGGACTAAAAGTCTAAAATTTTTAGGCAACATTGAATAGTCCAACTGACAATTAACAAACCACTTCTTCCAAACAAATTATGTCAAATATACATCAAACTATGGGGACACAAAGGTATGATATCAGATAATACATCAGACTACTGACGTATATGTTATTCATCGCGAAATAGATGGAGGAACTAAATTAATATAGGAATCACGACAACCAATTAGCAAAATCTACTGCAGACCTTACTTATTCGCTGGTTCAGTCGCGTTGCTACCCTAACATCTGCATAAGATTCCGTAGCCTCTGCAGCATATTACCGGAACTCCGACCAGTTGGCGGACAGATCCGAAGACGATGTGCATAAATTATGTATCGGATGGGACATAATGTTAAGAGCACACAACCCCCAGCCTTGTCCTGACTCTGAAGTTTATCGAGGTAGACGCCCTACTTGACTTCTGAATTACTGTATCCTACAAAGGTTTCTCGCACAGAACTCGAGTATCTACTCGGCATACAAGCCGTTGTATGAGAATAAAAGCATAGTTTTGGAGAGCTGTAATTCTGTTATTGCACTGTATTACGTTAAGCCAAGTCATAGGCCGTATGGGCGGCTTAATATCTTCTGAGAGTAAGGCCCGCTACTGTCTTGCAATCCCCCACTAACCCGGACTCGGCCACCACCGAGATGGAGTATGGTCTAACCTTCCTGCGATGCAGAAAGAGCCCGTGCCCCATCAGTGGGGGCATACCAAGGGTTGATATCATCAGACCACAATGCATAGCACGACTTGTATGGCGCGTTTTTGTACCACGTGACAAAAAATGCTTTTCGATTTGTTATATTATGAAAGGTAGTTGTCGTACAGAAAAATCCTTACCTTTTCCAACATGGCTGCTCTAATTCATTCAATCGATCAGCCTTTTCGTCCACTGCTGGATATGCGCCTTCCCCATTCAAGCCACTTTCTTCTCCAATTATGTAGAAGTAAATCTCTAGCAAATTGTTTCCATTGTGAAACTATAGGTAGCTAAGTTACAACTAGTCGTATGAAGGTACAGTCGTAGGCATATATACCTTTACATACGTCCAGTCCACCCAGTTACGGGCAACTTTGCAAGTAAGTGGTAAAGTTTGATGTTCTGTAGACTATACTATTTAAATGGTAGGTTAAAACAATCGTAAACTGTTATTGTTATTATTTATTTATCAGAGAATCCCTCGTAGCCCCGGCTGCCTGAGTGACCTTGAACGATCACGAAGGTTAAGCAACGTATGGCGCGTTCAGTGCATGGATGGGTGTCCGTCTATGACTAACGCTGGTTGCATTTTTCCGACCGGTTCCGTGCTTTACAAGGCACGTTAAGCAGTTGGTGCCGGCTGCCGTCGATAGATGGCAGTCGTTAAGCCAAGTCAGAAGCCTTAGGGCGGCTTGAAAACTTCTGACAGTAAGACCAGCCACTTACAAGCTTCCACCAATCCGGAATTGGCCCCTGTGGAAGAGAATGGCCTATACCTTCCTAAGGGAAGAGACTCGTGCCCCTCGGTGGGGTAATTTATTATAATTTAGTATAATGGGTTATTTATTTATTAAGATACATAGGCAGGGCTACACAAATAGAATACGAAATTGAAATTTGACATAACAAGTCTGTTGTGCACCCAATGGAATGTATAGAGCGTTCCACATTAAATATAGCAACACTGGAAAATTACTTAAAAGTAAGGAACACAAACTGAAAACCTTAAAACTTAATCAAAAAATAATTAAAAACAAAAATCAACTTCTGGAACGTAAACAATCTAAATGTTAAACAATCTAAATTTTAATTAACTTTACTTATTTTAATATGGGTTGGTGATGATGGGTTGGTGATAATGGGTTGGTGATGATGATGTTGATTTATTCAAAACAAGACATAAAAAACCACAATCACATAATTTCCAAACTGCTAATGCAGTTTATCGTAAAACAAACCAGAGTCCAGCAATTGCTTCTATCAAGAACATTGTGCAAGTCTTACTGACACTGACATTTTTGTGGTAATTTAATGGCAAATCAATAATTGAGTTCCATGCTTGACACAAGCCACATGGTAGGGCATTATGCAGGTGTATATTTAAGTAATTAACATTGGGGGACTCCGCTTTTCACCGTAAGCTCGCGCATTTACCGCCACATTACTGTCTGTTAAATTGCTTCGGTTATTTGTACGGTTTAAAAACCTATTTAGAGGCTAAAAATTTCACCCATGCCGGGATTCGAACCCTCAACCTCTGGCTATCCGTGCCAGCGCTCTACCAATTGAGCCAATGGGCGACTCACGGCATCAGTGAAATTTCGAACCTCTTTACACTATTCTCTTTATTACGTACAGGCAGCGACATCTGACTTAAGCAAATTGCATTGATTCCAATCACTCGGTTCGCCTAGGCCACGATCGCCACGAGCCGTTTATGTGCGATTAATAAACAAAACGTCTAAACATTTTTTAGTTGGCCGAAGTATTTAATAATGTTTCTTGTTGTGTTTTTAGGGTCATGTTGGCGACAGACCTTCTTATTGTTTACTTAACCTTTCTATAGGTATAGTTTTTTTACTTTTGTCAGTTTTAAATTTAATTCCTGTTTTGGTTCTGTCTAATTGTCTTGTGAAAATGTGATCGAATAAACACGGTTTTATAAATAAACATATTTACTTAAAAGAGAAAAATGGGGCACTATACGGTGCTTAACAGTCATCACGTATATTCTCAATGAAAAGTTAAAGTAAATACCAAAGAAATATTGAAAAAACATGCGAAAATTAAGATCAAATTAATTAATTAATTTATTTATTTATTTCTTTTTGGGAAACTTGCAGTTTACATAAACATGGACAGTTCTTAGTGACTAACTATAAGCTAAAAATAAGTTTCCGCATATTATGGTAACTCAACTTTTTTTCGCACGTTCGCAGAAAAGGTTGTCTATTGCATGGAAGATCTAGATACTTTTGGCAAAAAATGGCCAAATAAAATACAAGTAAATACTTTTTTATAAATCGTGTCTTTACAAATCCTTAAAATCCTCCTCAAGTGCAGTTTAATTGCTCTGTGGCAAGGCAAAAACTGTAGCACAAACTATTTTACTGAATTTGTGGAGTATTTTAGAGGACGCGTGTTTTCATTTATTTATGAAAACATGCTGTTAGTCTATCTACCAAAAAACTAACACGTACAAAGGCGACCTAAATACTAGATACTCGTAGTATTTCCTCCAGCTAACCCTCGGTGATGCGGAGAGTGAAAGGAGTAGTGCCGATACGAGTAAGTCCGAAAGAATTAACTTCTCTCTAAAACAGCCACTATAATCGCCAGATTGACAGTCGAGGTCTCTATGCCAAACGACTACAAAACAGCGTCTATTCCATTGACTAATTTACCTGTCGTCAGTTAGAAGCCGTTTCGCTAATTGACATAAATCAGTTAAGGGGCCTTCCCTAATATGTCTGCCACCGCACTCAGCCTCATAAAATATTACCGGCCGCTTCTGAACATTAAATTGGGCACAGTTAAAGTTGGAGTAATGTTTAATCATTTTAATTGGCGCTTCGGATGAGGCGTTTCGGCTCGGCGAGGTGAACTGTTTGGGGTAAGAAGTGTTTTAGGCAAAGGAGGCTGTGTTGAGTTTGTTCAAGAATCGACTACAACGTAAATAAGGGCCAAATGAAGGCCAAAGCCGTTGGTACCGGCTGTCATGAAATGGCAGTCGTTAAGCCATGTCAGGGGCCTTACGGGCGGCTTGATAACTTCTGACGGTAAGACCCGCCACTGTCTTACAACCCTCCACCTATCCGGACATGGCCCCCGTGGTGGAGTATGGCCTAACCTTCCTGCGATGCATTAAGAGACCCGTGCTCCAGCAGTGGGGACAAACAAGGGTTGATATCGAAAGGCCAAAGCCCCGAAAGGTGGCGGAGAACTAACACAAAAAAACATGAATACAGAAGTACAATGGGGAACGTAGATAGATAGATAGAGAACACTTTATTGCACAACCAGAAAAATATTACAACCATGATTCGTAAATCTAAGTAATGTTATACAATTGGCGGTCTTATCGCTAAGAGTGGATTGCATGAAGAATATAGTCGGTACGTGGTGCATGTACATAAATAATAGCAAAAGAGTGCGAGAATATGTCTTCTTCAACCCATAGCCACCCAATGCTGAGTTTAGGTCTCTTCTAATGCACGCCATTTATTTCGGTCTTGGGCTTTTTGAATCCAGTCCTTTCCTGCTACCTTGACCAGGTCGTCAGTCCATCTTGTTGGTTGCCTGCCCACACTTCTGCGCCCCTCTCTAGGCCTCCAAACCAGTACTTTTACACCCCATCTTTTATCTTGTCTACGGCATATATGGTCTGCCCATTTCCACTTCTTACGGGCTATCACCTTGGCTATGTCTGTCAGTTTCGTCCTCCTTCGGATTTCGGTGTTTCTGATCCGATCTCGGAGTGAGATACCCAACATGGCTCTCTCCATAGCTCTCTGAGTCACCTGCAGCTTGTGAACAGTTTGTTTGGTGAGAGTCCATGACTCGGCTCCATAAACCAAGACGGGGAGGACACATTGTTCGAACGCCTGACGCTTGTGGTTTATTGGTATATTGGCCACTTTAAACACTTTGGACAGTTTATCAAAAGCTCCCCATCCTAAACGGACACGGCGGTCTATTTCAGTATTCTGTCCAAATTTTTGCAGGTTTAAGGTTTGGCCCAAATAGATATACTCATGCACTCTCTTTATGGTCTGTCCATGCGTAGTAATGTGGTTTACGTCGGTATCAGTGCACATTATTTTGGTTTTTGACGTGTTCATTTTTAGTCCGACAATTACTGAAACATCGTACAGTTCTCCTAACATAGCTGATAAATCATTCAGGTTCTCGGCAAAGATGATAATATCGTCAGCAAATCGGAGAATATGATTACTTATAATTAATTACCTACGATATAAGGTACAAATATTTAAATAAAAATATACATATTTAAATACCTAAAAAAAATACATAATACAATTATTTACATATAGGTAAGCAACATATACTTAAATAATAATATACATAAATACCTAAAAATAAATACTTATACAATTAAATACATATAAGCAACAGTTGGAACGTAGTTAGACCTTATGATGTTTCTATTGATTTTTCTGCACTTAGCCTCATAGTGGGGCCATTATACGTAGGTAGCAGTGATATTTGAAGAGTTCGGACACTAGGTTTCCTCACGATGTTTTTCTTCGTGGTTAACAAGTTGTATTGCTACTATACCTATAGAAATGTGCATATCTTAGAAAGCAAAGTCAATTGGTACATGCCGGGATTCGATACCACGACCTCCTGATTAAGAAGACGGCATTCTACCACTACGCTACGCTCGCAATAGGAAACTTGCGTCGAACTAGATTGAAGTAGCATTTTTACGCAGTCGGGTGCGAATAATTTTTTTTATACTCCATTGTTTAATATATCTTCATTGCGAATGTGAGCGGAGGGGCTGGTGGTAAGGGACGTCCCAGGTGGACCAAATAGGGGATGTGTTAGCAAAGGGGAAGATAAAAAGTACCCGGAAGCGGCGTGCGTGCATGCAACGACTTATGAATGTTGATGAAGCGAAGGTGATCTGTAAGGATCGTGACAAGTGGCAGTCCCTGGTCTCTGCCTACCCGTCTGATCCCAGAGCTATATCCACAGGCGTGAGGTTATGTTGTGTTATGTTTAGGTACTTCATTGTTTATCACAAATTTCAATTTTTGTTTTCTTTTTTTCAATTAGGTTTCTTGATTTTCTGTAGCCACACTCATACTGTAATACTCGCGCAAACACGACGTACCTATTGATTGTGGTCTTATTTGTCAAAATCCGATTCGACATATTATGGTCAAAGAGTACCATAGTATATATATAACATATAATAAAAACCGGCCAAGTGTGAGACGGAGTCGCTCACCGAGGGTTCCGTACCAGTTACATGATGACGTAACTGTTACGCGAGATGTCGCGTTCGGTGGTAGAAATAATATTTATAAATTTATATTGATGCATTTATGAATCCCGACCGTATTCGGCCACAGCGACTGGGATCTGACTATTGTGAGTGACGCGTAATATTAATTTATATAAATCGTAATATTGCAGTTAATGTACCTCTAACACAAGTCATTTAGTTGTACTTAGTATGGGGCTAACGAGATCTGTGTAATGTATTCATGAATATTTATTATTATTATTATTTAGTTTTTTATTGTTTTTCGTTAAAATACGATCACACCAAGTTTGATGTATTAGGTACCATGTGTATTAACGTGTTTACGATAGAGCCGTAACAAAAATCGGCCAAGAAACACGGTTGTTGTATAAAGTAGTTAACCCCTTGTTATTATTTATAAAATTTTATTCATTATTACGTAACACGCCGTAATTACACACTTCTGGCAAATTTCAACTGACAATGAAATATCAATTACGGTTCCAATGGATGAAACCTTTAAAGGCCGAAAGTACCTATTACGGTTCCAAAGATAGAGTCCTGTAAAATTCGGACGGAAGGACAGACTGACTGACAGCGGATACAGACCAATAGGGTCCCGTTTTGCGCCCTTCGGGTACGCAACCCTAAAAACCAAAAAAACTTTTTCTGGGCACCGTCTCAGTCGGGTAAAAATAAACCTTTTACAGTGTACCTGAAGCCCGATTGGAACCATCGACGTTGAACTGCCCGTTGTTAATTTAACGAATCAATTACTTGTTACTATTTACATTCGTGTGGTGTTGCCTTGCGTTGTCGGTTGAGCTTTAAATTCATTACCTCTTAATGAAATCCCACGAGGCTCTGGTAGGACATAATTGGTTTACAATTCTACTTACATGGAAGATGAATTGTTGCAAAATGGAATCCAAATTAGTTTTAACATCGTGATGCCCCATTAACAACGTGCTCGCTAGCAGTAGGGACCAATGAATTGTGGAGACTAAACCATCCAAACCCACTGTCCGTGTAGTTCTGATATACTTATTTGTGATTCTCTTTCTAAACTATAGACAGCGCTATATATACCAACGTATAGCAGTTGGTCTAGTTTGTTTGTTAATTCCTCACTAATATTTTTCTTCAAACCACGAGTCAAACCAGCGTTATCGATTGTTCCAGACGCCAGACTGCTGAGGAGCGCGAGGCGGAGCGACAAGCGGCGAACCGGCTCATGCTGTCCCTTCAAGCCGAGGCTCTAAGCAAAGGTTACATGCCGGACCACGCTCAGAACCCTGGCCAGTTGAGTTCCCTGCACTACCAGTCGCAGAATCCACCGCCCGCGCCTCCTAACAACACCGCCTTGAGCGCGCTACAGAACCTGCAGCCTTGGGCAGGCGGGCAGGGAGGCTTTCTAAACGCTCCACCGGGAAATCCGCCGCCGCCACCACCGCCGGTCGCGTCACCGATTTGTTAAAGTTTTTTTTTCTATTGTGAGGACAGACGCCAAGTCATTGTGCCAGTGTTTGATGGGTTTAGTTTCGTTTAGACACAAATTCTTAAGCGTCGCGTGTCCATCTGTGTGAGAAGAGACATTTTGACATGGAAGGAAATGTAAGACTGGCCACTCAGAAACCTTGCTAGGCTTAGACCCAAAGGCGTAAACATCTGTGTGTAAAGGGACATTTTGAAAAGGATAACACTGGTCATTAAAAAACCTTGCTAGGTTTAGATACAAATGCTTATGCGCCGCGTAAACATCTAAGTGTGAAGGAACATTTTGACATGGATGAGACTGGCCACTCAGAAACCTTGCTAGGTTTAGACACAAAGGCTTATGCGCCGCGTAAACATCTATGTGTGAAGGGACATTTTGGAAAGGATAAGACTGGCCATTCAGAAACCTTGCTAGGGTAAGACACAAATGCTTATGCGCCACGTAAACATCTGAGTGTGAAGGAACATTTTGACATGGATGAGACTGGCCAATCAGAAACCGTGCTAGGTTAACGCTAGATTTGTGGCATGATAAAGAAAAAATAAAATCCTTTCGGAATTTCTAGGGTGGTACTTAAAAAAATAAGTTGCGCTAATAAATATTGTTTCCATTGTCGCTGTGGAAGATAGAACAACTTTGAGATAGTTTGAAACTATCCTACTTACAATATTCGTGTCAATGATTAACTGTGAATATCTTTGTTTATAAATTGTACTCGGTGATAAAATAGAAATAATTATTGTGTTGAAACTTAGAAATAAAAATCATGTTTCGAATGTAAAGTTAAATGCTTAAAATAAAAAAGTTCTAGGTTTGAATTAAGTGCTTAAATGTAATTAAAAACTCGCCTATAATATAATAATAAGGTTCCAAAATCAGCAATACTATTCCAAGAATTATCACTTTCTTTCGTTTGTGTTACGTGACAGCGCATTTTCCAAATGCATTTTATTTTAGCTCCTACAGAAGTAGAAATATGTACTAAGAAACGGATTGTGAAAGATTATCAACAGTATTACATAATATTGTAACTAATTTTGTAGGTACAAATTAGATGTATGATAGTACCTACTCTTAGGGCGAGATAAATAGTCGCTTCTAAGAACGAGTCTTAGCGAAAGCACTTGCTTAAGAATCGATTTGTCTATCATAGACAGTATTTTAGCACTCTCTTAATCGCGAAACCCGGACTAATTCTTAGCATTGGCCTAAGAACATGCTTAGCTAAGCAAACGTCTACTTTGATACTTAGCTAAGTTAGCCTGAAGTAATGCTTAGGGAAGCTTGAGCACGGACTTGGGCTAAGCAACGACTATTTATCTCGCCCTTACAATTAAGTAGGAAGCGATCGTTCCATGTAGAAATAAATGTCCTAACTATTGCACAGCTCAAAACTAGTGACTAGCTCTAGATCCTAATTTCACACTTGAATTTTACACAGTTGTACATTCCCCTATTTCATACAATATGTACAAATACTTTTGATACTTTCTCGGACTCTGCAAATACTGACAACAGTCCGTCAATCTGTCACACATAGAATGTTTTTATGTAGCCTATAAAGGGCCTATAGGACGCCCTCCTACTAGGTGGGATGACGATCTGCGAAACTGCAAGCAGATGCTGGATGCGGCAAGCTGAAGACAGGGCGCTATGGCGCTCATTAGGGGAGGGCTATGACCAGCAGTGGACTAATATAGCCTGAAGAAGAAGAAGAAGAAACGTCCCACAGCATGGCACAGGCCTTCTCTCAGAGAGAGAGTATGGGCTTAATTACCAAGCGTGCCCACCACGGATTGGCAATCTCAAGCGTTGAGGTACTTTAATACCTCAGACACTCAGGTTTCCTCACGATGTGTCCCTTCACTAGCGAGTGATATTACTACTACGAGTATGATTTGAAACATGCACATAACTTAGAAAACAAAGGTACCTACATGCCGGCACTGGGAATCGAATCTGGGTTTCACGCTTCCGAGACCATCGTTCTACCCACTGGGCTACTTGAATAACATGTAAGTAGCTGATTTGATTATTATCATCATAATACTCTGTTCCTCTTGTAAGTATTAGTAATAATTATCTTTGCTTCAGTGTACAGGCAGCTTTATTTAGTCTAGTAGAGTATCTGTATGTATTTTATCATATTATTTTTTGTATATAACGTTAATAATAGATAATATTAAAATAAAAACTAATTAAAAGCAATGTAACAAATTAGCAAAGTTTTCATCTGTGCTGGCATTATTCATCGAACGGTTTTGCTGGTGAATTTAATAAAATATACGAAGAAATTGTACAAAAACCAGTTTTCTTTCATTTCCATCAATTTATTCTCTTAGCATAGAGACTGTCAATAAGTAGAGGTATTTGTATAAGTGACATTTAACCTTCTAAGCCCTAGCGTCCTATACATAGGACGTCTTTTATAATGTAATCGTTTATAAATAAGTTTCTTAATTGACACCCAATCAACTTTAAATGGTTTCTTTGGACCTGTGGAGAGGATGAAGAAAGAAAGATTGACGAAACAAATATATTTTAAAAACCTATTTAGAAGCTATAAATTCCACCCATGCCGGGACTCGAAACCGCAACCTCTGGCTAACCATGCTACTTAGCACGGGTTAGTGCAATAAAAACGAATATAACTGTCAATAAGTAAATAGGTATTTGAGTAAGTGTCCAAAGACCTGGCGTCCTATATATAGGACATTTTCATTGATATAACTTTCTTAATGAACTTTAACCATTTAACGGGCTGAGCTAGTAAAACATTTTCATTGGCTTTAGACTTTATTTCAAAATAAAGGTTTAAATAGGAGATCTGGAATACTTACTGTTCTAGGCCCAATATTTCTTTGCACTAATGGTTTGTTTTTTTGAAAATTATGTGGTTTTAGAAGCTTTGCCGTAATTTTTACCAGAATTACACACTTTTAGAATAAAATGGCTACTCTGACCCATGAGCTAGGTTTTAGAGATGTGTTTCAGAGTGCATTTAGAAAAAAATCGTAGAGCGATTTTATTACGTTTTCAGATTGAAGGAATTTAAATTGTAGACTTTTAGTCCGGATTTACTTACGGGTGTTGTTACACCCGTAAGTAAATCCGGACTAAAAGTCTACAATGTGTTGTGCTTACGAAAGTTTTAGTTCAAGAATTTAAATTTTTGAAACATGCAGAAACATTTTAGAAGACGAAGAAGAAAACCCATTTATTTTAGGTAAAAGAACAGATAGTGCATTTTTGTGTGAGTGTGTATATGTGCGTGTGATCTTGTGTGAGCGAGAAAGTGAAAAGGTAAGAAAATCCTGCGTTAGTTACGAACAATTTTCGGTCTTAAGTTTTGAATACGTAGAGCTAAACTTGAAACAAGTATGGTTCGACGAATTAATTTGGTCTTAAACTGTATGTTTTTCTTTATAATAGGTTTGACTTTGGATTGTTTTGTAACACAGCCCATTCGCCGTGTTGCGGAAAACCGCTGAAAATTTTAACAAGGTCTCCTAAGTTCTTAGTAAAAACTGGCGGAAATTAACCAGGAACTCAATTTGCGAGGAGAAAATGTATAATAAATAACAGCTCGTGATTAGTAAGTAATAACGGCGTGTTGATTTTCAACTCTACTCATTCACGTTACGAGTGACTTTGCAATAAAAACGTAAATGTTGTTTCGGTAGTTATTGATTTTACTAATATCCAGCAGTGGTTGTCCAGTGCGGGACTGTTTAATTTGTTAATATTGTTATTGTTAATATTCCAAATGATTTACATACTTTAAATATCTAGATACTGTGTAAAATTTGTAGATCTTAAAAACCGCCGGGACTCAAACCCGCGACCTCTGGCTATCCGTGCCAGAGGTCGCGGGTTCTAATCCCGGCATGGGTGGAATTTTTAGCCTCTAAATAGGTTTTTAAAATTGTCCTTAGCACGGGTTAGTGCATTAAAAACAATATAATTTGTAGATCATTTCCATTGGGGAGAGTTCCTGAGATTCTGACAGTATTTTCTCTCTATAGTCGGGCTGAAGCGCTTTCCAAGGTCAAGGAGAGGAGACCAGCTCATGGATAGCGCGTCAAATCGATTCGTAGTTGGACTTTTTCAGTATTTTATTTGCATGATTTAGAAAAATCAATCAGCTGGTCTGGGCAGTTTTGGGAAACTACGGCGAGTCTTCTCGTCATGCATAGCGCAATGTTTGAAAACGAAAGTTTTCAATCAGTGCGTCCTACCTGTGATGACCTACGGACCCAAGACATGGACACTCACGAAAAGGCTGGTCCACCAGTTCAAAGTCGCTCAGCGAGCTATGGAGAGAGCTATGCTCGGAGTTTCTCTGAAGGATAGAATTCGTAACGAATGTATCCGACAAAAAACCAAAGTTTCGATATAGCTCAGAGAATAAGCGAGCTGAAGTGGCACTGTACTGGCCATATCTCGCGAAGAACCGACAACCGTTGGAGTAAACGTATTCTTGAGTGGAGACCGCGACTCAGCAAACGTAGTGTAGGACGCCCTCCGACCACGATGATGATCTGCGAAAAACTGCCGGCAGATGCTGGATGCGGCAAGCTGAAGACAGGGCGCTATGGCGCTCAGGGGAGGGCTATGTCCAGCAGTGGACTACATATGGTTTCAAGCTTTCAAGTACGTGGAATCCAGTGCGAAGTAAATACAAGTCACGCGCCTTATCACCGGACCTGTTCATTGGCATAGTGAGTGTTGTGTTGTGCGAAAAATTAATAGTGCCTACCCACAGTGATTGACTGTGCTCGCCACTTAAGCTCTGCCCAAGACCACGGCAACTGTAATGCTGCCGAAACGTCGGGAAATAAGGTAACTACGTTTTACCTAGTAAATAATCGCGATTTGACCCGTTTAATATATAACTAGATCAATGTTATGTCTGTAGTTGACATGATCTGAGAAACATCATCAATCATCAATAAACTGTAACCTTGCTATATGCATTGCATTTTATATTAAGAAGACGGTGATCTTGACAACATTTGTGTTAAGCTATATCTTATAAACCTATAAAAAACAGAGATAGAGAACACTTTAGAAAGCATTAAGCACTTACACTTTGTTTAAAGTCAAGACAAACGACAACAAAAAAAGTTGAAACACAAATCGATTTTCACAAGAAAGAGGAATAAAAACTATCTGTTTCCGCCTTGGAAACGCTCCATTTAGCGTCATTTAGGGTCATCACAGCTCAGTTTAATATTTAATACCGCCACGAGATGGTCGGATGTGGGTAATGACAAAATCATTATTTCAATACGTGACTGGTTCCATCCGTCCTTTGATGGTACCTTTATTACGAATACCGCTTCTCAAAGAAAAAAACAAGTAAACGAACAATTTTGTAAGCCCTATCATTTCTGCGACTATTAAACGAAACAATCAAACTTTTTATAAAGCTTCTTGTAGATTGATACTTTAATGAGATTTATTTTAATGTAACATGCAGTCAGTCAGCAGTGGATTAGGAACACATTTTGAATGACTGAAAAGTTTAAAATTAGATTCCAAACTCAAACGATTTTAAGGTTACCGCAAGGATAATGGTATTTTAAAAATGTCGCCGGATAAAATCGATTATGATGACTTTTTAACGTTTAGTTCTTTGTTAAATGTATACGACGAAATGTCATTCTAGAATTCACAACCATTAAGGCATTTTTTTTGTGATGCACCGCATAAAAAAATATACAGACAAAAGAAATATCAGTGCCCGAAATCTTCCAATGTATGAAGAAAAATTTTATATTTGCTAATTATAGAGCATCTGTGGTTTATAAATGAAATGTGAAAA
The DNA here is from genome assembly GCA_934045075.1 of Yponomeuta sedellus. Classification (NCBI taxonomy): domain Eukaryota; kingdom Metazoa; phylum Arthropoda; class Insecta; order Lepidoptera; family Yponomeutidae; genus Yponomeuta; species Yponomeuta sedellus. The sequence continues at coordinate 10,622,870 of OW203743.1, forward strand.
ACTGTTGGTGTAGCTAATAAATAATAATCTGTTACTACATATTTTTCAAAGAGAATTAGTTGTTGGTTAAAGACCGAGAATAATAAACCTTTATACTATTTTTTTTAATGCACTAACCCATGCTAAGGACAAATTTAAAAACCTATTTAGAGGCTAAAAATTTCACCCATGCCGGGATTCGAACCCGCAACCTCTGGCTATCCGTACCAGCGCTCTACCAATTGAGCCAATGGGCGACTCACGGCATTAGTGAAATTTCGAACCTCTTTACAATATTCTCTGTATTACGTACAGGCAGCGACATCTGGCTTAAGCAAATTGCATCACTTACAGCCCCGACCACCTACTTTGCAGTTAGGTAAAATTTTTAGCCTCTAAATAGGTTTTTAAATTTGTTCCTTAGCACGGGTTAGTGCATTAAAAATAAAAATAGTGTAATCATTTTTAATATTCAAATCTTAACATAAAATATTATTACCATTTTTTTTAATTCCTTCACTTAAACATACTCGTATAATAGATTAGTATCCCGCCAATTTAAGAGTATTTCGACTTTTTAAATTTTGAATATGGAACTCACCGCGTAGTTGTTGCGGCTTATTCCGCTCAAAGAAGTTTGCGCTAAGTTCACACTAGAAGTTTAGAAACTCACATGGCTGCAGCATTTTTTTAATATGTTTTTTTTTACATAAAACTCTTCACAGCTGACAGTACCTAGTTCTATTTTTAAAGTTCATTCCGGCCCTTAGGTGGGAAGTAATTTGAACGAGTTTTACCCTCTCTAGGGTGGGAAGCAGCATTTTCCACCCAATAATCAGATCAAAACAACACTACTTTCCGAGTATAAGAAATGAATAGTAGATTATGCATTAAGGGAATAAAACCATGTATTACGTCATGGGCGGTATATTGAACCCTGAGCGGAGCGAAGGACTCCGAGTTAACTGCCGAGCGCAGCGAGGGAGTTAAATTTTAACTCCTGAGCGAAGCGAGGGAGTTATGTAGAGTCCTGAGTGAAGCCAGGGGTTCATACCGCCCGAGACTAAGACATGTTTTATTCCAGAGGTGAATACTCTACTTTTCACACCATCTGGGAGACAATAAAAAGACAGGGCTGCATAAGTTGAAAAATATTTATTAAGCTGAGAAATATTGCGTAAATTAACTACAAATTTATATTGACATTAGATACGTTAGTCCAGTTATGTAGTGATATACTGATATTTCTATTTGGTATTTTTATGGTGGAGGTGGAGGTACATTGAGTATTTTAGCAACTTAAATTCAATATAACTTTTAAATTCGTATTTGCAATTCGCGCCTTTTTTTATTTTTTTTATTGGTGTTTCGCGCGGTCACACGACACAGTAGTTCAGAAAAAAGGAAAAAAGGGGTGAGTTTCGAACAAGAATTCGAATTTCGAATTGCAATGCGGGGCTTCTTCATAGTTTTCATGCGAATTTTGACATTCTAAATTCAAATCACTTTATTCCCTAGGGAAATTCTTCATTATTATTGCCCTCGAGAGACAAGGCTATGCTTTACGATGATATTTGACGGTACGTAATAAGGCATTGTCGAGCAGGAGGTGTGAAAATATATTTAGCCACCTCGTCACATCATTTCCACCTCGGTCTGCCACGTCACGGTGACCATCGCACGGCAGCCAATCAGTGACAACTTGGGCACCTTTCCAGGGCCATACGTCTAACATGGCCATCCCAGCTCTACAGGCCAATTCAATTCAATTTATTTCAAGGAATTGACGGCCTCGGTGGCGCAGCGGTTTGGCACGCTTACTGTAAAACCGAAGGTCTCGGGTTCGATCCCCGGCCGGGTCAAACTGGGAAATGAACTTTTCTAATTTGTCTCGGGTATTCGATGTTACCTAGGTTTTTATTGTATTAAATCTATCGCCGAGTTAGCACCTGTAACACAAGTCGTTTAGTTATACTTAGTATAGCGCTAACGAGATCTGTGTAATATTAATGTCCATGAATATGTATTTATTTATTCAAACAAAAATATAAAAAATACAGAAGAATTTATTTATTTATTTCTTTATTATTATTTTAAGGTAAATTTCGGTTTGCTGAAGTAAAATGTAACATGAAAGCGAAAACCGCTGCCTTCGGGAGTGGAGAAAAAGGCAGCGGAAAAAAATTTTCACTCTGACCAAATTTTCACAAATCATCTTTAATCTAATACATCAAATACCACCTTTACCGTTTTGACCTTGGTTTTGTGTCATTTCAACCTTCTTACAAGTGTATGGGCCAGTTTCTGAATTGAGCATTTCGCTAAGTACCTACGTCGTTAAACGTCTCGTGTTGTCTCTTCGAATTTCTCAGAAAAGAGCGTGACAGAAACGTTACTTAAGTACGTATTTACTAACCTCAATTCAGAATCCACCCATATGTGTGTGTAAGTGTAAATAGATTTCTTATAACAATACACGTGGGTTACTGAAAGACGCCGTTTTCAAAGAAGTATTTTTTTGTTAACCTTATGTTCTATTCATGGAGATTTCCAACTGTAACTTATTTTACATATTTTGTGGATTTTTTAGACTCTAAATAGGTTTTTAAGCTTCTTCTTCTTCAGGCTACATTAGTCCACTGCTGGACATAGCCCTCCTCTAATGAGCGCAAGGTTGTGCCATCATTAGGGGGTAATGCCCATAATCCCCACGCTGGGCATGCGGGTTGGGGATGGCAGTTTGGTAGAATTGTACTGCAGGGGGCGCTGCTGCCCACCCTCCGGTTTGAGTCCCTTAGTCGCCTTTTACGACACCCGCGGGAAGAATTTGGGTTGGTGCTATTCTCTAGGCCGACACCACACAGCAAGTGTTAAGCTTATGATCTTTAAAATGTTTTTTATTATGTATAGTTACGGATAATAATTATGTACAAGTCGTCTGTTACTTTCCATTTACAAAATCATCATCATCAATATATGTATTTATTTACAAAGAACAACACTCTTTTTTATTAAGTTTACAAAGTGCGATAACAAAATTTAAGGTTTGCCGAAACTATAATTAAGTTTTAATATTATTAAAATTGATTATTACTCTAAGGAAATAGTGTACAACATGCGGCATTAATACTAATTAGTATTTTAGTGCATGCATGCTACGACTTATTAACGTTGATGAAGCGAAGGTGATCTTTCAGGATCGTGGCAAGTGGCAGTCCCTGGCCTCTGCCTACCCGTCTGGGATACAGACGTGAGGTTATGTTATGTTAGTATTTAAGTGACTAAAGGGACTGTTTCTGAAGTGACTTGATGGTAGACCACTTACCGTCACTACAATAATGGACTGTGATCGCCACTTCTGCCTACCCCTGACCACAGCAAGTGTAATGCTGTAGAAACGTCGGGAATTAAGGTAATTACGGATTACTAAATAAGTAATCGTGATTATAGACCCGTTTAATCTATAACTTTGTATCAACATCACGAGTCATTAAGAAATAGCAAAAAATTTAGAGCTGTCATATTAAAAAACCTATTTCGAGGCTAAAAATTCCACCCATGCCGAGATTCGAACCCGCGACCTCTGGCTATCCGTGCGCTCTTTCCAACTAAGCTACTGGGCAAATTAAAAAAAGAAAAGCGCTGGCACGGATAGCTCGAGGTCGCGGGTTCGAATCCCGGCACGGGTAAGTGCATTAAAAATAATATAAGCTGTTAATGTATTCATAAAACAGGGACTCTTCTAAAGAGCCTCTGAAAGAGTCCTTATTGTAACACTAATGTCATATCTGAAAAGATAGTTAAAATTCAAAATACTGACAGCTAACAAATTTGCATCAAAACTTAACGGCGAGTTTTTTTATCGCGTGATCGCTGTTCTATAACAAGTTTCCAAATTAGAAGCAAGGGCACGTCTCGGGAATCGAACCTGAGACAAAGTTGTGGTAATAGCGGTAGCGTGCGCGACTAAACCACTGTGGACGGTGGTGAGTACCTACAGTGGAACACAGTGGATTGGCGGCATTTGGAGAGTAAAAAAAAGGTGACTTGTAAGTAAACAATTTTCTTTTTTAAATCTACTTTTTTAGATAATATTCTTAGAAGTCATTTATATAGTGCTTAGAATAAGGCAACACCAAATCCGAACATTAACAAAGCGCTTCGTCATAAAAACAGACTTAACACTTCGGTCTACTTTCATTTTAATGTTCGAGGTCCGGTCCAGCCTCAGACATTCTAAGCAAAAATAGGTTTTTCAACTGTGGCAGATGGGATACCTTGATATCTGTCTACATCCCAGAATACAGGCTATTTAGACTTACGCCTGTATCTGGGAGACTTATTTAAATAGTATCTCTACAATAGTAGTAGCTCTATAAATTTACTTGTAATAGTAGCTCTATAAATTTACTTGATAGCAACTTTTTATTATTGAATTAACTGTCCAGTGAGCAAAAAAGTTGCTGCCAAGAGAAATGACGTAAAATATCCGCTACAGAAATTTAATGCCTGCGAAAGTATGGAGCAGCTGTAATTTTTTGCGATACCATAAATATGCCTGTAATAAAAGTTTGGTAGTGATAAAAAGGATAAACAGCTTTGAAAGGAGTAGAAAAACCTTTCTGTTGTTTTACTAACCTACTATTGTTTTATTGTAATAAAGTAGTCAATCCTCTCATCCCGACTGTACGTAGAATCGCAGGTCGACAAGCGCACGTTTTGTGTAGCAATTTACGCGGCACGTCACGTCAATTGTCTCAAGCGATTGTTAGCCTTCGAGCCGAAATAATAAGGGCTATGATTGATAGCCTGCCCCAATTAGATGCAACTTTTGAAGCGAAGTGTCATTTCGGTAGTCGTTTTTGCTTTTTTTTTTAGTTTTAATTTCAGGGTTGTTAAAAAAACTTCAAAGACATCAAACTAGTAAATGGCTTTAGTTTGTCTTTTTTATCTGTTTGTAATTTCCTTACCTGCTTGTTTACCACTGGGTATCTTGGGTAGTTTGGGTGTAGGGCAAGTGATGGTGTTCAGTGGAATTCATTATTATTATTTCGGTCTAGTATGGCCTAACCTTCCTGCGATGCAAGAGGAGACCCTTGCCCCAGCAGTGGGGACATACACAGGATTGATACCATTTCGGTCTGGCAGTTAGTCAAAGGCGCCTTAATTCCTACGGCATATTATGGACTAGAGAAAATGTTTCAAACAAAAAAATTTGTGGCACAGTAAAGATTTTGCAGAACTTGATTTTTATGAGTGCGCTTTTTTAATGTGTGGCGCTTACGAAAGTTTTGTGTTTGTATGGAAGAAGAAGTGTAGAGAATGTATCATAACCATAACAGATCGCTCATATACGCTTTTGCATAAAGAGTTACGAGTAAGTACGTCATAATACACCATAAAATCGCTCGTAACCCCGGCTGCCTGTGTAATCTTAAACGATCACTAAGGTTAAGCGACATAGGGCACGTTCAGTGCATGGATGGGCGACCGTTTATGACTAACGGTAGTGGCATTTTTCGGAGCGGTTCCGTGCTTCGCAAGCACGTTAAGTCTGTGGTGCCGGCTGCCGTCGATACATGGCAGTCAGAGACCTTAGGGCGGCTTGAAAACTTCCTACAGTAAGACCAGCCACTGCTCGACCTCGAGCGTATTAACCACTAGACCAACGAGGCAGTCAATGTACTAGAAATAGGGGGTTGAAACCGTGGCGGTTTAGGAGCGAATCAAGTATTTAGAAAGTAATTAAGCGGTAACTGAAACTAATTATGGCCTGACCAAACTAGTTCCCCCCGGACGCGGGCGGTTTAGGGCGGTTGACAGGCGGATAGGCGCGAAAGTTTTATTGACGCGATGATAGTGACATCACATGTACTCACACTAATAAAAGCATTTGCTATATACGGCGTCCCGTGGCATCTTCACTCGCACTAGACGGGTGAAGGGACCACTCAGAAGATGCAGTGCCTGCGGTGTTTACATACCTCAGAGCTTGAAATTGCTTATTACGTAATTAAGTCAACACTCTCTCTCTCTCTCTCTCTCTCTGAGAGAGGGCCTACGCCTTGCAGTGAAACGTTTATAGGCTACTTAAAAAAAACAGACTTAATAGTGAAGCGCTCGTGGCCTAGATTGAAATCAATCACTTGAGTTAAGCAACAACAGGTTCGGTCAAGTGCAGGTTGGATGACCGTCCCGTGACTACCGCTGGTGACATTATTTCCGAGCCGTGCTTCTTAAGGCACGTTAAGCCGTGCACCAGCTGTCATGCAATGGCAGTCGTTAAGCCGTGTCAGAGGCCTTATAGGCGGCTTGATAACTTCTAACAGTACGGCTGCCACTGTCTTACAATCCTCCACCAACCTGGACTTAGCCACCGTGGTGGAATGGTCTAACTTTCCTGCGATGCAGAAAGAGGCCCGTGCCCCAGCAGTGGGGACAAACAAGGGTTGATATCGACTAAGGAGTGTGTCACACGTCACACGTCCGAGCAAGTATTTCGGCACACCCCAGTCCCAGTCAAGTGTTGAAGGCGCTGAATATTTGAACGCAAGATGGTTAAGGTCAGCTGGCTTTATCCGTCACTGTCAATTTACAGTTTAAATTTACGAGAGTTTATTTCATTTTTTGTGCCCGCAGGGAGGAGGGAGTAAAAGCCTTATCGAATACTCGGCGGGGGCTGTAAAATAATTCAGAGCGAGCGTAGAATTTTTAACATTTGAAAACTTGATCCGTTAAATATTTAGGAGGCGGAGCGGTCGATTGTTTTTTTTTTGTTGCACGTGTATGGCTGTTGGCTACTTTATTTAGAGTTGTTTCGCTTGTCGCCGTTTTCGGGGTTCGATTAGGGTAAGTGATTCATAATTAGACTAGAAAACTTCTGTATTTTAGACTTTTAGTTCGGATGTACTAACGGGTGTTGTTATATCTGAAGAGTGTGACCAGGTTTCGTGTGAGACGAGCAACCGACGACGCGAGCTCCGACTCCGCTCACCATGATTAAGCTCTGCGAATCGGAGCGAAACCTGGTCGGACTCTTCCGATATAACAACACCCGTAAGTACATCCGGACTAAAAGTCTACAATGTGTTGTGCGTACGAATGTTTTAGTTCAAAAACTTCTGTATTGATTTCTTTCATGAACAGTTTTTTTTTTATAATTTATTTTAATTATAATTCTACATCACATAATTTCAAATCCACCCTTCGTATGTCCCCACTGCAGAAGCAAGGGTCCCTTCCTGTGTCGCAGGAAGGTTAGACCATACTCTACCACGGGGGCCAAGTCCGGGTTGGTCGAGGATTGTAAGACAGTGGCGGGCCTTACTGTCTGAAATTAAGGTGCCTATAAGGCCTCTGACATGGCTTAACGACTGCCATTACGTGACAGTAGGCACCAACGGCTTAAAGTGCCTTGCGAAACACGTTGCGCTTGCTAGCGGTAGTCACGGGTCGGTCACCCATCCGGGACAGTACCTGACTACGCCTGTTGTCGCTTAACCTGAGTGATTGATTCCAATCACTCGGTCCCGCTAGGCCACGGGCGCTTCATCGTTACCTTGGCATAAGGCTTAGGTTATCATAGTCCGAGACAGTGGTTCTGTTATCAACACAAAATAAATCAATGAATGTTGATGAAGCGATAAGGGAATGTCATGACTGTGGCAATTTTCAAATTATAATAATGAGGTGACCAGCTACAGCGACGACATTATCAAAGCGGTGGGCAGTAACTGAAAGAGATGAGCCGAAGATCGAGCTCTGTGGCATGTCTTGGGAGAGGCCTATGCCCAGCAGTTGACTGACACCGGCTGATTACGATAATGAAATGAAATCAAATAAGTAAATCGAAATTCGAAAATGAAACGAAATGAGACTAAATGAAAAGAAACTAAATAAAACGAAACAAAATGAAACGAAACGAAACAAAATGAAACGAAATACAATAAAATTAAATGAAATTAAATTGAATGTATTTGTTACGTGTAAGAGCCACAACCTAAATAATCAAATGACAATGATGAATAATAATCAAGTTCTTGAGACCACACTATACAATGCCTTGTTTCGGTGCCAAAATAGGCTATCCTGTGCTTTGCTAACCAGGCAAGGACATCACAAGCATAGGAATACATCCAGACCACAGACTGAGGCCATACGTATAAACGTACGCAAACCTCTCTGTACCTCAAGAGGTAGAAGAGGTTCCAAGGAACATAAGCGTGAGTATATGACCTAGGCCAAGCAGGTAATCTGGCAGATAAGATTATTCATATCATTTTTGGTCTACATGTAAACAAAACGATGATAGAAATCGTTGAAATATGAAAACTAATAACGTCTGTCATGATACTCATGATATTTGCTCGTTTAATTCATCCTATTTGTTCAAGAAATGTCAACCAGTATTATCAATAATAATGTTTGTTACATATCTTTTTTTTTGTTTACGGTCACACGAAAGCGGAATGAAAAGTAATAATATAATCTTTTTTAATGCGCTAACCCGTGCTAAGGACAATTTTAAAAACCTATTTAGAGGCTAAAAATATGTATGTATACAGAGAATATTGTAAAGAGGTTCGAAATTTCACTGATGCCGCCCATTAGCTCAGTTGTAAAACCGCTGGCACGGATAGCCAGAGGTCGCGGGTTCGAATCCCGGCATGGGTGGATTTTTTAGCCTCTAAATATATTTTTAGAAGAGTAATATGCTTATATATTTTTTTATTTGTTTACATCTAGGCCACTGTTATCTGACATACAGAATACAATCAAATATACAACAAATAAGCAGACCTGATAACATCATCATCATCGCCCTTCCAAACTGAGCACAGTCATGAATAAAGAAAATATTGTGCGTAATTCGTTGACCCTTTTCATATCAAACAATTTCATCTCTACATTAATCCCTTAGTAATCTGCCACTCTCTCACAAACTATCTGATATCCGTGCGAAACAACCTATGAACGAAACCAGGTTTCACTGACCTCTCCTGGCAAATTTATTTCAGGATGCCGTGGTTCTTCATAAAGTGGCTAGGCGAGGATATCCCTAAAATGTTAAGGTCTCCAGAGACAAATCATAAAGGCTGGAAATCGTCACGCGCTTTGGACAATCCCACGCTTGAGAACTCTAGAGAACAATTTTGTTTTATATCTGTAGACTAGGGGGCGAGCCCCCTGCGCGCTTACGCGCGCCAACCCCCAGCCGCTCCGAGCTGCGCTCTCCGCGGCGCTCGGCCTAGGGCCTCGCTAGACACTTATTGTAGTGAATTGTTGCATGGGAACATGTATGGTCTCGGCCTTCGGCCTCGGCCTGGACGGAGCTCGGCCTTCGGCCTCGCCGCGGCGGGGTTTCTCGTGCCCGCTCCGCGGAGCTCGGCCTGCGGCCTCGCAAGTTTGTCCCTTTTTGCTCTCGCGCTGGTACTTGTCCGCCGTAACCTGAACGTTCTCGGCCTTCGGCCTCGGCCTGGACGGAGCTCGGCCTTCGGCCTCGCCGTGGCGGAGTGTCTCGTGCCCGCTTCGCGGAGCTCGGCCTCCGGCCTCGCAAGTTTGTCCCTTTTTACTTTTGCGCTGGTACTTGTGCGCCGTAACCTAAATGGTCTCGGCCTTCGGCCTCGGCTTAAACGGAGCTCGGCCTTCGGCCTCGCCGCGGTTTCTCGTGCCCGCTCCGCGGAGCTCGGCCTGCGGCCTCGCAAGATTGTCCCTTTTTGCTCTTGCGCTGGTACTTGTGCGCCGCAATTTGAATGGTCTCGGCCTTCGGCCTCGGCCTAAACGGAGCTCGGCCTTCGGCCTCGCGGCGGCAGAACTTTTTGTGCCCGCTTCGCGAAGCTCGGCCTCCGGCCTCGCAAGTTTGTCTCATTTCTCTATTGAAAAGTCAATTTTAGTACTAAATCTCCATACAAAAATTTGTCATTTTCAATCATCAATATCTCGGCCGCCATCTTGAAATTCCAAGATGTCGGATTTTTCTCATATACCTGGGTCCTTTGCCAACACGATGCCGCTTACGGCATATCTCTAGCATATGCCCAGTTGGCTGCCGACTTTTTTGCGCAAAGGTCGATTTTTCGATCGGCTATATCTGCGCCGCCATTTTGAATTTCGAACAACCAAAATTTTTTTTTTCAATCGGATTACTAAAACACCATTCTATCAAAATTTCATCCAAATCGGTCGGTAAACGACAGAGTTGGCACCCTCGCATAGTGGAACGCGTTCGAAATTCAAAAATCGGCTCCATAGGATGGCCGTATATCGTACATTCCCTACAACTTTGTCATAGATCATTTTCGTCCAACTCGTGCCATTTCCGAGAAAACGTATTATGTTAGATCAGTGAGTATACCGGATTGTAGCTTTATATATATATAAAGTGCATGAATGTTGAATGCACGGGCTCAGACGTTTATTAACATTAACATTTACATACAGGCACATACATTGCTTCTGGCCTCACACTAGGATACCTTGTGTCGTGGGAACCAGAAACAACGACATCACAAACATGTAAACATCCAAGACCTGGGCCTTTTTTTCCCCAGCCGGCATTCGAACCCGGGACCCCTTGCATGGTAGGCAGACGCACTACTACTACGCCACAGAGGTCGTCTTTGTGGAAGAACAGTGGTATATCTCTGACGGCCTCGGTGGCGCAGCGGTTTGGCACGCTGACTGTAAAACCGAAGGTCTCGGGTTCGATCTCCGGCCGGGTCAACCTAGGAAACGAACTTTTCTAGTTTGTCTCGGGTATTGGATGTTATCTATGTATTTATTGTATTAAACCTATCGTCGAGTTAGCACATATAACACAAGTCATTTAGTTGTACTTAGTATAGTTAGCCCTATACTAAGATCTGTGTAATATGTCCATGAATATTTATTTATTTATTATTTATTTATTTCTGAGTTTGGCGAACTCATTAGTTAAGTCTTTACTTACTGAACACCTTAATTCAAACACTGGCAGAGACATATTCAGATTCTTTTTCTAGTTTCAATAACCTGTATTTCAAAAAATTTAAAACGCGTTTTATGTTTTTATGTGATTGGCAATTTCAAGCGCTGAGTATTTGAACACCTCAGACACTCAGGTTTCCTTAAGATATTTTCTTCACAGTTATCGACTATTCCGAAAATCCTGGCAGTTTCCCCTTCCACCGTGTGGTCACAAACAAACATAAAATTTTATCTAATGCTAGATATGTTTGAAATCAAAAAGCTGCAAACGACAATATCATAAAGTGAGGCAGCGATCCCGGAACAAGTCAAACACATGGCCAAATCGTTAGTCAAGTCAATACAAACAGAATTACACCAAAACAATAACCATGGCTTGCAGCCTCTACCATAGACTTAATTCAACAAAACGCCTACCTCAAATTAGCATCGGAAATTTTCAAATTCTAAATTTAAGAAATCAATTATAGAAAACCACGAGGGAGGCAAATGTCCTGCAGTGGGCGTCAAATGGCTGATGAAGATGATAATACACAAAGTGACATGCCATATGTGTGTTGTGGGTGCGTTGCGTCGGCGCTGCGACACCTGACCGGTGACACCCCGTAGTTTTACCGTTGAATTTTTAAATTCAATAGTTTTACATATAAATCTGAACGTCATGCATGTGACACGGTGCGTCGAAAAGACCGTGCGGTGACGGAACGTGCGTGCAGCGGACAAGGCTGCGGTGCGTTGATGGAGCAAAGTTCGTTTTTTTTTATATTTAATGCACTCCATTGCGTTGTGACATAGTGGCGCTCTTGTAGCATTTTCTCTGAATCCGAACGTTGCGAGGACAAAACGCACTGACAACGGCCTTGCAGCATGTCACTAATTGGATATAACCGTTATATAAAACAAAGTCGGGTTTGTACTGGGGACGACGAACCGACTGCAGTAAAGTCGATAGCACAAAAAACTTTACATCAATGACGCCCGGAACGCAACTGAATAATTTGCGTTCCGGGCGACTTTAAAATAAAAATGTATACAGTTGTCGACTGTGTACAGTTGATAAACTGTACAGTAAGAGCTCCGGCTGCAATTTCAGGCCTTATGTACGTAATTATGTAATAAATTAAAATAAAAAGAAATCGTTATTTGTTCCGGTGGAAAATTAAGAATGTTCTTGTGTTAATTGTCATTCATTTGGTTCTTCATTTAATCACGTATAAGATAAAACAGACATAATTGTGGACAGAAAATAGTATGCGTATTTTCAGCTTTGACCACACAACTTTGCTTTCAATATTTTTTTGTCTTTGTTATTTGCCAGATCTACCATACTGTAATGAGCCGATTTTAGCTCAAATATACAAAACACTTGGTACGCTTGCACGCCTATAGATGGCGCTTATAGGCGTGCAGATACAAGAACTTTTGCTTAGCTTAGATTAATTTTGACAGTCGCATTCCGGTTCTTCTATGGCTACGCCTGTAAGCGCCATCTATGAAATGCTTTGCGAGTTTGTGCTGAAAACAGCGCAATGAAATTGACTATGTTCTTCTGTCACTTGTATAGCGTGTCCCTTCCACCCTGTTTTTATTAAACTCATAAACTCGCCCTGACCCCGCGCAAAAGCACAATCATACGGTTTTTTTTAATTCCCAAAAGGATAACAAGTGGGCCTTCATAAACTTGTTTAACGGTGTCTGATTCTGTAGGGTGAGTTATTGGTCGTAGTAAAAATGTTGTCGATGACATTACATTGGCTATTGTAAGAATAGCCCTACTGAGATCCTTTTTAGTTGACTGCGAAACAAATGCAGCTGGTCTTACAGTCACTAGTCTTACAAGCCTCCACCAATCCGGACTTGGCCCTTGTGGTGGAGTGTGGTCTATACCTTCCTTAGAGAAGAGACCCTTGCCCTTCGGTGGGGATATAATGGGGTGAGGAAGAAGAAGAAGAAATAACCGAAATATAAATCTGAAATACATGTGGTTGCTGAGTCCGAGTGAGAACCTAGAAAAACAATGCAGACTCAGTGACGAACTAACGCTCGATATGGTGACGAACGGCATAGAATTAGGACCCTCCGTAGAGTGTGCAAAGCTCAGTGTGATCCCTTGGGATTACTCGCGCTAACTAGCCCTTTATTGGTTTGTAATGTCAAAGCAAAACCACCTTTACCTCACAAGATATACAGCGCAAACTCGATTCTTTATACCCTCGTTTTTAGGACGTTTTGGTAGCTGACAGCTCAATTGCTTCGTAGCAGTCAGAATTGTACTCTAATCCTATAGAATTGGCAAGTAACATTGTCTGATTATAGTGAATGTAGTTAGTGCGTTTTGGAACTAAAGCGCGGGCGTGATTCCCATAATCTGTTATGTCGGTATAGTGAATTTTGCACTTGACTGTAGGTGCTATTACATCGGGATGCACTCAGTGGGTAATGGCTTTAGATATCATTGCGCAGAAGGTCGTCCTCAGTAAACTGTCACACAAGATCTTGCTTAGTATGGACTCCAGCCTCTCACATAGGAATAAGTCCTGATTGTTCAAATTGTATTATATTTTGTGTGACACCTCTGTGAGAAGGAAATAAATAACTTACTTAACTAATTGACACATACCCTAGGAACTCGTCCTATCAAGCGAACTCCGAGATAATTGTTTGTCAAAAAATGCTCACGTGGTGGAGTATAGCCTAACCTTCCTGCGATGCAGTAAGAGAACCAGCAGTGGGGACTTACAAGGGCCTACAGGCAAATTCTGTACATCTTGTGGCTAAAAACTATCACTTACTCTGGAGGATTACTGAACAAATACCGATAGAAAATGAAGTAAATATGGGAAAGATAGGGCATAGAATGAAGACATTCTAGTCCTCAGTACAACACAAATGTACTGAAATCAGTTATAGTAGATCATTTTATTAATTTGTTTTTTATTATAATAGGAAAACTTACAGCTATGAATAAAACACATTGCGATTGAAATAATGACTGAGAGCCAAATTACAAGTTTTCACTAATAAAAATATTCTAGAAAAAAAAAATTCGCGCTCTACAAAACAATACAAAAACACACAGACTACATATTTACGTAATCTATGTAAAAGTCAATCTAATCCAAATTCTAACACCGATGGCGCTGACAACGATGAATTGTTATAATTCGACGACAATTTCGAGTAGATCCACCCCTCTGTTGAGTTAAGACTTGAGTTAAAGTTTGAGTAATCTGTGGTAATTTGTGACGTTACGGCAGTATTACGGTGCAATGTCTAATCCAGGCAAACACAAAACATATACTTATGTATTCCATTTTATGTACAACTGGCTGTGCCCGCGCTGTTATACACGGTATATCGATTTTCCCATGGGAATAAGATATATATTCCCGCAGTAAAATGTAGCTATGTTTAAAAACCTATTTAAAGGCTAAAAATTTCACCCATGCCGGGATTCGAACCCGCAACCTCTGGCTATCCGTGCCAGCGCTCTACCAATTGAGCCAATGGGCGACTCACCGGCGTGAAAGTTCGAACCTCTTTACACTATTATCTGTATTACGTACAGGCAGCGACATCCGGCTTAAGCAAATGGCATCACTTACAGCCCCGACTGCCTACTAAATATTTTGTTTTTCTGATTTAATAAAATAAAAGCCAGAGGTTGCGGGTTCGAATCCCGGCATGGGTGAAATTTTTAGCCTCTAACTAGGCTTTTAAATTTGTCCTTAGTACAGGTTAGTGCATTAAAAATAAAAATAAAAATAGTATAATACGTAGCTATGTGTTAATCCAGGGTATTAGCTGACTCCAAACCAAATTTTATTAATATCGCTGAAGCCGTTTAGACGTGAAGAATTAACAAACATACACACTCACAAATTTTCGTCTTTATAATATTAGTGTGAGTGATGTAATAAAAGTGTAATGTGATAAAAAAAATCTCTTTTTTATTTTTAGTTTTTCCCGGTCTATCTGTGCCTAACAACTCTGTCTCTAATGGCCAACATCTTGTCCAAAGCTCCATGGAAGGGGTGGGCGTGAGCCAAATGCGATGAAACTGTATTTAAGAGGTCCCAGTGCGATTATGACACTATTGTATTGCTTGATGTCTTATTTTCGCATGAGTTTTAGTTGAATTTCTCACGGTCGTTTGATTACGAATGATTGTTTGGTACAAGTGGCACAACGGATGCATCATGTACTCTGTGGGATAGATTGTGTATTGTATTGTTATGTATGTAAGTTTACATTACGGGCGACTTAACAACAGAAATGTAAAGATTAACCAAGAACCTATCTCATTGCATCATCACATCATAATATTACACTAATATTATAAAGGCGAAAGTTTTCAGTGTGTGTGTTTGTTACTTCTTCACGTCTAAATGGCTGGAGCGATTTTTATCAAATTTGGTAGGTAAGCATAATAAAAATTCTCTCCTTCTAGTGGTAATTCAAACTGATCCCAAGAAATAACAACTTCATAGGACAGGAGAGAAAACCTAATGCAAACACAAATTAAAGTAGCCAAATAGGAGACCAAGTGTTACTTTCCTACTGCATATAGTTTGATTGTTATCGAATTATGTACCTATCTATCACATGCGTTTAATAAATACAATTGCAACGTTAATTGTAGATATGGCCTAAACTTTTGGCTCATATACACATATTATAAGATCCGGAAGGACACATAGTTCTTTTTTTTGAACGTCCCTGGGCAGGGTGCCTTACAAATGGCGGCTAAGAAATTAAATGTCAAATATAGACACTTGCCACGATCCTGCCTGACAGATCACCTTCGCTTCATCAACGTGCAAAAGTCGTTGCATGCACGCACGTCGGTCCCCGGTGTTTTTTATCTTCCTCTTTGCTAATACATCCCTTATTTGGTCGACATTATGCCCCCTTGGGGCGTCCTTTACCGGCCCTTACACTTACATTCGCAATATATATTATTTATTGCAAATAGTAAATTCGAACGATCATTACATAAAATTTGTTTCATTATATATTTGTTTCTTCAATCTTTCTTCCTTCATCCTCTCCACATGTCTCTACACAAACCAACGCATCATTCCTTTCTCAATTTTAGTCACTACATCCTCTTTCAGTCCACAACGTTCTCTAATCAGACTATGACAAACAATAAATGTTATTCTGGTTCTGATTCTTGGCTTGGCTTCACACATTAATTAGTATTTTTGACCTACGACCTCACCTTTTGGAAGCTATTCTACATTTTCTACCAGTAAGTATCAAATATCACATCTAGTATTTAGATATGATCTAACATAGGTATGATTATCAAACACTTGAAATTAAGCAAAAACGCCCGCTTCATTGTTATGTCCTCCTATTACTTTTATTATCGCAATCGCAATCGTGGATCGATTATAATTCAATCAGAAACAAATAAAATACTATCTAATAACCAATTCTCGCTGACCTCCAACTCAAATTACAAGGTAAACGCCGAAGTATGAATCACGAGAGCTCCAGTTAGATTAGTCGTACTGCTGGGTACTAAAATTATGAGCAAAAAAAGAGAAGCGTTAAGCTGAATGGGCTAGGGTTGGTTGGAATATAGTATTGGACTTATAGGACCCTAAGATTGTATCCAATCAACTATCTTTATTCATTATAAATATGCTATAAGGCACATTAAGCCGTTGGTGCGGGCTGTCATGTAATGGCAGTCATTAAGCCATGACAGAGGCCTTATGGGCGTCATGATCACTTCTGACAGAAAGGCCCGCCACTGTCTTACAATCCTCCATCAACCCGAACTTGGCCCCTTGGTGGAGTATGGCTTAACCTTCCAGCGATGCAGGAAGAGACTCGTGCCCCAGCAGTGGGGATATATAAAGGGTTGATATCGAAGATTGCTCTTACAAAAATAAATAAACTTATACTACTACTGCTTTATGAAAATTGTCAGGTGCTGTGCTCACCGTAACTCAACACTTTATTCTAAG
The DNA here is from genome assembly GCA_934045075.1 of Yponomeuta sedellus. Taxonomy (NCBI): domain Eukaryota; kingdom Metazoa; phylum Arthropoda; class Insecta; order Lepidoptera; family Yponomeutidae; genus Yponomeuta; species Yponomeuta sedellus. The sequence goes on from OW203743.1 coordinate 10,639,795, forward strand.
TATAATAAATAAACGAGATTACAAACCGCATTTTCATATAGAATTTAAAAACCTATTTAGAGGCTAAAAATTTCACCCATGCCGGGATTCGAACCCGCAACCTCTGGCTATCCGTACCAGCGCTCTACCAATTGAGCGACTCACGGCATCAGTGAAATTTCGAACCTCTTTACAATATTCTCTGTATTACGTACAGGCAGCGACATCTGACTTAAGAAAATTGCATTACTTACAGCCCCGACTACCTACTTTGCAGTTAGGCTCAATTGGTAGAGCGCTGGTACGGATAGCCAGAGGTTGCGGGTTCGAATCCCGGCATGGGTGAAATTTTTAGCCTCTAAATAGGTTTTTAAATTTGTTCCTTAGCACGGGTTAGTGCATTAAAAATAAAAAATGGTGTATTCATATAGAATGTTCATTTTCCTGGGACCCTACGTCTATAATAAAATTAATAAAGAGCTCTCTATTTACCCTCAAACTAATTTAAAATGTAAAAAAATTGTTTCCAACTGGCTATTGACCTTGCCTTACGCTTTTAACTATAATTTCGTAAAACTAATAAATCCTAAACAGAAATATCTCAAAATAGACATATTGCAGGCTTTATTTACATATTCACACACATACACGTATACGTACTCATACACACACACATATACACACCAACATACATGCTCTTTGATTTTTCTCATATTACTTAGTTTTAACTTAAATATTTTTTTTTTCTGAAAAAGTACAATAAATTTAGAGTAGTATTGAAGTCTGTTGACCTTAATAATGTAAAATGTGTTTCGGAGGAGCACTGCTTATCCTAAATCCACAGGTTTTAGCCTTTTTTAGGGAGCAGGGTACTACTGCCTTAGTGATAAGGTCACTCTAAAATGTTTTTTAAATAAATTATCTTTTATCTTGTCTTTTATCTTACTAACGAACTTCCTACTACTGCGTAGAGCTTACCTCATTGCTCATCCATCCAATTCGTTCATTCATAAATCGATATTTTTATCGACTTTTGCAAGCCCTAAATTGATATTTTGACTGTAGCAGCTTCCTCCCGCCCCCAAAAGTTGGTAGCATGTGTCTTAAAAACCTATTTAGAGGCTAAAAATTCCACCCATGCCGGGATTCGAACCTGCGACCTTTGGCTCTTTCACGGTGCCAGCGCTCTTTCCAACTGAGCTAATGGGCGACTCACCGGCATCAGTGAAATTTCGAACCTTTTAGAATATTCTCTGTATTACGTAGCATGTGTTAAAACCACTATAATTTTAGTGGGAATGAAATGGAAACTGACAAGAAATGGGGTATCGTAGTGATTGGGATAGAAACTAAAATAAAATGCAAGTACTTACAGTTGAAATCGTAATCCACAGTTTATTCCACGTTACACGTTTTTACACTTCAAGCGATCGCAACAGACTGACTGTAGTGCCCGTGGTTGAAAAGATGGGGCCCACTCCGACAGTGGCGCCATCTTTCCCACGCGGGAAGCTACTATTTCCGGCACAATTTACACAAAATGTAGTTTTATTTATATTTAACTTTTATAATCACTTTATAAAATCAACATTAAATAAAAAATAAATTTATATAATTATTATTTAGAATTGCGTGAACTAGAACATAAAAAGAACTAAAAACTGTTTTACTTCATACAACATTAAAACTTCAATTTTTATCTAGAATACTTAGGTGATAATTATATCTTTGTAAAATCGTGAAATCAATTTACAGACTGATTATTGATACAAGATGCTTTTACTTTAAGTCATACACAAAATAGTTTACAGTGGAGTTAATCATACAAAAACAAGTAGTGTTTCTGACAGTCGGCCATCCTTTATAATAAGCACGACCTCGTGTGTTATCATTAGGAATATCACAAGTAAATACTTTGGAGCACTAAATAATGCTTTACAAAAGTTATCAGTGAGCTTTGAGGGCACTAACCAGTGTAAAAACATTTCAGTTATAATGCCTTTAACAACTTCAAATGTTACAAAAAAAAAATCTCAGCACTAAGTAATGCTTTACAATATAATGTTGTAGCACTAAATAATGCTTTACAAAAGTTTCCAATAGCTTTGATATGTACAATAATTTCCAAGCATTAAATAATGCTTTACAAGTATGAAGGGTACATTTCGTGGCATTGAATAATGCCTAACATAGTTTCTTGTAGCACTAAATAGTGCAAATGATTTGTGCAAAACATTTAATCATAGTATTATGTGTTTTATTTTTTTTTCAACGAAATATAAAAAAAAAAAAACAATGACCATGATAAATCATCGAGTGACAAGCAATTAAATATACCTATTTACATTCATAAATATAAATCAATTCTGAGTTACAGTGGTTATTGTTTATGTAGCACATTCGTCACTGTCATCACTGGAAGAGCTATCGTGTGGTCTTTGAAAGTTAAGCCATGGCTTTATTTTGTCAACAGCAACCACAGTAGAATAATGTCTATTCCCCTTTTGTGTGATTGGTGTGTCAGCTATTTGGTATCTATCAAAATCATACACGTGCGTAATCTTATAGGGTCCCTGAAATTTTGGTACCAGTTTTTTACTACTACCTGTAGCTGGCACTTGCCTCTCAACGCGTACCAAGTCACCAACTTTGTATTTTCTAGCTGGGCATCGTTTCTTATCATAGGATTGTTTTTGAGCTTCTTGGTTGGTTCTAATATGGTTGCTAATACCCTCCCTAATTTCATCCAAGTTCTGATTATCTGATGTGTCAGTTAAATCAGACCTTAATTCTGTGACTAAGGGTCCTTCGGTGGCTCCAGTCAGTCTCAGTCCAAATAAGGCCTCTGATGGAGTACGATTTATGCCTTTATTGAGGGTGTTGTTAATTCCCCATTGGACGTCGGGCAAGTGTTCGTCCCACTTGTTTTCCGCGGAGCCAATACATTTGGCAGTGAGAGAATCTACAACAGTTTTATTGTAGCGCTCTACCTGCCCGTTCGCCCTGGGGGTTGCAACGGCGTTCAACACATGTTTCACGCCCTTCTCAATCATAAACTTTTTAAAGCATTCACTTGTAAATGCCGTCCCTCTGTCTGAAATTACTCTGCGAGGTAGATACTCCGAAAATTCCAAAATACTCTCGGAAAACCCTAATAGTTGTAGTAGACTTCGTATTTTTGACGGGTTTTAGATAAATGTAGCGGGTGAATGCATCAATCAGCACTAGAATGTACATATTACCTTTGGTACTTCGCATAAAAGGCCCAACATGATCTGTGTGTATTGTGTCAAACGGAATGTTTACCTTTTCAATGGGATTTAATAAGCCAGGTTTCTTACCCCCAGATGACTTTGAGTACGCACATTCTAGACAAGAGTTTACGTATTTTTTTATGAAGTGGCGCATTTTAGGAAACCAATATGTGGAGCTGATCTTTTCGAGGGTTTTATCTAATGCAAAATGGCCAATGTCATCGTGATTTTGTTTCACGACTTGCCAGCGCACTCCTTTTGGAACGACCCACCGATCACCCTGTGGAGTAATTCTGAAAAGCTTACCATTCTTCACTTTGTAATTGGTTTTAATGTCAACAACATCAGTCAACTCTGGGTTATTTATGATACCAACAATTCTCTGTAGTTCATCATCAGCACCTTGTACAGTGACTAACCAATTTGTGTCACTAACAGAAAGAACGTCATACGAGCTAGACAATGATCCTGAGATGGGATTGCGGCTGAGCGCGTCAACGTGAGCCATAGATTTGCCAGGTCTATACTCAATGCGAAAATTGTACTCCTGCATCTGCTCCCACCAGCGAGCGACGCGCGGAAGCATATCCCTCTTTTGGAAAGTTGCTCGCAACGAATTGCAGTCAGTCATGATGGTAAATGGTACACCTACCAGGTATACGCGAAACTTTTGCAGGGAGGCTACTACAGCAAGTGTTTCCAGATCATAGGAAGAATAATTTTGTTCTTCTGGTGTGGTTTGCCTACTAAAGTAAGCAATCGGCCTTAAAACGTTTTCCCTATCTCTTTGCAAGAGAATTCCAGCCACCCCTATTTTGCAAGCGTCCGTATGCAGCTCCGTTTCTGCTTTAGGGTTATACAGAGCTAAGGTGGGCTTTTCTGCTAACGCTTTTTGCAATGCCTTGAACGCAGATTCTTGCTCTTCGCCCCAGACCCATTTTGCATCCTTCTTTAAGAGCTGCGTCATCGGCTTTGCTATAACAGAAAACCCAGGTACAAACCTCCGAAAGAAGCTAGCAAGCCCAAGAAATTGTCGAACATTGTGCTGGTTTTCTGGGGTAGGAAATCGCTGAACGGCCTCTATCTTTCTTGATCCAGGACGAATCCCTTCAACGGATACCTCAAAGCCCAGGTAATCTACTTTGCGACCAAAGAAAAAGCATTTTGAGAGATTCAAGGTAAGGCCTGCATTAAAAAACATCTCTAAAACTGATTCCAATCTTGTCATACCCTCTTCAATGTCCTTTGATGGAATGATAACATCGTCTAGATATGCCAGGGCTTCCTTGTGTCGTGCAGCTCCCAAAACTTGGTTCATTATGCGTTGGAAGGTCGCAGGGGCGTTTGCTAGGCCGAAGGGCATTCTGTTAAATTCAAAATGCCCGTCTGGCGTAACAAACGCCGTTTTATGTTTGTCACTTTCACGAATCCCGATTTGGTAGTAACCGGAAGCCAAATCTAACGTGGTGTAGAACTGGTTTCCGGCCAACACGTCTAGCTGGTCGTCAATAAGCGGCATTGGATAGTTCTCTTTTATTGTTTTTTTTATTTAGAGACCGATAATCAATACACAGCCTTAGCTCGCCATTTTTCTTTTTGACCAGAACGATAGGACTAGCATAAGGTGAAGTGGAAGGCCGGATAACACCGTTATCCAGAAGTTCTGCAACAATATCACGAACCTTCTCCTTCTCCGTGATTGCCAGCCTATACGGTCGATAGACTACTGGTTCCGCATCATGTAGTTCTATTGTCATTTCACCAGCGGAGGTGCGACCTAACTCCGATAAGTTAATTGCTATACACCGCCGATATTTCTGCAATAGTGACAACAAACGGGCCCTGTCTTTTGGAGATAGACAGGAGTCAATATTTACAGTGGACACGTCAATTGCTTCCAACGTACCATCAGGACATGCGCTAATGTTGAGCACTTTGGAAATTACTTCTTCTTGAGCCTCACGTCCACGTATTATAAGGAAGCCTTTTTCAATCGATAGGGGCACGTTAGACTGGTTTTTAACCACAATTTGACCCTCACCATCTTTATTCAAAGTAAATAGTCGAGACATAATTGTATACTGAGCACCGTTTTTAAATCTGGGTCCTGTCTCGTCAAGGTACACGTCTCCTGCATAAGGCGGGCTAGTGTAAACATCGACTATAGTTAAACCAGAGATAACGGTATCATTCTTGCTAAACAAACAAACTTTACTTGGGACAATTTCACAGTTGGTTGGTTGAGTAATCTCCAAGTATTCGCTAGTTTTTGTAATCACTATATGTGACTGCTCCGTAAAAGTTTGACCCACTAGGAGTGGAACATGCATGACATTGTCCGGGACCACTATAAGTTCTACCTCAGCTTCAACCTCATCAATTTGGACACGCACATGGCGCTTGCCAACGGCTTGCACTACAGAATTACCAAACCCTTTAAGTAGAGGCAAGTTCGAGGTATCAAATTCCGAGTAGATCTTGAGAAACTCAGAAAGTTTTATCATTGTGCATTCGCTACCGAAATCAATGAAAGCATCAAATGTTACTCCATTTATCACAGCTACTTTATTAAACTTCCTGCTGGTGTCTTTTATCTTTTCAGGTGGTATCTCCACGGGCTCAACACATTTAGAAATTTTCATCACGGTTTTATCAGGGGGTGCTATGGTTTTTGAATAACATTGTTCAGTTTCATGACCAATTCGTGCGCATTTGCCACATTTTTTTATTGGCAGCGTGCACTGGGAAACTGTGTGGCCATCTTTTTTGCAATTAATACAACGTAATGCTCTGGTCACGGGACGTATTTGAAAATCTGAGTTTTTGGGCATAGGACCCTTGACAAGTTTGCGATCACCATTCGGTCTAGCAGATTTAGCATTTCGCAAATAAGGCAACAGTTTGTTTGGATCGTCAAACTGAACCGCCTCGGCTCCTAGTCTTACAGACCGGTCATCAATACCGTGGAGAATGCACTCGACAGCTCGTTTTCCAGCAATACCGCATCTATTTAGCAAGGCTATCTTATCATAAAAATAGTCCTCTAATGAATCAGTGTAACGAGCGCGTTTAGCCAACATTTCACTTAACATTTGGCCGTAATTTTCATCCGAGGGGAATGCTAACAATAATTTTGATTGCCACTCTTCCCAGGTAAAGAGAACAGACGATAGGCCTTCGTACCAGCGCTGGGCTACTCCACGCAGCTTAGGGAGAGCATAGTGTACGATTTGTTTTTCAGACCAATTATATATTGAAGAGCACTCGTTGACCTTATGTAGCTACATCGACATCGTCTGTTCTTTTTTGCTGGGGTCAAATTCGGGCACTGTGTTATGTACTGAGCTCAATTTATCTAAGGATTCACTATGATGAACAGTTTTAAGCAGGGTTAGTAGTTGTGAAAGACTTTCTGACTTACTGGTAAACAGTTCTTCATTGTAGCGTGAAGGGCCGCGGTTGCGGCCGTGGTCCACGCGTACAGAGCGGCGATCACGGCTACGCGAACGGCAGCGGTCCGCACCGGCATGCGAGGAGCGGTCACGACTGCGCGAGCGGCGGTGAACCATGCCAGCACCCGCAAAGTTGCGGTCACGGCTGTGGTCCACGCCAGCACGCGAGGGGGCGCGGTCACGACTGCGCGAGCGGCGGTGAACCATGCCAGCACCCGCAAAGTTGCGGTCACGGCTGTGGTCCACGCCAGCACGCGAGGGGGCGCGGTCACGACTGCGCGAGCGGCGGTGAACCATGCCAGCACCCGCAAAGTTGCGGTCACGGCTGTGGTCCACGCCAGCACGCGAGGGGGCGCGGTCACGACTGCGCGAGCGGCGGTGAACCATGCCAGCACCCGCAAAGTTGCGGTCACGGCTGTGGTCCACGCCATCACGCGAGGGGGCGCGGTCACGACTGCGCGAGCTGCGGTGAACCATGCCAGCACCCGCAAAGTTGCGGTCACGGCTGTGGTCCACGACAGCACGCGCGGGGGCGCGGTCACGACTGCGCGAGCGGCGTTGAACCATGCCAGCACCCGCAAAGTTGCGGTCACGGCAGTGGTCCACGCCAGAACGCGACAGGCCGCGCTCTCGGCTGCGCGAGCGGCGGTGGACCACGCTAGTACCCGCCAGCCTGCGGTCACGGCAGTGATCCACGCCAGCACGCGAGGGGCCGCGTTCAGGACTGCGTGAGCGGCGGTGGACCACGCCAGAACCTGCCACGTTGCGGTCACGGCAGTGGTCCACGCCAGAACGCGACAGGCCGCGCTCTCGGCTGCGCGAGCGGCGGTGGACCACGCTAGTACCCGCCAGCTTGCGGTCACGGCAGTGATCCACGCCAGCACGCGAGGGGCCGCGTTCAGGACTGCGTGAGCGGCGGTGGACCACGCCAGAACCTGCCACGTTGCGGTCACGGCAGTGATCTACGCCAGCGCGCCAAGGGTCGTGGTTGCGGCTGCGCGAACAGCGGGAGTCCACGCCTGTATCCGCAAGGTTCAGTTCATGGCAGCGGTCCGCGCCTGATACGCTGCGTAACGGAGCACGGTAGCGGCTGCGCGATCTGTCCACGTCAGCACGCGAACGGAGGGCACGATCACGTAGGCTGCTCTCTTCATCTCTTTCTTCACTGCACAATTCTCGCGAAGTTTGGACTTGGCTGACGATAGGCGGAGCCCGAGGCACGAGGATTGCGGAACAAGACGACCCGGAGCGTGAGGCCCGTGTTGGGCTGTACGGTACTGCATCCTCTTCATTCATTTGTCTGTTAAGGATAAGTGGATCGCATAGACTTTGTAAATACTAGAACGCATAAATAAAATTAGGCAAAAGCTATTTTAATAAATTACACTGCATTGACCTTATTTCAGTTCCAGTTTAAATAAAATTTACATAAAATTCATGCTATGCAAATCGTTTAAAGCTAGCTCATTACATAAAGTAAGAATGAGAGTTTACAGAATGTTTCCTTAGCATAAGAACAAGAGCCAGAAAAAGGAAAGAAAAATAAAAATTTATAAAAAATAAATAAATTAATAAGTAAAAAAAAATTATAAGAAGAGAGAGAAAGAAAAAAAAATATCTCTCCCATTTGTTGTGAGGACCGGGTAAGTATCCCACTTCTGAAATGTTAAAACCACTATAATTTTAGTGGGAATGAAATGGAAACTGACAAGAAATGGGGTATCGTAGTGATTGGGATAGAAACTAAAATAAAATGCAAGTACTTACAGTTGAAATCGTAATCCACAGTTTATTCCACGTTACACGTTTTTACACTTCAAGCGATCGCAACAGACTGACTGTAGTGCCCGTGGTTGAAAAGATGGGGCCCACTCCGACAGTGGCGCCATCTTTCCCACGCGGGAAGCTACTATTTCCGGCACAATTTACACAAAATGTAGTTTTATTTATATTTAACTTTTATAATCACTTTATAAAATCAACATTAAATAAAAAATAAATTTATATAATTATTATTTAGAATTGCGTGAACTAGAACATAAAAAGAACTAAAAACTGTTTTACTTCATACAGCATTAAAACTTCAATTTTTATCTAGAATACTTAGGTGATAATTATATCTTTGTAAAATCGTGAAATCAATTTACAGACTGATTATTGATACAAGATGCTTTTACTTTAAGTCATACACAAAATAGTTTACAGTGGAGTTAATCATACAAAAACAAGTAGTGTTTCTGACACATGTGTCTTCCTACAAAACGTCGCTCATGTCTTACACCGTGGATAAAACATCCATGGTACCAACCCTTAAAAAGCCCAGTGAGTCTCCCACCAACACAGGACTAAGCTGGGGTCTGACAGACACCCTCCCTCAGAACTCTTGTAATAATAAGTTAATTGTCGCTACACAAGGGCGCTGGATTATTGGTTATTCGTTTTATATCTCCTAGGGAGGTTAGAACTGGATTTCGTTTTGCTCGAGTGAAAGAAAACTGAGCAAAAACAAAAAGGACTTACCTTTTTTAGCGTTCCGTAGTCAACAAGGGACAACGAGTTATCTGTTTGCAAATATTAATCACCGATAGCCAGAGGTCGCGGGTTCGAATCCCGGCATGAGTGGAATTTTTAGCCTCTTAATAGGTTTTTAAAATTGTCCTTAGCACGGGTTAGTGCATTAAAAAGAATATAAACATTAGGCTTTAAAGCGAAAATTTGCTTTAAGGTAGGGGGTCTCCTACCCCCCTTCGCCCGGCTAAACGGTTTTATTAAATTTTATTTTCAAACAAGTACTTGTCTTAGATCTATGTAAACGCTCTCGAAATCCTATTTGGTTTATTTTTTAGCTTGATTGTAGAAACGTGAAAAAATTTAGAATAGTAGCACATGTAATTAACTTAAAAGGAGAACTCAAGGGCAGTAGAAGAATGTCGTGAACGACTGTAACGCGGCCGGTTGCCACTTCACCATATAAGGTTATCGGATAAACAAAACGTAAGCGCGTTTTAAAATACAGTCAGCGCCATCTAGCGACGTGTGCGGGGGTATTACCGCCACTCTTAGTCCAATGCATTATATTTTGACCAAATTTTGAGCGAAATAATAATCTTCTAATAGTTTGGTTGGGCTCTTGTGTTATGTGCTCTGTCAGGGTCACCAGGTACTCAAGATCTTCGATTTTCCTAGTTTTTATAGTTTTCCCTTTATGTGGCCATTAAACCCTAACTTTGTACCAAATTTCAGCTGTCTGAGTTTATGGAAAGTACTAGTTCTATTTTGATGATCATCAGTGAGTGAGTGTCATAAATGCGAACCTTTGCTGACGCTTAACTTCGGAATTAAATGACCTACAAACTTGAAATTTTGGATTTTAAGTATGTGACTATAGCTTACTGGATGACGAAAATTTCTGCGTTCTGGTCTTATCCAGAGGTTCTCAAATAGGGGCCTGAAAATGCGGCGAAATGGTTTCAGTAAATATAGTTCGGCAGTGTTTGCTTCGCGCTCGACTTGGCGGGGTCACTGCCGTGCCCCCTGATAAAAACCCATCCTTCTACGTGACCCTACTTGAGCGGTTTGCTTATAATTTATTTTACACCATTTTTATTTTTAATGCACTAACCCGTGCTAAGGAACAAATTTAAAAACCTATTTAGAGGCTAAAAATTTCACCCATGCCGGGATTCGAACCCGCAACCTCTGGCTATCCGTACCAGCGCTCTACCAATTGAGCCAATGGGCGACTCACGACATCAGTGAAATTTCGAACCTCTTTACAATGTACGTAATACAGAGAATATTGTAAAGAGGTTCGAAATTTCACTGATGTCGTGAGTCGCCCATTGGCTCAATTGGTAGAGCGCTGGTACGGATAGCCAGAGGTTGCGGGTTCGAATCCCGGCATGGGTGAAATTTTTAGCCTCTAAATAGGTTTTTAAATATAATTTATTTTGTATAAACATTAAACATACATCAAATAAATTTTTTTTTTTAAATTTTTCATACGATCTTGAAACTTGACATCAAGAAATAATGATTCAGGATTATAAAACTAGTATTTCCTTTTCATTATTTATTTAACAGCACATGGATTACAAATGAATTTAAACTAATACTAAATTAAGGATTAAATTAGTAAAAAAACTAAAATCTAATTAATATTAACTAATAAAAATAAATACCTATAATTATTTTGGTGTTTTGCTCATTGAAAATTATTACCCTTACTGAAGAGACGGTTTTTAGGTTTTGCATTAATACTCGTATATCTCCAGTCTCACCGACCTTACGTCCAAAACGAGTAACTAAAATTGCAATACAATTGAATTACTATTTGACATATTATAGTCACAAACGCATCGGTCCCTGGGGATAGTCTGTTCATCATCCTTCCTATAGTTTGGATACAGATAAAACCGAAGGACATCTTCTGCACAGCTGAAAAATTGAAAAATTATTTCTTGACACAAAAAGGGGTCTGTACAAAGGCGACCTTAACACTAATAAGTATTTTATTCCATTAAACCTTGGGTTATGTAAATAATGAAAGGAAGTAGAGCCAAAAAAGATTTATTACGAAGAAAAAAAATGTAAACTGTATTGCGATAAAATTATATATGTAGTCTAACAATTTATATACCATATTCATAGACATAAAATAAACGCTTTGTATAGATAACATAAGATAAGAAAATTTATTTATGCAAAAATATTACAATTTTACAAAATACTATTTCTTACATAATCACATCTTACGGGATTCTTGCTCTGCAAAAGAAGGAAAAAATTGAGAAAAATTTTAACAAGAGATTTTTTTTAATAAGTCTTAGCACAATAATTGTGAGTCTATGTACGTCCTTACTAACGTTATGGTGTTTCACTTACTTTTAGACCAATGAGCGGATTTCGCTCGACACACGGAACTATGTTCTAACTCAGAATTAAGTATATCAGGTTTTAAGCAGCTCTATGAATTTTAGTACTCCCCATACGACCCCATAGAAAACCAAACGTACATTCTTTTACACCAAGAATAATGTGGTCTCGCCAACAATTGTCAATATTTTTAATCTGCACTTCGATCTTGAGGCACTAAGAATTCTGCTCTGCAACACAATTGTCAATCATCTTTTTAATCTTCACTCTCAGTGGGATTCTTTACATTCGTGGGTTTTAGGCCTTGCCAAGACTTCTCATACTTTTTAATCTGCACTTCACTCTCTTCGCGTTTGAGCTTTCAGACTCGCCAACACTCTCAATCTTATTAACCTGCACCTTGCTTTCAAAGACGGGTGTCCAGCCTCGCCAATATTTATAAATAATTTTAATCTGCACTTCGTTTTCCTCAGACCACTCTCCAGCCTCGCCAATATTTCGCGAATGTTTTCGAGGTCGCCAACGTTTTTCTTCTTTTTTATCTGCGCTTCGCTCTGGTTTCGGCCTCTTTTTAATCTGCGCTTCGCTCTCCATCGGACTCTTTTTCCCTTTCAGCACCCGTGCTTTCAGCTAAACCAAACGTTATCTGTCTCCTTAATCTGTGACACGATAGCCTAGGGGCCCTAGGCCAGAAGCGTGCTGTGTGTGACGAATTAAAAAGGGAACAAGCTGATAAATAAAATATTGTTTAATTGACTATGTTTGTTGCGCGGCCAGGAAGGGTTGGTTTTTTTAGTTGCCGCCGGGGATGGGTAAGTGGAGATTGATATGTCGCACTTGTTTGCTAAAATAGGGGGCCGAGCTCAGATGTACTTTCTAACTTTTTATCTCCAATGTTTAGTAAGCTTTGTTGCGAGGTGTAGCTTCAACTCTGAATTCTTTTCGGTGTATTTATGTTTTTTTCTCTTCATACTTAAGTAGTGTACAAGGTATTAAATTAATAAATGGTATTAAATTAATAATTAAATTAATTAAAACAATAATAATAATAATAATGCAAAACTTCCGTATCGATTTTTCAGTCAGTTTAGATATTTGAAATTTCAATAACGATATCTTTACAATCCATATTTTTTTAATACACATTGAATGCGTCAAATTTCAAGGTTGCGATAAAAATGAAAAATGGGAGACATATATTTTGTAAGTGTATATATTGTCGACCTGTGATCAGGTGGAGCGAAGAGATTCGCAAAGCGGTGGCAAGTGACTGGAAGAGAAGATCTGATGATTGGGCTCAATGGTGTGTCTTGGGAAAGGCCTATGTCCAGTAGTGGACGGACACCGACTGATTATTATGATGACCATATCGTTCAATTGCATGTTGTATATGAAACACATAATAATATTGGCCTTTTGCGTCTACTTAATGAGATGATTTATACAGCGTTCAGTGGCATCTTCACCCACACTAGATGGGTGAAGGGACCACTCCGAGGCTATAGTGCCTGGGACATGGTTTTATAGATGGTGTAGGCTTGCTCTGCGCCTATACGATCCTGACAGCTTAGTCGGCCTAGCCCACAGGAAAGACTAGTCAATGCGTGCGGAGCCAACCAAGCCGCGGGCTTCCTCACGATGTTTTCCTTCAACGTTAGCGTGTGGTATTGCGACTACAAATTCGCAAATGTACGTAACTTTGATATTAAACAGTCATTGGTACATGCCCGCACTGGGGATCGAACCTGGGGCTCTCGCTTGCAAGTCCATGGTTCTACCCACTGAGCTACCACCGCTTGGTGAACACATATGTCATAGGTAAATTAGGTCTTTTCACACATCCAGTAAGTAAGCACCAGAAACTGTATAAATAATCTTACGAAAAGGAGAAAGAAGAGGCACGCATAGCTTAAACATAAAGGGTGTAATAAGATACCGATATCCAAACAAAAACGGAGGTTTTCACTGATCACTAGAAACCTACAAAACTATTGCCTTAGCAAAAAAAACCTATCAGCTGTTTTATACAAGAAAATAAATTGTAAGTCCAGATGATACTTAGAGTTAATATTGCACTATCTAATTTTACAGATAACACGTAATTTAAGGTGGCATAAGAAAATTTTTGAGAGAAATTAGGAAGTAATTAAAATGCGTGTTACATGTGATACCCACTTTTCTAGAAATATCCACGGTCAATTGTGAAGTCTTCAGAGTTGTTATTAATTGCCACCCATTTACTCGAACAAAAACATTGACTCTACATTAAGTACCCGATTGGAAACCTGTCTGCAGTCATCTTCCATTTTAAACAGTTAAGTAGGCAAAAACAAAAAGCTCATTAACACCCGATGTGCGAGTTAAAATGGTTATCCCCATCACATTATTAATTAGCTCACAAACTGACATTCTGTCACAGAACACTCACAGAATACCCACACCGTTCGTCATGGATTATTATATTATTAAAAAATAACAACAAATTTGTACATAGGCGAGCTTAATTTTGCGTTTACTAAATTAGTGCCAAGATACCCTGAAACAATAATTCTTGAGATAAATAACTCAAGAATTGTTGTTACGTTAATATACCTACAGATAAACCTATACACGGTGCCGTAAATGTTTTTTTGTATATCGTTAATTTAATTTTTTTTTATTTGGAAACCCAACAGCTTATAATACTAATAAACTAAACAAAAAGTCAATTACTCGTTTTACAGCTTAACAATTGATGCTAATGCTCATAAACGCATTTACAAAGTTAGTACAAAGTATATAATAGGTATTTTGTTCAATTTCTTAAATAAATAAAAAAAATCCTACCTAGCATTATCTACCAGCTATCCCAAGTTTGGCTTAATTCATGACCTATCTATTGATTCCCTTGAGTGTCGAAAAATACGTTTTTTTAAATAAAATACGGCTACGTATTTTATTTAAAAAAAAAATATTTTTTAATTTCAATTAAAAAAAAACGGAAGTATTTTTTTAAAATTAATTGAGGAGTTTGTTTTTATCACCACTTCAAAGTACTATAGACCTGCAGTACCTTTAGCGTTTATTAGTTCATTATTTGACATATACCTCTTCATTGGCGTTCCATCGAGATCTTTCTGCGGCTAATATAGTTCAGATTATCAACCTGGACGATAAACTGAACTATAGATATCATCAGATAATCACACATGTGGTCTACTCAAAAGTATTTTTCAATTCAATTATTAAGTGAAACATCTGTTCTACTCTATATTGCGCTGTTGTCGTCAGTATTAACCTTAATAATGAGATAAAAGTTAATAAACGAGGCATGCATTAACATAAACAGCGCTTAAACGCTATCGACACTCGAATTCACTCGATTGATAGTGCTGACAGAGACACACCGCGCGGCTTATGAAATAAAAGATTTCATCGCTTCAGATGCGCTTGAGTGCTAACTAACCAATGGAATAACATAACATAACTTTGCTTCTGGCCGCACATTAGGATACCCTATGTCGTGGGAAGCAGAAACAACGGCATCACAAACATGTAAACATCCAAGACCTGGGCTTTTTTTTCCCAGGCGGGATTCAAACCCGGGACCTCTTGCATGGCAGAGAGGTCAAAAAATCTTGTTTTATATTACATTTTTTTCAGCTGGTTATCGCCGCCCAGCGCCTTAAGATTATGGGTGACCATCCCGTGACTACCGGTAGTGGCATTTCGAGCGCCTCCGTGCTTCGCAAGACACGTTAGGCCGTTGGTGCCGGATGTCATGTAATGGCAGTCGTTAAGCCATGTCAGAGGCCTTATGGGCGGCTCGATAGTTTCTGACAGTAAGGCCCGCCACTTTCTTACAATCCACCAACCTGGACTCGACCCCCGTGGTGGATATGGATGGCCTAACTTTCCTACGATGCAGGCAGAAACCCGTGCCCCAGCAGTGGGAACGGTGGGGGCATAACCAATGTAACCAGTGGAAACTAGTCGCAACACATTGTTTCTATATCCGCTGCCCGTCCCCATAGTAACAAATCTGAAGACATGATACTGTGAAAATAACTTAAATAGACCAGCCTCGCGAAACACTCTGTGGCGTAGCAGTAGCGCGTCTGCCTTGCAAGAGGTCCCGGGTTTGAATCCCGGCTGGAAACAAAAAAAAGCCCAGTTCTTGGATGTTTACATGTTTGTGATGTCATTGTTTCTGGTTCCCACGACACAGGGTATCCTAGTGTGGGGCCACAAGCAATGTATGTGCTTGTATGTATATGTTATGTTATAAAAAAACAGCCAGCCAGCCGCGTTTCAGTGCTTGGATGGGTGGCCGTCTATGTCTAACGCTAGTGGCATTTTCCCGAGCGGTTCCGTGCTTCGCAAGGCACGCTAAGCAGTTGGTGTCGGCTGCCGTCGATAGATGGCGGACGTTTAGCCAAGTCAGAGGCCTTAGGCGGCTTGAAAACTTTTGACAATAACACCAGCTTGAAAGCCTCCACCGATCCGGAGTGGCCCCCGTGGTGGAGTATGGCCTTTACCTTCCTCAGGGAAGAGACTCGTGCCCCTCGGTGGGGACATAATGAGTTGATGATGAGGTAACCCTGTATATACTATTTTTATTTTTAATGCACTAACCCGTGCTAAGGAACAAATTTAAAAAACCTATTTAGAGGCTAAAAATTTCACCCATGCCGGGATTCGAACCCGCAACCTCTGGTTATCCGTGCCAGCGCTCTACCAATTGAGCCAATGGGCGACTCACGGCATCAGTGAAATTTCGAACCTCTTTACACTATTCTCTGTATTACGTACAGGCAGCGACATCTGACTTAAGCAAATTGCATTACTTACAGCCCCGACTACCTACTTTGCAGTTAGGTTTAACATGGGAACGACATCACTGTACCCACATGATTATACTATTTTTATTTTTAATGCACTAACCCGTGCTAAGGAACAAATTTAAAAACCTATTTAGAGGCTAAAAATTTCATCCATGCCGGGATTCGAACCTGCAACCCTACATATTTTAGAAACATATTTTGACGATACACAACCTTAAATTGGTTGTAAGTAACATTCGCCGATAGCCGGCGATTCAGCCGTAGGCCAGTCTCAATTGACCGTAACAATAGGTAGTGACAGACTGTAATATACCGATCTTACTTATTAACGCGCTCTAACTAGTTCCTTCTTCTTCCTTCTTCAGGCTAATTAGTCCACTGCTGGACATAGCCCTCCCCAAATGAGCGCAAGGTTGTGCCATCATTAGGCTAACTAGCTCCACCAATGGGAAAAAATCATAACTTATACTATTTTTATTTCACTAACCCGTGCTAAGGACAAATTTAAAAACCTATTTAGAGGCTGAAAATTCCACCCATGCCAGGATTCGAACCCGCGACCTCTGGCTATCCGTGCCAGCGCTCTATCCAACTGAGCTAATGGGTACCTAAGTGATGCAATTTACTTAAGCCAGATGTCGCTGCCTGTACTTAATACAGAGAATAGTGTAAAGAGGTTCGAAATTTCACTGATGCCGGTGATTCGCCCATTAGCTCAGTTGGATAGAGCGCTGGCACGGATAGCCAGAGGTGGCGGGTTCGAATCCCGGCATGGTTGGAATTTTTAGCCTCTAAATAGGTTTTTAAACTATAACTTGTTCTAAAATACGTTTTTAACTAAAACTAAAGCTGGATCGGTACCTATATAGCTTTACAGTGACCGGGGCTTTGCTGAAGTCAGACGGGATAGGATGGGATATACAACAAAAACTTCAATTTATGGCTTCAAGAAATATACGCATTAAAATGAAATGTTCCATGATCCTCTCATGGATCCCAGTAATATCTTGATCTAATTCATCCCGGTCCGGTCCCCAATCGCATAAAAATTATAACAGTGAGCCTAGATCGTCGAGTGAATTGCTGGCCCCATTTTCATGGAACTTTTATTGGGCATGGCTCGAGTAAAAACGTCGCCAATGCATCGGGCGGGACGTTAAGTAATTATTTAATTAACTGTAGTGGTTGCGATTAATAGCCGCATTAAATTCGGGAGTATAACGCGAGCGATTGAGTTCTGTGACCCTCGGCTTAAGATAACATATATTGATTCTGGCCCTACACTAGGATAGGCAGTATCGTGGGAACTACAAACTGCGACAACACAAATATGTAAATATCAAAAACCTGGGGTCTTTTTGTCCCCAGCCGGGATTCGAACCCGTACCCCCTCGCATAGTAAGTAGATGGCGGCAGATGCACTACCGCAGCGCCACAGAGGTCGTCAAGGTTAAGTTATTCTTAACTCATTGGACGTCACTCGACGTCAAACGATATTGGTGACTGAATCTGGAGTCTGAAATGGCGATGGGCAGGAAATCTGGAGAGGCGTGAAGACGGCTGTTGGACCACGGCAGTAACTGAGTAGCGGCCGAGAACCGGGCGGTGGTCGGCGAGTAGACCAGCTGCCCGGTGGTCGGACGATGTGGTCAGGTCGGCAGGAAGCCCGTGGATGCGAATGGTGAGAGACCTCGATGGATTGCGTGATAAGGAAAAGGCCTATACCCATCAGTGGGCAGAGGTGGGTTGCGGATGATGATAATGATGAAATCTTAACTAAGGACAGCTCGTGCTTGAAGACAAACATAATTAGTTAGCCACTAAGAATAAGAAAAAAGTTTAGTCCTCCGATCTATTATTTATAGTTTAAGCTTTGGGGCCCAAAGCTTAAACTATAAATATAAGATCCCTAAGTTTAGGCCTTGTAAAGGTAGCAAGTTATATGACAAAATGCAATTGTCGTGTAAATTGAAAAAGAAATTATTGACATATGTACGAAATAGTACAAAAATAAGATTAGTGCATGGCACATAATACTAATAGTAATTTTCTTTTTTATATCATATGGTAGGGTATTTTATTTGTTTGCATAAAATTTCATTAACAGAAATAAAAAAATATATATATCATGTAATTTTTCACAATGATGATGATTTGTATTATTGTGTTTGTTTTATAAGAAATACGGTCCACTTATTCTTAAAAGGTTTGTTTCCGAACCAAACAACATAAATACCGACAATATTTAAGTTAATTTAGTTTTTTTATGTATCTGACTTAAATACCTACCTTTTTTTGTTAATATTCTTTTTGTTGCACTAACCCGTGCTGAAGACAATTTTAAAAATCTTTTTTGTCTTCTTTTCTTTTCATTTTTTTCTCTATTTGTAAGCAAACAAGCAATAACATTTTGTTTCGCGAATAGTTTTCTATTCCAAGCAATGTTCAATAGTACCTATCTCCTTATTATAGTATTTTCTAAGGTTAACACGAGCACTAGACATAATAAAGTTTTTACACCGATTTTACTCGGAAGACCACGTTACTTGAAAAAGTGCCGAAACGTCGGAAAAATGTAAAAATGTATAATAAACGAGTAAAATCCGTGTAAAAACAGTCTTTATTATAAAATACTGAGAATATTGCAAAGAGGTTCGAAATTTCACTGATGCCGGTGAGTCGCCCATTAGCTCAGTTGGAGAGCGCTGGCACGCATAGCCAGATGTCGTGGGTTCGAATCCCGGCATGGGTGGAGTTTTTAGCCTGTAAATAGGTTTTTAATAGTAGATTATGCATTAAGGGAATAAAACCATGTATTACGTCATGGGCGGTATATTGAACCCTGAGCGGAGCGAAGGACTCCGAGTTAACTCCCGAGCGCAGCGAGGGAGTTAAATTTTAACTCCTGAGCGAAGCAAGGGAGTTATGTAGAGTCCTGAGTGAAGCCAGGGGTTCATACCGCCCGAGACTAAGACATGTTTTATTCCAGAGGTGAATACTCTACTTTTCACACCATCTGGGAGACAATAAAAAGACAGGGCTGCATAAGTTGAAAATATTTATTAATATAAAGTCTACACTCTTTTACGGCTTAGCAACTTAAATTGAATATAACTTTTAAATTCGTATTTGCAATTCGCGCCTTTTTTTCTTTTTTTTATTGGTGTTTCGCGCGGTCACACGACACAGTAGTTCAGAAAAAAAAGAAAAAAGGGGTGAGTTTCGAACAACAATTCGAATTTCGAATTGCAATGCGGGGCGGGGCTTCTTCATAGTTTTCATGCGAATTTTGACATTCTACATTCAAATCACTTTATTCCCTAGGGAAATTCTTCATTATTATTGCCCTCGAGAGACAAGATTACGATGATATTTGACGGTACGTAATAAGGCATTGTCGAGCAGGAGGTGTGAAAAAGTCTTTATTATATCTCCTTATTACACAAAAGTGCAAGGGCGCTCAAGCGAAAGCAGTCGCTTTACACGCCATTCCGGTGGCAGATGATGCCGACATAATTAGATCGCAATTTTGCCGCGTGCCGTTAAAATTTATCTTGTGGGCACGCGCCTCGTAATATTTGTAATGCGATTATCTGTTCGCAATTATCGATTTTCGTGACGATTTTGGGGAATACCACTCTCGGGGTCGGATGGGCGAAAGAGAGGAGAGGGTGAGTTTATTGTTTTCGACGACGGTTGATTCTTGATTGTATTATTATTGCAAGAAGCTTTTCTGTACCTGTGCTCAGTTATGGTTATCGTTATCAACCCTTGTATGTCCCCACTGCTGGGGCACGAGTCTCTTTCTGCATCGCAGGAAGGTTAAGCCATAACCCACCCGGTGGCCAAGTCCGGGTTGGTGGAGGATTGTAAGAAAGTGGCGGGCCTTACTGTCAGAAGTTATCAAGCCGCCCATAAGGCCTCTGACATGACTTAACGACTGCCATTATATGACAGGCTGCACCAACGGCTTAACGTGCCTTGCGAAGCACGGAAGCGCTCGGAAAAAGAAAGAAGCGGTCACTAGAATGCCCACCCCATATTTGAGGTGTGTAACCCCAGCCAGTAACAATTAGTTCTTTTTCTAAGTAGTTTCCATTTAAGTTAATTACCGTGGCCTACCCGAACCGAGTATTGGAATCAATCACTTGAGTTAAGCAACAACAGGCGCGGTCATGTGCGGGACGGGTGACCGCCCCGTGACTACCACTAGTGGCGTTTTTCCGAGCGCTAAGGCCCGCTACTGCCTCACAATCCTCCACCAACGCGGACTTGCACCCGTGGCGGAGTATGGACTAACCTTCCTCAGCAGTGGGGACATACATGGGTTGATATTGACCGTACTGGTACAATTCGTACTCAATGCTTCGTAGCATTTTCTTCCAGTCAACCTTTGGTTCATTCATTAATAATAATAGTAATATTAAATAATGCATATTCATGGGCATATTACTGCCCCATACTAACTAAAACTAAATGACTCATTCATTCGCTTCATTCGCATTTGCAACTAAACTTAAAAGATTGACGTGCTAGCTTACATAATATATTGTTTCAATTGCGCCTCTCATTCAATATCAGAAAATAGAACCTCTATAGCTTCTTGTGTAGACCAACTTCAGACCAATCAGATCTATTCTCATTATACATAGTTGTCAATTTTAAAAACATATTTAGAGGCTAAAAATGGCAGGCACGGTTTTTTTTTTTTTTAGCGAGGTACTGCCACTGTTTATTTTGTGGCAACCTTTAAGTCATGATTGTATATAAAATTATTGTGTCAATGTCTTTAGGAATAAAAAATAGGTTACGATTACTGTGTTCTAAAAATGATAAAAAAAAATAATAATAATAATAATTGCAAATATAACATTAAAATATTAAATTGTCATTATCATTCGGTGTAAATTGAAAGTTCTTATATAATATTACAAAACTGAATAAAGTTTTAAAATAACATTTACTTAATCTAAGGGGTTTTTTTTTTATATTTTTTTATTATTATTAATTTATTTATTTTCTTACGTTTCCTTTCCATTCCCTTTTTTCTTTTTTTTTTTTTTTCGTCCTTCTATCTTCTCTTTTCCTGTTTTTCTTTTATATATATTTGTGTTTTTTTTTTTTCATCTTTTTTCTTTCCTTTTTTTTTACTATGTAAAACCCATTTACATCATATTAATAACCTATTAAAATAGAAAGACATGAACAAAGATAAATTAAAGCCAAGTTAAATTAGATTTCTAAGAATACAATATAAATTAAATTTCAATACATATTTCAGATACTTTAAAATTTCCCCCGACGCCTTATCTCTGTCTACTCCGACGAGTAGTCACAAGCAAGGCGCCGGGGTTCAAAATAAAAGCAAATAAACATCATTATAATTAAATTAAGATCACTATAGCTAACAACACTACCCGCCTCTCGCTCGGAACGACCAAACTTATTTTTGTAGGAAATTTTTGATTAAGGGTGCTCTGCTCGCCCGGGCTAAAACCGGCCCCCATTCGCCCTTGAGGCCGCGCGCACGACCCCCAAGGCGAAGGCAAGGAAGGCAGGCACGGTTAGCCAGAGGTCGCGGGTTCGAGTCCCGGCATGGGTGGAATTTTTTGCCTCTAAATAGGTTTTTAAAATTGTCCTTAGCACGGGTTAGTGTATTAAAAATATTAAATAAAAAGTTGATGTGCTCCCACTCGGTGCAAGTCAGAATCTTACATAAAGACAGACACAATGTAAACACAGAAAATAAACATAAACTTTCGATACTACAATCCACATTTATAACTATACATTCTTAACGGGGCCTTAAGTACAGTTCGCTTAAATACAATATGATCCCAATAATTAAATTATTCAATAGTGCAAGCTCTATTCTATCTCAGGGATTTTATTGAAGAATCGTATTAAGACCATGAAAATGGTGTACAGATAATATTTAGATCACAAAGATGTTCAACAATGAAGCGTTCAGTGCGTAAGTAAAAGATTCTAGAATAATAAATACAATTATGTTAACTAAAGACCAAAATTAAAAAGACATTTTAGGGTCCGGATTTTCTCCAAAACGATCTAGAATTGTAGACGTTGAAATGAACTCCAATGTTTAACTTGTAACGTTCGAGCGTTCGCTTAATCGCAGTTATAGCGCTACTTTACATAAAATAGTTTTGATTTTGAGTTTACGTAAACTCACCGATACTGTAACGATACTTCTTTATAATAACTGGCCAGCGCAGGCGTCCAGTCAAGTTTGAATTATTTTAAAGGAAATAGCTGAATGGCAGTGGGCTGGCCATATCTCGCGAAGAACCGACAATTGGAGTAAACGTGTTCTTGAGTGGAGACCGCGAATCAGCAAACGTAGTGTAGGACGCCCTCCGACCAAGTGGGATGACGATCTGCGAAAAACTGCCGGCAAATGCTGGATGCGGCAAGCTGAAGACAGGGCGCTATTGCGCTCATTAGGGGAGGGCTATTTCCAACAGTGGACTACATAATATAGCCTGAAGAAGAAGAAGAAGAAGTTCTATAAAAAAATATTAGTATTGCTAAATCAGCGTTCTTAATAAGTAGATCGTAACGATATATATCTACCCCAAAAAGGAACAGTAACGCCCCAAATTCTTCGAATAATTCACGAACATTTCAGACCCGATACAAAAATCAGTGCAGAGCTATAAAATCGTCCACCACCACGATCACGTGCGGACCCAATCGGAAATTCCGAATCGGAATCACGGCTTCGGAGCATCAAACTTTCATACGCATATGAACTGAGTGGAACCATATCGGCGATTGGAGATATTTTCTGCTTATTGACTAGGGGGTATGTAGACTGGCCGACGTGGCAGTGCATTCCACACCCTAAACATGCTTTATTATACTTATCTATGTGAGCCTAACCGTACGCTTGCGAGTCCTGGTTCGTGCGCTCAGATATCTCACACAGGCTCCAGGTATTTATTAAGAATACGGAACCAGGACCTCTGGAAGTGTTCCAATCGGACGGTATCTACCAGTCCACCTAGAAATTCTGGATAAGAAATGGCCCTGGATAGGACATACACTACGCCGCGACGAGAGATGCCTGACCTCTTGCGTACACCCCATTGGGCAGCCGAAAGAGGGGGCGGCCAAGGACCACCTGGAAAAGATCAAAAGACCAAGAAGGCAAGTCGATCGGCACTAGCTGGCCTGAATTGGAGGCTGCCGCGAACCACCGTCAGAAGTGGGAATCTGTGGTTGAGGCCCTATGCTCCGCTAGGAGTTAAAGGACCAAAGAAGAAGAAGATGTGAGCCTAACCGAATGCACTCTGAGGGAGATTGTCAATATCAACCCTTGTATGTCCGCAGTGCTGGGCATGGGTCTCTTCCTGCATTGCAGAAAGGTTAGGTTAGGCCATACTCCACCACGGGGGCCAACCAAGTTCGGGTTGGTGGAGGATTGTAAGACAGTGGTGGGCCCTATTGTCAGAAGTTATCAAGCCGCCCCATAAGGCCTGAGACATGGCTTGACGACTGCCATTACATGACAACCGGCACTAACGGCATAACGAGCCTTGCGACGGAGGCGCTCGGAAAAATGCCACTAGCGGCTGACCGCGCCTGTTGTTGTTTAACTCAAGTGATTGATCCCAATCACTCGGTTCGACTAGGCCACGAGCGCTTCGCTATCGCTTGTCATGTGTAAGTACCTCTAACCCACCGTGTACACCAGCCTTAACACGTGTTATACTAAACGCGTGCACAAAGTATGGTCGCCGCATCGCCGTAAACCGCCGGATTACGTAACAATAACGACCATCCCGGTAGGGTGGCCACTCGGCTCCCGAAAATGGCGCCGTTTGCAGTCCCTGCACGTTGTGAATGCTTTTTGAGTTCAGTGTAGCTGGACCGCATGATCCTAGCTACTTCCATTCCAACGCTAATGCAGGAATAAAGATTAAGGCATAGGGTCGGTTTTTGAATTGAGAATTTCAGTAAGTAAATACTTAAGGCGCTAACTAGCCAATGGAAAAAAATCATAACTTGTTTTATGCCACACCTGGCAATAAAGTGGCTTTTTCCGCACGCTGCGCGTACGGAAAAAGCCGCTTTCTGGCCAAGTGTAGACATAAAAAGATGTACACAACAAGGGAGGTAATAAAGAAAGCTCTCGATCGCATATTTACGTCCCTCGCTTGCAGCTCGGGCCGCAAACTTCTGCGATCTCGGCCTTTCTTTGTATTACCACCCTAGTTGTGTAATGTACTATTATAATACGTTTTTATCTAAACGTGAACGTAAAATCTTAACAACTGTGACATGATCTGAGGTGACAACTATTTTCAGAAACGACAGTTAGAACCTAGAATCATCAACCAAGAACTTTGATCACTTTCCGCTAAAAACGGCCGTTCTAAGCTTACTCCACCACAAGGCCAAATCCGGGTTGGTGGAGGATCGCAAGACAGTTACGGGCCTTCCACGGACAGTAAGGCTCGCCAAAAAGGTTATGGTAACAATAAAATATTATCCCACGGGAACGCCTTACTGAAGTATCAAGTACCCTTTGTCTTAATTCAGATCTTTGTCAATCTGTACGCCGAGTTTCATGTAAATCCGTTCACACGTTATTGCGAGACTGAGTAACAAACATCCAAATATTTTAATAATATATTTTTGTCCATTTTTTCTCCAAAATGATATAGAGTTTGAAATGGACACCTAGTTTATTTTGTAACGTTTAATAAGTCGCAGTTTCTGTGTAATTTTGAATAAATACTTTGTTTTTATAAGTAGGATGTGCTGTCGACAGTTATAGTATCAAGATTCATCCATCCAAATACAAACTGAAAGAGATGCTTATAAAAGTTTAACACTAGTGGGTTAGGCTGTATTTACGCGTGTCATATTGGAACAATGGTATTAGCATTATTGTATTCTATTTCATGTCCCTCTCTATTGGCGTTGCCCGAAGTCTCTACAATATTGCCCAATTTTCCTGGAGAATATGAGCTTTATTCCATTTTGGTCTCAATTTCGAACGTGATCAGATACAAGATATTCTATCGAAGAATCTTCAATAAGAATATATTATATTTGTTGTTTTTTTCGGTGTACAATGTAATGAATATTCTTATCGTATCTTAGTAAGTTAGTTAGGCCTGAAATTTCCGCACTTAGCCTCATAGTTGGGCCATTGTACTTAGCAAGCGCTGAGGTACGTCCAAACTTCAGACACTAGGGTTTCCTTACGATGTTTTCCTTCACAGTCAGCGAGTGATATTGCTACTATAATTTCACAAATCTACATAACTCAGAAAACAAAGTCATTGTTACATGCCGGGGTTCAAACCCACGACCTTCCGATTGAGAAGCCGGGGTTCAACGCCGTCATCTTCCATCGTAAGGTTGTCTGGAAGAAAATGCTTTTAGCAATAAGGACGCCAATTGCACTAAGTATATTTGTATTTTTTTTGTATTTGTTGTTTTTTCCAGTGTACAATAAAGAAGATTCATATCTTATCTTATATCTTATCGATTCCATCGAGCGTATCGTTGTGCAGGGAATGGTGGAGGGCAACAAAGCACGCGGTAGAGCCAATGCGATGGACCAACCTAGAGACTCTCACTAGAGAGGCATCTAGAGAGGAATGTCAAGATATCGTGAGGCATGCAACATCAGCCTACAATAAAGCCTCTTCATGAGGACCACAACCGCTCTATAGAGCGTACCGACTAAGAAGAAGATTAGCATATACTCGTTAATACTGAAGTAAAACTTGGTGAGGAAGCCTGGCGGAACTCTTTGTGATCAAGAGTCCATGGTAAAAAGTCATAGAAGTAAAGTACACATTATTGAAGAAAAACATCGTAAAGAAACCTGTGTGTCTGAGGTGTTCAAATACCTCAGCTCGAAATTGCCAATCCGCGGTGGGCATGCGTGGTAATTAAGTCCATGCTCTCCCTCTCTCTCTGAGAGAAAGCCTGTGCCCTGCAGTAGCGTTTACAGGATACACAAAATAAAATAATTGATATACATCAAATTGGTATTCATAGGACGATTTGATAAATCGAATTTTTGCAAAAAATCTAGGGATATCTGATAATTGGAAAATGGCTTTGACATTTCTCAATCTTCCTAAAAAATAATGGATCTTTTGCAAAAACGCGAGTTCCTTTACGAGTAGTAAGATTGTGAAGAAAATCGCTGGCTATTGTGAACTAAGCATACTGACTAGTAGATCAGATCACTCAAAACAACATGTCATTAGTTGACAACTTGACGTTTCACTTGTCATTTTGAATGAGGAAAGATTCGACACAGAATTAAGAAAGTTTTGACACAGGGAAGAAATGAAAATGTTTTGCAGAAACTACGGCTTAATGAACGTTACAATTCAAACTAGGTGTCCATTTCAA
The DNA here is from genome assembly GCA_934045075.1 of Yponomeuta sedellus. Classification (NCBI taxonomy): domain Eukaryota; kingdom Metazoa; phylum Arthropoda; class Insecta; order Lepidoptera; family Yponomeutidae; genus Yponomeuta; species Yponomeuta sedellus. The sequence continues at coordinate 10,666,582 of OW203743.1, forward strand.
AACCTACATCATTTAAAAAACTCCAAACTTAGTCTTTTCAGGCTCCTAACTAGCTGTAAATACTAGCTGACCCAAATGTAATTTTGCTGACAAACGTGAAATGTGATTTATCTTATTAAGGCGTAATAAAAAGAGTAAGTAGTTCTCTTTACGACTGAATATTGTTACTAATAAGAAAATTGTTTAATTATGTTAAGCTGATTATGTACCTACGTAATTATCACATGTTCTATCGCAGCTCGTAATATAAGTAAATTTTTCTCAACTAAATATACGCTATAATAAAAAGTTAAGCACGAATTTACAAAAGAAGGCAGAAAATTATATGTGATTGATCATAATATAGGTACTTTATGTGATTACGTCTTACAGGGTCCTAAGTTTGTATTTTAGTAATTATTAATGTTTAATTAATAAAAGGTCTGTTAGCTTTTAGTATATAGCTCGGGCTCTAGAGTAGGCTTCGGTTTTCGCCGAAAACACATTTTGAAATTAAGTGTCATTTTAGTTCCGATTTCGAAATCAAGGGTCATATTAGTTCTGATATTTTTTTTTTAATTTATTTGGTTTATTGATTTATTTAATCTATTACACGAATATATCCGATTCTATCCGATAGTAGCCGAGCTATATTTTAAAAGCTAAAAGACTGTAATATCCTATAGTTTCTATTGTTTTTTTATAATCCTTTATATCTTTATGACGAAACACCTCATACCAAGAATGTAATACTAGGGACCCATCATAATAAGAGTTGGCCTGTTAACCAAAATCCAGCCAATCAGAATTGAAGATATTCAATCTCACTAAAGAAACACGCGTCTTTGCAAAATGCCTATCTTTTATCAGTAATATTGAGAAATGTTGTAGCCATTATCCAAATATCCGTATTTTTCCGAAACTCCAAGATTTTTTGCAAAAATTCGGCTTTTCAAATGATCCTACGACATTGCAACATCACGACTAACCGTAAATAAAGAAGGGCATTACACCTACTTTATGAAAAAGATACCTAAACGAACTTTCAAACCAAATGATGGATAATCAAAGACCACCGACCAACAATGAACAATACAACTGCTATTAGACAAGTAGATAAGCCCAACTTAATTTAGCAGCCTATCAATTAACTCGCAACAAACAAAAGTAATTCCTACTTAATTGACTGATTAAAGCTTTCGATCAGCATAAAATGATAAATCAAAATAAAAGCCAGTCAAATTAATAGTCTTTTTATACTGACGTTATGTTTATCAGGACCTTGCGAGCACTTAAGGCACAGACTATAGTGACGCAGAAAGCTTCATTCATACTTTACCTGTGTTGGGTAAAGGACCCACTTAAAACTAATAAAACAAACAACTTCCAGTCTGTCTGCGTCGACGCCTCTGGACTTGGCAGCCGGCGCCGTCCGGGATGGGTGCACTGAGATTTGAGGATCCCTAGACTTCCCCGTCTATCCCCAAGAGCTCTTTCCCCAGAAAGCTACCTATCTGCAGTGCACATTTACGACACCGCGGTTTATCACAATATATTCACTATTTTGGGCGATCCGTCGTAATAAACATAATGTAATTATGTTTATATATTTTCAGTTGACAGAGACTGTAAATCTTAAAACCCCTCTGTGGGCAAGAAGACGCCGTCCTCAAATTCATCAAAATGAAAGAACTGAGGCATATACGGAGCTGGTGTCTAGTTACAAAGATGTCAATTCGCGGAAGCTAAATGCAGAGGAACTAAAGTTACAGTTGCTCAATGAGGAAATTAATTTTAAGAGACAGCTGTATAAATACCAACTTGAAGGTGCGATGAAGGATGTCCAACTAAAAAATATCGAATTAGAAATAAAACACGCAGTACTTTCACAACTAAGAGGTACCTTTATTTAATACAAGTGCTAAAAAACATTTTAATAAGAATATCAAATCACAACTAATTCTGGGTATAAATAATTGACAATCACTTTTTCAAATCATGTTTGCAAAATATTCTGTGATTTGATGTCTTCTTAATCCATAAGCTTGATCACTATTGTTATAGGGCATAGTATTTATCTGACCATTATTTATCAGTAGTTCTAAATTGGGTACTAAATTCTCATTGAGTGGTTCCGGATCTCTTCGTAATATGCATATGTTATGCAGTATGCAGCATGCCAGTATAACATTAACTGCAGTTTCCAACTTCAATCGGATTCCCACAGCCAAGACTGGAAATCTTCTTTTCAAAACACCATACTGTCTTTCCACCACATTCCTAGTCTTTATATGAGCTTCATTATATTTCTGTTGGGCTGGTGTAGATGGATTTAAGTATGGTGTTAATAGATGAGACTGAAAACAATTTATATTAATTTATTGTTTATTTCATTTTCAGGTGGAAGTGGAGCTTCGCAGAGGCAAGATGAAGCTCCACAGAACAAATATTAACTAATGGTATAAAGTTAAAATAAGTTGCTTGTTATTTCTATTACGACACTGTCACTACGGGAATCGTCTTTGGACTTATTTCGCACTCCACACGAAGATATAAGCCCGGCAATCTCATTGCCACACAAATTACACGTTTTCCAACCAAAGAACAAGAGGTCAATGTGCCGACTCATCTGACAACAGTCAAGGAGGCTGCGTTCCAAAGAACGCGTTTCAAAATCAAACTTCTTTTCTAAACAATTTTTTTTTGCAATCAATGGGCTTACAGGTTATCACGTAACATTGTAGACCCCGTCTTCGCTTACCATCAGGCGTGACTGGGGTTAAGTGTAACCTGTCCTAGTTTAAAAAAAAACTATTGATCTTTATCAAAGGGCGAAGATGAGGACTAGAAGGACCGAGTTTGACCAAAAGAAGCCTCTTTGCTAAGTTTACATTTTGTGACGGATCGTATCTTTATTTTATGTATTTAAGGGAAAATAACAGCTTCTTATAATATTATAATCCAATAGTTTTTTTACATACAGTATAGCCAATAATAGTTTATCTCGACTGTTTTACTTAACACAGCTGCTGAGACTTGAAAAAAAGAAACAAAAAATAAACCTAAAACAGGTGAATCTGAAAATGCAGTTTTAAAGTGCCTAATTAAATGGCAAAGATATATAAATATATTTAATACCAGCTGACTCAGCGAACTTCCTACCGCCTAACAGTCGATTCTTTAATTATGTTTATATTTTTCTCTCCGTAAGAACCATTCGTACTTCAAGGAATATTCTAAAAACAGAATTAGCGAAATCGATTCAGGTGCTCTCAAGATATGCACTCACCAACACAGTCAGTGATAAAAATCAGGTGATATTACTCCGTGATTGGCCTATATTTGGTCTACATTACCTGTTTTATACTGCTAGTAAAAATAAAATAAACAAATCCAATGTGACTTCTGTTTGTTTCAAATAAAAGCTTTTGGGTGTGTCGTCATCACAAATCACTACATGAAGTGAGCGCACGGTGAACTCAAAATTAGTGGCCAAGTTCGAGTGAAGGAAGAGGTGGGTTTCGCTTCGTACGACGATTATTTCGTGGTCACTAATGGCTTAGTGACCGAGAAGGATTTGTTCTATATAATTAAGTTTTAGAAATGCAGCAGACCGATTATTCTACGATATCAACCCTTTGTTATGTCCCCACTGCAGGGGCACGGCCTCTTCCTGCATCGCAGGAAGGTTAGGCCATACTCCACCACGGCAGCCAAGTACGGGTTGGTGTAGGATTGTAAGACAGTGGCGGGCCTGTCCTGTACTGTACCTGTACTGTCAGAAGTTATCAAGCCGCCGATAAGGCTTCTGACATGGCTTAGCGACATCCCATTGCGTGACAGCCGGCGCCAACGGCTTAACGTGCCTTGTGAAGCACGGAAGCGCTCGGCGAAGTACTCATCCAGTATCTGACCGCGCCTGTTGTTGCTTAAGCCTTAAGCTTAAGCTTAAGGTTTCGCTAGGCTACGAGCGCTTCGGTTCGGAACGATTAACCCAAGGGAATCAATCCAATCACCACGTTCGGAATTCGAAAGTGACTCCAGGAGCCTGTTACATAGAACTACAATTAATGGTTTATTGTAACAATTCAATGTACATTGCAAAGTGGAAAACGAAAATTAAATTTGGTATCGTATTTAGCTTTTTAAATTTAGTAATAGGTACATACTTTTTAAACATGTTTTTTGTCTACGAGTATGTGAATTTTATTTTATCTTTAATGTATGAAGAAGGGAAATGTATCAACAAAACGGTAGTGTCGAACTGATGTAACACAAATAACTAAACTAGTTGACAAACGTTGTTTTGCCATTTAATATACGACCTACCCAAAAAATTATACAAAAATCGCCATTTTTTCGGAGGAGTTCGATAAAAAACACTGTGACACGAGATTTTTTATATACCTATTAGATGAAATAAGGTTGACTTATTTACATTTAGGTGCACAAAATGGAAAATCACAGTCAAAAATGAAAGTGAAGTAATTGCCCCATGCCTCGTGTATTCCAACGTTCCACGAATTCAGACTCTTTTTTATGACCCCATTAATATTAGAAAATAAAAAGACAATGTCTCAAATTATCCAGGGTTTGTGCAACAAAAAATAATATAGAGTCTCGTCTGACCAAAGCGGCCAGACGGACGCCCTTCAGCTGAGGAATTCAAGCGGCCAGAGATCAGGGCGACAACGGGAGAAAACGTCGGACTATCCAGGCTGTATTAAACAGCACCGACTTTTGCATGACAGCCGGAAGCATGCGCACACGGAGGTTCAATCGCCTCAGATGGTAAGCGAGACTGGTTGGAACTAGCCCATTCGCGGACAGGACTATAGGATCGATTTCGGTCGACAACACTCCCCACACGTCGATAACCTCGGGCGCCAGGTCCAGACACTTAGTTTTCTTATCTGTTTCAGCTTTCACGAGGTTCTCATCATGTGGGACAGTGATGTCGACTAAAAACGCCCTATTCTGCGCCCGGTCCACCACCACAAAGTCTGGCTTGGTGATATCAACCTTTTGTCCCCACTGCTGGGGCACGGGTCTATTCCTGCATCCCAGGAAGGTCAAAAGATAGGACAAAGTCAGGCTTATTCGCGTATTATTATTATTGCAGACCAGAAAAGAAATATAAGAAGGATTTTCTGAAAAATACGCATTGAATTAAAGCTCGGTATAGGCGTCAGTAAAGAGACTGCGCAAAATAAAGTACTTAACAAGAGTATGATATTGTTTTTAAACAAGAAATCGGTCCGCTTTTAATTTTTACGAGGTACGAACCTTAACGAAACGAAAACGAAACGAACGTTTAAGAACCTTCCTCCAGGGCCTCTAAATAAACTGATAATACTACACCAGTATAGTAAGTTGTATAGAAGGTCAGATTTAGGCGGCTGAAATGAAATGAAAAGGTTTTATTTCAAAGTAGCGCAGATACTGCGGCTTAATGAACGTTACAAGTCAAACTAGGTGTCCATTTCAAAATCTGGATCATTTTGGAGTAAAATGATCCAGATTTGAAATGGACACCTGAGGTCACACCAAACTGACTGTCAGCCCCAAAAACGAGCGAACGTAATGCAGTTTATTGTATTTCCATACATATATTCGGTCACATCTCACCGACAATAAAAGCACTCTTTAGAGTCAATTTATTTAATTTGTGGTTACTTTTTTTCCGTGTAAAATCTTCACCACAGATTATTTTAATCAGCTTTTTCGAGTGAATTGTGTTTTTTTAAGATAGATCGTAAGTGTAAATCAATCAATCAATTTCTTTATTTGTAAACATAGGTAAATAAATTGTACAAGATGTTATGATATGAAAGTTGCTCTATGTTTTTTGCCTTTAGCGTACAAAATTAGGTTATATTGTAATGACGATTATGTTCAATAAAATGCCACTGCAGTTCTCTTAATTATTGCAAATACACAGCATTCAATTAATGCAATAATAATACTTAAAATAAAATGTCTAAGTGAGTACAAATGTCAAAAGTGCATGCCAATAAAACAATTTAGTAAATTATGTTTAGAAAAACGTTTAGCCAAATAAGAATCAAAACACTTATGTAGTATAATTATTAGTACCTATTAAACTCTACGTCGATTAGCCGCTGGCCGCCTTAGGCCGGACCTTCTGTCCATTCCACTATTTGCTCTATCTAACATGTACTCTACTCAATTACGTTAGGGGTGATTTTACAACGAAAAATGAAAATGTGATCAGCTGTCAACTCCATCGAGTTTGTCAATAACAATGCAGCCTATGTACGTCTTTAGGCCTTCTTTACGGGTTGGCAGCAGCTAGTACTGACTGACTGATTGATATCAACCATTTGTATGTTCCCACTACTGGGACACGGGTCTCTTCTTGCATCGCAAGAAGGTTAGGCCATACTCCACCACGGGGGCCAAATCCAGGTTGGTGAAAGATTGCAGCTAGTACTATTTGAAGTTAGCATAAGTACACTTATAGCGTGGCCTAGTGGAACAGAGTGATTGGCATCAATCACTTGGGCTAACAACAACAGGCGCGGTCAGGTGCTTAATGGGTTACCATCCAGTGACTACAGCTAGTGGCATTTTTTCCCAGCGCTTCCGTGCTTCGCAAGGCATGTTGATCCGTTGGTGCCGGCTGTCATGCAATGCCAGTCATTAAACCATGTCAGAGGCTTGATAACTTCTGACAGTAAAGCCCGCAACTGTCTTACAATCCTCCACCAACTCGGACTTGGCCCCCGTGGTGGAGTATGGCCTAACCTTCCTGCAATGCAGTAAGAGACCCGTGTCCCAGCAGTAGGGACTTACAAGGATTGATATCGAAAAATTTATATGAAGCTCCGTTTTCACCCAAACTTAATAAAGCCTGGCCGCAAATAAGTTATTACTCGTGCCCCAGTAGTGGGGACATACAAAGTGTTGCTATCAAGTACAGTTATAGTAGAGTTTATCCATTTTGAAGAAAAAGATGATGTTTATGTCCTCTGCTCTTAAAAACCCCGGCTCTTGCAAACGTATCGCTGTCCCAGTAAAAGTTAAACCTCTGTCGTATTACTTTTGTCCCGATAAGCCTTAAAAGGCACAAAAAAGCTCGCAAGGTAAACATTGGACACGTAACGTATATTGGACTAAATATAAATGTCTTGGGGACACATTAAGATAGTGTAGAGGAATGTTAAAAGCTATTTAATATAATGTACTGTTCAAACTTTATTTGGTCCGGCAGAGGCGGTGGAAATTACTGGACGATTGAGGTTTTAAATGCACACAAAATGGCGTTCGAAATTCGACTCTCTATGCTTATGATAAGAGGTCTAGCTTTTTCAAAAACATCTGGTCAACCTTAAGAGGGTTCCATCCATCGTACCACACATCATACCACAAAACTGTTTAAGAGAAATACTTCGCAATATTGAAAAAATATGATCGTTTAGTCGCCCTGAAATGTTGGAGTTGACAATGATAAATTAATATTGTGGATTGCGTTTCTTTAAACTACAATTTAAATGACAATTTGTTGCACATTGCGGAGCTGATTAGTACAATTAAGTTTCCCTACTTATAAAGCTGTAGGTTGCTGCTGACAATTTTTGTGGGCAATGTGAAAGAAGAGAAAAGGCCAGGCAGGAGAAAAAGTCATGGTTGTCCAACATCATAGAGTGGACCGGTGTTCAAACCGCGCAGGAGCTGTTCAGAATCGCACTGAACAAATACCGCTGTAAAAAGCTGATGGAGCTCCAGTGATGGAGACGCACTTTAAGAAGAAGAAGAAAGATGTAGGTTAGTTAATTTGTCATAGTAACTCATAGTAGAGGGTAGTGTGAAGGGAGTCTTCAAATATCTTTTATAGCATTTGTATATACTTAGCATATAAGAAAGAAAACTTTAATTTGTAAAAAAAACCTAGAGCATCTGCCAACAAACTGTTATGCAGTTTGGCAGAAACCAACTTCTGTATTTTTTTGTATCTCTGTTTGAATAAACGTCTTCAGTCAATCAATCAATATTATGTATTTCTATACAATGGGACTCTGAAAAGTCGCGTCTTTTGACTTTTGAGCGCGTTCAGTCGTGCGACTTGCCATATACGTGTGGAGTGGTACCACTTTGACTCGTCCACAACTTTCGTTCGTCCCTACCTATTTCAGTCCACTAACAAGTCGAAAGTATTTAAGCGCCGATAGGCTGTCTCTTTAATGAACTCGAGACCCGCGTCACGATACTTACGATACGTCAATCTGATACGACACGACACAAATGGGGTGAAGTCGACAGCACATCCAACTTTACATACACTTTGACCGTTTCATCTACATAATGAGATGTTTTATACAGCGTCCAGTGGCACCTTCGCTCACACTATAGTATAGTAAATAAGAAAAAATACATATTACTTGAATTTCATGAAATTACATAAATTTCAGTTTTCAGTTGTTTTCGACATCTCATGGGTTACCCAATTTATTATGAGAGTACATTGCATAATATATTTATTATTTATATAAATTATATTTAATCTAAAGGGCAAGCCCCTTTCGCCCTGTCGCGTGCCCGGTTACTACCGCTCCTGGCTTCGCTTGTAGCTCGGCTCGGCTCGGCTACTTTTGTTACGGACTTGTGCGTGTAAACTCACGTGGTCCTGGCCTTTGGCCTTAGCCTAAATGAAGCTCAGCATTCGGCTTCGCTGCAGCAACATTTCTCGTGCAGGCTTTGCGGGATCCGCTGTTGAAAAAATATTATATATTTCGTCACTAAAGATTACATGCAAATTTTGATATTTCCAATCCTCTTTAGCTTGACCGCCATTTTAAAACTCCGAGATACCCTTTTTTCTCATATACCTGATTATTTCGGCAACACGACGCCCTTAACACACAGCTCTAGCGCGTGGCTTTTAGGCGTTTTAGCGCCATTTTTACTTTTTAACAGATTACATTTTATGTTTTTTTCTGTTATACCTACACATACGGGTATCAGTGTAAAAAACATAACTCTTCTTTGCCCACCTACTCTCGCGTAAAAATAGCAGCGCAGCCCAAACAAAGCAACCGCGTCCGCGCCATGCGTAGCCGTATCGCGAACGTCGCGTCGCGTCGCGCGTAAATTGTGCACGGAATAAAGTCGTCAGGATAACGTATCGCGTCGCCCACGGTCGGGGTTTACGATGGGGCTTTTACTGCTTAGGATGTGGCCACAATGCGGGTATTTAATGGAGTTTATGTATATCGAGTTATTTTAAAACACCGCAATGGGTATCGTCCTATACTTTATTATTTATTTCAATTCTTTATTGCACTAATTACATGACTTAATGTACAAGAGCTTGCTTAATGCAAGAAGCATTCTCTTCCAGCAAACTTTTCGTGTTCCACAAACACATCCGGTATTTATATTATAACAATTTAATTATTTTTTCTCTATTTAAATAGTGATCTTAGAAGGATCTCAATTGATACGTACTTCCCGGTTTTCTAGATATACCTAATGGTTTTTTTTTTTTTGCTCCAAGAAATCAAAATATTAAGCCCAGGCTCTGATAATTAATATCTTTCCGAAAGAAAAAAATTAAATTGTTAGAAATACCGGATGTGTTTGCGGATTTCTTTCGCTTCGAAATGAAGCGCTCGTGCCCTAGTGGAACCGAACAATTGGAATCAATCACTACGGTTAAGCAACAACAGGCGCAGTCAGGTGCTGGATGGGTGATCATCTCGTGACTACCGCTAGTGGCATTTTTCCGAGCGCTTAAGTGCTTCGCAAGGCACGCTAAGCCGTTGGTGTGGTGTCGGCTGTCATGTAATAGCTTAAACCACGTCACGGGCCTAATGGGCACCTTGATAACGTCTGACGGCAAGGCCCGCACTGTCTTACAATCCTCCACCAACCCGGACTTGGCCCCCTTGGCGGACTATGGCCTAACCTTCCTGGGATGCAGGGAGAGACCCGTGCCCTAGCAGGGGACTTACCAAAAGGTCGATATAATTCGCTTCGATCTCGGCCTTTACGCAACCTATATTTTCCTGTATCTTTGACCAATCGTCAGTCCAAAATATCTTTATCTCCCCAAAAAAGTGAGGTTGTACATAAAAAAATATTGGCCTTTTTGCATCTACTTAATGAGATGATTTATACAGCGTCCAATGGTATCTTCACTCACACACTAGATGGGTGAAGGGACCACTCCGACGCTGTAGTGCCTGGGACATGGTTTTATAGATAGTTTTTAGGCTTGCCCAGCACCTATACCATCCTGACAGCTTAGTCGGCCTAGCCCACAGGAAAGACTAGTCAATACGTGCGGAGCCAACCAAGCCGCGGGTTTCCTCACGATGTTTTCCTTCACCGTAAGTATAACTTACACTATAGGGATCAAGTTTAAAAACCTTTCAGAGGCTAAAAATTCCACCCATGCCGGGATTCGAACCCGCGACCTCCGGCTACCCGTACCAGCGCTCTTACCAACTGAGCTAATGGGCGACTCACCAGCATCAGTGAAATTTCGAACCTCTTTACAACATTCTCTGTATTACGTACAGGCAGTGACATCTGGCTGAAGTAATTTGCATCACTTGCAGCACTATAGGGATCACTTCGAAATCACATGAAAAAAATGTCAGCATGACAACGCGATTGTCATGCACTACAATTCGTGAAAGAAAGAATTTGGTTACATAGGCTAAATCGAAAACCATTTCGAGGTTTTTATCCAGTATTTTAATAATAATAGCAGTATTTTAATGTTAGAGCTAATGAAATCAAAAGATAGGCTTTATTTTCTGAAATTTAAATTTGTTATCAAACTGCTGCGTGACGTCATACGCCGGTTACAGTACTCTGTAGGCAGCAGACCAAAATATATAGTTAAACTTACTGTGAACACAATATCAAGATCGAGCTGACAAAATTTGCTGACAGACACGTAGTATCTCTATGTAGTCTGTGTGACTGACTTGCTTGACTGATCACGTTTGGTTGTTGTGGATTTGCTTTAGTGGTTTTAAATTTTTCTTTCGCATACGCCCTGGACACTGATTTATACCATCATTTCATATTGACCCGGCTATTTGAGACTGTGGCTTTTTTGACAGTATTCACAGACTCCTGACTTTGACTCACTCATATGCTAACGCAATCGCGTGATACTCTACACGGCTGGGCCGGCGTATGACGTCACAAATTTAGATATTTCAAAAAATTATTTCATAGTGATAAACTTAATTATTCGGAAAAAAAAACGAAGTTAGTTTCTTAAAATTACGTCTAATATCAGGAAAAAAATTAAAATACAGCTATCATAAAAAGTTTCCTTCCCGAATTGCGGCTGAAAACATTAATTTGCCACCAATTTTGACAGATGCTCGCCAGAAAACGAGAAACATAATCTTTTATTTTTTTTTTATTATATAAAAATGACTTCACGAATTTCGGCAGACCTGTAAAAAGCACTTTTTTTTATTTAACTTTTTTGTGTGTATTTTAATTAATGTTCTTTGAGGTATAAATACAATGTCAATCCAATTCAAATTTTGAGGCATGCTTTCCTGTTCTTCTACGACGAGCCCCTGTATTGTATATATCGAATTATCGTAAAGCCATGTCGTGAAGTAAAAATAAAACAATTTTGATGTGAAACATTGTTTATCACCGAACAAATATTTTTTCTATAGACACCGTAGATATTGCTTACGAAACTAAAAAGTTTAAGTTGTTGACTTTTTATAAAATAATTTGTTTGCCTATTTTGGAACGTAACTTCAGGATTTCAATTGTAATTTTCGCCGAGGGTAGTAAACTAAGAGTTAATGATTTAAAAAAGACGCCTCAGTCTTTCGAGACGACGGTACTTAAAAAAGTGCCGAAACGTCGGAAAATTGTAAAAAACGTAAAATTAAACTAGTAAAATCCGTGTAAATACAGTTTTTATTATGTCTAGTGCTCGTGTTAACCTTAGAAAATACGAAACTAAAAAGTTTATTGACTCTCCTGTACACTTAGGGAAAAATGGGCGGTGTTTTTCAATACCCAACGATACCGCTACGAATCGCAATACTACTCCTTCTGTAGTATTTCAAAGCTCTTCGACTGAAGTCGAGGTGTCTATAGAATTGTTTTCCAATGTGCGTTAAAAATATCATGTCATTTACTTTGTTTATAGCATTCAACTTAATTAAGCCTCTTTGGAATACAATAACGTTAAAGGAGTTAAGAGTTCAGATGCTAGTCTCACTATTCAATCACGCATAACGGCTAAACGAATTTGGATAAAGCCTACATACCTACAGTAAGACTACAGCTTGAATCTAAATTTCACAATGTAGAGTCAAACATACATAAGTATAATATTCTCCTGTCCTTTACCCAAAGCTACGCATTAGTCGAGAGACTAGTGTGTCTAAGACTTTAGGTGCCTTCAGAGACAAGAGTTGAATCAAGTTATCCAGGCTCTAACTTATGTGCAAGTTCATGCTTAAGTTATATCACCCTGCGTAAGATTACACCGGGCTGAATTGAATGTTTGTTTCTTTGTCATTAATTTTATTCATTGACGGCATATTTTCCTCTATCGCTTTTGTATTTGAAACTACTAACTGGCAGCCTGTACAGTTGATAAATTTAGGTTTTAAAAAAAGAACGAAGCCAAATAAAAAATCATTAACGTTGAACAAGTTTAAAAAGTTGAGAGAGCGACGCGAATAATAAATCATTTTTATTTCATCTTGGTATCAATTTCTCTCCGGCCGTCGTTTTTTTTTCATCAATTTAACGCGAACAAAAAGTGCCACTCAATTGTAAAGCTTTACGCGCGAAGTTTTTTTTTACTACAAGCAACCCGTTTAATATTTTCGGCCAATCAGAGGGCTGGGTTTACGTACAACGCCGCCCTCCGCGCCTTCTGATTGGTTAGCTAGTTGGAACAGATTGCTCGATGGCGGGAATCGGATTTAGGTTAGAGGAGTTGGGAGAATCTCATCGCTTTGACGATTATCGAGAGAATGTGAACTTACTTGTCGATGGGCCATTATTTTAAAGCGATTGCTTGCTCCGCGTTTCAACCAGCGAGTATTTGTTGCTGTATTTTCATAACATCAATTTGTTTGAGAACTTTACACAAAAAGGTTCGGAACTCATTATTGTAAACAACATGGTTAGATAGAACGATATTTCTATAAGTGCTTTAGGTAATAACTAGCTACACCAATGTATGTTACAATCTACCTATTTACAATGTAATAAAGGCTTCACCCTCGCCTTTATTCATCAGCCAAATGTTTTGCCTTTGACAGGTTGGCCATTAATGTAACAATTTGAGTCCGACTATACACTAATGGCCTTGTTAGTAATGATGGATGAAGCCCTCAGTCGTGGCCATCGAAATAATACATAATGACCTTCGTGCAGTAATGACACCCAAGTTGATCACCGACAAGCAAGCTTTTGGAGAATTATTTAAAAATTCATTTTAAACTCATTTTAACTTGAAGCATTATACATTCTTCTATTAAACCATTGTACAGTATGCTCAAGTTTTTTTATAGCCCCATTTTCAGCAATTTATTTGACACACAGCGCCATCGATTAACGGAAATAGTAACTACAGACAAAAAAATTATAGCTGCGCCACCTAGTATCGAGTAGCAAAAGCTTTACATAGGTAGCTAAGTGTGTTCAACAAGATTTTGTTTTAGTACTATTTAATGCTCACAGATGACTCTGTATTGCTCTATTTGCGCCATCTATAGTGTAACATTTTTAGTCATATGCCTTAAAGTTAGTCACTGTGTTCGAGTACTAGGTGACGCTGTATATTTTTTTTATTTATTAAAAAAACAATATAAGGAATATTATATTTATTTTCGTGCAATATTTATTCTATTGTTGTCAACCTCGTAAAGTTATAACATAGAAATGCTGCAGGGTTTCAAACCGTTACATTTTTATACAATGCAATGCAATAAATATAATTATTTGGTAGGTATGTAGATCTAGATCTTAACCCTGTCGCGGACGCGCGGATGCTATAGCATACATAACAATTACCTAAAAGAACAATAGATTTTATAAACGTCCGCGAAAGTGTTAAAAATATATTTTTGGGGACATTCGTATATTATGTATTTATTTACAATTAAAATTAAAATTAATTAGTGACAAGGAAAAAAATAGCACATAAACTTTCAATATGATCAAAAATCTCAGATGCATCAATCCAGCCGAGATATGCATCTTAATTCAACCATTATTTATTTATTTATAGCTTTAAACCGAATTTTGGAACTGAAACATAGGCAACCTACCCACTGATAGTGTAGATATTTGGAGAATTTTCCAGAAACTAAGTATCCGAAATCCGTAGATCGGAGCCTGATTTTTCAAATAATCCTGATTCCATACAAATTACAAATTTAACGGCGTTCAGCTAGAGTTCCGGATAAATCGTAATAAGAACTGCCACCTTTAGTTCCAATCTCCCTATGCCAAACTTCTGATAAAAGCTGTAAGCATATTTAAGTGTTTCCCCGTAAGTATCAGAGTTTAGTTATAGTAAATGTATATTGTTTTACGCTTTAGTAACTTGGTAACAGGTACGGTAAGTAGTACAAACGCGGACTTAGTTCGTTAATAATGGGTGTTATTTAAATGGTTAGCATAGTATTGTTATTTTTGTGAGCAGAAAAATATAATCTGTGAGCAGAAATAGCTAATTGATCAGCAACTCATATTAATTTATAGTAATAAAAATTCGTAAATTAATTTAATTAGTATTTCGATGAACTAATTCAACTTTTACTGAACACACAATTTTGAAAGTTGTATACTCCTGTAAAGGTGTTTCACACTGAATTGTACATTGAAATAAGTGATTTTCAAACGAAAAGTGAAAATACTGTTGGAGTAGCTAATAAATAAAAATAATAACTCATGGACAGCAAACATTTCAAAATCAGTCAGCCATTTATGTCATTCTGGATGGCTGTAATTATTTTTGTATAATAGGCAAAAAATGCATTTTGTGCTATATATCCCTAAAAGTAGCAAATACTATACTTGTCATGCGCAAAATGAATTTACTAAGATTTATTTAATTTATTAACTCGCTAAGTAGATGTGTCTGTTTGGGTATGTACCTACTATTAATTATAGAAGTGTAGATACATTATTCATTTGTTAATGCAGCATTCCGAATCCGATTCGTAGTCGGGAACTAGTTTTATTTCTTATTCATTACAGTTAATTGAAATGAAATGAAATTTATTTTTCGCTTGTTCGACGTTTACATGGTACAAAATAAGCCGTAACTATTATTTCATGCAAGAAAAGGTCCACCACCCTCCGTACTAGTATTTATCCAAATTATCGTAGAAAAAAAATTATCCACCCGTTGTTACCAAATGACAATATACGATTTGCTGATGATTTGAGATGATTCACGTGTCGTCTTGTTTCGCCCTCTTTTAACGTACATAACCGATTTTTCAACAAAAACGCAATTATTGAAATGCATATTTAAAACATGGTGAGCAATTATTTTGCTCACCATGTTTTAAATATGCATTTCAATCCAATACACTGCTTACGGACATGTTTTCTCTGCTGATCAATCATGAAATCTTGCTGATCAAGTAATTAATTTGCAGACTTAATGTTTATTATGCAAACTCATGTCCTAATAATTGAAAGCTGCCTATTGATGATTTAATTTTTGACCATTATCAAAATTATTGGATTGGCGGAACAAGGATTGCCGCCTGATTGTTTTTATTGCTAACAAAATCTTAGTATGCTGACCAAATTAGTGAGGTAAATGTTGTTTTTGTGGCTCAACAAATTTTATAATTGCCGAACTTTTAATTAAGTACTTCTCAATTAAATGTTCTTACACCCAAGAAAATATTATCAAGTAAATTGCAAATAAACCTCAACAAAAAAACAATAATTAGTTACCAAATTCGGTACTAAAATTGGTGCCACTAAAAGCTTCTCCCCAAAAACTCAGAATCTCGACTTCTTAGAACTTAAAATCTTAGAACAGTAGAATCTTAAAAACATAGAATCTCAGAACAGTAGGACTTCGCGAGTAGTTGTGAGTTTAGGGACGGATTCATAGGTACGCCTCCACGATGGGGTCAGCGGGGTGATCGCTTTTGTAGCGCGGTTTCAGGAGTTCGGTGTCCTCTTCTGCGCGTACGCACGGCTCCAGCAGCTAGAAAACAATAAATATTAGATTTTTTTTGTTTCGTTTATTGTGTATTTCGTTTATTTCTGTTGTGCTCATATTATGTCAATTTATCTGTTTTATTTTGTTTCTGTAATGTGTCTTGTTAATATAATAGATTATATTTATATTTTTAATGCACTAACCCGTGCTAAGGACAATTTTAAAAACCTATTTAGAGGCTAAAAATTCCACCCATGCCGGGATTCGAACCCGCGACCTCTGTCTATTCGTGCCAGCGCTCTTTCCAACTGAGCTAATGGGCGACTCACCGGCATCAGTGAAATTTCGAACCTCTTTACAATATTCTCTGTATTACGTACAGGCAGCGACATCTGGCTGAAGTAATTTGCATCACTTGCAGCCCCGAGTACCTACTTTGCAGTTAGGTTTTACATCGGAATGATATCGCTGTACCCACATGATTATATTATTATTTTTAATGCACTAACCCGTGCTAAGGACAATTTTAAAAACCTATTTAGAGGTTAAAAATTCCACCCATGCCGGGATTCGAACCCGCGACCTCTGGCTATCCGCGCCAGCGCTCTTTCCAACTGAGCTAGGTCGCGGGTTCGAATCCCGGCATGGGTGGAATTTTTAGCCTCTAAATAGGTTTAAAACCTATTTAAAGGTTTTAAACCGTAACCAGGGGGGCGAGTCTTTAAAATGTATAGTTGTTCAATAGAGTCTAATTAGTTCGGTAATGATCGTTTTATTCACACTATAGGTAGTCTAGGAAGCAATCGCATTGCTATGGTGTAACCCGTGCTACTTAACTCGGGGCCTCTCGCGATTTGATCTTCTTCGCGAGAGATCCCTATTTAATTTGCGCGGATTATACCCCTGGAATGACAATGTCCTGCTATTGCTTTGTACACTACCTAATTGAGTCAAATATCAACCATTGTCGTGCTTATTTAATTCTATTGAAAAACTATGTAAGTACTACTAGGGCCAAAGGTTGTCTAGAAGAGATCACTTTTAGTAATAAGGCCGCCGTTTGTACTCTTAGGTTAAGAAATATCTGTGTAATTTCCATTTTTATGTACAATAAGGTGTTCTCTATCTATCTATCTAGGGCCAGGTTGTCAGACTAATGACCCTTGGATCTTGGACCTTAAGATCGTTTTTCGTGAATATTTCACAAGGAAAAACGAGACCACAGATTAAATAGATTGCCTATAAGCAGTGCTTTTTAGAGGAATTGTGACGTGCCTTAAAGAACCTAACACTAAAGACATAGTTACAATTTTTTTTCAAGTGATGTCGTGCATCACTTTATGCAGTTGAGTGAAACTGAAGAGTTCATTAACTCACTCTCTCATTAATCGGCTTTCCTTCCAGCACGTAACGCAGCTTGGCCAACTGGCAAGGGCTCAGCGCTCGCTCCAGGTTGCCTGCTATCTCTCTCATATCCGTATCAGAGCGCCTATGTCCGTCTCGCTTCCCGTTCGTCCAGCCTCGGGAGTACTGGAACGTCTGCGCGGCCACCGAGGATAGCATGACAAACGCGAACAAGATGGCTGCTGGTCCGATCTTTGCCGCCATTTTGACTAGTGTTGTTGGCGGAAAACTGGCTGAAACAAAGACAAGGACTTATTTAGTAAAGTTCTAGTATTGCATCTCCTAAAGCGCTCGTGGCATAGTCGAACCGAGCGATTGGAACCAATCACTTGAGTTAAGCAACAACACGCGCGGTCAGGTGCAGATGGGTGACCGTCCCGTGACTACCGCTAGTCGATTTTTTTCCGAGCGCTTCCGTGCTTCGCAAGGCACGTTAAGCCGTTGGTGCCGTCACGTAATGCCAGTCGTTATGCCATGTCAGAGGTCTTACGGGCATCTCGATAACTTCTGACAGTAGGCCCGCCACTGTCTTACAATCCTCCCCCGACCCGGACTTGGCCCCCGTGGTGAAGTGGCCTAGCCTTCCTGCGATGAAGGAAGAGATCCTCGTCCTAGCACTGGGAACATACAAGGGTCGATATCGATGCATAGATGATAATTATACTACATGGAAATTCCACGTTCATTTTTTTAGACTTATTCCGAGCTTCTTTCATTTCTTAAAGGCCGCTCCAGTAAAGTTGGTGGGATTTCGTTTCTTTGGGTTGGGGTCAGAAATCATGCAATGGATGGGGAGGAGGAGAGGGCATCATCATAATCAGCCGGTGTCAGTCCACTGCTGGACATAGGCCCCTCCCAAGACACGCCACTGAGCCTGATCGTCGGCTCTTCTCTTCCAGACCCTTCTTTGCGAAGAGGGCATATTTATCAGTACCAAATAAATGATCTATCAATGTATCTGGGGGTGCCAAGTGCCCATAGACCGGTTACTGTCTCAGGTGTCGATGAAATCATAACGAGGCTAGGACCTGCGTGAGGTCCAGGCAGATGACAGCAGGAAACTGTCAAAGACAGAGACAAAAGACAAGTTCTTGTGTCGAAAGCCAAGGTCACTTCGGGTCGCTGAGCCAGTGGAGTAAGTTTCCACAGAAGCCCAAAGCAAGAGTAGAACATCAACGTCATCTCATCATCTTATCGCCCGTGGATACTGATTGCCAGTTTTACTGTCATGACTTTATTTACAATTTGGTTGCAATATAAATACACCCAATAAATGACGACTCTGAGACGAAGGAGAAGGGAAAAACTTCGCTGGAGCTACCATCCCTAGCCATGAACAGAGATAAATGGAAAGCCCTTGTGTCAGACCAAAACTCCACGGAGAGAAAAGTGACCAAAGAAGAAGAAGAAGAGGATAGCCCGTAAAGAAGGTGCAAGCACGGTAAAAGAATAACCTAGTGAATAAAGTACAAGCAAGGGTACGAAGACTTGCAAACCTCCTCCAATCCGGACTGGGCCTCCGACGTGAAATATGGCCTATACCTTCCTCGGGGAAGAGACCCGTGCACCTCGTTGGGGACATAATGGGTTGATGATGATGACGGGTACCAAGCGCCGAAAGTGTCAGTTAAGTTCATTTGTTTCATACTTTGGCGAGCGAGACGTTGATGACGTCACGGGCGGCGAGCAAAATGATGCGAAGATGAAACTTTTTTCAACAGTAGTGTACCACAATCTACCGCTTAGTTGTTCCTTTGAATGCGCAGATGTACGAAGCTTTGAAAATAAACAAAGTCAACGTGGGAATCACTGGGAACCGAAAATAGGTCTCTTGCTTCTGAGTCCTGCGTTCTACCCACTGGGATACTACAATTCGTGTAGCAATACCTCACGATAACTGGAAGAAAACGCAATATGGTCTTCCCTGTGGGCTAGGCCGACTAAACTAACAGGCTGGTATAGGTGCTGGCCAAGCCTAATCCATAAAACAATGTCCCAGTTAGCGTGCGAGTGGTACACTTAGGTACCCATCACTGTTTTAGTCAAGAACTTTGAAAAGACTGAGTTTGGAGTCTTTTTGTAAATTTTTCTCCAAAATGATCTAGATTTTGAAATGGACACCTAGTTTGAATTTTGACGTTCATTAAGCCGCAGTTTCTGCGCTACTTTGAATAAAACCTTTTTCATCTCTTATACTCGGAAAGTGGTGTTGTTTTGATCTGATTATTGGGTGGGAAATGCTACTTCCCTCCCTAGAGAGGGAAAAACTCATTCAAATTACTTCCCACCTATGGGCCGGAACGAACTTTAAAAATAGAACTATTGTCAGCTGTGAAGATTTATGTAAAAAAACTTATTAAAAAAATACTGCGGCCATGTGAGTTTCTAAACAGCCAGTGTGAACTTAGTGCAAACTTCTTTGAGCGGATTAAGCCGCAACAATTACGCGGTGAGTTCCATATATTTCAAAATTAAAAAGTCGACATGAATTGGGTTATACAGTGCGTTCACATTAACTTGACGCGTGAGAGAATTGGTAGCACTGAGATGTTTACTGTTACCATGTTAAATAAGAAATCATTCCTATTACTTGGGGAAAATAAAAGGATTGAGGGCTTGTTTTACCATCTTCCGATTAGGTCCAAAAGCTAATTCACATGTTATGTCCTTGTTACCAATTCTCTCACGCGTCAAGTTAATGTGAACGCACTGTAGGTATGTATCTGTGACGGAATTTAAAAAAATTGGTAATAATCTTTTATGCTAAGATTTGAATATTAAAAGTTTTTATTTTCCTCATATTCGAAATTAAAAGTAGAGTAAAAGAACACGGGCAAAAGAATGAATTCCTACTCGGCCTATACTCTAAATACCTCGGGAATTGATTCTTTCTACCCTCGTTTACCAATCTACTATTCCTATCATTTCATTTCATCTAGTCTGAATGAAGGTGCCACTGGACGCTGAATAAATCATGTAATTATAAATTACGTAAAAGCAAAGGCGAAAGTTTTTCACTTTTGAATGAAGTTATTTTTATTTTATTAATGTACTCGTATACTTAAGCGACTTTTTACTTTAATATGCGCAACTCGTGTCGTCGGGCTATCTGCAGCATTATTATTCAAGTATCCACTGTGTTGAGTGACGTTGATTTTTACTTTTTTTTAAGCTACTCGACTACAACGTATAAAGATATTGTGTGATATTTCTCAATGCGACCCAAAAAATATTTATGTGATAATTTTAATATCATAATGTTAGTTCCTTTCTACGCCACGCTAATATAAGCTACTCGAAATACTACTTTTTAGTCCAAAACTGCCATATTTCAATAAATGAAGTAACCTGGAACACCTTTTTAGATACCACGCTGCCAATTTTATAAACATAGTTCATGAATCTGCGACAAAATGTCTACTTTAGGCATCTAATCTCAATTTTAAGGTAAGAATCTTGTTTACTAAATTGGACAAGTAAGAATACATAGACTGTAAAGATGACATTTCCAACTAAGCTGTCGGACTTACATATTATTATACCATTACCATCCATCCAGGGTAGTACAACGACGCTAGTCGCGCGTTTTAAAAGACAAAAGGCGCGGTTTTCCACACAGTATATTATTGCCAAATTCGCGCCACTAAACGCGTGACTCATGCCACTTTTTGTGGCACTAAAACGTCCGAATTTAATAATTGTTTTAAACCATTTTTTTTTGCTTCCTGGCTTGATCTTGATCAAATGTTTCTTGAATGTAAGATAATACATAAAATTCATATAATTATTATTAGCGGAAATTGATTAAAGTCCTTGGATGTCGATACTACATTCTAGCTAGGCTGTATGATCTAAAAATAGTTATCACTGCTATTAAGATTTTGGATGTTTCTGAAAAAAACGTAGTACCAGTAACGATTTTTATTCCATCGGTGGCGCTAATTAGCTTAGCGGCTGCAACTCCATCATCGACAGTTTTGGTTCTGGAGCGCAGTTTATTACGAATTTTGTACATTTCCTTCTGGTAAATCTTGAATCTCAACTTCTGATATACCTATAGTTTGACCACCGTAAGTTGGGATCAGCACTATGGGATTGGGATTTTTTGTGACACAATTAATCATATTTAAGGTGACCATGAGAAAAGTTAATCGAACATTTAGTTTGTTATCATTCTAAAAGTGAATTTTTCTGTTTTAATATCTTTTTTAGTTAAGCTTCAATCTTTTTATTTCGTTCCATTAGTTTTAAATAATTTTGAAGTGTTGCTATATATAATGTCGAATGATGTGTACCTACATTCCATTGGGTACAGTACAGTAGACCGTTATGTTAAACTTTAATTTTGTACAGTACGATTAAAATCAGTTAACGATTCGGCCAACCTCGGTAATTGTCATGAATCCCTCATCTCACACACAGAGTTATTAATTTACAGATATCACCTTTAATTATATTAGTCGTTGTCTTATTGAATACAATACAAGAACGATATGAGCAACAAAACCTCCTTTGTAGCTCAAAACTAACACAACCGAATCGTTAACTTATTTTAATCGTATTGTATCCTATTTGTGTAACCCCGACGTAGGTCTAAATAAATAAAATAAAAAAAACTGGCAGAAAATTTAAAAATACATTAATCACGCGCGGGCGACTAGCTTTGTCGTACTACGAGGCAGTATTGTCGTAATACTACCCAGCCCAGATATGTGCTATTAGCAAAGTAGCTGTAAACCTGCATTTGTCCGAAGAAGAAACGGGACACTATTTGTTGAAGCTAGTGACTAACGTGGGGCCGATGATTGCATTAAAGGGACGTTTCTTTATACTTCCCTCGCGCAAAGGGAAAAGGTACTTTTCTGGGGCTGTTCCTACGATTGGATAACACAAGCTGTTACAGGGAGCCGATTCTCGCCCATGCGAATTGAAAGCGTAGACGCGTAGCGACAAAATAATGTCTAAGACGAAGGCTTAGACATTTGTCGCATAAAAATAAGATAGGACCACTCGAGAGAGTCATTAGACATTTATTTTCTAATTCAAATTCAATTGGCGTTCAGATGCAGATTTTGGCTGTCGCTCGTCTTTTTAAGTAGAATTCAAGTCATAAGCCGTAGAGTCGTATACGAATTATTTGCTAATGAAGTGAGAATTGGCTCCCAGAAAATGAAATTGTTTTAAGGTCAACTCTTTGCGTGTAAGCTTAACGTGCAACTTTGCTAAGTAAATACGTGATAGTATTTCCATTATTTTTTTATATCAATATTGTTTTCTGGTTCACAATAAATTATGCAATAATCTCATCTCAACATACCCTCGTTGCGCGAATTGGACTCTCAATTGGCCTGTTTTTAATTCATGAGTTCCAGATAAAACTTCACAAAATTTTGCTCAAAATTTATACTGTTTGCGTATGGTCCTCTAACGGGTCCCGACTGCCATATTTTGATGATGATATCAACCCCTCTATGTCCCCACTGCTGGTTCACGTATCTCTTCCTGAATCGCACCAAGGTTAGGCCATACTCCACCACGGGGGCCAAGTCCGGATTGGTGCCTCCACCAATCCGGATTGTAAGACAGTGGCGGGCCTTACTGTCAGAAGTTATCAAGCCACCCAGAGGGCCTCTGACATGATTTAACGACTGCCATTACATGACCGCCGTATATGAAGTTATAAATGCAACAGTTTTTTAGGAAATAATGCTTATAAACTTATATTGTTTGTTGACCGTTTCTCCTGATTCGAGGTTGTCACGTTAAAATAGTCTTGTTAATAATCTTTTTGGTTTGTTTATCAATGCAGTCGGATTTTTTTGGTTATTTAATAAATTTTTATCTCAATATTCTATAGTGCAGAGTTTTTTGTATTAAAAAAACCCTATTTTGTAAATATATTAATATGTAAATATAAATAAGTTTTTTTGTGCAATTGATTTTCTCATTTATTTAGAGTATCCCTTTACATTAGTCCTAAATAAAAGTTAACATGTATTACTAATTATAAACTAAATCTAAATATTAACAAACCAACCTAAATATATTTATAACTTTATTTATATAAAACGATACCTAAAAGTCAATTACTGCACCCAGATCATCGCCGCCTCTGGGGAGGGTCCCCAGTATGCTGGCTACAATACCTCGTTGGGCTAATGCCCAACGAGGTAATGTAGCCAGCAAGAACTAATATTCTTATTAAGGATGTGTATAATAGCATTAAAAAGTAAAAATTACTTTGCTGAATTCCGCCAAAAATGCCACAAGCACCATGCGGTTAGTTAATGCACCGCCCTCCCTCCCACTTTTTCAAGCAGAAGCAAGACACGAACACACCACCACCGACACCAATACTTGTGTGAGAAAATACGCAATAATAATTTTGCGTATTTTCTTGCTTCTGGGATTTTTGGCGGAATTTAGCAAAGTAATTTTCACTTTTTAATGCTATTATGGATTTCCGCAAAGTAACGCCTGATTCCATACAAAATGTGCAGGTAAATTAATAATATGAATGATGATTACTTATTAATATAAAACTAAAATAAAAAATGTATTCACTTAGGTAGAATGTAAACACGGGGGTGGGCAGCAGCGCCCCCTGCAGTACAATTCCACCAAACTGCGATCCCCAACCCGCATGCCCAGCGTGGGGATTATGGGCATTACCCTCTTTGATAGCACAACGTGGCGCTTTTTAGAGGAGGGCTATGTCCAGCAGTAGACTAGTATAGCCTGACGACGAAGGTAGAATATCAACAATGGCGGACAAGGAGCATGTTTTTTAATGCTTCTGAATTTGTAATGAGTCGTTTTCAGCACTAATCCACAAAGCACTTCATATATGGCGCTTATAGGGGTGCACATACAAGAACAGAGACACGGCTGTCAAATTTTTGCTCAGCGCAGATTAATTTTGACAGCTCTATTCCGGTTCTTCTGAAGAAGCGCTCGTGGCCTAGGCGAACCGAGTGATTAGAATCAATCACTTGGTTAAGCAACAACAGGCGCGGTCAGGTACGGGATGGGTGAGTCTCCCGTGACTACCGCTAGTGGCATTTTTCCGAGCGCTTCCGTGCTTCGCAAGGCACGTTAAACCGTGGGTGCCGGCTGTCATATAATGGCAGTCGTTAAGCCATGTCAGAGGCCTTATGGGCAGCCTGATAACTTCTGACAGTAAGGCCCGCCACTGTCTTACAATCCTCCACCAACCCGGATTGGCACCCGTGGTGGAGTATGGCCTAACCTTCCTGCGATGCAGGAAGAGACCCGTGCCCCAGCAGTGGGGACACACAAGGGTTGGTAACGATTCCGGTTCTTCTATGGCCGCGCATTTAAGCGCCATCTGTGAATTGCTTTGTGTATTTGTGCTTAACGGCTCATTAAATGCGAATCAGACCATAAAGTGCAATGACATCTCCAAAATACGAGAAGCTTTACCTTGTAAGTTCCTGAAACTTCCATTATGTCTATAATTAGGAAGGTAATCCCGCAAGTTGAAGCTATCAAGTAAGTATAATAAAATGGAGGGGCGTAATGCGTAATGAAGTTGTGTCAGCTACCCCACCCGGCAACCGTATACAGGAAAACATAGTGAGGAAACCTAAATGTTCCCCCGCCCGCCACTGTCTTACAATCCTCCACCAACCCGGACTTGGCCCCCGTGATGGACCCGTGCCCCAGCAGTGGGGACATACAAGGGTTGACAGCGATATCGCGTGAAACGCTCACACGTCACCGCCGACGCGTTATAATATGAATAATAGATAAGCCACAATTTTAACCCTGTATTATACCTACGGGAGAGTACAATTTTCTTTAATCCTGCATTATTCCTACGGGGAAAGATAAGGTTATTATTATCTTATTAGATGGCGTGTGAAAATGCTGAGTCTTACTTTTACGACTTTCCTAGCCATATGGCTGCTGTAGCCTCTAATGAATGTTAGAATAACCGATGTGGGTAGCGGTGGTTATATATTGCGGGATTTGGCTATTTGTTTCTTATTTTCAGTGTAAAATTTAAAAAACACAGTTAATGGCGTGACGAGCCACCCGCGGTGTAGGGTTCCGTAAAAGGATGGGTTTTTACCAGCTTTACTGAACTAACAGCTGATGCAGGGTTACTTTACAAATTGTCACTTTTTTGGTATGCGAGCCAGAACTCAAGACATGGGTGCCGGACCGCACGGCCGGCGGAAGTCAATAGTCTTTAGTTGGGTAGGAATGAAAGTAGAGTAGGTATATCTTTTGTTACAGTACCGAGCTCATTTAGTCTTTAATGTTAGCCATAAAGGGTGACATCGTCACTGTGCGATAAAACCTTTTTTTAATAATGATCATATATATAAAATAAAAATTAATCAAAGTAATTTTCAATGGAATTTGTAAAAACCTATTTAGAGCCTCTAAATAGGTTTTTAAAATTGTCCATAGCACGGGTTAGTGCATTAAAAACAATATAGGTAATGGAATTTGTACTAAGTTTTCTTTTTATAACTTAGTCGCCTCTTACTTGTGTGCTTCTGCCCTGAATTTTTTCATGTTTCAACAATGGTTGGCTCCGCACTTAGTATTAACTTGTCTTTCCTGTAGGCTAGGCCGAATAAAGTTGTCAGGATGGTATAGGT
Organism: Yponomeuta sedellus; assembly: GCA_934045075.1. NCBI lineage: Eukaryota > Metazoa > Arthropoda > Insecta > Lepidoptera > Yponomeutidae > Yponomeuta > Yponomeuta sedellus. Next base: position 10,692,763 of record OW203743.1, read on the forward strand.
GCCAGCGTCTTTTGTTTCTCGTGTTCAACATGGTGTGGAGTGTCATTAAATTGCTCATTTAAACTGTTGTGATTGTCGTCGTCGTCTTCAGGCTACACTAGTCCACTGCTGGACATAGCCCTCCCCTAATCCAGCATCTGCCTGCAGTTTTTCGCAGATCGTCATCCCACCTAGTCGGAGGGCGTCCTACACTACGTTTGCCGAGTCGCGGTCTCCACTCGAGGACACGTTTATTCCAACGGTTGTCGGTTCTTCGCGAGATATGGCCAGCCCACTGCCACTTCAGCTTGCTGATTCTCTGAGCTATGTCGATAACTTTGGTTCTCTGTCGGATGCATTCGTTACGAATCCTATCCTTTAGAGAAACTGCGAGCATAGCTCTCTCCATAGCATGTTGTGAGTGTAGGATAGCCATTTTTCGTTTCAGGGACGCATGCAAAATATTAAGCTTTAAAGCGTAAATTTTTGTAAGAGCAGGGAGGTAATTTTGGTTAGTGAGTACTTCCCCTCCCGGCTAAACTTGACATGTATACAGCGTCCATTGTCACCTTCACTCACACTAGATGGGTGAAGGGACCACTCGGACGCTGCAATGCTTGGGACACTTTTCTAGATTGAGTAGGCTTGCCCAACACCTGTGATCCTTTGTAGTGTATACAGCCGTAGTCTTTTATTCCACACTAATGTTACATTTAATAAATTAAAATGTATGGCAAAGGTGTATTATTCCCGAATATATCGAGTTACCTAGTATTATGGCAGTGGTGAAATTTCCTTTTTCAATTTACGAGCCAATTTGGGTGGTAGGTGAAACAAATCCGCGAAGTTTCACTTTAGCTTTCACTTTACTTTAGCAGAACCCTGACATAGCAACTTCTCATTGCATAGTCCTTCTTTCTAAGAAGATTGTTGGGTATTTTAGAAACCCAGATATGTGTCCCACTGTTGGGCAAAGGCTTCCTCTTTCCTCTCTACTACTTTCTGCCACGCGTTGAAAATATCGTGAAAAAGTATTTAATTATTTATTTATGAATACCTTTATTGCACTTAATAAATGTAAAATGCAGCGGACTTAATGTCTTTAGCATTAGTTTTTCTCTGGACAGGACAATAGATTATACTATTTTTATTTTTAATGCACTAACCCGTGCTAACGAGAAATTTAAAAACCTATTTAGAGGCTAAAAATTTCACCCATGCCGGGATTCGAACCCGCAACCTCTGGCACGGATAGCCAGAGGTTGCGGGTTCGAATCCCGGCAAGGGTGAAATTTTTAGCCTCTAAATAGGTTTTTAAAGGACAATAGATGTTTATTTTTTACAGGCAAGCGTAAGCTTAGATGTTAGTCACACAACCACGCATTAACGGCTGAATGAATTTGGACGAAATTTAACACACTGATAGTCCTAGGATACCAGCTACCCCAAATCCACCCAAAATCGTAGCCACAGCTAGTTCATAACATTAATAAAAATCGTTTTTCACATTATAATATTATAGTTGGTTATATCAGGATATAGCGATTTTGTGACACCCTGTATACAAAGGTTGCTCAAAGATGTATGTATGTTATGTATCCATATTTTGTATCCAAATTTTACCCGATTAATACGCAATAATCTCCCACAGAGCACCTGATATATTTTTTATGTAGTCTATATTTGTCCCACTGCAGGGTAGAGGCCTTCCCTAAAGGCAAAGAGAGGGTAAGGGCTTAATTACCACGCGTGCCCAACGCGGATTGACAATTTCAAGCGCTGAGGTTTATGAACACCTCATACACTCAGGTTTCCTCACGATGTTTTCCTTCACAATTTTATTTTAATTCGCTCCTTCATAGCGAGTGGTATTGCTACTATAATTTCACAAACTTACGTAAGTACCTAACTTCCAAAACAAAGTCATTCGGGATTCGAAACCTCTCGATTGATTGATTTGTTAAATAATATTGTTATTAAAATTCTTCGTAATTTTTAAATTTATAAACAACACTTGTTTGCTTAACAAAATTCTATTTATGTAGTAGATGTAGTCATTACCAAAATTAGACGAAGAAAGATGAACTATGACAATCTCCACGCGACGTCACTGGCTGGAAACACTGACTTCAAAATGTTGAGCGACTTTTAAAAATTAAATTTTAAAAACAAAATTTCAAAGTTCGAATTCTGACTTCCACGGCGATGTTCTTCAGTTAACTGACGGATGCTTGGAGTAAACTTACCCCTTTTATACAACGCGGGGCGCGCTACAGTGGTGACATTCAGGGGTTAGAAAAGGACCGTTTTACCAGTTCGCCTTCAAGGACAAACCTAATTTAATGGTAAAATTTATTACATGCCAAATTGACAGTTAATTAGTGTGTAATTATTAATCGAATTACATACAGAAAATGTCAATAGAATTTACAATATATAGTTAAAATAAGTTTTGATCGAGGCTCTATCGAATTAAATATCTAATCTTATTCTTGAATACACAATTCAGTAAGATTATAAAGATGATTTTTTTTGCATCAGCTATGCTATCCAGTACCGGTGGATATGTCCTGATTTTGACACCGTTATGGCGAAGCCAAATCCCTGGAAAAACTCCCGATATTGCCATGCTTACTATGCGATACAAATAAACTAAGTTTTAATGAACATTTACTAAATAACAATTACTTTTTTAAATTACCTTACTTGATTGATTTTTATAAACACTCGCTCACATATACAAACGCACGCACGGTGATTGATTAACTATATAAAAAAAAGTAAATATTATCTTTTTTAATAAATACATCAAAAAGAGAAGACTTTTAAATTATATATTGCCGATTTAGTAACTATTTTAAAGGTGATCTGTTTTGCTATCAATGAAAAGAATGTAAAAGAATATTAATTGCTGATTAATATTAGTCATAAACTTTTTTTTACATATCGGGTGGTAGGAAAATCTAATGTATTTAAAAAATACATAATAAGGCTCAAAAATCATTAAGCGTAAATGCCTAAATGAAGCGAAAAATTGTTGCCAAGATCGTGGAAAGTCGCTTAATGCCCCTGCGTGATACACGTTTGAGTTTATGTATTATTAAGAATATTTTTTAAATAAGAATCTCAACCGTTAAGAAAAAACGATTTTGGATTCTGGGTTAGCTGTTAACCTGCCATTAACGATTCGGGTGCAAACGGGCCCGCAATTTCGCGCCATTTCATATTGGCGGGAAAAGATTCCCACTCGCTGGCGTGTGCACGTACGTAACGTTACTGGTAACGTTATTTTACCGTTATTATTCACTGAAGCCCTGTTTCGGTGCTACTTTATGAACCCAATTATGTTCTTTCACGTTTAGTTCATTGCGCAATGAAAACTTAGGTACCTGGTATAGGACGATGGGAAATATTCCACCTACACGTATTTCTTGAAAGAGGTAGAAAACCTCTAAAGGGTTTCAGTTTTTTTTTACTAGGGAGTCATTTCAATGACTCTCTTAATGATTTCGGGTGAGTTTAATAACTCACAAACCTGTAAATAACCCCGTTTAATACCTAACACGATTACTGTTTAAGTACAGTAAAACGTAATTACCTAGCTTAAATGCAGTCAGGGAACCGAACTGGTCACAGAATGAAGCTGAAGTGGCGGGTACCGTCAATTATTTCAGAGTAGGTGGTTTATTCTCAAGTCACTTTTAGTTTTTAGCGGACCGCCACTTACGAATATAAAAAATCTTATACCCAATTAGAGTTAATTGTTAGAGATCTTACCCGTACATATTCTTGGTACGTAATAATAAAAATCACTATAAAATAATGGCGTCGTATTGCAAGAAAATGTTGACTAGAAACAAATATGGTGGATTTCCTAAATCAACTACAATATAGTAGGGTAAGTACTAAACTTACCCTATTATATTTCAGAATGGTCCCATGAAACTTAGGTGGCGATTCCCCACATCAACACTACTTTCGTATATATTAGGTATCGGACTTAGTTCCGAAATCTCTTTGCCTTTCCTCTAGTCAATGTATGAAACAGGTGTTATTGTATTGATATTAAGCATGTATTATTCATTTATGATCTGAAATAATTTGTACATCTACTTCCTTCTCCAATATATTGCTCCAGCCTATCCAAAGGTTCTATGGAAGACACCAGTTCTAGTGATAAGGCCGCCGTCTGTACTCTTAGGTTACAAAATATCTGTGTAATTTCCTTTTTTATGTACATAAAGTGTTCTCTATCTATCGATATATTGTTATTACAAAAGTAATAATTAGTAGTTGTATAAAGAATACCATCATTATCTAACTTTTACGGCAACTCTCTACTAAGTTGATATGCATTTGAGGCTACATGGTATTCATCTGAGGCTCATCTAAGTCTATCCAGTCTGTTTTTTTTCCTTTTGGATATAAATTTGTAATGTGCAAAAGACAAGACTGCTAAAATATGCTCCTGTGCGACTTTTCACAACGTTTCACCGTAAAAACTTACAGCCTTATTTGGAAAAAAACACTTTAAAACTCTGTTTATTTATTCTGTGCCTCTGTTTATTTAATAAGCAAAAAATTTCTCTATACCTATATAGTATTAGTATCTCTTTGTAGTACTTACTTGTTTATGTTTTAAATTTGTATAATCTTTAAAATATGTGACGTCACATCTGTGGCCACTTTTGAAATACACAAATGACAAGGTCCGGGAGGGGAGGTACAAAAATCATTGAATTTTTGTGACATAATTTCTGTGACAACTGTGGGCACGCGTGGTATTGCCCCTCTTTATCTGAAAGAAGGCTTAATCACCACACCATCACCAGTGCCATACAGTTGGACATACCGGCTGCATTATAATTTCTGATTGGCCCCAAAGGGCTATGGCTACCGGAGCTACTTTTCAGAAACCTTGGAGGGCTATTTTAAGACACAAATTTGGACCTTTCCCTCTAATTTTCAAAGATAATCCAAGATAATTGCATCCTTTACAAGAGCCTTATAACGTCAGCACAGAACTGTGACGCCGAAGATTCGTTAAGTAGCGATTTGCCTATTAATTATCAACTTGTGTGGTGACACGTCTCCTTATTATAATTATCCACATAATGATGCGTGTAATCAGTAGACTGGGTTGGCCCTAAGATCTACACCTTCCTATTAACTTAAGGTGGTGACCTATAGGGACTGGCTAGTTAGGCCCGACATTTCCGCACTTAGCCTCAATAGTTGGACCGTTGCCTAGCAAGGGTACCCCAAGTTGCGGAAGATTGCCTTGACGGCCTCGGTGGCGCAGCGGTTTGGCACGCTGACTCCGCTGAACCGAAGGTCTCGGGTTCGGTCCCCGGCCGGGTCAAACTAGGAAACGAACTTTTCTAGTTTGTCTCGGGTCTTGGATGTTATCTATGTATTTATTGTATTATTATACGATAGATCGTCGAGTTAGCACCTATAACACAAGTCATTTAGTTTTACTTAGTATAGGGCCAACGAGATTTGTGTAATATGTCCATGAATATTTATTTATTTTATATTATTATTATTGCGAGGGCGTTCCCGCGACTTCGTCGTACGGCGTGAGAAGGAACACCATGGGGTTTTAGCCGGTAAGAGTCCGGCATAACCCTGTCGCCATCCCCAGCGGCAGGGTGAGGGTTTCCCCATGAATAAAAAGGTTAATACCCCAAGCACCGCAATTTCCTTACGACTTTTTCCTTTCCCACAGTTATCGAGTGGTATTTCTACTACAACTTCAGATATATACGTAACGTGGGTGAAACAAAGTTATGCCGATGCCGGTGAGAAAGTTCGAAGTTTTTTTTAAATCGAAAGTTTACAAAGATTCTATATTCTAACATTAGTCTATATCCCGCGACTCGGCAAACGTAGTGTAGGACGCCCTCCGACTAAGTGGGATGACGATCTGCGAAAAACTGCAGGCAGATGCTGGATGCATTAGGGGAGGGCTATGTCCAGCAGTGGACTACATAATATAGATAGATAGGGAACACTTTATTGTACATAAAAATGAAAATTACTCAGATATTTCTTAACCTGAGTACATACGGCGGCCTTATCACTAAAAGAGATCTCTTCCGGACAACCTTTACATAGCCTGAAGAAGAAGAAGAAATATATTACGCCACTCTTAACTTTCTACATGGAAGTCTTAGCAATGTCATAGACATAACTAGATACAAAAACGTAAGTTATCTAGGGCCGGTTTCTGAATTGATAATACCTATCACTAAGTAAATACTTAAGTAACATTCTGTCACGCTCTTTTCTGAGAAATTCGCAGAGAAGGATTACAGTTAACTATTTAGCGAAATTCTCAACATTGAAACTGACCCTAATTAATATTTTATAGACACTTGTCATTACTCAGTGTATAAGTAATTGAGGAAGGTCAAAAAGTTGGACTTCATATTTGGACCAGATATTTTCCTACACATACCTATAAAAACCGCGTATTTATACCTTAAATTTGAAGGGTAGAATTTTCGTAATTAATGTCAATAGATAAATTAAAAATTGCCATCCCGTCACTACCGCTAGTGGCATTATTTCGCATTACAAGCCGTTGGTGCCGGTTGTCATGTGATGGCAGTCGTTAAGCTATGTCAGAGGCCTTATGGGCGGCTTGATAACTTCTGACTATAAGGCCCGTCACTGTATTACAATCGGACTTGGCCCCCGTTATGGATTGTGGCCTAACCTTCCTGCGATGCAGGAAGAGATCCGTGCCCCAGTGGGGACATACAAGTGTTGATAACGATGCCAATGAAAAATTAAAAGGATTTAAGCATTAAAACATCTACGTAGGTACTTTTACAATAATTCAGCAGTAGATGATAATGATGTAACATGGCACCGAACTAACAGCAACCGCGGTGGGGACATACAAGGGTCGATATCGAAGTTAATTTATGTGCCATTTAAAATCATTTGAAGGCAATATCCCATTGACTTTAAATGATTAACTACCTCAAAGGTGTCCCGGCAGCAACTCTGTCGCTGTAGTTTTCTCTCAAAGTTAAAAGGGCGTTATTGTTATTTTAAATTTCGCCAATTCACCACAACCCTCTTTGAGACAAGAGACAAAGATGTTCATTTCGTTGGTTCTTTGTTACCATTTTGTTTTAATTGAACGAAATTGGTCTTGGGTGTTAGAATAATCTTCCAGAATAGATGGGCTGCTCACCGACAGTTAGTTTTAAGTTTCAATTGCTGACATTTCTCACACATACCTACTAGGTACCTATATTAAACAGAGTGCTTAGTGCGAGTTTTTTAACTACTCGATAGCGTTAACGTAAACTCATCGAGGAAGCGCCACCTAGCGACAAGTATGGAAATTAAAATTGCTGAGTGCTAGTTGTAATGGTTTACGTTGAGAAGTGAACACGTTTTCCAGCCAAAACACGAATAAACGCGAGTGCGAGTTGTACTGTGACAGCGTTTTGCCAGTTCGAACAGTTAACTTACTCACACTCACTACTCAATGCTCGCACTAAGCACTCTGAGTGCTTAGTGCGAGATTTTTAACTACTCGATCGCGTTAACGTAAACTCATATTTCTATGGCATCGAGGAAGCGCCACCTAGCGACAAGTATGGAAATTTAAATTGCTGAGTGCGAGTTGTAATGGTTTACGTTGAGAAGTCAACACGTTTACCAGCCAAAACACGAATAAACGCGAGTGCGAGTTGTACTATGACAGCGTTTTGCCAGTTCGAACGGTTAACTTACTCATACTCACTACTCAATGCTCGATTAACGCGGTAGTAAAGTTATTCGATTGGATCTGTCAAACTCGCACTAAGCACTCAGAATGCTTAGTGCGAGTTTGACAGATCCAATCGAATAACTTTACTACCGCGTTAATCGAGCATTGAGTAGTGAGTATGAGTAAGTTAACCGTTCGAACTGGTAAAACGCTATCACAGTACAACTCGCAATCGCGTTTATTCGTGTTTTGGCTGGTAAACGTGTTCACTTCTCAACGTAAATTTAAATTTTCATACTTGTCGCTAGGTGGCGTTTCCTCGATGCCATAGAAATGTGAGTTTACGTTAACGCGATCGAGTAGTTAAAAAACTCGCACTAAGCACTCTGATCTAATTGCGATTATTAATTAATTCAGTTAAATGTAAAATTTCCTTATGAACGACGTTTCTGCAACGTGGTAGTTGCCGTGGTATCGTCTTCTGGACTGAAGTGGCTAATACCTACATTTAATTATTGTAGTGGGAGTAGGTGGTCTACACTCAAGTCACTTTTAGTTTTTCACAACGGGCCGGCATCGGCACACAACACTCACTAGGTCCGCGGACAGGTCCCATGATAAGATCCGTGATTTATTTACTTAGCACTGGTGCTTAAAAGTTTAAAACCATCTTCTCTGTTGGAATTCTTGTATTTTTTTGCTGCCGAAACGTCGAGAGTTAAGGTTATTACTTTCATCTAATAAATAATCGTAATTAGATACATTTTATATATAACTTTGCAATTTTGTTGGAAAATATATTCGTGTAATAGAAATGTAACTAATGTGATAACTATTATAATATAACTTTTCAAAATAGTGAAGCAAAGTTTTATACAGAGCAGGAAGTAGTGTTACACTCCTGTGCTTTCGGCGAAAACCGTAGCCGATAAGAGCCCGAGGTATACTCCAAAAGCTAACAGACTATAACAGATTTAATAAATATCCACATATCTTAAGGTTTATGTGCTGTGGTCTGCACAGACGAAGGTTACCTTTACATTTCAAGAAGTCGCTTTTTCGAACACTCTCCCCGTTTCATTCGATCGAGGAAGTTCTCGAAGGACGGGAACTTCATAACTAGAAGAATAGTGTAAATGGTCAACACAATCACTTAAACAATCGTCACAAACTAGGATACCTGCGGTATAGTACCTAACCAGGAAAGGACACCACCGATATGCAAATACACCCAGACGGTGTATCCAGACCTTTGGCATGGCAACCAGACGTGTTACCGCTGGAACAACGAGGCAGTCAAATAATATATTGTCACTGCATTTAGGGGTGCATAAAATGAGCCTCCCCGGTCAACGTACTCACTGAGCCCGCACCCTGGGCAACAATGAGCAAGTCCAGCTGATTGGCAAATCCTTTCACCACGATGTCTTGCCATCCACACGCTAACAAGATAGTATACCTTAACCCCCTTATTCAAAATGGTCCGCTAACTTATAACAGCTGCTAAAGAGTGTTCTTTTTCATTCTGACTTAGGTCAATAGAATAAGACAGAGCGAGAATTAGGAATGCTTTAAGTTAGCAGACTATTATGAATAAGGGGTTAAACGTCTAATCGCGATTGTTTATTAGGTAAAACGTAATTACCTACTGTGAACGTATTTCTACTATTATTTTTACTATTATTATTGTAAGTAAGATAAGATAAGAATATTCTTTATTGTACACTAGATCACATATAAAACATGTAAGTAATTATATTCTCGCACTCTTTTGCTGTTCGTTATCAATATATTTTCGATTTAATTATTTATGTACATGTACCACGTACCGACTATATTCTTCATGCAATCCACTCCATCCAAAGGTTGTCTGAAGAGATCGCTCTTAGCGATAAGACCGCCGATTGTATAACATTACTTAGATTTAAGAATCATGGTTGTAATATTTTTCTGGTTGCGCAATAAATTTTAGTGTTCTCTATCTATCTATCTATCTATCTATCTTCTACACCATGCCGGAGGTAGTGGGTTCGATTCCCATTTCCGGCCGCCGTATGTACGTTTGTACACATAGCCTCTATCTGGGTGTATTTCCATGTTTGTCATGACCCTCCTGGTTACCATCGCACAATGTATCCTAGTTTGGGACCAGGACAAGCGATCATGTTGCGTAGAGTTATTAAATATGGAATTTATACGTCCCTTTAGGGCCTTAGGAGAAACATTAACATGCTCAGAGCTGTGATCACGTAACTTTTCACGTGTACATCTGTGTGCGAAACTGGAATGTTTACTTATCTCTCTGTCGTAGCTATAGATATAAAGCGTAATATCACGCATAGTGGATACCGTATTTCAGTGGATATCCGATACAAAGTGATAATGATATGGAACCACATAATGGTACGAGAAAGTCCAGTAGATATTTCGGTTTTACTTACATACAGATGTACCTTTACGTGAAAACTTTAAAATGATTGGCTCTATAATCTGTAACTCGTCTTCATCCAACGCTTCACACGATAATTGAATGATTAATTAAACTTATTTGTGATGTAATTTACGTTAAACGTTTTAATGTTCTAGATTAAGTAATTACCTACTGCATATCCCGCTTTCAATTTGGAAAACCTCTATGTTTACATACTTTGGACTGCAGTCCAGAACACAAACAAATGTATTTTTAAATTGAATTTGTAACGACTGTTTTCTGTTTTGTAAACTTAATAAAATACATAAATAAACTTACGCAATGAAGGCGCAGGAAGAAATCTCCCATTATTTGTATTGTTCGAATAAAATAACCTATCTAGGTACAGATAACTTGCAAATAAAGTGGGATCTTTTTTGTGACAGCGATACCCCTGTTTCGGTGCGATATCGTTAGTATAATGTAAAGGTGTAAAGAGACGGCTTGGATTTCGCGTGGGCACGATTTCAGGGAGGCACATCGCCAACTCGACTCGCTATCCGCGAAGGAAAAAATCTTGAGGGAACCTGAGTGTCTGAGGTGTTCGCACACCTCACCGTTAGAAATTGAGAATCCGCGGAGGGCACGCGTCTCTCTTTGAGAGAAGGCATATGCAATGCTTATACAAAGGGATATAGGATGATTTTATAAAAACAAGCTTTTCTTTTTAAGGTAGGCACTTAAAGTTGACAGAATATCTTATTTTAGAATAACCTTATTTTCCAACCCAACATTTTCGTTGTGAAGTTGCTTTGTTTTTTACACTTTATTTCAGAATCGTTATCATCCCTTGTATGTCCCCACTGCTGGGGCACGGGTCTCTTCCTGTATCGCAGGAAGGTTAGGTCATACTCCACCACGGGGGCCAAGCCTGGGTCGGTGGAGGATTGTAAGACAGTGGCGGGCCTTCCTGTCAGAAGTTATCAAGCCGCCCTAAGGCCTCTGACATGGCTTAACGACTGCCATTATACGACAGCCTTCACCAACGGCTTAACGTGCCTTGCGAAGAACAGAAGCGCTCTGAAAAATACCACTAGCGGTAGTCACGGGACGGTGACCCATCCTGTACCTGACCGCGCCTGTTGTTGCTTGGAAGGATATAGGTACAGTGGACAGCACGTTAACCTACATATTTGAGTTGCAAAGTCACTCATAGTCACACTCATGACGCAACGGAGTATATAGTGCATGGATGTAGGTATACGATGATGTCCTGTTAGACTGTACAAGCAGCAAGATATAGGTACCTAATAAACCTTTATTATACTTGAGTGCACACGAAACAATGAATAGGACATAACATAAGAAATGGCATGTACAAAGGCGAGCTTATCTCTGTAAGAGATTTCTTCCAGCATACTATGTACCTATATAATACCTTAACTTACCGTACCTTATTGGTACCTTTGGTATGAACCTGTATAATTTTGCAAGCAGTGATTACTTGTAATTGGCTTGTATACGTATCTTTAAGTTGATTTTACTGAAGCATTTTGTGAACGTGTTGGTAGGTATATAAGTTGTCAGTAATCCTAAATAAATAAAATAAAAATAAAATAATTCATACTGACAAAACGGTTGAATGAAATGCCAAAAAATAATTTCGTAGAATACTTTAGAGAGCTGACAGGGCTAAAGGGACAAGAAGGAGCTTTGTCACAAACAAAAGTAAATTGATAGGTACCTAGCTGACGCTCTTCCCACTTTTTATTGTTCGCCGAAAATGAGCGTATTTAAAAGAAGGAAATAAAACCTTGGTTTTCTGAAACAATAGAGTAAAATTGCTTAAGAAGCCGTTCCTTATAATTAACCGTTGCACGAAGCTGCGTCATTGTTGTTGCGTATTATTATTTGCGTATTGCTTAATACAGTGCCCCACCAATAACTTATGGGGGTGCTAACTAGCGCCGCCAATGGAAAAAAATCATAACTTTTGTTTTAGTACGTATTTTGTTGGCGATTTCCAGTTAGGGTTGCCAGGTGAGTCACGAAATAATACCGGACAACCCCAACCGGTATATACTAGGTCGCAAGAAAATACGAAGCGCTCGTGGCCTAGCCGAACCGAGTGATTGGAATCAATCACTTGAGTGAAGCAACAACAGGCGCGGTCAGGTGCAAGATGGGTGACCGTCCCGTGACTACCGCTAGTGGATTTTTTTCCGAGCGCTTCCGTGCTTCGCAAGGCACGTTAAGCTGTTGGTGCCGGCTGAGATGTAATGGAAGTCGTTAAGCTATGTCAGAGGCCTTATGGGCGGCTTGAGAACTTCTGACAGTAAGGCCCGCCACTGTCTTACAATCCTCCAACAACCCGGACTTGGCCCCCGTGGTGGAGTATGGCCTAACCTTCCTCCGATGCAGGAAGAGACCCGTGCCCCAGCAGTGGGGACATACATGGGTTGATATCGAAGAAAATACGATTTTTTATAATTAAAACTGTTTTTATATGGATTTATGCTCGTTTATTACATTTTGTACAATTTTCCAACGTTTCGGCACTTTTTCAGGTGCCGTGGTCCCGGATGTAATAAACGAGCATAAATCCGTATAAAAACAGTTTTAATTATGTCTACTGCTCGTGTTAACCTTAGAAAATACGATTTTTTATATTAATATTTTTTATTTAGTGTCGTTGCTTCTCGTTAGAGGACACAATTCAATTAGTTGGTCCAAAGTTGGTAGACCGCGTTCAAGGTCCAAGGAACTGAAGCTACTAAACACCGAGTTTTCGAACTGGAACCACTTTTCCAAGACAGCTCGTTGATAAGCAATCAGGGCGTGTTTTTTAAATTCCTGAGTTTCTTCACCCGATAGGTATCTACTGTTCCTCGAAATATCGGACATTGTTCTGTCCGGTACGACCGTTTATTTTTTACCGGACAGTCCCCAAAAATACCGGACTGTACGCTTAAATACCGGACATCTGGCAACCCTATTTCCAGTCCGTACTGGTCAGTATAGTATTTTATTATAGGTACTGACCTATAGTAAAATACTATACTGACCAGTACGGACTGGAAATTGCCAACAAAATACGCCGTTTAGAATCTTTGAAGACCAAGCGCACAAGAACTGTAGCAGCCTACATTTCTTGAAGAGATGCCGAGACCACTATCTCTTACCTACGTGTGTCAAAATATCACCTAAAAAGGACATCGTGGGAAGGAAAATTGTAAAAATGTAATAAACGAGCATAAATCCGTATAGTAACAGTTTTAATTTTAATATGTTTTTATTTAAAAGTGAACATGAGAAATCTTAACAACTGTGACAGCTATTTTTAAACCCACAGTCAACAACCTAGAATCAACAACCAGATCTTTAACCGCTTTCGCCAAAAGCGGCCGTTTTTAGCGGAAAACGATTAAAGTTCTAATCTATTGATCATAGGTTCTGGCTGGACTGTAAGTTCTAAAAATAGTTATCACAGTTTTTAAGATTTCTCATGTTCCCTTTTAGATAATAACGTATTAAAAAACAAGTTCTGTTTTCTTTTCCATTAGTGGCGCTAGTTAGCGATGACTTTGACTTCGCATGGACGTATTTTGGTTCTCATTGGCGGCGGGGACTTTAGTTTAGTGATTTTTGTCAAATTAACATGTGATAATTTGCTGTCGGTCCCCATTGCTGGGGCAGAGGTCTCTTCATGCATCGCAGGCAAGTGAGGCCATACTACACCACAGGGGCCAAGTCTGGGTTGGCGGAGGATTGTAAGACCACAGAACATTATTTTGATGTTCTGTGTGTAAGACAGTCATCGTCAAGCTGTACTAGTACACTGCTGGTCATAGCCCTCCGCTAATGAGCGCCGCCATAGCGCCCTGTCTTCAGCTTGCCGCATCCACCATCTGCCGGCAGTTTCTCGCAGACCGTCATCCCACCTAGTCGGAGGGCGACCTACACTACGTTTGCCGAGTCGCGGTCTCACAGTAAGACACTAGGGGGCCAGAAATTGTCAAGCCGCCCATAAGGCCTCTGACATCGCTTAACGCTTGCCATCACAATGGCAGCCGGCACCAACGACAAAATGCCGCTAGCGGTAGTCACGGGACGGTCACCCATCCTGCACCTGATGATTTCAATCACTCGGTTCGACTAGGCCACAAGCGCTATGGCTGCAAATAACTTTACTAAATGAGTTTGACTTCGCATCGTCTTTTGGGTTTCATTGGCGGGTAATTTAGTTTAGTCATTTTAGTGAAATTGTTGGAAAGAGCGCTGGCACGGATAGCCAGAGTGTCAACAAACCAACAAACTCGAGCTCCAGAAAAAGTTATATAAGCAAGTGGTATTAAAAATATTAAATATTCCGAAGAATACACAAGACCACAATTGCTTGAATTGGTATTAGCCTAAGCCGGCTTATGTCATTGATGCAATTTTGAAAGGATTAGGTCACAAGATTTTGCATTTGCCGCCTTCATCAGTCCACTGCTGGTCATAGGCCTTCCACATTCTGTAGCTTCCTTATACGAGTGTAAATTCCCATAATACCTATAAAATTTCACTGACTGGTAACCCTAATTCCACACCCACGTCCGTCCCCCTGTCAAGTGTCAACTGCATAGAGTATAATAAGTATAATAAGTCTGGGAAATAGAGAGTCCTCTCGCGGCCTTTTTCTGCCAACACGATCGAACTTGGTAAAAGCGCCATCTGAAAATCGTCCCCGAATCTCGAAACATTCTTTAGCTATAGATAGGTGTACATAGCTATGCGTATTGCTATAGATACGTAATGACGTATACAGAGCTATGCGTATTGCTATAGTTACTCTGAAATAGTTTTGCTGAGTATTTTTAACATCTTTTAGGCACGTACCTGCATAAAAAACTTAACTGCGCATACAAAAAGAAAATAAAACAATACAAATTCAGAGTAGGTAACTATAACCATCCACTGGCACTGATAGCCAGAGGTTGCGGGTTCGAATCCCGGCATGGGTGAAATTTTTAGCCTCTAAATAGGTTTATAACAATCCATTTACAATAATAATGCGAACTATTGGATATTGTACAAAATAAAATGAGTTTGGTTTACAGATAAAACTTGTATTTTATCATAAAATGGTTGATATATAACATTTATTTTTAACTTTTAAGGTGTTTATGTTTGTTATAATACTTTTGAGCTGCTTCCTTACACAGTTACACTCGTCACCTTCATTTTCATTGTATGTCGGTTTTCCATCCAAAATCCGGTTAATATGTCTGCACCAACTATAAACGCACTTTCTGGAGGTTTGCACAGTTCAAAGTTAACAAAAAAGGACACTCAGACGAAAATTTAACTGCAACAAACAAACTAAACAACAACGCTGCGATTTCGAAATTCAAGTTTGATTTTAAAACAATGATGTTACCAATAACAAAAATAAGTTAAGTCATTGAATTATATTTTTGACACGTTTACTTACCTTATTAAATTGACTTATTTATATATCTTACTGCCTTGATAATATAAAATATTAAAAACTAAATTATTAAAGTAAAATAACAGCTTTTTTGTAGTGACATCTATAGACAAAATAATGAATCTTTCTATAACAAAAATTATTCCAAGCGACATCTAGTGTAACTCGTGGGTTTCAGAGAAGACTAGGAGATGGCGCCACTATTTTCTTGAAAAGTCATGTCAACTGTCAATGTCATTCAAAAAGTACGAGAGTATGCAATTTATTGTTCTGAGAAAATCTCGAGAAAATAGACTTTATAATAAAAGTATAAAAAGGGGGACCGAACGTTCTAATATTGTTTATTTATTTCTTGGTATTATTTATTTATTTATTTGTGTCATTTGCGTTTAAATTAATGTTGCATTATATTAGCTTCTACTTTTGTTATTTGAGGATTTGAGCAAATCAGAACAAAGTTGGAACCACGGATGTTAAACATCAGTGGTTGGAACTATGCTATTTATTCTACTCTGTTCATTTGGTTGTAACACAGAACAAGTTCTGAGGGTTGATCAGGGTTGTAAACACGGATGTATTCGTGGTTGTAAAGAATACTTTTTTTAGTCCTCATTGGTCAAGGAGTATCCTTGCACAGAGCATGTAATTGACAACATTTCAAAATTGTATGGAGGTCTAATTCGAAAACCATTTCGAGATTTGGCTTTGTAAAGCACGTAAACATTTATTTCAGTTTTTTCTGTGGTTGCATTTCGGAGAAAATGGTAAAAACACAAATATGCGCTGATGACGTCACACCATGGCTCTCAATGAACATGCCTGTGCCACGATAAAAAAAAAGTCAATTTCAAGATCTAACTTAAAAAATTACTTTGTGTGTATTTAGTAATTTTTCGATACGAAATGATGGGCGATGATGACGTGACAACTTGGAAACCAATGAAACTGCAGTATTGCTTCGTGAACAGAGTGAACAAAATTGAGTAGAGAGTAATAAATTTAACACTACACAAAGTTTGTTTACGTTACGCAAGGCAAACACAACATAAGTATCAGGGTTACCATACTTTATTATACTATTTTTATTTTAATGCACTAACCCAAGCTAAGGAACAAATTTAAAAACGTATTTAGAGGCTAAAAATTTCACCCATGCCATGTTAGGTTTAACATCGGAACGATACAGTGATATCGTTCCGATGTTAAACCTAACTGCAAAGTAAGTAGTTGGGGCTGTAATGCAATTTGCTTAAGTCAGATGTCGCTGCCTGTACGTAATACAGAGAATAGTGTAAAGAGGTTCGAAATTTCACTGATGCCGTGAGTCGCCCATTGGCTCAATTGGTAGAGCGCTGGCACGGATAGCCAGAGGTTGCGGGTTCGAATTCCGGCATGGGTGAAATTTTTAGCCTCTAAATAGGTTTTTATACCATACTTTATACTTACCATTATAAATAACCTTGAAAAAGTAGCTACAAAAGTAACAAACTGGCAGCAAAAACACTCCGAACGCAGATAAAGGCTTCGCCAACACAAAGTGCATTTAAAAAAAGGAACAACTACATACTTAAGGGACGATGAATTGAACTAAGCTGATTTAATTGTATAAAAGAAAAACATATTTGCAGATGTTAAAAAAATACAGAAACTGTTTTTTAACATGGCCCTGGCAATACTAAAATGACATTTGTTAGTAACTATGTTTTTTAAGATATTAGGCAATAGAAAACATATTGTGAGCCTCGTTGTTTCGTCACTTCCGGTAAAAATATTTTAAACTTTAAAATTTATAAAATATAAGAAAACGTGCGTGTTTCATAAAATAAAAAATATGGGTCGTTTTATTTTGTATCTAGTTTCCTTTAAGACAATAAAATACGTATGCTAAAAAAATGAAATGTTGTCAATTCTGAACTTCTCTTGAGTGAATGACACAAATTGTGAATGAAAGACTACATTTTTTTTTTTTAATATCATTTATTCGCCGGAAGCAAGTCCATTGGCATTTCAACAGATTGAAAGACTACAGCTTTAAAAGTGTTGCAAGTAAAAGAAAACAATCCTTTTTTCTTTCAAAGCGAAAAATGAATTAAGCTGCACTCTTCTGCAATGAACGTGCCTAATGGTAACTAGGTAAGTGTTAGTTGAATAAAAACAGAAAGCCTATAAAGGTTCTAATACCGTTTACACCGTTGCAAGCGCTGCAGATGAATTTGAAACGTTGTAACTTATTTTTAGACAAAATTAAATGCTCTTATACCACCTACTGTTACAAATCAACTTCTTATTCAAAACCTACCTAGTTCTGAATATAATTACGCACGAACGATCAAATGCATGCATTTTCTCAGAAATTGCGTAAGTATCGATATTCTTTGTGCAATTTACATAAAATATTACGTGGCATAACGTAACGATATAGTTTAGTTATAGTTTAAGGTATAAAGATTTTATTTTGCATGAATAACTCCACAAGCACAAAAAATCTTCACAAACGGAAAGAAAAAGTAGAAGAAGAAAAAACTTCTTTTAAGAAGAAAAAAATATTCTGCAGACGCGATGCAGGTCGGGAAGTTTCAGTCTTCTATAATGGCAACATTGTTCACAATCATTCATTCATTCAGCTAACAAATTGTTCATTCATTCATTCATTTCAAGAAACGTGAACATGTCTGCCGTTTGTTTTAATTGACGTAAATAAATGCAAAATAATTAATTTCGTGTTTTCGCAGATATCAGTGGTTACCCTTATGTTATTTGCACTGTGAGTGAAGTGTGTGTAATGGTGCTGTGACAGGTTCATATGAGGCTGCTGTATAAAACAGGTCCAATGGAGTCTCTCAGAAAATGGTTCTACAAACCAAAGGTATTTGACGATTTTCGTAATTTCTAGCTTCTTCAGATGTAATTACTTCACATATTATGAGAGTCCTTCTACGTTGGCTACTGGCAACGATGCTCTTGGGATGAAATTTGTGGTGCCAGGCGTGTTAATATTTTTATAAACATCGGGATTCTTTTGTTGAATAGGAATTAATCTAGCACATTCAGTGTGATTCAGAAGCATTGTTTACGATCGCTTAATGTTATACATTGTCATCGTTTCGATTGGCAGTGAGCCTATCGATTTCCCTTTAGTGTTTTGATGTCACCGATTTTATAGTAAAATTTATATTTTGGTTTCCCTAGTCCTTACGTCATTTTCGTTTTGCATGTATTTGCATTGTTATGAATATATTGCAACTGGCATTTTGTGCGACTTGCGACCAGTTCTTTGTCACTGCCTGTTTGGATACTGGTTTTAACGGATAGGATACTGCAACTTGCCCCCTATTTTTAACGTAGAACCCCAAAAATTGTGGAAGACGTATTCATATCAGAATTGTACTCTAAACATTCCATGACAAACAAGTAATCTCGAGGCTGTATTGACTAATTAAATATTTTCATCTATCAAATATATATTTTAGTTATCATTGTGATTTAACCTTCATGCTACAATTTTATTAGTTGATTGTCTCTCGAAATAAATAGAGCTTAAATCTTGACCTGAAGTTTCCCAGAACCCTGCTAACAATTCAAAATCAGTTATTTGTTTTTCTACTGTTTTAGTTTGGTTTTTCTGCAATTTATCTAACAGGCTGAGCCCCAGTCAAGACTAGAATCTCCATCATCATTATCAGCCTACCACTGCCCGATGCTGGGTACACGCTTTTTCCCCCATGCCATCTCTCAGGGAAACTTTACATCTGTATCCACCTTATGTCGACTTTAATCTTAAAGACTAATACTTAAATGGAAGTTAAATGGTACTGGAACATTGTAGACTTTTAGTCCGGATCTACTAACGGGTGTTGTTATATCGTAAGTACAATGTGTTGTGCTTACGAAAGTTTTAGTCAAAAAAAAGGAACTGTAACAGTTTGAAGGATCTGGATGGAGCTGATCCATGAATTATTTTTCTAGGCTACATTTTATTCTTTCTTTTTTTTTTACTTAGCCTCTATGTTTGTGTCCCAATGCTGGGCAAAGGCCTCCCTGAGGTGGCCCAGGACTGGACACTCTGGACTGAATTTGTCAGTCCAGAGTGTCCTGTCCTGGGCCACCTCAGACCACTCAGGCAGATGGTTGTCGAGATCATCTCTCCACCGTGTTCTAGGCTGGCCTCGATTACGATGTCCATTGTGTGGCACCCACTCGGTGGCGAGTTTCGCCCACCTATCTATTTTTATCCATATTTATTCTTTCTATCCTGGAAAAATAAATGTCAACATTTCTATACAATAGTCACTGGCTGATTAGTAATAAACTTGTTTGGTCTGGTGGAATCAACTGACAGTTGTAAGTTTATTACAAATAAATAGAGTGATAACAACACAAAATATAACACTGTAGTACATAAAGAAAGGAAATAACACCAATGTTTCTTAATATTAAAAATTTCTTAACTTTTAATTATAGCTTAAGGGCCAAAGTCATTCACCAGAAATACTTGCGCCGAGCAGTCTAGAGATACAGCTACAATTGTGATAAAGTTCCTTATTTGTCATTATGATGTGTCTTCAAACACATTACGAAAATAAACAAATGTTAATGCCCATTTAACAAAGTCATGGAATAGCTAGTCTGCTGTTGCATTACCAATATCAGTAAATTTTCTTGTCAGCACCATCTTTACTGCCCGCTTAAGGAAACTGGCCTTTATTAGTTTTTTCAGTGTCTAAATAGGTGCTACATAACAAATTACCTTGATTATCTAAGATCATCGGCTGCCAATAGTAACTTATCACATCTTTTGTAAATGCTGTCTGTAAATATTTTTCCTGTATGGAATAAAGAATAATCATATCTTATGTTAAATAAGATGCACCAGGATGCGTTCGGGAGGTTGTTGGGTCGCTGGATGGGTGACTGTCCCATGACTACCACTAGTGGCATTTTTTGCGGACGCTTCCGTGCTTCGCAAGGCACGTCAAGCCGTTGGTGCCGTCTGTCATGTAAAAGCAGTTGCTAAGCCATGTCAGAGGCCTTATGTCAGAGTTGATAACTACTGACAGTAAAGCCTGCCACTGTCTTAATTACCCTCAACCAACCCGGACTTAGCCCCCCTGGTGGAGTATGGCCTAATCTTCCTGCCATGCCAGAAGAGAGTGCCCCAGCAGTGGGGACATACAAAGGGTTGACAATGATAAAAAAAATCAACCTTCGAACAACATAATTTGTGAAATGAGTCAAATAAGCTCGAGAACAATGGATTGGACTGTGAACTATATTATTTGTTTTTATGTAGCCCAAAATACTTAGTGTTATTAATAATAATATCTGAGTTGTATTTTGGAACATCATTATAGTGTGACTGTAAATACATTTGCAAATGAGTATTAGTTTGTGTTTATAAACAACACAACCTGTTTTGCCTATTCAGCGTAAGAACCTGAGCAATCAAGTTGATTCATAGACACAATCACTACCTAAGAGAAGTTGACCAGTTTTTAACATTTATATACCTACTAGCTGGCTTAGCAAACTTTGTTCTGCCTCAAATACCACATGTTTTGATAGCTATTCTGCTATCTGGGGTGAAGTCAAGGCAACAATCAACAATCACAAGGCAACGATCGCGAAGGTCGGTTCACGCGTTTTAAAATGCCATACATACAATACATACATACATACATACATACTACATACATACATACATACATACATACATACATACATACATACATACATACATACATACATACATACATACATACATACATACATACATACATACATACATAACCTCACGGCAGTATACCAGAGGGGTACGATCACGTGCCACGATCCACGATCCTGACAGATCACCTTCGCTACATCAAGGATTCATATGTCGTTGCATGCACGCAAGGCGGTTCCGGGTACTTTTTATCTTCCCCTTTGCTAATACATACCCTAATTGGTCGATGTATGTCCGCCTGGGACGTCCCTTACCAGCCCTTCCACTCACATTCGCAATATATATTTTTTTCGTCAATCTTTCTTCCTTCATCCTCTACAAATGTCTCCACATGAACCAAAGCAACGTTCCTTTCTCAATTTTAGTCACTACATCCTCTTTCAGTCCACAACGTTCTCTAATCAGACTATGACAAACAATAAATGTTATTCCGATTCTTGCCTTGCTATCGGAAACAATCGGAACCGTGCCGGTCTAGTCACTACATGCCGCTTTCAGTCCACAAAGTTCTCTAATCAGACTATTGCGTATCCTGTCATTCAAAGTAACACTACACATACTTCCCAAGGACCTCATTTCTACTGCATTAATTCTACTTTCTTGCTTCTTTTGCCACACCCATGTCTCGCTACCATACATAGTGTTGGGACCAGTACACCGTTAAGAACAGCCAATCTAGCTCTTTTGGAGATGTTCCGTTTGCACACAATGGAGTTCAAGGCACCGTTTACACAATTTCCCGCTTTTACTCTTCTTTCTATATCGTCTTCACACTTTACATCCCTCGTAAACAGGCCCCCCAAATAGACAAATTCTTTTACTTGTTCCATTCTTTCGCCTCTAATCGTTATCTTGCACTCAGTCATTTCATCTCAAACTAATCGGTCTTAGTTTAAGTCCCCTGAAGTACAATTCCACCGAACTGCGATCCCGAACCCGCAAGCCCAGCGTGGGGATTATGGGCATTACCCGCTATGATAGCACAACGTGGCGCTCTTTTGGGGGGGGGCTATGTCCAGCAGTGGACTAGTATAGCCTGACGACGAATCAGTCGTTGTTTAATCTTGTAATGAATAAAAATGTAATGTGAAACATCACAGTGTTTGTTATCGAACTCCTCTGAAAGGGCTTCACCAATTTTTTTTTAAACTTGGTGTTGTTTTGGTAGGGTTGAGAATAGGTCGTACTGCCTACTTGTATTTGGGAAGTTATAGTAGCAATGCCACTCGCTAATGGTGAAGGGAAACATCTTGAGGAAATCCTACTGTCTGAAGTGTTAACATCCTTGGTGGTACGACGACAGACGGCAGACGGCCTCTGTGACGTAGCAGTAGCATATCTGCCTTCCATGCAAGAAATCCCGGGTTCGAACCCCGGCTGGTGACGAAAAAAACCCCAGGTCTTAGACGTTTACATGTTTTTGATGTCGTTGTTTCTGGTTCCCATGACACAGGGTATCCTAGTAGTGGCCAGAAGCAATGTACGAGTATGTGCCTGTATGTAAATGTTATGTTATACAATGGACCAACTATGAGGCTATATGCGGAAATATCAGGTCTAACTAGGTTGTAGGCAAAATGTGGCAAAACAATGTTTGCCGGGTCAGTTAGTACAGTACTACACATCATAAAAGTCCCTTCGGGAATCTTCGTTCGCGCAGGCTAGGAAGAAGTGTAACGAAAGTACCCGAAGTGTAAGTACATTCAACATGATCTTTAATCGATACGGTTAAAAGGTGCAGAATTGATTGCCGCAGTAGCGCTACCTATTTCGCTCACGCTAATATTGCCAAACTAATAGTCACCTGCATCGATGACGTTGAATCAACCAATGACAACAACAGCGCGCGGCCTGCCATAAAATGAAACTATCTGATTGGTCGATCAACTTGCCGCACATCCAAAATTAGGTCATCTGCGCAGGTACATCCGCGAGACTTTGTAAGATTTGTGGAATTGCATGACATAAAAATTTTAATCTGCATGTATACATAGTTGCATTGAAATGAGTAATATGGTCTGTTATAGATAACAGACAAACCTATTTTCTTACCATGATTATGATATGATAGATCTATCATATCATAATCATGGTAAGAAAATTAGGTTTTTTGTTTAAATGCTGTTACGCATAACTTTTATAATTATAGGGCATGTCTCGTAACAAAGAACTACAGATTAGGTAGTAGCGCTTAAAATATGCACGTGTCAAATTACAACCAAACCGGCCATGCCGATGTAATTTCGATGATTCATTTTGCCCGTGATGATAATAGGTACTTATCTAAGTCCTAATGATAAGAAACAGATCAGATTACTGTCGTTTTACAATTGAAAGCGTATTATTTTTCGCTTACAGTAATTTAAAAAAAAAAAATTTTTAGGACTACTTAAACTTCGATACTAAGGTGAGGTTTACACTGTGTTCAAATCTTTCTTTGAACAATAAATTAGGTGAACAACAAGTTCAATGGCTGGCACACTGTCTCAAATTAACTGTATAAAAAGGGATACTTTTAATGATTTTCGGGTTTTCCCCATAACTTAGAAATTTGAAACGTAAATAGTGTTTAATGGGTAGTCATTAAACACTATTTTCGTTTCATGTTTTAAGTGTTAGACAAAGTAGGTAGGTCCTCTGGACTTTTCGTGCTTCGAATGGGTTCGTCCATAAAAATTGCCGCTGGATTTCCAGAGTGCTTAGTGCGAGTTTGACAGATCCAATCGAATAACTTTACTACCGCGTTTATTGAGTATTGAGTAGTGAGTATGAGTAAGTTCACCGTTCGAACTGGCAAAACGACAATACTTGTCGCTAGGTGGCGCTTCCTCGATGCCATAAAAATATGAGTTTACGTTAACGCGATCGAGTAGTTAAGTAATAAACTCGCACTAAGCACTCAGGACCGATAACCGTTAGGGTAAACTAGTTCTATCGTGGAGACTATGAAGCTTCAGACGTAGCATAGGACGACCTGTAACCAGGCCCTGGAGTCTAATACTTACATAGTTTTTCAATAGATTGAAATAAGCACTACAATGGTTGTTATTTGCCTCAATTTGGTAGTCTACAAAGCAATAGCAGTACAATGTCATTCCAGTGGTATAACCCGCGCAAATTAAATAAGCATTCCTCGCGAAGAAGATCGAATCGCGAGAGGCGCCGAGTTAAGTAGCACGGGTTATACTATTGCAAAGCGATTGGTTACTAGACTATATACCTATAATAATATGAGCTTTTTTTATATTACAATCAATACAATATTCATCTCTCTCCAGGACTTGCTTGGCCTCCCACAAGCCTTGTGGTTTGTGGGGTGTGGTCTAATCACCCTGGCCGACCAGGCTTCACTGGGTGATCATTACCTATAGTGTGAATGAAACTATTACCGGACTAATATGACTAGACACTGGTGGTCGTTCAATGCGCTTGATCCAATGTGGTCGCCACCACATTGGATTAAGCGGATTGAACGACGGGCGAATTAAACACGAAGCGGTAGGAAAGGAAGATACGAAGATCGGGCTCAGTGACGTGTGTTGGGAGTGGCGTATGTCCTGCAGTGGACTGACACCGGCTGATTATGATGAAATTTTCCCACCGAGAACTTGACCCGGCGAATTGTTCAAGAACTGTTAATGAGAGTTATTGAGAGACAGTCAAAGTTTGAGTATCTCGTCGATATCAACCCTTGTATGTCCCCCTGCCGGGGCACGGGTCTCTTTCTGCATCGCGGCTTTTTCCGTACGCGCAGCGTGCGGAAAAAGCCACTTTATTGCCAGGTGTGGCATAAAAAATCTTGAAATATTGCAAAGTGGTGGTTGCCTTTAAATATATATTTCATGATACAGAAATAAATAGATGAATCGTTTAAAAATCGTGCTTGCTTAGCGACACACTTCCGCTTCCACTAGCGCTTCAGTGCTTCGCAAGGCACGATAAGACGTTGGTGCTAGCATGCAATGACAGTCGTTAAGCAATGTCAGAGGCCATATGGACGGCTTGATAACTTCTGACAGTAAGGCCCGCCACTGCCTTACAATCCTACATCAGGATTTGGCCCCCGTGGTGGAGTATGGCCTAACCTTCCTACGTCGCAGGAAGGTTAAGCCATACTCCTGCATCGCAGGAAGGTTAAGCCATACTCCACCACGGGGGCCAAGTCCGGGTTGGTGGAGGATTGTAAGACAGTGGTGCGCCTTAATGTTATCAAGCCGCCCATAAGGCCTTTGACATGGCTTAACGACCGCCATTATATGATTATATGAAACATACATAAGTAACATAAAATAATTTAGGTACAAGTAAAGCTTTAACTTACAAACGAACTCATAATTATATACAACTCTTATGAAATGTTTTCCAATAGCCAGTTTAGCTTAAAACATAGTGACCTGTCGCCAACATGGGTCATTTTTGCCTTTTAAATTCGCATCGTTTCGTTTCGATTGATGTCATCATGTCGCCGTCCCTTTTTCGCGCGTAGCTGGCTCTTGCTCTTTCGCTTTCACTTTTTTTTAATGCCATTGCCTCGATAGCCGGCGAAACTCGGCCGTTCAGCCAAATGTGCCGTTTTTTTCAATTAGCTAAAATGTTCGATCTAGTCTAGATTTCTTTTCTCCGCTCGATCTAAGCAAGTACAGTAACAATTTATTTTTAACCGTAAGGAACAACATGCAGATAGCGTGTTACCAGCCTTGAGCCACGGCTTTAGCTACTTATTCAATATTAGTACAGCTATCAATTCTGCTAATTGCCAGGCTAGGTGATCTTGTATATTGGTGATTAGTGACGTTATGTGCATAAGCAGATCTATTTTCATTACTACGCATATACCTATCAGATGTACTCCCTATTATTATAACGTATGTAATTAACTTTATAAATAAATCTCGGATTGACCCTATTGAAAATACACTTTTGTGTCTCCAAGTTTACGAAAGTAGCTATGGGTATTAAAACCTATTTAGAGGCTAAAAATTCCACCCATGCCGGGATTCGAACCCGCGACCTCTGGCTATCCGTGCCAGCGCTCTTTCCAACTGAGCTAATGGGCGACTCACCGGCATCAGTGAAATTTCGAACCTCCTTACACTATTCTCTGTATTACGTACAGGCAGCGACATCTGGCTGAAGTAGATTGCATCACTTACAGCCCCGAGTACCTACTTTGCAGTTAGGTTTTTACATCGGAATGATATCACTGTACCCACATGATTATTGTACTATTTTTATTTTTAATGCACTAACCCGTGCTAAGGACAATTTTAAAAAACCTATTTAGAGGCTAAAAATTCCACCCTTGCCGGGATTCGAACCCGCGACCTCTGGCTATCCGTGCCAGCGCTCTTTCCAACTGAGCTAATGGGCCTCTAAATAGGTTTTTAAAATTGTCCTTAGCACGGGTTAGTGCATTAAAAATAAAAATAGTATAGCTATGGGTATTTATAATTTACTTGCAAGTATGGATTTGTGTGTGTGTGTGTTTATGTATTAGTGTGTTAGTATGAATGTAATTATGTGTGTGAGTAGATTGATTATGGTTTGGTTCTTGATCGCTCTTCCTGGGGATATAGTATGGTGGTAAAGCCAGTCTGTCACTTTGTTCACCTGCTAGGCAAAAACATAAACACCTTTTAAGCTGAGAAGCTGTTGCGTTGTTGAAATAATTTCTGGATCGTAATCAGTAATCACCTGTAGGAAGGGTATAGAAAGGTCAGTATTGTGCCTAGTAATTTAAAGAAACATCTTACGAACATTTCTGCCTCTTACCTCTTAATTTTATTTCCGTTGAGATTATTTTTGCTTCGCAAGGCACGTTAACCAGTTGATGCCGGCTGTCATGTGATGGCAGTCGTTAAGCCACGTCAGAGGCCTTAGGGCGGCTTGAAAATTTCTGACAGTAAGACCAGCAACTAGTCTTGCAATCCTCCACCAATCCGGACTTGGCTCTCGTGATGGAGTATGGCCTATACCTTCCTGCGATGCAGGAAGAGACCCGTGCCCCAGCAGTGGGGACGTACAAGGGTTGATATTGACGATATAATTTTTTGAGGCTTTAAGCTGATTACGTTGCTCTTTTTAGCCGGATATGTGAATCCTACTAATATTAAAACGCGAAAATTTGTAACTATGGATAGATGTTTGTTTTCTTTCACGTTAAAAGTACTGAATGGATTTTAAGGAAACTTTACAATAAGTATTTAGTTTATAATAGAATAACACATAGGCTACAATTTATAAATATATTGTGTCGATCATCCAAAATCGACGATAAGTGGAAAAAATCAACCCGGCAATTCTACGCAGACGAAGTCGCGGCACCAGCTTAGTAGTATCATAAAATTAGGTTATCTGTTGGTACAATACCAAAATAGCTGAAAATCAAATGATTGCTATATTTAACGGGTCAAATCGCGATTATTTATTAGGTAAAACGTAATTACGTCGGGAAATAAGGTAATTACGTTTTACCTAATAAACAATCGCGATTTGACCCGTTTAATATAGCTATCATGAAGAAATACTATTAAATGATTGGATTTTTATTTAATAATTCGGCAGTCCATCGACTGAGATAAAGCGCATCTTGCTTTTTAGATTTAATAATATTAAATCTAAAAAGCAAGATGCAAAAGCAAAAAAAGCAAGCTATTTTCCACTTAGCTATTTAATTATGGATATGAAAACAAAAATCACTGCTTATTCCTACTACCTAACATCCATAACTTTACAGTCTATTTATTCTTACTTGTCCAATTTAGTAAACAAGATTCTAACCTTAAAATTGAGATAAGATGCCTAAAGTAGACATTTTCACGCAAATTCATGAACTATGTTTATAAATTTAACCACGTGTTATCTAAAAGAGTGTTCCAGGTTACTTCATTAATGAAAATATGGCAGTTTTGGACTAAAAAGTCACAGTTTAAGGGTAAAATCTTTTTTACTAAATTGGACAAGTAAGAATAAATAGACTGTAAAAAAAATGATTTTTATTTATCATTTTTTTTTTAAATAAAGAACTACCCTGTTTAAATGAAATTCGAACTCGCAAAAACTAAACAAAGAAAACTAAGTTACGTACTGATCGCCTACCTAAATGTTAAGTGAGTCACCCTATCCATTTGGAATGTATTGAGCCGAACGATGATAAAAACCATTGAATAAACTTTACTAACAAAAGCCTATCTGGTGACCCCTAGTTTGATAGTTCTAGTTCTAACAGAGGTGTCTAGTTAGTTGTCGTTAATAGTAATGGTGTCCGTATTATTACTAACCGTAATAGGTACAGTCAAGAGCACATTGACCTGTCTATACGTACCTACGTGCACTTTATTCAGTTCCGTTACGGGCGTTTTTGCAGCAATAATGTAAAAGTCGACCTGCCGACGACTGTACTATCAAGGAAGCGTGTTCCATTGTGTGGTGGACCTCACCGCGCCTGCTACCTTTTTCTGTTCAATACTAGAACACATAAACTCACGCGTATATCCCAGCTATGCTATCGACATAGCTCAGAGAATTAGCGAGCTGAAGTGGCAGTGGGCTGGCCATATCTCGCGAAGAATCGACAACCGTTGGAGTAAACGTGTTCTTGAGTGGAGACCGCGACTCGGCAGACGTAGTGTAGGACGCCCTCCGACCAGGTGGGATGACAATCTGCGAAAAACTGCCGACAGATGCTAGTCGCCACAATCAAGACAGGGCGCTATGGCGCTCATTACAGGAGGGCTATGTCCAGCAGTGGACTAATATAGCCTCAAGAAGAAGTATATCCCAGAGGGCAGGCAGAGATCAGGGTCTGCCACTCGCCACGATCCTGACTCTTTCGCTTCATCATTGCGACCATGTAGTAAGGTAGTTGTTTAGATGTTACATTTAGGGTTTGTCAAAATCGACCTTTATTAGTCGTTGCATGCACTTATTCCGGTTTCGCTTACTATCGGGTACGTCTTATCTTGCCCTTTGCTTATCCACACTGGCAAAAACAACGTTTACCGGTGTGGATTGGGGTCCTCTACTGTACAAATATAAATATAATTAAGAAAAACAGAAGGGTCGATCGCAAATTCATCCTGAATTTTGGTCAAGTTATCAGCCTGGAATTAGTACAGTATATAAATATGATTATGGTCGTCAGGCGATAATAGTCCACTGCTGGACATAGTCCTCCCCTAAAGAGCACCACGTTGTGCTATCATAGGGGGTAATGCCCATAATCTCTAGGCTGGGCATGCGGGTTAGGGATCGCAGTTCGGTGGAATTGTACTGCAGGGGACGCTGCTGCCCACCCCCCGGTTTGTATCCCTCAGTCGCATTTTACGACACCCGCGGGAAGAATTGTTGGTGCTATTCTCTAGGCCGACACCACACAGCAGAATATGATTATATTCTTTTTTTATTTGCACTAACCCATGCTAAGGACAATTTTATAAACCTATTTAGGAGCTAAAAATTCTACCCATACAATCACAGGATACTGAACGTAAACATTTAACTGTGACTCTACATAGAATAAAATGTTTAATTTGTAGTTGAATTTGAAATAAATTCAACAGGAACCTCATTAAAATATGGTTTGCTTATTGTGACTCAGGGTCTATTCCTACCCATTGCCGGTTTAAGGCCTGGGACACACCGGAAGCACGTGGGACGAGAAATGGGTGAAGTTGTAAAAGTTCGCGCCTTCGCCCCGTCTCATCTGTCTGGGGTGTAGAAACAAAGACAAAAAGGTTTAACAGCAACAGGACAAGAAAAAATACAAAAAGATTTTTTGTACTACTGTCAAAGTTTGAGTATCTCGTCGATATCAACCCTTGTATGTCCCCACTGCTGGGGCACGGGTCTGCATCGCAGGAAGGTTAGGCCATACTCCACCACGGACCAGGACCTCCCGATTGAGAAGCCGGCGTTCAAGCGTTCCGTTACCCCAGCTTGAACATGTAGGTACCTATTATATTATTACGTGTTCTGTGACAGACTTCAGAATTGCGTCTTTAGTCACAATATTTTTTGTACTTGTGTTGGCTTTGGTCCAAAAATTAAGTGCGATGCAAATACGGCCTATGTGTATGCCTGCTTTATGGAGTTATATTGTAACATGTAGAAATAACAATCAATCCTGAAGTAGGTAAATTCCGCCATAAATTAACTCCGTACCTATTTAATTTACATTACGAAGTAGTTTGAACTAATTTAACTATCTGTAGTACCTTACGTAGGCTCCTCCGTGTTACGCTGAGAACGGCCTTATGACGTGCAAAATTAGGTATTAAATAGAACGAATTGCGAAATTAAAATTAGGAATGTGTTTTGACACAGTAACACGGCACACTACGTTTCAATAATAATGCCGTCGTATCACATTAAATGATTACGCGCCCGCGTCATGAGACCTTATAATCAGTTATCAATCGAGAGATTCGCTTCAGAAAACTTTCCATTTCCGCGCTCTAGATGTTTACACTGCTCTATGCAGGCCTTTAGCCTCTAAATAGGTTTTTGAAATTGTCCTCAGCACGGGTTAGTGCAACCAAAGTTATCGACATAGCTCAGAGAGTTCGCGAGCTGAAGTGGCGGTGGGCTGGCCATATCTCGCGAAGAACCGACAACCGTTCGAGTAAACGTGTTCTTGAGTGGAGACCGCGACTCGGCAGACGTAGTGTAGGACGCCCTCCGACCAGGTGGGATGACGATCTGCGAAAAACTGCCAGCAGATGCTGGATGCGGCAAGCTGAAGACAGGGCGCTATGGCGCTCATTAGGGAAGGGCTATATCCAGCAGTGAACTATAATAATACTATAGCCTGAAGAAGAAGACTGGTTAGTGCAACAAAAAGAATATAATCATCTGCTCGCTCGTAAACTTATTTAAAGTTTTATAATATAATTTTCGTTCCGTGTTATGTCCAGGACATCAATTACGAGTATGTACTCAAATCCCAGACAGGAAACAGCGACTTACGAATGTGTATGAAGCGAGAGACAGTCGACGTCTGATCGTCCTTTCATTTGGGGTTGCGTACCTCAAAAGGAAAAACGGAACCCTTTTAAGATCACTTTGTAATCCGTCCGTCCGTCCGTCCGTCCGTCTATCTGTCAATACCCTTTAACTCTTAAACACTATGTATCGAAATGAATCCCGTTTACTCACTTCTAAATTAAAGAGAAAAAAATACACCAAATAAATACAAAAAAAAACGTATATTTCAGGCGCAAATAATGTCGTCTTTTACTACAAGAAAAAAATTGAAAACTATATGTATAATATTACTTATTTGTAAAAAAAGTTTTTTAAGTTCGGGCAAAGCTCGAGAAAAACTGCGAGATTCGATTCCTGAATTGAATTCCTAAACAATTTATTTATATTGTGTAAGTACCTACCTATAGCATTTGTACGGAACCCTCGGTGCGCTAGGCTCCTAATCGCACTTGGCCAGTTTTTTTTTTATTGCAAAGTATCCTAACATACCCGATTAGAAAACAGATGTAATGTTTGATAAGATGTTGGCAGTGGCGGTATTTTCAGTAAACAATTATGTTATCTTTATATTTGTATGTTATCTTTTCAACATTCTATCTAGTTGTCGACTGACTCATAAATTGATGCAACATCTTCCATCCAAAATCAAACTAGACGGCTGCGCCGACCAGCCACACATAATGTCATGACAGTGCTCAATATTGTACTTCTTACTACCTTAAGATTGCGGCAAAAAAATTCCGAACAAAATCTTTCAACTGTAGAGCAATGTCGATACATAGTTTCTTTTTTCTTCTTTCTTTATCAACCCTTGTATGTCCCCACTGCTGGGGCATGGGTCTCTTCCTGCATCGCAGGAAGGTTAGGCCATACTCCACCACGGGGGCCAAGTCCGGGTTGGTGGAGGATTGTGATACATAGTGCGGCAAAAAATTCAGAACAAAATCTTTCAACGATAGAGCAATGTCTATAGATAGTGCGGCAAAAAAAAATCAGAACAAAATCTTTCAACGGTAGAGCAATGTCCATACATAGTTTTGCTCTATTATTTACACTATGACCTCTAGTTTTGTCTCGAAGATTATATGTACACTTGTCTGCTGACCTTCACCTTGGGCGGACTAACTCGTTGAAGATTTTAGTTTTAGGAGCTCCTTGCCGACCATACATTATGAATTGCCTTGCAAATTTAGCTAGGCCACTGTTGATGAAACTTTGTATCCAATATGTATGGATGAAAGTATTGTATAGGGGTACTGGAATCGCGGTCAATGTTTATTTGAACTAGGGTACCAATGCTGTGCAAAATAAGACCTTCTGAGGGCAATGGTAATTGGGTATCCCGTTTTGAGAGGTAGATGGTTATTATGATTGTGAGGTGGATTGTACTAATAAGACTGATTGCTTACGCCGGCAAAATCCTTGTGTTGCCCACAAAGTGATATTGGTGCTTCTTCCTAGCGTTTTGATGGTAAAACATCATCTTGGTAAAATTATTTGCCAATCAGCGTAATGGGGTTGCTGCTGCAATTGAGTGATGTTCAAAACTCGATGACAAGTCCTAACAGCAAAGGTGAGACTCCATTATTCGCAAAGAGCTCGCTGTAGAAAGAAATGCAGGCCAACTTTCAAACTTAAAAAGATTTTCTGATACAGGGCCGGGAAAAGTCTGGGAAAGTTCTTAAACCTGGTAACAAATGCAGTGAGCTGAATTGACGACTTCTATATTACACGCACCAAGACTGGACTCGCAAACGTCAGGATTTTTGTTCTTAGAATCGAATCAGGCCCCTTTTTTATGTATAAACGTCTCACTGCATGGCGCAGGCCTTCTCTCTGAGAGAGACTATGGGCTTGATTACCACGCGTGCCCACCGCGGATTGACAACTTCAAGCGCCGAGGTATTGGAACACCTCAGACAGTCAGGATTCCTCACGATGTTTGCTCCTGTAACTTTACAAATGTACCTGCCACCTCAGACCACTCCGGCAGTCGTTGCAATCTTACCACCGTCTTCTAGGCCAGCCTCGAATTCGATGCCCATCGTATGTCACCCACTCAATGTTGAGTTTCGCCCGCCTATTCGGGTGCCTTCGACTGACATGACCAGCCCAGCTCCACTTCAGTTTGGCCGTCTGGACATATGGGCTTGATTACCACGCGTGCCCACCGCGGATTGACAACTTCAAGCGCCGAGGTATTGGAACACCTGAGACAGTCAGGATTCCTCACGATGTTTGCTACTGTAACTTCACTAATGTACCTGCCACCTCAGACCACTCCGGCGGTCGTTGCAATCTTACCACCGTCTTCTAGGCCAGCCTCGAATTCGATGCCCATCGTATGTCACCCACTCAATGTTGAGTTTCGCCCGCCTATTCGGGTGCCTTCGACTGACATGACCAGCCCAGCTCCACTTCAGTTTGGCCGTCTGGACATCACCCACGTCGATTATTCGGGTCCTTGCGCGTAGTGTGGTATGTCGGCCGCGTTCTACCCTCCTCAGGCCCAAAACACTGCGCTCCATCTCTCACTGACAAACCTTAAGCTTAAGCCTCGATATTTGTTTCGTCCGCTGATAATAATAATAATCTTGCTTTAATAATCCGTAGGCCAACTTGACCGGATTACGCAGTGAAAAGCAAAAGCGATCGACTGTGACGAGTTTTGTTTTGTACACGTATACGGACTTTATCGTGGCACGCTCTGGTGACCTGCACCGCCTTACGATTAGTGTGATGACCAAAACATTGGCGCTGGACGCTCCTTTCGCGACATTCACTTGCCGTCTTGTTATAGAATCGCGCCAGAAGTGTAGGGTGTAAGTAAAATCGGTGATGATATTTTCGGGGGTCGCATTGTAATATAATGTGGAGAAATAGTTTATTTCGAAGATAAAAGAAACTATACAACTACAAAGTAAATGATATCGCAATTTTGTTTCTTAATTGTTTTTTTCGGTATCAACCCTTGTATGTCCCCACTGTTGGGGCACGGGTCTCTTCCTGCATCGCAGGAAGGTTAGGCCATACTCCACAACGGGGGCAAAGTCCGGGTTGGTGGAGGATTGTAAGACAGTGGCGGGCAGTCAGAAGTTACTGTCAGAAGTTATCAAGCCGACCATAAGGCCTCTGACGGCTTAACGACTGACATTATATGACAGCCGGCACCAACGGCTTAACGTGCCTTGCGAAGCACGGAAGCGCTCGGAAAAATGCAACTAGCGGTAGTCACGGGACGCTCACGCATACTGTACCTGACCGCGCCTGTTGTTGCTTCACCAAGTGATTGATTCCAATCACTCGGTTCGCCTAGGCTACGAACGCAACTTAATTGTTTATGAATCAAGATTAAGGTATCATTGAATTTCATGGAAATTTTAAATGATATTATTTCCTTTGTTTTGTTTTGCTGCATCGTAGCCCCAATAAAACAAAACTATTAGGTACTGGAATAAATTAAATTCGTCTAGCACTAAAAAAACTATTGACTTGATGCGTTATCAATTCCATCTATGAGGAAAAGTAGCGTTAGCATCCTAGCATGGCAAAACAATCGAAATAATTTAATGCCTTGACTAGGATAATGTAGGAGAGTTATAATTCTCATAACATCATTGTATGTACCATAATGATAAATGAATATAAATAAAGTTGTACACATGTATGCATTGCTGTTTTTACGATAGAGCAAATAAACTGTCGTGACCCCAAACTAGGATACACTGATTGATTAAAAATATATTTTGTAGCAGACATCTTTTCTACTTAGGTAGTTTTGCGTTATTTAAATTACATGCTGCATATTGGTATACTTACTTCGTAATTATTATATTAGGTATATTTTAGTAATGAAGCAGCATGTATTGTTATAGTATCGAATTAGTATACTGTCAGTTATGGGCGATGTCCGAATTTGTCGTCTCGAGAATTTCTCATTCGACTTATTGGTCATTTCGCGTCTTAGTGGTAATTTATGATGCGTACGAGACATCTGTCTTATAACTACCTAGTTTACTACAACAATGAACCCAAGTTGGTGTACCGGGTAAATATAGCCACCTTAGCGATTGAATCGATAATGGAATCTGATCACTTCAGCACGGGCTTGCCTAGTGAAGTGTTCAGGCACTTACTGTACTCTTAAACATATAATTTGTGAAGAAATAAATAATAAATAAATTCTGTTCTAATGATCAAACATAATGTATTGAATAAAACATTATTGAATTAACGCAGAAACGGCGACTTCATGAACGTTAGAAGTTAAACTGGGGTGTCCATTTCAAAAACAGATCATTTTTGGAGAAAAAACGGACAATAAAACTCCAAACTTTTCAGTCTTTTAGTAACAGAGTTTACATAATTACTGTAAAACCAAGAACTTGTAAAAGAAAAGTAAAAATGCATTTATTGCGACCAACAAAATAGAAGAAGTATGATAAAAGGAGAAAATTACAAATGATGACTTCATAGTTGGCGGCAAAAGGTGTGCACTTATGAATTGTAGATTAAAAGATAAAACGAATATTCTTTATTGTACACAGAGTTTATATAAAAATATAGTACAAGTGAATTAATGTGAAAATTTCTAAATTCCGCCAAAAAAAATACAAAATTTATTGTTCCGCCATACAAAATGTATCTATGGCGAAATTTAGCAAAGTATTTTAAATATTCTTTTTTTAATGCACTAACCCGTGCTAAGGACAATTTTAACAACCTATTTAGAGGCTAAAAATTCCACCCATGCCGGGACTCGAACCCGCAACCTCTGGCTAACCGTGCCAGAGGTTGCGGGTTCGAGTCCCGGCATGGGTGGAATTTTAAGCCTCTAAATAGGTTTTCAACAATAGCAAAGTTTTCACATTTCCGATAAGTAACGCCTGATTCCATACAAGTACAAGTGTACTTTCTTTGATCTAACTTACTTTGCTACGAGTAAGACTACCTACCTCTCCGGTCAAGACTAGTTTCATGACAAAATACACCTTATCGAAGGTGCTAATTAGCGCCAGTAATCGAATAATGGAGCGCGCGTGGCCTAGGCGAAACGAGGGATGGAAATCAATCACTTGGTTAAGCAACAACAGGCGCGGTCAGGTACAGGATGGGTGAGCGTCCCGAGTCTACCGCTAGTGGCATTTTTCCGAGTGCTTCCGTGCTTCGCAATGCACGCTAAGCCGTTGGTGCCGGCTGTCAAATAATGACAGTCGTTGAGCCATGTCAGAGGCCTTATGGGCGACTTGATAACTTCTGACAAAGCCCGCCACTGTCTTACAATCCTCCACCAACCCGGACTTGGCCCCTGTGGTGCCCCAGCAGTGGGGACATACAAGGGTTGATATCGTATCGTAGGAAAAAAAGGCATACCACTCATACAAGGAAAACAAAAACAATTTACATAAATAAATACAAGATAGGACAAGCCAAAGTCAGAGCTTACATTCTGTGGTGTGTCAATCTTGTCTTAGGAGTCATATCAAACTAACACACAAGCAAACCATGAATGATTTTTTTTGCCGCACTATGTATCGACATTGCTCTATCGTTGAAAGATTTTGTTCTGAATTTTTTTGCCGCACTATGTATCACAATCCTCCACCAACCCGGACTTGGCCCCCGTGGTGGAGTATGGCCTAACCTTCCTGCGATGCAGGAAGAGACCCGTGCCTCAGCGTGCGAATAAAAATCTAACAAAATAGGTTTTTATTCTAGGCTGTAGGTTCTAAATAATGCTATCACAGTTATTCAGATTAAGGTTTTTGCACGTTTGGCAAAAACCCATGGCACAATAGTTGCTACCGTAAAATGCAACCTTATCACTTTGGAATGAAGCCCAAAATCAATAAACGATGTATACTTACTAACTCTACCGGTTAAAGGGTTAAAATCAATAGTAGGTACTTTGTTTTTGAATAAGAAAAAGAACATTTATTGTGAGAATAGACATGGGTTACAGATTTACCAGTAACAGTTGCTATTTAAAATAGATTCACCA
This sequence comes from Yponomeuta sedellus, assembly GCA_934045075.1. Lineage (NCBI taxonomy): Eukaryota > Metazoa > Arthropoda > Insecta > Lepidoptera > Yponomeutidae > Yponomeuta > Yponomeuta sedellus. The sequence goes on from OW203743.1 coordinate 10,730,067, forward strand.
AATCTTACCTTAACAGGTGTACTCGCATTCATCCATCCTTTACATATTTTTGACGTGTATATGGAATCAGTAACAAATCAGAATTGTAATAGGTATGTAACATTTTTAAATAAAAATCCTTAACTGTATGAGATGTTCAGTTATACATCCTCCTCAGACTGTTTGGTGTCGTCGGATTAAATAAGAATCCTCGATTACATGTGGTGCGGTTTCATTGCGACGCGGAAGCGGTTACGCCTGACGTTGGATAACGGTGATATAAGCTGAGCTGATAGAGATGTGGTAAACATCTGTGTGAATACTTAGTGTGACACTTGAACACAACTTTTGACATTGTAACAACGTATCCGATAATGACTTCATAATAATTATGATAAACCGTTACATACTTACTCGTACATATTGGACGATGTGGTAGTTTCATAGATGCGAACCTTGTGCGCATGTTGGATGAATACCTGTTGGATGAATAACGATGTCATGCAGCAAGCAGAGATGAAACATAGCTGGTCATATTAATACTGTATTTGCACGGATATTTACTCGTTAAATTTTACGTTTCACAATTTTCGGCACTTTTGCAAGTACCGTGGTCCCGGAAGACTTAGGTGACAGGCGTCTTTTTGAAAGCATTAACTGTTTACTACCCTCGGCAAGAATTACAAAAGAAAATTATGAAGTTACGTTCCAAAATAGGCAAACCATTTATTTGATATAAGGACAACAATATTGATTTTTAGTAATTGAAATTAAAATTAAATCTATAAACCAATTATTTTACTTAAATATCCGTGCAAATACAGTTTTTATTATGTCTAGTGCTCGTGTTAACCCTAGAAAATACTATATCTGGTCATATGTCGAGCTTTATCGCTAACGTTTTGTGAATAATGTTCGACAAATAACTTGATAACACAACTTGCCAGGCTGGCAGGAGGTGGTTATGAACAGCTAGGGAGAAACGCGAAAGAAGAGGCCTCTGCCCAGCAGTGGGACACAATGGACAGCCCACCGCTGCCCACTGCCGGATATAGGCCTTTCCCCCAAATGCCTTTTCTCACGGTCCCGTGCCATCGGGCTGCTGGTCTGCCCACTGACCGTCGTCCTGTTCTCGACCGCCATTCTGAGGCTACAATCCGGGATAATAAAAAAATATGTTGATTTCTCATGGACGTGTTTCGGGGCCCATAGGCGAGCGACCCGGGATGTGACTTAGAATTCATCGTACATTAGTTAAGTCATTTGAAAAAAAATTGCTCTTGTGTCCGTCGCGAATTCATCTCGACGCCACCGCAGATTTTTGTACGTTAGGCACTATACCTTTTGTACTGATTGAATTGAATCTTTTACTTTGTAGCTGATCGACTATTTCTGTGGCATATATGACTAGCCACATCAACTTGCTAATCTTAACTAATGGCAATCACACACTTCCGTTCATCGGTGAATCGTCTCACCTCTGATGTCAAAGAGACTCTGATCACAGTTCGTTCCATATCACGCCGAGCTACTTTTAACTGGTGAACTAGTCCTACCGTCAATGTCCATGTTACAGCTCCGTAAGTCATAACTGGCAAGGCGCATTGTTTGAAGATTTATGTCTTTAGGGTTTGAGGAATAGCCGAGGAGATAACCTGGCGTTGTTTTCGGGACGCAACCCGATTCGGTTGGATCGTTCTCGCGGCCTCTTTCTCAAAGTTGTCTCGGCTCAGTTCTAAGTTTGATCTAAGTAGATACATTTTTTAGCTGCTTGGAAATTAATACAAGACAATATTGTCGCTCCTTTTATCACCCACCGCACGACAGCATACTCAATGCTGTAACTGACATTCGCAACTTTCCACAGGGAGTGAGGTGTCGATTTGGCCGACTGATAATTTAGGTCATTCAGCGGCAGCTTCGGTACGTCCGCACTAGAGCATTCGACCCCGGGCCATTTTTTCAATCCCGGGATTTTCGAAACACAATCCCGGGATTGATAAATATTTTTAAAAGCCAGCAATAATACAAGTTTTTCAAGGAATTCAGTCGTTTTATTCATTGTCTATGAAAATAACTACAAGATATGAATCAAAATAAATTCAAAATGTCTTTTAGACAAACAAAAAACACTTCCGAGAACAAAATAAATCAATTTGTTCCTTAGCACGGGTTAGTGCATTAAAAATAAAAATAGTGTAATCATGTGGGTACAGTGATATCGTTCCGATGTTAAACCTAACTGCAAAGTAGGTAGTCGGGGCTGTAAGTAATGCAATTTGCTTGAGTCAGATGTCGCTGCCTGTACGTAATACAGAGAATATTATAAAGAGGTTCGAAATTTCACTGATGCCGTGAGTCGCCCCTTGGCTCAATTGGTAGAGCGCTGGTACGGATAGCCAGAGGTTGCGGGTTCGAATCCCGGCATGGGTGAAATTTTTAGCCTCTAAATAGGTTTTTAAAATAAATCAACTGTAGGTATTACAGAAATCGCAGACAATAAAGAACAAGGATCATAAAATCATCTCATAGAAACAAACTTAATTCTCAAACTAAATAAATCAACTCTTTATAGGTACATTTATTAGATATCAAGTTTCACTAACAAAATAATATTTTTTAGTGTGAAAGCATAAATAATCAACACTAAATTAACAGACTCTGTCATAGAGATCAATCATCAACACTTTACTACGAATTCTACTTATGTCTCTGGTAAACAACTAAATGTAAACAATAGTGCCGGCATAAACATAAAATTCAAAAATGTTTATTTGCCTATTTCTGTAGGTATAAAAAAGGATGCTATATTAAGAAACAAATAAGTACTGTAAATAACTCATTAACACGTAATTTTTCTGTAAATAATATCCACTTACATCCACAAAAGTTGTTATCAAGCACTATTTTCCACAACACCTGCGCGCATACAGTCAGCTGACAAAGCAAGATGGCCGATGGAATATTTTTTTGTTCATCATACGACTTGACTATACCGTCATTCAGCCAACCGATTGCGTTTTGTTTCTTCTAAAAAAAAGCGACTGCGTTTCGTTACTTTTGAAACAACTTTATCCCACATTATTAATACCGAAAATCCCGGGATTCTACAATTTCCAAAAATCCAATACAAAATCCCGAAAATTTCGGGGCTGAAAAACGGTCGAGATCCCGGGATTCGGGATCCCGGGATCAAATGCTCTAGTCCGCACGTAAGGTTACAGGCTTTTTTGTGACGAACATATACAGGCTTTGAATGGAAAATTGATCACGAAAATTTCAAAAGTCTTGGAACAAGTTGTAGTTCGTACGTAGTTTAGGACTGAAATACGTATTTTGAGGCACTTTGCCCTGTCTATTGACTGCCTCTTTGGTCTAGTGTAATACGAAAATGGATACAAACCTTCCAGTCTGCGGCTCCAATTTCAGGTGCTTGAACACGCTCAGCTCAGCTGCTGTAAGCAACTAGAACCTTGTAGTGTGGTGACACTCTTCCAAGCCCTAATACGTGAACGAGGAATTAGCTTCTCTACAATCTGAACGAATATGATATATTGTTAAGTTTGAATCAAAGGAATAAAATCAGCTATCATGGTGTCTGTTTTGCAAGCACCTCAGAAAGCACAGCAGGATCTAACGATGACAATGATGTTACCCCTTTTCTTCGTATCTTACCAGGGAGCACCTGATAATGCACAGTAGGTTCTGATGAGGACAATGGTCTTACCAATTTATTCTCTTCTTTCCAGAGGGATGACCGATCGCTGCTGGCGCAGTTCTTCTTTGCCGATGACGCCCTGAATATGGTCGCTGCCGAGCTGGACTCGTTCGACGGAAGAAAGGACCCTGAGAGGTGCTCCACATTAGTCAACCAACTCAGGCATGCGCAGGTTAGTAATAAACTTTAGGCTGCAGTGCTTAAGGTTTAGAATGAAGTGACGCGACGTAGTGAATTTATTTAATACCTTCTGCGGTATTACAACACTGATGATGCTAAAGTAAATGTTAAACAAGAATTTGTCTGTAGCTAAATGTGGTGCGAAAAAAAAGTTTATTTATGCGCAAAACGTTTCGCTTGCTAGGAAAAGTAAATAAAAAATAATGCACATTGGAAACTCATTGTTGTGTGGTAATATTTCATGAAAAACACGAGCAAAGGCGCGGCTTTACATAATATTGACCCTCTCATTACTCATAATAACATAAATGAAACTTACGTTGTTGCATTGATAGATATGGAGAGTGCTAGAAACGTGAAGTATTTACTGCTAGCCCTTGGCCATCAGGCAATAATTAAGCGTAAGATACTTGTTTGTCAGATAGGTTCATCGTTTTTTCCCGGATATATCTAGCGACACGTTCACAGCGGAAAACTCTAGAGTAAATTATGTCATTTAGATGACGACTAATTACTTATTTGTCATTTTGTCAAAGCTACGATTAGCTGTGCTGTAAAGAAGGAAGGATTAGCGAGTACAAGTATGCCAAATTCATTCATGGTTTGCTTGTGTGTTAGTTTGATATGACTCCTAAGACAAGATTGACACACCACAGAATGTAAGCTCCGACTTTGGCTTGTCCTATCTTGTATTGTTTTTGTTTTCCTTGTATGTGACTATGAGTGGTATGCCTTTTTTTCCTACGATACGATATCAACTCTTGTATGTCCCCACTGCTGGGGCACCACAGGGGCCAAGTCCGGGTTGGTGGAGGATTGTAAGACAGTGGCGGGCCTTACAGTCAGAAGTTATGAAGCAGCCCATAAGGCCTCTGACGTGGCTTAACGACTGCCATTACATGACAGCCGGCACCAACGGCTTAACGTGCCTTGCGAGCACGGAAGCGCTCGGAAAAATGCCACTAGCGGTAGTTACTGGACGATAACCCATCCAGCGCCTGAACGCGCCTGTTGTTATTTAACTCAAGTGATTGATACCAGTCACTCGGTTCGATTCTGCGATTATGTGAATTGTTTTTGTTTTCCGTGTATGTGACCATGAGTGGTATGCCTTTTCTTTCCTGTGATGTGTTGATTTGTTCCTATAAATATATATCTTCTTCTACTTCTATGAATGTGCTATAAATCAATCAACTGGCCCATAATCTACCTCTGGTCTTAGAAGTTCCGAATCCACTTAATGTGTACCTATATTCTGTAAACCTAAATAAATAATAAAATAAAACATAGGCCGCCCCCAAAGCACGCCATATCTTTCTGTTTCCGGCCATCCTCATCCATCCGTTGCCAGCTATCTGCTTCTTCTTCTTCTTGTAGTGCCATCTCCTATCGGAGGTCGGCCACTGTAGCCCGTTATATGGCGGCTCTGGAAAAGTCAATGATCCCAACTGATTGAAACCTTTCAGCCCATTATTGCAGCCAAAATGGTTTACAACGAACCAAAATCACTGAGTAACACGATCCCTTCCCGGCACCATGAGTGATGGAATTCGATTGTGTATTTTTTTTGACACGAAGCATATGCCACTCTGAACGACTGATAGCGTGATAATGTAAACGCCTCAGTTGTTTAGTTTAGAGATCGCACACGGAGTCGCGCACTTGACTTGTTAATCCTTATATTGTTGTAGTTTATTGAAATACAAACAGTGAGACAATGGCGTTGCTACACGTGTCTTATCGGCGGAAAAAATACTTAGTTTCATGAGCCTGCTGCGCTGCAATGGTGGCGTAATTATTGAAACAGCTGTATGTAGCAGCAGTCTCAGACAGGATTTGCCCGTAGAAGATGTTATCTTTTTAACTAGCCTTCACAATGTGGGGGCTGTTACATATCGATATCAACCCTTTATATGTCCCCATTATTGGGGCACGGGTCTCTTCCTGCATCGCAGGAAGGTTTGGCCATACTCCACCACGGGGGCCAAGTCCGGGTCGGTGGAGGATTGTAAGACAGTGACGGGCCTTACTGTCAAAAGTTATCAAGCCGCCCATAAGGCCTCTGACATGGCTTAACGACTGCCATTACATGGCAGCCGGCACCAACGTCTTAACGTGCTTTGCGAAGCACGGAAGCGCTCGGAAAATGCCACTAGCGGTAGTTGCGGGAGGGTCACCCATCCTGCACCGACCGCGCCTGTTGTTGCTTAACTCAAGTGATTGATTCCAATCACTCAGTTCGACTAGGTCACGACCGCTTCAAACAGCTCGCTTTCAACAAAAATGTAATGACCACAACATAGTGTCTGGTTGGTAAAACGGTATCACATTGGGTTACCATGCCGGAGGTCGTGGGTCAAGGGGGTCGGTTCCCACTGGGGACCAACGTAAATTTGTACAGGCTATCATAGTTTGGAACGAGGACAAGTGATTGAGTTGTGTGGAAGTAATATAATTTTTCTTTCCATGTGAAGTTTGCTTGTGATTCTTAGTGCTATTCGGACAGTGCGTAGATTGTACAAAGATGACGCCTTCAACAAAATTGTAATAAACTCAACATACTCCCATTTCAAATTGTCATTCTTTTTCATAGAACGACTCGAGCCAGGGTGGCATTTACCACCCGGGCCACGCCTTGTGCAGGGCCCCCCAAGTGATTCTTTTGCCGCGCCGCACGGTGGTACCGTAGTAGGTCATAGGACTCGGATGGCAATGACTGAGCTAAGCCATGATATCTGGCTCAGTTACCCACTAATTGTCATACTACCTGAGGGTATAAAAGGTTTCGCAATCTATTGTTCCCAACATTCCTTTTTCGGCATCCGAAGTGAACACAAGTAATTAGTCATCAACCTGTTATCACCAAGTGCTTTAATTAGCCCAAGACGCGACGCGTGTGTTTAAGTTCCAACTTGTCTGTGACCTGCTATTTTACAATGGAATTTGAAGTCACAGGTATGTATTATTAATTTACTTTACTATTTTGCCTTTTCCTTCTACATTTTTTTTTTAAATAGAGTGCTACGCCAACGTGGCATTTTTTATGTATTTATGTCTGTATATTTTTTACGTTGAAGCTTTTACTTATGTTTGTACCTACTTGTACCATTCAATTTGGTATAGAAATATGGGTTACAATGTCTACTACTAGGCCTCTCCAAATTTAGCTGCGTCATGCTGCGTCTGTAAGGTGCAGCCAGGTGCTACGCCGCGCGCCTGAACGCGTAGCAGGCGCGTAGCACTTGCTACGAAACATGTATCTATTTTGATCCGCTTTTAACGTATTTTTATTTTGTTTTAGGTACTAGTATTAAGTGTTCTTTCAAAAGAATGCTTGTACTAGATACTTGGCTGTCTATTAAAGACAGCAAATCTGAACTGGAGCGTTGGCATCGAGTTTTTCGAGACCTAATACAATTGCTGCCTGATGTTGAGAATTACATTGCTGATGACTTGGAAAAAAGAGTTACTAAAGTTTGTACAAGATTGGTAGCAATTTGGAAGCAAGTCACGCGCAACCATTCTCGCATGGTCTCTAAGTACGGAGACTGGCTGAACGAAATTGAAGTTTGCGTTCTGCCAACTTGTGCAACAGTAGGGAGCCACAACACCCAACGGCCAGCAGCAGAAGCTTCGACAAGCACCCAACAGCACCAGCACAGGAAGGACTTTGAGGAATGTAGCAAGAGATCAAAACGCCGCAGGCTTGCAGAGTTAAGTAAAGTAGACAGTTCTGCGATAAATTCTTTGTTGGACGATTCTAGTCTATCTAACGCCGCTGCATCTTTAAATTTCAGCACTGACGAAGTCTTGTCTCTTATAAATGAGACAAAACTGACTAAACATCAGTATCTTTTGGTGAAAGACTTCGTTAATGCAAAATCACCTAATGCATTACCATCTTATCAAAAAGTGTTAGAAGCTAAGAAGCGGTGCTATCCATCGCAAGAGTTTATCACGGAATCATCTGCTGAAGTAGAATTACAATCATTGTTAGATCATACTGCTTGCCGGATACTAGAATCCCAAAAACCCGTTTTGAATAATATTGACCCTAATAAAGAATTTGTTTTGATTGGAAAATGGGGTTTCGATGGGAGTACGGGGCACAGCGAATATAAACAGATTTTTGGAGATTCTGGTATCGATGATGATGGCAGTATGTTTGTTACTTCATATTGTCCTCTTCAATTGGTTTGTAAGTCCAATACCTCCGACCCAGATCAAATAGTTTGGAAAAATCCGCGCCCTTCTTCCACCAGGTATTGTAGGCCTATTCGATTCCAATTTGCCAAAGAATCCAAAGACCTTTCTGTGCAAGAAGAAGCTTATTTCAAGACTAAAATTGATAGTTTACAACCGACTTCTTTCACTCACGGTGAATATGAAATAAAAGTGCAGCATTCTTTACAATTAACCATGGTTGATGGTAAAGTGTGCAGTGCTCTGAGCGATACATCTTGTAGTAGATGTTATATTTGTGGTTCAACTCCAAAAGAGATGAATGACATTGATAAATCGCTGAGCAAAACTGCAGATAGTGGTACCTATCAATTTGGACTATCTCCTCTTCACTCGTATATCCGATTCTTCGAATATTTAATTCACGTTTCTTATAGATTAGACATAAAGAAATGGCAGGTACGTTCTTCAGACGAAAAAGCTCTTCTTGCACAAAAAAAACAACATGTGCAGCAACAGTTTAGGCAGAAACTTGGTCTAATAGTCGACAAACCGCGAAGTGGAGGAAGTGGCACATCTAACGACGGAAACACTGCCAGAAAGTTTTTTTCTAACTCAGCGGTTTCAGCGGAAATTACTGGATTAGATAAAATCCTTATTGACAGATGTCATAATCTGCTGCAGTGTCTTTCGTCGGGATACAAAATTAATAACGCCACTTTTAAAGAGTATTCTCTAGAAACAGCACGTAAACTTGTTGCTACCTATCCATGGTACAACTTGCCATCGTCTGTACATAAGGTCCTCATTCATGGGTCGGAAGTAATTGAACACGCATTATTGTCAATAGGTGAGCTTTCGGAAGAGGCCGCCGAATCTTGCAATAAATTAATCAAACTCTTCAGGCGTGACAACACGAGGAAAATGTCTCGGGTTGTCACAAACACCGACTTGATACATAGACTTCTCCTTAATTCGGATCCTTATATTTCTAGTTTAAGAAGGTTACCACAGAAGAAGAAGTCTATTCTATCAAAAGAAGTATTAAATTTGTTGTCGGTTTAGGAAAAAATGTAAAAAATAAGATAGGTATTTATGTTATTTTTTACATAACTCCTATTATGTAAATATAATATTTTTTGTCCAATTGTGTGTTTGTACTTAGATGTTAGTTAAGTATTTACTTTATTTGTAATATAAAATGTAAATAGTAAGGTTTAATAGTTATTAAGTTGCAAACCTTCTTTTAAGTGTAATAAAAATGCATAATTTTGTAAATAAAATAAGCTTTTTAAGATTATTTTGTTTTTTTTTTATTGTGTTATGGCTTAAAGTATTACAAAACACCATAATAATAATAATCAGCTATGACAACGACAGTCATTATTATCGCGAAACCCTATGACCGCTACTCTTAGGGCGTGGAACCAGTGTGCGCCGTATGAAAACATAGGCTTAAGCACCCATTGGGAATAATATCGCCGCGATTTTTTCTCTAACGGATTTTAAATCGCGTACCGATTTTGTTGGGGAACTGTTTTCGTGGGATGTTTTTCGCACGTCCGTACATCAGTACATCTTTCATATTGTTTTATGTTCCCCTATGTACGATTCTATATTATTTTTAATAGCTGTTGGTTTACCATAGATCTCTAAATAAATATCCCACATATTTTATCGGAAAAAATCGCGCGGGGAAAATTCGTAATGCGTGCGAAGCCCAAAATATACTTCTCAACCTAGGAGTGGCCTGAGCCACAAGAAACCAAAATGCGTAGTTGTTCAATAGAGTCCTATTAGTCCGGTAATGGTCGTTTCATTCACACAAGCGGTGGTCTAGTAACCAATCGCACTGCAATTCTATAACCCGTGCTACTTAACTCCGCGCCTCGCGCGATTCGATCTTCTTCGCGATGTATGCCTATTTAATTTGCGCGGGTTATACCCCAGGAATGACATTGTACTGCTATTGCTTTGTAGACTGTCAAATTGAGGCAAATAACAACCATTGTCGAGGTTATATCATTCGATTGAAAAACTATGCAAGTATGTGAGTAGTAGACTTTAAGTCTAGGGCCGCGTGCGGCGGGCCCCTAAAGCCAAAATGCCACCGGGGCCCTTTAAGCTCAGTCCGACCCTGGTACAATCAGAGTCAGTCAGAGTTAAACAATACTGGTATTGGGTACATTTATGTTTGTGCACCCCGTGTTGACCTCTGATAGTGTTTCACCAGCTACCTAACTGGGCTATAATTGATACAGTTTCACTGCTAAACGCGCAACAGTCCAAAGTTAATTATTGGTCAAACTGCTGACTAGCGTTACACTCACAGACCATTTCTGTGGTTACACTCATTGAACTGTTTGACTCTAAACTTTTATACCTAGAAGCCCTACTTTCAAGAGACATTTATCATACTGAGATTAAACTAGCTAGAGGAAGCATAGTTCTTCATAGTCCACTCTACGGGCAAAGTGATATCTTGCATGACGATAATCTGCGTAATCTGATAATGATAGTTGTTAGTACACAATTTTGTATATAATATTGCTATTTATTCCAATAGCTCTCTAGAGTTATTGGAATAAATAGCAACAACAACAGCTTTTAAGCTCTTCCAGACTCCGGAGAAGCTAGTATGCTGTAAAAGTTAGTTAGGTTTGGTTTAAGAGTAAAGCTGGTATAAATTTAATTTGTCATGTAGATGATTAAGTAGAGTCTAAATTGTAAAACAAGAGCATCTGCCAACGAACTGTTATGTGTTATTTAAATAAATATAGTTTTTTACATGTTCCAAATTCAAAAAGTGCGCAACAAAGGTAATGCGAGGCACTTATAAAGAGGATTAAAAACTCATTACTGCCCGCTAAAAGATTCTTATAGAAAACACAACCTTTGCGTGCACTTGAAGGCGGACCAAGTCGTCCTTTTCGAATTGATGGGATGAAAAAGATGTTATGAATTTATAATTATGTTTCTTGAATGTCATTGTACAATGTTAGCCCTTGCCTCCGGGACAGTTGTAGTGGACAAAATGGCAGCAAAAAACTCCAGTCTGTCCACCTTTTCTCGAATCATCATACTACTACATAGTTGCTGCAATTAACAACATGCGATGCTAAACATTCGCCTATTCTTACAGTTACGCACGTAACATCTTAGACCCTGCCTTTGTTTATGATCAGGAGTAACTAGGGTCAAGTGTCAAGCTGTCTTAGTTAAAAAAAATTGGCCATGTGCGAGTCCGCCGCGCGCACCGATGGTTCCGTACTAATTTTTAGGTAGGTGCTTCCATATCGTCGTACATATAGCAAATGTTCCCATGTCGAAAAAAACGCAATACAAAAAAAATGAAAAAAACACCAATACAAGTGCAAGTGACACTTGCACTTGTATTGGTGGCGGTGGTGGTGTGTTCGTATCTTGGTTCTGCTTGAAAAAGTGGGAGGGAATGCATTCACTAACCGCATGGTGCTTGTGGGTTTTTGGCGGAATTTAGCAAAGTAATGTTTTTCCACAAAGTAACGCCTGATTCTATGCACAAAACCCCAGGTCTTTGATGTTTACATGTTTATGATGTCGCTGATTCTATTTCCCACGACACAGGGTATCCTAGTGTGGGGCCAGAAGCAATGTATGTATGTAAATGTTATGTTACTGGACGCTGAATAAAGCCAGGTTTTCACGGTCTTAGTACGCCCGGACCGAGTGCGCCATCCGAGTAAACTAATGTGGTTTTTCGTGACAACAGCAAAATAGCCAATCAGAAGCATTAGTTTACTCTGATGGCGCACTCGGTCTGAGTCCACTAAGACAGTGAAAACCTGGCTTAAATGTTATGTTATGTTAGTGGACGCTGCATAAATGAAACTAATACTGTGTGGCTCGGAGCAGTGCGTACGTCCGCTTATCTAGCTGGCTCGAATGCGCGTTGCGCGTGACCTCCGCTGGTGTTGAGTCAGATGCGATGAAACCGCGCTCAAGGCGAGCGTATTGTACCTGCCATTGTTTCTGCGGCTGCACATTTTGAAGGCCCCACTTTATTTGACCCACAGCGGCCATGTCTGGATCACCACGCCGCGGCGTGGTGATCCAGAAATGGCCATACGCGTTGAGGATCTTACACCAATTTTAAAAACCTATTTAGAGGCTAAAATTCCACCCATGCCGGGATTCGAACCCGTGACCTCTGGCTATCCGTGCCAGCGCTCTTTGCCAGAGGTCGCGGGTTAGAACCCCGGCATGGGTGGAATGTTTAGCCTCTAAATAGGTTTTTAAAATGGTCCTTAGCACGGGTTAGTGCATTAAAAAAAATATAATCTTACACCAAGTTCGTTCAGTATTAAAAAAAATATAATCTTACACCAAGTTCGTACAGAGAAAGTGAAAATATATCATGTCTGTACAATGACTTAATAAGCAACAATAGCACTAGTTGTCTTTTCTCACAAACTGAATCCTCCCAACCCAAAGTGCCACTTCAAGGTTCCAACAAAATAAAACAGTACATTCGTACAAAAAGACATATGAACTTTTAGCCTCTAACTAGGTTTTTAAAATCACGTTTGTTGTATGGACAATTGTGATTTTTTGCCGTGTTTTGGCCTTACTGTCAGAAAATATTAAGCCGCCCATAAGGTCTCTGACATGGCTTAACGACTGCCATTACATGACAGCCGGCACCAACGGCCTAACGTGCCACGGAAGGGCTCGGAAAAATGCCACTAGTGGTCAATTCGCATGGGCGAGAATCGGCTCCCTTTTGTCTTACCATAACAAACACCACGTAGAGTCACGCTCTCAAAATTTTCTTCCGGGTTTGTCGGGTTTGCGAAGTTGTACCAACTTGCCATTGTTTCTGCAACTGGACATTTCGAAGTACTTTGTTTTGACTGACCGAATCTGGTAAAATCTAGAACTAACCCATGGCTAATTCGAATAACGAGTCAAGCCCATAAATATAAGGGTTGATTCTAAAAAAATTAAACACGACGATTAGATTAACTTGTATTAAAAAATATATATCTTAGTTATAATATATATCCTTAAAAAATATATATCTTAGTTTTGTTTTCCTTTGTTGTGGCGCTGTTGCATAAATAATGTAAAGCCATAATTACGTGTTAAAGTACAACGGACATTCTACTATGTAGGACAATTATATAATGAATCATTGCATATGTAGGACAATGATTTAAAGCGTCATTGATATAGCCTAGTGAGGTAGACCGAATCTAAGAATATTATTATGAATACCTAATATAACATTAGATACTGACACTATCTACAGTGCTTCTAGCCCCACACCAGGATACGTCTGCGTCGTGGGAACCAGAAACAACGATATCACAAACATGTAAACATCCAAGACCTGCGGTGTCTTGTGGCCAGCCGGGGATCGAACCCGGGACCTCTCGCATGGTAGGCAGATGCGCTACCGCTGCGCCACAGAGGTCGTCCATGGTCACGAGGAAACATGAATGTCTGAGGTGTTCGGATACCTCAGCGCTTGAAATTGTCTATCCGCGGTGGGCACGCGTGGTAATTAAGCCCATACTATCTCTCTCCCTCCTCTCTCTCTCCCTCCTCTCTCTCTCCCTCCTCTCTCTCTCTCTCTCCTCTATCTCCTCTCTCTCTCCTCTATCTCCTCTCTCTCTCCTCTCTCTCCTCTCTCTCTCCTCTCTCTCTCTCTCCTCTCCCTCTCCCCTCTCTCTCCTCTCTCTCTCCTCTCTCTCTCTCCTCTCTCTCTCTCCTCTCTCTCTCTCCTCTCTCTCTTTCTCTCAGAGAAGGCCGATCCCTGCTTTGGGATGTATGAAGGCTACAAAAAAAAAATCAGACAGATAAAAAAGTGTTATGACAAAATTCGTTGCAAAATACGTTCATAAGAATTCTATTACATGTGGTAGTTGTTCTAGTACAATCAATTTAATACCCTATTTAATGTTTGTACTTGATTTGCAGTTAGTGCACCTACATAAATAAACAAATAAAGAATTTCCACCCGGTTGGGAAAGCAGAAAATCAGTTATGCAAATTACCTGATTTCGCTTTTGGTAAAGGTTTGTGGGCGACGAAAGTGGGGTTTTAATCATTTGCAATGTAACATAAGTAACGAAGCCTTGTGGAAGTTGTTAGCGCTGAATGATTTACAATTGAGAAATAAAAGACAAAAAATATACATGTATATTTCAGCGCCAAGAATTTATATTCTTTATTTTATTTTATTTATTTACAAAACCCACATTTCTGTTTGCTGAATGTCAATGTACAATATAAAGCCGCTGGCTTCGGGCCATAGTGTAGTGGAGAAAAGACAGCGGCAAAAAAAAAACTCCACTATGAACGTTTTTTCTGAAGTCGTCATCAAACCGAGTACATCAGTTGCCATATATACGTATGACAAGATTTCAAGAAAAAACTCCATTCTGACCATCTTTTCTCAAGTCGTCTTCAAACCTAATACATTAGTTACCACCTATACGTATGACAAGATTTCAAGAAAAAACCCCACTCTGACCATCTTTTCTCAAGTCGTCATCAAACCTAATACATTTGTTGCCATCTATACGTATGACGTCGAATGGCTGATGATGATGATACGTATGACAAAGTTTCAAGAAAAAACTCCACTTTCATTCATTCACTCCACTTCATTCTCTCTCTCTCCATTCAGTCGAGTTAATTCATCATGCAGTGCTCGAGATTCGAATAATGTGTTTTGGAGTTCGACGTTCGCATCGCGACGATGCGCAAGGTAGAACTCGTTATTTGGAGGAAAATAACTATTAGAAATATACGCGTGGGGAAACACTTCTTTGTGCGCATTGAGGAAATCAGACCGACCTTCATTGAGATAGTAGTGTGCTCAGGTAGTCTGTTAGCTTTTAGAATATACCTTGGCTACTATCGAATAGAATCGGATATATTCGTGTAATAAAAATTCCACCCATGCCGGGATTCGAACCCGCGACCTCTGGCACGGATAGCCATAGGTTGAGATTGTCCTTAGCACGGGTTAGTGGATTAAAAAAAGAATATAATAATAACATAACATTTACATACATGCACATACATTGCTTCCGGTCCCACACAAGGATACCCTGTGTCGCGGGAACCAGAAACAACGACATCAAAAACATGTAAACATCCAAGACCTGGGTTTTTTTTTGTTCCCAGCCGGGATTCGAACCCTAACACTATATGACACTAACTTTACATAAATTTTCAAAATAGTGAAGAAAAGTTTTATACCGAGCAGGAAGTAGTATTACACTCGTGTGCTTTCGGCGAGAACCTAAGTCTATTCTAGAGTCCGAGGTATATTCTAAGAGCTAACAGACTTTACACATTAGTCCAGGCCCTAGAGTCTAATTCTCACATGGTTTTTCAATTTTTAACGACAATGGTTGTTATTTGCCTCAATTTGGTAGCCTATAAAGCAATAGCAGTGCAATGTCATTCTAGGGGTATAACCCGCGCAAATATAGGCATCTCTCGCGAAGAAGATCGAATCGTGCGAGGCGCCGAGTTAAGTAGCACGGGCTATACCATTACAATGCGATTGGTTACTACACTACCGATAGTGTGAATGACACGACCATTACCGGACTAATATGACTCTATTAAACACATATGTATTTTGAGACTCGCCCCCCAGATGTCAATTATTTTAATGACGAATTAATCGTTTTGCTTGCTGCGTTTTTTGACCGATGGCTGTTCAACTTATCGATCATGTGTCTGCTCGGAAAACCCCTGAATTTAGATAAGGAAGCCTCTATACCTGCCCCTATACATTTTTGTTGCAAAATCGATCGTAACGCGACTAAGTAGTGTGCAAGCATATACGACGACGTGCTGGAAACTGTTATGCACCTGATTGTGACTATCTGTGTACCTCATTCAATGTTATCTTTGGTATTAGCTTGCACTTGCAGTATCTAACTCCCGAGTCTCAAGTTTACTATAAATGCTTACTTAATTAAAACTGTTTTTATACGGATTTATGCTCGTGGTCTCGGATCCTGAAAAAGTGCCGAAACGTCGGAAAATTGTAAAAATGTTATAATATAAAATCCGTATAAAAACAGTTTTAATTATGTCTAGTGCTCGTGTTAACCTTAGAAAATAAATGCTTACTTGTTCAATGGAGGGATATGATGTTGGTTTTAAAATACAGTGATATAGTACATGTCCTCCGCGTCTCGTCGTCGTCTTGACGTCTTGAGGACTGTCACATTGAGTAAAGTGCAGCTGACAAGTTGTTGCAAGTTTAGGTACCCATAGGACGGTTTCAGGCACGATTTTCTTATTTCAAGTATGTATAGCGCCTGAGACATTGTTTTTTAGATGGTTTAGGCTTGCCCAGCACCTATACCATCCTGACAACTTAGTCTGCCTTGCCCACTGGAAAGAAAACTCAATGCGAGCAGAGCTAACAAAGCCGCAAGCAAGAGTTTCCTTACGATGTTTTCCTTCTTTATCGTATGGTTTTGCTATTACGAATCCGCAGATGTGCGTAACTTTAAAAGTAAAACAAGTCATAGGTGCATGTACTGTTCGCGACATTGATTATTTTAGTCGTCGTCGTCAGGCTGTACTAGTCTGACGACGACGACTAAACTGCTGGACATAGCCCTCCCCTAATGAGCGAAATAGCGCTCTGTCTTCGCTTGCCGCATCCAGCATCTGCCTCCAGTTTTTTGCAGATCGTCATCCCACCTAGACGGAGGGTGTCCTACACTACGTTATTATTACTAGATTATTTTACCATACTTTTATTGTGGCAACATTGTTTTACATTCTTATTTTGTCACAATTGTTAATTGAGTTCGTGCTTTGCCACTCTCAAGCGGTTTGTTTGATTTTATAATATAGTCTAATAACAGTAAATCTCGCTTTTAATTAATCATCGGCCCCTACAAATACATCCCACTGAGGTACCTATAAGTGTGTACCTACACATGCCCCTACTGGAAACCGAAGCTGGGTATCTCGCTTCCGAGTGCATTGTTCTACTCACAGGGCTACCGTCGCTACAAGTTAGGTTGACACGTTTACAAATCCACTAACGGAGGCTTTACGCTGCCATAGGGCGAATTATTCTGTACGGAAGAGTCTGAACCAGCGCTCACACAAAAGGGTCGCGGAAAAGATGCGCAAAAGACTTCTCACAAAATGTATGTATTGAAGGGACGGGACGGAGCCCACACGGTAGAGACGGGGCGAGGGCGCGATTTCCATACAACGTGTCGCGTCTTTTCTGCGCCCCCCGTCCCAAGTCCCTTCTGTGTAGCCGCTGGCTGGGATTTGTCCTAACCGCTATGAGTGGTACACTCTAGGTCCAGGTAGTGATTACCGCGCAACGCAAAGTTGACTGGTCCAATAAAATACCAGTTGCGCGAGCAAGATGTTCACCGCATCTTCCACTTGACAGGTGTTGTGGTTCAGTAGTCCTTGCAAATTGGTTTTTATACACCGTTAATAGTGCTGGCATTCTGTGTTCGACTCTCTGAATTGGCAATTAAACCCTTACGATGATTAAGGAGACTCGTGTGGAGCGTGCATTAAGATCATTATGCCATCAAAAACTTCTTGTTGCAATGTGAAGGAGCATTGCGACAAGCATTGCATTGAAAATTGTAATGTATATCGGTAGACTGTGTTTCTCGTCACTCATTATTATTGTAGGTAGTTTAATATGTCCTTCTTAATAAACGCTTTTTCGTTAACGGACGTATTTTATTGTGTCTTCGGAATGAAGTGCCAAAAATAAGGACTAGGCTGTGGACTTGAACCCTCATATATATCAAAAATATGTTGTTTAGTACTCGTACTGTATTTAATCTCACGCAGCGATTTCAATATAGTTTTAATTCTCTATGAATAGAACTCGTAGAGAAAACAGCTCGCATAAAAATAAAGGTGAATAAAGCTTCTTGGACTCTCAAAACGCGTCTGTTGTTCTGTCGTCAGAACAATGTCTACCTTTCGGTTTGGGAGGTAGGTGTGTAGGTTTGCTCCGTGCACTATATCAGTTAGAGTTGCGGTGCATCACTTTTGAAACTGCTTGCAGTTTGCACGTGACGATCTAGCTGGTCCCGCTGGCTTTTTTTACTTTGTCGACCTCCAAAAACCCATTTGTTATGTGCGAATACTGTTTGGGCCGGCTGTTGGTGCCGGCTGTCATATAATGGCAGTCGTTAAGCCATGTCGGAGGCCTTATGGGCGCGGCGGCTTGATAACTCCAGACAGTAAGGCCCGCCACTGTTTTACAATCCTCCACCAACCCGGACTTAGCCCTCGTGGTGGAGTATGGCCTAACCTTCGTGCCATGCAGGAAGAGACCGGTGCCCCAGCATTGATAACGAACGAACTGTTCGGGTGCATCTGGGCGTTGCAGGGAAAAACAAACGTTAAGGTGATCCACCGCAATTCTGGCTGGTGGTACCAACCGTTCTTTTATTTAAGTCTGCCTTCTACGTAAGACTCAGCTGGTAATATGAAAAAGAAAAATATCCCCAAAAACGACGCTTTTCGAAAGTATCTTTAAACATTGTTTGAGTTCTCCTTTTTATACGCAAAAGTTGAACGATCTGGTTCCGAGCGAAGTACTGGCAAGGGCGCGCTTTTATGCCGCAGTGGGCTTAGCCAGCTGATTTGGTCCCCGGCTGTGATGTTTAAGTATAGGTGTATGGGTCACGTTAGTCTGGACAGCCGGATGGGACGGCGCGTGTCGTGAATGACTGCAATGTCGTCTGGGTTACTCGGTGTTACTTTTAAAGGTTTTATTGGCACAATTTACATAGTTGTAAAGTGTAGGTAGAGTTTGAAGTTTTTGTGGCTTTATTTATTGTCGGTTAGGAATCTTGTGAATGCTCTAACAAAAATTTGTGCTTTAAATCAGAGCCCTAAATCGAATGGTTTACTTGTAATCACAATATCTTTAAACGACAAATCCAACGTTGCCGAATTATTGTATGAAATCAGGCGTTACTTTGCGGAAAACCATAATAGCATTAAAGTGTGAAAGTTACTTTGCTGAATTCCGCCAAAAATCCCACAAACACCATGCGGTTAGTTAATGCACCGCCCTCCCTCCCACTTTTTCAAGCAGAAGCCTGACACGAATACACCACCACCGACACCAATACTTATGTTAGAAAATACGCGACGCGTTTCGCCTCTAACAGGCATCTCCAGGCTCACAAGTGACTGTTAACTTTGACTGTTGACTGGTCACAAGTATTGGTGTCGGTGGTGGTGTGTTCGTGTCTTGCTTGTTTGGTTAATGGACATAAGCTGGCAGGCAAAAGCAAAGAGCTGATTTTTTTCCACGTATTTTTAAATTACTATAGTGAAAAAACATACTAATTAATTAGATCAGGTCGTTTTTGACGGAAAAACCATGACATTGCATTACCAAAACATCACATTTCATGTCGACCCTCCCTAATTTCGCCCAAGGCGTCCCTCCCTAATTTTACCCAAAGGGCAGACAGGCGACTGCAAATGAGGTGACGATTAAGATGAATAACATAGGGGCCAGTATCTTAAATGCTTGCTTAATTGTTGTTCAATTAGAGAGATATAAAATAAAATGAAATAAAAAATATTTTATTTCCATTACTCGTTTAAATTATTTGGACAGTAAAGTTGCTGACACCCACAATAGGCAAAGCCTGTCTCGTTGCAGAGAAACATTGTTTAACAGGTATAGTTTACGCGGTTGTAATGCGAGGCGTTTGTGAGATAAAAAGGAAATAGTTAAAAAAGGAAAGTAAAAAATAATAGATACAAAAATAACTATATTTCATAAATTGTGACTGTGAAGAAATGGAGCAAGTCGTCCCATTACAAAAACTGGGTTAACTTAATTAAACAAAATATAATAGTACATTATTGGTTTTACATTGACATTATTGGTAATACATAAGTGAAGCGAAGGTGTTCCGTCAGGATCGATGTAAGTGGCAGTCCCTGATCTCTGCGTACCACTTAGGGATACAGCCGTGAGTTTTTCTTTAATGTTGGGTTTATTATTGACACCATTTGAATGGTACTGTAATACTAATGTTTAGCAGACCACGAAAAAACTTTGGCCTTTTGCCTGCAGAAATCACAATTTCTTGTTTACCTGTCGTCTTGCTATTGGAGGTTGGAAACCGTTCGGCCATAATTTTTTTGAGACTGCCAATCAAAACAAGGAACTGGCCCTAGACGAATAATATTTTGTCTTTGTATCTACCTACGTAATGAGATCATTTATACCGCTCACATTAGAAGAGTGAAAGCACCACTCGGATGCTGCACTGCCTGGGACATTGTTTAGACTATGAAATAGCACCATGTAACTGCCATTTTACTCTTCTTGCTAATATAACTCTATTGAATCGAAGAAACAACCTATTTTTTTCAGCCTTTACCATTTTTCACACAAACTTGGTGATATATTTTTTTTCTCAAGAAATAAATATTAAATATTTTTTTTTAATTGTTTATTCTTATATTTATTTTGGACCTATAAGACGGTTAAACAATTTTGACCGCTTTTTTGATCAAATACACCTATGTGCAACGATGCGTTTATTAGACTCAAGGCTCAGGTGCCACTCTGCCAGTACTAAAAGCACTAGCCTGTCAGCTCTAAACAATAAAACATAAAAGGTACTTTTAATACCATACCATTATTTCTATTTTAGCTTGAGAAGGTCACTATTATTCGCAGAATATCACCCTGCAGAGCGTCTTAGCTATAAATAAAATTTGCTGTGTGTGACTGGAATTTAGGAGTCAATGTGGCTTAATGAGTGGGTTCGATTCCCGCGCACTGGTAGGGCGTGGGGTCTGGATACGTTGGTTTTGGCTGACAAATGGCCAATTCGAACTAATGGTCGATAAGGGGTGCAAAGATACTCTATTGGAGACCACAAACTGGCAAACGTAGAGCAGGACGCTTACAAGCTCGCTGATGGACTAACGATCTGAGGCATTTGCCTGAATTGCTGGCAGCGTTTGGATGAGAATGGCCGAGGATAGAAGGAAATAATCTGTTAGCTCTTAGAATATACTTCGGCTACTATCGGAGAGAATCGGATATATTCGTGTAATAGAAATATCGGAACTAATATGACACTTAATTTCCAAATCAGAACTCGATCATCTGTACGAAAACCGGCGACAATTGGCAAAATCTGAAGCCTACGCTAGAGCCCGAGGTATATTATAAAAGCTAACAGACTATAGCGTGCATTGACGATCTCTGTGGCGCCTCTGCTTATCATGCGAGAGGTCCCGGGTTCGAACCCCGGTTGGGGACAAAAAAAATCCCCCAGATCTGGTTTCCCCCTTTCTGGGTCCCACGACACAGGGTATCTTATTGTGGGGCCAGAAGCTATGTATGTGCCTGCATGTAAATATTATGTCATTGACTGCCTGATTTTACTTATTTATTTAATATTCGGAAGACTAACAGCACATAACAAAGAGTAACGTAAACATTAATCATTTCATGTTTATGTATCGTTTATGTATGTGTATCAACTATAAAATAATATGTTATCTAATATTGTTTAGTTGCGCCGACTACCCGTATTTCAGTTTCCGTTTCTTCTTTTCCGTCAATGGTTGTCTGGAAGAAATTACTTTTAGTAATAAGGCCGCCACTTGTACTGTACTATTATTTTATAAGTCTTTTATGTAATCCTTGGTGTACATGCAATAAAGAATTTTCTATCTATCATACAGAAGGCCAATTATAAGTCTCCAAATATATTTAAAAAAAATGCATTTATTTAAGCTCTTAAAGCAAAAATCTAGTGACAGTGTAAAGCACTACATTAATATAAAAAAAAACCAGTCTATAAATCATTTTAACAAACAAAGAAATCTGCACTTAGTTTATCCCTCAAGCTACATTTTTGGAATCTTACTTGGTAGCTTTAAAACAGAACCAATGCTTGTGGCTTAAAATATGTAATGAGAACCTTAGCTCTAACTATCCTGCTTTGGTATTACTGATACAAGAGTTACACGACAGTTGGACGCTTAGTTTATGACCAGCCTTCGGACCGGGACATATCGAATATCTGGTTTGAACCGCTACATTCTACATCGCGGCTAAATGCCCCCCTTTAGTACAAAATTGGCTCTTAACACATGTCGATAAGCGTCATAAGTCTTACAGAGTTTCGCAGTGAAGTGCTCGCCAGAGAAAGTTCGCCACTGTTATCCTACTGACATTGCAGTAAATGGAACGAGACCGGTATGTTTAACGTACAATGTTTTTGTCCCAGCAGTGGAAAGGGTCCTCTAGAAAATATTGTAATAATGGGAATAGAAATATTTGTTATTTGCCACTCCTATATTTCTGGGCGTACAAAAGTTGTATGATAAGGGGGATCAAATGAAATCAATCAAATCAATTTATTTTAACGTAAAGAATTTACATTCTGTTTGCTGAATGTCAATGTACAATTTAAAATGTAAGCCGCCGCCTTCGGGCCGTATTGTAGTGGAGAAAAAGGCAGCGGAAAAAAAAACTCTGACCATCTTTTCTCAAATCATCTTAAACGAAATACATCAGTTGCCATACGTAAACCTAATAAGATTTCATGATTACCATTAATGCCAAATCATTAGTCAAATGTCTCACAATAGTACGGGGAAACATAAATGCTACGGCCAGACACACGAACAGCACTTGTTCACGAGCATAACGCGGTGGTCAGCCATCATCAGTGTCGACCATTTTGGAGGGAGATAGATGAACCGAACACCACGCTACTATTCGCGCTACGGATGTTTGAAAAGTTGCGAAAAGTATAACGTTTTTGAAGGACGTGCCTAAATGTGTGTCGTTGAGCCATAGTGCAGATAACTTAGCTTTGTGAAATACGTTTGGTACATTTTCTTCTCTGACTCACAGTTATTGGTGGTCTCCCCGAGATCCCCTCTGTTTTTATGTGATGCTGAAAAATAACTGAACTCACGCTTGGGATACAGGTGGTGCAGGTTTCTCAGTTTATCCTGACATAATTATTTTCGTATTATAAAGATCCAATCCAATACAGCAGCGCGGATTCGTCCACTGCTTGACATGGAACAAGTCTCTGAATTGAGAATTTCGCTAAGTAAATAGTTAACTGTAGTTCTGTCTCTTCGAATGTCTCAGAAAAGAGCGTGACAGAACGTTAATTAAGTATTTACTTAGTGAGGCGGTGGTAGCTCAGTGGGTAGAACAATGGACTCGCAAGCTAGAGCCCCAGGTTCGATCCCGAGTGCGGGCATGTACCAATGACTTTGTTTAATTTCAAAGTTACGTACATTTGCGAATTTTTAGTCGCAATACCACACGCTCACGGTGAAGGAAAACATCGTGAGGAAACCCGCGGTTTGGTTGGCTCCGCACGTATTGACTAGTCTTTCCTGTGGGCTAGGCCGACTAAGCTGTCAGGATGGTATAGGTGCTGGATAAGCCTACACCATCTATAAAACCATGTCCCAGGCACTACAGCGTCGGAGTGGTCTCTTCACCCATCTAGTGTGAGTGAAGATGCCATTGGACGCTGTCTAAATCATCTCATTACGTTGATGCAAAAAGGCCAATACTACTACTACTACTTATTGAAACTTTCAACTCTGAAAATAGCCCCCGACCTCTGAGCATCACCTATTTTCTGCCAGCTCGCTGGACCGACCATTTGATTTTCATTTTCATGTGAGAAATTCCTAACCTAAGGCACAGAGGACAATTTATTTAGGTCGTATAAAAGCGGTGGTAGCCCTGTGGGTAGATCAAAGGACTCGGAAGCGAGAGTTCCAGGTTCAACTCCCAGTGCCGACATGTACCTACCGATGACTGTGTATTCTAAGTTATGTACATTTGTGAAGTACTCGAAGCAATACCACACGCTAACAGTGCAGATAAACCACGTGGGGAAACCTGAGCGTCTCAGGATACCTCAGCGCGTGGTGATTAAGCCCACTTTCCCTGAGAGAAGGCCTGTGCCCTGTAGTGGAACATTTGTAATAATATTGGCCTTTTGCATCAACTTAGTGAGATGATTTATACAGCGTTTAGTGGCACACCACTCCGACGCTGCCTGAGACATGGTTTTTATAGATGGTGTAGGAATATTTGTGGGCTATATTATTATAAAAAAGACAGTTCTGCGCGCTGTCCTCTGTACTTCGAAGTTTTAATATCTCAGTGTTAGAACAACATATTTCTCTATAACACTCCAAAAAGTTAAGTAGCTGTGGTGGAGATTTTACAGATTAATTAAAACTACCCTAGGAGTATATATTTTTTTATACTTAATACAAAGAGTGTTGTAAAGAGGTTCGAAATTTCACTTATGCCGGTGAGGCCATTAGCTCAGTTGGAAAGAGCCTTGGCACGGATAGCCAGGGGTCGCGGTTTCTAATCCCGGCATGGGTGGAATTTTTAGCCTCTAAGTAGGTTTTTAAAATTCCCCTAGGAGTTTTAGTGGAATCTGTTTTTATAAATCTTCCTAGCGTGTCGATTGCAAGTCACCGTGGTGAACGATTTGCCAAACAGCGTAAGGGACTCGTTTTTTATAAAGAAGTGCAATGTGACTGGTCATATTGACTTTCCGCGAAGTAATTTGATTGTAACGACCACAACTGATAGTCATTACCACAATCACAGAAAGCGAATGTTTATCAACAAATGCTTTTCGTTATCGTAAAAAATCATACATACTTGTGATATTAATCAGTCCATTACTCCATCCATATAGATAAAGGCCATAAATTTACATTAGGGTGTCAAAAAAAAAATGGTTTTTTTTTTGACACCCTAATGTAAATCAAGTCGTTTTTTTGTAACCGTAGTTTGTTTATGAACTAATATTTTATGATATTTAACATGATATTTTATGTTTTTATGCTTGCTCGCCCATACAAAGTAGTACCGGGACATTCAAGTGAAAGTGGGCACGGGTGTTCTACGTTAAAATAAAGTAAAAAATAACTTGTAGTTTTTTGACGTATTAGGATTTGGCCGACATAGCTGGAAGGTTTGTGTAGTACCTACTTAGCAGAGCAAGCCTACTATTTCCCAGGCAGTACAGCGTGTAAGTGGTCACTGCAGGTATCCAGTAGACAAAGCTTAAATAGGTAATCGTTTATGTAAAGATAGTCTTATTTATAAAAACGCTAGTTGGTGCCCGCGACTTCGTCTGCGCAGTATTATCAGGTAGATTTTTTCCTACTTACTTGACACTTATCGTCAAATTTTGGACAATTCACACAATATCTATATAAATTGAACCCTATGTGTTATTTTGATGTTTATGCTATATTATTGTTAAGTTTCATTAAAATCCATTCAGTAGTTTTTACGTGTAGAAGAACAAATATGAAGATTTTTTTAATTGTTTCTGTTGTATCTGAAGCACACATCTGATCGATGCAGATAGTCTTTTATCGCACGGTGATTATTTACCAATCGTGAAGTTATCATTTCTTGGTAAGATATTTGCCTTGTCTTGCGTCTAACCTTTACAGTTTCATCAGGGTTTTGCGTAAAAGTATATTTCATTACAAGTGCGGAAAAGCTGTCATTGCAAAGAGTTCCGAGGCGTTCGATAAAGTTAATAACGTCATCTTAAGTCGTAAGATAAGACCCTTTGGAATACATGGCAGTTTATTGCGTTGGGTTGACTCATATCTGCAGAACAGAAGCCAGCTGGTGGCAATTAAGGCCTATATTTCTGCACCTGTTTCCATAGTGTCGGGGGTACCACAAGGTTCCCATCTCGGGCCCCTATTTTTTAAAATGTTTATAAACGACTTAGTTGACCAAATATACAGCCCGTATTTATTATATGCAGATGATCAGCATAGATCTTAAGATCTATGCTGAGGTAAAGAATGATAATGACTGTCAAATGTTACAAAACGACCTCCATTGACTATCGAGCTGGTGTACAATTAATAGAATGACCGCATTAAAAAGTTAAATTTAACTTTTTAATGCTATTATGGATTTCCGCAAAGTAACGCCTGATTATATACAATAGAATGACCCTCAATGTAAGCAAATGCTTCGTTATCTCATTTACAAAAAAACGTGTTCACAAAATTTTATATAGCTATGCGTTAGATGGTGTCTTCTTGGACTGACAAACTTGCGCTAAAGACCTCGGAGTATTATTCGATTCAGAACTTTCGTTCCGACAGCATTATGAGCACATAACCAAGCGATCACGTCAACTGATTGGTTTTTTAATTCGGAACGCAACAGGATGCAAAAAGTCTCGTAATCTCATTTATCTCTTCCTGACTCTTCCTGATCTCTTCCATGGCTCTGCAAGAAGATTTGGACGCATTATGCAGATGGTGTTCTCGTAATATGATGTTCCTTAACGTGAGCAAATGTTTCGTTATTTCTTTTACCTCGAAAAGAAAGCAGAAATACTTTGACTACAAAATTGAAAATCAAACTTTAGAACGAAAAACTACTGCTAGAGATCTTGGAGTACTGTTTGATGACAAATTGACATTCAGAGACCACTATGACCATATTCTTAAAAAAGCTTATCAACTACTAGGATTCATTGTAAGAATAACGAAGAATTTTAAGCAACCCCAAAGCTTGTACTTATACCTTAGCCTAGTTAGAAGTACTCTTGAATACGGATCCGTTGTGAGGTCCCCTTATTACGACATACATGCCAAAAGACTCAAAATTTACAATTTAAGTGCCTCCAAATAATCTACCATAGGTCCAACGTGAGTCGTAGGAGAATGCCAAAATACACAGACAGACTCAAAAAATTCAACTTACAATCTCTTGAAACCAGACGTAAACAGACTGAGCTTATCTTTCTGCACAAACTGCTACACTCATCTATAGACTCACCATCACTACTGGCAGCAATCAATCTCAACACAAAACTGGTCAAACGTTCGGTTTGCTCCCGAAATACTTTCACAGTAGGAACTTATAAAAATAATACCTCTTACTTCAATCCCATAACAAGAATGTGTCGCTCATATAATGAAATAACGAAAATCAATAAAAACATTGACATATTTAACCCTAAGATCGGATTGTTGAAGTCTGAATTTGGAAAAAACCATAATCAGCCCGAAAAAATAGTCGCTTCCTTCAACTTTTCTTTTCTTTCATTCTTGTAATGTATTTGTAACAATTGTTCTTTGCTTTGAATGTAAAAGAATACATAAAATGCATGTTGTGTAACTCTTCTAAATTTCATATTATTTTAACCATGCTGTGTACACATGTTTTGGAGATTAGTCTGGATCTTACATATTAATTAATGTTATCTTGATGATGTACTGGCTAATATCTGTTTTGTGTGCCTAATAAATAAAATAAAATAAATGACTCTAATGAGGAGTGTGCTAGAATACGGATGTCAAATATGGTCCCCATTTTATGCTGTTCACACCAATAGTATTGACAATATTCAAAACAAAATGCTAAAAGTACTATTCTATCGGCGTGGGATGGGACGAACGCTTTTAAATCACGAACAACGCCTGCGAAAATTTAACCTTGTTTCCTTAGAAAATAGCAGAAAGATTGTTGATCTCAAACTACTCCACAAAATTCTACATTCTTACATAGATTCCCCCTTCCTGGTTAGTGTCCCTAACATTAATTGCTATTTTAGAACCCGGAAATACAGACCATTCCACCTGCGCGTGTATGGGAACAACACGTAGTATTACAACCCAATTTCTAGAATGTGTCGTCTTTATAACAATCTGTTCGCCGAATCTTCAAGCATATTTGAACCAAATCCTTCAAAAATTCTTTAAAATGATTGGCTCTATAATTTGTAACTCGTCTTCATCCAACGCTTCACACAATAATTGAATGATTAATTAAACTTATTTGTGATGTAATTTACGTTAAACGTTTTAATGTTCTAGATTAAGTTATTACTGCATATCCCGCTTTAATTTGGAAAACCTCTACTCTATGTTCATGTATTTTTAAGTTGAATTTGTAACGACTGTATTCTGTTTTGTAAACTTAATAAAAAAAATATTGAGCAACTATGCGTTTTAGAAACTTGCTCCCCTGGTGGGATGACGACCTGCGAAATACTGCAGGCAGATGCTGGATGCGGCAAGCTGATGATAGGGCACTATGGCGCTCATTAGGGGAGGGCTATGTCCAGCAGTGGACTTGTACAGCCTGATGAAGATGAATGAAAATTATATACTGTAAACGCCGGTCAGATTTATCTTCACGGGCCATTTGTTTGACACCTATAGTACATACAGATAGCTGAGTGCTTAGTGCGAGTTTTTTAACTACTCGATCGCGTTAACGTAAACTCATATTTCTATGGCATCGAGGAAGCGCCACCTAGCGACAAGTATGGAAATAAAAATTTCTGAGTGCGAGTTGTAATGGTTAACGCCGAGAAGTGAACACGTTTATCAGCCAAAACACTAATAAACGCGAGTGCGAGTTGTACTGTGATAGCGTTTTGCCAGTTCGACCGGTTAACTTACTCATACTCACTACTCAATGCTCGATTAACGCGGTAGTAAAGTTTTTGATTGGAACTGTCAAACTCGCACTAAGCACTCTGATCCGAACTTCAATAATTCTAGCTCTGTCTCTGACACAACACAAGGGAGATAATAGCAAATCACGTTCTTTTTATGCCCCTGGCTACACAGAAGGGGCGTGGGACGTGGACGCGAAGAAGACGCGACGGTTGTTTAGAAGTCGCGCCCTCTCCCGTCTTCTATCTGGGCTTCGTAGCGTCCCATCAGAACATTTTGTATGAAAGTGAATTGACAGATAAATAGGTGTTTTAAAAACCTATTTAGAGGCTAAAAATCCCACCCATGCCGGGAAACCCGCGACCTCTGGCTATCCGTGCCAGCGCTCTTTCCAACTGAGCTAATGGGTGACTCACCGGCATCAGTGAAATTTCGAACCTCTTTACAATATTCTCTGTATTACGTACAGGCAGCGACATCTGGCTGAAGTAATTTAATTATCAATCCTTGGTATGTCCCCACTGGTGGGGCACGGGTCTCTGCATGACAGGAAGGTAAGGCCACAGGATATCTACCTACAGCGCTGATATTCTGTCGTGGTCATGTAGCCATTATGGTATACAGATGGAATATGGATGCCCAGTAATACTAGTGAATGTAGATATACCTAAGTTGAGCGATGGTAGCGGAGCGGTCAAACGCCGCCTTCTCAGTCAGGAGGTCGTGGGTTTGAATCCCGGCATGTACCAATGACTTTGTTTTCTAAGTTAGGTACATTTGTGAAGATATATTAGCAAAATTCTCGCTAACCGTGAAGGAAAACATCGTGCTGAAACTCTAGTGTCTGAAGTGCCTCAGCGTTTGCTACGTAAAGTACGGAAATATCAGGTCTAACTATACCTAAGTTCTTGGATTAAAGAAGCGTCTTTTCCTTCCCACGTCGCTTGTGTGTGGCCAGAGCCTATCAATCGCCTATGAATCACTTGCCTCGTAAACTAGGAAATCTACATAGGGCACACGCGTAGTGTGTTAAATACACATAAGTGCATAAATTACTGTACATTAGTCTCGGAGAACAAAACAGCGTTTGTCTATGGTCTTGTATATTATGGTTGGCAGTCTAGACCACCAGATGGGTATTGGACGAGACGTCAAACGCTATCGGCCAAGTAGGGAGGGAAGGACTTGCATATTAACGAGGCAATTTTAGTTAAGTGCTGCTAGTATTGGCATTTGACGGAAACAAGGATTTTTCGACGCTGCTTGTCTTGATTTTTGATTTAGTCTGGTTGGCACTTCAATCTATAGTGATCCTTTTATAAATGAGCCTTTAATACACTGATTGATTGATTTTATGAAATTTCACTGATGCCGGCGAGTCGCCCATTAGCTCAGTTGGGAGAACGCTGTCATGGTTAGCCAGAGAGCGCGGGTTCGACTCCCGGCTTGGGTCGAATTTTTAGTCTCTAAATAGGTTTTTAAAATTGCCTTTAGCACAGGTTATTGCATTAAAAAAGAACATAACCTTTTATACAAAGGCGCTTCACGGTGCTAAATAGGTCCACCAATGGGAAAAAAATCATAAGTTGTTTTATAATACGCTTTTATCTAAAAGTGAACACGAGAAATCTTAACAATTACTGTGATAACTATTTTTAGAACCTACAGTATGAATTTCAACCAAAAACGGCCTTTTTTGGTGGAAATCCTATAGCATCAACAGCCTAAAACTTTACCGTCGCAATACAGGACCCAATACCGTAATGATGAGGGATTTCGGTGTTTTCGATATTTAGAGAAAAAAGTATCAATTTTGTCATCTCGATGGCAGTTTTTATAATTATTTTGATATCCATGCACGCTTACAGCCACTAAATTCTGTTAATGCATTGTAGTACAATGACAATTGCACGAACCTGGCGATTTAAATTAATTGCTGCTTCATGTCTAAGCCCCTAAACGCATCTAACCTTCTAGGCGCCAATGGCCACGTAAAAACACGTCACTAGAGCCCTCCATTTATCTGTCATTGTAGTGTAATGTACTAACAGATTTAAGGCTCATAGCCAATTCTTACTTCATTAGGAAATAATTCGTATACGACTCTAAGGCATACGACTTGAATTCTACATAAAAAGTCGAGCGACAGCCAAAATCTGTATTCTGAACGCCATGATAAATTGAAATCGAATGAGAAAATTAAATGTCTAATGACTCTGTCGAGTAATCTTATCATATTTTTATGCGACAAATGTCTAATCCTTCTAATATTTTGCGTCTCCGCTTTCAATTCGCATGGGCGAGAATCGACTCCCAGACCATCTGCTTTAGTAGGAGTTTCTGTACCACTCGTATCGGCCTAGTTGCGTGCCTACCCCTCAATAAGGTCTATCAAGTCATTTCGTGACAGGATAAACCGCGTCTTTATTCACTTACATTTGCAACACGATCGTAAACCGTCAGTTGTCAAAGTAATTGCATTGGGACGAACTCTTGAACCACACACGGTGACACGGCTCAGCATTATATCGCCAGCTCTTATCGCGTGCATCTTAAGTGTCCTTATCGAACAAACGTCGTGCCTAGATTCTTGACATTGCGCACTGTAGATAAGTGAATGTGTTTCCCGCCGTTTGCTTCGTAATTGCTGCTTATCTAAGGCCCGTATTACATTGTAAAATTTCTCAACTTGGTCGTACTATTTTTGCCATGAACATGATTTTGTGTATGACAAATTCAGTATAATCAGAATTCGGTGATAAAATCTGCGAAATAATACATCAATGACATCTATTGAGATATTATATTGCTGTGATTATATTTAAAATGTGTGATTAACATTGTACACCACAATATTGAGACCTGCGTGGTTGGCGTGACGTTGAAGAAATCTATGCATAACAGTGGGCGTCATTCGTGGACTGTATAAATAGATTTTATTTTATGGAGCCTCATATACGTCCTACTACAGGCCACAGGCCGCTCGAAGAGGTAGATTATGGGCTTCATTACTACGCGTGCCCACCGCGGATTGGCAATTTCAAGCGCTGAGGTAGATATGTGAGCGCCGTACTAAGGAATACCTGTTCCTTGTACAGAACCGACTTGGTTTTGTACAGGGATTTTTTTGTACACAACCGGGTTAGGCGGGAAGAATATTTATCTCCGTGTACATAATTGGCATTGTAACTGGTATGTTTAAAGAAGGTAGGTTTCTTGGTACATTAGCCAGTTTTGTACGAAGAATTTTTTTTCTTTATTTTATACACTGCTAGTAATATTGCTCACTTGCGTGCAAAAATCAATGCGAAAAACATACGGAATCTAGGATCGTATATGTAATATGCTAGGTACTTGATGTAAAAACCTTCTATTGCGAGGTTGTGTTTACGCAGAATCATAATCAAGCGTTCACTTACGTTCGTTCTTCTGACGACTATTCAAGGAAATGACAGTATAGTTTTCACTTATCTCTGACGTAATTCTCTGCGGAGTTATTTGATTTGTTTGCTTTTCTGACTCTTGATTTATGTAATTCCTCAGTTTTGTTTTTAAATTATTTCGCGTGATGATTTTGACAAATAAGAAAGCATGAATGAATTCCTATCATCATCATTATCAACCCATTATGTCCCCACCGAGGGGCACGGGTCTCTTCCCTGAGTAAGGTATAGGCCATACTCCACCACGGGGCCAGGTCAGATTTGGTGGAGGCTTGCAAGACTAGTGGCTGGTCCTACTGTCAGATGTTTTAATGCCGCCCTAAGACTTGGCTTAACGAATGAATTCCTATAAATTACATTTACTAATTTCATTTAATTCAGCTTTCAACAAAGCAACAAAGTTAGGTAGAAATTGTTAAAATTCGGGAAGAAGTAGTCTCAATTAATTTGTTTGCAAGTCCTTATAATTCCTGTATCTCATTAATTGAATATTTAATGAATGAATAATTGATTCTACAATAATTTATTGTTATTACTAAATTTTTTGTCTAAATCTAGACAAAAATTTTGAATTTAGAGCTAAAACTTTCGTAAGCACTACCATTATTAACTTAATTTCGAATTAGGCTCAAAATTTTACTTCAAAAACCAAATATAGTTCCTTCCTTCCTTTAATATTGTGAGATGTTATATCATTTAAATAACATTTATCATAACATTATATTATGTTTAATGAATCAACCCCTGCTAAGGAAGATTTTAAAAACCTATTTAGAGGCAAAAAATTCCACCCATGCCGGGATTCGAACCCGCTACCTCTGGCTATCCGTGCCAGCGCTCTTCAAACTGAGCTAATGGGCGACTCACGTAATACGGAGAATGTTGTAAAGAGGTTTGAAATTTCACTGATGCCGGTGAGTCGCCCATTGGCTCAGTTGGAAAAACGCTGGCACGGATAGCCTGAGGTCGCGGGTTCGAATCCCGGCAAGGGTGGAATTTTTAGCCTCTAAATAGGGTTTTAAAATTTATCATAACATTTAAAGGAAAAAGTAACTAATTCTAGATTACGTGGAATTACATTATCGGCTTACAAGGCATGCCTGAGTAAACGTAAAAACCTCATTAGTAAGTGAGAATCTTACTCGTCTTCCGTTGGCAAGATAAAATACTCTTTCTTTGTGATCCAATAAAGGTGCATAACGAAAAACGACGTTTCGCCTCAGGAATTTAAACTAATTAAATTCTTCGCTAATTAAATTAAAACCCGGACTTGGCCCCCGTGGTGGAGTATGGCCTAACCTTCCTGTGATGCAGGAAGAGACCCGTGCCCCAGCAGTGGGGACATACAAGGGTTGATAACGAAAAAAAAATTCTTCGCACTTACAGTCAGTCACCCAAGCTCTAACTTTTTAGTACATACACTATACGTTTAAAGCTACAGATAGATTGATAGATAGACAACACTTTATTGCACAACTAGAAAAAGAATACAACCATGATTTCTTTATTTAAAGTAGAGAGTAGGCACAGGGGAAATCCATTATTTAGGCACTGTAAACTACATCAATGAGAAAAGGTTTCTCATAGAATTTCCTATATTTTATTACAATATGTTTACATCGTTCTGCATGGAGTTCAACTACTAATTTAACTGTAGTGAGACAGATTATTAATAATTCAATGTAGTAATTTCCCGGGGTTTCCTGCACATTGTCTGATAATCTATTGTTAACAATAGGGTTACTGTGCTATGGTACCGGACAAGCATATCACAAACATGGAAATTCAACAAGACAGAGGACATTTGTACAGATCAATTACTTCTTCTTTCGATGCCATCTCCTATCGGACTGGTTGGGTATCATTGTGGCTGCTCTATCCCGTGATGTTGTAGTTCGGCTTAACCTTCCTGCGTGCCTAACGTTCCTGCGATGCAGGAAGAGACCCGTGCCCCAGCAGTGGGGACATAGAAGGGTTGATAACGAAGACCAAGTATGGCAGCCTCCAACCCACTCGGCCTCGATCCTAATACTGGTTTGGGAGTCGAAGTGGCTACTCATCGTCTGCTCACACTAAACCTCCCTCTTCTCTCGTCCCCAGGACCGTGTGCTGAACATCACCAGCCAAATCATGGACCAACTGTTGGGAGACGGTCGCGTGGCGCGCGGCTTCAGAGTCAAGTTCCCCGAGGACGTGTTGCAGGATAACTTGGCCGGACAACTCTGGTTTGGTGCTGAGGTGAGGATAATATAAATCTGAACTAAAAAAATATTTTAATGTAAACAATTTACATTCTGTTGAATGCTTGTTTCTTTTTTTGGCGTGTCCTGACGTGACTATGTGGTAACTTCCGCTAACAGCGCTCTCTATTCGTTCCGATTAGGCGCCAGATGTATGCCTAATGTACGCATAATAAATTAGCAGTAATAAATATTTAAATGTGAAAAATTATGTTGAATGTAAGTTTCAGATCACCAATTTGTGTACAGCTCAAGATAAAAAAAAAAGATTTAAATGAAGAGATGGAGAAGCTAGATAGAAGAAGTAGATTAATTGAGAACATAAATAAAAGTTACTATGAGAGGTAACTTTGGCAATATTATGTAGTGGAGACATAGATGTTTTCATACATTTCAGAATAACACTTCCTCAAGAGTAACATACATGTATTTTTTACTATATTACTAACCAGATTTTCAAAGTATATCGAAAATCTTGTTAGTAATATAGTAATGTAGTAATATAGTAATCTGGTTAGTAATACATAATGTGTATTAGTAAGTAATACACATAATGTATTTTTTACTATATTACTAACCAGATTTTCAATTATGAGTGAGTGACACCACAGATTCAATCACCCCCTATTTACAGTGCCTGGCAGCGGGCTCGTCCATAATGAATCGCGAGGAGGAGTCGGCGGCGATGCGGCCGCTCGCCAAGGCGCTCACGCGCAGCCTTGAGACCGTCCGCTCGCTGCTGCGCGAGCAGTGCCTGCGGCCGCGCGGCCTCGCGCTCTCGCAGCACGACGACATGCTTCACGAAAGCCTCAGGATATTCGACAAGTAATTCTGATACGAAACTCATTCTTCGGCCTGGGCTAAGTGGAGCTCGGCCTTCGGTCTGGCTTGTGCGCATAGTTTTACGAGCCAAGGTGCTCACTCGCAGGCTGGTGGCCGTTTGCTCGCTGCTGCGCTAGCCGTGCCTACGGCCGCTCGGCCTCGCGCTTTGGCAGCACGCCGACATGTTGCACGAAAGTCTCAGAATATTCGACAAGTAATTGTGACACAAAACTCGCTATTCGGCGTGGGCTCAACGGATCTCGGCCTTCGGTCTGACTTGCGCGTAGAGTTTTACTAGCCAAGGCGCTTACGCACAAGCTGGAACCCGGCCGCTCGAACCACGACGACATGCTTCGCGACAGCCTCAGGATATTTAACAAGTAATTATGACATAAAACTCGCTATTCGGCCTGG
This sequence comes from Yponomeuta sedellus, assembly GCA_934045075.1. Taxonomy (NCBI): domain Eukaryota; kingdom Metazoa; phylum Arthropoda; class Insecta; order Lepidoptera; family Yponomeutidae; genus Yponomeuta; species Yponomeuta sedellus. The sequence goes on from OW203743.1 coordinate 10,765,562, forward strand.
CCTAAACGGAGCTCAGCCTTCGTCTTGGTATTCGGACTTCACCGTAGAGTTTTACCAGCCAAGGCGCTAACGCGCAGCTTGGAGCCAGTTCGCTCGCTGCTGAGCGAGCAGTGCCTGCGGTCGCAGCACAACGACATGCTTCACGAAGGCCTCATGTTATTCGACCAATAATTATGACACAAACTCGCTCTTTGGCGTGGGCTAAATGGAGCTTGGCCCTCGGTCTGGCTTGTGTCTAGAGTTTTACTAACTTTATTAGGCGCTCAAGCGTAGTTTGCGCAGATGATATGTTGCACGAAAGCCATTATTGTCCACAAACCTTGTCAACACTAGCATAGAAAAAGTATCATTTGACAAAATTATCGATAGGTACACAATTGTGGAACAGTAACATATCATGTTATTTTACGTTTAACATAGTCCTAATTTTAATGTATACATCTATTTAATACTTGCTATCTAAACCAGGGTCTGCTGTGTAGATCTATTTTTCTCCACATTAACATATACTGTGTTATTTTAACAATAAACATTAATGTCGTCCCTTCCAGACTGTTCGCTGAGTTCGAGCTGTACTATGTGAGCGCGATGGTGAACGTGAAGACGCCGCACGAGTTCGAGGCCCAGCAGCTGATCTGCGTTTTGTTCTCGGAGAGTCTGCGGCGCGCGCTAAAGCAGGGACTCTTAACTCAGGAGCAGGTTAGAAGCCGATAATGTTAACTAACAAAGAAAGGCCGAGTTTCTCTCTCCGCGGAACTCTGCCTTCGACCTCGGCTTTATGCCTTTCGATACTAAACGTGAAGACGCCAAGCCGTGATCAGCAGCTGATCTGCGTTTAGTTCTCGTCTTACGCGCTAAAGCAGGAAGTCTTGACTCAGGAGCAAGTTAGAGATGTAATATGTGAAGGCTGAGAAGCGCTTTTCTCGGGCCTCGACTTTCAGCATTTCGATGCTAAACGTAATGACACCGCATGATTTCGAGACTTAGCAGCTGTGTATTGTTCTATGTAGAGTCAACTTAGAAGTAGGTTAGAAACGCCGAGATTCACTCTTCACGGGACTCGTCCTTCGGCCTTGAGCTTCCGCCTTAAGGTGTTAAACATAAATATGCCGCACAAGTTCGGGGCCAGCCGATCTGCGTTTCGTTCTCGGCGCGTCTGCTTCTCGCACTCAACCAACATTCCGCAAAACAATCAGTTTGCAAACATTTTCGTTGCTAGCGGTAGCTAAATAAAAATAACGTAATTAACTTATTTATCGTAAGTAAAACGAATAAAAACATTGTACTTTTCGAATAAAAAAATGCTTCTTCCTGTTACAGGTTGACTCATACGACCCAGCCCTGATGTTTGCGGTACCGCGGCTGGCGATAGTCAGCGGTCTCCTGATCTATTCGAGTGGGCCCCTCAGCATAGACAAACTTCCAGGTTAGTTTTGTGCATTATGAATTCAAGTTTAAAGCTTGAAAACCGCGCTATTTTTGTGATCATACTAACTAGTAGTCTGTAAATTGATTTGGTCTGGTCTACCTTGAATTAATTTACGGTGTAATAGAGGGAATTAATAAAATTATCATGAATATTTTCATACTAGATAAGCATAAATTTGAACATTCATTTATATAAGTTCTGTTCATTCTTCTCATCACTTCGCGAGATATGAACATGTAAAGTTAACTTTTAACTTAATAATTATTAAGTGTAAGTATGTGTCAACTTTGAATATGCAACTTTCTATCGTAAGGTTGTCTGCATGAAATGATTATCGGCAATAAGGCCGCCAATAGGCTAGTTGACTGAATTTGGGAAATTGTTTTATAAAGTACTTGTGTTATTTTAAATAAAACGTAACATGTTCAATAAGCATTTTGAATAAAAAAAATCAATTTAAATTTCGCTAGTTTTCTGCTGTTATTTCAATTAAACATGACTTTCTCGTATTGTAAAAGCGACATGGTGCCCCAGTGTGAAAGCACAAGAATAATAACACCAAATAAATTATTTATATAATGTCCCACACCAGCAAGAAATACGAGAAAAGTGGTTAACACTTGCAAGAAGGAGCGATCCTCATTGTTTATCGACAAATTGAAGAATGTATTTTTGTGAAGATCATTTTGCTGTATATGACGTAGTCTTCGTGATTTAATAGTGAAATAAATCTGATTAAAGAACTGAAATATTGCTCTTTAAGCTTATAACTAATATTTTAACACTTGTTTATACTTAAATTGAAGTTTTAATATTACGGAATTCCGATGAGCAAAAGTCACTATTTGATGCAAAAAATCTACCAAGCATTACGGGGTCAATTCTGGGCAAAATATTGCCATAGCTTTGCTAAATCCTGTTTCCATCTTGCCTAATATGTTTCACTAAATAACTTTCAATACCTCTGCGTTTCTTAATAAAATAATAACAGTTGTATCAAAAACGAAAATAATCATCAACTAAACACATACTAAAAATGTCAAAAACAACGATGTTCGCCTCGACGTGACGTGGCACGCCCTGATTGGTGTTCACTGTTTCGTGACTTAATGACAAAGTTTTTCGAATTTCTTTTCAGAAAATAATAATAATCTTTATATTTTATCATAAATAGCTTTGTTTTTTCCCATCTGCATATCATAATCAGTATTTAAAGACTTTCTTCCATCCGATTTATTCTTAGTGGACACAAGCCTATTGTACCATGTACCTTTGTAATATTTTGTATTTGTTGTTGTGTACGATAAAGAATATTGTTATCTTATCTTAACTTTTATTTTTACAATTTTTTTATCCATCAAGACAAAAGCTATATGAAAGTGAATAACTAGTACCTACCCTTTAAATATGAACCCTATAATTAGTATACATCAAGACTACAAGAATACAAAGCTGTATGAAACTTAATAAGTATTGTTACCCTATTAAGCCTATAAGTAAAACTTTAGCGTTTTTGTGGCAATAAATACTTTTATCTTTTAGTAGTAACGAAGCGGTAGAATGCCGCCCTCGCATTCGAGAGGTCGTGGGTTTGACCGGTGACATTGTTTTCTAAGTTACGTACATTTGTGAACTTACAGTAGCAATACCACTCTCTAACCTTGAAAGAAAACACCGTAAGGAAACCTGAGTGTCTGAGAGGTGTTGTCATACCGCAGCGCTTGAAATAGCCAATCCGCGCCAGGCACGCGTGGCAATTTAGCCCATACCTCCGAGAGAAGGCCTGTGCCCTGCAGTGGGACGTATATAGGCTAGGCTACATATGAGAAAAACTAGTAAAGTCCCATTTTTTTCCTCTTGCCCGCCCCCAGAGGAGATGTCCGATATGTTCCGGCCGTTCCGAACGCTCCTGCACAAGATCCGCTCGCTGTTGTGGACGCTTGACCGGCGCGAGCTGGCGGCGCTGGAGCGACTGCTATGCAGTAACGAGGACGTTTCCAGTGTGCCCGCCGCCAAGTGTGACACAGGTGACTAGATCCTATTTACTCAGTAGTTCGTCGTCAGGCTTTACTAGTCCACTGCTGGACATAGCCCTCCTCTAATGAGCGCCAAAGCGCCCCGTCTTCAACTTGCCGCAGCCAGTATCTGCAGTATTTCGCAGATCATCATTCCACTTAGTCGGAGAGCGTCCTATACTAAGTCTGCCGAGTCGCAGTCTCCAGTCAAGAACGCGTTCAGTACTTAATTACCGTTAATAGGTCCGTCGTAGTTCGTAGACGCGCTTCTGAATAGATCGGTTTCTGCATCACCTGGATCTGCTCCGGCTCCGTCTGGATCCGCTCTTGCACTACCTAGACCCACCCCTGCACTACCTACATCCGCTTCTGCATTACCTAGATCCACTTCTGCACTGATCTGCTCCTAACCTGGATCTCTGCATTAAAGTCGCTCTAAATCCAGTCCTATAAATATTCAATTCAAATTATTTCAACGTAAAGAATTTACATTCGTTTTGCTGAATGTCAAAGTACAATGTAACATGAAAGTAAAAACCGCTGCCTTCGGGCCGTAGTGTAGTGGAGAAAAAGGCAGCGGAAAAAAAACTCCACTATGACCATCTTTTCTCGTCCATCTAATACAGGTAAATACAGGTAATGGATATCGTCTGTATTAGATTAGCTCGTATCTTCTCTACTTAAATATGCTTTTGGCACCCTGCACTAGTGTACTGTCTAGAGCACGCCCCTTCACTAGATTCATTGGCTTCGTCCCTGCATTGGATCCGTGGCACTGAATCCGTTCCTTTAGTAGAAACTTTATTATCTAGCAAAGCCTCAGATCACATCAAAAGTATAGCATTTTTTTCCAATAATTAAAATGTTACAATCTACGAGCTAGACAAACCCAGACGTAAAAGCAGCCTTAACCGAGTCTTCCGTCTTCCAGAGGAACCGACCGACGATCAGTACCCGGACATCGGCGAGTTTGTCTCGCGTTTCTACGCGGACCACGTGCACTGTCGGGAACTTTACACACAGCAAAGGTGAACATAGAGATATATTCTTTTTAATGCACCAACCCGTGCTAAGGACAATTTTTAAAAAACCTATTTAGAGGCTTTAAATTCCGCCCATGCCGGGATTCGAACCCGCGACCTCTGGCCATCCGTGCCAGCGCTCTTCCAACTGAGCTAATGTGCGAATCACCGGCATCAGTGAAATTTCGAACCTATTTACAATACTCTCTGTATTACGGCATGGGTGGAATTTTTAGCCTCTAAATAGGTTTTTTAAAAACAGAAATATTTTTAGACATGCAAATTTTTGATACGAGAGAACACCAATCGATATCAACCCTTGACTTACAAGGACCCACTGGTTTTGAATCATTAAAAATAATAGATTTGATTTATTTATCACCATAAAAAACAACTACCAGGCAGTGTATGCTTTGAGAGCTTTACAAAATCACTTAATGGTACAGTTATCAATTCAGCTAATTGCTAACGTCGATCGATATCAAGCCTTGTATGTACTGCTGGGGCACGGGTCTCTTCCTGCATCACAGGAAGGTTAGGCCATACTCCACCACGGGGGCTAAGTCCGGGTTGGTGAAGGACTTACTGTCAGAAGTTATCAAGCCGCCCATAAAGCTTAACGACTGTCATTATAGCCAGCACCCACGGCTTAACATGCCTTGCGAAGCACGGAAGCGCTCGTTAAATGCCACTAGCGGTAGTCACGTGATAGTCACCTTTTTTTTTTTTTTTTTTTTTTCACCCAGGAGAAACCCCAATTACGGGTACCACCAGCTCGGGGGAGCACAGTGGTTATGTCGGACTCCCCGCCCTGAAAAGGGCGGTATACCGACTAAAACTCCTGGGGTGTTCCTCCGCACCGCAAAGGACGGGGCCACGGGGACGCTTACGCACACTTCCGCGACCCCGTCTGCGGGCGCCCTTTCGGGCACTCCTTCGGCGGCGCCCCTGCCCCATCGCATCGGACCGAACGACGGGGCGAGGGAACGCCGCATCTCTTCGTTGGAGCGCATAGTGGCCAAGTGCGAACCCCTTGGCCACCACACGCCCCAACGCGCCGCCCCCTCCATCCCATTGTTGTGTGGTCCAATGGGATTAGAGGAGGGCGGCGCACCTCCTCGTTGGGGCGCATGGGGGCCAATGTCAACTGTTGGCCCCCACACGCCCCACACTCGAGGCCCGTCACGTCGCCCACCAGCACTTCTCTGAAAGCAGAGAAGGCGGTGAGCGACCGCGCGGGCCCCCTCCGTGCCAGAAGGCACCCTCGGAACACGCAAGGGCGCCTTCCGGCCCGCCGTGATGGAGGCAGAGGGTCCCCCGACCCTCCGCGTCCCGGCGGCCACTCTGGTCCGACTGGTACGAGGCGCGCGCGCTTCTGCGCAGCGGCGCCCCCCCCAGTCGGTCCTTCATTCGGTTGGTCGCCTGGGTCCCGCTCCACAAAGTGAAACAGGGCCCACGCGACCCCTCCCGCCGTGATGGAGGCAGAGGGTCCCCCGACCCTCCGCCCACGGCCACTCTGGTCCGACTGGTACGAGGCGCGCGCGCTTTCGCGCAGCGGCGCCCCCCCCAGTCGGTCCTTCATTCGGTTGGTCGCCTGGGTCCCGCTCCACAAAGTGAAACAGGGCCCACGCGACCCCTCCCGCCAGATTATTCGCCGTTAGCCAGTAAGATCCGACAAGAAGAAGTTACTGACTAACGCTCAGGGTGCACCGACCCCACCACTTGCCCCTCCATCTGGTTCATGGAATCAGATGGAACGGAAAGCGGAGAGGTACACGTGAAGGTTATCTGGCATCGCACCCCACGTGATAGTCACCCATCCTGAACCTGACCGCGCCTGTTGTTCAAACCTTACCTGAATTTTTTGGTTATTAAATAAATAAATATACTTGGACATATTACACAGATCTCGTTAGCCCTATACTAAGTACAACTAAAGGACTTGTGTTATAGGTGCTAACTCGACGATAGATTAAATGCAATAAATACATATGTAACATCCCAGACCCGAGACAAACTAGAAAAGTTCGTTTCCTAGTTTGACCCGCCCGGGGATCGAACCCGAGACCTTCCGTTTTACAGTCAGCGTGCTAAACCGCTGCGCCACCGAAGCCGACATAATCCATATGTGTACCTCACCCTAAACTGTACTTTTGGTTCCAGCTCAATCGAACAGACGATCTCAGACGCCGACTATCTGCCGGACAGTATGGAGGTAGTGACTCCGATACTGGACGGTATGAGGCGTCTTAGTGAGGATCACGCCGACGCCCCGCCCCCCGCTGACGTCACCGTCTCCGACCACACATTCCACGAGCCTAAAGACTTTCTAGTCGTTAGGAAAACCAGCAGAAGCGAGGCCAACGACCTGGGAGGACTGAGGAATCTTTCCACGAATGGCTTGATGATGTTCGATCCTTTAGTCGTGTCAGCTGTATCCACGTCTTCCGAGAGCAGACCTTTACCGGACAATGACCTAGTGACGTCACTCAACGAACAGGTCACGGAGATCGCCGATAGACTGTCCTCGATTGTCACCAACGATGCGGAAACGTTGATCGAACACAGCATACATTCATATTCTACCAACGATGTGCCAACGTTGATTTCGACTGATTGTTCAGGCGAGGCGTTCGGCTTCTCCGGGCCCAGGAATGAACAGTTGAGCTGTCTACCGTCAACGAGTCACGGGTACCTGATACCCAACGCAATAAGTCAGGAGCCAGTGGTGTTAGCGTCCCTATCTCATAATAACTCTGCGATATTCAACCCTGAAGATGAAGCTGCCGATATGAACGGATCAATGGTGGGCGAACTTCCTATGATCATACCGGACAGTACGATCGACGCGGAGATTGTAAACACGAACATTTGTATAGCGAACGCGAATCTAAGCTCTCTGTTGCTCACGAACGGAGAGTACAGGCATAATTTCTTGGAGAGTCACGATGAGGACGATACTAGCTTTCATTCCGCTAAGTCCATGGATAGAGAGGAGGAAGAAAGGGTCAAATTCATGTTAGGCTACGAAAGTGACCCGCACGAATCACCAGTAGATTCTGGCGTGAGTACAGAGAACACCAGCCTAGACCGGTCACCCGATTACGACCCTAACAGCGATATAAATAAGGAACACTTCGTGATTCAAAAGAGGGTGCTAGCGCCCGAGAGAACGGAGGAGAGACAAAAGACGGAGAATGCCCTAGAAAACTCGTTTTCCGATGGTAATAAAAATAGTCTTAACGACGACGCGACTGTAGGTATAAATTACGCTGAGTCCTCGGAAGCTCAAGCCAAACACGAGGCCGGCACGTCCCATATTATCGATAGTGTAAATATAGATAAGGAAACCCGTGATAGTAGTATTAAGTCAGAAGAGCAGCCAGCGACGAACGAAGAGCTCAGAACGGAAGCCGTAGAAGAAAACATAACAATAGATGAAGTAATAACAGAATTACGAAGGTACAGAGAGGAGGAAAGATTAGCGGCGGCTCCAGCTGAGGCTGTCATAGAACAAAGAACCGTCAGAGTGGACATAGACACGTCTGGCTCATCGTCAAGGCCTAAGAAGGTCAGGAAGGTTGGAGCAAAGAGTAAGAGGAAACGCAACAAAATGTGGTCCCCGGGGATCGTGATATTGGATAATAGAGCCACGCTGAATCAGAGCAGCCCGCTGAGACTGAACTTGGATCATTTTGTTGATACGAGGTAAGTTGTGTGTTGATGTACAGTCTGTTAGGTTTTTTGAATATACCTCGGATAGAATCGGATTTATTCGTGTAATAGAAGTATAGGAACTGATATGACACTTAATCCTACTTACAGAGCAGGAAGTAGTACACTCGTGTGCTTTCGGCGAAAACCGAAGCCCGAGGTATATTCTAAAAGCTGGCTTGATGTTGTGATGTTTTAGATCAATTTAAACTGAAATATAGAAGGAAAATTGATAGCAAGCAGGTTGTTTCAAGGTTTTATTTTGATATGATGAAAGGTTCTTGATATCAACCCTTTGTATGTCTACACTGCAGAGGCACTGGCCTTTTCCTGCATCGCAGTAAGGTTAGGCTATACTTCACTATGGGGGCTAAGTCTGGGATGGTGGAGAATTAAAGGCAGTGCCGGGTCTTACTGAAGGTTCATAAAACTGTTAAATTACAAAGCTTTGATACCAACCTTTTGTATGTCTCCACTGCTGGGGCACGGGTATCTTCCTGCATCGCAGAAAGGTTTGGCCAAACTCTACCACGGGGGCCAAGTCCGGGTACAAAGGTATACAAAGTTTTGTGGCTCCATAAAGTTTTTATATTGTAAAACTAGTACTGGTAGTTTTACAACACAACATGGAGACCTTACTAAATATCAGAAAAACATTCATAATAGCTTTCCGAAAGTTTTTTTATACTTTTCATTATCTTATCTTACCATTGTAGACAGCTATCGAAGGATAAAAATACTTTCGGAAAGTTATTTTATTACATTATTCATTTCACTTTAATTTATTACATTATTCGTCACCACATTTTTTACCTTTCTCTTTACTTAAACTTTTTACATTGTCAAAACTTGAATGGAAATATTAAAATTGAAAAAAAGTCAGACCTGAGATTTCCGCACTTAGCCTCGTAGTTGGGCCATTGTACGTAGCAAGCGCTGAGGTATTTAAACACTTCAGACACTCAGGTTTCCTCACGACGTTTTCCTTCACAGTCAGCGAGTGGTATTGTACTACTATCAATTCACAAATGTACATAACTTAGAAAACAAAGTCATTGGTACATGCCGGGATTCGAACCCACGACCTCCCGATCGAGAAGCCGGCGTTCTACTCGGCTCCGCTGTCACCGCAATATTAATAGTTATTTGTTATACAAGAGTGCAAAGTTGCTGTTTAACCGCGTGTTCCATTTTGATGACCGAGCAAGCGAAGGATTCTAAAATTGAATCACGAGCGCTGCGAGTGATTCAAAATTAGAATCCTGAGCGTTAGCGAGGGAATCAAAAGAGCACGAGGTGAAAAATCTTTGCACTCGAGTACAACACGTAACTTTTCATTCCACCTCAGCGAGGAAATGACTAAATGCAAAAAAAAAACGTTTACAATCACAAGACAGGTACACTTTTATTTCAGTTTAGGTATTAATTACTACAATATGACAGGTAAGTATTACAGAATAATCTTTAAATTATAACAAAATAATACTAAGGTATAATTAAGAAAATTTTAAAGTATATTTTTTTAATTCTCAAACTTAAAAAGAATATTTTTTTAATTCACAAACTTAGTGCACACTATGTTCTAAATTCAATTTACTTTATCCTCTAGAGAATAAAAACGGCTTTTCCACTCAGATATTGAAGATTAAAAATACTCTTTCCGAGATGGTGGGATGAAAATTTACTTTATCCTCTAGAGAATAAAAACTGCTTTTCCACTCAGATATTGAAGATTAAAAATACTCTTTCCGAGATTGTGGGATGAAAATATTTTGTCATTCTGTCCACAGTAGTACATCGGGGCCGATCTCAGTGAGCGAATGCGCAGACGACGAACAGATCGCTCTGGCGTTACAGGCGCAGGAGTTGGCGGCGCGGCAGCAGGCCAGAGGGAAGTTCAAGTGAGTCATTTGAATGCGTGCAGTATAGAATCACGAATATGGAATAACATAACATTTATACAGGCACATACGTTGCTTCTGTCCCTACACTGGATACCCTGTGTCGTGGGAACCAGAAACAGAGACATCACAAACATGTAAACATCCAAGACCTGGGCTTTTTTGTCCCCAGCCGGGATTCGAACCCGGGAACTCTTGCATGGTATGCAGACGCGCTACCGCTACGCCACAGAGGTCGTCAAATGAAATGGTTTTGTTCATAGTAGCGCAAAAACTGCGGCTTAATAACCGTTACAAACTAGGTGTCCATTTCAAAATCTAGATAATTTTGGGGAAAAAATGAACAAAAAAACTTTTGGTAAGAGGAAAACGGAACCTTTCTAGGATCACTACGTTACCGCTGGGATCCCTTTGGGAGGCCAGCGGTAACATTAGGCCTTTTGGAAAGAGGTTGGCTGTCTGGAGTGACCTCACAGCCCCAATGGCCCAACTATGAGGCTTAGCGCGGATACCACAGGACAAACTAACTATAGTCTATTTATCTTTGTCCAATTTAGTAAACAAGATTCTAACCTCAAAAATTTATATTTAATGCCAAAACTAGATATTTTATCGTGAGTTAGTTCACGATCTTTGTTTATAAAATTGGCATCGTGTTATCAAAAATAGTCTCCCCGATTACTTCATTTATGGGAATATGGCAGTTTTCGACTAAAAAGCCATACTTTACAGGGAGAATGTTGTTTACTAAAATGGACGAGTAAGGGTAAATAGACTGTAACTAGGATCACTTTGTTGTCCGTCCGTCCGTCTGTTTGGACACACCGGTTTCTGCATTGAACTAAGTAAATACTTAAGTAACGTTCTCTCACGCTCTTTTCTGAGAAATTCGAAGAGACAGCACAGTTAGGCATTTACTTAGCGAAATTCTCCATTCAAAAACTGGTCCTTTCTCATACAAACGCGTGGATTGAGTTGAAATTAAAACGGTATACTCAGGTCTGCAATCCCTTGAAGTTGTGAAAGAATCAAACTTCTAATGTAAAATTGAGATAAATTTAAGTTGCTTCCAAAATCCGCTATTTGATTCTCGTTTTAAGTCTTAAACGGTAAATAACTCTTCCATTAGACCAAAAAATATTTTAGTATATTTTTTGAGGACCTAAAAGCAACATAAAAATATATTTTAAAACTTTTTTTCCTAAACAGCCAAAACGCGGTCAGCCATTTTTTCTATGGTTTGTAGTCCAAAAAATTGTAAACAAAGTTTGACATTCAATTTTCTGTAAGTGATCTCTGAGCATAGTGAAATAACAACAACGCAACCATGATTTCATCGAATTTACATCCAAAATATACCAATTATCATTATTGCATTGTTCGAGAATGAAAAAATTCGCCAGTAAAGACCCCCGGGAAGTTGTGGATTCGTGTACCCAGTGAAATTAACATTCGAAAAACTTGGCTCAAACTTGCCAAAAGAGACCCCGACTCTTTATCAATTGAAACTCGGGTGTATTTATGTGAAGATCACTTTGATGTAAGTCCTATAACAATCAATGTCCACTGGCTCTGGCTGAAAGATGTTTGTTTACATACTTTAGATGGTTTCAAGATGGCGGATAGCGTTTTCGCCGTTACGAATTAAATGAGGAAAAAATTTTTTTACTTTGCAAATTTTGCAGCCATCCTGCATACTTACTTATGAAAATCAATATATTTCGGTTTCTTACGATAAATATTATAGGAAATATTAATTTATCGCGTCAAATTTGATACGTGTCAAATAGCGGATTGTTAATATAAATTAAGCGCATAGTTATGAAAAATATACTACCGTATAAAATTTTTATTATGCAACAAATTAGTGAAATATGTAATGTTGAGCAAGATGATAAAAAAGTTTGAGTAACTGATTTTCTTTTAATTACAAAAACTGTGTTATTATGTATAGCAAGAATAATGTTCTCTATAATAGTAATTTTGCTATCTAATTTTATTTCATAAGAATAATTTTATTTTCCTATACCTTCCTGCGATGCAGGAAGAGACCCGTGCCCCGGCAGTGGGGGCATACAAGGGTTGGTAACGAATTTTCTAGCTACGCCTCACACCACAGTTTATCAAAAGTATACAATTTGTTACCTTTATAAATGTTTTAGATAGATTATTGCAGAAACAGAAGAAAACAATAATAATAATGAATTCAAATTGCCACAAAAGTGCACACATAACGATATCAACCCTTGTATATCTCCACTGCTAGGGCACGGCTCTCTTCCTGCATCGCAGGACGGTTAGGCCATAAGTTCGTGTTGGTGGAGGATTGTAAGACAGTGGCGGGCCTTACTGTCATAAGTTATCAAGCCACCCATAAGGCCTCTGACACAGCTTAACGACTGCCATTACATGGCAGCCGTCACCAACGGCTGAACATGCCTTGCGAAGCAGGAAAGCGCTTGGAATATTGCCACTAGCGGTAGTCACGGGTCGATCACCATCCTGCACCTGACCGCGCCCGTTATTACTTAACATTTCAGATGTAACAGTAAAATCGAGGCCGTTCCTACTGCCGTCACCTAGCTCGCGCTTGCATTCTACCATTTAAATTTACCCCATAAACGGTTAATCCCCAGATCGAGTGAGGACCTGATCCACCGTCTCTTCGTCTGCATAGCGGGCGTCGCCGACCAGCTGCAGACCAACTTCGCCGCAGACCTCCGCAACATCCTCAAGTCCGTCTTCCACATGAACCAGACCCCTGAGGTGCCGGAGCCGGATCCGGCGCCCGAGAGTCCTGAAGTGGACACCGAGGGCAAAGTGGAGACTATCGAGTACGAGCCGACCGAGGATCAGGTTATACAGAACCGTAAGTTGTACCTGTTTAATTTTCACCCTTAAAAAACCACACCCACAAAATGATGTCGTAAAAACCGGTTTTGTTCGCGACGCCTACCCCAAGTTACTAACACTACTGTCGTCGACGTCGTCGTCAGGCTATACTAGTCCACTGCTGGACATAGCCCTCACCCTAAAGAGCGCCACGTTGTGCTATCATAGGGGGTAATGCCCATAATCCCCACGCTGGGCATGCGGATTGGGGATCGCAGTTCGGTAGAATTGTACTGCAGGGGGCGCTACTGCCCTATGGTTTGTGTCCCATAGTCGCCCTTTACGACACCCGCGGTAAGAATTGGGTTGGTGCTATTCTCTAGGCCGACACCACACAGCAGTAACACTACTATAACTTTTCTAATTTACGTTTCATTTTAGTTCGGGGCTTAGCTCGTTTTATGAAAATCTCGTGTCACAGTGATTCTTATCGAATTCCTGCAATTGTCGTCAAACTATGTAACTTTGATATTTTAGTTTTTCGTGTACTCTCAAAGTGTATGGTGTATTAATCTAATCTAATCTTCCGAAACCGCTTCCCCGATTTTAATTAAACTTTGTGTGTATGTTTGGATGGTCTGAGAATAGGTCGTAGGCTAATTAGTATGGCAAAACAAGTATTGTGACTGAAGAAACAATCATAAAAATCACTAAGTTGCTAAGGAGTTCTATAGCAAACATAGTGATACAAGATTTTATATATTGGATAAAAATCGATATCATTTAAGGTTCGAAGTAGAATATAAATTAAGTTGGAATTTTTCTTCTTACATTTTTAATTTTTAAGTTTAGTTTTTTTTGTTATTTGTCTGCAGAGTAAAAGTACAGATTAAGTGTATTCGTACCTCCTAAAATCATAACTGATTTGTCTCGAGACCTTCATATCTTAAATTACTCTTACAAAACATTGAAATGTCAATAATGTGTAATTGAGATACAAAACTGACACTTCAATACTAAGACACTATTATGGTTGTAAGCAAGTTAGTCCGCCAACTAAAACAAAGGAGCACTTTGAGGGTATGGCCATTGTAGCCAAGTAAATAAAAGTCAAACAATAATAATAACACTTGATGTACTTATAGGGAAGTGTGGGTGATCAGGCTCTTCCACTATAAAGGGAAATTTCCCGCCAGGCAGATCGTATGCCTGGGGACGGCCGGTCCAACTGTCGTTAGTCGGACGTTATATTTATGGTATGTCATGTGAAACATTTTGATTGCGCGGTGCAGGAATGTTGGAGTTTGTAGTGCGCGCGCAGAGTTGCCATGTGCTCGCCACATACTAAAACAATGAGGAACAGGTAAGGTGAGGTAATCATTCTAACCTGCCCTTTTCTTCGCCCCCCAGACAGCTCGTTCGACAGCGTCTACTCGGCCGAAGAGGTTTACGCCGACAGCAACTCGTCCGACTCCAGCAACTCGGACCGGTCTCGGCTGGCCCGTCGCAACACAGTCAACTCGACCACCCTAGCAGAACAGGCCACCACCTCGCGTAAAAGCATCGAGGTCAACTTGCAGGTAAATATCACGAATTTTGTTTGAGAATTGATTGCTATCCAAATTGACGCCCTAGAAAGCAACTCGGACCGATCCCAGCAGGCCCGCCGGAACAGCGTCAAATAGACAGGCGTACAGTGAGTTAGCTTTAAGAATATACCTTGGGCTCTAGAGTAGGCTTCGGTTTTCGCCGAAATCACACGAGTGCTAATACTACTCCCTGCTCTGTATAAAACTTTTCTTTACTATTTTGAAAAGTTATAAATAACAATACAAAATAAACCTTACCTTATTGCAATAATCCGATTCTATCCGATAGTAGCCAAGGTATATTCTAAAAGCTAACAGACTGTAAATCCAACTCCGAGTTGACCCCCTTGACACGAAAAAAGCAAATCGTCCAATTCGGTCAACACGGACCGGTCCCAGAACAATTATTTATACTCGAATGGTATGGTATCAACCCTTTGTATCTCCCCACTGACGGGGCACGGGTCTCTTCCTGCGTCGCAGGAAGGTAAGGCTATACTCCACCACGGGGGCCAAATCCGGGTTGGTGGAGGATTGTAAGACAGTGGCGGGCCTTACTATTTATCTTAATTTTTAGTTTTATACTTCAAGGTTCAGTTAATCACCCCGTACTTGTGCATTGCGGGATATATAGGCCTTCCCCAAATACGCTTCTTTCTCATTCAGCCCAGACTGTCGGTCCAGCGAGCTGGTTGAGGGTTGATTGCAATTGAAAGCGAAGTTGACACTGTTAATTCGGTGATCTTGGTGGTCAAGGTCAACTTGCAGGTATAGATCATTACCCTAACATTCAACTATCAAATTCCAGTCATCAATGTCAACGGGTGACCTTAGCGAACGACCTCGTGCCGTTGCCAACGAAGAGACGGTGGAGCGAGCCCCCGACTGGGTTCCGGATATAGCAGCCCCGGATTGTATGAGGTGCGGTGCCCACTTCACCGCCTTCCGTCGCCGTCACCACTGCAGGAATTGCGGTGAGTTTGTTGCAATTAAACTATAATTCTTCGGTCATTTAACTGCTAGGACCGCATGGGGCCAACGAAGAGCCGGTGGAGCGAGCCTCCAACTGAGTTCCGGATATAGCAGCATTGGATTGTATTCGGTGCAGTACCCACTTCACCCCCTTCCGCTGCCGTCCCCACTGCAGGAATTGCGGTGATAATTAATTAAGATGTTGTTTTGTGCAGCCTATATCCTGCACAAACTGTCCGCATTATCGTGGGTTAGCTGGAAGAAAATACTATCTCTAAGCTCGCCTTTGTACAAATTTATTTTTAGTGCAATAAAGAATTTTCATTCATTCATTTATTCAAATTAGCAAATAGCTGCTGCAACAAGGTGTACTTGTACCTAAACAATTTTATGTAATCAACTTTTTTTACGTGAATTTTTATGTGTGTGTGTGTGTGTCTAAGCAAACATAAATTATTTATCTATCTATCTATGAATTTCAGAGCATGAGAAGTGAAAATATAATTTTCTCTCCCCACCACAGGTAAAGTGTTCTGCGCCTCGTGCAGTTCCAACTCGATCCCGCTGCCTCGCTACGGCCAACTGAAGCCGGTTCGGGTCTGCGAGGAGTGTTTCACTCACATCGCACACTCGTGCCGACGCTCGGTGCGGTGAAGGGGCGCGGCCCTTCCTTTTATTACAGGCATACCTCTCGCTTGCCCTCCCTTACCTGTTCGGACAAGCAAAGAGGTAATCTGTGATCACTTATGCCGTTGGCTATGCCATCTAGTGGCCATCGAACTGATTTGAAACCATTTTATTGTCCGGTCGTATGGGTTGCAAACTGAACTAATTTACCTAATATTTACGTCAGGAAAGGTTCAGAAGGAAATCCTCCCTTTACATCTATCTGAGCCAGTATCAAACGGTTTGATAATAAAAGTAAATAAGTCCCAGACACTTCTACACTTTATTTAAAGTCTGTTTTTTAATTCGATGCATAAATTAAATTGTCACTTTGACACGTGCCGGGGTTGCAAGCCATCACAATCCATCACATTTATGGACGTTCTCTATGTGAATATCAATAGGTACATCAATCCTCGAACGCAAGGTTCGCAATATTCGCAATACAAAATATCATTTTACTTTCGAGCAAAAATAGCGTGTGCCATGTTGGTGTTTTTTTTTTATAGTTATCTTTTCAAAAAAATAAATTATTATGTCTTTGATGCAATAACGTATTCAGTCACACAAGTCGACGCGAAATATTTGTATTAACAGTAAAACAAATATTTAGCCCGTAAAACGATATATTTTATAATGGTAATACTGATTGTTTTTTTTTTTTTCATGGAATTAAAAAACAGACTTTAGTTTAGGTAAGTGTTGCCGCTAATCACTAGCATGTGGCCACCGCTAAGCATTGGCACGTAGATTTAAAGGGAAAATCCATCATCAAATTACAGTTTGGGAACAAACGGCTTTGTAACAAAAGTAATGCATTAGCTCAAAAGTTTTCCGACATATTATGTATTGATTAGGGATCTCAAGAACCGCCGTCCAATCCAAACAGATCCCTGGAAATTTGTATACTTATATATGGTGTATAAAAATGACTTTATCATATCGAAAGCCACTTACTAAGGAGACCAGTTCGACATCTCTAAAAATATATCAAGAGTTTCATTCTGAAGTTACCGCCTAAAACACCAAAATGTATGGAACAACATTTTTTTTCGCTATTTCGATGTCCACTGATTATTAAGTCGCTGGAGCCGATAAGTAGAACAAAGATAAGATTTGTATGAAAATTAAATGAAAACTAAACAGCAGCTAAACTTTTGTGCCGTTTTTTTACCGCTGTTTCTAGTAGTTCAATTGTAATTAGCCCCTCAGGGTATAAATTTTTCACGAGTCGTTAATAGATTTCTTATAGCTTGTGTATAAATACGGGCAGCATCCTGAATGCCATGTGTAATATTTGTCCACTCCTTTGAGGTAATATAACTATTGACTCGCAGTCATGTTTCGCGGTTCGAGAAATCTGTAGAATTAAAAATCTTACTTCCGATTACTGTTTTGTTCAAACCGTTACCAAGATACGATCAACAGTAATAGAGAAGGATTGATAGCACGGTGCCCCTGAAGAGCGGTGGTAGCGGAGTGGTAGAGCGCCGGCTTTTTAATCGGGAGACCGTGGGTTCGAATCCGGCATGTACGAATGGCTTTGTTTTCCAAGTTATGTAAGTATGTGAAGTTATGGCAGCAATACCACTCTACTAACTGTCAAGGAAAACATCGTGGGGATACCTTAGTGTCTGACGTGTAAACACACATCAGCGCCGGTAAGTGCTGCGATGGACTCCCGTGCACGCCAGCCGCGGAGCTTGATGTTTCCTGGGAGCCAATTCTCACTTCATTAGCAAATAATTCGTATACGAATCTAAGGCTAATGACTTGAATTCTACATAAAAAGTCTAACGACAGCCAAAATCTTTATTCTGTACGCCGTGCTAAATTGAATTCGAATGAGCAATTAAATGTCTAATATCTCAGTCGAGTTATCTATCCCGGCTGGGGACAAAAAAACCCCAGGTCTTGGATGTTTACATGTTTGTGATGTCGTTGTTTCTGGTTCCCACGACACAGGGTATCCTAGTGCGGGGTCAGAAGCAATGTATGTGCCTGTATGTAAATGTTATGTTATACTATCTTATTTTTGTGCGACAAATGTTCTAAGCCTTCGAATACTTTGCGTCTACGCTTTCAATTCGCACGGGCGAGAATCGGCTCCCTGGTCGTCAATTTCACTAGACATCAAAGTGCAGACACATCTCACGACATCTTCGTTCTTAGAAAATATTTTCGGATTGTCACTCTCCCCGTACTTCCGTAAAACCGGCATCAAGTCCGGCAGTAGAACCCAACAACTGTCTCTATTGAAATTGAGGTGGCGACTTATTTCAATCATCATTATCATAATCAGCTGGCTTTATGGAATAGCTTCCAGTCTATTCCCACCGCTTTGCAAATGTCGTCGCTCTACCTGGCAACAGAGTCTAATACTTACATAGTAAGCACGACAATTGTTGATATTTGCCTCAGTTTGGTAGTTTACCAAGCAATAGCAGTACAATGTCATCCCAGGTATAACACGCTCAAATTAAACAGGCATCTCTCGCGAAGAAGATCGAATCGCGCGTGGCGCCGAGTTAAATAGCAATGGTGTACCATTACACTGCGATTTATTATCAGACGACCCTTTACCGGACTAATATGACTGTATTGATCCACTATGCATTTTAGAGACTAGCCCACGTGGTTTCAAAGATTTGCATTAGTCATTCTGCTACCGATTGTCTTTAAATTAAATAAATGTTACAAAGTGCTCCAGTGGACAGCGTGCTATCAAACCATAGAGACTACCTCGTTTGGTCTTATCGCTTCTTCAATATGAATGCATGTTTAAGGATGAAAGTTAATCTATCGTTGTATCGAAGTATGTAATAAGTTCTTTCATTGTTGATTATTAAACTCGTAAGCGCCTGTTAGTGTATTGAATTTTTCCATATTGACTGAGATATATTTCATAGATTTAGTAACTGTTATGTACAGACACACAGTTTCAGTTATAATTTTCTACGTTAGCTCTCTAATATACACTTTGTTTATTGGCTCAGAGTGATCTGCAGAATGCTTTTGGTCTAAACCTTAAAATTGTAGTGCGATAGCAAAGTTCAAAGTGTGAAGCTTGATTTGCTTTTGTCTGTAATGAGCCCTTTCCAGCACAAATTCACAAAACACTTCATAGATGACGCTTACAGACGTGGCCATGGAAAAACCGGAATGCGACTGTCAAAAAATAATCTGTGCTAAAATTTGATAGAGTGCGAGTTTTTTTACTACTCGATCGCGTTAACGTAAACTCATATTTCTATGGCATCGAGGGAGCGCCACCTAGCGACAAGTATGGAAATTAAAATTGCTGAGTGCAAGTTGTAATGGTTTACGTTGAGAAGTGAACACGTTTACC
This sequence comes from Yponomeuta sedellus, assembly GCA_934045075.1. Lineage (NCBI taxonomy): Eukaryota > Metazoa > Arthropoda > Insecta > Lepidoptera > Yponomeutidae > Yponomeuta > Yponomeuta sedellus. The sequence continues at coordinate 10,785,051 of OW203743.1, forward strand.
AGCCAAAACACGAATAAACGCGAGTGCGAGTTGTACTGTGACAGCGTTTTGCCAGTTCGAACGGTTAACTTACTCATACTCACTACTCAATGCTCGATTAACGCGGTAGTAAAGTTATTCGATTGGATCTGTCAAACTCGCACTAAGCACTAAGACATGTCCCTGGTTTTTTTAAATAGTTAAGCCAACGGCTTCCTTATAAAACACTTTTACTTAATTAGGTTCAACAGTTTCAGCCTAAGGTTAAGTAAAAGGTTACCAATTAATCTCGCACGGCTGTGAAATGAAAAGAAATGGTTTTATTCAAAGTAGCGCAGAAGCTGCGGCTTAATGAACGTTACAATTCAAACTAGGTGTCCATTTCAAAATCTAGATCATTTTGGAGAAAAAATGGACAAAAAATCTCCAAACTTAGTCTTAGTCTCTGTTCTTGTAAGTGCACGCTATAAAAGTAATTTGTGAATTCGGGCTGAAAACGGCTTATTATAGGAGAGGTACTACGGTACCTCGTAGACGAGGGTCCAAAATTTTAGAATACCCTGTAGAGAAATGTACTTCGAAGAAGCTTTAATGTTTTTTTTTTCGAAAAACTCATTCTCATTAAAATTTTAAGATCTCAAGTTAATAAATAAATAATATTTTAAAAACCTATTTAGAGGCTGAAAATTCCACCCAGGCCGGGATTCGAACCCGCGACCTCTGGCTATCCGTGCCGGCGCTCTTCCAACTGAGCTAATGGGCGACTCACCGGCATCAGTGAAATTTCGAACCTCTACAACACTCTCTGTATTACGTACAGATAGATAGTTTTTAGCCTCTAAATAGGTTTTCAAAATTGTCTTTAGCACGGGTTAGTGCATTAAAAAGAATATAAATAAATAATATATTTTATGCCACACCTGGCAATAAAGTGGCTTTTTCCGCACGCTGCGCGTACGGAAAAAACCGCTTTCTGGCCAAGTGTAGACATAAAAAGATGTACACAACACGGGAGGTAATAAAGAAAGCTCTCGATCGCATATTTACGTCCCTCGCTTGCAGCTCGGGCCGCAAACTTCTGCGATCTTGGCCTTTCTTTGTATTACCACCCTAGTTGTGTAATGTACTAATGAAGGTGTGCTACAGTTCACTCTTAGTCTGTTGTTAAAAAAAACTCCATATGAAATCCTATATTTTATAAAAAAAAACCGAAAAAAATGCCCACAGGGTATTCGTATCAAAGAATCAAGTAGTGTTATTTAATAGCCCACTGGTTAATTATTACAACTGAAATCTGTATTTACTTAGGTGAGTTTAGATAAAGATTAAATAAAGTTAGATAAAATAAATGTAGTCAATGAAAATACCTATATTTTTAAGTGAAACAGTTTATTCATATTTTTGAAAATCAGGTATCGATTTTTACCTCTGATATATAGCCGCATGAAAGGTTTGAAATTCCATAAAGGTAATTGACTTTTTATACTTACGTTATTGATTGGAGCGAAGGAGATATTTCATAATGTGTTGTCCTGAATATGATGAACCTGTATCGTCACATTGTGTATGTACATTTTGTAAAGGTTTTTAAGTAGGTATTTTTATTAAATAATTTTAGCATCACAAAATAATCGCATAGTTTGTTTAGCTGTGTAGCTTTTGTATAAATAATAAAAAAAACAAATATAAATCGTATAATAATAATAATAATGACCTGATATATAGTTTCCTCAAGACCATGATTATAATGTTTTTAATTGTATAAAAAATAAAAGTAAATAAAAACATAAAGTTTAACATATTGGTATTTTAATTTTCTTAAAGGCATACGATCTCAACCCTCATAAAAAATATAAAAGTAGTTTTGTAATTTTTAAAAACCTATTTAGAGGCTAAAAATTCCACCTATGCTGGGATTCGAAGCCGCGACCTCTGGCTATCCGTGCCAGCGCTCTTCAAACTGAGCTAATGGGCGACTCACCGGCATCAGTGAAATTTTGAACCTCTTTACAATGCTTTTCCTCTCGAACCTCTTTTCATAGCCTGAGGTCGCGGGTTCGAATCCCGGCATGGGTGGAATTTTTAGCCTCTAAATAGGTTTTTTAAAGTTGTCCTTAGCACGGGTTAGTGCATTAAAAATAATATAGTTTTGTAATTGGTAAAAATTTTGGCCCACTCACGATTTAACGTCGACTAATTAATATAACAGTAAAAAAAAAGGAAAACAAACACAAAGAAGATAAAATATCTAATTTATTCATTAAAGGGCAGCAGTTCTTCACTTTATTTCAAGTCTGTTTTTTAATTCGATGCATAAATTAAATTGTCACTGACACGTGCCGGGGTTGCAAGCCATCACCATCCATCACATTTGTGGATATGTGAATATCCATCCTCAAACACAAGGTTGGCAATACCCCGGTGTGACCAATACGTAAAAACCTAAAAATCTCCTCAATCTTTCGAGTAAAAATAACGTGGGCCGTGTTCAGCCGTGTTGGTGTTTTTTTTTCATATTTTTCTTTTAGACAAAATAGATATAAAAACCGGCCAAGTGCGAGTCAGACTCGCGCACCGAGGGTTCCGTACAAACCTGTATTATAGACCTGAGTATTTGGTATGAATTTCAATTTAATACCTCTACGCGTTTATGAGGAAATGGGTAGTAAGTTTAAAATTATTAAAAAAATATATATTATGTGATGTAACTAAAAATTTATGGTTTTCGTAATTTTTCCTTTATCTATGCTATAAGACGTTGCTTCGTACCAAATTTCAAGATTCTGAGTTCACGGGAAGCACCCTGTAGGTTTTGATTCCCTTGCAAGTGTCGAAAATTTGCGGCATAAACGGCTGTATCTTTTGATTGCGTTGGCTTAGAAGTTTGATTTTTTCACAACTTCAAGAGACAGTAGACCTGAGTAATTGATATAAATTTCAGCTTCATACCTCCACGCGTTCCTGAGAAAAAGGGTCTTGACAGACGGACGGACGGACAGACGGACAACAAAGTGATCCTATAAGGGTTCCGTTTTTTCCTTTTGAGGTACGGAACCCTAAAAAGAAAATATTTTTTATGCCACACCTGGCAGTAAAGTGGCTTTTTCCGCACGCTGCGCGTACGGAAAAAGCCGCTTCCTGGCCAAGTGTAGACATAAAAAGATGTACACAACACGGGAGGTAATAAAGAAAGCTCTCGATCGCATATTTACGTCCCTCGCTTGCAGCTCGGGCCGCAAACTTCTGCGATCTCGGCCTTGCTTTGTATTACCACCCTAGTTGTGTAATGTACTATTAATACAGTTGCTCAAAAAGTGGCGTATTACAGGGAGGTATAGCGTGCGATATGTGGGCTATTACAAACTCGTGCTTTTTTTACCTTTCCCGCACTCGTGCGTTTTCTTTCCCAACTGTCAAAATAATGTCTATTATAAAGAAAAACCAACCATGAAGTATTTACTAAAAAAAAAAGCAGAAGTTTTTAGGAGCTAATTTGTTTCAATATCAGATTTAATGATTTGATTGCATGAGTTAAGTTTGGTTTGGTCATTTCATCGCATTAAATTTCATTTTCATTACATATCAATAAAAAAATTCTACTGAAGACTTGGCTGTATGGGCAAAGTTCCCTTTGCCTACTAGAATGGGTGAAGAAAAAAAAATCTCTGCTTATATTTTTTTACGGTTGGCGCCATTTTCCAAATATTTTTTTCTTAACTTATTTTTTTCGCAACTGTATTAAAAATATTCGTTCAGTACACGTGCGGAACCGTCATTGCAACTTGTTCCGACTGTCAACCCTCGCCTTCGGCTGCGCCTCGGCTCGGGTAGACATTTGTCGGAACTCGTTGCAATGACAATCTTTCCGCACTTGTAATGAAATATACTATTTTGTCTTGTCACGTATTCACACGAGTCGACTTTTAACAGTAAATCAAAAGACTACCTATATTTACGACTTTTTTTAGCCTCTAAATAGGTTTTTAAAACGACTTCCCTGTCCAAGAGTCGTATCATATATGACTCATAGGAGTGTAATAAGTTCATGAGTCACATTCTACTCATCAACCGACTTCAAAAAAAGGAGGAGGTTCTCAATTCGACCCGTATGTTTTTTTTCTATGTTTGTTACGCAATAACTCCGCCAATAATGAACCGATTTGAACAAATCTTTTTTCGGCGTATAGGTAATACCTCAAGGGTGGTCCCATTTAAATTTAATAATAAAAAAACAACCCCCAAGGGTGGAAAATTGGGGATGAACTTTTTTATACGCAATATTTCCGCCGATTATAAACCAATTTGAACGATTATTTTTTTGTTGAATAGGTATTATCAAAAGGGTGGTTTCATGCGAATTTGAAGAAAATATTTCACCCCCAAGGGTAGAACTGCAAGGAAGACCGCGCGCGCCCCGCCACGCGCGCCCGCGTCCCCCGCCGCACCGCGCGGCCCCGCCTCGCGCCTTGCGTCCCCCGCCACCGCGCCGCACGTCTCTTGTTCGCGGCTAAACTTATATGGCTGGCACCGACTTCAAAAAACAATAGGTATATAAGTATAACTATTGTAAGATATTTAGCTGGCTTAACTTTAATTACTTTGACATAGTTTAGGAAAATTATAGTATTACAGTGCGTTCACATTAACTTGACTCGTGAGAGAATTGGTAACAAGGACATAACATGTGAATTAGCTTTTGGACCTAATCGGAAGATGGTAAAACAAGCCCTCAATCCTTTTATTTTCCCCAAGTAATGGGAATGATTTCTTATTTAACATGGTAACAGTAAACATCTCTGTGCTACCAATTCTCTCACGCGTCAAGTTAATGTGAACGCACTGTAGGTAATAGATATTAGGATTTATTTTTTAATTTTTAGTTTTTTTTTGTGTTCACGCATTTGAAGTCGGTTTTATTTTTTTTAAAGTTAATTTTCATCACATCTTCGGGCATACAACTATCCAACTGTGGACGTAGGGAATTGAATTGAAAATCGCGATTATTACGTTATACGTACCTAATTACCTTATTTCCCGACGTTTCGGCAGCGTTGCAGTTGCCGTGGCCATAGAACAAAAGTGTCATTTGGTGGGCTTAGTGTTTATTATCGGACAAGTCGAATCCAACGTCTGTTTGGCCTACTGCTAGCCCAAAGTAGGTTTAATGGACTGTATAAAAATGCGTTTAACTTTCCAAACTATCCGTTTATTAATCTTCAATCATAGTTCAATTCGCTTTTTTTACAACTTTTCTTGATCGTTAGTATTTATCAACTCTCAATTTGTCACCTGCCTGCGGGGTTTTTTTTTTAACCCTATAAAGGGCACCCTCCGGAGGACACGGGGGAGGGAGGTGGTGAATGCTCATGCATAACAGCACGGACCCGGCCGTGCTAACAATGTGGGACTCACAAAAAGTGCGCCTACCCACTAAACACCACCTTGGGACTTGTTTTGGTCCTAAAGACCCTCAGATCATAGAAAGAAGGAGATATGCCCTAGCCGCGAAATAAGTCCGGTACCGCTGTCGCCACTTTTGAATATGTGTGCGTTTTCATCACATGCACAATATTGTAAATATAAGGTTCACGCAAACGTCTGTCCAGTCATTTACTAGCGTTCTAATCTTTTAATTGGTTCGCGCGCTATGAAAAACTATTGTACGAATACATTCATACACGGAAACAACAGCGTCGGTGAACTCCTTAGGGATGGAACACTTGTATCAAATAATACATCTGTCGATAAAATTGTCCGATGAGAGGTTATTCATTTATTAACAGTATACTTCGTGTTGGGATGATACAAAAAAACAGAGCATGTTAAATTTACAAAAACAATATTATTAAAACAAATAATCCTATTTTAATTTACTGTCCTGTGAAATGTAAATATTTATTAAGTACGTGTCTTTTTGACAGTATTTGTGGCTTCAGTATATGATAAAGACGCAAACTTGGCTTTCTACTGATATATAATTTGATTATTTTTAATATTGATGATGACCCCTGTACTGTATACTAATACGATAAGTTAAAAATGTTTATATGTTAAATTTGTTGAACAGAACACCACTGAAGCATACTTGGTAGTGACGCTGTCCGGAAAGCTAGGTCTTCTGGGTTTGCATCCTGGTAATGGAAAGAACTAATATTTGTGTGAAGAGCATGTCCACGGTCAGGGACGCATTTGTACCTGGATCTTGGATATTTCTTTGTATTTTATTTAGTATTTGAATCCCAATGTAACGTGAAATGCACTTACATTACCATTTACAAATTGGCTTATATTGGTAAGTTTGTTAGGACTCTGTAAAGCAGTTAATGTTGGGTGAAAGAATGAAGTGCTGACTTTTTAATAATACAGTAGCAATTACTCTCTCATTATCTGAAAATAATTCATCCAGCTATATAAAAAATAGAACAAACACATGTGTAAACTCGAAAAACAACCATTTTTCTGAAGAAATTTCCACTTGTCTGCGTAACAGCGATATATTGGAAATCAGTAGCCACGCTTGGATTATAAAGAATATGTTTATGGCTGTGATTGAAATGTATCATGGGCCTGTAAATAAAGTAACTTCCTAATTAAAAATACAGTAAATAGTAAGAACTTTTATAAGCTTGTCAAAAAAATTTCAATGAAACTTTCGAAACATATATAGATTAAAAAAATTAAATCAGCATCAGACTGAAATCCTACGGAGAATATTTTCATTATCGCCATCATTAAGCCACAAGATATCCACTGCTGGACATAGGCCTCCTCCATGGATTTCCAAAAAGACCAGTTGAAAGCGGCTTACATCTAGCGTCTTCCTTCGACTAGGATGAGATCTTCTCTCCATCTTGTCGTCCGACGCTGCACTTGCCGATATGACATATAAGCAAGTACCGACATACCATATTGTGGTCTCCATTCGAGAACTTGTCGGATCTAAAATAGTAAATTATTAAAATACTGAAAATGCTTTATTTAATTTGTTTTTCATTACATAATCGAATTTCATTTATAACATAACGCACATAAATAATTAAATATATAAGACTATGATTTAGTACCACAACCACATCACCTGATTTGTTTCTTTAGAAACACTTTCTTTTGGAAAGTTATGCGTCGTCCATATGAAATGAAGATTATAATAAAGTGATAATTGAATATTCTAAACCATGTAAAATTTTATCGTGATTTTTAATATACTGGTACCTCAACCTTTATAGAACTCGTTATTACTGGTATTTTCAAAGTAGGAACTACCCACGGAAATATTTTTCCCCCACTTTAGCATCTGGAAACACTTCTCTGTAAAATAGATGGAGCAAATGGTACTATATTTGAGAGAAAATCAGTTATACCCTCTGTATTTTGATCCATTTTTCTTTCGTATTTTTCTTTATCTTTATTAGAAACTCTTTGAAATACATGATCGAAGCTAGGCCTGTTTTTGATAAGGCAAAATCCTTCTACTAAAATAAAAGCTTCCTTAGCAACGCAAGCTGAAGTCTACGCAGATGGAGTCGCGCGCAATAGTCGACGATAAGACTAGGTACCTAGTCTTACAATAATTGGTTCTAGTAATTTTGGAAGTCAGGACGAACGATTATAAATGCCTCAATAATATCGATACTTAATCAGTCTGAAAAGAAAGAAACTACCCCATCACTATGTCTCCAGCTGACCTACTGGTGAATTTGACATTTCGCGGCAAATACATGCGGCCGTACCTCGAAACATCGCATTGAACAATGATCAGTTTTGCGTGACGGTTCACTGCGGGCTGGCTTTTCCTAGTTAGCAAACCTCCACGAAAATGCTATATAGAAACAGCAGTGGAATAACTACAATGTAATAAATACTTCCCATTTATGTTCTTAGTAATGGGATGCACATTGCACATGTAATTATTATAATTATGATTTTTCGTAGTTTATAAGACGAATATAGTGAGTAAAATAGGTTTACCGGTGAAAAGACACTCCCCTGTATTTGAATAGCATGTATCACAGCGATTTCTGCAGGTAATCACTGCGCAATTAGGCATTTTTCTCAGATGTTACTACGACGGCTGGCGCGAAGCGATTGACGGCCATATTTTAAAGTTTCGCAGAGGTTAGCCCAAATGGGCTAACGTTGGGCGACAGTGCCACGCCCACAAGGCACTTCTCCTTATTTTTGTGTTCTGAGTAAAGACCCCTAAACCCACATCGGGAGCGACCCCCCTCGAGGCCGAGGAGGGCGCACAAGCCGAGGAGGGCGCACGCCCTGCGGGGCCGGGCGCCCCGCTATTTATACCAAAACCTATCATCCATCCCTTTCTAGCAAATATATCTATCTCACTCGCACAATATATACCTAGGTATCCTTCTTTTTTACATATATGTCTATCTCACACGCACACTTCGAGAAGGTTCGATATCTTTCCATACCTCTTGGAAGTTTCCAGAATGTTCCCGAATGATCAAGTGCGTAATATTATACTTATAATCTCTCCACTCTACTTACTAATCTAGAATCTGCGGGAAGTACCCGGAAAGACATCGTAGGTACTAGAAAACCATAGAACGCTCCAGAATATCGTCTGGAAGTACCTAAGATCGCATCGAAGGTAATAGAAATACGTTCTAGGAAACTATCGAACATTCCAGAATATATTTTTATCTCTGTCTTACAAATAGCTATCTCTCTATAGCACGTAGAATATTCTGGAAGGTTCCCTTGTCTCTACACACATGAGTAGTTATTACGTAATCTACCTGCACCTAGCATCTAGATTATTCTTATCGGTTCGATTACACTCTCGCCGTCCGTAACAGTAGGATTTTGAGTATATTAAATGTAATGATAGTAGTATTTAATGAAGGTCCTACGGGGTAAGCTCTGCAACCCGGGTGTCCTTTATGTTGTTCTTGTTTTGTGTGTCTTCACTATTGCATTAGGGCTATACCCTGTAAAAATAGTAATCTGTGTGGAAATAAATAAATAAAAAAAAAATATCCCGGTAATGCGTTCCCATGGGATAGAATTTCATTGTTGCATACCGAAAATTTTTTCAAGCCAAACTTAAAGATATTGGTTTATTGCGTTGCCATAGTAACAAGAATCGTATAAACTGATGCTGTGGGGTAAATTTGGCAAACAGCTGGTCAAAAATGTAAACTGAAAATAGGGACAAAAATGACGACAGAAAACCTTCAAATTTTGCATTCAAATTTTTTTTCTAGTAGACATGACCTTGATATAAGAAAGGTAATTAGGTGCGGTCGACAGAGCTTGAACAATAGTGCGTAGGTACGTATAGCAATTAATTATTAAATAGGAAACTCTGCATAAGAAGCAACCTTGCTCGTCTTTCCTATGATATTCTGAACTGACAAAATGGTGTTGCAAAAACCACAAAAGAATGTTTCTCTACGGCCGGTCTCGTAGATGCACAAGTATCGGCCTTGCTACAATCTGATTGCTATAGTTAAAACTGTCAAAATATATAGGTACTAATGTAATACAACCTATAAGTGGGTGAGCAATTACCATGTTATTTGTGTGTGTGTTTTTTTCTCTGTGACTGTATTGTTGTATCGCCTGTTGGTTGTCCTATTTAAATAAAATAAAATAACTGTCAAATTATAAAGGTACTAATTTGATACTGTGAAATTGTATAGGTAGGTAGGTTATTAAAAATAAAAATAGTGTAATCATGTGGGTGCAGTGATATCGTTCCGATGTTAAACCTAACTGCAAATTAGGTAGTCGGGGCTGTAAGTAATGCAATTTGCTTAAGTCAGATGTCGCTGCCTGTACGTAATACAGAGAATATTGTAAAGAGGTTCGAAATTTCACTGATGCCGTGAGTTGCCCATTGGCTCAATTGGTAGAGCGCTGGTACGGATAGCCAGAGGTTGCGGGTTCGAATCCCGGTATGGGTGAAATTTTTAGCCTCTAAATAGGTTTTTAAAAATGTATAGGTAGGTACTAATTTTACAGATAGACTTTGTCATTGGTCATTACTTATATTTTTATTATGTTGTAACATCCATACGTTATCACCTGTCCTGGATCCAAGCCTGTAGGTATATGATAGGTAACTAGGATAGCTCTGGATTTATTGCACATAACATAGGGGCTGAGCATAGTGGTGCAGTATCTAAAGCGTGTTTCAAGGGTGCACCTCAACAAACGCAGTTGGAAAGTAATTTCGCGAAATTTAGACAATTTGGGAAAATGAAGTGAAATATAAAGGAGTCAGAACTTTTGAAATGTTTGATCTCCGAACTATCAAACACGGATATGCGCATTATCTTTGGGTTCTTCCACATAATTACACTATTTTTATTTTTAATGCACTAACCCGTGCTAAGGAACAAATTTAAAAACCTATTTAGAGGCTAAAAATTTCACCCATGCCGGGATTCGAACCCGCAACCTCTGGCTATCCGTACCAGCGCTCAATTCAATATCAGCTCAATTGGTAGAGCGCTGGTACGGATAGCCAGAGGTTGCGGGTTCGAATCCCGGCATGGGTGAAATTTTTAGCCTCTAAATAGGTTTTTAAATTTCTTCCACATAGTCAAACTATTTTGTCATCTCAAATAAGACTTCGTCCGGAAGCGACGGCAGGTAACAAAGTTTGACAAGTGGAAACTAGGTAAAAGCCTTGGAATTGAACAAAAACTAATCAAAAAGAATTGAAAATCCTCATGAATCTTTAATAACATAAGTATCACAAAATGGAGAGAACCTCCTATTTTTAGGAAGTAATTGTTTATACATAACAAATAGGTATACCAATACCCCAGGAGAAAAATATGGCCATTAACAAGAATGCATTATTATTTCACCCACAACCTGAAGAGTGGAGACATTAAATATTGGTTGGTAGATACCTATAATAGTATTGCATGGAATCAGGCGCTACTTTGCGGAAACCCATAAAATGTGCATAAAAATGTGACAATTACTTTGCTAAATTCCGCCAAAAATCCCACATGCACCATGTGGTTAGTTTTGCACCGCACTTTTTCAAGCAGAAGCAAGACACGAACACACCACTACCGACACCAATACTTGTGCGAGTAAATACGCGACGCGGTTCGCCTCTAACACGACGCATCCTCAAACTCACAAGTAAGACTAACCGCATGGTGCATGTGGGATTTTGGCGGAATTAGCAGACATTTTCACATTTTAATGTTAAACCTACCTATATAGTAAGTTGTAGGTATCCTCGGCCCAAAAGCCGGGTTTTTACAGTACGAGTGAGCCATACGAGTAATCTAATGCTTCTGGTTGGACGTTCTTTCATCACGACACTAAAATGGCCAATCAGCAGCATTAGTTTCAAAGCACTCAGATGACGCATTCGGTACAAGTGCACGAAGACCGTGTTAACGCGGGGTACGTCCACTCGGATCACAGTCGCAACGGATCACATCAAACCAAGTAAAATATTCCACTCGGATCATGTGATCCGAATGGACTACATTTTTGATAAGATTTTTTCCATTCGGATCACACCATTAATCATCGAGAAAGGTACCTAATCCATATTTTTTAATAAATTAAATACAATACATTTTCATAGAATAACTAGTGTACTATTAATTTAAAATCAGTGTCAAGAAACACAAAAATCAAGGTTTTTATACAGTCTATTTATTCTTACTTGTCCATTTTAGTAAACAAGATTCTAACCTTAAAATTGAGATTAGATGCCTAAACTCGACATTTTCTCGCAAATTCATGAACTATTTTGAACTATGTTTATAAAATTGGCAGCGTGTTATCTAAAAGAGTTCCAGGTTACTTCATTTATGGAAATATGGCAGTTTTGGACTAAAAAGTCACAGTTTAAGGGTAGAATCTTGTTTACTAAATTGGACAAGTAAGAATAAATAGACTGTACTTACATCATTATTACCTAATTAACAAATAGTTGAGAAAAAATAATACGAAATATCATAAAAATAGATATTCAACGATTACGCGTAAATATTTATTAATATTATTAAGTGGAATATATTTAAGTATACTATGAAAGATACATACTTATCATAAAAAATATCGATTACCTTCCTACTAAGACTAATGGTGTGATCAGAATAGAAAAAATCTAATCAAAAATGTAGTCCATTCGGATCACATGATCGGAGTGGAATATTTTGCTTGGTTTGATGTGATCCGTTGCGAATGTGATCCGTGTCTGTGATCAGAATGGATGTACCTAAAACACGGCCTTACTTTATCTATCTTAACTCTAAAGAAATGTGATGTCCGGAATAAGGCTTGATCATGAAATCAAACTTGATTTTGAGCTTCGAGTCATCGCCTTTGATCCTGAATCGACGGACTAAATGCGCCACCGTGGTTTTCAAAGACATCATGGCTTGTGTTTTACCTGTCAAAGAGAAGTATCACATTGGGTTATAAAAATCACGTTCTGATAGGTATCAGCCCCCGGTTCCTGGAACACTGACAATCTGCTAATCTGTCTAACAGCTGTCCTGTGGTCAATGTGTAGATAAGTTACCCATAATTGTGTTATTTTTTATGTGTGTGCATTTGTGGCAATTTAAATAAATGTTTTGTTTTTTTCTTCTTTGTTTCTATATGAAAAAGAAACCCTTACATCTGTTAACAATAATTATACCGACAGATTTTGTGGTCTTTACCCACTGGTAAGTTTCAGATAAAATTCTTTATTGTACACTGGAAAAATCAACTACAAAATATTTACAAAGGTTTAGTTAGGTGTTTTAATTTATAGGCCTACTTTATGTCATTCAGACTGATAAAATAAAGCACAAGGAACTTGGTGTTGGTGGCCCGATTATCTAATATTTTGGGAGAAACACTAAACACAAATACGATCGAAAAAATGAGCGCGATGTTTTGTCTAATTTAATAGACGTTTTTGATAATACGGGCATGTACTCGTAGGTGCGTGTCTTGGAATCGAGCTCTAGGGCGCCGAACTTCTGAGGAGCAAGCCGAAAAAATATTAGTCCTGCCTGGTCTGTCCATTGTAGCACCCCCAGAGTCTACGCCCTGTGACTGGGCTCCGGTGGCATTGCTCTATTTACGGCACTGGGGATTACAGATGTCAAGTAAGTCTCTTAACCATGCATGCCCTTCTGCCAAGACTGAAAACCGCGAACAGTGCGTGACTCCGCATATTTGTGCGCGCTGTGCGCGTGCGCGGAATCACACACGGTGGGAGTACAGATGTCAAGTAGGTACAATGTCTCTTACCCATGCATCCCCTTCTGCCAAGACTGAAAACTGCGAAGATTCCGACAGTGCGTGACTCCGCATGTTTTTGTGCGCTGTTCGCGTGCGCGGAATCACACACCGTGGGACTCCAGATGACAAGTAAGTCCAATGTCTCTTACCCATGCATGCCCTTCTGCCAAGACTGAAAACTGCGAAGATTCCCACAGTGCGTGACTCCGCGCACTTGTGCGCGCTGTTCGCGTGCGCGGAATCTCACACAGTGGGACTACAGATGTCAAATAAGTTTAATATCCCTTATACCTATGTATCCTCTTCTGCCAAGACTGAAAACTGCGAAGATTCCGACAGTGCGTGACTCCGCGTATTCGTGCCAGATGTCAAGTACGTCCAATGTCTCTTACCCATGCGTGCCCTTCTGCCATACTTCTGCCAAGACTGAAAACTGTGAAAAATTCCACAGTGCGTGACTCCGCGTATTCGTGCGCATTGTTCGCGTGCGCGGAATCACACACGGTGGGAGTACAGATGTCAAGTAAGTACAATTACTTTTACACTTGCATCCTCTTCTTCCAAGACTGAAAACTACGAAGATTCCGACAGTGCGTGACTCCGCGAGCCCTTGCGCGCTGTTCTCGTGCGCGTGCGCGGAATCACACACCATGGGACTCCAGATGACAAGTAAGTCCAATGTCTCTTACCCATGCATCCCCTTCTGCCTAGACTGAAAACTGCGAAAGCTCCAGGACTAGCGGGTATCCGGGAAGGGTCCAACCAGCGCTCTGGTGAGAAGGAGTCCACATCGGGACCCCAACACTTGCTTCTTTGGATGCCCCAAAGGGAGAGCAGGATGCCTGTGCCAGCCGGAATGAAATATTTTCCTGGAGAAAAAAGGTACCTGAGTTAGCCAGGAGTTATTAGACAGGTAAAACTGAACTAAGTTCATGGGTGGAACCAAAAATACAAATCAATAATCAAAGATCAATAACACAAATTGAAATAATTTATATACTCACAAACAGACCAAAAAGTTAATAGTTTGTGTTATATTATATAATTATGTGTGTGTGTGTGCGTGTGTGTGTGTGTGTGCGTGTGTGTGTGTGAATGCAGTGTAATTTATTTATCGTATATTCCATTTTCAGAGTGTAGGTACTCAACTGTTATTTAAATAATTTCCAAAGATTTTCTGATTCATCATAAGTCCAGCCCATAAGACATTTAGAAATTATCAATTTAGTTTCTGAGGTGGAAAATTGCTTAAAGTTGTAGAGTTATACCATTTTGTTGTATATTCGCCGAAAAAGGCAGAATCTGATGGTGTAGGAAGTTGGAAGACCCTTGAGCATATCATCATAGTTGGCAGAATTTGGAAGAAAACATTCTATAACTTCTATAGCAACTAGTTTCTAAGCAAGAAAAAAGTCCTCTTTCACAACTACCTACTTGAGAAATTCCGCCAGAAAAATGTTACGCCTGACTTCTCGCAGAGAGACAGTATGAGCTTAATTTCCATGCGTGCCCACCGCGGATTGGCATTTTCAGTTTTTTTTTATTCTCTGCTTCTTCTTCAGGCTATACTTATTAGTCCACTGCTGGACATAGCCCTCCCCTAATGAGCGCGATAGCGCCCTGTCTTCAGCTTGCCGCATCCAGCATCTGCCGGCAGCTTTTCGCAGGTCGTCATCCCACCTGGTCGGAGAGCGTCCTACACTAGGTTTGTCGAGTCTTTATTATGCCAGTTATATTCTTACCAATACGTATATCTTTGTCAGCTTGGCGGGTGAGCATGGGAATCACGGGGTACAATCTGCAGGACTCCTTGATGACAGCTTCTGTGTAGACCAGCTTCGCCAGGTCTTCCTTTGTCACGTCCCTTTCGGATTCACCAAACACCTCTTTCAGCCTACGGGAAATTGCTAAGGCTTATTTTTGGGAAATTGCTTGCTAATAGTCGATACCGGAAGTGTCTTATTCTTCTTCTTCAGGCTATATTAGTCCACTGCTGGACATAGCCCTACCCTAATGAGCGCCATAGCGCCCTGTCTTCAGCTTGCCGCATCCAGCATCTGCCGGCAGTTTTTCGCAGATCTTCATCCCACCTGGTCGGAAGGCGTCCTACATTACGTTTGTCGAGTCGAGGTCTCCACTCAAGAACACGTTTACGTAATACATGAAGTGTATTCGCAATAAATTGCAGGCAGCTGCAGCGTTGCCAAAATATTAGGAAACAAGAAGTACCTGAGCTTACGTGAAAGAGTTTACAAAAAAAAAAAACTGTGTTGCCTATAACCAAATGTAGAATTTTTCGAAAGTATTCTAAAGTAGGAGAATGTGATGCCCTTGCCTAGTTGTTAAACCAGAAAAGAACATCATAAACCCAGCCTATGCGAGTTCAACGGTCATGAGAGGTTTTGAAAAGTGAAAAAGTACATACTGTACCTATTTTAACCTCCTCAAGCTGACCTTGAAAATAATAATACAAAACCAATGTAATTTTTAAGGTCGGGGAACCAATTCTTACTTTATTAGCAATTAATTCGTAAATATTATATAATTAAATCCTATAGATAGATAGAATATTCTTTATTGCATGTACACCAAGGATCACTCATGTATCAGACTTATAAAATAACAGTACAGTACAAGTGGCGGCCCTATTACTAAAAGTAATTTCTTCCAGACAACCATTCCTATATCCTGAACGACATGCTACATTTAATTCGAATGAGAAAATAAATGTCTAATGACTCTGTCGAGTTATACTATTTTATTTTTGTGAGACAAATGTCTAAGCCTTCGAATATTTGGCGTCTACGTTTTCAATTCGCATGGGCGGGAAGCGGCTCCCTGGACCCTCAGTCCTGACGTTGAAAGTAAAAATGACTTTACATTAGGTTAATAAAAGGCCGGGCAAATAGGCCAAATAGGCCATATATGACTATTATATGTAAATATAATATCCACATATAATAGTCATAGTCCCACCAGTCCGATCTTACTCTTTGTATACGCGTTCCTGAACATCTGGATAGGCACCCAGCAATAAGAACAGGAACAATGAGGTATGCGACGTGGTGTCATGGCCGGCTACGATCATGGTGTCCACTTCTTCCCGGACCTCCTTGTCTGTCAGTCTGCCCTCCTCTGATAACTCTAGCAGTTGGTCCAGGAATGCTTTGAATCTTCGCCCTGGATAGAGGTGTTATGTTTAAAAGTGTTTTACCTTCTACCGGCACGTTTTACTACAAACATATAATAATATTTTTTTAGTAACAAATGACCAAATGAATTACTATACTGTGGCCATATATTAGTGCTGTGCACTCCCTGAGGTATGCGCGGCGAGGTGGGAGGTGGCGAGGCGAGGTGGGTTGACGGCGCACTGACAGACAGAGCGCAGCAGCCGATTCTCCCCCCCGTCTCGCCGCGCGCATACCTCAGGGAGTGCACAGCACTAATGGCCACACTCTAGTAAAATGTAATTAGTTAATTTAAAGTAGTACCTTTAGGCGCTACGCGTCGCTAACTAGTGCCATCAAATGGAATAAAAATCATGACATGGTTTATATATAACACGTTATTTTAAAAAAAGTTATTGTTGATAGAATGGACTTTAATCGATTTTTTTTACTAAGAACGGGCGTTTTTGGCAAAAGTGTTTTAAATTGGTCAGATGAATTCATCATCATCAATCATCAGATGAATTTAAATATAATTATTTCTTATTAATTGACATTGTTACTATTGATAACGTTAAATGTAATTGACTTTTTAATATTTGAAGTTTTGTGTATCAATCTGTGACATGTGTCTTAATTATCTGTGTGAATGTGTATGGATCTCGGTCTGAAATAAAAACGTTTCATTTCATTTCATTTTCATTTCAAATTCCCACATTCTCGGACCTAGGTCCTTGTCAGTAGATTAAAAAATATTAGGTATATTTATTATAAGGTATATTTACGAAGCGCTCGTGGCCTAGTTGAACCGAGTGATTGCAATCAATCGCTTGAGTTAAGCAATAACAGGTGCGGTAAGGTGCAGGATTGATGACCGTCCTGTGACTACCGCTAGTGACATTTTTCCGAGCGCTTCTGTGCTTGGCAAGGCACGCTAAGCCGTTGGTGCCGGCTGTCATGTAATGGCAGTCGTTAAGCCATGTCAGAGGCCTAATGGGCGGCTTGATAAATTCTGACATTAAGGCCCGCCACTGTCTTACAATCTTCCACCAACACGAACTTGGCCCCCGTGGTGGATTATGGCCTAACCTTCCTGCGATACAGGAAGAGACCCGTTCCCAGCATTTGGGACATACAAGGGTTGCTATCGACGCTAGTTAGCACTGCGTAATGCCCTAAATAGATGTTCAAAATAACACCTTGTAATTATAGATTAGTAAATGAAACGGATCACCTGAATTGTAGGTTCCATTTTTCATTTCCTCCCGGAATGTTTGTTTCCTCTTTTCTATGACCTGAAACAATAAGTTTTGGGGTTCTCGTCAAATTAACGTTTCTTTTTAACCTCCAAAGCTTTGGAGGTAAAAATCACTCCGAATCTACTAAGCCTAAGTTGATTTTATAAAAATAATATTAGTCCAATTTAATTTAATTAGCTCAATTGGTAGAGCGCTGGTACGGATAGCCAGAGGTTGCGGGTTCGAATCCCGGCATGGGTGAAATTTTTAGCCTCTAAATAGGTTTTTAAATATTAGTCCAAAAAAAAAGTATATTGGACCTAGAACAATAAGTTTCCGAGATCTACCTAAATTATATTGGTTGTGAATGGTCACAGAGGATCATATAAAGTTATATATGATGTCCTATGTATAGCAGGCCAGGGCTTACGAGGTAAGAGAGAGTCAGGAAGAGGTAAAATTAGAGTTTTACTTACCTAACGCTAACCAAAATAAATCCAGAAACTATAAAACCAGTTCCGTTAAGTTGATTTTAAGCTCAATGACGATATTTAAAGTATCTTAACCACTTCCGCTGCACCACGAGCTGCGAGATAATCCAGATGCATACCCATGCACTACGCCGATTTTGTACTGTGATTAATCTTAAGATAGAGTGACAAATACTAGAACCATAAACTATAACTTTCACACAACATTATAACTTGTCCTAGACTCAAACTAGGATAACCTGTGCTATGGTAACCAGGCAAGGACATCACAAAGGAATAGATAGGACTTAATTTGGAAAATTGTGCTGAAGAGATAAGTCTAGGTTGAGTACCTGCCACACTGCGACCGCATACATTTTCCACCAGTCTTGTGAATATAGTCTGGATCAATAGCTCATTGGGGTGTTGGTATGTGTGTGTATGTGAAAGAGAGAGGAAGGGGTAGAGATGAAGTTCACGTTAGTTAACAAACATGAATCCATATAATCCTAAAAGCTGTCAAGCTTGGAACGTTGGATATCTTTTAAAATAATAATAAACACTGGAACGACTTCAGGTGTTGTTTTATTTATAGATTAGTAGTAGGTATAATAAAACAGAAAAACTGGATAAAAACGGATAAGCAGGTAAAATAGTCAGAACTGGTCGAAGGGTAAAGTAGTAGTGATGAAAAATGAGGGAAATCGAATAATGTGTGACGTAATTTAAATATTTGAAAATGATAGATAGGAAAAGAAATAAAAATGGTGTGAAGAGGTTTGCACCGTTACAAGCTTACGTTCAATGAAGTCTTTTTTAGGATCTTAATCGCTCCGTAGACCTGTTCCTTGATGCGAGTGAGCCAGCAGAGAATCCGAATTTTCGTTTAGCACGTTACGCAAGTGTTGAGCATCTGTGGCCGCATACCCTTTGTCCACTACAATATTCTTAATAGAGTCTGGATACAATCTCATCTTCGTGTGTACCCGTATGTAAGAGACAAGGATAAAGAAGAAAGTTTGAGAAATGATAACGGAGAAATTTAAACATGCCAAGTTAATTTTCTTACGTTTGTCCTTGGCAACTATCAGCGAGTCTCTAGCGATTTCGCACTACGTCCGATCCGAATCCGATCTGAGTCCCTGAATATACGGTCCGAAGTACCTAGTCGTAGAACTATTTCTACGGTAGTTTACGCACCAGATCCAGCTTCCGACATTCGATGTCTCTTCGTCATCCGACAATCGCCATTTCGGATAAGATTATTTATTGACGGACCGAAACCGAGCTGCGTACGAGAGCGGGGCGTAGCCGGGGCGAGAGGCACCCAGTTTAGTTCTGTTCTGTGTGGCAGTGCATGCTTGCACCATGTTACCTCACGAGTGGAAAATAACCATGTTTATGGGACAGCTTGGATTTACCCCCTGAACTGCTTGGATTTAGATGAGAGATCGGACTAGTGCGTAAGCAATGTCCGAATTAGGTCCGAGATTTTTAGACCCGTATTTTCACGGATTTGGATTGGACGTACTTAGTGCGAAACCGCTCTCTGATTGGCAAATCCTTTCACCACGATGTGTTGCTATCGACACGCTAACAATAAAAAGCTTACGTTCAATGAGGTCCTTTTAAGTATTTTGACTGCTTCGTCTTCCTGTTTTTTGGTGCGAGTGAACCTGTAGACACAGGACGGATGCATCCAAAAATGCGTTGTGCGCACAACGCAGGCGTTGAGCATCTGAACCGCCGCATGCGCATATTCTTTGTCCACTACGCTCTCGTCGTTAGAGGGAAGACCGAAGGCGGTTTCTGGAATGGAACGGGAAACTTATAAGGAGAGATGTGATGAATCCTACATCATCATCGTTATCAACAAATTATGTCCCCACCGACGGGCACGGATGTCTTCCCTAAGGAAGGTATATGTTATACTCCACCACGGGGTCCAAGTGCGGATTGGTGGAGGATTGCAAGACTAGTGGCTTGTCTTACTGTCGGAAAATTTCAGGCCGCGCTAAGGTCTCTGACTTCGCTTAACGACTACCGTCTATCGACGGCAGCCGGCAGCAACTGCTTATGAAACCTTACCACTTGTATCTATATTTTATTAAAAGCGAAAAACTGATACTAGAACAGTCAAATATTTAAATGCAACAGATGCAAATAAAATAGTTATAAGTACTGTCAAGATACTCATTATAATAGCTGGCCGACCCAACCGTCTATTACGAGTTTGAATTATGTGAAGTATATTATATATACCTGACTGTTACATTTTTGTTGTGTTAGTCGATCCCTAGCTAGGTTAGGCCATGTACAAAAAATAAGATATAAATGTTTATTACGTTTATTATTTAGGTACGCATCGCCTAGCCTACCTAGGGATCGACTGACACCTAAGCAAAACGTAACGCTATATTCAAACTCTGACCAGACGACTGCGCCGATCAGTTATTGTAAAGAAGTATCGTTACCGTAGGTACCTACTGCACCCTTAGACATTTAGGTACACTAAGAAGCTGTATATTCAGTGACAAAGATCCCAAACTTGTGTATGGAGACAAGTGAATTAAGATCAACATTATTGTAGCAACTGCCATCTTAAACTCCGTTTACAATTGAATTATTTTATCATTGAAGCCCAACTGAAATAAAAAGTTTGATGGCAAAAACACATTCATAATTAGAATAGTCAAACAATTAAAACGCGGCTATAAGAACAATACTACTAAGCCGTATTTCTCATATCATAATTAGGTTCTGACAAGGGCATTGGACTAAACTCGGAAATCCTGGACTGCTAACTGGTTTCACTGTTAATTAATTAAGTTATGCAGTCGACTTTTAAGACCTCTAAATAGGTGCCTACTACACTGACATTAGAAAAACTTAGCTTGTTTATGAGTAGATGTGTAATTTGATCTCAAACGTAACCAGGAAAACATTGGCCCAACGACAAAAAGTCATGTCAAGGTCTATCTAGAGCGGATTACGAAGAAGTTTCATTTATTAGCCATTCAAGTATTAATTTTTAGTGAAGGCTTGTTCAAGGCTGGAGTGACACGTGCAGTTTTAAGTGTACAGGTTTTCTCTTGGAGTAGAGAGAGAGAGTTCCTTCCTCGGCCCTCTAACCTTTTCGAATAATATGTACTCGTACTCTGTTAATATGTCTACGTTAGGAGATTTTTTTAAATTGTATCCACAATAAATTATATTCTTTATTTATAAATCGTCGCCTGGTTAAACGTTCTCTAATTCCCAGCTATTGTTCCATTTTGAGTAAAATACTTTGATTTTGACTTTAACTCTTAGGGTTGCACAGGGCCACCGATTTCCACTTTTGGGAGAGAGAATATGGACCTAACCAACACGCGTGCCTACCGTGAATTGGCAATTTCCAGTGGTAAGATTCGTGGACAACTCAGGCACTAAGGTTTCCTCACGCTGTTTTACTTCACGGCTTCTGAGTTGTAGTACAGACTAGTAAAAATTCATAAATGTACGTAACATAAAAAAACAAGGAAAATATTGAAAGAAATGAACCGAAATGAAATGAAATTAAAATAATTTACCTATGATAATAATGGACATATGCAAATAGTTTAATTACATGAGTGCGTCCAAACAAGGATACCCTGTGCTATGGGTAGCCAAGAGTCATTTTATTAGCCTAGAAATGGAAGTATAGGACGGCCACGGCACGGAGAAGCTATTTTTCAACCGACTTCATGACTAAATTAAGTCTTTACATAAATTGTGCTCTTCCAATTTGTTACAATAAAACCTGAACAAATAGTTGCGAACGCGAGTTGAATAAGAAAAAAAAAAAAATTTACTGCACTCGATTTGTGGATTGAGAAAACAAACATATAGGTATGTATTATATTTGTACGATTAATAAAATAAAATAATATAAACCTATTTTTTTTCTCGTGTCACAGTGTTTATTAAGTATTAATAATAATAATAATTAATGATAAAAATGGAACTAAACCTAAAACATTCTAATTTAAATAAAATATTTGAGCCAGATCGCTGTCGGGCGGCAGAGTACCAAGAAGGCTGGCGGCATTGCCGCGCTGTATGGCTAGGCTTATCCTTTGGCCAAAGTAATCCTTATAATAAAATACCTGAAGATATATTAAGCTTGCCTGAAACGCGGTTCAAAAAATGTGTTAAGTGCACTTTGTGCCAAAAGGGCTACTATAACATGAAGGATTATTTAAATAACAATGATGTCTGGAATTGAAGCCAGTACAATGAAAGAGTTCTATTAACTCTGCTACTAACTTAAAATAATTATGTAAACTGTGTTAATTAAGGACTTTGAAAAGACAAAGTTTGTAGGTTTTTTTGTTCACATTTTCTCCGAAATGATCTAGATTTTGAAATGGACACCTAGTTTGAATTCTAGCGTTCTTAAGCCGCAGTTTCTGCGCTACTTTGAATAAACCCTTTTCATTTCATTGAATATAACGGAAGGAAGATAAAAGATAACTCACGGCAAATCATCTCCAAGGCGTGGTCGGAGAAGTAAGGCCAGTGGTCAAATTCTCCTTTCCCGGCCTCTTGAGCCAATCGCCTGCAGAGTTTGGCCGATTGTTTGTTAAACACGTCCAGAAACCCGTCGAGCACGCTCGGGTTGAATGAGGAGCAGAGTAGTCTGCGATGCTGCTTCCACGTTGGCACTGGAAACAGTCAGTTGAATAGCAGTGGTTATTATTTTTATTTAATACGTAAGCCAACGGCCCTCTTATAAAACACTTTTGGTTAATTAGGGTATAACAGTTTCAGCCTTATAAGGTTGCCAATTAAAGGCGACATTCATAATTAGTTCTAGTGCCTAGTAATTAAACCTGTGATAAAAATAACGAAACATGTCTTACTTCTACACTTATAAAACTTAAAAAGAGTTTGAATTTGAATAATTTCATTTAAAATAATTAGATTAGATTGGTTAGTTAGTTAGTTATTTAATTTGTTTGTTTGTTTGTTTGTTTGTTTGTTTGTTTGTTTGTTTGTTTGTTTGTTTGTTTGTTTGTTTGTTTGTTTGTTTGTTTGTTTGTTTGTTTGTTTGTTTGTTTGTTTGTTTGTTTGTTTGTTTGTTTGTTTGTTTGTTTGTTTGTTTGTTTGTTTGTTTGTTTGTTTGTTTGTTTGTTTGTTTGTTTGTTTGTTTGTTTGTTTGTTTGTTTGTTTGTTTGTTTGTTTGTTTGTTTGTTTGTTTGTTTGTTTGTTTGTTTGTTTGTTTGTTTGTTTGTTTGTTTGTTTGTTTGTTTGTTTGTTTGTTTGTTTGTTTGTTTGTTTGTTTGTTTGTTTGTTTGTTTTGTTTTGTTTTGTTTTGTTTGTTTGTTTGTTTGACCTGAGATTCGAGCCGGGTTCAACCCCGCATGGGGCCAAAAACTCCAGGTCTTGGATGTTTACATGTAAGTGATGTCGTGGTTTCTGGTTCCCACGACACAGGGTATCCTGGTGTGGGGCCAGAAGCAATGTATTTGCGTGTATTGACATTGCTCTACAGTTGAAAGTAGTTTTTAAATTTTGTTCTGAAAAGTTTTGCAGCAATCTGGACATAGTAAGACATACAGTCTATTTATTCTTACTTGGCCAATTTAGTAAACAAGATTCTACCCTTAAACTGTGACTTTTTGGTCCAAAACTCCCATACTTCCATAAATGAAGTAATCTGGAACACTCTTTTAGATAACACGCTGCCAATTTTATAAACATAGTTCATGCTAGTTCATGAATTTTGCGAGAAAATGTCTAGTTTAGGCATCTAATCTCAATTTTAAGGTTAGAATCTTGTTTACTAAATTGGGCAAGTAAGAATAAATAGACTGTACCTACGATATTGAGTTACCTACTCGTATTGTAATGGCATGATGTGTGGCTGGTCTGAAAAATTGGCCCTTAGCGCAAGCGCAAACGCAAAGCGCAAAGCGGAAGCCAATTGGCGTCCGACAAATTTGTCAGACCAGCCACCAGCCAGCCACCAGCTAGCCACGACTCAAGAGACGTTTCATGACGTAGGTACATTAGAAAAAAAGCGAATACCTTGCGCGGTGATTAGCCCTTCGCCGAGCCACGAAGAAGCGAAGTTGTACATGTAGTTCTTTTTCAGGCACGCGTTGGAGACGGCAAGGGCTATGTCGGGATCTGTGACGCCTAGAAATGAATCAATTTGTTACCGTCTATGCTAGTAGTGGCTTTCGTCTATGCTTGTTACCAATATACACCCATGTATATGTACCTAAAAAGTGCTGGTGGCCTAGTGGAACCGAATCATCATCAACCCATTATATCGCCACCGGGGGGACAGTTCTCTTCCCTGAGGAAGGTATATGCCATACTCCACCACGGGGGCCAAATCCGGATTTGTTGGACGCTTGCAAGACTAATGGCTGGTCGAATTGTCAGAAGTTTTCAAGCCTCCCTAAGGCCTCTGACTTGGCTTGACGACTGCCATCTGTCGATGGTAGCCAGCACCTACTGGTTAGCGTTCCAAGCGAAGCACGGAACCCCCGAATAGTACCATCCATGCACTGAACGCGCCCTATGTTGCTTAACCTTCGTGATCGTTTAAGATCACTCAGGCAGCCTGGGTTACGAGCGAGCGTGGAAGCGAATGATTGGAATCAATCACTAGGCGACATCAGGTGCAGTCAAGTGCTAGATGGGTGACTATGCCGTGACTACCGCTAGTGGTATTTTTTCCGAACGCTTCCGTTCTTCGCAAGGCACACTAAGGCGTTCGTGCCGGCTGTCATGTAATGGCAGTCGTTAAGCCATGGCAGAGGACTTATGGACGGTTTGATAACTACTGACAGTAAGGCCCGCCACCGTCTTACAATCCTCCACCAACCCGGCTTTGGCACCCGTGATCCATCACGGGTGCCAAGGCCAGGTTGGTGGACACGGGTATGGCCTAATCTTGATGCGAAGCGGGAAGAGACCCGGTCCCCCAGCAGTGGGGAAATACATAGTGTAGGCATCATATATGTTTCAATTATATATAAAAACCTCCTGTCACAGTTACAGTGTTTATTATCGAACTCCGATATGTCTTCATTAATTTTTGTAAAAATATTATGTCTATTTATAGGTCTGAGAACCGGTCGTAGGCTAATTAAATATGACAAAACAACGTTTGCGGGGTCAGCTAGTAATATTATTCAAGCACTCTCGGAACCTCTGTTCCGGGTTCGAACGGTATCCTAGTGTGGGGCCAGAAGCAATGTATGTGCCTGTATGTAAATGTTATGTTATGTTATTATAAGTGTGAAAGTATGCTTGTTAGGTACTCAATCACGATAAAACCTGTTCAACCGGGTTTGGGATAAAAATTCAACACCGTGTTAGATTATTATTATAGCACATAGGTCAAAGTGCCAATCAATATTTTAAGTCTTTAAGTGGCAGTTGAACTGAGCCCTCCCGTGCTTCGCAATGCAAGTTAAGCCGATGTTGCCGGCTGTCATGTAGTGACAGTCGTTGAGCCATGTTAGAGGCCTTATGGGCGGCTTGATAACTTCTGACAGTAGGTAAGACCCACCACTGTCTTACAATCCTCCACCAACCCGGACTTGGCCCCGTGGTGGAGTATGGTCTTTGATCTTTCTGCGACGTAGGAAAAGACCCGTGCCCTAGCGGTGGGGACATACAAGGGTTGATATAGATATATTTCCCAAGTCTTACCTTAACAGGCGTACTTACATTCATCTATCCTTCAGACACGTTTTACATGTATAATTGAAAGAATAACAAATACCTAAGAGTTGTAATGACATTTTTACATAACAATTCTTTAGTCTATCAGATCATCTTAAAAACTAAATAGCTGTATATCCAATCATTTCTGCACAACTTACCTACGTATTACCTACCTACAACACTATAAAATTATTCAATATCATACTCCACAAACTTTTAAACTTTAAAAGGAATAATCTAGAAGCTACTTCTTCGAGCATAAGTGTATGTTTACACATAATTTCATTGATTGTAAAGGTACGTAATTACTCCAAGGTTATTAATTCGGTGTGCGTCAACGAATGCCTGTGAGTTATACAGGGTGTCACAAAATCCATAATCCGCTACTTGACTCGTATCAAATTTGACGCAATAAATGAATATTTCCTGTAGTATTTAACGTAAGAAACTGCAATATACTGACTTTGCTAAGTAAATATTTAGGATGGCTGCAAAATTTACAAATTAAAAAAATATTTTTCGCTTTTAATTCGGAACGGTGAAAACATCTTTGAAAGCATCTTTGGTATGTAAACAAACTTTTGTCAGCCAGAGCCTTACATTGATAGGACTTACATCAAAGTGATCTTCACGTAAATACACCCGAGTTTCAGCCGATAAAGTGTCTTTCGGCAAGTTTGGGCCAATTTTTTCGTATGTTTATTTCACTGGGTACACGAATTCACAACTTTCCGGGGCTCTTTCTTGACATGTTTTTGCATTCTCGAACAATCCAATAATGATAATCGCTATATTTTGCATGTTAACTAGATGAAATCATGGTTGCGTTATTGTTATTTCACTATGCTCACAGATCACTCACAGATGTTGAATGTCAAACTTTGTTTACAAGTCTTCAGGTCTTCAAACCATACACAAAAATGGCAAAAACTAATTTTTTTGTTGCTTTTAGATGCTCTAAAAATATACTAAAATATGTTTTGGTCTAATGGAAGTGATATTTACCATTTAAGACTTACTTGAAAAGAGAGTCAAATAGCGGATTAGGGATTTTATTAAAAACAAAAGGTTCTACTAGTCAGTACGCACTGAGGGTAACTTCAAAATCAAGATTTCAATATATATAGTTTATACAAGCGCGTGACTTCATATTTATATTAATGTTTTGTTGAATTTGCAAATTTATTAATTATTTTACTCGCATTTCCGTATGCCTACAACTTATTTTCGTGCACCTCCTGCGGTTAAATTTAAGGAAATGCTTGTAG
Organism: Yponomeuta sedellus; assembly: GCA_934045075.1. Lineage (NCBI taxonomy): Eukaryota > Metazoa > Arthropoda > Insecta > Lepidoptera > Yponomeutidae > Yponomeuta > Yponomeuta sedellus. The sequence continues at coordinate 10,812,128 of OW203743.1, forward strand.
CATTAAGTCCGCCGCATTGCTATTGTAAACTATCTTTATAAACCTATTTAGAGGATAAAAATTTCACCCATGCCGGGATTCGAACCCGCAACCTCTGGCTATCCGTGCCAGCGCTCTACCAATTGAGCGGGTTCGAATCCCGGCATGGGTGAAATTTTTAGCCTCTAAATAGGTTTTTAAATAAAATTAAATTTGTTCCTTAGCACGGGTTAGTGCATTAAAATAAAAATAGTATAACTATCTTTATGTGCAATAATAATGTAATGCCCATAATCCCCACGCTGGGCATGCGGGTTGGGGATCGCAGTTTGGTGGAATTGTACTGCAGCGCTGCTGCCCACCCCCCGGTTGTGTCCCTTAGTTGCCTTTTACGACACCTGCGGGAAGAATTTGGTTTGGTGCTATTCTCTAGGCCGAACACCACACAGCATAATAAAATAAATTAAAATTTATACATCCTGTAAATAGAAGTAGATGAAATAAATAGTCACTTACTGAGAGTAAAGGCAGGACCGATCCACCCCCTCGTTACACCCCCAACGTCGATGGTTTCTCTGCTTAGGTCTTTAAGGAATTCCCATAGTTCTGAAACAGTATTTTTAATTATAACTTAATTCCGGATTCACTTCATTCAATACTCAATAATTTATTATTACAAGTATATACAGATGAGATTAGAAGACCCCGAAGGGTCCACAAAGATTCATATTGATAGGGCACGCAACCCTATAAATTATAGGCCCTACATCTGGGCCATCTGGCCCTAGAGTCAAATACTTACATAGTTCTTCAATAATAATAATAATAACTTCCACGCAACTCAATCACTTGACGTGGTCCCAAGCTAGGACACCCTGTACTATGGTAACCAGGCAAGGATGTCACAAACATGAAAACACACCCAGACTGAGGTCACTTGCACTATCGTACGGCGGCCCCACAGTGAGAATCGAACCCACAACCTCTGTCTTGTTTCAGTTTTGTTTCAGGAGTTAATGCATTGTCACTCTCATAACTCGTGTAGAAATTATTAGAAATAATAAACTACAAGAGCAAATAAGTAAATCAGGCAAACGTAATTTGCGTCTTGTTAATTGATTTCTTGCACTTACAAGCATAATGAAAAGAAAAACTACTATCATTTCATTAAAAACATATTCTGTGCTTAATTAAAGGTAACAAAAAATCCTTATTTTTGATAAAGTTTCAATTCCAGTCTCTTGAATTTTTGGACAAACTTTATACAATTTGCGTTCCTATGTATTATAATATATGTTCCAAATTCAAATCTCATTGCCGCCCGCTAAAAAGATCCTATAAGAAAAGAGCTGTTATGCTCCCACTTACACAGGCATTTTTTTGAAGTTTACTTATTTATGATTTATAAAAAAAGCGAAGTGCGCATCGGGCCACGCGCAGTGTAGAGTTCTATAGAAAGATGTCTTTTTACGTGCTTAATTAGGTAACATAACTAACAACTTCATTAAAGGTATTTTTAATGGAATTTGAACAAAGTTTTACTTTTATAAGTTTATCGCTTATTTCTCGTTTATTTGTGTACAGCGTACTTAGCCATGAAAGTTTTCTCTTTAAGCTTTATGAGATTTATGTGCGACTCCACGTATCTACAATGAACCATTTAGCCAAAAGAGGGAAAGGACGTTGCCCCACTCAAAAAAAAATTGCGTTTTAAAGGTAAATATTTCGCAAACAGATAAAATCGATCGAACCGGTTTTTTTAAACTCTTCATATTTTTAAACGACGAGTCTAACGGTACCCTACACTATGTAGTAGGCGTGATCAAAAAAAAATTGCATCCCTTATTTAGGTATAAAGGGGAAGATTTTTTTAAATTTTATTCTAGCGTTACTTAACGTAATTAATAAATATATCTATAAATAGATAGATAGATAGAAAACACTTTATTGCACAACCAGAGAAAAGAATACAACTATGATTTCTTAAATCTAAGTAATGTTATACAATTGGCGGTCTTATCGCTTAGACCGCTAAATAAAAAGATAATTTTGGCGATATACCGTCATCACTGTGCTACGCCGAGGACAAACAGACGGACTGACATGGTGAAATGATAAAGGTTCCTTGTTGACTACACAACCCTAAAAACGTTTCCTCTAAAATACTTCGCGAATTGAGTTTAAACGGTAAATGGAAAGCGTTTCTCTCGACTGTTTTGTCGAATTGATTATGGTTCTATTATTTGTAACCTTCAATATAAGCTTTATATTGGCCGTATCGAAAAAATTCAGCGTAAGTTTTTAAAATTATTTCGTTGCAAATGTAATAGACTTAACAAACCAACGCCCATACTTCTATCACTCGAAGATCGTCGAGTGGAGAGAAACCTAATGTTTCCTTTTATTAATAATTATATTGATTCCTCCTATTTACTCCATGTCATGTTTAGGTGCCCCCGGACCAGTTCTCGTTTGCTTTGTAATTTTTTCTATTTCCATCTGCTAAAGACAAATATGTTTCTAACACATTTTTGTGTCGCTCGCTTACTGAATTTATTAAAAAAAATCCAATTTAAATACTTTAGTCACCAATTGTTGGACTTCTAAAATTAGATGAAAATATTAATAATTCGTCGTCAGGCCATACTAGTCCACTGCCTAACATAGCCCTCCCCTAAAGAGCGCCACGTTGTGCTATCATAGGGGGTAATGCCCATAATCCCCACGCTGGGCATGCGGGTTGGGGATCGCGGTTCGGTGAAATTTTACTGCAGGGCGCTGCTGCCCAACCCCTTTGTGTTTGTAGTTTGTGTCCCTGCTTTTTACTACACCCGCGGGAAGAATTGGGTTGGTGCTATTCTCTAGGCGGACACCACACAGCATATCAATAATTAATTGTCTCTAATGTCTCTGTTTCTGTACATATATTAGTTATAAGTGAAGGCATTGCTGGTATCTGTATTTTATTAACGTTTTAGTATTTTTGTTCATTGTACTGTTTGCTTTCCAAATAAATAAAATAAAGAATGGATCAAAAAATATAAATAAATTTTGCGTCAACGTTCCCCATAAGCAGGGATTATGCTTATGGGGTCGACAATGCGGAAACCTTTACACACGTAATCTGTACTGAATTAAATTTAATAATACTACCTATCTGCTGCACACGCAACTAGCCGTTTCAAATTCAATATAAATTTGTTAATTAATTCATGTTTTTCTTTACTTACGAATATTATTCCCTGTAGCTCGATGAGCATGCCCAACGATAGGCAAGCCTCCAGATAAAGTAGGAATGTTCTCAGTCATCGATAGAAACCTTCTTTGCCGTTGCAGCCACAACCCGTACCCACAACACAAGGCACACCACAGGAACAATAGCGCTATCATCGTAGCCTAATATTTTTTATCCAGAAAAAAAGCACCCCGTAGACTAATCACGTTAAGTGCACCGAAAGTAGTTACAAACTTTTTGCTCGATAGAAAAAGAAAAAAGTTTGAAAATAGAATGTGATCTTTTATTTTCTTAAAAAACCTATTTAGAGGCTAAAATATTTAGAGGCTTTTATTTTCTTTTGTACAACAATTTATGTAACTGGCCTGCCATTAACTTAAAAAAAAAAAAGACTTGTGCTTGGGGTTTTTTTTCTTTCAAGGCACGGCAGCGAAGCCACGATGTCACTTTATAACTAACATTGAAGCAGGCGCCTTTTATATGGACGTTTTTTTTTTTAAAAGCTTCAATGCCTTCAGGCACTTGTTCTGCTCTCTGATTGGTTAATAGTTTCGCGCTTTGTGCGAAATCAAGTTTTTGTTTCGCTGTTCCATTGCCAATACTTCTTCAGGCTTCATTAGTCCACTGCTGGACATAGCCCTCCCCTAATGAGCGCAAGGTTATGCCATCATTGGGGGGTAATGCCCATAATTGCCAATACGTCTGTCGTAAAATAATTAAGCTTTAATAGAAGAACAGACCGAGATAAAATAATATGTGGATATTGTAACGTATAAATTTTTTGTCAGTTTTCTTTTTAATCTACGACAGAATGAGAATAAGGAAAGCGGCGAATAATGTCAAAATAAATAATAAATTACAAACTTTGCTACGCAAGTTATCGGTTGCAGCTACATTATTTATTCCACTGCTCAAATGATGGCTAAAAAATAAGTTCTGTTACTAAATATTTAACGAACCTTTTTAGAGGCTAAAAATTCGTTGGTTGAATAACCAGTCCATTGTAGGCTTGATAAAGCTGCGTATTTCTATAATACTTACTCGTATGTATAGGAGAGCCAGAAACAAAAAATTATAAAAAAATATTTCCAGTACAGACGGACTTCTAATCATTGATAGGAGTCCGTCTGTTCGTCTGCTCCGGAGCGTCCAGTCAGGTGCTCCACACTTAGTTTTGTACCTTTGTGTACCCTTTAAAGGCCAAATCACACAACATTAACTATTGAAACTTAGACGTGGCACGACTTACGTAAATTGGTTTATTCAGATAAAAATGTCATTACAAAATAACTGGCACGGATAGCCAGAGGTTGCGGGTTCGAATCGGTGGGTGAAATTTTCGAATGTTCGAATGGGTGAAATTTTTAGCCTCTAAATAGGTTTTTAAATTTGTCCTTAGCACGGGTTAGTGCATTAAATATAAAAATAGTATAAAATAAAATATTTACTAACTATGTCACACTAAATAATAAAAAAAAAACATGCAAAGAACAATATCCAATAAATTTTCGTCAAGAACACATAAAATAATAATAATAATTTAAACACAAAAAAAACACTAACTGAACAAACCACTCCGGAAAATATCTGAGCCAAAGGATCCCAACACGCTGGCAGCATTGCCACGCTGCACCGCCAAAGAGACCCTCTGTCCCAGATACGCACGGGAGCGGCAGTCAAACCCACGGTCCCTTAAGCGGCGACCCAGCTCCCTAACAAAGATCTTGGTCTGAGTCCCCCAAAGCAACTGAGGCACGACTTTGTGTCGATTTCATTACTTTTTAGAGATAAACGAGCAGCTCCATCGAGACTTGGCTAGTTTTTACAGATTTTTTTTGGTGGGATTTTACTTCTTTTTCTAGAAACGTGGCCATATTGATTTATTATATTTTCTTATAAAATAAATGAACCCATTCCCCTCCAAATCAAGGGCAGTAGAAGAATGTCGTAAACGACTGTAACGCGGCCGGTTGCCTCTTTGCCATAGTATAAAGTTATCGGAAAAACAAAATACAATAAGTTTAAAATACGCCATCTAGCGACGTATGCTGCACTCTTATCTATCACTGCCACTTTTAGACCAATGCATTATATTTTGACCAAATTTTGAGCGAAATTAATATTTAAGTGTAATTTGTTTATTGAATTTGTGTAATATTCGAGTAGGATAAAGTTAATCGTTCAACTACGAGTATTTCTTCTTGTAAACTTGTAAGTATACCTATACGTACAAAAGCCAGTCTAGTTTTATTCAGAGATTTTCTTTAATTTTGTTTATATGCGAATTAAAAGAAGAAGGGTGGTATTCGCCCAGCAGTGGGACGCTATATGCTAGATTAAATTAGAAGATGTATCCCACTACGTTGGATTTTTGCAATACTAGTCGATTTTTTTATGTACAAATAGTAAAAGGGGGCAATACCATATCTCTAATACAGCTAAGACCAGCTGAGATTTCTTCATCAGATACTTCAGACCATTTTTTAGATTTTTGACATCAAATGAAGCGGCCCACCAGGTTGATTTTTTTTGGTAAAGGTGGTATGTCGATCTCTTCTAATAGTTTGGTTAGGCTCTTGTGTTTTCTAATCAGGGTAACCATGTACTCCAGATCATCGATTATACTAGTTTTTATAGTTTTTCCTTTATGTGGCGATTAAACCCTAACTCTGTGCAAATTACAGCTCTCTGAGTTTATGGGAAGTACTAGTTCTATTTTGATGATCAAGTGAGTGAGTGTCATAAATACGAAACTTTGCTTTCGCTTAACTTCGGCACTAAATGACCTACAGACTTGAAAGTTTGTATTTTAAGTATGTGATTATAGCTTACTGGATGACGAAAATTTCTGCGTTCTGGTCTTATCCAGAGGTTCTAAAATAGGGGCCTGAAAATGCGGCGAAATGGTTCCAGTAAATATAGTTCGGCAGTGTTTGCTTCGCGCTCGACTTGGCGGGGTCACTGCCGTGCCCCCCGATCGACGTCCGCATTGGACTTATTAACTCTGCCCTTTATAATCGTGATCGAGATGTTGAGATTCGGGGAGGTTGACATCGATTGATGTTATTATTACTGAGCCCTTTAGCTTTTGTCGGTCGGCTGTCAGTCGGTGGGTCTGATGTCTGAGGTGTTCACACAACTCAGTGCTTCAAATTACCTATGCGTGGTACGAGGAAGAGAGAGACGTGGTAATAACACACATACTCTCTCTCTAAGAGAAGGCCGCAGTGGACGGGGGGCACAGCAGTGGGACGTATATAGGCATCGTTATCAACCCTTGTATGTCCCCACTGCTGGGGCACGGGTCTCTACCTGCATCGCAGGAAGGTTAGGCCATACCCCAACGAGGCTACATAAAAAATAAATAATAAATTGATCGAGAAACCGATGCATAACACTGCCCGACTTCAATAGCCGCATTTAATAATATTTCCAAAAAGTGGACTCATGCTAATGCCATTTTCTATCAGTCAACCGTCAATCAAGTTAATCTAACTTATAAACTTCCAAAATAGGTTGTGGCAATAATCAATCCATTATGTCCCAACTGAGGGGCACGGGTCTCTTCCCTGAGGTAGGTATAGGCCATACTCCACCACGGGGGCCAAGTCGGGATTGGCAATGTGGGTGACCAAATAACCTATCGCCCAGAGGCCGCGATGGTTCTCGATCATGTCATTAGGTTATGGTGCAAGAGGACTGCCAGCTGGTGGTGTACTATTGCCAGTAAACTACAGAAAACTGCTTCAAAAATGTGCCGTTTTAGGCAGTAGACCGGTCAATAAAGAAGTTGTATCTCTATAATATAAAAATGAATCGCTGAATGTGTTGGTAAGCGCAAATCTCGAGAGCAGCTGAACCGATTTCGCTAATTTTTTTTTTTAAATCTTCCTTGAAGTACGAGGATGGTTCTTTACGGCGGTAAAAATAAAAAATAAATTAAAGAATCGACTGTTAGGCTGTACGAAGTTCGCTGGGTCAGCTAGTCTAAGATAAAATAAGATAAGAATAAGGCCGCCAATTGTATTTCATTTCTTGTAACTGCTGTTTCTGTAATTTTTCCGGTAAACAATTAAAGAATAGTCTTATCTTATCTATATAAGAATATCCTTAAAATATATATTTCAAAGGAATCCATGAGCCCTTCCTTGACTTTCATGTAAGCTTTTTTGCACAGAATGTGCAGAGTGTACATATGCGGAGCACACACACATTCACTAACACTCTCCAACGCATAAACACACACATACGCACTCACGCACACAAACACACAGACGCACACAAATTTTATAATTAATTGCATTATTCTTTATTATGATTTCTTTATACTCTTTTTTTTTTTAATGCACTAACCCGTGCTATGGACAATTTTAAAAACCTATTTAGAGGCTAAAAATTCCACCCATGCCGGGATTCGAACCCGCGACCTCTGGCTATCCGTGCCAGCGCTCTTTCCAACTGAGCTAATGGGCGACTCACCGGCATTAGTGAAATTTCGAACCTCTTTACAATATTCTCTGTATTACGTACAAGCAGCGACATCTGGCTGAAGTAATTTGCATCACTTGCAGCCCCGAGTACCTACTCTGCAGTTAGGTTTTAACATCGGAATGATATCGCTGTACCCACAGGATTATACTCATTTTTTTAATGCACTAACCCGTGCTAAGGACAATTTTAAAAATGATTTCTGTGTTATTCTTATAAAATAGATTGATAAGAAATAACTTATTACTTATTATACTCAAGTTATTATTAAAACTTCTTAAAACTTACTATAATTTTGTCATCCATTATGCGGAGAGGCCTAGTTCACTACAACGCGGAATCCTTGTGTAGCCTCCAGGGCTTCATCCAATTTCGGTGAAATTGTTTAGCTATACTTGAACAAATAAATATTAATTTGTAATTTTTTTTCATTTTCATATTTTAACCTCTAATACAAATCGCTCGTAGCCCCGGCTCCCTGAGTGATCTTAAAAAATCACGAAAGCTAAGCAACATAGGGCGCGTTCAGTGCATGGATGGGTGACTGTGTCTATGACTAACGCTAGTGGCGTTTTTCCGTGCAGTTCCGTACTTCGCAAGGCACGTTAAGTAGTTGGTGCCGGCTGCTGTCGATAGATGGCTGTCGTTAAGCCAAGTCAGTCAGAGGCCATAGGGCGGCTTGATAATTTCTGACAGTAAGACCAGCCACTAGTCTTACAAGCCTCCGCCAATCTGGACTTGGCCCCGTGATGGAGTATGGCCTAAACCTTCCTTAGGGAGGAAACACGTGCCCCTCGGTGGGGACAGAATGGGTCGATGATGAGAACCTCTTATACCTACTTAGGTTTCCCCACGATATTTTACTTCACAGTCGGTTGTTGATCACTGTATCTTACTTTGGTATGCCCCCTTTACGAGAAGAACAGGTCAAGCCACGACCTCGCACCGCCAATGTCAAAAGCGTTCGACAAGTAATGCGGACCGTCAGCAAAAGTATGTAATTTTTTGCTTAATCATATCGGAAGTGACTTTTTGTTCACGCAATTTACTTTCATTGTACCGAAATGTCAGAGAACAATTAAAACTCGCATGGGAAGTGAATTTGTCATGCAATCAATGGACCAAGTGGATCGCATTTATCATACGCGTTGGTGACCTTTGGAGTCACGTACGAGATAAGCATTTAATTAGGTAGGTGAGAAAAAAAGTTCAAAATATGTAAATAGAATGTTATACAGGGTGTTGCAACTGGTTATGTCGTAGCTATGGGCCACTTTGTTTTTTATATAATCTATATACATCCCGCTGCATGCCACAGGCGTTCTCTCAGAGAAAGAGAGAGAGAGAGATGGTGTGGGCTTAACTATAGATTACGGGGTCGATGGACGGGATGGTGTCGATATCAACCCTTGCTTGTCCCCACTGCTGGGGCACGGGTCTCTTCGCAGGAAGGTTAGCCCATACTCTACTAAGGGGGCCCGTGTCCGAATTGGTGGATTGTAAGACAGTTGCGGGCATTACTGTCAAAAATTATCAAACCACCGCACCCGTAAGCCTCTAACATTACTTAACGACTGTCATTACATGACAGCCGGCACCAACCTCTTAACGTGCCTTGCGAAGAACGGAAGCGCTCGCAAAAAAGCCACTAGCGGTAGCCACGGGACGGTCACCCATCCTAGAACTGACCGCGCCCGTTGTTGCGTAACTCAAGTGATTGATTCCAATCACTCGGTTCGACTAGGCCACAAGCGCTTCAAGGGGATGCTATGGGATTAATTAATTTGTGCCAGGTCAGGATTAGGGCCAAATCAATATGTGGCCCGAATTAATCAATCCTAAGCTAAGCTAATGGATTGAGGATGCTTCAGGGATTTTTCTTCAGTGAGTCCATTTATAACAAAGGTGTAGCTAATTTTTTTATCAGAGTCAGGTGACGGTGTTGACACCCTTTATAAATTTGTATTACTTTATATGCGTATGAATAATTCAATAATTAATAAGAATTATTTTTTTAAAAACAATGTTTAATGAGAGACGATATCTTTTTACTTCTTATAAATAATTTTCTAGAGATCGCTCCCCTTTTAAGAAAGACTAAAACATCTTGCCGAAGTGACCTATAAACATGTAGCAGTGAAATCGTACAAAGGGGCATTCTTCTCATCACCAATTATTTTGAAAGGCTTCCATGCTTCGCAAGGCAAATTAAGCTGTTGGTACCGGCTGTCATGAAATGACAGTCGTTAAGCCATGTCAGAGGCCTTACGGGCGGCTTGATAACTTCTGATAGTAAGGCCCGCCACTGTCTTACAATCCTCCACCAACCCGGACTTGGCCCCCGTAGTGGAGTATGGCCTAACCTTGGAACGTTGGATATATTTACAAATAATAATTAACTCTGGAACGACTTCAGGTATGGTTTTATTTGTAGATTTAGTATAATATTTTAATAAAACAGAAAACTGGATAAAAACGGATAAACGGAGAAGCAGGTAATAAAGTCAGATCTGGTCAAAGGCTAAAGTAGTAATGATGAAAAATGAGGGAAATCGAAGAGTGTGTGACGTAATTTAAATATTTGAAAATGATAAATAGAAAAAGAAATAAAAATGGTATGAAGAGGTTTGCACCGTCACAACCTTCCTGTGATATAACAGGAAGAGACCCGTGCCCCAGCAGTGGGGACATACAAGGGTTGATATAGATATATTTATTTCAATTATTTATTGCACTAATTATATGAGTAAATATACAAGGGCGTGCTTAATGCGGTTGCGGTTATTGATAATTGCGGTTGACTGGTAGAAAATGCTTATGGCATTAAGTTCGCCGCATTGTACAATTTTATGGTGCAATAAAGTATTAATAATAATAATAATGCAAGAAGCATTATCTTCCAGCAAACCTTTGGCGTAAAAGGCGACTAAGGGACGCAAACCGGGGGGTGGGCAGCAGCGCCCCCTGCAGTACAATTCCACCAAACTGCGATCCCCAACCCGCACGCCCAGCGTGGGGATTATGGGCATTACCCCCCAATGATGGCACAACCTTGCGCTATGGCGCTCATTTGGGGAGGGCTACGTCCAGCAGTGGACTAATACAGCCTGAAGACGAAGAAACCTTTGGCGTTGAAGAGACTTACGCCGATCCACAGTTTCGCAGTCAAACATCGGCTTACGCACTTCATTCCCACTTCAAAGTTCAAGTACAGACGCCCGGCCCTTGCCATTGGGATGAAATTAACATGACATTTGTCCGGTCAATTTATTGAAGCAATTATTTTATGGAAAAAAGTGAGGCCTCTTAAATGAATTGCGGTTATTTATGAGGTACGTCGCCGGAGATGATTTCCGTATCGTAATTGAGTTTATGGAGGGCCTACAGCGTTCCATAAAACTATAAATTGCACTTTAAGGTGGCGGTGAGACAGCGGGTAGTACAACAGACTAGAAAGCGAGAGACTCCGGTTCGATTCTAGTGCGGGCGAGCGGCAATGAGTTGTTTTTTTTATGTTATGTACATTTGTGAAGTTATCGTAGCAATACCACTTGCTAAATATGAAGGAAAACATCGTGTGGAAACCTGAATGTCTGAGATGTTCAAATACCTGATTGCTTGAAATTGCCAATCCGGTGAAGGCACGTGAGGTTATTAAGCCCATACTCTCATATCAATTAATCATTTTTTTCATTTGTAAACATAGGTAAAAGATTTTATGATATGAAAATTGCTCTATGGTTTGCCTTTGGCGTACAAAATTAGGTTATATTGTAGTGAAGGTTATGTTCAATAAACATAACCCTCCTTCTGGCGCGGTTGGACAAGAAGGTACGTACAGGTAGGAGTAAAGTAAAATAATTAGTTACATCAATGTAGATCACAATAATTTATTTGTCGAAACACATTCATTTACGCATTTATTTTAGTTTTCATACAAGATTTCTTTTTATAAACCATACAAGACACTTTAAGAATAGTCATCGGCATGACCGTTTTACTAACATCGTTTTAGAATTATTACTTCTAAGTAAAAACTCAAGTTTTCAACAAAAAAAACACTGGTAACTACTTAGGTATACCTAGTGACTGAAAATAAATCGAATATTTGAAAAACAAAATGTTACTTTAAGTTTAGGTACTTACATTATTTTACATAGTAAAACTACTAAGTCGTAGGTATGTATCGTAAGTTACAGCAAATAACTAAACATTACCAAAACTGTAACAAAACTCAGGTCTGCTCGACTGTCCCATTTTCCTAAAAGTGTCTAAAGTTTATTTATCCTTACTTGAGCATTTTTGTAAACAAGATTCTACCCGTAAAGTATGGATTTTTTATTATATTCTTTTAAGGGCTGATTTTTCATTAGTCAAATAAGTTTTATCTGAGGAATAAAAATGACGGTTCGACATAATTTTTATACATAGGTAAGCTGTCAAACCGCCATTTTTATTCCTCAGATAAAAGTTATCTGACTATTGAAAAATCAGCCCTTAATGCACTAACCCGTGCTAAGGACGTAATACAGAGGTATTGTAAAGAGGTTCGAAATTTCACTGATGTCGGTAGTCGCCCATTAGCTCAGTTGGGAGAGCGCTGGCACGGTTAGCCAGAGGTCGCGGGTTCGAGTCCCAGCATGGGTGGAATTTTTAAGCCTCTAAATAGGTTTTTAAAATATGGATTTTTGTCAAAAAGTGCCATATTCCCGTAAGTGAAGTAATCGGGGAGACTATTTTAGATAACACGCTGCCAATTTTATAAACAAAGTTCATAAACTTGCGAGAAAGTATCGAGTTTTGGCATTAAATATCAATTTTGAGGTTAGAATCTTGTTTACTAAATTGTACAATTAAGGATAAATAGACTGTAAAGACATTTAACTAAAATTCTTCATACAAAATTCTATTTAAATGGCTATTAATTTTATTCAATTATTTAGACAATAAAAATCTTTGAAAAGTCGTGAAGAATTACCTAAATATCGGTTACCTCGTAAATCCAAACATTTTGATAAAATGAAAACAAAACTTTGATTCGTGAAAACACTCCCATTTCCTACATTCGCAACGTATTACAATTTCTATGCATTCCGTAACGATTTAATCACCGCTATTACAAGTATTTTTTTAAATGTTATAGATAAAAAAGACATCCCATATTATTACTAGTAAACTATGCATTTAGAATGCTCGTTACTATAGTCCATTCACGTCAAGATAAAAATATTTGTAAATACGCATTTTTAATTGCGCTTTATATATCAATTTACAGTGAATGAGCTAAAGTGTCATAATAATGTAAAACTAAAGTATTTAAATTGAATATTGCACAATGAAGGCGTTCATAAGCATAAAATGGACGAAATATTTCTACAACAGTTTTTTTACATAAATATAACTTGACTTGTTTTCTCTTATTACTAAAACACATAGTCGAAAATGGTAATAAACTTATGGGGACTTGCGCCAAGTCATTCAATAACTTCGTACATAGATAAATAGATATTTATCCGCGGTTAACCGAATAAATAGCTGATGACACTGTTGTCTCGCATACAATTTATCTATGGATAGCTCATGAAAATGTAATGGTGCAAGATGTTTTTGTACTTATACACACGATACAGCTCATCCCTAAATATACATATAGATAGAGCTGTCAGATAGCTTGGCGCAAGTCGGCCTTAAAAACAATATAATATTATACTTAATATAAATTTTAATTGAATTCGTATGTAATCAAACTAAACAACAATTGAAAAATAGAGCCTTGAATGTCGTTTATGAAATGTTCAACAAACAATTCAATGTCATAAGGAAACTAAGTAGACTAGCATCATAATACTTTCACAATTTAAAACTTATCCAACAATTAAATCGAAATTATAGAAACAAATTTAAAAACCTATTTAGAGGCTAAAAATCTCTAAAAACCTCTGGCACGGATAGCCAGAGGTTGCGCGTTCGAATCCCGGCATTGGTGAAATTTTAAGCCTCTAAATAGGTTTTTAAATTTGTTCCTTAGCACGGGTTAGTGCATTAAAAATAAAAATAGTATAATTATAGAAACAAACAAGACATTAACATCATCACATTACCTTTCTTACCTTAACGCTTTCACATGCCAACGTATTGGCTTAAGGCGCATTGGGGTGCTAACTAGCGCCACGAGTGGATTAAAAATCACACCTTGTTTCACATAATACGTTTTTTTTTTCGCAAAGTAAACATGTAAAATAGTCACATGTGTGATACCTATCTTTAGAACATACGGCTTTGGACGTGGTATCCTAGGACTTTAATCGATTTTTTTAAATTAGGACAGGTTACACTTGACCCCAGTCACGCCTGATGGTAAGCGAAGACGGGGTCTACGATGTTACGTGCTTACCTGTTAAATGCCGGTTGACTCTACTTACACCCACGTTATATGTCTCCGGAAAGACAGGCGATGGCAGCGTGTTCCACTTTGCTGTTCTTATTATAAAAGAATCCACTAAAACGGCGGTTTTGGCTTAAATCGATTAAATCTTAGGTGGTATATCCTATGTTCTAGACTATAGGTTCTAAAAATACTTGTTAAGATTTTGGCGCTGATGCGCAGCTACCTATTTGTGCCACTTGACCTGGAAACTACTGGAGTTTGGGGTGCCCAGGGAAAAGCTTTTGTTAAGGAGGTAGGGCGTCGTCTCAGGAACCTTGGCTTTGACTAACGCTATAAATTTTGTATTATTTTTGTTAAGATATTTGTCCACTTTTTGAAAAAAAAAAAAAAAAACTGTATTTCAAAACAAAATTGGTGGCGCTAGTGAGCACCTCAAAGCGCCTTAAATATATATTTTACTTCAATATAGGTAGTTTAGAACAATTATCGAATTATTCAAGTAGAAAATCGTAGAAGCTAGTCCCTACCCATTCATCTCCACGAGAAAATGTAAACTATAAAAAACCGTAATAAAATTGCAGTTAGTTTACTATTACTTTCACTCGTAAAGTAACAGAGTATACAGTCGGTTAATTTTTAAAATAGTGTTCGTAAAATACAATACTAGATCACAGTCTATGTAAACAATTAGGTACATCGATATCATGTACATTTACCTAATTCCACAGGAAAAAAATCACCGTCTAAACGCTATGAGGTATTACGTACTTACAGTCTATTAGCTTAGCTTTTAGAATACCTCGGTTACTATCGAATAGAATCGGATATATTCGTGTATCGAATATCAGAACTAATATGACACTTAACTTTTCAAAATAGTGAAGAAAAGTTTTATACAGAGCAGGAAGTAGTATTACACTCGTGTGGTTTCGGCGAAAACCGAAGCCTACTCTAGAGCCCGAGGTATATACTATACTTCGAAACGAAATACATATTCCATGCAAGTTGTGTACCCGTCAGATGGATTTTTCCCGCTTTTAAGTGTTACTAGGTGTTCAAGCAATCAATCAACCAGCTTACATTCGTCCAATGCTGCACATAGGCCTCCCCTAAGGCACGCCACTACTTCATGCCCTCGGCCATACTCATCCAGTCACTGCCAATCAGCGGTAGATCCTCGGTCCAGCGAGCTTCTGGGCTTCCTATGCTACATGATTAAACTATTTTTATTTTTAATGCACTAACTTTTTAGCCTCTAAATAGGTTTTTAAATCCTATGCTACGTTTCCAGTTCATAGTCTCCATTTGAGAACCTTTGCACCCCATAGACCATCGATTCTACGGCATATTTGATCAGCTGAGCCCAGGTATCGCACGTACCCCCGGCTGCCTGAGTGATCTTAAACGATCACGAAGCATAGGGCGCGTTAGGTGACCGTCTATGACTAACGTTAGTGGCATTTTTCCAAGGTCCCGTGTTTTGCAAGGAACGTTAAGCCGTTGGTGCCGGCTAAAGTCGCTAGATGGCAGTCGTTAAGCCAATTCAGAGCCAAGGCAAGGCTCGAAATCTTCTGACAGCTTACTGTCAGAAGATTTCGAGCTTGGCTAGTGGCTGGTCTTAACCAGCCACTAGTCTTGCCAGCCTCATGGTACATGGTTGCATGATAGAGTATGGCTTATACCTTTCTTAAGGAAGAGACCCGTGGTCGGGGACATAATGGGTTGATGATGAAGCCCAAGTAGCTTACAAATGAAAAACCATAGACTTATTTCTTCTTACGAAATTCACACTCAAAAACGGCCCCAGTCCGCTCGATTAATTATTATCTACCAATAAAACGAGCGCAACATTTGTGCTGCTGAGTAAATCAATCTGTGATTGGTTCATCCTACCTGCTATGCGTGACGTGAATGTTGATTGGGCGATAGTAATTGACAGAGTAACTGATGGTTGGTTTTATACAAATGCGTCCAACCAATGACTTCTTTGACGTATAACCCTTCGGAATATCTAAGTACCTACCTAGCAAGAGCAAGGTGGTAGCATGGTGGCAGGTGCATAGACATTTTGCCGGGTATTACTGAACTACCTCCGACTGGTAGCACAATTGACAAGGCTCGTCCGCCATCGCACAATTTCATGTGGGGTCATTTTTAGCTCTAGATAGATAAATCTATCTATCAACTATCACTGCTGGTAGCCATTAAAATTTGTTTATTTTATGAGTAATATTACCGACACATTAACGTTCGTTATCAACCCTGGTATGTCCCCACTGCTGGGGCACAGGTCTCTTCCTGCATCTCAGGAAGGTTAGGCCATACTCCACCACGGGGGCCAAGTCCGGGTTGGTGGAGGATTGTATGTAAGACAGTGGCGGGCCTTACTGTCAGAAGTTGTCAAGCCGTCCATAAAGCCTCTGACATGGCTTAACGACTGCCATTATATGACAGCCGGCACCAACAGCTTAACGTGCTTTGCGAAGAACGGAAGCGCTCGGAAAATTGCCACTAGCGGTAGTCACGGGACTCTCAGCCATCCCGTACCTGACCGCGCCTGTTATTGATTAACCAAGTGATTGATTCCAATCACTTGGTTCGCCTAGGCCACGAGCGCTTCAACATTTACACATTTACATTTTATTCCAAAATTCGCCAAGTAGTGTGCATGCGTGTTAAGGTCGATGTGAAGTCGACTGTACATAATACCTCACAGTCTAAATGACGAAAAAGTATACTTATTAATTACTTACCGTAGACAACGTTAAAATTCTAAATTTCGCCCGATTTTGAAGTATGTCTAAGTATCTAAAGAAAGTCATACTTCCAATAAAAAAAGGATTCTGTTCCGTTATCAGGTGGAGTCAACATCAGATGCCTCCCTTTTTTCCAATACTTATAAATATTGGCATGATTTAATTACCACAGGTAACAGATGATTTGCATAACATAACCTCACACCTGTATGGCATAGGGTTAGGCAAAGACCAGGGACTGCCACTTGCCACGATCCTGATACATTAATGATTTAATAATCATAAATCAGTAATACTCATACATAGTTACGAGTATATATTCGATATCAACCCTTGTATGTCCCCACTGCTGATGCATGTATATTACAGGGCAGTGATATATTAAACGGGTCTAATCGCGATTATTTATTGGGTTAAAATGTAATTACATTACTTCCCGACGTGTTACCTAATAAATAATCGCGATTAGACCCCTTTAATATATAATTAACCATAAATCACCGCCCAAACTTTAACCACCTTAAACAATACAACGTTTATAAGTCAACAATTACTTACTAAATATAAAAAATGGGAAGGAAATTTATTACACTTATGGTAATTAAATTTTAAATCATGTACCTGCGGTAGTTAAATCATGATCATAGGTGAGTGATCTTTTGAGTTTAACTGATTAACTTGTAGGAAATCAGGCGTCACTTTGCAGAAATCCATAATAGCATTAAAATGTAAAAATTGCTTTGTTAAATTCCGCCAAAAATCCCAGAAGCACCATGCGGTCAATTAACGCACCGCCCTCCCACCCACTTTTTCAAGCAGAAGCAAGACACGAACACACCACCATCGACACCAATACTTGTGTGAGAAAATACGCGACGCATTTCGCCTCTAACACGAGGCTCACAAATGCTAGTCGTATCTTGTTTCTGCTTGAAAAAGTGGGAGGGATGGCGGTGCATTAATTAACCGCATGGTGCTTGTGGGATTTTTGGTGGAATTCAGCAAAGTGATTGACTTGATCGTTTGATTTATTTACCTATGGTCATTAGTTTAGATAAACACCACGATTCGACTTTGGTACTTTATTCTATATTCTGAACAATAAAAAATACTAATAGAATATCAGTGTTATTTCAAAAAAGTCGATTTCACTAAATTTCTTAAGGCGCTGGGCGGTGCAAACTAGGGCCGCCAATGGAATAAAAATCATAACTTGTTTTATAGGTTAATACATCTTCATGGGGCAATGCATACGCTTCGATAATAAAATCCCTGAAGATATACATATTAAGCTTGCCTGAAAAAACGTTGTACAACGTTATTTTCAAAAAAGAAACATCACAATGCTTGCCTGGAAGAAATTGCCGTTAGTACCAAGGCCGCCATTTGTACTAAATTTTTATACAATTTCTGTTTCTGTAATTTCTGGGTACAATAAAGAATATTATATCTATCTATCAGAAATCTTAATAACTGTGATAACAATTTTTAGAAGATACATCAGCCTAAAACGTAGTAATCGATAATCTGGTAATCGACTAAAGTCCTAGGTATTAAGTCTGGATTCTAGTGTCCAGACTGTATGTTCTAAAAGTAACCATCACAGTTGTTAAGATTTCTGATGTCAAAATTTAAAAAGAAAACGTATTATAAAACAAGTCATGATTTTTAATCCATTGGTGGCGCTACTTAGCACCGCCCAGCGCCTTAAGACGGCGTAAAGGCGATTTACGGCAAATATTCCTGTTATATACCGGTCTCAACAACGTTTTAAGAGTGTTCTAGTAGAATTGGCTTTTTATGCATAAGACTGAATGGCAAATAAACAAATTCTGTATCGTGTTTAATATCCACAGAACACTATCGTTCGGCCTGTTCCTAAACTAGGATACCATGTGCATGGTAACCAGGTCAGGACATAACAAACATGGTCAACAAACCCAGATTGAAGCCATACGTACTGGGAATCGAAACCACGACCTTCGTTTTGGTTGTAAGAGCGGTAATCGCCAGACCAACAAGGCAGTCAATGCACCACATGATTGCAAATTCATTTGTTTGGATTAAAGCCATATGTACAAATTAAGTACGGCGTCGAGCGGGAATGGAATACGCGACCGCCGTTTTGGTAGTCAAGCTTGTTAACCGCTAGACCAACTAGGGAATCTAAACACCACGTGAATACAAATACCTTTGTTTGTGGTTATAGAGTTAAAACTTCTGTTAAAAAATAATCTCAAGTTATTGATAACTAGCTGCTGCCCACGACTTCGTTCGCGAAGAAGTTTCGATGTGTATTTTACCGGGATAAAAAGTAGCCTATGTGCTATTCCAAACTACAAGCTATTTGTGTGCTAAAATTAATCCAAATCTGTCTATCCGTTCGGGTGTGACTGAGTAACAAACATGCATACATACGTACACATATTAAGATTGTGGTTATAGATTTAAAATTTATGTTTTATGATAATCTCAATTAGATAATTACTCTTTGTTTTCTGAATCTCTGTAAAACTTACGAATCGTGACGTTTAATCTTAAACCTTTTGGCACTTATCTAAATAAACATTACACTAAAAAAATAATCTCAATAAAATTTGAGTGGAAATCTTTTTCTTCGTAGATATTCTGATTCTGTCGGGCGAATTCGGTTGCTGGTGGAATCTTAATAAGTATGTACTGATAGCTATTATGAAGATTCTACTAGTAGAATATACTTTGCGGGGTAACGGTAATATTGCAAGAAAAAATATACATAGTTTTATATTAAACGGCTCACATCGCGATTATTTCATATCGCGATTAGGTAAAACGTAATTGAATTGAAACAATCTCTTAGGGTCAGTCTCTGAATTGAGAATTTCGCTAAGTAAAACAAAAATCTTCACTGTAATGCTGTCTTCGACTTTCTCAGCAAGCAGCGTGACAGAACGTTACAGTACTACACATCATAAAAGTCCCTTCGGGAATCTACGTTCCCGCAGACTAGGAAGAAGTGTAACGAAAGTACCCGAAGCTATAAGTACATTCAACATGATCTTTAACCCATACGGTTAAGGTGCAGAATTGATTGCCGCAGTAGCGTTACCTATATCGCTCACGCTAATATTGCCAAACTAATAGTCAATTGCATCGATGACGTTGAATCAACCAATAGCAACAAAGGCGCGCGGCCTGCCATAAAAGAAACTATCTGATTGATCGATCAACTTGACTCACATCCAAAATTTGGTCATCTCCGCAGGTACATCCGCGAGACTTATTTCTTGTGTAGCACTGTACTTAAGTATTCACTTGACGGCCTCGGTGGCGCAGCGGTTTGGCACGCTGACTGCAAAACCGAAGGTCTCGGGTTCCATCCCCGGCCGGGTCAAAACTAGGAAACGAACTTTTCTAGTTTGTCTCGGGTCTTGGATGTTATCTATGTATTTATTGTATTAAATCTATCGTCGTGTTAGCACCTAAAATACAAGTCATTTAGATGAACTTAGTAAGTATAGGGCTTACGAGATCTGTGTCCACGAATATTTATTTATTACTTAGAAAATTTCTCACTTCAGAAACCGGCCCTTAGACGATCCTGAAACTTCAAATTTAATTATTACATTATAATTATAACACACTTTGTCTTTCGGGAGTCAGAGAGTTTTGTATTTTTTTCGAGAAAATACATTATTTTCTAAGCCACTTAATTCATCCCGAACAATACGGAAAATAGATTTAAGGCACTAGGCGGTGCTAACTACCACTACCAGTGGAATAAAAACCATAACCTGTTTTATAGGTTAATACATCCTTCATGGGGCATTGTATACGCTTCGATAATAAAATCCCTGAAGATATATTAGGCTTGCCTGAAACGCGGTTCAAAAAATGTTTTAAGCACACTGTGTCCAAAAGGGCTACTACAACATAAAGAATTATTTAGATGACAATGAGGTCTGGAATTAAAGCCAGTACAAAGCATGAGTTCTATGTTTTATAATAATTATATAAACTCGGTTAATTGAGGACTTTGAAAAGAAGTTTGGAGTTTTTTTTGTCCATTTTTTCTCCAAAATGATCTAGATTTTGAAATGGACACCTAGTTTGAATTGTAACGTGCATTAAGCCGCAGTTTCTGCGCTACTTTGGATAAAACCCTTTCATTTCACGTATAAGAAAATACGATTTTCTTCCGTTGGCGGCGCTACTTAGCAACGACTAGCGCCTTAAGTTCGATTTTCAAACTTTAATCTGTCAAAACAAATATCATGCGCAGTCAAACTATGAAAAGCTTCTTTTGTGCAGATATTACCATCACCCTGCCTGACTAAAAGTTCGTCTACTGAGACGAAGTCTCATCACAACATGTAGCTTTTTAGTAAACTTTCTACCTACTTTAGTCGATAGATTTGGACGGCTTAATTCTGTCCGCCTTCTCTGTACTGCTCTGGCTACCCCTGTAAAAGAGAGACATTTAATTAGTCAACTTGTACCGCAGTCACTTTTCTAGGCCCTAAAATGACAATAAAGGAATAATGAGGGAAGTCGATATTGACTTAGTTATATATTAAACGGGTCAAATCGCGATTATTTATTAGGTAAAACGTAATTACCTTATTTCCCGACGTTTCGGCAGCGTTACAGTTGCCGTGGTCTTGGGCAGACCACCCTATCCTCGGGTAGTCTACCCGAGACCACGGCAACTGTAACGCTGCCGAAACGTCGGGAAATAAGGTAATTACGTTTTACCTAATAAATAATCGCGATTTGACCCGTTTGATATATAACTATGTATGAGTATCGCGAATCACTAAGGAATACTATTGCAAATCGATATTGACTTATTCTATGATGGAATAACTGCGGTGAGATGCCTCCTTTCAAAATTGTTTTTCAATCCTGAAACTTAATTGTAACATTGTGGTTGTAAAGTGTAAATTGATCGATTTGGTTATTGTGTAAGATTGTTCTTTATAGTTATCTGTGGAAACTTTTATGACTGCCCGTTTTTTTATCTCGAGTTTGTAATATTACCTATATATTGCTTTAGTCACTATAGTTTTCCTTAAAAAATAAATAAATAACAATTTCACGAACGTGGTGATTTCATTTTATTGCTGCTCTAAGTCTAAGCCAGCACACGTATCAAACCTTCTAGGCGCCGATGGTATGAAGGAAACACGTCACGTGGCCCGTCCATATATCTGTCACTGTAGTGCACTAAAGACAGACATACAGACAGAGAACACCTTATTGTACATAAAAATAGAAACTACACAGATATTTCTTAGCCTAAGAGTACAGACGGCGACCTTATCACTAAAAGTGATCTCTTCCAGACAATGGAATTTTGGATGGACTGAAGCAATACATTAATAGGATACGAGCATTTTTTAGAGCGGTTCCGTGTTTCGCAAGGCACGTTAAGCAGTTGGTGCCGGCTGCCGTCGATTGATGACAGTCGTTAAGCCAAGTCAGAGGCCTTAGGGCGGCATGAAAACTTCTGACAGTAAGTCCAGCCACTAGTCTTGCTAGCCTCCACCAATCCGAACTTGGCCCCCGTGGTGGAATATGGCCTACACCTTCCTCAGGAAAGAGACCCGTGCCTTTCGGTGGGGACATAGGTAATGGGTTGATGATGATGACAGGTTAAATACCAACAAAATCTGTCAATTTCTCATAAGTGCTCAGAAAGTGATAATTTTTTAATCTTTTGTGTAGTTTTTCTACAAAAAAGCGAATAAAAATTCAATTATGAAATAAGGCACCAAAACGCTCTTGAGCAATATGGCGTCGCACAGGCACTAGTGACGTCAGTAAGGAAACAAACGTCAAGTCAGTTCTCGGGTTCTCGAACCACTATATGTACTGAGCTGTGGCGTCAATTTTCGATGAAATAGCTGCAGATATAAAATTATTCAATTTTATCCTGTTTTATTGCAAAATGATCCATTTTTAACTGACTTCAAAAAAAGAGGAGGTTATCAATTCGACGCGTATATTACTTATTTTGCGTCCGGCTCATGGAGGCTTTATGTCGAAATACCTCATTTTCCTAATATCTAAAAGTCAAAATGACTGAGTACCCAAAATGCCTGAAATTCAAAATCCCATAATGAACTTACGCCATAAAAAGAAAATGACAATCGATGTACAGTTGCAAACAAAATTTATTAGAAATTAAAAACTTAACTTTTGTAGTTATAATGCCTTAACAGGCTATTTTACACTGTAAAATAGCCTGTTAAGGCTCAGAAATATGTGAATGCAGATGGGACGTTTATCTGTCCGAGAAGTCAGAGGGCTTTCAAAGGTTTGTTTAAGTTTATATTCGCGTTTTCGCCCTTTTCGAACCAAAGTTCTCCAGTAAATCACGGTCTTAGATAGACAGAACAATTTCTATTTCATTTAACACCGTTTCTCTAACAGTGGCACTTCATTGCAGAAAAACCGTGAAAATTTTTTTAAATGAAAATTATAAACTAATTTTTCAAAATTTAAAATCCTATTTAGAGGCTAAAAATTTCACCCATGCCGGGATTCAAACCCGCAACCTCTGGCTATCCGTGCCAGCGCTCTACCAATTGAGCCAATGGGCGACTCACGGCATCAGTGAAATTTCGAACCTCTTTACACTATTCTCTGTATTACGTACAGGCAGCGACATCTGGCTTAAGCAAATTGCATCACTTACAGCCCCGACTACCTACTTTGCAGTTAGGTTTAACATCGGAACGATATCACTGTACCCACATGATTATACTATTTTTATTTTTAATGCACTAACCCGTGCTAAGGACAAATTAAAAAACCTATTTAGAGGCTAAAAATTTCACCCATGCCGGGTTGCGGGTTCGAATCCCGGCATGGGTGAAATTTTTAGCCTCTAAATAGGTTTTCAAATTTGTCCTTAGCACGGGTTAGTGCATTAAAAATAAAAATAGTATAATAATTTTTCAAAAGTCGTGAATTTTTGTTTATAACCCTGCAGGAACTAACCCCTTTGTTTCGCTCCGGTACGTCTCAAGGAGGTTATAATTATGCAAGGAGGTTTGAAACACTGACCAGTTAAAGGTGAACCGTCACAACATGTGGCAGAGCCGCCCCTTGTGCTTCTGCGAGGTCTTGCTCTGGTGTGACGTCACTTCCGGCTCTTCGGCCAGCGCCGTCGAGTGCCTGTCGCCTTTGTCATTGGTGACTGTCGTCGCCCTCTTCACTATAGCGCCGTCCTTCTCTTTCTCGGGCCGCTGAGAGCTCGGCGCCGCGTATAGTGATCTGCAGTGAGGTAAAGTATTTTCACGTGAAACGTTTCAGTTCGATGGTAGGGGGTTATAGTCACTTATAGTCTGTTAGCTTTTAGAATATACCTCGGGCTCTAGAGTAGGCTTCGGTTTTCGCCAATTTTCGCCGGTTTTCGTACTGATGATCGAGTTCTGATTTCAAAATTAAGTGTCATATTAGTTCCGATATAACTACCTATTACAAGAATACATCCGATTCTATCCGATAGTAATCGAGGTATATTCTTAAAGCTAACAGACTATACTAAAAATTAACGCAAGACACGTATCGCCTCGGCTGGACTCTGGAATACTTGTAAGGAATTTAGTTATATATCGTTGAGTAGAGCAAAGTGTTCATCAGATTCTTTTCTATAAAAAAAGTTAAAGTTTACGAAGTCAAAATTCATACGAATCGTTCTTTAAATTGAACTGTCGATATTAACTCTTGTATGTCCTCACTATTGGGGCACGGGTCTCTTCGAAGGTTAAGCCATACTCCAACACGGGGGAAAAGTCGGGGTTGGTGGAGGATTGTAAGACAGTGGCGGGCCTTACTGTCAGAAGTTATCAAGCGGCCCATAACCCTCTGACATGGCTGAACGATTGTCATTACATAACAGCCGGCACCAACGGCTTAACGTGCCATGCTAAGCTCGGAAGCGCGCGGAAAAATGCCACTAGTAGTATTCAGGGCACGATCACCCATCCTGCACCCAACCGCACCTGTTGTTGCTTAACTCAAGTGATTGTACTATTTTTTTTAATGCACTAACTCGTGCTAAGGACAATTTTAAAAACCTATTTAGAGGCTAAAAATTCCACCCATGCCGGGATTCGAACCCGCGACCTCTGGCTATCCATGCCAGCGCTCCAACTGAGCTAATGGGTGACTCACCGGCATCAGTGAAATTTCGTAACTCTTTACACTATTCTCTGTATTACGTACAGGCAGCGACATCTGGCTGAAGTAAATTGCATTACTTACAGCCCCGAGTACCTACTTTGCAGTTAGGTTTTACATCGGAATGATATCGCTGTACCCACATGATTATACTATTTTTTTTAATGCACTAACCCGTGCTAAGGACAATTTTAAAAACCTATTTAGAGGCTTAACATTCCACCAAGTGATTGATTCCAGTCACTCGGTTCGACTAGGCACGAGCCCTTCACTAGGCCACGAGCGCTTCAATCGAACGTTGTTAAGTAAAAAACGCTCATCACAACAACGGATCATCATCACCAACGATCATACCTAACATATGAACGCAGGATTAGAATTTTTGATAGATAGTTTTATGTTAGTATCTATACTTAAATGTGTAGGAAAACATTGTGAGGAAACCCAAGTGACTGAGGTGTCAAACTCACCGTTAAAAATTGCCAATCCGTGGTGGGCACGCGTGATGATTAAGCTCAAATTCTCTCTCTGAGAGAAGGCCTGTATCCTACAGAGGCGTATATGTAAAAGGTTGCATTACATAGTTAAGGTACCTAGTACATACCTTGTATGTTTACTCCTAGGTGGTCTAGAGGTAAAGTTGCCGCTCTTCCCTCTCCGCAGAGAAGAGAAGTTCTTGAATGGGTTAGCGGCGACCAGACTGCTGGTGTCGATGGGAGGGGCTGACCTGGAGCAGTTCAGGGTCTGGACTGTCAGCTCCACGTCTTTTATTGGCTCGTTCAACGCTGGTGAGAGAAAGAGAGGACTAATTATCGTTTCGGCATAAATTATTTCAGGTTTTCAGAGGAAATGGAACGAAGTTGTGTCAAATGAGATTAACTAGGACTGAAATCAGGGGCTAATAAAAATACTGTAGTATTTACTATGTAGTACCATCGTCGTCAGGTTATACTTGTCCACTGCTGGACATAGCACTCTCCTAAAGAGCGCCATAGCGCCCTGTCTTCAGCTTGCCGCATCCAGCATCTGCCTGCAGTTTCTCGCAGATCGTCATCCCACCTGGTCGGAGGGCGTCCTTTACTACGTTTGCCGAGTCGCGGCCTCCACTCAAGAACACGTTTTCCTCCAACGGTTGTATTGTAGTACCATGACATATGGGATAGTTCAGCCTTTTCTTCTGTCCACCTTGATGTCACGAAATGAAATTATTATACGTACCATAAAGGATGATGGGCGTTTTGGTCCTTATGTCCAATCAAGATGAGTCATATGTCGTTGGATAGCTCTTTTCAAGTGAAAAAATAAATTCTATGAAGACGAATCCGTATGAATTGTCCATTTTGAAATATGCTCGTCGGAAAGTACCATTTTTTGCTCTAAATAGAAATTAGAAAAATTCATATCTCTGGTTTAACTCAACCGATGCTCATGATTTTTACGAAAATCACATCTATGCATACTCTGTCATAAATCATTAGAGCGAGACAGCGACATTGCGCTCTCTCTCCCACTCACGGTCACGGGTAACGCTGGAATTCGGTTTTGACCCCTCTCGCGCTCCGGGACACGGCGCGGGGGCAGGTATGTTAGGGTGAGGAACGCTTGGCCGCTTGCGCAGGTAGTCAGTCGTTTGCTGATATTGTGTTAAGTGCTACGTTATTACGCTCCTCATTGTTCACATCGACTTTGACCTTGGCATCATTTTGGACTCTGTTACCCGTTTTATTTGTTGACCGTGGCTTTATATTGGACTTGGGTGCTTAACGATTGGATTGTTTCGTTGCAATGGAACGTTACCGTAACTGTGTAATGTGCCGAAGAGGGCTATACCGAGGCAGATATCAAGTACGCGTTCTGTCGGAAGCCTTGACAAGAACACACGTGGAGCTAGTAACATTTATACGAGAAAACGCTGCTCTGGAGGTTTGTACCTATTGCACTTTTTTTTTCCACTCGATCCTCACTGAACCTTCGATATAAAAGGAAACCAATTGAAATCATGTGCAACTGCATCCCAGATCTATTCTAGTAGTAAATGAGGTAACGAAGACGTAAAAGTGAAAACCGATTGATAAGTGATTCTGGTCGCTTAAAGAACATTCAAGTGATTCCTTTTTCACTTTTACGTCTTCCACGATGTATTTACCACCAAAACAAGGCCTACACAAAACCACAACCAATTACTGTGGTTGCGGTTTTGTGTGGTTGTGTGTATGCCTTGTTTTCGTACACACAACTACAGAAAACCGCAACCAGATCTCTGAGAAATCTGTGAATCTGTGGCATATATTTGACGATTCGCACACCTTCTGACAGAAAAACAAATCCCTCCCACAAATGACCCCCAATGCGTTATTTTGTTAGGTATTTTTCGGAAACCAAAGTTGTTTTTCTTTTCCTTACATTTTCATATATCATTTTCAGGTCGTGTTTGACAACACCCGAAGAGTATGTTACCGATGCTGGCAAAGAGCCGAAAATGCGACTAGAGGTCATGCAAACCCTCAACCCGAGCCGGAGCCGCAAGAACAAGCAGAACCGCAAGAACAACTACAACCGCAGGAACAACTACAACCGCAATTAGAAGAAATGCTTCATATTCCTGAATATATGAGAGCACCTAATACCGCGACGCATTGTATCTTTCATGGCTGCGCTAATGAAACCCGCCATCGAATTCCAAATGTTGTTAAAATCCACGTATTTTCTCAACATAAATTGTATATCCCCGACAGTGCCAGAGTATGTCACGATCACCTTAATGGGAATGATTGGGATGATTTGCCCCAACATTGCAACATTTCCCATGACTTTACGGCTGCCCACTTCAGGGATGTTTGTGACCTAATGCGAAATGCCTTAAACTCACCCAGATTACGTTTTAGCGACCGAGGCATGAATGAAGAAGAAATGCACTTTTGGACTGGACGTACTAATGATGAATTTAATGCCATCTTAGAGCAAAATCCATTATTAAGAAATAGAAGTGCAGATCCCAGAACCACTTTGGGCATTTTACTAACGAAACTACGCACAGGAGAACCCAACGCGAGACTTGCGACGTTGTTTAACATGTCTCGGAGAAAACTCGAACGCCAGTTGGCCATCGCACGAGAGTGTCTTAGCACTGACTACGTTGTGCGACACTTGGGAGTGGATCACATGAATAGAGAAGATATATTGGAGAGAAACTTGAGGATTCCAAAAGCACTGTATGGAAATGAAGACAACAATAAAGCCATTATTATTTGCGATGGTACGTATATTTATATATACAAGAGTTCAAACTTTTTGTTTCAGAGGCAATCCTACAGTTTACACAAGTTCCAAAACTTGTTGAAACCATTTTTAATCGTAACCACTGACGGATACATTATAGACGTTAAAGGACCATACGCTGCAACAAAAACTGATGCGCAGATAATGAGCGACTTAATGACTGACGAGGAAAATCCCCTTCATATATTGCTTCAGCCGAATGACGTATTTATTTTGGACCGCGGGTTCAGGGATAGTCTGCAGCATATAGAAGCATGTGGCTACGAATTTCACGTCCCCCCGACGAAGAACCGGGAAGAGTCGCAGCTCACGACTTCTCAAGCAAATGATTCCCGGCTGGTGACAATGTGCCGATGGGTAGTGGAAGTGGTTAACGGGCGTTTCAAAAGAGATTTCAAGCTGTTGCGCCAAAAATATTTTAATAACACAATGCCTAATATGTTCGGGGATTTTATGATTGCAGCAGCAATTACAAATCACTTCCACAGGCCTATTGTCGATAGCCAACACGCAGAAGCTTTTTTACAAAAAATTGTTGAAAGAAGGCAAACCCCAAACGTGTTATATGATTATGTAGAAGCAAAAAGATTAAACAACAGAAGAGCCAATTTCCAGAGATTGGAAGCAAATGACATTCAAGACTTTCCACGATTGAGGGAACAGGACGTGATTTTGCTGTCATTGGGGACATATCAGTTAAAACTGGCAAAATCATATTGCAGCGAGCACCTCAACAACGGCTTATATCTTATAGAAACTTATAGAGAAGCTGCTTTGGAGGATATCCATGAATATGGGATCCACGAAGATGCGTGGCTGTTGCGTGCACGCATACAGTCCCGACATGTACGATCAAAACAATATTTTTGCTATATATTATTAGACAGAAATAGTAGAAACATATTACAACATTATTGCACATGTTTGACAGGACGCCGCACGATAGGTTCCTGTGCGCATATTATATCTATTGTGTGGTATTTAGGATATGCTAGACATGAAGGCTTTACTGAACCAGCACTATTTTTAAATAACATTATCATGGATGAAACACATTAAACGATAAAACTTACTCTGAACTTGTTTTATTTACTTCGATAATAAACAAACAATGATAATATAATAATCAATGCTGATCATTTGTAATTAAAATCGATATACAATGTCGAAAAAATATCAAAAAGAATTAAAACAACAGAAAAAAAATTAAATAAAAAAAAACTTTTAACGTATGATTACTCAAATTGGACAGAAAATCGGGACTAGCGCTTCGATTATTCTTATTCTACAAAAAAATACCTTTCCAACGACGTATTACTCATTCCGATTGGTGCCAGGACCAGGTTCCATACATTTGTGCCCATCATCCTTTGATACATATAAAAATAATAATGTTTATTTTCTCAATCTACAAATCAGGTCCAGAAGAGAGAAAATGCAAGAGAAATATTGATTTATGCAAGAGGATTAGAACATTTAGTTACATTAGAGCTTCTTCCTTATCGGTGCAAGAAACAACTTTAAATAAAAGCTATTTGAAACTTCATCTCAACAATTAGTTTTAGGTCAAAATAGATTTATAGTATTATGAATTAACTCACCAGTGAACTCCTCAATGGGCTTATCGATGGTGTCATGATCAATCCACGTCAGGCCCATCTCCACCTTCTCCGCCAGGTCTTCCCAGCGCCTCTTGTTGTCCAGCGTGCCGGTATACAGCGGCTCCATCCAGGGGAAAGTCTCAGTGAGGACTTTGTAGAGGGGCAGGCAAATCATGTTGATGAACCCGACCTGCATTTGGGGAAGCTCGTCTTTCTTTTCCCTGGATATGAAGGAGAAAAGAGAATACAATTTATTGAGTTCTTTTCGTACCAAAAGGAAGGTCAGGCAGATGGGGTTACTGCTAGTTGCCTGAACCTTGGACAGTATTTATTCCTGGGGGTCACGCTATATGATAAAAGACGAATATTCCTTATTGTACACCACAGCACATAGCATAAAGATTTGTAAGGATATATAGTACAATTGGCGGCCTTACTGCTACTATATGCTGTGATTTCTCGCTACAACTTCGACTTTCTTGTGAAAAACTTGTACAAAATAAGTATAGTGGAGGAGCGAGTGCTCGTGCTCTTCCACTATGAAGGGAAATTTCCCGCCAGGCAGATCGTATGCCTGGGGACGACCGGTCCAACTATTGTTAGTTGGACGTTATTTTTATGGTATGTCATTGAAACACTTTGATTGCGATGCAGGAATATTAGTTTGTAGTGCGCGCGCAGAGTTGACATGTGCTCGCCACATCACTCCCCTTCAATACCGTAGCTACGCTGTACTCTAAAGCCTGAAAGTGCCAGAGGACGCCGAGTCGGTGAGTCGACTAGCGGTTGAGGGTGTTCGGCGGCCAAAAGTCACTTCACTGGCGACAGTACCATGGGGACCGCGCATGTGGTAGGAACCGGTGAAGGCTGCTGTACCACTGGCAACGTATGCTGTTGCTATGTGGCTGCCGTGCCGAGGGGTTTGGGGAAGATCATCATCAGTCCCAGTAGTCGGTGCGTTGACTGTAGTGGAACTGATGAAGTGAGAGGGAAAATTGATGGTCTTGCTTTGAGACTAATGTATGTGGAGTTATGCGAGAGCGAAGGAAGGAAGGTTGACAATGTTCTGTCAGGGGTCACACTATAGTGAAGAGCGGGTGATCGTGCTCTTCCACTATGAAGGGAAATTTCCCGCCAGGCAGATCGTATGCTTGGGGACGGCCGCGGCCGGTCCAACTATTTTTAGTCGGACGTTATATTTATTGTATGTCATTGAAACACTTTGATTGCGCGATGCAGGAATGTTGGAATTTGTAGTGCGCGCGCAGAGTTGGCATGTGCTCGCCACATACTCGTAAGTCTTGAGTTTCAGAGTGACTGACAGGACTTATGAGGTATATTTTTTTGTTTCTCACAATGGATTTCAGTCCACTAGAAAAGACTTTCAGAAAAAGAATACTGCCTGACCTTCATTATTTGTGAGTTCAAGAATTTTTCACTACTTGACCTTTCCTTGTTAGAACAAGCATCATATTCTGACCAAAGTGCAAAAAAAATTGTACCTACTAGTTTTACTTAATATTGGTATATTCAATATAATATGCATTCTAGTGTGTACCTGTCCATCATAGCGATGGGCTGTTGGTTGAGCTGGAGCTTCTCGAGGTCACCCTGGTCGAAGAACTCGTCGGCGACCAGCTTCGCGACCTTGTGCTGCACCTCCCAAGGCTTTGCGATCGCCGAAACGTCGCACGCGGTCATCATCATGCCGCAGAGCACTGGAAACGATGGAAGAAATACTTAGGACAATGTTACTTTTATCTTTCGTTCCTCGATTAAACGACGTAGTCAAAATTAACGCCGAGTATATTGCCGTGTTCACTTTTGGCGATTTGTAGATCAAATGGACATGCAAAAGAACACCGTAAGATAGTAAGGTTGTTCAGATTTTTAAGACGGTCACAATCAAAAGTGGTTACTTGTCGTTCACACGAATAGAAGTTGCCGGGAAAATGACATCAAAGAAAACGATTATAAAGGCCTTACTGAGCTGACACTTATCATCAGTCATTGAGACAATTTTAGTAGCGTAAAAAGTTCTCAGTACATTTTTAGTTTATTCGTGAATCCTTGATGAAGACTACTAGAAAGATTGTCCTCGAAAAGTTTACTAATATAAAACGTCTGTATAATAAAACGATGTGGCAAGTCGGTTGGCAGAGGGCTCGTGGATGCAAATAACGAGAGATCGCGAACGCTGGCGTGATTCGAAAAAAAACCCTATAGTCAGCAGTGGACAGAAAGAGGATGATGATGTAATGACTGTACAAGATGATGACGACAAATAGGTTGATTAATATGATGTTGTAAAAGCCCTTACATTCTTTCTTCTCCTGACTCTGCCAATCGAACTCCCCGTTGTCAAGTAATTCCAGGAATTTGGACTTCTTCTTGAAGTACATGGCCAGGTCGGTTGAGAGGATCGCCGTCTCTACCACCCTCATGACGTCCTTGTAGTCACTAGGCGATAGTGCCTGCAAAGTTAGGGAACTTGATTACTTATCTTGACAATGACATCCTTCTGAAGGGTATAAAGGCCTTTTTTTAGAAGAAAAAGAAAATCGCACCTGCCTAATGTGATTTGGTAATTTTAAAGACCTGAAGTTATCTCCGATACTCCGATTATGGAGTCGTACTTCATGGTTGTATGTATTTAGCTTAGTAGGACAAAACCCGTACTATATGCCGTGGTGTAATCAGGCGCTTTTAATTTGTTACTTCTTAAAAGGGGTTCAAATTAACTAGCGGTAACTCCTGCATCGTTAGAATGTTTCAAAAAAATGGGCGAAAGCAGTAATTTTTTTTTCATTTCATACATTCACATTTATAGAGGTACGGGTCACAACAGACTGCAAATTAATGTAGTATCTGAAAGCCAATTTTTGAATTGAAAAAGTAAATAGTAAACTGTAGTGTTGTCTATTCGAATTTCTCAGAAAAGAGCGCGACAGAACGTTACTTAAGTATTTACTTAGTGAAATTCTCAATTCGGAAACCGGCCCTAAGACTCACCTGGAAAATATTATTGCTCTCGCTATTCAAAATCATGACGCACTGGTCGAAGTGGTGATGCTCCATCGTGGACGTCGAGTACAAAATTGCCAACGGACTCTCAGTTTTCGTTTGGAACGCGTTGTTCGTCCCTCTGTGATCCAGGTCGTGGCACAAACAGGCCACAAGTAACCCTAGGATCTCCAAGTCGGACATGAATCGTTCCATCTTGCCGGTCTTAAGCATCGCGAACATGGTTTGGGCCACGTTTAGCGCGTGCCGCCAGTTGTGGTACTTTACTGGCCGATAGTTCTTCTTGACGCTTAGGATCCAGCGGCATAAGACCTGGACAGAATTTTAGATTCGATTAATACTGTTTATTGCACACCATGGTACATTTTAAGAGTACATGATGAACTTTCATGTTAGATACAGTCTATTTATTCTTACTTATCCAATTTAGTAAACAAGATACTAACCTTAAAATTGAGACTAGATGCCTAAACTAGACATTTTCTCGCAAATTCATGAACTATGTTTATAAAATTGGCAGCGTGTTATCTAAAAGAGTGTTCCAGGTTACATCATTTATGGAAATATGGCAGTTTTGGACTGAAAAGTCACAGTTTAAGGGTAGATTCTTGTTTACTAAATTGGACAAGTAAGAATAAATAGACTGTAGAGAAGATTTAAGCCGCAGTTCAGATCGCAATAACAGTTTTACATCTTACCACTCTAGACATAACTGTATTTTATAACACTCAATCAATGAAATTTTTACTTTTACAATAATGCCGTCCGTATGTGAGAAAGAGGCAAATTGATATTCAGAAACAACAATTATATAATAAAAAATCGCGATTAGAATCCTTTAAATGTATAACCATATAATTATCCAGCCCCTTTCTTATCCTCCTAAGCCCTGACCTGGAAACTAAGATAATGATTTTTGGTTGTTATTTTCAGGGCTTAGGACGTTATACTTAATTTGGATATACTCCATAATGTTAGTTATACAAGAAAGGAAGCAACACAACAATGGTCAGCTTACCCGAAAAGAAAAGGACCGTTTGTCAAAGTCATTTTACAGTTGAAATCTTAGATGTAATGCAAGGACTTGTTCAAGGACAAGGTCTTCTTGAGTTATGGCCAAATGAGCCTAAGTTTTGAGCTTAAGCCTCTCCAATCGATCTATCAATATGTCACTCACTGGCAGTGGCTACTTACTTCGTAAGGTATGTGGAACTTCTCAACCAAGTTGCACTGTAGGAACATTCGTATAGTCGCTCTGCATGTGTCTTCGTCAGATAGGTCGAAATCTGGAGCAAATTAATGAACTTGCATTATGTTTGCATAAGAACATATTTTTGTGTTCATTAGAATGGTTACAAGCTTACAGTCAAGCGAGATCACTAGTTCACTTATCACCCATGCTTAAAGAGAAAATCAGACCGTATCCAACAAAACTAAATAGTTCCTAGGTCTCGGATACCACCTTAGCTATAGGACTTTTTCTGTGCCCGAGCAGGGTCCATCGACCGATCGATATCAACTCTCGTATGTCCCCACTGCTGAAGTACGGGTCTCTTCCTGCTTAGCAGGAGGGTTAGGACATACTCCACCACGAGGGCCAAGACAAGATTGGGTCCATAATGATAGACATAATTTGTTATTCATAGCAAACTTATGGCTACTATAAAGTATTAAGTAAATTCATCCGCTGTTGGACATAGAATGCGTGAAGAACGCCAGCCTTGTCTTCTTTGGTCATCAAAATCTGCTTCAGCTCGCTGATTCGTTAATCATATGTAGTGGTATGTCGCTCACTAATATTGCGCTCAGACTTGATTACCCATCTCAACGAGCACACATTTAGTTGGCCATAAACTACTAAGCCACCACCAGCTAGATGGATGGAAAATATGCCAGAGAAAGGGCACCACTTGGATCGTCAGACGTCATAAAGGCGGCAGCCGGTGGTAGCATGGTGGTCCACATGGCGGAAAACCGGAATGAATGAATGAACCGGAAATGGAAACGCCATAGGGTTTCCATGAAGAAGAAAAAAACACTATAGTGTTTGTTAGGTATGTATGTATTTCCTTCAGCAACTTTCCATCGTAAGGTTGTCTGGAAGAAATTGCTTTTAGCAATAAGGCCGCCAATTGTACTATGTATATTTGCAATTGTTTTGTATTTGTTGTTTTTCCAGTGTACAATAAAGAATATTCTTATATTATGTAAATAGATTCAGGGATAGATAATTCAGCATACTGACAGGCGTCCCGTTTGGTTTGTGGGATTCATATTCACGTATAGGACTAGAAAAAAATGGTACATTCCTTACCATGAAACTGGAAACTATAGAGATTGTAGTTCTCAGCTGAGGGTATGATGTCCTGAATTAGTTTTATAGTGTCCTCAGTTGCTGCCGTCGCGTGATATGAGAGGCACTCCAAAGCTACCTGTGAATACGAGAATTGTTTAGTTCTTCGCTACAAGAACTTTACATTATACCATAGATCAGGAGGTACTGATGTTACATTTTAAGCATTAAATTGCGGGTTAATCCAACTAAACTGAGAGTATGAGTATAGGAACTACACGATTTTTAGCTAGCTAACTTAGTGTTTTCTGGGACGTTTTCTACTTGAGTTATAGCCTAGAAATTTATAAATAAACGTGTTATAAACCGTTGATATCGATGACCGATAAGAGATGTAAAGCCTTAATTGTCCATAATGCACGTCGCACGCTCTGAATGGATTCATAATAGTAATAAATAGATATTGTATAGATTCAGGCGTTACTTCGCGGCAATCCATAATAGCGTTAAAAAGTGAAAATTACTTTGCTAAATTCCGCCAAAAATCCCACAAGCACGATGCGACTAGTTAATGCACCGCCCTCCCTCCCAAATTTTCAAGCAGAAGCAAGACACGAACACACCACCACCGACACCAATACTTACAATAATGGTAAGGAATGTACAAGAGGCGAAACGCGTCGCGTGTTTCCTCACACAAATATTGGTGTCGGTGGTGGTTTGTTCGTGTCTTGCTTCTGCTTGAAAAAGTGGGAGGGAGGGCGGTGCATTAACTAACCGCATGGTGCTTGTGGGATTTTTGGCGGAATTTAGCAAAGTAATTTTTACTTTTTAATGCAATAATAAATAGGTTGATCAGCTGTCGACCGTAGTAACGGTTTAAAGCATTACCTTTTGCTTCGCCATCAACTTGCAAGCGTTTTCGTACATTTGTGTGTTGTGAATGCCAAGGCCGCAAAAGATGGCGAACGCCTCGAATATAGATATGTCGCTCTCGGTGAACTGGCTACCATTCTCCTAAAAGAAGATAAAGAACTAATCATTAAACTAATAATTTGTCTTTTAAAAAACCTATTTAGAGGCTAAAAATTCCACCCACGCCGGGACTCGGACCCGCGACCTCTGGCTATCCGTGCCAGCGCTCTTCCAACTGAGCTAATGGGCGACTACCCAGCATCAGTGAAATTTCGAACCTTTTTACAATACTCCCTGTATTACGTACAGGCAGCGACATCTGGCTGAAGTAATTTGCATCTCTTGGAAAATTGTCCTTAGCACGGGTTAGTGCATATAATTTGTATTTTGTTATTGGGCAACTGGTTTGTTTTCAATATGTAATATTTTTTTACGAATCGATGTGTATTTTTAATAATTGATGAAATTTTATGAACATTGATTGTTTATCAATTGAATAATTTGATTAATTTGGCATTGTTTGATTGTTTATGTTAATGTCGATTTTCTTTTTTTTTGTGGTGTTATTTTTATTTAACCTGCTGTATCAGGTGGAAAATCTGTAAAGGCGGAGTCAGTTATGAAATAAATAAATAAAAAATAAAATAACTCCACTACTGGGTACAGTTATCCGAAAGTATCTTTCAGAAAGTGGCACGTTCTACCTGCTACGATTCTGGGCAGCTAGATAGGCACTAAAGTCTGGGGAGACAGCCAACAATGTTGATTGACGACCTAGTCAAAGTGACAGGAAAAGAGTAGAAGTGAAATTTGTGAAAAGCCCAAAGTCAAAGCGAATGGAAAGAGACATATACTTTACACTAGCATAAGGTGGTGGTAGGTTAAAGAAGATGAGTCAGCTATAGTTTTTATAATAATTCAATTTAGACTTATCACTGTCTTTTCTGTTATTCATGATTCAGGCTGAAATCAATATAGCCCCAGATTCTGTTAATCTTAACGTGCAAAAAACCATTACCAATTTACTGTGTTAGACAGTGTTAACTCAGTAAGCTTTTTTCTTAACAGAATAACCGTTACGTAGCCAATAACTGTTTGAAACAGGACGTTCCAGCGAGAAAAAGCATTCGTCTATCTGTCTGATACCGATTCTGATCAAAAAGAGAACTCTTTATTGGACAACCAGAAAGAAAAGAAACACAATGATAATTTTATATTATGTTTAATGCACTAACCCGTGCTAAGTACATAAGGTTCGAATCCCGGCATGGGTGGAATTTTTAGCCTCTCAAAGAGGTTTTTACAATGATAATTTGGCTAATCTAAGAATGTCATAAAGTTTTCGGTCTTATCGCTTAGAGCGATCTCTTGCAGATAACCTTTGGATGGAGTAGATTGCAGGAAGAATTATAGTCTTTAGGCGGATGTACATAAATAAAAAAATAAGTTATTCATATGTGAATAACAAGTAACGAAAGTTTGCAAAATAAGCAAATATTCTTGAACATAATACGTTCATGAATACTTATTAGATCTCGTTAGCCTCATAGGTACTAAGTACAACTATTAATGACTTGTGTTACAGGTGCTAGCTAACTCGACGATAGATTTAATACAATAAATACATAGATAACATCCAAGAACCGAGACAAACTAGAAAAGTTCTTTTCCTAGTTTGTAAAAATGTAAGTACTTATAATTACATATTATAGGAATACAACAAAGGGCACAAATAATAATATTCATAAATTCGTAAAAAATGTATACGCATAAGCAACAGAGTTTCAGTTTAAGTAGTGCAGAGGTAGTGTGATTTCACCAATGCCTTAAAACAAGCCAAGGACTTTGATCAACACTACAGTACCTAAGCTATCAGCTAATACCACCTTACCTTATTGATCAACTGCGCTACGCCAATTACATCCTTATTCGCATTGACAATAGGCATGCATAACATCGTTCTGATGTTAGCCGCATCGTCCGATGATGCATCCACTTCCATGCCTTTCTGTTCTCTCCAAAGGTCCACGTCAGATATGTTCAGGGCTGTGTTGGTTTGGGCGACCTGGAAGTAAAGGAAAATGCTGAAGATTAGATAGGATAGTGAAAGAACATTCTTTACTGTACACCATGAAAAAACAAACATAAATAATTACAAAATACAGTACAATTTGCGGCCTTATTTTTTTGCTAATTTATTGTGAATAGAATCGAATCGTCAATAAAATAAATATTTGATCAGCAACAATAAATAACAACTAAAAGCAAATATGTATATCAAACTTGGTCATCACATTAATTTATTTATTGTTGATGCCATAATTTGGAAGCTGAACAATTCGATTTTTTTTGCTAATTTTTTTGGAACTGATAGGTCCCAGCACCAACCTAGCACCTATCAGTTCGCTGGACTGTAAATCTGTATAAGATTGTTGTCAACGGCTGGACGAAGATGGCCGAGCACGGAAAGAAGATACGTGAAAGGAGGGCTATATGCATTAGCGGACGAATACGGACTGATTGATTGAATTTGATTATGTAGCTGCTTAATTTTGGATATTGTATGGAATCAGGCGTTGCTTTGCGTAAATCCATAAAAATTACTTTGCTAAATTCCGCCAAAAATCCCACAAGCACCATGCGGTTAGTTAATGTACCGCCCTCCCTCCCACTTTTTAAGCAGAAGCAAGGCACGAACACACCACCACCGACACCAATACTTGTGTAATACAATGCGCGACGCGTTTCGCTTCTAACACGAGGCATCCGTTCTAATGCTTAATTTTGTATTTTCTGCAAACTACTAGTTGCTGCTCATAAGACTAATTGCTGACAGAAAATATTTTATACATTTTATTATAGCATTCCGTCCTTAGGGAAGACAACGTGCCCCTCGTTGGGGACCATTATGTCCCCACCGAGTTGATGATGAATAGCATTCTCCTACCTTCTACGACTGATATAGTTGACAAAATGATATAATTCTTACCTCCAGAGCAATAGAAGCTAGAGTCGACTTGTAATCGTGCTTAGGACTCAATGTTCTCCTGGTCTGTTGAGCTCCTAGTTCGAAGAACGTGTGGAATCTGGTAGGTGCTGGCGGCGGGAGCGCTGGCATGGTCGAACGTTGCCCGCCTGGTCGCTGTACTATGCGTTCCAGATGACTCTGTTGTGGACGAAAATCATCATCATCAGTTCACAGCTGCTCTATGCTGTGAACAACCCGATGCCGTCGGCCTAAAGGTCAGACGAAGCGAAAGATCCTTGGATGCTGATGGCAATAAACCGTGACAGATGGCAAATGGAGGAGGCAAAAAGTATAAGATGGCTTGAGAAAAGATGGTCAGAGTGGAGTTTTTTTTTCCGCTGCCTTTTTCTCCACCACAATACGGCCTGAAGGCAGAGGCTTACATTTTACATTGTAGATTGACAATCAGCAAACAGAATGTAAATTCTTTTCGTTGAAATAAATGGATGTTTGATAAAAAAAATATTACGTACTGAAAATTATTAAGTTATTACTAAAATTAAACGTCGACGCAGGTTGAATCCCATACTAAAGGCCTCCCATGTTTTCAGAGTACTGACGTCATTCCGTCAGGCCTTTTCGCATCATCGCGGAAAATTTCCGGAGGTTCCAGCATTGCTGGAACTCCGGATGTAGCGAGGGCCCTTCGGATGACAATATTTAGCGCCGCGTGCCTCGGTAAGCGGCCAGCACTCCGTTAAATGTCTTACAAAATCAGGGAAAATATAAGTGTTGAGACACACTAACAGCACTCGTTAACGAGCATAACGCCGTGGTTAGCCGCCTCAACCATTTTGGAGGGAGGTATGAACCGGCCACCACGCTACCCACACGCCTCTTTCGAATGACCTAAAGGCAAACCTGCAGAATAAGGGATTCTTGAAAATCATTAAGGGTCTGTTTCACAATCTGCAGATAACGTTCCGGATCAGCTATCCGCAACAAGGGCTGCCGTTTGTCCTAAATTTGAAGCCATAAACAAACACACGCAGTATAGGAATATTTATTTAAATTTAGAACAAACGGCAGCCCTGGTTGCGGATAGCTTATCTGGAACTTTATTTGAATATTGTGATACAGGGGCTAAGTCTACTTACAGATTCACAGTGATCAGTGTCCAGAATGAACACGGCGCACCGCTCACACTTCAGCAGCTCCCGCGCCTCCGTCATGATCTTGGTCACCAAGCACTCCAAGTTGCTCTGCTCCTCGAAAATGCTCCTCGCGAGCGCCAACAGAATCTGGTTCCTCTTGTACTCCAGAACTGAGGACTCGAAGAGTTGAGCGTTCTGGATGCCAATGCCGCAGAAGGTGAGGTAGCGACGGAACACGTCGACGTCCCGTTGGAAAAACTCGTGGGAGCCTATAAGAGAGGTTTTGCTTTGGTTTTATGCAAAAGTTCAAATCTGAAAATCAATGCAATTCACGGCCTAGATTCTAATAAAGCGTTGTCGTACAATAAGAACTACATGAACGCGCCTATGTCATTTCATCGCCACTTTAAATTTTCGCGATATAGGTATACAACCTTCTATCTATCTGGGCTTCAATAGTATAAAAAAAACATATGACTTGAAAACCACATGAATCTGAAGCTTTAGGGGTTATGCTATAATGCACTAACAGATTTGAGACTGATTAAACTTGAAAATCGGCTTTTTTCTTTCCGAGAAACAGAAACATTATTCCTTGGTCAACATCTGGCATGTTAGTTAAAAATTAATTCGTAACTCTAAGAAACATCCTTAGATTTACGTTTGAAAATGTAAGCCAGGTTTCAGGTTTTCAGGTTTCAGGTTTAGGATTCATGATTATTAAAATCAGTTTTGTTGCAACGTCGTCTTAAACGTTACTGATTAGAGTGCAAGTATGCAAAGGTTGATGTGCTGTACCTGCACTAGTCGAATTGAAATACTGGACGAAATTGGAATACTGCAGTTCATGTGCCACATAATTATGCTCACTAAATCCTGAGCGATTACATTAGTCAAACTGTTAAATTCAGTCAGAAGTTATCAAGACACCCATAAGGCCATACCCCACCACGGGGGCGAAGTCCGGATTGGTGGAGGCTTGCAATACTAGTGGCTGGTCTTACTGTCAGAAGATTTCAAGCCGCCCTAAGACGTTTAATATATTTGGAGCAAATCCTACCCACTTACCATCAGTTTTGTTAATAATCTGCGCGACGCCGACGACGTCACCCTCGTAGTTGCAAATGGGCATGCACAGTATGAGCTCCGTTTTGTAACCAGTCCGGGCATCGATCTCGCTGTTAAACCTGAGGCAAGAAGGATGTATAGCACACTACCTATACTATTATGACATTACATTATCACACTAATATTAAAAAGGCGAAAGTTTGTGAGTGTGTATGTTTGTTACTTCTTCACGTTTAGGCTGAAGCTAAAATTTGGTATGGAGTTAGCCTGGACATAGGCTACTTTTTACTGCGGGAAAATATCTTATTCCCATGAGAAGATCGATACACAGATCGATACAAAATATCTTATTCCTATGAGAAGATTGACACCGCGGCACAGCTAGTAATCTCTTATTGTAATTAAAATCTTTAAAAAAATATGTCACTTTCCATTCCCTGCATTAGTAACTTATCAAGCTCAGCTTATCTTCGTTATCAACCACTGCTGGGGCATGGGTCTCTTTCTGCATCGCAGGAAGGTTAGGTCATACTCCACCACGGAGGCCAAGTCCGGGCTTCTCAGCTCATCTATCACGCCACGCTATCACGATAGCCTCAGCTTATCTATCCAGCGCCGAATTAAAAGAAAAAAAATCCTCATATTTTTTTTTATTTTATTATTTAGAAAGAAAGAAAGACATTTATTATACCAACAAGACGCATCACAGAATCAAAATAACCAGATAAATGAACATAATACTTATTCATTTATTTAGGCCGCCGTCTGTAAGGTTAAGAAATATCTGTGTGATTTCCTTTTTTATGTACAATAAAGTGTTCCCTATACTCGTATCTATCTATTTACTAGTAATTTTATAGGAGCCTCCCCGAACGACGTATTCACTGAGCCCGTACGTCTGGCGTACCCTGGGCAACAATCAGCGAGTCCCTAACACTGATTGGCAAATCCTTTCACCACGATGGCTTGCCATCGACACGCTCGAGCAAGCTCAGTGCTACCTATAAAGTCTTGATCTTAGACTTTATAGATGGCGCTGAGCTTGCTAACTTAAAAAAAAAGATATTGCCTGATTTTTTCTTTTTTTTTCATGCTTTCCTACAGTG
The DNA here is from genome assembly GCA_934045075.1 of Yponomeuta sedellus. Lineage (NCBI taxonomy): Eukaryota > Metazoa > Arthropoda > Insecta > Lepidoptera > Yponomeutidae > Yponomeuta > Yponomeuta sedellus. The sequence goes on from OW203743.1 coordinate 10,854,551, forward strand.
CGTTCACAATAACTTGACGCGTGAGAGAATTGGTAACAAGGACATAACATCTGAATTAGCTTTTGGACCTGATCGGAAGATGGTAAAACAAGCCCTCAATCCTTTTATTTTCCCCAAGTAATGGGAATGATTTCTTATTTAACATGGTAACAGTAAACATCTCAGTGCTACCAATTCTCTCACGCGTCAAGTTAATGTGAACGCACTATAGTCGTTGGATAGGTGGCGCTAAGCTTGCTACTGCAAGGTTCGGTTACTGCGTTCCGTTACTGCAAGGAACGGAACGTCTAATTTTGGTTCGAGTCCCGGCATGGGTGGAATTTTTAGCCCCCAAATAGGTTTTTACAGTTTATCCCAAAAACGCGCAATTTTATATAGACTATTTTTGTTCTGTTTGTTGTAAAAATAATTAAATTTCTTTCGATTTTTCTGCTTCACAATAACGCTGTTTGATAGATAATGCCTAAAACCATAAATAACATTTACTAAGTATATGTAAACCCAGATATTTTATAAGCTAAAAATTTGTGAAAAACTAATTGGGATGTTTCAGGTATTACGCATTTTAGAAATAAATAAATAAATAAATAAATAAATAAAATATCTGTGTAATTTCCTTTTTTATGTACAATGAAGGATGTCAGATGTATGGAGCCGGAAAGGTGGGCGAAAATCGTCACTGATTGGGTCCCGTGCGATGGCTACCGACGACGAGGCAGACCAAAGCGGAGATTGTGTGACGACCTGACCAAATATAAACCTGGGTGGGAAGCATTGACCGTAAACATAGAGGAGTGGAAATGGGACACAGCCATGACTATTTGTAAATTTGTTCCTTAGCACGGGTTAGTGCATTAAAAATAAAAATAGTGTAGCCATGACTAATTAAAAAAAAAGTACAATGAAGTGCTCTCTATCTATCTATCTATCGATATGTGACTTGATTATGTAATGTTACCTAGGATCCGCATAAGCATTCTTGATATTGATTGGACTCTTGGTCTGCGCAGCCAGACCCGCGACGCCCACGCCGAACGGGATCTTGATCTCTTGGGAGCTCGCGGTCTTCAGGGCGTCTTGTAAGTCTGCAAAACAAGACGGAACTTGAATCAAACTGAGATTGGATTGGGCACAATAAAAAAAATACTAAAACAAGCAACCACAAAATTATTTCTTTTTTTTTTTACCCCATAAGTTTTTGTTATAACTGAAATAACTGGAAAGTTCGTCTTATTTTATATAAAAAAACTAAAACACAATAAGTCCATTATGGACACGAAATGGAACGGGGTTTTACAGATCTCAAGAAATGCAAAAATATATATTTTCTTAATCAAACTTAAAATAAAATAAAATGGAGACCACGACTCGGCAAGCGTAGTGTAGGACCCCCTCCGGCCAGATGGACCGACGACCTGAAAAAGGTGTCTGGTGGTGACTGGACGGCAAAAACGAGAGATCGGGTCTTGTGGCGCACCCTGGGGGAGGCTTATGTCCAGCAGTGGACTGCAATAGGCTGAAATGGTTATGGTTAAACTTAAAATAACTCTAGATTCAAAACCTTAAAAGAAGGTTCTATCGAAGTAGTTAGGTACTATAAATTATTACTAAAAACGTATAGGGTCAGTTTTTTTAATAACACTTAAATGTTTTGTAATATGTTTGTAGCAATATGAAAATACGAGTAACTCAAATATTGATAAACGCTTAGGATACAAACTGTACGTGTTTCAAGAATTGTGCGTTTTAAGAATAACCAGATAATGAAAACGGAATACATGTTACGAGTATGTGCCAGCTCCTTTCATCATCTAACGTTACGATTCCTATAACTATCTATTCCGCCATTAGAATTAAAAACAAGAAGGTTAGAGAAGAAGAAAACCTAACGCCGTGGCGGGCCTTACCTACTGTCATAAGTTATCAAGCCGCCCATAAGGTCTCTGACATGACTTAACGACTGCCCTTACATGACAGTTACCCGGCACCAACGGCTTAAGTAATTTTCGATATACTATTTTTATTTTTAATGCACTAACCTGTGCTAAGGACAATTTAAAAACCTATTTAGAGGCTAAAAATTCCACCCATGCCGGGATTCGAACCCGCGACCTCTGACTATTCGTGCCAGCGCTCTTTCAAACTGAGCCAATGGGCGACTCACCGGCATCAGTGAAATTTCGAACCTCTTTACACTATTCTCTGTATTACGTACAGGCAGCTACGATAGCTAAAACAAATATGTTTCATGTTGAGAATGACCCCTTAGGGTGAACGAATTCGAAGTCACTCTGTAGACAGAATAATTAATCGCTGGTGTGGTCCCCGTATTAGGCGAACGTAACATAAACTACACATTGTTCCTGCTCAAAAGGGGCGAAGCCCTATACAGGCGTATTCAATGCGATATTATTGGAAGTCATTTAGCTGGTAAGTGTTGTGCTGCGTTCACAAGATGGCTCAAAAAACACGCTATCACTTGGTTATATTCTTTTTGTTGCACTAACCCGTGCTGAGGACAATTTTAAAAACTTATTTAGAGGTTTAAAAATTCCGCCCATGCCAGGACTCGAATCCGCGACCTCTGGCTAATCGTACCAGCGCTCTCCCAACTGAGCCAATGGGCAAGTGCCGGCATCAGCGAAATTTCGAACCTCTTTACAATATTCTCTGTACTATTTACAGACAGCGACATCTGGCTGAAGCTATCCTTGATCTGTTAACCAAGTTGTCAGAAAGAAAGAAGACATTTATTCAAATAGGCCAACATGTTGTTTATAACTTTATTGTATCAAGGACTTCATTCACGTGTGATTTTTTGCTATAAACCTATGTTTTGATCCACTATTAGATTTGTATTCTATGATGCATCCATTTTATCAGAATCTGCCCCGCCGTTTATTCGTGAATATGCGACAAACATCCATCAAAACATACTAACATAAATGTCAGTGGTCTTCGACTGCCCATTAAATAGGTACAACGGGCCAAAGGGAGACTTAATAAAATCTCACCGGTATATCGGCTACGTTTTTAACTGCAATTTTTTATTTTAACTTTAGCTAGTTACCGTAATTAAATAAGTCATATTGCAATAATATTTTATTCAATGTAGAGTTACCTTACTCAATGCATTGTTTACTCTTATCCTATTTTACTTATAATTTGATTATTAGTATGTAGGTTTGTCTATCTCTTTATTTATTCATTCATTCATTCATTCATTCGTTCGTTCGTTCGTTCGTTCGTTCGTTCGTTCGTTCGTTCGTTCGTTCGTTCGTTCGTTCGTTCGTTCGTTCGTTCGTTCGTTCGTTTGTTCGTACGTTCGTTCGTACGTTCGTTCGTTCGTTCGTTCGTTCGTTCGTTCGTTCGTTCGTTCGTTCGTTCGTTCGTTCGTTCATTCATTCATACTTAATATATTATCATTTCAATATTTCTTAATTGCTCTGACTACCCGTCTGTAATGTTTGTTTCTTGTCTCCGTTTATGGTAGCCTAGAAGAAATCCATTTTAGTAATAAGGCCGCTACTTGTACTACATTTTATATAATTTCTGTTACTATTGCAATTTATGAGTACAATAAAGAATATTCTATCTATATTATCTACTTTACATTACGAACAATGCTGAAAGCCATACGATAAATAAATAGTGAGACACGTTGGCCGATCACTGTAGATATGGTAATGACGTGTTGGCCCATCGTGTGGAAGCACCATTAGCAACCTAACTATTGAGTGATAAATTCGGTTTAAAGTAATTATAATATCGAATACTGCGTACATAATATTGAAATAGTTATTACATGCGCAAGAAACTTTACGAGCTACACCTACTAGTAAATTCGAAAATACGCGTATCTTCGTCTGAAAATGTTGACGCAATCACCAATGACGTTGTTTCTTTGAACAGGGAGAAGGCAATGACGACAATCGCTACCTGAAACGGGTAAACATTACCGGGTACTTTTTACAGCCTTGAATACTTGGATAGTGCCACTTTGTACAGAGTGTTAAAAATCCCCGTGTGTATACAAAAATGGTTGTACCTACTTGCTAAATCATTTAATAAAATACCGGAAGAAATTAAAGCCCTGAATTTAAATATGTTTAAAAATAAGTTACGAAAATTATTAATTGAAAATTGTTATTATAAGATCTGTGATTTCTTAAGCGATAGAGTATGATTGTTATTATAATTATTGTTATGACTTCATTCTTATTATACTATTTTGACATACATAATTACTTGACATACATTCTAATTTCATGACATACAATATGAACAAATAATGAATTGTAAATAATCTCTGTTTATGGACATACTATTTTAATAACTTTATGCATGCTTTAATAAAATTATTCATAATATTATTAATGTTCTGGAACCTTGTACGCCCAAAGGCATAGCATAGTGAGCTTATATCTACCGAAGAACTGTACATACCTACACTATGTTATACATTAAATAAATTGAAATTGAAATTGAAATCAATTATATTCTTTTTAATGCACTAACCCATGCTAAGGAAAATTTTAAAAATCTATTTGCTAAATCAATTTTATTCTAATCGTGTTGTATAATGTTGTTATATACTTAGGTACTACAGCAATAATAAGTATAAAGATTCTCTTAAATTGACATTTACTTTATTTAACACTTTGAATCCGTGAATAAATATCAGCTTTTCTATACATACAGGTGCCGCAGGTGGTAACTTTAACATAGGTCAGCAAAGGTTTTAGGGTTCTGTAGTCCACAAGATACCCTTAAAGTATCACCATGTCTGTCTATTCGTGTGTTTGTCTGTCTATCCGTGGTGTAGCTCAGAGACAATTATTATCAGAGATCTGAAGTTTGGCATAGATTATGTACATTAAAAATCGTACACTCAAATTGTCTACTGTCTCTTGGAGCTATAAATAAATCTAACTTCTAAGTTCACATATAATAAAAAGTAACGATCGCAAAAAAGTAGGTATATTTCGACACTCAAGGGAATCAAAATAATTCCCGCTGACCAAGACCTATGAAATTCTGTCACGCAAATTACCTCTTTTGTAAACGGTTTGTAAACTTTATTTTACGCATGCAACCTGATTTCAATCGATATCAAGCCTTGTATATCCCCAATGCTGGGGCACGGGTCGCTTCCTGCAAAGGTTAGGCCACCGGGGCCAAGTCCGGGTTGGTGGAGGATTGTAAGACAGTGGCGGGCCTTACTGTCAGAAGTTATCAAGCCGCCCATAAGGCCCCTGACATGGCTTAACGACTGCCATTACATGACAGCCGGTACCAACGGTTTAACGTGCCTTGCGAAGCACGGAAGCGCTCGGATAAAGGCAACTAGCGGTAGTTACGGGACGGTAAACAATTCTACACCTGACCGCGCCTGTTGTTGCTTAACTCTAGTGATTGACTCCAATTACTCGGTTCGACTATGCCACGAGCGCTTAGACGCATACATCATAATAGGATGACCCTGTAAGGGTTTTTCCTTTGGACGTACGGAACCCCAGATGGCTTATAACTGCGACAAATTAGAACCCTTGGCAGAGTACCCACTAAAGGTTGTTTGTGTAAAACGAAAATGACGAATTGCCGCGCCGCCGGTGTTTGTACGAAGCACGAATGATAGATAGAGCGGCTGATACAACTAATGACCGGGTAGTTAGGCGCTATAACAGAGAGTGGCCATCGATTTTTCATTTGTATAGGCTACATAAGTCTGCCGATTTTGGGCTGAAACGGCTGCTCTGGACATTCTGAAAACTGGCGCCAAAGCCCTGCTTTGGCATCATGCTCAGACTGGGAGATTTTTATTAGGTATATAATTCTTTAATGTACGAAGCACATCGCATTTGGTATAAAAGCGTACATTTCGCATCGCAAGAAGCACTCCTGGCTTAGGCGAACCGAGTGATTGGAATCAATCACTTGAGTTAAGTGACTACCGCTAGTGGCATTTTTCTGAGCGTATCCGTGCTTCGCAGAGCACGTTAAGCCGTCGGTGCCGGCTGTCATGAAATGGCAGTTGTTAAGCCATTTCAGAGGCCTTATGGGCGGCTTGATAACTTTTGACAGTAAGGCCCGCCACTGTCTTACAATCCTCCACCAACCCGGACTGGGCTCCCGTGGTGGTGTATAGCCCAACCTTCCTGCAATGCAGGAAGGGACCCGTGCCCCAGCAGTGGGGACATAGAAGGGTTGATAACGAACGAAGCTTTTATCACAGTGAAATTTAGTCTCCTTATTTAATGCCAGGGAAAATACAACGATAGCGCAAAATATAGAGCAATAAAGTTGTTATAAAATGCTAAGTTAGACGTTTAGCATATGGTTTCTACAAGCCTACTTCATCTAAAAAAATAATATTCCTGGGCACTGCAGCGTCCGAGCGGTCCTTTTACCCATCTAGTGTGAGTGAAAGCGCCACTGGACGCTGTATACATTATCTCTTTACGCAGATGTAAAGACTTAGAGTAACTTTTCTAAAAGGCTTAAAGTGAGGCTCATAGATATCACCTTGTACTTTCCTGTGATATTTTGTATATTGTTCAATAAATTGTTCTCCCTCCACTAATAGACATTAACATATTTTACAGTTCGATATCAACCCTTTGTATGTCCCCACTGCTGGGGCACGGGTCTTTTCCTGCATCGCAGGAAGGTTAGGCCATAATCCACCACGGGGGCCAAGTCCAGGTTGGTGGAGTTGGTGGTTTTACAGTTCACTTAAAATAAATGAGGCTGGCATATAACAAATATTACATGAAGTATAAGAACGTATAGTAGCGTAACCACTTGCTAACAGCAAAGGGAAACATCGTGGGGAAACCTGAGAATCTGAGGTGTTCAAGTACCTTAGTGCTTGAAATTGCCAACTACGGGTTTTTAAAAACCTATTTAGAGGCTAAAAATTTCACCCATGCCGGGATTCGAACCCGCAACCTCTGGCTATCCGTGCCAGCGCTCTACCAATTGAGCTCAATTGGTAGAGCGCTGGCACGGATAGCCAGAGGTTGCGGATAGCCATGCCGGGATTCGAACCCGCAACCTCTGGCTATCCGTGCCAGCGCTCTACCAATTGAGCTCAATTGGTAGAGCGCTGGCACGGATAGCCAGAGGTTGCGGGTTCGAATCCCGGCATGGGTGAAATTTTTAGCCTCTAAATAGGTTTTTAAATTTGTTCCTTAGCACGGGTTAGTGCATTAAAAATAAAAATAGTATAACTACGGGTTTTATGAGAAAACATGTTTTTTTTATTATTAGACTGGATATTTCGCGTTTTTTATGCTGTTTAAACCCTAAAAAATGCAATCATGATATATTTTTTCTGAGCATCTATGCACGCTTTCTATGGTAAAAAAAAATACAATTTCTCTCCAATCTAAGTTTGATGCACCCCAATTGCGTTTCAGCAATTGCGCATTATTCAGGCAATTCTGTATAACAACTAAAGCTTCAAAAAGTACGACTAAGGGTCAATTTCTGAATTGAGAAATTCGCCAAGTAAATAGTTAACTGTAGAGTGCTATCTCTTCGAATTTCTCAGAAAAGAGTGTGACAGAACGTTTCTTAACTATTTCATCATGAACCCATTATGTCCTCACCGAGGGGCACGGGTCTTTTCTCTAAGGACTACCATCTATCGACGGCAGCCGGCGCTTAACGTGCCTTGCGAAGCACGGGTACCTCTCGACGGTAACCCATCCATGCACTGAACGCGCCCTGTGTTGCTTAACCTTCGTGATCATTTAAGATCACTGAGGCAGCCGGGCCTACGAGCGATTCACTATTTTCTTAGAGCAATTTTCAATTCAAAGAGCGGCTCAAAACGCAAAACTGTTCATCACCAGCTGTTTTGTGTACACTCACAACTCACAGAAAACCTGAACGGGGGTGGTAAAGCAAGCAAGTACTTCCTGAAAGTGGCAGTAGGTGCGTCGTAAACACGACGCTAAAAATAGCTTAGGTCAATCGATATTAATAGATTACGGCGTCAAATTACGATGTGATCAGGTGTCAGGTGGTTTCGGGTCGCTCGGGAGGTTTCCAGTTGATCCTACCAAGAAAAGGTTTCGGGAAATCGTTGGGAAGACATCTCTGGATACTTATTTATTTCAGCAAGATTATTATTTGTAAATAGGTTCGAATTTCATTGACGCCGGTGCTTGCCCATTAGCTCAGTTGGGATAGCGCTGCACGGTTAGCCAGAAGTCTTGGGCTCGAGTCCCGGCATGGGTGGAATTTTTAGCCTCTAAATAGGTTTTTAATATTATTTACATTTATTTAATTACTAGCTGACCCAGCGAACTTCGTACCGCCTAACAGTCGATTTTTTTTCTCTCTGTAAGAAACATCCTCGTACTTCAAGGAATATTCTAAAAAAAGAATTAGCGAAATCTGTTCAGCTGCTCTCGAGATATGTACTTACTAACATTTTCAGCGATCCATTTTTATATTATAGATCTAAACGAATGGAATATGAAGATGGTGATGACAGCGTGCTCACCTGTATTCCTAGTGACATCAAACAGCTTGGCGTGAAGATACCTATGGGGCGGCGTGCCTTTCGCAAGGAACAGGCTGCCTCGATCTGCCGCGGTCAGCAGGCATACGTTCACCAGGATCTGGAGAGACAAAGTCACGAGGTGAGGACATTAGGTTTTTATTCTTTTTAATGCACTAACCCGTGCTAAGGACAATTTTAAAAACCTATTTAGAGGCTAAAAATTCCACCCATGCCGGGTTTCGAACCCGCGACATCTGGCTATCCGTGGTTTGGTCTCAATATCCCGAAGTGCAAACGACAATTCAAACTGCCAAATTGTGTTACCTTTGCGAAAATCTACCCTCCGCTCGCTATGACAACAAATAAACAAAACGAAACGTTCCGGTGTTCCGTTTTAATTCCCCGCCGAAATAAAACGTGATGCTGTTTACATTTTATCAGCGCTCCCGGCAATTATTGCCGCTCTTTTGACTTTTAATTGTCGACATCAACAGCGTCGTTTGCTTCCTTTGTATAAGCATCGAGCTGTCATAGACTCTGATACTATTAATTATGATACATTGTCATAGCCACATCAGACGTTTCTTAATGATTAATCTTAATTTTTGTTCTTAATTACATCACATTACAATCTGTTAGCTTTAAGAATATACCTCGGCTACTATCGGATAGAATCGGATATATTCGTGTAATAGAAATATCGGAACTAATATGACACTTAATTTCGAAAAACTGGGCAAGAAGTAATAGGTATTCCTGCCCAGCTGCAATCGTGTGCTTTTGGCGAAATCCGAAGCCTGCTCTAGAGCCCGAGGTATATTCTAAAAGCTCAGAGACTGTACTTAGTTATTTGCTTCCTTTTCTCTAATTTATTTATTTATTAGTAGGTATGTAACATGTAATTTTAAACACGTAAATAATAATACCTCAAAATTCCAATTTAAATAATAGATCTACCTAAATTGCATGTAATAACCAGGGAATAAAGGATATTTTAATTTTATTTGTGTAACATATTATACCTATATTTAGTATAGCTGTCCGCGTAAAAGTTGTTTTGCGATATTAGTTAGGCTTAAGACCCATTCTCGGACCTACCAAATGTACACAAAAATTCATAAAAATCGGTGACGTTTCGGAGGAGCTCAAGAACACTGTGACACCAAATTTTATATATTATTAGATTTCCATATTTTTGAATATATAAATCTTGGCCTGAAATAAATGTGATTGGCCTGAAAATCACATTGTTTGCATTCTCAGACTGCTCTCATTTCACAGATAATTAAAGTGTTTTTTTTTCACATCTCAACCATCTTTGTTGTAAAGTTGCATTTGGGAGCCTGAGGATACCTCGTGTTAGAGGCGAAACGCGTCGTGTTTTCTCACACAAGTATTGGTGTTGGTGGTGGAGTGTTCGTGTCTTGCTTCTGCTTCAAAAAGTGTGAGGGAGAGCGGTGCATTAACTAACCGCATGGTCCTTGTGGGATTTTTGGCGGAATTCAGCAAAGATTTTAACTTTTAATGCTTTGTTGTAAACATTCGAGGAAAATTATTATTGAGTTTGCTATATTTTAACAAGCTGTATTCTTAATTAGAATTAAAATGAAATTGACATAATCTCTCGGCTCTACTATCTTTTCTTCTCTACATAACCTATTAATTGTAAAACTAACAGCTTTGACGTTCACTAGTTTTTATAGTGAGTAAAATTATTTTCTCTGACTTTTCGTTTTGTTTTTAGTTTCTTAATTTTACTATACTTCATTTTGGATTTCCTTTATGAAGGAAAGATCGGGAACGGTGATAAGCGCAAGGATTGCAAACTATTAGGCATCACTATTAATGATAATGCCGCCGTCTGTACTCTTAGATTAAGAAATATCTGTGTGATTTCCATTTCTATTTATAATAAAGTGTTATCTATCTATCTATATTTTCAGTTAACCAACCAAGAAACCGACGCGAACAGATAGTCATTGACGAGTTTATAGAGTAGCCTAGGACACCAAATACTTTTCGGTTTACTAATCCTCTAACACTTAATGCATAGAACAATTTAACCATGAAAAATTTTGACAGTATCGTCTGGTTACACTATTTTTATTTTTAATGCACTAACCCGTGCTAAGGAACAAATTTAAAAACCTATATACCCTAAATAAGTTTTTAAATTTGTTCCTTAGCACGGGTTAGTGCATTAAAAATAAAAATAGTGTAATCATGTGGGTACAGTGATATCGTTCCGATGTTAAACCTAACTGCAAAGTAGGTAGTCGGGGCTGTAAGTAATGCAATTTGCTTGAGTCAGATGTCGCTGCCTGTACGTAATACAGATAATATTGTAAAGAGGTTCGAATTTCACTGATGCCGTGAGTCGCCCATTGGCTCAATTGGTAGAGCGCTGGTACGGATAGCCAGAGGTTGCGGGTTCTAATCCCGGCATGGGTGAAATTTTTAGCCTCTAAATAGGTTTTTATATAAGTATCGTCTGATAAAAATAAAAATTTAGGTAGAGAAGACCGTAGTCTATTGGCTATATCGAGTCTCGGTTGCCATGGCCATACTTTAGAAATGGCAAGTACTCCTCAGTCGCTCAGTCGACATCGAGCGAGAGAAAACATGCTTGTCAAAACATGCATGCTAAGCATACAATACATAATGCGAAGAAGAAATGGAAGTAGGTTCATCACCATCATCATCACCATAAACCGCCTGTTCACTGCTGGACATAGGCCTCTCCTAAGACACGCCACTGAGCCCGATCTTCTGAGTAATGGCGCAATAAAAAAGAGGCCTATGCCAAGCAGTGGGTTGACGTGGGCTGATATAGATAGATAGATAAATAAAAAAAAATAAATAAATAAATAAAATCTTTATTCAATAAGCAGCGGTTACAGTTTACACGTCATTGGGGCTCTGTACTAAGTCGAAACCTGTGTTACAGATACCCCGCTCTTCCTTATTATTACATTGTTAAGCTTAGTGAGTAAAGTACATTCTAAATTTTGTATAGTATTTAGATTTACACGCATGCAGAATGAATCAAAAACCAAAAATTGTACAAAACATAATTGATCATTTTTAAAAAAGAAAGAAAAAAATATCTCTGTATATTTTAGGTATAGAAGTGTGTGTGTGTGTGTGTGTGTGTGTGTGTGTGTGTGTGTGAGGGTGTGTGTGTGTGTGTGTGTGTGCGTACGTGCGCGTGTTTGTGTGTGTATGTGTGTGCGTGTGTATAATATATAGTAATATATGTGTGAATAAATAATAAAATTATCACCATTTTTAACAGTCAAAGAGGGCGTAATGTTGTAAGAGCAGAAATTATCTATGCTTTATATAGATATAGAGCTGTCATGATTAAAGTGGGGTTGCAACCTGTCATATTTAGTTTGAAAATGGGACAAAATTCCAAAAGGTCAGTTCGATCGAGATTTCTGGTAAGGATTCGAGGGCCCCTGAGCTTGAGGGCCCCGTACCCCGCCGAGGACCCCTAGGTAGCTACGGCATTGATAAAAACACTTCGTGTTACCGCTTTACCGCTGCAGTCGTTTAAGGCAAGGGTCGTCCGAGCCCAGTTTTATACTCGCACTGCCAAGGAGCGTTTTATCGATGTTAATTTAAACTCTGGTTTACGACATTCCGCCCCGTAAACACGGATATTGTCTCTTACTTTTTACTACGCTTAAGTAGCGGGTGAATGAAAACACTTCTACAGTGCAAGAGTAGTTCATCTACATTATAACTACCTAATAAAATTATGTAGTATACAATCACTTTCTCCTGGGCCTCGATTCTTGATATCAACCCTTGTATGTTCCTACTGTTGGGGCACGTCTCTTCGTGCATCGCAGAAAGGTTAGCCCATACTCCACCACGGGGCCCAAGTCAGGATGGGTGGAGGATTGTATGACAGTGGCGGGTCTTACCGTCAGAAGTTATCAAGCCGCCCATAAGGCCTCTGACATGGCTTAGCGACTTGCATTACCTGACAGCCGGCACCAACGGCTTAATGTGCTTCGCGAAGCACGGAAGCGCTCGGAAAAATGCCACTAGCGGTATTTACGGGACGGTCACCCATCCTGCATCTGACCGCGCCTGTTGTTGCTTAACTCAAGTGTTCGACTAGGCCACGAGCGCTTCGGGCCTCGATTCTGCTAATGCATTATAGTACCATGACAGATACATGGTCAAGTCAGGTGAAATGTTTTTTATACCATTGACGCCGGAAAAGTTTGATATTATGTGCGCGCCGTATCAAGTCTAGACTTGAATATATAAGACTTGAAGATGGGTTCATGCAATGGTCATTGTACTACAATGCATTGGCAGAATCTAGGTCCTTGTCCCAAACTAGAAAACTGTATATGGTAACACCGCAAACATGGAAATACATCCTGAGGTTATTTTTACTAATCAAGTATGGCAGCTTCCAGTTGGTATCAAACCCACGACCTCTGATTGAATAGTCAAGCATGTAAGGTAGAAGCGCTCGTGGCTGATTCGAATCAATCACTTGTGTTAAGCAACAGACGCGGCCAGGTGCTGGATGGGTAGCCATCCCGTGACTACCACTAGTGGCATTTTTCCGAGTGCTTCCGTGCTTCGCAATGCACGCTGAGCCGTTGGTGCCGGCTTTCTTGTAATGGCAGTCGTTAAGCCATGTCAGCGGCCTTATGGGCGGCTTGGCAGCTTCTGACAGTGAGGCCGGTTACTGTCTTACGATCCTCCACCAACCCGGATTTGGTCCCCCTGGCGGAGTAATGGTCTAACCTTCTTGTGACGCAGGAAGAGACCCGTGCCCCAGTTGTGGGGACATACAAAGGGTTGCAATCGTGTAAGCTAAACCTATAATTGTGACAAATTAGTAAATGCAAATCATGGTTGTTTTCTTTTTTCTGGTTGTGCAATAAAGTGTTCTTTATCTTTATCTATCTATCTATCTAAACTTTATGTAATTTATAAATATAAATGCCAGTTGGATTACTAAATAAATGAAAATAAAATAAATAAGTGTTAAATCCAAGATTAACGAACCAATCAAATTATCTTCATGGTATCTTCGTTGAATCAATTCCACTCAGTCTTACTGCAATTCATAAACCGAGATTATTTCAAATACCCAGTCTGCGTTTACGCAAAGTTTACGTACCTTATGACAAAGCACATCGATGTCCAATTCGTTCGCCACGTCTTTGATCAGGTCCATGAAGAGGTCCGCTTCATCCAGCTGCCTTTGCGCAGACCCGCTTGGAGACCGCGATCGCTGAAACAAGATACAACTTGATATAATAATAACATTATGAATGAATCGCTCGTAGCCCCGGCTGCCTGAGTGAACTTGTCTTGAACTATCACGACGGTTAAGCAACACAGGACGCGTTCATTGCATGGGTGGGTAAACCGTCTATGACTAACGCCAGTGGCATTTTTCCGAGCGTTACCGTGCTCCGCAAGGCTCGTTAAGCAGTGGGTGTCGGCTATCGTCGATAAATGGCAGTCGTTAAACCAAATCAGAGGCCTTAGGGCGAGTTGAAAACTTCTGACAGTAAGACCAGCAACTAGTCGTGCAACCCTCCACCAATCCGGACTTGGCCCCCGTGGTGGAGTATGCCCTATACCTTCCTAAGGGAAGAGACCCGTGCCCCTCGGTGGGGACATAATGGGTTGAGGATGATGGTGCCAACTGTCATGTAATGCCAGTCGTTAAGCCATGTCAGAGGCCTTATGGGCGGCTTGACTTCTTATAACAGGAAGGCCCGCCACTGTCTTACAATCCTCCACCAACCCGGTCCTGGCCCGCGTGGTGGAGAATGCCCCAACAGTGGGGACATACAAAGGGTTGTATGTATCATGAAAAAGTAGTCAAAGTAAATGTTGTCAATATTGTGATCCAACAACACTTAGGCGATTCTCTCAATATTTCTGTACCAAAAGAACAATGTAGGTCAAAAAAAGCCACGATAAGAGTATCGATTTGGCATTTGAAAGCTAACGGTAAGATGAGAACAGCCGGGCTGGGACAAGCTGCGCTAGATAACACACGAAGAAGCTACATGTCGATTTGGCAAAGCTAGTTAGGAAATGCGGTCTTGCTACGAAAGGAAAATGGACGTTGATAAAGAAACTGGCTGTACGCAACCCACGCCAAATATTGGGAAGAATGTCTGTATCGTTTAATATCGTCAATGGATATGATCATTAAAAAAAAAGTACTGTCTTAAAAATATTATTATTTAAAAACCTATTAGCCTCTAAATATATTAAAATATATATTAAATATATTATAATTAAATATATTATTAATATATTAAAATTAAATTATTAATTATTTTAGCCTCTAAATAGGTTTTTAAATTTGTCCTTAGCACGGGTTAGTGCATTAAAAATAAAAATAGTAGAATATTATTATTATTAAAATTCTTTGTTGCACCAAGTACGTACCTAAATATTGTATAACTGGCGGGTTAAAATAGGTAGGTTTAAGGTAATTTGTCGAAATAGATTAGAAATTAAAGAGTTAAGTTTTGCTCAGACTTCTTGTGAGTGTTAGTTTATCTCTTGCACAATAAAAACTACAGTAATTTCACTAAAAAAATGTATTATACTTAATCAAACCTAGTAAATCGACTTAATTTTCGACAATACCACTAATAAAGTTCACTTGAGGTCCCTTGAATTTTTGGACGAATTGTAGGTTGGTGAATGTGATGCAATCTCAGAATTTTTTAGTAATTGTATTGACATTTTATAATTGACTATTTTAATGACAAAGTATTTACTGTTAGCCTTTTTATTGTGACAATAAGACTAATTTAAAAACCTATTTAGAGGCTAAAAATTTCACCCATGCCGGGATTCGAACCCGCAACCTCTGGCTATCCGTACCAGCGCTCTACCAATTGAGCCAATGGGCGACTCCTTAGCACCTTCACTAGCACTTAGTTCCTTAGCACGGGTTAGTGCATTAAAAATAAAAATAGTGTAATCATGTGAGTACAGTGATATCGTTCCGATGTTAAACCTAACTGCAAAGTAGGTAGTCGGGGCTGTAAGTAATGCAATTTGCTTAAGTCAGATGTCGCTGCCTGTACGTAATACAGAGAATATTGTAAAGAGGTTCGAAATTTCACTGATGCCGTGAGTCGCCCATTGGCTCAATTGGTAGAGCGCTGGTACGGATAGCCAGAGGTTGCGGGTTCGAATCCCGGCATGGGTGAAATTTTTAGCCTCTAAATAGGTTTTTAAATTTGTTCCTTAGCACGGGTTAGTGCATTAAAAATAAAAATAGTGTAATAAGACTAATGCTGATCGTTTTGGGGTTTGCCTGTTATGTATGACAGTGTATGTTATGAAAATAAATAAAAGAAACAAAATAAATAAATTAAAAAAAAAATGACAATTAATGTACTGGAAAGTCGCGACGTTTGACGATTAATAAAGTCTCATTTACACGATGCCATTTTCTTGTACAATAATCGAATGCAATAAATAAAGCGCAATAATTTACGTTCAAGGATTGTATGCAAGGGTTTACACTTGAAAACTTGAATGCAATTATTATATTTAAGTTTTGACAAGGAAATAATTACACATGCCTTTTATTTACATCAATGCCTAAATGGTATACGCACGTAGGTACAAGTCTTAAAAAACCTATTTAGATACTAGAAATTCCACCCATGCTGGGATTCGAACCCGCGACCTCTGGCTATCCGTGCCAGCGCTCTATCCAACTGAGCTAATGGGTGACTCACCGGCATCAGTGAAATTTCGAACCTCTTTATACTATTCTCTGTATTACGTACAGGCAGCACAAGTCGTACGTACGTACAAGTCTGTGTTTAGTCAAGAAACCGGAAGTGAAACTTTATTATTGGTATTATCGAAAATACCATTTTTAATAATGAAATGACTGTGTATTTATTTTATAATGCTTTTAACTGCAAAAAATTAACTAGCACAGACAAAAAGTTCCTCTCTTTATTTCTAAATTTTTTGAACAAAGTATAACCTTCCTTGAAGACATGGCTGAAAAAAACTAAACTCATTTTGGGTAGTTTAGTATTAAAAATGGTGCAGGTCAGTGTATTAATACCACGCAAAATAAACGAGTCGCCTCTACCCAACTGTACGAGACAGTACAGCAAGAAGATGGTTACTACTACTACTAAATACTAAAATGTGTTTTTATTTTAAATAGTTGTGTTTTGATATTTTTCACTATGCATCTTTACCGCACTAGCTCTGCTATTAAGATATTTTTTTTTATGTAGCCTCGATTGTGTCTAGTATATTTTAGTCAATTTTATATTATTTAAATCTATAAGCTTATGTTTGATTGCGACCCAAACACCAACCCCTCCTGAACGGCTCCGCAACTGCCAGACTACTTGAAAAGGGATCCCTTCCTGCAATAATGCCTTTCACAGTCTATTTATACGGAACTCAATTACAACTATAATAATGTTTCCCAGACAAGGTTACCCTTCGATGGGAGAATAGAGTGGGGTGGACGACGTTCACGTGGGAGGCATACCTACGCACTTCGACCGGGCCTAGAGTCTGCTAAATGCTAAAGCAACAAAATTAAGTCATGGGACCACAATTATCATGAGTTAATTTTGTTGCTGCCCGCATACATATGAAACCTTCTTCTCTCTCTCTCTCTCTTCAGGCTATATTAATAGCCCTCCCCTAATGAGCGCCATAGCGCAAGGTTGTGCCATTATTGGGGGGTAATGCCCATAAACCCTATATGAGACCTTCTATAGTCTGTTTATCCTTACTTATTGTTCTAAACAAGATTCTACCGATTCAAGATTCTCTAAATAGGTTTTTAAAGATTCTACCGCCAAAGTAGACTTTTTGGTCGAAAACTATCATATTCTCATAAATGAAGTAAGCTGGGACACTATTTTAGACAACATGCTGTTGATTTCATAGACAAAGTTAATAAACTTGGGAGAAAATATCTATATTCTTTTTAATGCACTAACCCGTGCTAAGGACAATTTTAAAAAACTATTTAGAGGCTAAAAATTCCACCCATGCTGGGATTCGAACCCGCGACCTCTGGCTATCCGTGCCAGCGCTCTTTCCAACTGAGTTAATGGGCGACTCACCGGCATAAGTGAAATTTCGAATCTCATAATGGAACATAATGCATTAGCAGAATTTAAGGCCCAAGGCTTAAATTCTGCTAATGCATTATGTAAGGTCAAAAATAATTTGCAACCTAATTTGTACACAGAGTATACAAATTTACAAGGCTCACTGACAGCTGACACATTCCATAAATATACTATGCCAATGTGACTGCTGCCAGCTGTCAAAAGTAGTCAGTTCCACTTACAACCACTAAGTAGATGTCGTTGCTATTAATTTTAAAAAAAACCGCTTGCTGTCACAAACTATAGCTGTCACAAACGGTATAACTCGCCCGCACTGTCTGTGAATTCATTGATTGTCCAATTTTTGACGAATAAACATCGTTCCGCAACTAATTGAATTTCATACAAAATGAACACTCCTACAACTGTGGCACAATGACAATGGCATGAATATGGCGATTTAATTTCGTTGCTGCTTTAAAAGTCTACGCGCACACATACATGGAACCTTCTAGGCGTCAATGGTATGAAAAACACCCCACGTGACACGACCATGTATCTGTCATGGTACTATAATGCACTAACAGAATCGATTCCCAGTCCTATCACTTAGCCTTATTGTTTTTCAGGTTTTCCTCTGAGTAAGCTTCTTTGTCGTAAAGTAGGTCTTTGCATAATTTCTTTCTTGCTGAGATTTTTTTGTATTTCTAAGTTAAGAAACAAGTCGCTTTGTTCCTGTAAAACGTCTTCGAAGTCGCCGCATTTTTCCGCCATATCTATAAGTAACTAGTTGACCCAGCCATTTTTGTACCGCCTAACAGTCGATTCTCTATTACTTTTTTTTGTTTCTATCTCAAACAAGAATTAGCGAAATCGGTTTAGCTGCTCTCGAGATATGCGCTTACCAACACATTCAGCGATTCATTTTTATACTATAGATTTATCGCTAATTCTGTTATTAATTGTTGAAATCCAATCTACAATCCACAAGAATTGCTTCCTGCGCCATCTTCTAACAACATTAACTTCTTATAGCCTGTTGTATAAGAAATCGACTATTTTGACTTTGACAAAGTACGAAGGGCACTTATGTTAGTGCACATGACTGTACATACCTATATAAAAAACTTGTCGAAGTGCATTTTGTCGACATTGAAATGAAATGAAGAGGTTTTTCAAAGTAGCGAAGCAAAGCAAAGCCTTAAACTGCAGCTTAAGGAAAGTTACAATTTAAAATGGGTGTCCATTTCGAAATCTAGATCATTATGGAGAAAAAATTTACAAAAAAACTCCATAGTTAGTCTTTTCAAAGTTGTTAATTAAGAGAGTTTACATAATTATCATAAAACATAGCACTCCTCTCAGAACGGCTTTAATTCCAGACATTATTGTCATCTAAATAATCCTTTATGTTTAGCCCTATTGGCACAAAGTGGTTCACGGTTCAAAAAACAGATTTTTTGAACCTTTATTAATTAATTATACTTAATAGCACACGAAACATTTAACAGGACTTTACCTACGAAATAAGTACAAAGGCGAGCTTATCTTGTTTCGTAACCTTGTTTCAGGCAAGCTTGTATCTCCAGGGATTTTGACTCTTATCCATAAGTCAACGTGCATTTTATCGACATTGCGTCCAACATTCAAATGTTTCCTAAGTGAGGTTTTAGCTCCCGGAAAGTTGAACATAAACAGGCGGCCCTTGCCGCGCGAGAATAAACAGTGAAGAAAAAGTGACTCGGGAATACTAGGGACCCTACACTAAAAGGTTCGGAAAATGTAATAAAAGCGATGAGTGTTTCCGCGCCAGAAACAAATATAATTTATCTACTGAAGGCTACGTAACCAACCTACTTCGGTACTGAGATTTATTTTTTATTTTATTTAATCACCAGAAGCTCACTGCGCAAATACAAATTAGGTAGACAATTAATTAGACTTAACATAGGCCAATTACGAGCTTTTTTATACGGCTAGAATCACAATAGTAAATTCGTTTGTATTAGCAAAGGGGAAGATAAAAAGTAACCGGAACCGGCGTGCGTGCATGCAACGACTTATGAACGTTGATGAAGCATAGGTGATCTGTCAGGATCGTGGCAAGTGGCAGTCCCGGGTCTCTGCCTACCCCTCTGGGATACAGGCGTGAGGCTATGTTACATTATGCATGTCTAGTACAGTTGGCGGCCTATACTTATGTGAATGTGTATTAGTATTTCTTAATGTCACGCGATGCTCGTGCATTGTTATATATTACACGGGTCTTATCGCGTTTATTTATTAGGTAAAATGTAATGAAATGAAATGTAAAGGTTTTATTCGAAGTAGCGCAGAATCTGCGCCCTAATGAGCGTTGCAATTCAAACTAGGTGTCCATTTCAAAATCTAGATCATTTTGGTGAAAATATGGATAAAAAAAAACTTAGTCTTTAATTGCCTTAATTCCCGACGTTTCTGCAGCGCTACAGTTACACTCGTTTATTGTTCAACTATCAATGTGCATTCTGTCGACATTGCGATCAACCATTCAAATATTTCCCGGTTTTAGTTCCCGAAAAGTGGAACGCAAATAGTCGGCCCTTGCCGAGGGAGAGTAAACATTGGGCAAAAAGTGACTCGGAAAAACTAGGGTCTCTACAATGGAGGGGAAAATGGACTAAACGATGAGTGTTTACAAGCCAGAAAAAAACCTATTTATGCAAATGTGATAGTGTGATGAAGCGCTCGTGGCCTAGACGAACCGAGTGATTGGAATCAATCACTTGGTTAAGCAACAGCAGGCGCGGTCAGGTACGGGATGGGTGAGCGTCCCGTGACTACCGCTAGTGGCATTTTTCCGAGCGCTTCCGTGCTTCGCAAGGCACGTTAAGCCGTTGGTGCCGGCTGTCATATAATGGCAGTCGTTAAGCCATGTCAGAGGCCTTACGGGCGGCTTGATAACTTCTGACAGTAAGGCCCGCCACTGTCTTACAATCATCCACCAACCCGGACTTGGCCCCCGTGGTGGAGTATAGCCTAACCTTCCTGCGAGGCAGGAAGAGACCCGTGCCCCAGCAGTGGGGACATTCAAGGGTTGATAACGATGATAGTGTGATATGATGTGATATGAAGTGTGATGTAACAAAAGTACATGGAATCACTTGATTCGATATGAACCCTTGTATGTCCCCACTGCTGGGGCACGGGTCTCTTCCTGCATCGCAGAAAGGTACCACGGGAGCCAGCACTTGATTAGAAATGTAAAATATTGAAAAGAAATTAATAGAGCAGACCGAATGCCTGACACACTCAGAGAGAGTGAAATGGTAAGAAAGGCCTAATTAAAGCACAAATTCCTGAAGGATTCCTAACGTCTAGACTAAATCCATACTAATTGCAATCGCGAGCGCTAGGATTCCAAGAGGGAATATCTGAGAATAATATTAGGGCTGATCGTAATGGTAGGAACAGTTGCCTTTCCCTAATGCAAATACTTTATTTCAAGTACTTTATTTACTAGGTACTTTATAATTGTAGATTTATAAAATTTTAAATTAACTTTTGTTAACTCAACCACTAGCAAAGGTGCACGCTCAATTAAATTAAAGTTCTTCAACGTGAAGAATTTACATTGTGTTTGCTGAATTAATATACAATGTAAAATGTAGGCCGCTGTCGGAAGCTTAATAGGCTAGGCACTTACTTCAAACCCCACATTGTATACCTAGTTACGATGTATTATACTAGCTACTGATTGTCATCTTCTATAATATAAAAATGAATCGCTGATTGTGTTGGTAAGCGCAAATCTCGAGAGCAGCTGAACCGATTTCGCTAATTCTTTTTTACAATAGTCCTTGAAGTACGAGTATGTTCCGTTCTTACGGAGAGAAAAATAAAATAATAGTATAGAATCGACTGTTAGGCGGTACGAAGTTCGCTGGGCCAGCTAGTAAGTAAATAAAAAATAAGAATACTAGGTCTAGTACCAAAAAAGAAACTGTTATGTAGTCGAGACTATATAACATACAAAAAAAAAACATACAAACATAACATAACATAACATTTACATACAAGCACATACATTGCTTCTGGCCCCACACTAGGATACCCTGTGTCGTGGGAACCAGAAACAACGACATCACAAACATGTAAACATCCAAGACCTGGGCTTTTTTTTTGTTATCAGTCGGGATTCGAACCCGGGACCTCTTGCATGGTAGGCAGACGCGCTACCTACGCTACGCCACAGAGGTCGTCGCAGTTAGGTTTTCATTTTCACGACATGCTGAATTGCTATGGAATATTGTTAATATGCTGAAACGAATAGAAGTTGGACGTGTTTAGATTTTTTCTTCTTCTTCTTCATGTGCGTTCTCCTATCCTAACTAATGCTTTAGAATTTAATTTATTGATGGCAATCATGGAATGTATCATCCGTATAGGTTTCAACTGATGTATTAAGTTTAAGATGACTTGAGAAAAGATGGCCAGAGTGGACATTTTTTTCGCTGCCTTTTTCTCCACTACACTATAGAGCCCGTAGGCAGCGGCTTTCATGTTAAAATGTACTTAGACATTCAGCAAACAGAATGTAAATTCTTTACGTCGAAATAAATAAAATTTAATTGAACTATCTGAGTTTGGCAACCAATTCGGCTATCTTGCTTCTTGAGGTTGCCAATACAAACAAGGAACTGGTACTGTGAAACCACTGTCGCAGGTTGTATAGCCATAATGCATTTGGTCTTCTTAGTGCCCTTCCTGGAATCTTGCCCTGCAAATACC
The DNA here is from genome assembly GCA_934045075.1 of Yponomeuta sedellus. Lineage (NCBI taxonomy): Eukaryota > Metazoa > Arthropoda > Insecta > Lepidoptera > Yponomeutidae > Yponomeuta > Yponomeuta sedellus. Next base: position 10,876,952 of record OW203743.1, read on the forward strand.
TAACTACGTAATACAGAGAATTTGGTAAGAAGTTCGAAATTTCATGGATGACGGATAGTCGCCCATTAACTCAGTTGGGAGAGCGCTGGCACGGTGCACGGTGGAATATTTAGCCTCTAAATAGGTTTTTAAAATTGTGCTCACCCGCGCACCCGCACCCGTGACCTCTGGCTAACTGTACCGGTCGCGGGTTCGATTCCCGGCATGGCCGGAATTTTTAGCCTATAAATAGGTTTTTAAGATTTAATACAATAAACATAGATAACATCCAAGACTGGAGACAAACTAGAAAAGTTCGTTTCCTAGTTTGACCCGGCCGGGGATCGAACCCGAGACCTACGGTTTTACAGTCAGCGTGCCAAACCGCTGCACCACCGAGGCTGTCAAATCCCCAGCGCCTAAGTACATAATTTCACGTAGAGTACAAACGCAACAAACATTGTCGTTCCACTAACAACCTACGCAAACCGCTACAGGGGACTTCCACGTACAAAACAAAGTCTCGCGCAAGTTCCAGACTAACCCCCGGGGCCTTTTCAAATGGTCCGCCAGCCGTGGAAATGGTAATGCTTAGTCAAAGGCCGCTTTATTCCCTCAAGTACAATGGGGCAAATGCTTTGTTTCGCTCCGTGAGATACTTGCTTAAAAAGAGTCAAACGCCGAGGTTTTTGTTGGGGAACTGTCGTTTTTCCTGCGAGAAACTCCGCTTGTCTTTTATTTTTACACGGCTGCCCAACAAAAATGGCGTGTGTTTTCCTAGTCCATCTATTAGGTATAGTCCATTTGTAGGCACTTACAAAATTGTTAACAATCTTGACGCGTCTTTTTATCGAAATACACACTTTTTACCAAACAATATACCAAGAAGGTGCATGGCACATACTAAAAAGTTTAATTTTATTTTATTTTAAACAGAAGCGCTCGTGGCCTAGGCGAACCGAGTGATTGGAATCAATCACTTGGTTAAGCAACAACAGGCGCGGTCAGGTACGGGATGGGTGAGCGTCCCGTGACTACCGCTAGTGGCATTTTTCCGAGCGCTTCCGTGCTTCGCAAGGCACGTTAAGCCGTTGGTGCCGGCTGTCATATAATGGCAGTCGTTAAGCCATGTCAGAGGCCTTATGGGCGGCTTGATAACCTCTGACAGTGAGGCCCGCCACTGTCTCACAATCCTCCACCAACCCGGACTTGGCCCCCGTGGTGGAGTATGGCCTAACCTTCCTGCGATGCAGGAAGAGACCCGTGCCCCAGCAGTGGGGACATATAAGGGTTGATAACGATAACGAAACAGTTGTTCTTTGTTATTTTTCACTGTGCTTCTTCACCTAGAACTATTAAGATTTTTTAGTCGATGTTCTATTTTTATTACTAATACAGTCCGTTTATATCAATATACTTATGTTTGATTGCGACCCAAATATTATTTGATCCTTCGAGCCGGAAAACTTTACTTGAATTTCATGAAATTACATTAAATCTTAGATTGAATTGGTAAAGTGTGAAGATTTTGTTTCAAAAAGTATGTATTTCGATAAAAAGACGTACCTATCAAGATTGTTGACATTTTTTTAAGTACCTAAATGAATGGACTATAATTACGCATTGAACGGATCTTATCGCGATTGTAAACGTATCAGTGAGTAAACGTAGTTTAACTTGATTACCTTAATTCCCGATGTTAATTAGACGTGATACCGCTAGACAGACGTGAGAGTCATATAGATACGTATCTATATAACTGGTTCTTTGGTGTAGCAGTGTCACCTCTGATTACCATGCCGAAGGCCGTGGGTTTGGTCCTCACTAGGGGTCGTCCTATATTTGTAAAAATGAATATCAAATAAAATAAAAGAATATATATATTTCAACATTGAGAATTTATTCTGTTTACTGAATGTCAACGTACAACGTAAAATGTAAGCCGCCGAAAGGCCGAAAAGGAATATGAAGAATCAGGAACATACAATCAGGATACATTGAAGGCTATGTCAAGATGTTATTACCTTTTAAAGTAAAGTTTACAGCTATCTCAAGCGGCAATTCCGATACAAACATTATTTGATTTTATTAAAAATTAGCTGACCCAGCGAACTTCGTACCGCCTAACCGTATATTCTTTATTTTTTTTATTTTTCTCTCCGTAAGAACCATCTTCGTACTTCAAGGAATATTCTAAAAACAGAATCAGTGAAATCGCTTCTGCTGCTCTCGAGATTTGCGGTTACCAACACATACAGCGATTCATTTTTATATTATAGATTAAAAATTAAATATAACAACATGCTATCTGGTATATATTATTTGGTAGATGGTATTCCTCACCGCATCTTCCGAAAGCTTTCAAGACGACATTCAACTCCCAAGCGTTTGCATAGCCTCACACAAAAAGTCGCGCAAAAGAATTTTCCTACAAAAGAAACTAAAGGCATCATTCATGTGACAAATGAAGCGCTCTTGGCCTAGTGGAACCGAGTTATTGGAATCAATCGCCAAGGTAAAGCAACAACAAGCAACAGGTGCTGGGTGGGTGACCATCCCGCGACTACCACTAGTGGCATTTTTTCCGAGCGTTTCCGTGCTGGCAAGGCACATTAAGCCGGTGCAGGCTGTCACGTAATGACAGTCGTTAACAACGTTAGATGCCTTATGGGCGGCTTGATAACCCCTGACAGTAAGGCCGCCACTGTCTTACAATCTTCCACGAACCTGGACTTGGCCCCCGTGGTGGAGTATGGCCTAACCTTCCTGCGATGCAGGAAGAGACCCGTGCACCAGCAGTGGGGACTTACAAAGAGTTGATACCCTGGGACGGAGGAGATACAGAAGAGACGGGGGGATTTATATAAAACGCGTCGCGTCTTTTCGGTGTCCCCGTCCCACACCCCTTTTATGTGGTCGCTGGCTAAGGCATCACTTTTTTATGAATAACTTCTTTCTATGAAAGCAGCACGGATTGAATACGGTTTCAGGGTGCATGTTGATGAGGGTTGCTGGATCTAAAAGAGACGAAGATTTTTCGATGCGGTGAATACTGTATAACCAACCCGTGTGATAACTTGAAGAATCAAGAGTTCGCATCGTCTTATTTCTTAACTTAAGGTGCTTCGCGGTGCTAAATAGCGCCACCAATGGAAAAAAATCATAACTTGTGTGTGCTTTGATTTAAAAGTGTAGCTAAATGAGACATCTGAAGAGTAAGTTTTTTTAGACTGTAAGTTCGAAAAATAGTTGTCACAGTTGTTAAGATTTCTCATGTTCACTTTTATATAAAAACGTATTATAAATAAAGTTATGATTTATTTTCCGTTGGTGGCGCATGTTAGCGCCTCGAAAAGTCTTAACTTCTTTCTCATGTGTCCAACGAAAACACGCGTAGGTAGCTGCACGGATTTGTTGTCAAGTTATCTGCCGGGAATAATAGAGTGGACTATTTTGTTGTAAGTAGTAAAAATGTGTTGAATAAAAATTTGGAAATGAAAAAGCAACAAAAGGTTATATAAGTAGAGTATTTTAAAAACCTATTTAGAGGCTAAAAATTCCACCCATGCCATGCCATATTATATATGATATATTTTTAATAACTTTAGCATAGAGCTTAACATCTATTTATTTATTTTGCTATATATATATATATATATATATATATATATATATATATATATATAGCAAAATAAATAAATAGATGTTAAGCTCTATGCTAAAGTTATTAAAAATATATCATATATAATATGGCATGGCATGGGTGGAATTTTTAGCACATCTATTTATTTATTTTGCTATATATATATATATATATATAGCAAAATAAATAAATAGATGTTAAGCTCTATGCTAAAGTTATTAAAAATATATCATAATCTCACTACAGTCTATTTATTATTACTTGTCCAATTTAGTAAACAAGATTCTACCCTTAAATTGTGACTTTTTAGTCCAAAACTGCCATATTTCCATAAATGAAGTAACCTGGAACACTCTTTTAGATAACATGCTGCCAATTTTATAAACATAGTTCATGATAGTTCATGAATTTGCGAGAAAATGTCTAGTTTAGGCATCTAATCTCAATTTTAAGGTTAGAATCTTGTTTACTGAGTTGGACAAGTAAGAATAAATAGACTGTAATATTATGAATGTCAATACTTGAATGTCTGTCACTCAGTTACGTGTAAACAGCGTAATGGATAGATTTTTTTGTAGCCTATAAACGTTGTGCCCACTGCAGGGCACAACCTTTTCTCAGAGAGAGAGTATACCCGCTTAGCGTGCCAAGCGGGCCACTGCGGAGGAAGAAACACCCGGCCAGGTGACCATTCACTGTGAGAGCGTGAATGTACAACGGACATCGATCATGGGAAAGCTAGGATCCAGCTGAGTCAAGCGGTAACATTGGTGCACTGCTGGCCTTTTGGAAAGAGATTGGCTGGCTGGAATGATTGTATGGAATCAGGCATTTCTTTGCGGAAATTCATAATTGCATTAAAATGTGAAAATTACTTTGCTCAATTCCGCCAAAAATCCCACAAGCACGGTGCGATGCGGTTAGTTAATGCACCGCCCTCCTTTCCAAAAAAAAATCCAAGCAGAAGCAAGACACGAACACACCACCACCGACACCAATACTTGTGTGAGAGAATAAGCGACGCGTTTCGCCTCTAACACGAGGCATCCTTAGGCTCACAAGTGCAAGTCTTCTGCCGGTGGTGGTGTGTTCATGTCTTGCTTCTGCTTCAAAAAGTGGGAGGGAAGGCGGTGCATTAACTAATCGCATGGTGCTTGGGGAATTTTTGGCGGAATCTAGGAAAGTAATTTTCACATTTTATTGGTTGTAGTGACCTGACAGCCCTGCTACGTACAATGGCCCACCTATGAGGCTAAGTGTCGAAACCCCAGGATAAACTAACTAACAGAGTCTACGAGCGCGTGCGCTGTGCTCGTAAACGCTAGAGCCAGTTTCGTTGAGCGTTATAAAAATGAAGGCCGTATCTCATTTACGCGCAAAACGCAATTCTATCGTGCAATTGTTTTCTTTAATACATTTGAAGACAGGGAAATACGCCGACTACGCCTTAGTTTGCACTCAGCGGGGAAGCCATAAAGCTACATAAATACACTTCTGAACAAAAATATCGTGCTTGACTTGCTTGAGGATGGCTTTAATTATACAACGTGTTGGCACATTTCATAATTTTTTAATATTTTAAATGGCAATAAAGTTTTAATATATAGTAATTGTAACTGCCGGAAATACCTAACTACATAATGATAATAAAAAAAATCGGCTGTTTAAAAAAAATACCTTCCTTGTTGGTCTGCGGTATTACATCTCATTACTATGTCGTGTCGTAAAAGACGACTAAGGGACACAATCAGGGGGGTGGGCAGCAACGCCCCCTGCAGTACGATTCCACCGAACTACGATCCCCATCCATCCCGCATGCCCAGCGTGGGGATTATGGGCATTACCCCCTATGATAGCACATGGCGCTATTTAGGGGAGGGCTATGTCCAGCAGTGGACTAGTATAGCCTGATGACGACGACGACTATGTGGTGGGTGCGATTCCCACTGGGAGTCGTCGTACATTTGTGCAAATGGCTTCAGTCTGGGTGTATTTCCATGTTTGTGATGTCGTTACCAGGTTTGCACGGCACAGATAAACCTAGTTCGGGACTAGAACAAGTGACTTTGTTGCCAGAAAGTGGTTTATCTATTTAAAGGTTAGGTTAGGTTGCGCTTTAAGACTCTCCCCCTAGGAGCAATTTCCAATTGGTAACTTCTTCTTTATTGTGTTATGTTCTCTAAGCTTATAGGCAAAGTTTTATTGCAATCCGGCATGTTGTTTGTAAATAAAAACCAAACGACGTTTGTATATATATTTTACTTTATACTTTATTGCACACATAAAAATTATACAGAAAACAAAAATTTTACAAAATAGAAAGTGTACATGACGAGTATTTAGAAATCTCTTCTAGCCAACCCTTGTAGTGATGCGGACTAATGTCCAATTCCAATAATAGAGCAATTACTATTTTTACTTAATTTTTTTTTAAAAAAATCAAAATATCTAATGCAATTACAAGTACTTTAAATATTTAAGGGTTATAAATTTTAAATAATTACATAGACCCAAAAATAAAATAATAAATACAATATATATATATAAATACAAAGTTAAAAACTTATTGAACTAAGAGCAATTTTCTCGTACTTGCTTTTGTTGTTTATTCTTAGCCGACCTACATACCTACTTTGAATATAAATTACCATAGAATAATAAATTTTCCTATAACTATACAATATTAATACTTAACAGGATTTACATAGATAAATAATATTAAATATATCTATTTCAATACTGAAGAAAGGCATTGCTCTTTAAATTGTGCCTTGAAGACAGCAACAGACTTGTGTAGACAGCTCCATATACGAACAGCAAGCACAGAAAAGAATTTAAAATACAGGAACTTGTAAGGCCTTACACACATGCCCTTTGTAGTCTGGCTCGTGGAGGCAGCAGCAAGAATCTTCCATTGCTCATTAAGGAATTCTCTTAAGCTGCAAAGTAAAGACAAGGCCCAAGGTATTTGCCCGCCACTGTACGCACATCGTCTGCCTACAAGCCCTCCCTCGCTGTAAATACATATACGCTTCCGTCTCTACAAATTGCTCACATATTGCTGTTCGGCTATATTGTGTACGTAATATTTTACAGCGAGGTTTGCCGGTATAAGAAAATTGACAGAGGAGCAGAGCGTATATCCGCTGCTGATTTCAAAAACAAAAACATTTGCAAAACAATTGCATCCCTAATTTACGTGTAGGTAGGCGAAGCTTTACGTTTTTTTTTCGCCTTATGCACTGTGAGTCGCCGGACTTCGGTCAACCTCGCGTGTAGCGTAGTGGACGCTTAAGGCTGTGTTTGCGCCACGGATGCTATCTCGATTTCACGATATAACATTTCTGACAGCATTCAAATGTTAAAATCACTTAGCTAAATTCCGCCAAAAATCTCACAATAACCATGCGGGTAGTTAATGCGCCGCCCTCCCTCCCACTTTTTCAAGCAGAAGCAAGACACGAACACACCGCAACAGACACCAATAGTCGTGTGAGAAAATACGCTTTTGCGTATTTTCTCTAACCGCATGGTGCTTTTGAGATTTTTGGCGGAATGTAGCAGTCATTTTTACATTTTAATGCTATTATGGTTTTCCGCAAAGTAATGCCTAATTCCATACAACATTTCTGATAAATTGTAAACTATACTTTTGGATAATGTGATGTGATGGTTTGATAGATAATAAAATTACGGTCGTTTTAGACATATTTTCCTTGTCTTTTACCTAGTTATTGATTGAGAACAACTGATTCCTAAATTTATAAATAATTTAGGAAACATCTTTTGCTTACTGAAAACTTCTTATAGAAATACAAAAACTTATTTAAAATGTCCGTAGTTTGGAAAGAATGAGAACAATTTATTGAAAAACCGGAAAAAAAAACATTAAAACCATGATTTCTTGAATCTAAGTAATGTTATACAAGAAGTAATGTTATACATTACTTAGATTTAAGAAATCATGGTTGTAATGTTATACATTACTTAGATTTAAGAAATCATGGTGACCGCAACTGGCGGTCTTATCATAATTTAGTAATCCATCAAACCCTTAGACCACACTTATCGAGAGTGTACTCCGATATCAACCCTTGTTGTGCCTCCACTGCTGGGGCAACGGGTTTCTTCCTACAGCGCAAGAAGGTTAGGCAATGGCCACACTCCACCATGGCGTCAGAGTTCGGGTTGGTGGAAGATTGTAAGATAGTGGCGGGCCTTACTTTCAGAAGTTATCAAGCCTCCCATAACGCTTCTGACATGGCTTAGCGACTGCCATTTCATGACAGCGGGCACCAACGGCTTAGCGTGCCTTTCGGAAGCGCTTAGAAAAATGCCACTAGCGGTAGCCGGGACGGTCACCCATCCTGCATCTGACCGCGGCTGTTATTGCTTAACATAAGTGATTGATTCCAATCACTCGGTTCGACTAGGCCACGCTTCAGTGTAATTACAATCACAAAAAATTTAGGATTGTCTACGTAAGAGCCGCCTTAATGAAAAACGCAATCCGAACAGAGCGTCCTTGTTCGAACGGTACCGTTTTAGTGCCATAGATAAAATAATAATACACTAGTCAGTGTTAAGAGCTCTCAAAGCCTTTTAACATATCATAGATGTACAGAAGGATACGATTCCTTTACGATGATCTCAACCCTGTGAATGTTCCCACTGCTGGGACATGGGTCTCTTCCTGCATCGCAGGAAAGTTAGGCCATACTCCATCACGGGGCCAAGTCCGTTGATGCAGTATCGTAAGACAGTGGCGGGCCTTACTGGGAGAAGCTATCAATCCTCTGCCGGCTCTGAAGCTATCAATTAAGCCTCTGACGTGGCTTAAGGACTGTCATCACATGACAACCGGCACCAACCGCTTAACGTGCCTTGCGAAGCTCCTAAGCGCTCGGAAAAAAATCCGACGCCCGTAAGGCCTCTGGCATGGCTTAACGAGTGCTTTGTAATTTTTATATAAATCTTAAATTAAAAATAATCAATAAAACGACTGCTAAGTATTAAGTACTAAGCATGTGAGACCATCCTACACGTAGATACCTCGTAAGGACTTAAATATGGGTTCCCTTGCTTAGTTTGCTTAGCAGTCATGTTGTTAACGGTGTGCACTAAAAAGTTTGTTTCTATGTTTGAAAAAGGTAAAGTTTATTATAAACCTAATCTTTACGAAAATATTCTAATCTTGGTTGTTTTATTTTGTCAAATGAATATTTTTTTCAATAACTTGCTCTATACAGGATTAATAATAATTATATTACGTTACTAGCTGGTGCCGCGACCTTGTCTGCGCAAGATTATCGAGTATATTTTTTCCTACTTACTTATTTGACACTTATCGTCATATTTTGGACAATTCACACAATATCTTTTTAAATTGTAGCCTATGTGTTATTCTGATGTATAAGCTACATTATTGTATAGTTTCATTAAAATCCATTCAGTAGTTTTTACGTGAAAGAGTGATAAACATCCATTCATACTTAGAAACTTTCGCGTTTATAATATTAATAGGGATTACCAAGTTAAAAACTCTGATAATAATTTCATTTCATTCATAAAGTATGACAAATGATGTTGAGTTTTTTCTCCACTCAAAATCTTATCACAGTTCTCAGTTTCAGGAAAGTATTTTCCCGAAACTAAGAACAGAAATGAAACGTTGATGCTAATTAAAAATAAGTGAAATATTTCATTTTTACTTTGTCTGACTATGGCAACACTTCAAACGTCACTCTCCAGGTCATTCAAAAATGGAACACAAAACAAAACAATATGCAAAGTTTTTAAAAAACTATTTAGAGGATAAAAATTCCACCCATGCCGGGACTCGAACCCGCGACCTCTGGCTAACCGTGCCAGAGGTTGCGGGTTCGAGTCTTGGCATGGGTGGAATTTTTAGCCTCTAAATCGGTTTTTAAAAATTGTTCTTAGCACGGGTTAGTGCATTAAAAAGAATATAATATGCAGAGTTGTGCTTCTAGTGTTCATTTCTTTATTCTCAAGAGGCTTTTAGCGGTTATCAGCTCGAGTGTCATGCCCGCATCGATAGCATATCGGTTGCGTGTCACTCTGCCACCTGTCGTGTCGACAAATGCCTCCTATACCACCAGGAAGAGTAGGTGACGAATTCAACTGGTTATCATAACATAAAATTAACATACAAGCACATACATTGCTTCTGGCCCCACACTAGGATACCCTGTGTCGTGGGAACCAGAAACAACGACATCACAAACAAGTAAACATCCAAGATCTAGGATTTTTTTTTGTTTCCAGCCGGAATTCGAACCCGGGACCTCTTGCATGGCAGGCAGACGCGCTAGATATCTTCCTCAGGTCTCTTCCCTGAGGAAGATATCTACTCCACCACGGGGGCCAAGTCCGGATTGGTGGAGGCTTGCAAGACTAGTTGCTGGTCCAACTGTCAGATGTTTTCAAACGGCACTGAGGCCTCTGAATTGACATAACGAACGCCATCTATCGCCGGCAGCCGGCACCAACCGGCCGGGCTGTGTTTCCGTGAATACATTATTGTATAATATAAAAATGAATCGCTAAATGTGATGGTAAGCGCAAATCTCGAGAGCAGCTGAACCAATTTCACTAGTTCTTTTCTAGAATATTCCTTGAAGAACAAGGATGTAAGAACCATCCTTGTTCTTCAACGAATATTCGGAGGTTCGGAGATTCGGAGAGAAAAATAAAAAAAATTACAGAATCGACTGTTAGGCGGTACGAAGTTCGCTGGGTCAGCTTATAATTATAATATTCTCTGATGTTGTTACGTTCGGAAATCTAGGTCTACAAAAAATGAGGCCGATCTGGATGTTAGGCTGTGAGGCGTGGACACTTACGCTTAAGGAGAAAACTAAAAAGTTAGTGGTAGCGGAGAGGACAATCATGAGAAAGATTCTGGGTCCAACGAGAAGGGAACATGGTACATATTTGGAGAGTGATTATTAATACCCACACAACACTGGCTTGTCCTGGTATTATACTAGGATACCCTGTGCAATGGTTACGAGACAAGGACCTAACATGGATATGAAAAATTAAAAGTGAAAAATCATTTGTTTAACAACTGCAAATTATGGTTACTAAGCATAAATTTTATTGATAAAAAACTTGATTAATAGTTATAGAAATAATTCAATTTTAATTGTTCATGAATTTTTATCACATGTTATTTATAGACTATAGAACCATACCTATCTAATTTGAATAATTAATGTCGTTTTAAAGTATATACATTTTGTTAATGCATGCATAACTGAATAGATCTTATTCATTGTAAGAGAACCTAAATGAATCTTGACAAATGCACGAAATGTAAGTTTATTTTATTGAAACGAAAATTAACTTAGGGTCTGTTTCACAATCTGCAAACAAAGTTCCGGATAAGCTATCCGCAACCAGGGCTGCCGTTTGTTCTTAATTTGAAGCCATTAACGAACACACGCAATATGGGAAAAAATATTTAAATTTAGAACAAACGGCAGCCCTGGTTGCGGATAGTTTAACTGGAACTTTATTTGAACATTGTGAAACAGGGGCGTACAGTGATTTCTTCCAAATTATTATAATTAAGTTTAAGTTATGCACGTAAATACAAGATTAAGGACTTTAGAGATATTTTATGAAATGTAAAATAATTTGTGAAATAAAAGGCCATATATTATTATTATATTTAAAGTATGCTTACACTCTAAAAAGGAACTAAGTTACTTAAGTAGCTCATGATGACTGATCTTTTGGTGCTATTACAGTACAACTAAGGTGAATTAATCAGTGTTCTCTACACTAGGCACAGCCTGTATCATAGGTAACGGTAGACACGTAACATTGGATCATAGTTTCGAAAGGTGGTGTTGACTAATTAAGCGACTCTAAATTACGTTAAAGCGTGATGTAAAATTAAAACACATCAAATTAAAAGTCACATATTTAGATGTAGTTATCACTTTTCACCCGAAGATTTGTGATGAAATTCACTATCATACGTACAATGTACAGCCGACAAAACATTGACATTGAATAATAATAAAAAGTATTCATGGACATATGACATAGATCTCGTTAGCCCTCTACTAAGTAAATCTAAAATTACTGTGCCTCACGATAGATTTAATACAATAAATGTATAGATAACATCCAAGACCCGAGACAAACTAGAAAAGTTCGTTTCCTAGTTTGACCAAGCCAGGGATCGAACCCGAGACCTTCGGTTTTACAGACAGCGTGTCAAAAAGCTGCGCCAGCGATTTAAAAGTAAAGACGCTCGAAGTTACCAACTAAAAGTGCACAAGAGAAGTTTAGTATCGCTTTTAAACACTTTCTAATCAAAACCACCCACTACCCAGCTCAACCCTTCTTTAAACAGCCCTTTCTATGAAAAACAATTAAAAGGAACGTATTGGTAGATAAAAACGTACTCCTCGGGCTTAAAATAGCTTTTATGGTATGTCCCGAAATGCAATAAAAGTGTAAGTGCGTCCCGAGTTAAAGGTCATGCTCGAATTTTAGGCTCAATTGTCTCTTCATATGTACACACAAAAAGTATATCGATATTTTGTTTCACAATTTCCAATTGCTTTTTAATTTCGAAATATATATTTTTTTCAATGACTGGATACGCAATAGTTTTTTTTTCTAAAGACTATTGTGGACTATTTTTTTATCGATATCGATATCAACCCTTGTATGTCCTCAGTGCTGGGAAATGGGTTTCTTCTTGGAAGGAGAAGGAACGTTAGGCCATACTCGACAACGGGGGCCAAGTCCGGGTTGGTGGAGGATTGTAAGACAGTGGCGGGCCTTACTGTGCGAGCACTTCCGTGCTTCGCAAGGCACGTTAAGCCGTTTGTGCCGGCTGTCATGTAATGGCAGTCATTAAGCCATGTCAGAGGCCTTATGGGCGGCTTCATAACTTCTGACAGTAAGGCCCGCCACTGTCTTAAAATCCTCCACCAACCCGGACTTGGCCGCCGTGGTGGAGTATAGCCTAACCTTCTTGCGGTGCAGGAAGAGACCCGTGCCCCATTATTGGGGACATACAAGGGTTAACATCGAGTTATACCTTCAAACCCAGCAGAGCATAAGAAAAATATTAGCATCAGATAACCTCGGAGGAGATGTCATAAACCTCATTTTCCTGAGCAAACGGGGTGAAGGGATCCTTGCATGTCATTGAACTTTCTATAAAAGGAAAAATGTATCGGTGTTTGTTTATTGCCTTCATTCTAATTTGCTTCGAGTATCAACCAGCGTTCATTCAATATCTAATTAACGATTCTCTTTGGGTACACCGAGCGAGAGATTCGAATTATTCAATGATAATTACGATAGTTGAACATTTCAAAGGGATGTCTTGCCTTTGTAGATTACACTAGATAATTGCACAAACTATTTATTGCACTAAAACTGTAGTCTGTAGAACCACGGTACTTCCAAAAGTGCCGAAACGTCGAAAAATTGTAAAATGTCAAATTAAACGAGTAAATATCCTTGCAAATACAGGTTTTATTACGATTAGTGCTCGTGTTTAGAAGAGAAGAACATTTAGAGGCCTTAGAAAATACTAAAACTGTAGTTTTAGCGAAATCAATACAAATACGTCAGCGCTTGAAATTGCCAATCCGCCGTCGGTATGCCCCTGGCATGACAATCAGCGGTGGGCACGCTTGGTAATTAAGCCCATACTCTTTCTCTGAGAGAAGGCCTGTACCTTGCAATAAGACGTTTATAGGCTACGTAAAATAAAATATGATGTGTGTGATTGAAAGGATTATGAAAACTACAGATTTCGATGTCCGGTATATAATTGAACTTGCTTTATAAATGACATGAGTTAGCTTCACGTGTGAGGATATGTTTCCTCCACCAGGAACATATTAAAATTGCTCCAGCTTACGGTTCCGAGCTTCCCAACTAATTTATTTATTATTACCTACTCCAGCAGTATTTTCACATTTCATTTAAAAACTACTTATTCTAATGTACAATTCCGTGTACAATAGCTGCGTATAATAGCTGCTCAACCTTTTTTATAAATATAGGGACGTAATCTTAGCCAAAATAAGTTTTCAGTTTCCGATGCGCTCTGAAGTTTCGGTAGGTAAGTTTTATGCAATTTGTTACAGCATTTCGGTCACCAAATGGTTAGAGCATTTCATATCCTAACCCAATGCGAACAAAGTTGCGGGCACAGCCCGTATAAGGACATCATAATACACGTGGAATACCCACACCACACACCTGACAAAAAACAATAAAATCCGCAGTAAAGATTGACATCATTAAATGTTGCTTTTCGTCTGGGGACCGGCTGAACCTGTTTTTAATAACTTACTAACTGTCAGTGACGTCAAGAACGGCATTCGTTACCTGTTTCATTGGGGTTCCGCAAATAGAGTTCTGGAGCGTTTGTTAGCGTTTGCTAAAATGGCCCGGGGTGATTTGACCTTCTCGTCAATACAAATATTTATTAGAAGAGAACTCTGAAAACTCTAACTTTCTTTTCGGTTAGAAAATAAATTCCGACAAAAAAAATACTCTTAAATATAGGGGCAAATATTAGCTGTTCCTTCCAGTTAAATATGAAAATGAAAACATTATATTTGTTCAACAATACACAATTACACAGAAATTTGATGAAACTCGAGTTACTACTCTAGGATTCTTTATGTGTTGTGGTAAACTAGTCCCCTCCGCTTAATGGATGACACAACTATGATATGTAATAAGTACATAATAACGGTTTGCGGCATTGATTATTTTACCATGTTTATATTGTGGCAACATTGATTTACATTGTCATGTTGTCACTATTGTAAACGGAGTTCGTGCTTTGCCGCTCCCGTACGCGGTTTGTCTGATTTTATAATACAGTCTAAAAATAGTAAATTTCGATTTTAACATCAGCCTACAAAATAGAGTCCACTTAACTATAAGTGTGTGCTACAATAACAAAAATATAATATATCTATAATTTAGTACGGAATTGCTGATATTTTTTTCGGTATTTCGAAGTTGCTCTAATAATAAACGTGTTGGATGTAAATGATCGTATGCTAACTGTTATGCGCAACTTTTTCACATTTCTTCACTCGACGAATAATTTTAATATATTTAATGTACGAGAATAGCGGCACACACTGAATCTTGTCGATTTGAAAGCCGCGGTTAAAAAACATCTATTTAAATGTATAGACGTAAATAAAAAAAAAAAAATGTACAAAACATATATATACTTATGTTGAGAAATCTTGGTTTTTATTTATTTAACATATTGAAATACAAGAAAAAACACAAAAACAATAACATAGAAAACCTAATCTATTTGATAAGCACTAAGTGTTTTATAACCTGGTGTTATTCTGCAATCTCACCCAAGATGCTGTTGCCGCAAGCGCAGACTCTATGTAGCACGTCTACTGCTCGTTGTAATATGACGATACAATTTTTACAATTTCAACTATACCTACCTTTAATTACTCCGGACTATTGTTTTGACAACTTACAAACTTTTCGAGGCTTCTAACTCTGTCAAAAATTTACGCACGGCAAACGCTGAAACTAAACTTGCTTATTTCAGTTTCGGTTCGCTGAATTTAATTAAACTTTTGTTTGCTAGGTTTTAGCTGAAAGTACAGTAAAATAAAAATACGAAGAAAGGCCACTCAGCACTGCGATCCTTGAGTTTGGACTGAATATGTATATTAATGCATGCATACCTATGAAGATGCAGTCACAGTGTATGAATAGCGTGAAAAATCGAGGGTCGAGGTAGTTGGATAGAATAAACAGTACGCTATTGCGTATTGTACAGGACAGGACGGCGAAGAAGATAATCTGACCC
This sequence comes from Yponomeuta sedellus, assembly GCA_934045075.1. Lineage (NCBI taxonomy): Eukaryota > Metazoa > Arthropoda > Insecta > Lepidoptera > Yponomeutidae > Yponomeuta > Yponomeuta sedellus. The sequence continues at coordinate 10,892,443 of OW203743.1, forward strand.
AAGCAAATGTACTCGTCGAACTATTTGTCGAGGTATACTCGTCGACGAGAATACATGCTTGGGCCAGATTATTTCTTACTTCTCAGGACCGCGTACAGGACAGGACGGCATAGGAAATAATCTGACCTAAGCAAATATACGATAAGACAAGTAAACGTCGACGTATTCGTCCACGTATACTTGTCGGCGTATCCATCGACGAGTATAATGTAGACGAGTCTACTTGCTTGGGTCAGATTATTTCTTTTAAAAACGGGCAGGACAAACCTGCGCCATCTTGTCCGCCGGTCAAAACTGCCTGGGTAGTACCTACAATAGCGCTGGTGGGGCGTGTTAAATGTCAAAAGTCGCGACTTTCCAGTACCGCAATTGTCAAATTCTGACACAAACGCGTGACTCGTGCCATCGTATCAATCAGGCTGGTCTTAATGGAGCGCAGCATTCTAAATACAATAAAGAGATAGATGAGCAAAGATTGCAACCCACTGGGTTCCAAAATGTACACCGATGCTGCGGCCGACTAAGGCAAAGATGGCGGGACTTAACGTATTCATATACGAGGTGGCTCACGACATCTCTCATCGTCATTCCATTTCTCTGGAAAGCAGAAGGATAAGGTTTTGCTTAACCTTTTGACCTGTGGGACACTAGAAGAGACTAAGATGCAGAAAGAGACTAAAAAAACATATATCTGGGTGTCTTTAAAACTAGAGTCAACCGGCATTTGACAGGTAAGCACATAACATCTTAGACCACGTCTTCGCTTACCATCAGGCGTGATTGGGGAAAGTGTCAAACTGTCTTACTTAAAAAAATATCTTTGTACCTACCTACCACACAAATGGCTGCCTAACCTCAACTATTACTAGAAATCTCTTACAGAGATAAGCTCGGCTTTGTACATGTTATTTCTTATATAATGTCCTATTTAATGTTTCGTGTGCAATAAAGTATAGTAACATATTTTTGCGGCGGAACCCTCCTAACAAAGTATCACTAATAATTGACCGGCTTATGATTTTTACGCGAACCTAATTAATTAGCAGCATAATGAATTCCATACGGCCATTACCCAGAAGTGTCAGACTTGTTTGTATACATACAATTAGGCACTCGGCATCCATTTAACAGGATATGAGCTGATAGGAACTGGTGTGTTTACAAACATTCACCACTGCCAATGAGCTGGTTTTATTACAGTTGTTTAGGTGTGGTGTTGAGCAGTGGGGAGTACGGAGATCGCTGAACCGTCTGCGCGCTGGTGTTACTCGATCCAGAGATAAACTGAAAAGATGGGGGATCCTGCCCGAAGATGCTGACATCCTGTGCCGATGTGGAGCACAAACAACAATGCATCTTTGTGTCTGCCCTGAAGCTCCACAGTGCAGTTTGCGGGATCTCCTGGAGGCATCACCCGGCGCGCTCGCAGTGGCGCGGTTTTGGCAGCGAGATAACTGAGAGGAGGGCGGCGCTTTCGACACGAAATAAGAAGAAGAAGGTGTGGTGTTTGATTGTTAAGAATGTTTGACTTCTCTGCATCTTGGTGAGATTTAGTTAGACGTGGACGGAACCCTTTCTTTCTGATGAGAAAAAAATCTTAGCGTGCATTCTTAAGGTGTGTATGACTTCAGCATGGTTGACTTGACTCAGAGCAGTGCCATGATGCAAGTCGCGCGTTTTAAATGTCAAAAGTCGTGACTTTCAAGTACAAGAGCTACTACTAGCTGAAGGAATTTTTCGATGATGATACTACCTAAAGTTGTTACTACAGTCTATTTATTCTTACTTGTCCAATTTAGTAAACAAGATTCTAACCTTAAAATTGAGATTAGATGCCTAAACTAGACATTTACTCGCAAATCCATGAACTATCATGAACTATGTTTATAAAATTGGCAACGTGCTATCTAAAAGAGTGTTCCAAGTTACTTCATTTATGGAAATATGGCAGTTTTGGACTAAAAAGTCACAGTTTAAGGGTAGAATCTTGTTTGCTAAATTGGACAAGTAAGAATAAATAGACTGTAAAAGATTTAGGTGTATAATTTTTTTTTGTTTCTTATGTTATAAAATAATAATTGTATTTACCTACTAAATATTGTAATGATTGTTAAATAATAAGAGTCTATAAAAGAAAAGCTGTACTATGAACTAGTTATTTAAGTTACGTAACTTTATATTAGCCACTTTAAAAAGTAAAAGGCGACTAGGACACAAACCGGGGGGTGGGCAGCAGCGCCCCCTGCAGTACAATTCCACCAAACTGAGCGATCCCCAACCCGCATGCCCCGCGTGGGGATTATGGGCATTACCCCCCAATGATGGCACAACTTTGCGCTATAGCGCTCATTAGGGGAGGGCTATGTCCAGCAGTGAACTAATATAGCCTGGAGAAGAAGATATTAACAAATTTATATTGGCAGCGCTCTAGCAGGGTTCTTGTTTGATACTTTTACTATATGAAACAACAAGGACACTCTATTTTTTTTTAGTTAGCCTTTTTTGTGTCCCACTGCTGAACAAAGGCCTCCCCCGTTTTTCTCCATTCCGTTCTCTCCAGCGCCACCTGTGACCAATCTCGTAGATGATTGCTCAATAAATATCTTATCTTAATTGTCAAATTCTGACATTTTATTATCACAAAACGAGTCCCATCGCTCTACCCAAGCTAGTGATTAGACGTTAACTATTTATTAAGTTTTTTTTATTTAAATCGTACCTTTTCAAACTTTTATTGCTACTTCCTCTTATTCAATCTCTTCGCTATTTTTTCTCTACTGATGTTATAAAACGTGACAAGGGCAAGATAAAAAGTTACCGAAACCGGCGTGCGCGCATGCAACGACTTATGAAAGTTGATGAAGCAAAGGTAATCTGTCTGGATCGGGGCAAGTGGCAGTCCCTGGTCTCTGCCTACCCCTCTGGGATTCTGGGATTTGGAAAACCCACAGGCGTGAGTTTATGTTTGTGTTAATATCTAAGCACTTTTTACACTTACAGGAACAGACATACCGAACAGATTTTTTTCGGTATGTCTGTTCCATATGATTCAATTTCTATGGTTTTAGTTTGATCTTTTGTTTGTCTACATTTATATATTTTTTTTGTTTTTTTTTGTGCATATTTTTTTGTGTATAATTTGTGTTTTGGCACTTTCACTTTTACTTACAGGCCACAGAACATGCATTCATAAACCTTAATTACATGTTTTGTGGTACAAGCCTTCTCCCAAAGAGAGAGACGATATCGGCACGCATGTTCGAATTTTCTGTCCCACTATGAGTTTGACGATTTTAAGCGATGAAATACGTGAACTTAGACACCCGGGTTTCCTCGCGACGTTTTCCTACGGTTCAACATCCAAAGAGTTAGATTTAAATACTCGAATGTATAAAAGCACTTAAAGAACAGTGTAATTTGACAATTATTATTAACAATTTAATTCAATTTATTTCAACGTAAAGACTTTACATTCTGTTTGCTGAATGTCAAAGTACAATGTAACATGAAAGTGAAAGCCGCTGCCTTCGGGCCGTAGTGTAGTGGAGAAAAACGCAGCGGGGGAAAAAACTCCACTCTTACCATCTTTTCTCAAGTCCTCTTATATCTATATACATCAGATACACATAATATACGTATGATAAGATTCCATGATTATATGATAAGATTAGATTCCATAACAGACCAAACTAGTTCGGCATTACTAGATGACTAGAAGCGCTCGTGGCCTAGGCGAACCGAGTGATTGGGATCAATCACTTGGGTTGAGCAACCACAGGCGCGGTCGGGTACAGGATGGGTGAGCGTCCCGTGACTACCGCTAGTGACATTTTTCCATGCGCTTCCGTGCTTCGCAAGGCACGTTAAGCCGTTGGTGTCGGCTGTCATATAATGGCAGTCGTTAAGCCTGTCAGAGGCCTTATGGGCGACTTGATAACTTCTGACAGGAAGGCCCGCCACTGTCTTTCAATCCTCAACCAACCCGGACTTGGTCCCCGTGGTGGAGAATGCCATAACCTTCTTGCGATGCAGGAAAAGACCCATGCCCCAGCAGTGGGGACATACAAGTCTTGATAACAATTACGAGAAGATACCGAAGTAGGTAAAATACTGATTAGTGTTAGTGTTAGTTTATGAAGTCTTATTATACGTATAGGCAGCAACAGATGTATTTGGTTTAAGATGACAAAAAGATTAGAAAAGATGGTCAGCGTGGAGTAATTTTTTTTCCACTGCCTTTTATCTCCACTACAATACGGCCCGAAGGCAGCAGCTTACATTGTACAAATGAATGAAATGAAAAGGTTTTATTCAAAGTAGCACAGAAACTGCGGCTTAATGAACGTTACAATTCAAACTAGGTGTCCATTACAAAATCTAGATCATTTAGGAGAAAAAATGGACAAAAAAACTCCCAACTTAGTCTTTTCAAAAGTCCTTAATTAACATAGTTAATATAATTATTATAAAACATAGAACTCATACATTGTACTGGCTTTAATTCCAGACCTCATTGTCATCTAATTAATCCTTTATGTTATAGTAGCCCTTTTGGCACAAAGTGTGCTTAACATATTTTTTGAACCGCGAGTCAGGCAAGCTTAATATATCTTCAGGGATTTTATTATAGAAGCGTATACAATGCCCCATGAAGGATGTATTAACCTTTGCCAGACTAAATAGTGGGAACAAAAGTTTATGTTTATTTCTAGTATTTACATTGTGTTGGCTACCTAAAGTTTTAAAGTTACTGATATTTTTCCTGACGTACATAATGTTTTCATATATAACTGACTGGCAACTGTCAGGATGTTAGTTTCTTTAAATAAATCTCTTAACGAATCTCTACTACCCAGCCTATAAATGAATCTGATCGCTCTCTTCTGCAAGACGAAGATGGTCTCAATGTCTGCTGCCCGTCCCCACAGTAGTAGGTATGCCATAGGACATAACCATAAGACTATGGAAGTAACTAAAATAAACAAGCCTAGCAGTTGCGACGTCAGTTAGTTCCCTAATTCTTTTGACTGCATATGACATTCAGCAGACAGAATACATTGACATTCAGCAGACAGAATAAAAATTCTTTACGTAAAATAAATTGATTTGATTTGAGTGACGCTTAATATTGTTGGTCCATACTTTGTGTAAATTAAGTAGGGCAAGGACTGACTAAAGCCACGCATTTTAAGACCACCATTTAATCAAAAGGCACATACTGGCGTTGGCTTAAGGCCAAAGGACTTTTGCGGGTATCTCCGCTAGTAGGTACTTAGTTACCCATACATAGCATAGCCAAAGCTGCCACGTAAGCGGACGAGTTATTCACAAGCTTAAATTATCCTTAGCACGGGTTAGTGCATTAAAAAGAATATAAGCTAAAGTAATGAAAGTTTACGACCTCTGTGGCGCAGCGGTGCATCTGCTTGCCATGCGATAGGTCCCGGGTTAGATCCCCGGCTGGGGACAAAAAAACCCTGGTCTTCGATGTTTACATGTTTGATGTCGCTGTTTCTGGTACGCACGACACAGGGTATCCTAGTGTGGGGCCAGAAGCAATGCATATGTGCCAGTATGTAAATGTTGTGTTATGTTTATTATGTTCGTTAGAAACAATGTCAAAGACTTCGTAAACATTGGTAGCCATCATAATGTTGTTTTAAGTCAGCAGTGTTTGGGTCTCACCGCTGGGCAAAGGCCTCCCTCATGAGATTCCACTCCTTCTTGTCTTGAGCAGTCATCTTCCACCCGGGCAAGAAGGTTGAGAGATCGTCCCGCTATCTCCGCTTTGGCCGACCACGTCTGCAATATCTGTCCCTTGGAACCGATTCAGTGGCAGTTTTCGCCTGTCTGGACCTATCATAAAATAACATAACATAACCGCACGCCTGTATCCCAGAGGATCCCAGGGTAGGCAGAGACCAGGGACTGCCACTTGCCACGATCGTGACGGATCACCTTCGCTTCATCAACGTTCATAAGTCGTGCATGCACGCCGCTTCCAGGTACTTTTAATCTTCCTCTTTGCTAATACATCCCCTATTTGGTCGACGTATGTCCGCCTGGGATGTCCCATACTGGCCCTTCCACTCATAATTATCCGCAACATATACTAGGCGTCCATTTCAAAATCTGGATCATTTTGGAGCGAAATGGACAAAAAAACTCCAAGCTTTATCTTTTCAAAGTCCATAAAGTCATAACATCGAGTATTTATCTAGAATCTAGATGGTAGGTACCAAAACGTTGATATACCTACTATCAATGGTTTGGTTAAACCGTTGATAGAAATGGTTGAAATACGCAAAGCAACAATATCTATCAAGTTGATTTCTCGTCCTGGATAATTAATTCAGTGGTCGGTCGGTCGACCGCACATAAGTCCGAAACACACAACCAAAGTCGAGGCGAAGAATAGTTCCAAAATTCACCACGCTGACGTGGCGCCACTTGAAATGCCCGCTAAATTACTAATCTGTTCTAAATTACTAATCAATTATACAAGCGATAAAGTTTGTTTCATGTACTGTTTTCTCGCAATAGGCATAACGGAAGATTTTTAAATCTTCTTCCATAATGTTGGGACACATTCATTATTCATAAAAAACCTATATTTGAGTAATTATAATGTAAAATTTAACGAAGGTTAAAGGCATTTTTCTAAAATTATTTTATATCTGCGGGAAAACAGCTCGCAGTGTCAAGGCATCGAATCTGACGTCACGCATAGCTAAACGAATATCAAACGTCAAAGCACGGGTGAAGTTTACCAAGGTTACCCAAGCGTGACGTCACGCGGTGTGATTGGTGTTTCAGTCGAAATGGCTGAAAGCAGTATTAAAATCTTATACTTTATTGAAAATACTGGTAGCCTCATTTTTTTATAAAACTAAATCAGTGTTTTAAAACCTTTTAATAATAATGTACTTACCCCTAATATCGTTAAATCTTTGATTATATTTGACACTATCGTCACGTAGAGGCGGTGGCAGCTCAGTTGGTAGAACCATGGACTGGCAAGCGAGAGCCCCAGGTTCGATCCCGAGTGCGGGCATGTACCAATGACTTTGTTTATTTTCAAAGTTACGTACATTTGCGAATTTGTAGTCGCAATACCACACGCTAACGGTGAAGGAAAACATCGTGAGGAAACCCGCGGCTTGGTTGGCTCCGCACGTATTGACTAGTCTTTCCTGTGGGCTAGGCCGACTAAGCTGTCAGGATGGTATAGGTGCTGGGCAAGCCTACACCATCTATAAAACCATGTCCCAGGCACTACAGCGTCGGAGTGGTCCCTTCACCCATCTAGTGTGAGTGAGGATTCCACTGGACGCTGTATAAATCATCTCATTAAGTAGATGCAAAAAGGCCAATATTATTATTATTATCGTCACGTCTAATGTGTTAAAAAACGTTGTATGATACGTGTGCGGATTGATGTTTACAATCTCGTGATTATGGTATGCCCTTGGCTTCGTCTCTGGCTTACACATTCGTTTGTAAACATCCACCGCCCTAGTGTCATAATTTCATAAACCATAACAACTATAACGGTTTCATTAAAAGAAAATTGATTTATTCTATGTCTTCTATGGTACATTATGTGGACTTATATTACATAATTAAATGTTCAGAAGTAGAATCCACAGATAAGGATGGTACGTACGATATGTCACGCGTGACCAGTCGTGAGAAGTAATTGTGAAATTAAATGTGGGCATCGAGCAAGTACCTATCAGCAATTGCAAAGGCCACGCGACATCGCAAACCATCGTAAGCCAGCCTTAAAGAGATAATCATTATCACTTACCTTTACTGGTGACGAGGCCAGCCATAGTTGGAACAGGTCTGACGTCACTGAAGTACTCCGAGCCTGATGGTTCGGCCGCGGCGACAGCGGCCCAGTCGACGTTAAATTGTGAACCCTATTGATCTCCTCATTCGTCGCGCATTCCCTCAAATATCTCTCCAGCACTTTAGGTTTCCTTTCCAGTAGCCTCCTAATCTCGTCTAGCTCCTCGTCGCTACATTCGTCCGCCGGTCCCTCTATTACTTCCTTATACTCATCGCGTGTTAATTCCGCGCTCGTTATCTCATAAAGGACTTTATTGCCTACGCGCTCTGGACTAGAATCGTCTATAACTTTAAAATATACATCACACTCCTTATTTGTAACTTTGTCAAGTTCAATTTCACAACCATTGTGTTCTGTTATCTCTACTATAGTGACTGGCGGGTTTTCCTTCAGCATTTTGTTCGTCACAACCACGTCTTTGTTTTCTTCGTCGGGTACTTCGTAGACTAGCCTCATTAGGTCGTGCGATTTGTTAGGTCTCGCTCCTTTGCTTCGGTGATCGTTTTTGTGGTTCAGCGCTTCGTCTTGTTCATCCGTTTTCTTCGTCTCGGCAGTTTTTGTGACATCGTCGGTGGGTTCTTCGGAGGTCATGGCAGAGTTAGTGGTAGCTTGTCGTATCGCTCATCGGTCGGCCTCTGGCCTTTTCTGAGGACATTTTCTAGTGATATTCATCTGTGAACAAGGTGATAATTGTTCTATTAGTTTTTCATTAAAACTCTTGTGGTTAAATTCTTCGGATTATTTAGATAACAATTATGCCTGGAATTAAAGGCAGTACAATGCATGAGTTCTATATTTTATAATATTTATGTAAACTCTGTTAATTAAGGACTTTGAAAAGACTAACTTTGGAGTTTTATTGTCCATTTTTTCTCCAAAATGATCAAGAAATTGAAAATGTGATGGAAATGAAAATTGAAATGGACACCTAGTTTGACTTGTAACGTCCATTAAGCCGCAGTTTCTGTGCTTCTTTGGATAAAACCATTTCATTTAATTTCATTTAAATTTGTTTAAAACGGGTGGAGTTGGCACTACTTTTCGACACACAAATTGCTAAGTTACATATCCCGGAAAGATATTATGCAGATTGCGTTTTGTCGGTAATGATCTTAATTAGCTATAACAATGGCCCCTTGATCACCAGCTTCAAATATACCTTTATGTACGAAGAATAAGTCACGAGATGAATGGACTCGTTTAGTTTGTCGTCTGATAGCCAGCAATAATGAGTGCTCTGTTAAGGCCGATTGTAAGCCATATACTTACCTAAAAACTAAGCAAAATGAGAGGTTGTAACGGTGCAAACCTTTTTACGCCATTTCTTTAATTCTGTCTATCATTTTCAAATATAAAATTACGTCCCCCTTTTTTGGTTTTTCTTAATTTTTTTAGCATTACTATTTCACATTTCGACTAGACCTGACTTCTTTTGCCTGTTTTATTCTGGTTTTTATCAAATTTTCTGTTTATATTATAAATAAAATAAACAAAACATATTATTAATAAAACACACATTTGACTCATTCCAGTTTTATTATTTATAAAACGCTTTACAAACTCACAAGGTGAGATGACAAAGAAACATATTCATTTTAAACAAGTATCTATACCATCGAACCTACCTAGCATTGTAATATCCAAAGAGGCTAGCATCGATAGCTTTCTAATTTCCTTCAGCAACTTTCCATCGTAAGTTTGTCTGGAAGAAATTGCTTTTAGCAATAAGGCCGCCAATTGTACTATGTATATTTGCAATTGTTTTGTATTTGTTGTTTTTCCAGTGTACAATAAAGAATATTCTTATCTTATCTTATCTAGCATCGAGCCAAACCAAATATGGTTTAACGAAATAAATAAAATAATAGTAGTAATATTTAGCTGATATACGAGGCGATTATCTTGGACCCTATTTTTGTATTGACTACTTATTTTTGGATCTCTTTGTTCTTTACCTAGTTATTGTGAAATAAGAATAACCTTCATAATACAAAATTATAAAAGAAAGTAAGAAAGACAATTATTATACCAACAAAACACATCACAGAAACCAAATCGTTATCAACCCTTGTATGTCCCCACTGCTGGGGCACGGGTCTCTGCCTGCATCGCAGGAAGGTTAGGCCATACTCCACCACGGGGGCCAAGTCCGGGTTGGTGGAGGACTGTAAGACAGTGGCGGGCCTTACTGTCAGAAGTTATCAAGCCGCCCGTAAGGCTTAACGACTGTCATTACATAACAGCCGGCACCAACGGCTTAACATGCCTTGCGAAGCACAGAAGCGCTCGGAAAATGCCACTAGCGGTATATAGTCACGGGACGCTCACCCACCCTGTACCTGCGCCTGTTGTTGCTTAACCAAGTGACCGATTGAGCGCTTCGAACACAGAAACCAAATAATCAGATAAATTAACATAATATGAGCACAAGAGAAAAAAACACAAATATACAATAAACGAAACAAAAAAAAAGAGCCATAGGATAAGCCTGTTAGCCTGTAGCGTTGTAATTGGGTGTGTCAATTACAACTAACTGACTTTCTGTTACGTTTTATAGACCGCCGATAGTATACTACTAAGAACTAGATTTTTAAGTACTTCATCTCTGTAAATTACTGGTGCGCTACAATGAGTCATCTATCTATCTACCTATAGCATAAAACATGTTGAATTGATCATTTGACAGTGAAATTTGAGTGCAGTGCTGTTGACGAAGAGAGTTAAGTTTTCAAAACCACGGTTAGCCAGAGGTCGCGGGTTCAAGTCCCGGCATGGGTGGAATTTTTGGCCTCTAAATAGGATTTTAAAAACGTCGAAACCAGCAAATTAAATACTTACATTATATAAACTCGCGCCTGTACCCCGGAGGGGAAGCCAGAATCTAGGGGTTACCTTGTAGTGTTGTAGAACTTTTTTAATAAAACTGGAACGACGTCAACTTTGTGCTTTATTTATACTGTTTTATTTAAAATAAGAAAACTGGGTAAAAACGGAATAAGCCGGTAACACCACATTTACAGGTGCTGTGGTCTCGGATGATGGTCTCGGTCAGTCATCCGAGACCACGGCACCTGTAAATGTGCCGAAAGGTCGGAAAATTATAAAAAAATGTAATAAACGAGTGAAATCCGTACTAAAACAGTTTTAATTACGTCTAGTACTCGTGTTAACCTTAGAAAATACTATACCAATGACTTTGTTTCCTAAGTTATGTATATTTGTAAAGTTATGGTAGCAATACCACTCGCCAACTGGAAAGGTAAACGTCATGAGGAAACCTGAGGTGTTCTAATACCTCAACGCTTGAAATTGCCGATCCGCGGTGTGCAAACGTGGTATTAAGCCCATACTCTCTCTATCAGAGTGCTTAGTGCGAGTTTTTTGACTACTCGATCGCGTTAACGTAAACTCATATTTCTATGGCATCGAGGAAGCGCCACCTAGCGATATGGAAATTCCAAGTATGGAAATTTAAATTGCTGAGTGCGAGTTGTAATGGTTTACGTTGAGAAGTGAACACGTTTACCAGCCAAAACACGAATAAACGCGAGTGCGAGTTGTACTGTGACAGCGTTTTGCCAGTTCGAACGGTTAACTTACTCATACTTACTACTCAATGCTCGATTAACGCGGTAGTAAAGTTATTCGATTGGATCTGTCAAACTCGCACTGAGCACTCTGAGAAGGTCTGTGGTCGGCAATAGAAGTTTTGTAAGGTACATAAAAAATAAGAACGGGGATCCATGTGACGTTAATGATTTCGGTTAAACATTTATTTGATGTTCAGTCTGGAAAAAACTATGATAGCTCTACCAATTTGAAATTGCCGATCGGCGGTGGGCACGCGTGGTAATCAAGCCCATATTCTCACTCTGAGAGAAGTCCTGTGCAGATTTTTAGTACAGACTTTTCAACGGTTCCGCCGTAACTTCGGCTCATATTAAAAATAGTTTGTATTGATGGCATATCAATGTTGTGAGATGTATCGTAGATGGATAGAGAACACTTTGTTGTACATAAAAATGGAAATTACACAGATATCTTATCGTGTCTTATGTTTCACCGGACCTTTCGAAAACACCCTGTATGATGAAATCTTGATTGATCGAGATGAATGATAGATAGATAGAGATAGAGAACACTTTATTGTACATAAAAATGGAAACTACACAGGTATTTCTATTAGATATAAGATTTTTCAACTGTATACGGCAATAGCTTAGATGTGTAAGCCTTTTTATGTATTTTTCCACCGACTTCAAAAAAAGGAGGAGGTTCTCAATTCGACCCGTATGTTTTTTTCTATGTTTGTTACGCGATAACTCCGCCAATTATGAACCGATTTGAACAAATCTTTTTTCGGCGTCTAAGTAATACCTCAAGAGTGGTCCCATTTAAATTTATTAATTTCTGGTGTGTACAATAAAGAGTTCTAATCTAATCTAATATTTCTTAACCTAAGAGTACAAACGGCGTCCTTATCACTAAAAGTGATCTCTTCCAGACAACCTTATTGGTATTATTTTTGAGTTGTTATTTTTATGTAGCCTACAAACGTCCCACTGCAGGGCACAGGCCTTTTATCAGAGAGAAAGAGAGAGAATATGGGCTTAATTAACACGCGTGCCCACCGCGGATTGGCAATTTCAAGCGCTGAGGTATTTGAAGACCTTAGATACTCAGGTCTCTCACAATGTTTCCTTTTACGATTAGCGAGTTATATTGCTACTATATTTTCACAAATGTACATTACTTAGAAAACAAAATCATTATCACATACCCGCACTGGGAAACGAACCTGGGTCTCTCGCTTCGGAGTCCATTGTTCTAGCCACTGGGCTACCGCCTAGTCGTCAGGCTATACTAGTCCACTGCTGTACATAGCCCTCCCCTAAAGAGCGCCACGTTGTACTATCATAGGGGGTAATGCCCATAATCCCCACGCTGGGCATGCGGGTTGGGATCGCAGTTTGGTGGAATTGTACTGCAGGGGGCGCTGCTGCCCACCCCCCGGTTTGTACGGCCGAATACTCAAACGTCATTCAAATATTTAAAGGCATCTTAAATAATTGACAAGCCGTTAAACACAAAATTCGTATACACAAACGTTAGTTAAAAGCTTGTGTTAAATTTAAGTGGAACACAAAATAACTGGCAGTTAAACATCGCTCAGCGAAAAATTCGTATACTCGAACGCAACTTAGCGCGATTTAGCTGTCAAATAGGCTGTCAAATCGAGTTGAGTAGGCGTTACAATTGAAAGTGGTCGCGAGGTCCTTCAAATCGTAAATAAGTTTCAATAATCAGTGAACTTAAGTGAAAAACAATGTCCTTATCATCATTAAGCTCTTTGTCGGATGAGAAAGGGCCTAATGTGCCTCGAAGATATGAGGCAAAGTTAAATGTTTTCGAGTATTATAATGAAACAAACTTCCATGCGCGGTTCCGGCTATCGAAAGAGTACGTCTTTGGACATACAATCTAACCAGTTACAAGGCTTAATAGATTCATGCAGTCAGTGGACCAAATTTTAATAACCCTGCCTATTATGCTACTGGCATAATAACGCATAATAATAATTCTCATTCAATTCTTGTTTATATTAATATTTATCAGGGAATAGCTTTCAAAAACCGCAATACCGCAATGTTTTTATTGTGGTAGACTTTTCAAACGTCATTCATTGGTGAGTGAGATAGCCCTAAAGTTTCATTCTACGACAGTATAAGATTTATTTCAACATTAAACATTTTGCTCTTTACAAAACGAGGTAATATTATTTAGTACAATAATTTAAGTTTGTTTCATAAATCATATTATGATTTATTGTATTTTTATAAAAAAAACTTCGTATTTCATCACAAAACTTAAAATTGATCAAACAAATTCTGCGTAAATCGGATACACTACGTAAGTTTAAATATTTTGTCAATGAAAACAGACTTGTTATTTATTTGACGGCTTCTCAGCTGATCACGGTCTGAAATTGTTTGAATGACGTTTGTGTATACCACATAATATTTAACAGATGTTCAAATTTGAATGCCCTTCAACTGAGTGATCGATTTGACTGACGTTTGAGTATTCGGCCGTTAGTCGCCTTTTACGACACCCGCGGGAAGAATTGGGTTGGTGCTATTCTCTAGGCCGACACCACACAGCAAGTAGTATCGCCTAGTTGTATCTAATAATAATAAACCAAACCCACGACCTCTGTTTATGCGTGTCTACCGCTAGACTAACAAGGCAGTGAATCAAGCTCGCAGCTAACAAAAGATCTACGGCTTGTAGTTAGTAGTTAATGAATATCGAATGACCCACAACGGGCCCGGCGATATTTTGCCGCAAATAACACTAATTTCGAGGGAAATTACACTTTACGCCCTGGTAATAACAGACAACGAGCCATGGTAAACAGGTCAGGCGAGCGCCCGTTAAGGTGGCTGTGCACTACTGAGGAAAATTTCGAGTTTGAGCAATTTACTTACTCCTGAACGAAATTTACGAAACTGGTGAACGCGACCAATTTGCGAAAATGTCCAACGCCTTGACTATCTAAATTTCGTCGTATCTAAAAATCTAAAAATTAAATAGAAAGTCTATTTAGTTGGTCGGGAAAATATCGAAAATAAGTGCGAGACTCGATTCCTATACTATCTATAATTTTATTATATTATAATATACCTACTTTATTGCACACGAAAACATTAAATAGGACATTACATAAGAAATAACATGCGCAAAGGCGAGCTTATCTCTGTAAGAGATTTCTTCCAGCAAATCTTGTAGAATCGGAGCAGCAGTAAAAAACGTTATCACGTTATGTATAACGTTAAACCAAACATTTGTTAGAAAATTACCTATTTGAAACAAACGCTCACTGTGGTAGCTGTTTTGTAACCGAACGTTCACAATGTGCACGCACCCTGGGTGTACCCAAAGGAAGAAATGATGGATTTTGCGTAATGGAGGGTCATGAAAAATGTATCTTATAATTTATTTTGGGGCTCGCTCTTTATACACAACGCTTATGAATGATTTAATACAGACGTCTTGGCTGTTTAGTTAAACTGAGTTAGCATTATTGCAAAGGGTAATCTACGGGCTGATTTTGAAATCGTTAGATATATTCTACGCTTGAAATTGTCAATCCGCGGTGGACACGCGTGGTAATTGACGACCTCTGTGGCGTAGCGGTAGCGCGTCTGCGTACCATGCAAGAGGTCCCGGGTTCGAATCTCGGCTGGGAACAAAAAAAAAGCCCAGGTCTTGGATGTTTACATATTTGTGATGTCGTTGTTTCAGGGTCCCACGACACAGGGTATCCTAGTGTGGGGCCAGAAGCAATGAATGTGCTTGTATGTAAATGTTAATGTGTGTTGTGTTGTGTTATGTTAATTAAGCCCATACTCTCAATCTCTGAGACGCCGTTTGCAGTTGCAATGAGTGGGACGTTGACGGCTGCACAAATATATATATATATATATATATATATACATACATGTATATAAGCTTACTCAGCGGACTTTGCACCGCCTAACAGTGGATTACTTATTTTTTTTATTTTTCCCTCCGTGAGAACCATCCTCGTAATTCAAGGAATATTCTAAAAAAAAACCGGCCAAGTGCGAGTCAGACTCGCGCACCGAGGGTTCCGTACAAACCTGTATTATAGACCTGAGTATTTGGTATGAATTTCAATTTAATACCTCTACGCGTTTATGAGGAAATGGGTAGTAAGTTTAAAATTATTAAAAAAATATATATTATGTGATGTAACTAAAAATTTATGGTTTTCGTAATTTTTCCTTTATCTATGCTATAAGACGTTGCTTCGTACCAAATTTCAAGATTCTGAGTTCACGGGAAGCACCCTGTAGGTTTTGATTCCCTTGCAAGTGTCGAAAATTTGCGGCATAAACGGCTGTATCTTTTGATTGCGTTGGCTTAGAAGTTTGATTTTTTCACAGCTTCAAGGGACAGTAGACCTGAGTAATTGATATAAATTTCAGCTTCATACCTCCACGCGTTCCTGAGAAAAAGGGTCTTGACAGACGGACGGACGGACGGACGGACAGACGGACAACAAAGTGATCCTATAAGGGTTCCGTTTTTTCCGTTTCCCTAAAAAGAATAAGCGAAATCGGTTCAGCTGCTCGAAATTTGCGGTTACCAACACATTCAGCGATTTAATTTTGTATTAAAGATTGAGAGAGTGAAAGAGAGAAATGAAAGAGAAGTGAGAGAGTGCGATGTTTTTGTCGCGAAAAACATTATTATTAATTATATTCTTTTAAATGCACTAACCCGTGCTAAGGACAATGTCATACCGCTATTGATTAATCATTAATAATAATTTTAAAAACCTATTTAGAGGCTCAAAATTCCACCCATGCCGTACAGGTTCTGTACGTAATACAGAGAATATTGTAAAGAGGTTCGAAATTTCATTGATGCCGGTAAGTCACCCATTAGCTCAGTTGGAAAGAGCGCTGGCACGGATAGCCAGAGGTCGCGGGTTCGAATCCCGGCATGGGTGGAATTTTGAGCCTCTAAATAGGTTTTTAAAATTATTATTAATGATTAATCAATAGCGGTATGACATTATTTGTAAGTATTCGTGATTCACAATGTAAAATCTTGTTATGCTACAAGTACAGGGAAAGCTGCGGTGGTAGCGGGGCGGTAGTACGCCGGCTTCTCAATGGGACGGTCGTGAGTTCGAATGTATCAATGACTTTGTTTTCTAAGTTATGTAGATTTGTGAATGATAGTAGCTATACCATTCGCTAACGGTGAAGGATAACGTCGTGATGAAACCCTAGTGTCTAAAATGTTAACAATCTCAGCGCTTGCTACGTACAGTGGCCTAACTACGAGGCGAATTAAGTACAGGAAAATTTTAAACACTTTAAAAAACATCTTCATTTACAACGCGACTTTGTAAATAGTATCGCCATAAAACTAAATAAACCTTAATAAATACATAAATCTAGGAAGGTTTTAGTGGAAATCGATAGTTGGTGACAGGTTCTACAATGTAGGTTCTAAAAATAATTGTCACAGTCGTTGAGATTTATGTCTTATGTACGAGGGCTGCTACTTATGTATGCGGAATAGAAAAAATAAACAAATATATATGGCTAAATATGCTTTTATTGTTTTTCAAAGAATTCTCCACTATGATCGATGCACTTTTGCATTCGATGAAACCAATTTGTAAAACACTTTTTACACTCTGAGGTATCTCCAAAACGTGCTGTTTGAACGCATCTATGGCATCTTCACGGGTCGAAAATCGTTGACCACGTAATTTATTCTTTACATTTGGGAATAAATAGAAATCATTGGGAGCCAAATCAGGACTGTACGGTGGATGACCCATCAAGTCTATTTTTGACCATCCAAAAATGTAGTTGTTTCCTGAGATGTATGACAGCTGGCATTGTCATGGTGAAGTACGATTCTGCGTCGCTGGTGGTTTTGGCGTATTTCTTCAAATACTTCCGGCAAACAAATGGTCGTGTACCACTCCGAATTAACCGTTCTGCGATTCTCCAGTGGTATTGTAGCCACATGGCCATTAATACCAAAAAAGCAGGCCACCATTTGCTTTACAGTGCTTTTTGCACGAGCCACTTTCGTAGGGTTCGGCTCATTTTGAAACACCCAAACTGTTGATTGTTGTTTAGTTTCGGGATCGTACGCGTAGATCCAGGATTCGTCACCTGTGTAGATATTATAAACAGATTTTGAGTCGCCTCCGTTGAATTTTTTTAAGGTTTCCTTGCCCCATTCTACGCGAGCATCTTTTTGATTCTGAGTTAAGTTGTGCGGGATCCAACGCGAACAAATTTTTTTTACAGAAAAATGTTCATGTAATATCTTATGAATGCTCGTCATACATATGCCCAGAATAGCCTCTATCTCGCGATAAGTAACATGGCAGTCTTGCATAATTAGTTTTCGCACAGCTTCAATATTTTGTGGCACAACCACCGATTTCGGGCGACCTTCTTTAACTTCGTCCGTGAGCTTCACCACCAAAAGTCGAAGTTAGTTGATCTACGCACTGTTAAACCACGTCGAAAATCGTAATAAATCATAGCACGAATATTTTCACGAGTGAGTTCCATTTTTTCAGCGATA
The DNA here is from genome assembly GCA_934045075.1 of Yponomeuta sedellus. NCBI lineage: Eukaryota > Metazoa > Arthropoda > Insecta > Lepidoptera > Yponomeutidae > Yponomeuta > Yponomeuta sedellus. Next base: position 10,910,447 of record OW203743.1, read on the forward strand.
TGACATTTTAAACCTAACAAAAACAAAACACTAACGTATATATAAGAGAAAAATATTAGCGGCCAGTATTTAAAAAAAGAACGAATTTGAACATGGAGGTCAGACATTGCGTTTAAAATAATTGGAATCCCAGATTCCGCATACCTACATAAGTAGCAGCCTATGTATGTATGTATGTATGTATGTATGTATGTATGTATGTATGTATGTATGTATGTATGTATGTATGTATGTATGTATGTATGTATGTATGTATGTATGTATGTATGTATGTATGTATGTATGTATGTATGTATGTATGTATGTATGTATGTATGTATGTATGTATGTATGTATGTATGTATGTATGGACTATACTATCCTCAGGAAAGAGACCCGTGCCCCTCAGTAGGGACGTAATGGGTTGACAAGGATGGTGGCGCTAGTTACCACCGCATACCACCTTAAGAACCTCCGGAGGTTTAATTTTAATTTAAAAAAATATGGATGTAATGTCTGAAATAAATATATTGAATTGAATTGAAAACTCATATAAACAATGTCTGTCAGCTCGAGTTGGTACCAAGAATTGGTCGTACCATTTTCCGTCTAGGTGCCTACCAGCCTTTATATTATTATTTCAAGGCTCCTTTGTTACCTCTAATCTTGATGGACGTTTTCATTCGTATTAATCTGAGTTTGTGACAGTTGATTATTTCAGTATGCCTAGAGAATTCGCTGGTAAGCCCTTAAATTACCAGAATGAATGCCTTTTTGGGGTCCCGTTTGCTACAGGCTTCTTGCATTAGTGCTAGATAACGTATATTTTATTTTATTTATTAGGTTCCACAACACTTAATAGTACTGATAGACACATCAAACTTAAGGTCAGTCGCGCGCAGTGAGCCATTGCGAGTGCACGCCTTACGCTTTCGCTTACGTCTAAGGTGCAGCAGATTTTTACAACTACCCCCATGTTGGTTACTATACGTGAAAATGGCTAGTTTTGTGCGATCTACGAGTTATTCGTCTGTAGTAAGCGGAAAAAGTGATGAAAACGTTATGGAAAGTGAGCAACAAGTTGTAAAGGGCAATAAAGAAGTGGTTCAGCTGGAAAATTACGAGGATGAGATACAGAAAGGTGCAGAAAAAAGACCGAGACAAGATAGTGAAGAAAGCCAGGTAAAAGACAATGAAGAGGGATTTATAACTGTCAATAGAAAGCCTAACAAACGAATACTGCGAAGTTACTCAAAAAATAATGACGAAGCCGTACCGCCAAATGATGTGGAGAAATTTTTTTTTATTTTTTTTTTATTTATTTGAAGTCTACCTTACCTCCAAAAATGCACTTCCAAAACAAATGGCTTTAGCCAAATTATTGAGATCTGAAAACATAGGCAACATCCTTAAAATTAAATCTAAAGGCCCATACAAAGTCCAGATAACACTATAAGACAAGGAAAATATGAATAAACTACTTCATTGTGAGAAATTCATCGCACTAGACTATAGATGCCAGCGGACGGATCAACTCAATCTTGTCTATGGCGTTGTGAAGAACGTGGATCTAGACCTAGAAGAGAAAGAAATACTCGAATCTTTTGAATGTGAGTATGACATAGTCTCTATGCATAGGCTCAGACGTCGCAATGGCGAAGGACAATGGGTAAATAGTGAAGCGGTCCGTCTTTGCTTCAAAAGCTCGATTTTGCCCCCGTATATTTTGGGATACGGATGCCGGTTCAAGGTTGAGCCTTACATGTTTTCTGTATCCCAGTGTTCGGGATGCTGGAAGTTTGGCCACTATAAAAAGACTTGCCCTAGCAATCATGTCAAATGCCCTAAGTGTGGAGAATCTCACGAAAATTGTGAAGCAGAATCATATGTATGTATAAACTGCAAGGGTCCACATATGGCACTAGATAAAACTTGCCCTGTATTCCAGAAAGAGAAAACCATAAGAGAGATTATGCGGAATAATAGCTGCACTTATAAAAAAGCCCTGGAATCGTATCTACATCAATCAAGGAAGGATAAAGAGGACATTCTGGATGCGGATATCATTTGTGATGAATACCCAAAACTAGTAGCACCACATAGACCAAACATGACAGCAGCTATAATACATAGCGCAGATAATACCTTAGAAGAGATGAGTGCATACGAATATAGTGAGACGGAAGCAAACTTGCCTCTGACTACACAGAAAAAGAAAGATAGCAGGAAAAGTCACTCAACTATAGGCGCCAAATCAAAGAAAAACAATAAAACGAAGCAATCAACCTTAGACAGTAACCAACCTAGTTGGATACAAAACCCTAATTTACAACGACACGAGAAGAGTACAGAAGAAAAAGAAGAACCCAAACCATTTATTAAGAGAATTTTGTATAAATTGAGAGACATTGTTATGTGTAATAGCACTATAGAGGAGAAAATTAAGGCTTTTTTTAGTTTAATGATAAAGGAGTTGACACATTTTGCGATTACGTTATTTAAAGACACAAACATAATAGAAAGTATATTAAACAGCTTCAGGCATGGATAATACGGGTAAGTCTGAACTAAGTATTTTACAGTGGAATGCCCAAAGTCTGAGACCGAAACTTATTGATTTTGAATTGCTACTAAATCGAGAAAAAATACATATAGCCATTTTAAGTGAAACGTGGCTCGAACCGGATTCCCATTTAAACATCAGTGGTTATTATATTTATAGGCAAGATAGAATAGACTGTTACGGAGGAGTGGCTATAGTAGTGCATAAATCATTAAAATCTGTGCTATGTCCCAATAGTACTTATTACGGCGGTATAGAAGTGGTTCAAGTAAAAGTCCTAAATTGTAAACAGCTGAATCATATTGTTTCAGTTTATTGCCCATCATCTGCCCAGGTTAATCAATCTGATTGGGACTGTATTTTCTCATTATTTTCTAAAAATACTTTGGTGGCCGGGGATTTCAATGGGCATCACAGTAATTGGTCCTATAAAACTGACACCAGAGGAACTCAATTATTAAATAGTTCAATAGAAAACGGTTTTATTTCTTTAAATGACGGCAGACCTACCAGAGTTAAGCTTGTAAATGGGAATCTCCAGGAAACCTCACCTGACATAACATTTTGTTCTCCCGATATTGCTATGAGCGTTAAATGGGATGTTACCAACGAAAACCTGGGTAGTGATCACTTAGTGATAAAATATGTGATTAATTATTCTGATTCCTTGCACTTCATATCAAAGCGTAATTTCAAGAAAGCAGATTGGAAAGGCTATCGTGAATCTATTTCAAACTTACTAGTAGCAGGGGATCATAACGGGACCTTGCAAGAGAGGTATGATACATTTGTACAAACAATTATTAAAGCGGCTGATGATAATATACCCATGATTAAAGTCTGTACAAACCCAGCCAGAAAGTTCATACCTAAAGTTTACTGGGATCAATCGCTTTCCAAAGCAGTCGCACAGCGTCGTTTGGCGCTAAAACGGTTCCGTCGTAATCCAACTCCTCAAAACCTTTCTATTCTTCACCTGAAAATATCAGAAGCTCAACGTCTCGTCAGAAGGGCTAAGGCAATAAGTTGGCAAACGTTTTGTAGCAGTATAGACGAATCCACTACATTATCAGATATGTGGAGAAAAATGCGTTGGATGAAGGGCTTCAGACAGGCTAGAACATATGCTTCGGAAGAAAAGAAAAAAGAGTTGTTAAATACACTAGCTCCGGATTATGTATCGTTCTTACCTCCCTTATTGAGATCTAGAAATATGTTATTAGATCACGAATTTAATCAACACGAAATGGATAACTGTTTAAAAGCTAAAAATACAGCACCAGGTCAAGATAATATATCCTACTCCATGATTAACAATCTCCCAGAAACTGGAAAATTACAGTTGCTTTCCATCTATAACCAAATATTTACTTCCGGTCAGATTCCTGAGCAATGGAGAGAGATAGAGATAAAAGCTATTCCTAAATCAGGTGGCACCCAAGTAAGACCAATTTCTCTTATATCGTGTATATGTAAGATAATGCATCTAATGATTACAAAACGGCTAGAATGGTATATCGAAAAAAATGAAATTCTCTCAAGAAATACAACAGGGTTTAGGAGAGCACATTCATGTGTTGACTGTCTAGCACGTCTCATTACGAGAATTCAAATAGGATTCGGTAAAAATATACCTACAGTAGGATGCTTTCTCGATATAGAGGGAGCTTATAACAACGTTTTGGTTGATAAAGTAGTCTCTACGCTCGATGAACTGCAAGTGGGATCCAGAATCTGTGTTTATTTGTGGGAATTTCTTAATGAGCGACACCTCCGGATTATTAATGAAGAAACGAATGGCGACGTATACCAGAGATGGACGAATAAGGGGTTAGCACAAGGTGATCCGATCTCGCCTTTACTTTTTAATGTGGTTACAGTCCAGATAGGTCGCTTAATACAAAATGTATATTTAGGCCAGTATGCAGATGACTTTGTGCTGTATACAAGTAACCCGAAATTGCAAGACAGTGCCCGGGATATTCAACACGCACTAGACGTTATGGTAACTCTATTGGAGGATTTAGGCTTGGAGATATCAGCTGAAAAAACCAAGTTTTGTATATTTAGTAGGGGAAGAAGGAGGGAACAAATTTCAATTAGCATCAAAGGCCGGTGCCTAAGTTCAGACGTCTGTATTAAATACTTGGGAGTCTGGTTGGACACGTCTTTACGATGGGGGAAACATATTAACGAACTGTGTGAAAAAGCAAATAAGTTTCTATGTCTGTTAAAAGTACTGGCAGGACCTGGCTGGGGAATGCACCCACAACATCTTCGAAGAATTTATATATCGTTAGTGAGGAGCAGATTAGATTTTGGATGTTTCCTTTATGATAACTCAGCTAAGACACATACGTACAAGTTAGACAAGATCCAGAACCAAGCATTGAGGGTTGTTGGTGGTTTTATCAGATCCACTCCAATCCATGTAATGGAGAATGAATTATGTATACCACCACTGCACTTAAGGAGAGAATACCTTGCCATCAAGTACTGTTTGAAGTCACAATCCTGGTCCAACAGTATCACAACAAAATTGTTTGACGAACTCAGCACCTTTTGTCAAGACCGCTATTGGGCTAATAAAAAAAAACCGTTACTGGTGACAGAGCACAACAAAGTTAAGGGACAAAATGTGTCAACGTCTTATCCTTTAGATATGTTTAACTTAAGTACCTGGGTTTCAAATATTAATGTGAAACAGGCTATCAGATTTGAACTGGATAGTGTTATAATGGCTAAAAACTCTTATGAAGTCAATCTGTTGAAATGTAATGTTGTCCAAGAATTATGTGAAAGGTATTCGGGGTGGTATACGCTATATACAGATGGCTCTAAAACAGTCGATGGGATCGGGGCGGCATTTGTTGACCTTCAAAAGAGTGTTAATCAGCAATTTAAAATTAAAACACAAGTGTCTATTATGACCGCCGAGCTTTTTGCACTATCAAAAGCCTTATCTTATGTTATAGAAAACTTACAATGTAGTAGAATAGTAATATACACGGACAGTAAAAGTGCCTTACAGCATGTACGTCGCTGTACTACGGGATACAGGGGGGTCACAACAGCTTATTCAATTTTAACTAAAATACATGAACTTAATACTAAAGGGGTGTCTTTGATTATTCAATGGGTACCAGCTCATATTGGGATACAGGGAAATGAGACGGTAGATAGACTGGCAAAATCTGCTGTATTAGATGGAATAGAGTCGATAGTACCACCAAGTTATTTAGAATTTTTTTGTAAATTCCGGAAAAAATGGCGAGAGAGCTGGAAAGAGTACTTTGACGAGAGATCCTTGACTAAAGGTATTTGGTACAGGACTCTAGAATCGGAGCCTCCCCGGATACCTTGGTTCTTTGATTCTAAGCTTAAAAGGCAATATATCGTTGTTGCACTAAGAATGCGTAGTGGACATGTACCGTCAAATAAGTTTGCCCACTTGATGAAAAAAATTGACTCTCCCAACTGTACAGTATGTGGTGTGGTTGAGGATGTGCAACATTTGTTGACAGAATGTACTCGGAATAGTGACAAAAGAAATGAACTCCAGAGTTTGTACAAAATAAATTTTCTAGATGTTGGCATAATTCAAAGCATTTTATCCGAGCCCAACTGTAGCGCGGCAAAATTGTTGTATTCTTTTAATATTAGTGCTAGTAATAGTTAGTTTATAAGAATATTTTAGTAGGTGGTGGTATTATTATAATGGGCACGATGGGACTGTCATCGTCACTTTGTGTACAAAAGTCCCTAAACGAAATAAAGATTAAAAAAAAAAAAAAAAAACTTAAGGTAGTAAAAAATTGATTAAGGTACCCTAACTAATTATAGTGAAACACAGCTAGCATTATTAATTGCTAAGATATGTAACATATTTTACGTGCTTTAAATAAAAAAAGCAAAAATCGTAAAATAATTTTTGTTTTGAAGCGCTCGTGGCCTAGGCAAACAAAGTGATTGGAATCAATCACTTGGTTAAGCAACAACAGGCGAGGTCAGGTACGGGATGAGTGAGCGTCCCGTGACTACCGCTAGTGGCATTTTTCCGAGCGCTTCCGTGCTTCGAAAGGCACGTAAAGCCGTTGGTGCCGGCTGTCATATAATGGCAGTCGTTAAGCCATGACAGAGGCCTTATGGGCGGCTTGATAACTTCTGACAGTAAGGCCCGCCACTGTCTTACAATCCTCCACCAACTCGGACTTGGCCCCCGTGGTGGAGTATGGCCTAACCTTCCTCCGATGCAGGAAGAGACCCGTGCCCCCGCAGTGGGGACATACAAGGGTTGATAACGTAAAATAATTTGTGATACTGCATCCGATTAAGAAAAAGAAGAAGTACATTCAAATTATAGTGTGCGGGGGACCTCAAATTAGGGATTGTGGCTCAAAAATAAAATATATGTTAGAGCAAGGAGTCGTTTAGTCGATAGACAACGAATCACACTTTACCAAACACAAATATTTTAAAGGTGAAAGTTTGTGAGTGTGTATGTTTCGTATGTACGTCTAAACGGCTGGAGCGATTCTAATAAAATTTGGTGTAAAGTTACCTAGTTGACAACCTGGATTAACACATAGGCTACGTTTTACTGCGGAAACATAGCTTTTACTGTTAATACACAAGTTATGTTAAGTGCTGACAGTACGACAACTGTTTATACTCAGGTCGGTTCTGTCAGCACATCGTAGACTCCACACTTCGCCTGATTACGAGATAATTAGAACTAAACGTGTCTGTCGTCTTCCCACTCCAGCTATGCACACCACATTTAGCCAACGTTTTGCCCCATTTCTTCAACCATTCCTATTTAATAAAATAACTCTTAATTGCGATATAATAGAGTCCACAGTAGCTTGTGCTAAACAAAAACTCAAACTGTATCTCAATAGCTTAAACTACTCCGAAACTGAAAAACTATTAAATACTATTAGGTAGGTGATTCCTATAGAAAAATAAAAATAAAAAATGCTCATCTTATAAAAACACAATTAATAAAAATATACTTGAAAAGACTATTATTATGTATGTGTGTATATGTATATGTATAGGTATATGTATATATATGTATGTATATGTACTTGTACATGTATGTGTTAATATACTATAATATATATTCATAAATATACATATATCTATAAGAATATTATTATCTCATCTTGGGTATATATATTTATGTGCATGCATTTGTATGTATATATATTAGATTAGATTAGAACTCTTTATTGTACACACCAGAAAACAAAATACATAAAAAGGCTCACACATCTAAGCTATTGCCGTATACAATATATGTGTATAAATATAGATTATATATTATTAAATATATCTAAAATAAGTCATAGTATAATATACATTTTTACCCTATTTATCAACCTTATATTACATACACACTTTCTGTTAGTACTATACTATGTTACTAGAGTTAAGCAAAATAAATCTTTGAATAAATTGAAAATGTTAAATGTGTCTAAAACAAACCATAAACGGTAAGCGCCAACTAATCTTAATGTTAAGCCTTCCTCTGATTACCACCGCACAGACTTACATCTAGTGTGGTAACCAACGTAAAACAAGCTTGTAATCCTTTTCTTTTAAATAAAACATTTTGTATTTTGTATTTTGTATATTATCCCTAATAATCCGCGGGTAACATCGCGGGGCATAGTGTTTTATACGTATTACAAAGGCGAAAGGTTGTGAGTCTGTATGTTTGTTACTTCTTCACGTCTAAAGGGCTGGAACGATTTCAATAAAATTTGGTATGGAGTTACCTGACACCCTGCTTTAGCACATAGGCTACGTATTACTGCGGGAAAATATCTTAAGTTTTTAGGTTTTGGCGTCACTCAGAGAAGAGGTTTTGTGTTAGATCCTATCTGAAAAACCTAAATAGTGACTACGTACGGCTTTGTTTTGATTTGAAGAAGGAAGGATTAATAAGCCCCTCAGATAATTATGGTTGAATCTGAACGCCCTTAGTGTGGAAAATAAAATGGAATGAAAATGAAAAAAAAAAATCGAAGCAAAACGAAAAATTACGTTGCCACAACAGATTTGGTAATACCTAGTATTGAAAACGCGACTGGATAAACGTTACAAGTTAAACAAGATATGCATTTCTAAATCTACATGGTGGGAAGAAATTGACTATAAACCCAAAATTGTAAATAAATTGGAGTTTAATTTATTATTCCAAAATCATGAAGTCTTGCATTGAACTGAATTTAATTGCAGATTATAGATAGATAATTGCAGATCTTTATCATCTAAATAGAATAGTAGCCTTTTTTGCAAAATTTTCCTTTTGCAACACTTTTTTAAACAAACTTTTTTAATAGACTGGCCAGAGACGTGGCCAGTCTATTACTTATATCGTTAGTGATCCATTGTCTAATGTCGGTGAGCAAACAGCGTTGAGATTTCATTATGAAATTCAGTGATATATGTGCGTGTATTTAGGTGCTTACCGAATCTCGTAATGAAGAAGAACGAAGCGAAATTTATTCAAATTAACCCAAAATTAAAACGAAACAAAATGACCCCCATTTTTCGACTACAAAGAGGAAAACTCTGCGAACAATCATTTTCAATGGAAACACTTGTCATACTTTCCTTCTCAGAATCACTTATAAACGCCTTAGTTAGATTGTTGAATTATCTACTTAAGAATGTGGCAAGCTCAAGCAGTATTTCCCACACAAATGCAGTTATTTTTACCAACACGCAGAAACGCCGTAGAATTCGAGTGGAAAAAAGTCGCATGGCTTATCGTCCGACATTGTCAGTGTAGTGTGTCGCAACCTTAATATTGCTTTGTGTTGGCTGATTGAGGGTCTAAATTTGAGTCTAAAACCTCATCAGCCGAAGATGCGAACGAGTGCCAGCCATCAGTATTCTCGTGACCACGATGACTGTAACGTCGTCGAAACGTCGAGGTAAAATACCAATAAATTACTACGCGATTAAGCCCCGAAAATATTCTAAATACGCCATAGAAACTATTACGGCTATAATTTATTTATCATACAAAAGTTAATTTCCAGTTCTAAGAACGATCAAACCTTAAGTTTTATGTCAGGAAATAACATGTTGTTTGTAATATAAAAATCAAACTACATTCGAACTACGGTTCGAATCCCGGCTGGTAACAAAAAAAAAAGCCCAGGTCTTGGATGTTTACATGTTTGTGATGTCGTTGTTTCTGGTTCCCACGACACAGGGTATCCTAGTGTGGGGCCAGAAGCAATGTATGTGCTTGTATTTAAATGTTAACATCGGTATGGGAACTGCTCCTTGCGGGAGATTCTTAAGTAGGTAGGTAACGTCGTTACGATTGTCTGGAAGACCTTGCTGTTAGTAATAAGGCCGGCAAGAAAATCTTTGAATTATTTTAAGTTTGTATAAACAAACTATATAAATGTGTGTACAAAAGTGTGTGTGTGTACACAGACATGTATATATTAGTATTAAACCTTGTATGTCCCCACTGCTGGGGCACTGGTCTCTTCCTGCATCGCAAGAAGGTTAGGCCATACTCCACCACGGGGGCCAAGTCCGGGTTGGTGAAGGATTGTTAAGACAATGGCGAGCTTTACTCGCAATATATATATATACACACACAATAAATATTATACTTACACATTATCTAAATTGTAGGTGAAAACAATATTCAACCCTCTGTAGTAGGTACTCTTTTTACTATCTAGAGCTTCTTATTACCATTATCAGATCATGATCTCCTAAGTATATAGCTACCTGAAGTACATGGCTACCTGCTGACGGAGGATTTCCGTCCTTATCGGCATAGACGATGAGTTGTTTTTCCACTTAACAGGATGAGATCTCGGGCTAATAAATAAACAACTCAATTGAGACTGAGACTGCTGATCCTTAGCACAAAATAAATAAGGTTTCTGTCTTAGCTTGTTACGTCTCCGTCACACAGAAAGACGCTCATGGCCTAGTGGAACCGAGTGATTGGAGTGAATCACTAGGCTTAAGAAACAATAGGCGCTTTAAGGTGCTGGACTACCGCTAATGGCATTTTTTCCGAGCGCTGCCGTGCTTCGCAAGGCACGTTAAGCCGTTGGTGAGGCTGTCATGTAATGTCAGTCGTTAAGCGATGTCAGAGACGTTATGGGCGGCTTGGTAACTTCCGCTCGCTACTGCCTTACAATGTTCCACCAACCCGCGCTTGGCCCCCATGGTGGAGTATGGCCTAACCTTCCTGCGATGCAGGAAGAGACCAGTGCCCCAGCAATGGGGACATACAAGGGTTGATACCAATATATACGTGTGTGTGTACACACACACACACACTTTTGTACACACATTTATATAGTTTGTTAATATAAACTTAAAATAATTCAAAGATGTTATTGCCGGCCTTATTACTAACAGCAAGGAAAGAAAGGAGTTTCATCATCAAAAAGTCATGAATAGGTACTCTTTTTGTTAGAATCGATGCTGCAACTATTAAAAAGTAATACGTACCTAGATATAGCATTTTAGAATTTACTGCACACAGTGTGCTAAAGAATCTAATTTGAAAACTGATAAATGTATGTATGTATGTATGTATGTATGTATGTATGTATGTATGTATGTATGTATGTATGTATGTATGTATGTATGTATGTATGTATGTATGTATGTATGTATGTATGTATGTATGTATGTATGTATGTATGTATGTATGTATGTATGTATGTATGTATGTATGTATGTATGTATGTATGTATGTATGTATGTATGTATGTATGTATGTATGTATGTATGTATGTATCTATGTATGTATGTATGTATGTATGTATGTATGTATGTATGTATGTATGTATGTCTGATCTATGTTTCCTCATAATTCCTTAACCGATGGTCAGATCTTGACAACTAATATCTCACACGATTCGTCATGATTTCGAGAGTAACAAAAAAATTAAATTACAAATCAGAAGTAAATAGAAAATAACTAACAAACCTACTTCTAAATACGCCTTAAATACAAGGAGGCGTATAGATCAGAAGTCGGATGTTGGATTTATTATTCAGTTTTTTGCACTTATGAGACACGCTGAATTCTCGGTCCTTTGAAAGCCGCGGCTATGTACTCGTAATTAGTAATTTATTACAAATGCTATGTCGCCAGACTGTTACTTGAAATAAAAAGGGAATTGAGAAATCTTGTTAATTCGAAACAAGATTTCTTTAACAAGATTTCTCAATTCCATTTCAAAAATTCATGGTGAATCGTAGTTTGTAAGTGGTATTATTAACTATTTACGGTGTTTAACTGTGCCTTAAGCTGATTCAATAAACATTTTATTTATTATTACTTATACAATAAAGTGTTCTCTATCTATCTCTATCTCTATAACGTAACATAACATTTACATAACGACACATACATGCTTCTGGCCCCACACTAGGATGCACTGTGTCGTGGGAACCAGAAACAACGACATCACAAACATGTAAACATCCAAGAACAGGGTTTTTGTCCCGAGCCGGGGTTCGAACCCGGAACCTCTCGCATGGTAGGCAGATGCGCTACCGCTTTGCCACAGAGGTCGCTACACGATCTACTTATGGTCCGTAGATATTAGATTGATTGACTTATTTTAGATTGACATCGTTTCACCCGTAGGTACGCCGCCGGAGGGGAGAATGCTCTTGGCTACCAATAGTAAAACCACCACGTACGAATGCAAGCCATAAATACCTACACACCAGGGGCCCGTTTCATAGATATGATAAAGATAAAAACGTATCTTCTTCTTCAGCCTATATTATGTAGTCCACTGCTAGACATAGCCCTCCCCTAATGAGCGCCATAGCGCCCTGTCTTCAGCTTGCCGCATCCAGCATCTGCCGGCAGTTTTTCGCAGATGGTCATCCCACCTGGGTCCAACCAGGTGTCCTACACTACGTTTGCCGAGTCGCGGTCTCCACTCAAGAACACGTTTACTCCAACGGTTGTCGGTTCTTCGCGAGATATTAAAAACGTATATTGCCACATAAAATCGTACAAGCCCCCCTTAGTAGGCGATGCCTGTCCCGTGGGGATGGAAGTGGATGAAAATATACGGTTATATAATGTACGGTTTGTGGCCCCGATTACAGAGAAGCTCACAGAGACACGGCTTAGTTGGTACGGACATGTGTTGAGACGAGAGGAAAATGATGTTATCAAACAGGCCTTACAGATCCCAACCATCAAAAGAGGTAGAGGACGACCACAAACTACTTGGTGGGCCACGGCAGCAGAGGACTTGGAGCGAGCCCAGTTGAGCGAGCGGACAACCCAGGACAGAAAATCCTGGAGCAAAAAACGAGGAGAGCCGTACCCAAATAATGGGATGGGGCAAAGACAAACATAAAATTAAATCAAAAAGGTAAATAGGTACTTGAATAAATCTATGAGGATCAATAACACAAATTAAAATAATTTGTAGTACCTACTCACAGACCAAGAAAAAAGGAATAGTTAGCTTTATATTATATATTTATGTGTGTGTGCGCGTGTGAGTGTGTGTGTATGTGTGTGTGTGAGGGTGTGTGTGTGTGTGTGTGTGTGTGTGTGTGTGAAACGCAGTGTTTATCGTGTATTCAATCAGAAAGCCTACTCAACTCACTTGTAGTTTGTTACTTCAACAATTTTAATAGATTTTCTGATTCATTGTACTATGACAATCCAGTGTGTTGCAACGCAATGTACCTCGAATTGTTACAAAAAAACTACGGATTGTAGTTTTATGGAACCCGCCCCAGCTGTGGAAAATAATCCTGCAGTAATTCCTAAGTTAGAGGCCGTTTTACTGCCACATGGAGATAACTCGTCTCTACTACCTATACGTGCTCCGTTTCTTTTATATTTATGTCTTGTACTATAACACAGTTAATTAAGGAAAGGCACTGGACAACTATTTGTTTCTCGCTCTTCCGAGAAACTATTGAAACTAAGAAACTACGAGCGAGAAACTATTTGTTTCTCGCTCGCTCTATATTTCAGTCCATATTGTAAGAGCTAGAGGCAAATAGTTATTCAGTACCTTTCTTATATTATAAATAAATGTATTCTTTCAAATTCATAAAAAACCTGAGCAGGTGACCCTTCACAGGAGGGTCGGATAAAACCTTATGATCTGAGGATCAAACATTATTAAAAAAATGACTTTGTCTTTTATTGTTTATTTTGACGTTTCGTACATATTGTCTTTTTTACTTAGACCAGTTTTAAATTTAGTTTCTGTCTTATCTATTATTAATTGTGTTGTAAAAATATTATTATGATCGAGTAAACACAGAATGATAAATAGAAATAGATAGATAGAGAACACTCTGTTTTTAGGTCAGAATCTTTCTTAGGCTGGCTGGAAGAAATTTCTTTTGAAATAAGTCCGCCTTTGTACATCAACACTTACCTGTTATTTAAGTTATTTTTCTGTTTCTTAATTTTTGTGCAATAAAGCGTAACAAACAAACAAACTTTATTGCACAACCAGAAAAATATTACAACCATGATTCTTAAATCTAAGTAAAAATATATTTTTATTAAAATAGAAAAGTAGGGCACCACAAGGTGCTTAACATCTTCCCTCATACAAAACGCTAATATGATAAGACCTAATACACATCAATGTATGACGATCGTGTGACATTAAGAAATACTATTTTCGACCAGTCAAGTGCAGAACCGACATATTAAGGAAAAGTGGCAGACAACGTGTACCCTTGACGGCACAAACACCACAAAAGGCAAGACCCTCGCAGATTTCTCCGGCGCAGATGCCATTCCCAAATCGCAGCACGTACAGTCGGTATGTCTAACTCAACTCGACTGTTGGCACACAACCACGCGCCAATATCAATAACGATAGCCAAATATTTGTAGGGAAATGTCGGACCCACTATCGTTTGCCCGTACGATGTTATCGGGACAAAAGGCTTCGTGTGTTAAGAGGACTACAACCAATGCCTCTGAACGAGGAATGGTATCTCAGCCATACAATTAATTTTAGCATTAAGGCCGCCAATTGTACTATTGACAATAAAATTGTATTGACGACCTCTGTGGTGTGGCGGTAGCGCGTCTGCCTACCGTGCAAGAGGTCCCGGGTTCGTAGTTTTCAATAGAATGAAATAAGCACGACAGTAGTTGATATTTGCCTCAATTTGGTGTCTACAATGCAATAGCAGTACAATGTCATTCCAGGGGTATAACCCGCGCAAATTAAATAACATAACAAAACAATTACATTCTGGCACATGCTTCTGCTGCTGGCCCCATACGATACCCTGTGTCGTGGGAACCAGAAACAACGACGTCACAAACATGTAAACATCCAAGACCTGCGGTTTTTTTTAACCTGCCCACGTTACGTCATCCGGTCCGTGGTCGCCAGGTCAGAATTTTTGGCCATCAGTTCTTCGAGCTATGTCTCGAACGGGACTTATTATGACGGCCTCGGTGGCGTAACGGTTTGGCACGCCGACTGTAAAACCGAAGGTCTCGGGTTCGATCCCCGGCCGTGTCCAACTAGGAAACGAACTTTTCTAGTTTGTCTCGGGTCTTTGATGTTATCTATGTATTTATTGTATTAAATCTATCGTCGAGTTAACACCTATAACACAAGTTATTTAGTTGTACTTAGTATAGGGCTAACGAGATCCGTGTAATATGTCCATGAATATTTATTTATACCTAATCTAATACATGAAAGTCTCGTCTCGCAGTGTTAAATGGGTTTCCATTCACCGTCCGTCTAAATCCATCCAATAACACTCGTAAGTACTCCAAAGGACTGATTTTGTCAACTAAACGGGCGTGCGTGAGTAATTTTAGCCGCAGAGACGTTTTTAGGTCAAGATAATACGTTGCGGCGACGAGATGAGATGCGATGCCGCTGCGGACTGTGTACAAATGATTGGGTCGGTCATATTAATGGCTTGCAATGCATCCAGCGAATTGCCCTATACCAGCGTTTATTAACCTTTTTTGTCCACGAACCCCTTAGGAAATCAACCTCAAGTTAGTAGTACAAATTACAAAACCAATTATTAACCCTCGTATGTCTCCACTGCTGGGGCACGGGTCTCTTCCTGCGTCGCAAGAAGGCTAGGCCATACTCCTCCACTGGGGCCAAGTCCGGGTTGGTGGAGGATTGTAAGACGATGGCAGGTCTTACTGTCTGAAGTTATCAAGCCGCCCATAGGGGCTCTCACATGGCTTAAGGACTGTCATTACAAGACAGACGGCACTAACAGCTTAACGTGCTTTGCGAAGTACGGAAGCGCTCGGAAAAATGCCTCTAGCCGTAGTTACAGGACGGTCACCCATCCTGCACCTGACCGCGGCTGTTGTTACTTATCTCAAGTGATTGTTACCAATCACTCGGTTCGACTGGACTTAAAAAAAAAGTTTCATAAAACAAGTTACGAGTTTTTTCTACAGGTGGCGCTAGCTGGCACCCCAAAGAGCCTTAAGCCTGCTGTGAGCGCAGCAACTCGGTGACTCCGTACCTAAGTGACAATCTACGATCAACTTAATATAAGAAGTTGCAAAAGTTGAAGCTACGAACGCAATTTAAAGAGCGCCTAATGAAAGAAAAACTTTCATATTTTCAAGCTGAAATATCTGCAAAAAGACCTCAAAACTTTTACTGTACCTACTCGTTTTAGCGTTTTAGTTGTAGAAGAAAATGGTGAAGATTCTCTATTTTTCCGAGAGTAAAATTCTGACCTAAATTTACTGTCGCCAGCATATCAACCTTTAGACAGTGAGTATCTAAATTCTCTTACATTACCCGAAAAAGGAAAACTCAAATACGAACAACTTTTACTTTGGCGACATCTTCTATCCCAAAGAGAATATGTTGGTACAGTACTACACATCATAAAAGTCCCTTCGGGAATCTTGTTCGCGGAGACTAGAAGTGTAACGAAAGTACCCGAAGCTATAAGTACATTCAACATGATCTTTAACCGATACGGTTAAGGTGCAGAATTGATTGCCGCAGTAGCGCTACCTATTTCGCTCACGCTAATATTGCCGAACTAATAGTCACCTGCATCGTTGAATCAACCAATAGCAACAAAGGCGCGCGGCCTGCCATAAAATGAAACTATCTGATTGGTCGATCAACTTGCCGCACATCCAAAATTTTGTCATCTGCGACTTATTTCTTGTGTAGCACCGTACTTATAAGCTAAAGTTATCACCTGTGTCGCCAAAATGATAGAGGGTTGATATTTTTCGGGATATATAGCTGCAGAACAGTTACTGTGTTAAGTTTCATTTCGCTACTACGTAGATATCTGCAATATCCCTCTTATACTCGGTATCAACCCCAGTGTGTCCCCACTGCTGCGGCACGGGTCTCTTCCTGCATCGCAGGAAGGTTAGGCCATACTCCACCACGGAGGCCAAGTTCAGTTTGCTGGAGCATTGTAAGAGAGTGGCGTGCCATACTGTCGGAAGTTGTCAAGCCGCCCATGAGGTCTCTGACATGGCTTAACGACTGTCATCACACGACAGCCGGCACCAACGGCGTAGCGAGCCTTGCGAAGCACGGAAGCGCTCGGAGAAAATGCTGCTAGCGGTAGTCACGGGACGGTCACCCATCCTGCACCGCGCCTGTTGTTGCTTAACTCAAGTGATTGATTCCAGTCAATTGGTACCAACCCAATTCTTCCCGCGGGTATCGTAAAAGGCGACTAAGGGACACAAACCGGGGGTGAGCAGCAGCGCCCCCTGCAAATTCCACCAAACTGCGATTCCCAACCCGCATGCCCAGCGTGGGGATTATGGGCATTACCCCCCAATGATGGCACAACCTTGCGCTATGGCGCTCATTAGGGGAGGGCTATGACCAGCAGTGGACTAATATAGCCTGAAGAAGAAGAATCGGTTCCAATCACTAGGCCATAAGCGCTTCCGCTATAATAAAACGGTATTGTCTCCATTGTTATTCACAAAGTATCAATAATAGTTCAGCAGATTTGCTGCTGTGACCCGAAATTTGGTTATTGGGTCACGTCATTTTTGGGCCCACAATCTCACAGCACCAAATCGGGTGAATTATTCTCGGTCATTTGTGAAGCATAACTTATTTATTACGTTTCAGCGAAATTTTCCGCTTTCATTAAAAATGGACAGGTGCTGAAAATACCGTTTTATTCTCGCGAATACTTTAAAGTTATAGGTGCAATTATAGTACCTACCTACTATTACTACAATATTTATGTCAACAACGTTAAGAATTAATATTCTGTTTGTTGTTAAACTACTCTCACCTAGAAGCGGTGTTAGCTCAGTGGGTCATGGACTGGCAAGCGAGAGCCCCAGGTTCGATCCCGAGTGCGGGCATGTACCAATGACGTTGTTTAATTTCAGTTACGTACATTTGCGAATTTATAGTCGCAATACTACACGCTAACTGTGAAGGAAAACATCGTGAGGAAACCCGCGGCTTGGTTGGCTCCGCACGTATTGACTAGTCTTTCCTGTGGGCTAGGCCGACTACGCTGTCAGGATGGTATAGATGCTGGGCAAGCCTACACCATCTATAAAACCATGTCCCAGGCACTACAGCGTCGGAGTGGTCCCTTCACCTATCTAGTGTGAGTGAAGATATCGCAGGACGCTGTTTAAATCATCTCATTAAGTAGATGCAAAAAGGCCAATATATACTCTCACCTACCATTACTACAATACTTGAATACTACATTATTTTCTTCTGCTTGAAAAAGTGGGAGGGAGGGGGCGATGCATTAACTAACCGCATGGTGCTTGTGGGATTTTTGGCGGAATTTTACTAAGTAATTATCACATTTTAATGCTACGTATTATGGATTTCCGCAAAGTAACGCCTGATTTCATACGAAGGGCACAGGGGACGAACATGCAATGTCGCATTTTTACTTTTTTAAAACTGATAATGCCATTTTGTAGTGTAAAAGTGGTAGAACGAAACGCAAAAACGCTCTTGAGAAAAACATGCAGAGTCTCTGAGTAATCGCCTTAGAAAAATACTACTACAATGCAAAAACATGCAAGGTCCTAGTCGTACACGGAAAAAAAAAAATGTTTTGTCCATGGTTCATTTCTACCTTTGTCACTAACACTAATACTATTTATTAAAAAACAAGACATTTGTGTAATAAATCACATAAGTAATGTATATTTTATAGAGGTTTGAAATCTATTCTTGACATTATCTCATTTCAATGTAAGTCGGACATAATAATCAAATAAATATAATAATGTAATAATAATAAGAAAAATAAAATAATCAGAGAAAAAAAAAACAGTTTTTAGCCACTCAGATTAAGGTGCATGTGTTTGTTTGTGAGATTGTGTGTATGTGTTTGTGTGAATATGTGTGGGTATGTGCGCGTGTGTAAGAAAGATTACAGTTTTATTTCATAATACACAAAAACTCCTCAACATCACTAATTTGACATCAAATGTCAAACTGACAAATTTCTACTTAAGTGGTGTTGTTAACTAAGCCTGCAGGCTGACCTAAAATGCCTGAAACGGGCAATATTGTAGGAAGTTCAGAGAATATTGCCAGAGAAAAATGAGATTGTTAAATATCACGTGTTTATGGACGGCCGTTAATTTGATGGTCCCTACACATTGGGCCACACTTTATGGGGCAATCACTCGAAATAATACAACCTCATAACTAACGTACATTGTAGAGGTATACGGGGTTCTTTTTATAGGTCTAGTCGAGTGTGACCACGCTGTAGGGGTTCTATATGAGTATTCTATTTCATAGAGTAATATTGTCCATATATTTTTTTCTTTTTTTGCCTAACAATGAAAAGAGTGATGTACCTAGAGGCATTAGATATGAGTAAACATAAGTAACACATTCTCCTCTTTTGTTTCTATTATTCGATATCGATATCAACCCTCGTATGTCCCAACTGCTAGGGCACGGGTCTCTCATCGCAGGAAGGTTAGGCCTTACTCCACCACGGGGGCCAAGTCCGGGTTGGTGAAATATTGTAAGGCAGTGGCGGGTCTTACTGTCGGAAGTTATCAAGCCGCCCAAAAGGCCTCTGACATGGCTTAACGACTGCCATTACATGACAGCCGGCACCAACGGCTTAACGTGCCTTGCACAGCACGGAAGCGCTCGGAAAAACTACCACTAGCGGTAGTCACGGGATGGTCACCCATCCAGCACCTGCAGGTGCTGGATATAATGACCGCGCCTGTTGTTGCTTAACTCAAGTGATTGATTCCAATCACTCGGTTCGGCTAGGCCACGAGCGCTTCTGTCATTGATTAATTTTTAATTTTGTCTATTATTCAATACCCGAAATCGTCGTGCGTAACGACTAATGAACGTTGATAAAGGGAACTTACTACGATTACGACTTGCCACGATCCTGACAGATAACATAACATTTACATACTGGCACATTGCCTCTGGCCCCACACTATAGGATACCCTGGGTCATCGTCGTCGTCGTCAGGCTATACTAGTCCTCTGCTGGACATAGCCCTCCCTTAAAGAGCGCCACGTGTGCTATCATAGGGGGTAATGCCCATAATCCGCACGCTGGACATGCGCGTTGGGGATCGCAGTTCGGTGGAATTGTACTGCAGGGGGCGCTGCTGCCCACCCCCCGGTTTGTGTCCCTTAGTCGCATTTTACGTAGGTACCTGTGTCGTAGGTACCAGAAAGAGCGACATCACAAACATGGAAACATCCAAGACCTGGGGTTTTTTTTGCCCCCGCCCGGGGCTCGAACCCGGGACCTCTCGCATGGTAGGCAGATGCGCTACCGCTGCGGAACAGAGGTTGTCTGTCAGGATCAGATCAGGACAGATCTGTCAGGATCGTGGCAAGTCGTAGTCCCTTTCCTTTTTCTCTGCCTACTTCGTTGGGATAAAGGCGTCAGGTTATGCTATTATATTAGGTTATATAATTATGTTTGTTTATTTAACACATCAATACAATTGATGGAAACCGTATTTATACTTAATAATTTGTACCTTGGAACGTTGTATAACTCTTATAATTAATAATAAACTCTGGAAGGACTTTAGGTGTGCTTTTATTTGTAGATTAATATGTACTTAGTAATATTAAAATAGAAAAACTGGATAAAAAAACGGATAAGCAGGTAAAAAGTCAGATCTGGTCAAAGGGTGAAGTAGTAGTCGTGAAAAATGAGGGAAATCGAAGAATGTGTGACATATATAATTTAAATATTTGAAAATGATAGATAAAAAAGAAATAAAAATGGTGTGAAGAGGTTTGCACCGTCACAACCTTTATGTTAACAACTATATTGTATCTATTCTAATTCTAAAAATCTATATATTCTATTATAAATATCGGTACAATTAAGATTATTCTCGGCCAATCAATGACCGAAGAAAGTGACATGTTCTGGTTTGGTTTGATTTATTATTTTACTTTCTATATTCTGTTCTACGAGCATCGCGGTCTTGTGCCGCCCGTATCCAGCGACATTCCGCCACCGTAAGGTCGTCAGGGCATCTGGTGGGCCTGCCCACGCTGCGTTGTCTTATCCGTGGTCGCCAGGTCAGAACTATTCCGCCCCAACGCCATCAGTTCTTAGAGCTATGTGCCCCGCCCACTGCCACTTTAATTGGGCAATTCTTCGAGCTATATCAGTAGTGTAATATAATACTTCTTTATAGAAGCTGGCTGGCGTAGCCGTCTAGGCAAAGTTTGAATTATTTCAAGAATACGTTTTGTCTATGTAGGTGTCAGTCGTGATGAGACTCGCAGCTAGGCTAGGTTTTTTTATTCATAATAAGTATATTCTTTTTATTATCTTTTTGATAAAAAGATACTAAAAAGAATATACTTATTATTGCCTAAATCTAGCGTTTCAATAACTACAGCGCTACATTAGCTCGGGTACAATTCTCTCACTTTCTTTCTATTTCCCATGTCATCATCACCCAGGAACCGCAAGATCTGCGGCCTAAATGATGCGCACTAAATCTAGTCGAAATCCTGACGTTTATGATAGCAATTTGTAAGGAATTTGACGGATTGGAATCGCTTAAATTGGCGCGCGTATAGGAGCAGCCTTTTATTTTGCCTGGCGCTGGCGGTAATAACGGCAGTGTTATTTTTCTAGTTCACCTCGCTCGCCTTAGGTTACGTTGTTGCAAAATTGCAAGAAACTCTTGTCAAGCCACTGTCTTTGCCGCAGGTTTTTATTCCATTGCCACTTCAAGTTAGCTTGCACAAACACGGTAAATCTTTGCGGCGTTAATGTATTAAAAACGTCTGTTAACGTCGGTGACTTTCCCGTGGATGTTATAAGTCATGGTTACCTTTGAATTTATATTATAGGTAGTCCTTTGGTTTTATAAACTTTTGCTTTTTTTAACCGACATTAAATAAGAGTGGGTTCTCAGTTCGTCTTTTCATATATCAAATTGTTTGGTTATGTGTGATATCAACCCTTTGTACGTCCCCACTGCTGGGGCACGGGTCTCTTCCTGCATCGCAGGAAGGTTAGGCCATACTCCACCACGGGGGCCAAGTCTAAGTTGGTGGATTTCGGTATTGGTTTTACGAGTATGTAAGTAGGTATATTCAGCGATAATTCCTTTTGGCGCTGTTCGCTTTCATTTGTTCTTTTTTTTTTGCTAGAAGGAAGATAATTCAAAGGTGGTTCTTTATTTAAATTTGATCAAAACATGTTGACTGGATCCATGAAAAAATAATCAAACCTTTAAATTCCCAAAGGCATCTTCACGGCATTAGGACATAACCGCGATGAGGAACGCAATCAGCGCCATCTAGATATAAAATTTGCAAACTATTGTTTATGTTGAGTGAGTAATTTGAAGACATATTTTTCTCTTTATAGAGTTGTTAACATAAGCCCTTGGCTTCGAGCATCCTAATAAAATGCCATACGGTAGTTTTTTAGGTTGTCTGGAAGAGATTGCTTTCAGTGATAATGCCGCCGTATATATTCTTAGGTTAGGAAATATATGTAATACCTAGATATATACGAATATTGAATTCAGAGGTCTATTACTTTAAATTATTTCTGGGTTTTTAGTGTCTTGTTGAAAAGAAGTTTTTATTTAAAAAAAAATTATGTACAATAAAGTATTCTCTATCTTCTCTACTCTCCGTTACATTAAGGGTGACTTTGCTACTAAACTGCAACGGTAGATATTCCGTCCACTGTACTGATGTTTAATATCACATGATAAATGTCTAATAATTAACCAAGGAAGAAGTCGTTATATTAATTCCGCAATTCGCATTCACTCTATGCCAGGCCACTAGAATTTAATTAGCCTGCTTATGGCTTGCTCGGAATGAATCCTATTAGCGTAGGCATCTATGCAATTAAATTTTGCGTCAGTCTCCGGACTTACATGTCCGGAGGATACGGACTATGACGTACAGTCGACAGTAGCACACTAATCATGACGACGTTAAGAACGACTTGGCAAACAAAATCTGCCATAACCTTCCTACACCTCAAAATAGTTAAACGACAAAACCAACGAAAACCCACACTATCCTCTTTATTTGTATCGTGAATATGGTCTTCGCGAGAAAAAACCCGGCCAAGTGCGAGTCGGACTCGCGCACGGACGGTTCCGTACACATTTCTAGGTAGGTACATACATAATTATAAATAACTAGCTGTGCCCCGCGTTTATTAGAGAATAAGATATTTTCCCGTGAAACGTAGCCTATGTGATCCAATCCAAAGCGTCAGCTAACTCCATACCAAATTTTATTACAATCGCTCCAGCCGTTTCGACGTGAAGAAGTAACAAACATACGTATTCACAAACTTTCGATTTAATAATATTATAGTGTGATTAGTGTGATGTGATTTATGATTGAGTTCTCGCAGGTTTTTCAGAGCTTTTCCCGAACTTCGGAGACATTTTTTTAATGATTTATCGTAAAAAAGAACATAGAAAAAGGCATTGCAAAATCCAAATGTTCACAGTAAGCTTTGTCATAAAAAGTGGCCCTAAACTAGATAAAACTGAGATTTTAAATTTATCAAAAATCCCGACCCGAAAATTTCTCAAAAATTTCCATGACGCCAGCACCGTTAGAAGACATTTGGTGTTCAAGATATTACAAATGCAAAGTTTGCAGGTTTTTTCCTGGATTTGTAGTATAAGATGACATTACATGCCAAATTTCATACCCTATTAATTTTTATTCCCTTGGGTGTGGAAATATACGTTTTATTTGAGATATGGAACCCAAAAATTGCATTATAATTTCGGTATAACGAGGTAAATTTTTTTTTAGTTTT
Source organism: Yponomeuta sedellus (assembly GCA_934045075.1). Classification (NCBI taxonomy): domain Eukaryota; kingdom Metazoa; phylum Arthropoda; class Insecta; order Lepidoptera; family Yponomeutidae; genus Yponomeuta; species Yponomeuta sedellus. The sequence continues at coordinate 10,934,310 of OW203743.1, forward strand.
TTTGGAACGTTTTATCAACGTTATAAATATGCTAAAATTGAGCTTTCAAGTAGGTAATAAGTCTCTGAGCTAGGCCACGGACAGACAAACGAACCGACAGATATGGTGAAACTGCTTGCCTACAGAACCTTAAAAAGTCGATTCTGCTAAAACACTCTTAAGGCGGAGTTAAGGCTGGTTTATAACAGGAACTCCTCTACTAAACCGGCTTTATCTCTGTCTTAAGAGTGTCTTAGTGCAATTGACGTCTTATAAATAACACCGGTAAACTTTTATGGAAATAAACACCTGTTTATTTCATATTTAATTTTAGTATTACACTATGAAGCAGTTGGTATTTTTTTATCTATACATTTCGGTGTAGGTCTCTTACGGCCGAATACTCAAACGTCAGTCAAATCGATCACTCAGTTGAAGGGCATTCAAATTTGAACATCTGTTAAATATTAAGTGGTATACACAAACGTCATTCAAACAATTTCAGACCGTGATCAGCTGAGAAGCCGTCAAATAAATAACAAGTCTGTTTTCATTGACAAAATATTTAAACTTACGTAGTGTATCCGATTTACGCAGAATTTGTTCGATCAATTTTAAGTTTTGTGATGAAATACGAAGTTTTTTTTATAAAAATACAATAAATCATAATATGATTTATGAAACAAACTTCAATTATTGTACTAAATAATATTACCTCGTTTTGTAAAAAGCAAAATGTTTAATGTTGAAATAATAATATCTTATATTGTCGTAGAATGAAACGTTAGGGCTATCTCACTCACCAATGAATGACGTTTGAAAAGTCTACCACAATAAAAACATTGCGGTATTGCGGTTTTTGAAAGCTATTCCTTGATAAATATTAATATAAACAAGAATTGAATGAGAATTATTATTATGCGTTATTATGCCAGTAGCATAATAACGCAGGGTTATTAAAATTTGGTCCACTGACTGCATGAATCTATTACGCCTTGTAACTACAGTTCTGCCAAACTCGATAAAGAATAGAGGTAAACAAACCAATTTAGGGTTATCACAACTCACGTTTTACAAATCTTCTATTGTTTACATGATTATAGCCTTTTACTTGCTAACTATTTATTAACAATTCCTATTGCAGCATATTTAACTAGAATCACTGAAATAACATGCATATTACCTTGTTATTTCGAAAAACTATAAAAAAATCGACATTAATTTTACGCGACAGCCCTACAGAAAACGAAACATGGATGAAATTCAGGTGTGACAAACATTTTGGGAAATTTAGTTTATGCCAACAAGTGAAGTTTAGTTGTTTGTCAATACGTGTATATGGCATAAGTATATAGCATATATGTGTGACAAAATGGCACAAGACAAAAATATAGATTGCCCCCATATCATTGTGAATTAAATCCGATAGAAATCATATGGGGGCAAGTAAAAGGCCATGTTGCTGCCAAAAATAAAACTTTTTAAAGGGCTGAACTAAATAAAGGTCCTGTTAGATGAGGCAATAAGTAAAATTACTCCAGCAGAGTGGCAACGTTTTGTTGAACACGTAATTAAAGAAGAGAAGAAAACGACGAATTTGATAGTTTAATGGATAATGTCATTGATGAATTTATAATTCAAGTCTCCGGAGACACAAATTCATCCTCCTCTTTGGCCAGTGACAGTGATGATTAGTGTGAACATTATGAATAAAAATATATAAAAAGAACTTTCTTTTATTGCAATATTTGCAGTAGGTCCCAATCTACTCATTTTCATAGTAGCATCTATAGGTCCTTATTAATATTATAAAGTAGAAGAGTTTGTATGTTTTTTGCTTGCGCTTAATTCTATTAGGAAAATCATGTGGCATGGCTCGCGTAGATGTTTGTTAAATCTGTGTTTCATATTTCAGTGTTGTCATAATTATGTCATATTCAAATCGGTTAAGCCTTTCACTATAAAATCATAAACATATAAACATAAATAAGCATTTTACATTAGTAGGAGGAACGATTATTATTTGTATGAAAACGATTTCTAGAAAAGGTTGTTAACATCTGCCTTTTAGGTGTAAACAAGTCGTTGCCTAGCAACGGTTTGTTTATCGCCATTCGTTATCGAATTTGGCTCAGGTATAGGTTGTAACTAGGGTTGGATTGTATGTCCAAAGACGGACTTTTCGATAGCCGGAACCGCGTATGGAAGTTTGTTTCATTATAATACTCGAAAGCATTTAACTTTGCCTCATATCTTCGAGGCACATTAGGCCCTTCCTCATCCGACAAAATGATGACATAATGATGATAAGGACATTGTTTTTCACTTAAGTTCACTGATTATTGAAACTTATTTACGATTTGAAGGACCTCGCGACCACTTTCAATTGTAACGCCTACTCAACCCGATTTGACAGCCTATTTGTTGACAGCTAAATTGCGCTAAGTTGCGTTCGAGTATACGAATTTTTCGCTGAGTGATGTTTAACTGCCAGTTATTTTGTGTTCCACTTAAATTTAACACAAGCTTTTAACTAACGTTTGTGTATACGAATTTTGTGTTTAACGGCTTGTTAATTATTTAAGATGCCTTTAAATATTTGAATGACGTTTGAGTATTCGGCCGTTAGAGTTGTTTGTATCGAGACTTATATATACAATTATACATAGGTATATTGACAACGAGTAGGTAGGCACCTACGTACCTATGTATATTATGAAATAAGGTACATAACCGGGAGGAATTTTTGTGGGGTGGATTTAAGGCTTGGTAGGTACATCGTTATCAACCTTTCTATGTCCCCACTGCTAGGGCACGAGTCTCTTCCTGCAGCGCAGGAAGGTTAAGCCATACTTCACCACGGCGGCCAAGTCCGGGTTGGTGGAGGATCATAAGACCGTGTCGGGCCTTACCGTCAGAAGTTATCAAGCCGCCCATAAGGCCTCCGACATGGCTTAACGACTGCCACTATATGACAGCCGGCACCAACGGTTTAACGTGCCTTGCGAAGCACAGACGCGCTCCCAAAAATGCCCCTACCGAAAGTCACGGGACGGACACCCATTCTGCACCTGACCGCGCCTGTTGTTGCTTAATTCAAGTGATGATTCCAATCATCAATCAAGGTATGTAAGAGAATGCTAGAGGATGTATGAAAGGTAGTGCTCTGATATAATATTGTAACGATTTGGTGTAATTTTACTGTTATGTTACAATATTCATGTAAATAGATAAATATATAAATCACTCGGCGCACGAGAGCACGAGCGAAGGCTTGGTACATAAAACAAAAGAATCTAAGTTGGTAACTAGTTCCTTTTGCTCAGCCATCATTTTATTGCACTTATAGATCCGTATCAATCAAGTTTGATAGTGCGATATCTTAGTTACATTATCAGGCTACTCAGTTGACTGGCGGCTATCAGTTGCCACTGTCTCCTACACTGATTAGTAAGGGCGATATTATACGGTTCAATATTGCTTGCTATTTCATTGAATCGCTCGTAGCTCCTGCTTCCTGACGAATCGCTCGTAGCCTCGTAGGCCCGGCTGCCTGAGTGATCTTAAGCGATCACGAAGGATAAACAACACAGGACGCGTTCAGTGCATGGATGGGTGACCGTCTATGACTAACGCTAGTGGCATTTTTCCTAGCGGTTCCGTGCATCACAAGACACGTCATGCAGTTGGTGCCGGCTGCTGTCGATAAATGGCAGTCGTTAAGCCAAGTCAGAGGAGATAGGGCGGCTTGATAACTTCCGTCAGTAAGACACAAGTCTTGCAAGCCTCGCCCAATCCGGACTTGGCCCCGTGGAGTATGGCCTATAACTTCCTTAGGGAAGAGACCCGTGCCCCTCGGTGGGGACATAATGGGTTGCCGATGATGATTTCGTTGCATCAATGGCATTGAGACGTCAGGTATTTTCACGGTTCAATATTGCTTTCAGTTTAATTGTTTCAATCGCATTGATACGTTAGGTGATATAACACGCAAATAAGCTATTTGACAATGTGAAAAAAAACATTATATGCACTATTATGAGTTTTAAAACCGATTTAAGGTAAGTATTTTGAGTAAAAAATATGGATCAGTTTTACAAATAAACAGGCTAAATAATTTTGTATCTAATTAAAACTGTTTTTACACGGATTTATGCTGGTTTATTACATTTTTACAATTTTCCGACGTTTCGGCACTTTTTCAGGTGCTGTGGACTCGGAATTTTGTATCTGTAGCAATTTCATCGAAAACGGCCGGTATTGGTTGAATCGATAATGCCGTCAAAACTCAGTAAATATAACGATCTCAAAACCCGAGTTGACCAGACGTTTGTTTGAGTCACGTCACTAACATTGCTCAAGAGCGTTTGACGGCTTATTTAAAAAACGAATTTGTATTTGCTTTATTTTAAAAAACACAAAATATTTAATAAATTGTCCGTTTGTGAGCACTTAATAAAAATTTGAGTTGGTTTTCAAAAACCTGTCAAATAGCATATTTCGGTTCAATATTTCTTTCAATTCAATTGTTTCAATCGCATTGAAATGTCAGGCGTTATTAGACGGTTTCGTTTCAGTTCAATATTGCTTTCAATTTCAATACTTCAATGGCATTGAAACACCTACATTTCAATGACATTGCGCAATTGAATTGAAAGCTATGATTCGACGAACGTTTTATTTTATTTTTTTATTTTATTCATTAGGTAGGTAAACCAACAGCAAGCACGCAAACATGATAAAGCTTATACTAAAAATGACTTAGGGCTAGCGATTATGCCAATTAAAGGTATACACAGCATTTTTAGACTTAGTTATACGCAGACAACTAGAAATGTAATATTACAATACGGTGATAATAAAGATGTTATAACCACGTAAGATAAGAATTTTTAAATATTAGAAATTAATTTAGACTTAAAAGTGCCAACGCTGTCTTGAAAAATATATTTAAGTGTGATTGACGCATGAATGACTACAGTGTAAATAGTTAAAGTCATGCAATGGTCAATGTTTTTCAATGGAATTGCTTCAATGAGATTGAACCATGTAATATCGCCTTAAACATCAGATTGATTTTGGGAATAAAGATGGCGGCGCGTTTATTTGCTTCCCGCTCACACACAATTTCCTTCAGTATTAGCTTGCAGCAGTACGGACAGCAAAACATTGTGTGGGTACCTATATCGTCTGTCTTTTTTGTTCCTCGTGAAGCACTTTTGCACAGAACTCTTGTCCTACAACTTTGGATTTTTTTTATCTCCTTACTACGAATTTTTACCATTTTAAATAAGTGATGATTAAAACCTGTAGTAAATGAGCTAAGATACCTACAAGGGCCTGTTACATAAACAATTACACTGTTTATTGTGACAATTCTAGGAACATTGTATACCTACTTTATATTAACCCACAAACTAACAAGCAGGAAGACTACTACGCAATATTTGTTGAAACTCGGGCCAAGTAAGTAGTACTATATTTTAGACAATTTTGATTCGAATCTAATCCTTATAAAAATCTACATAAGAGATGTTGTTTACAGATTTGGCATTACCAAAATTTGCTATTCTATCATTCCTTAACTAGGAAATACTACTACGCAATAGGTATTTGTTGAAACTCGGGCCAAGTAGTACTATATTTTACACAATCATGATTACTAATATGTTTGATAGATTAGGCATTACAAAAATTTGCTATTCTATCATAGGTGGAAGAAGTTTTTGTACACCTCAAACTTTGATGGGGGTGTTTCAGGAAGAATTTTAGTAAACATTTTAGGATTTGTACGAACTTTTCCTGTTTTAACTTGGTCGCCTATTACTCGTTAACTTGTAATGCCTCCTTGGGAGCTGTAGTAAAGTTTTCCGTCTAAGTTCATTTAAAAAAAAAAAAATTTAAAATTTAAACTGTTTATTTCATAGAAAAAAAAAAAGTATACAAAAGTTTTCTTGTTCTGGAGGCTAAAAATCTTTCATACAAGATTATAATGCTTCCAGAGGTTGCTCTATATCAGAAAATAAATAAATTTTACAAAGCAAAGCAAAGTAAAAGTGTTGAGAGTGCCAAGGAACATTATACAAACAAGTGATTATATTAAAGTATATTATATTCTATATATGTAGTGAGGTATTAATATTTTAGAAACCTATTCAGAGGCCAAAAATTCCACCCATGCCGGGACCCGAGCCCGCGACCCCCGGCCATCCGCGCCAGCGCTCCCTCCTACTGAGTCAATGGGCGAATCACCAGCATCAGTGAAATTTCGAACCTCTTTACAATATTCTCTGTATTACGTTTTATATTATTTAGCATGAAAATGGGACGCACTACCCTTTCTGGACTTAGGGGCAGGCAATACGTCTCCCTCCCCCTCATACTTATCAATTAGATAATATTTTTTTAAAAATTTTTTTATGCAGTGACTTGGAATCATGGAATATTTTTCAATTTTTTCTACTGTCGTTATTGGAAGATTGTTAAGGATGTGGGAGAGGCTGAAATTCCAGCTTCTTTTGCCATAAACGTTTGAAAAAGTGGGCTCTTTGAATATTGACATGTTACTTAAATTACGTAGGTTCATAGGCCTAGTTTTTTTCTCTAGAAGTAATATTTTGTCTTTATATTGCAAAACCATAGCTAGTTCAACCTTGTCATAGACATTCATTACTTTACAGTATTGGAACAATTTTGCATAGTTATGTCGGTGCGCATATTTAATTTTCAATGGAACTATTGTTTTTAGCATTCTTACTTGTAGGTTGTATATGTCACGTAGGTATGATTTATAGGTTCTACCGTAACTAGATATACCATAGTTAATAATTGAATCTGCCATAGACATGTACAACAGTCTAAGAGTGTTGTATGGCATTTTTGATTTCAATATCTTTAGTTTCGCCAGAAGTGCTCTTAGTCTGTTGCATACATGATTCACGTGTGGGCCCCAACTGAACCTATCGTCTATTTTTAGACCCAGGTAAGTGTGATGTTTTACTGTGTCTAGGGGTTTACAACAACACAATGATTTTTTCCGATGCATGCATTGATGGTCGTGGGCCACGACTTGGGGGGTTATAGTAGTCCTTATGTAAGGAGAATGTATGTGCATTAGCTTAGTTTTTTGATAATTTATTGATAGTCCAACGTCGTGTGCCCACTTACAGAGTTGATTGAACTCTTTTTGAATTATGCTTTGCGCTACTTCAAGGTCCCTATCAGCTGAGATTAGACAGGTGTCGTCAGCAAATTGGTACACAGAGGCTTGCTGGAATATTCTGCACATATCGTTAACGTATAGCAAGTACTCGGTTGGACCCAATATTGAACCTTGAGCGGTGCCCTTATTTTTTCACGTTTTACACTCCTCCGTTTATCCGGGAGTGGGCCCTAGACGGGACGCCCTAGCCGCCTTATATACTCTTGCAAAAAATCCGCTTTAAATCTTGATTGCAAAGCTTTATTACCTACTTACTTAGAAAGGGGAAGATAAAAACATACCCGGAACCGGCGTGCGTGTATGCAACAACTGATGAACAACGACGTTGGTGATGCGAAGGTGATCTGTCATGATCGTGGCAAGTCCCTGGTCTCTGACTACCCCTCTAGGATATAGGCGTAAGGTTATGTTATGTAAGTAGTAGGTACGTATTGTATATAAGTGTTAAACTAGTCTTGTTTTGTGTGTCCGTTTCACTATTGCATTAGGGTTGTTAAAATAGTAAGCTGCTGGACATGGCCCTCCCCTAAAGAGCTCCACGTTGTGCTATCAAAGGGGGTAATGCCCATAGTAATCCCCACGCTGGGCATGCGGGTTGGGGATCGCAGCTCGGTGGAATTGTACTGCAGGGGGCGCTGCTGCCCACGTCCCGGTTTGAGTCCCTTAGTCGCCTTTTACGACACCCGCGGGAAGAATTGGATTGGTGCTATTCTCTAGGCCGACACCACACAGCGATAAAATGTAAACACATACGGATCTCTTAGTCGAAAAATTTTTCTATACTCAACATATTTGTAAACGTTAGTACGTACTTGTCGTTATAATACCTACTTGTCGTCTCAGTGCTGAGCCGCGGACAGACCGACATACCTACAGATGGGCGGACCTGGCCAACCATAAAATTTCTTTGTGTAGTTTTGAACCTAGCTCCGGAACGTAAAAACAGAAAGAAACATAATTTTTTACATTACATAAACTCACCTTTATATGTCCCCACTGTTGGGGCACGGCACGGGTATCTTCCTGTATCGCAGGAAGGTTAGGCCATACTCCACGTGGGCCAAGTCCGGGTTGGTGGAGGATTGTAAGACAGTGGCGGGCCTTATTGTCAGAAGTTATCAAGCCGCCCATAAGGCCTCTGACATGGCTTAACGACTGCCATTATATGACAGCCGGCACCAATGGCTTAGGGTTTCATTTGAGCTATACTAAATTTTGGATAAAAATTGGGTGGAATTTTTAGCCTTCAAATAGGTTTTTAAAATTGTCCTTAGCACGGGTTAGTGCATTAAAAATTAAAATAGTACAATAAAGTGTTCTTTATCTTTATCCTCCTAAGCCCTGGAGGTAACAGTTACTGCAAGTCTTCTAAAACTAAATAGATTTTGAAGAACTTTTTCTTCTTGGTGTCCGAAAAATTATGAGGAAAATATTGGACCTGGACTTCATACTAAATCATTGGATGAGAATTAATGTAATTCGTGATTCGTGTGGCTTAGGAGGATAAATCTATTTCACATTTTTTTCATTCAGATTTTTCATTTTTTCATATCAGACATTTTTACACACATGAAAAAAATATTAAATATACCAAAATGTACCTACCTATCACTGAATTTAATTTTTTTAGTGACTTCAGTCGTCAAAAATTTATTAATTACATGTGCATTTCTGTAAACTCACGCCCTTCTTCAGCTAACTACCTATTCGCTCGGGAAGCGTATTAAGTCCAATATAAATCGTACTTACGCTCTGCGAACCCGGCCTTAAGCCTGATCATTTTACATGGACCTAAATGAATGAAGATCATTTCTGAAAGTGAAATAAATGAGCGCTTACGGCCGCTTAGAGTCTCATCATAAAATCCAATAGTTTCTGGGCCAAGCCTAATTTAATAAAGGCCAGCTTTTAGCTGCGTCTAGCCCGGGCGCCACTTAAATTACGCAATGACAGAACGTGATCACACAGATAGGGGACGTTCATTAAATTACTGGGGCTAAAATTAGGGGAGAAATCCCAGCAAATCTCATTTTGGATAGATGAAAATATTACTTTGAAGCCTGAAACACTTTGTATCATAACTGTCTCTGCACGGCCTTTCCCATTGTCAATCTATCTGCGATACGTATAGCCTTATCGAGATTATTTAGGATTGGCTTGCTGAATCTACCCAAGCATTTTTTAACGTTATTTAACTCAGATTGAATCTGAGGATAGGTTTAGGTACTAAGAAGACTACTACAAATATTTGAGATACTAACGATTCCAAATTTTTGAACTGGTAAATCTCCATGCACTATAAGACGTCAGTTGCAAACACGTTGAAAAACGAGGTCTCTACATTTTTGCCTTCTTTTAATAGACTTTTTTTTTTTTATTTTGCCCGCCAATTCTGTAAGTTTGGGTGTACGGTACTGTATTGCATTAAACCTATAATTAAGATATACCTAGGTACCTATGCTTTTGACAGACGCGTCTAGACGGTGGGTTAAATCGAACGAGCCTTCACAGTGGAAAAGTTACTCAGTAGCGCTCGTCTGAAAACGAAGCTCTTTATCGTAACACCGTTCACTATATTCTGGAAGAATCCGAAAGAGATCGCTCTAAGCGATAACACCGCCAATTGTAATACATTACTAGATTTAAGAACTCATGGTTGCAATCTCTTCCTGGTTATGAAATAAAGTGTTCTTTATCTACATACCTATCTAGGTATCTTTAGTCTGAAAAGTATTAAGCTTCTTACCATATTCCTAATACACGTACCACAACGTACCAAATACGCAGCGTACAGCCATCTTTAGCGACATTCATCGAGGTATTATCCGAGGGCACAATAGCTACTCACACACAATAGAGCGCAGGAATATCACTCATCTCTCTCGGGTGACGAAAATCCTTCAATAATAACGCGTTCGGGAGACGCACAAAAACGTCGATTCGGCGAAGACTTTCCTGACCTTTGATATGTGTTTTCTTTGTGATTGGCAGACTAGGCTCCGCACGGCAGTTCAGTCGTAAGCTAAGTTTTTCAATGATTTTGGGGATTTTATTGGGGATTCATTCCCCACGGGACAGGCACAGCCTAGTGTGGGGGTCTGTACCTATATGCTGTACTTTTTTATATGGCAATAAACGTTTTAATCTTTTTTTTTTCGCTAAAAATAGGTATGTCGACTTTTGGTGACCTTAAATTCACACAAGTACTTCAATGGAAATGTCATTAAAAGTTCAGATCCCACTTACAAACCTGTTCGTATTATTGACGCGTGTATCAGCCGACGCGCTAAAATGCATCTTATTTAGCGAACATCATGTATTACTTATTGACTATCAGTTATTTAGCACTTCACGCCAGAACCTACAATTTACAAGTATTTAGACTTGAGGCACAGATTAATTTCAGGTCTTGGTGTTAGATACAGAAGCTTTATCTGTATAGGTACAGACAAAGCTTCTGCCTACCAAATCTTGTTAGATTTGCTCAGTTTTTCAGACTCTATTCTTGAGGTTATATTAGGTAGTAAAAAAATTTTGAAAAATTATAACCCTCATTTCCTCCCTGAGTAACAAATAATGAGACTTCATAGTAAAAGTCGATTCCCCCCAAATAACTTTACCTAAGCACATTTTTTTTTAATAAGACAAGTTAACACTTTACCACAATCACGCACAAAGACGCTATGAATCTAAAATGTTGCGTGATTTCCTTTTAAATCCAGTTAACTCTTCTTTTAAATATACCTATCAAGAGAATCAAACCTCGGCAATACATTCCATATCTTGACTGTTCTTGTTACAAAATAATTCGCGAACGATAGGTGAGTTTTATTTTTAGAGTCTTAAGTCTTAATAATTTGCGGTCCTCATACATAGTTCATAGCTCATACATGATAGCACAACGTGGCGCTCTTTAGGGGAGGGCTATGTCCAGCAGTGGATTAGTATAGCCTGACGACGACGACGACACATAGTTAATACTAAATGTGTCTAATCGCAATTATTTATAAGGCAGGTAAAAAGGAATTACGCGCCTTATCTCCAGACCTGTCCGTGGACGTGGTGAGTGATGTGTGTGTGCCCGTTGCGAAAGTCTAAAAGTGACTTAAAGGTAGACCACACTACAATAATTGACTGTACCCCCCACTTCAGTCTACACGTATATACGACGAAAACGGTAACACTGCCGTAGCGCTGGGAATTAATGTAATTAATTACGTTTTACCTAATAAATCATTGCGATTAGACCCGTGTAATATATTATAACTAAATTATAAGCAAACCTTTGGAGTCAACAAATCGTCGTAACAAACCCACAAACATTACTTTGTTGTAGTACCTAGTAACACAAATCCTTTTCTTTCTTAAAGATTGGAGCTTATAGCACTGTGAAGGGTCTCCTATTCAAGCCCTATTGTTACGCCCAATCGATCAATATGGCCGTATGATGCTAACTTGACGTAAAGTGTGGAAAGATCCAATAATCTTTACGAAGATAATAATCTTACAGAGGGTCGGCAGAAACTTTGAATAAAGTTTGGAACTTTTGGGTCACACTTTGGGACTTTTGGGGGTCCGTTTTACTATTTCCGTATAAGTTTTGTATAGGTTTATTTTTGCCAGATATGTTTTTTTTCCTAAAGTGTGTTTGCGTAAACAACTGTAAAGTTTGACATTGATTTCCGCACTATAGGCAAGCGTTAGATAATTATGTGAACGTATCGTGCAGGTCGGGTTTAAGGTGATACAAACTGGCTTGTATTTTACTTTTAAGTACACGCCAATACACGTGTCAAATAAAAATTTGGTTTGACTTAGGTTAAATTAATAAGAGTATTCATGAATAGCCCCCAATTAGAGTATGTGTATCATAGCAACCCGCGGTTTGATTGCCTCCGCACGTATTAACTTGTCTTTCCTGTGGGCTGGGCCGATTAACTTTCAGGACGGTATGGGTGACGGGCAACCTTATTTCATCTACAAAGATTCAGACACTGCAGCTCCGAGTTATCCCTTCATTCATGTAGTATGAGTGAAGCTGAAATTATGTAGATGCAAACGTTTTTTTTCTTTTGTTCAACAACAACTTTTGGTCCACGAGTTTTTTCTCAGATTTATATTATTAGACATAGGCCCCCTTATTCATAACAGTCTGCTAACTTAAAGCATTGCTAATTCTCACTCTGTCTTCTTCTATTGACCTAAGTCAGAATAAAAAATTACACTCTGTAGCCGCTGTTTTAAGTTAGCGGACCATTATGAATAAGGGGGTTAGACTTAATATATTGAATTTTAACGAAATCAAAATTTTAATAAATTTTAGCTGAAGTGGCAGTGGGCTGCCCATCTCGCAAAGAACCGACAACCTTTGGAGTAAACGTGTTCTTGAGTGGAGACCGCGACTCGGCAAACGTAGTGTAGGACGCCCTCCGGTCAGGTGGGATGACGATCTGCGAAAAACTGCCGGCCGATGCTGGATGCGGCAAGCTGAAGACAGGGCGCTATGGCGCTCATTAGGGAAGAGCTATGTCCAGCAGTGGACTAATATAGCCTGAAGAAGAAGAAGAATAAAATCACACTATACCGATGTCACAGCCTCTGATAAATCGTTGTCCTACAAAAAATAATGTAAATTCTATGCAAGACTATTAGGTATGGTTTTAGCATTAACCATCAAACACAGAACTACAAAACAGCAACAATGTAAAAATATACATAACATGGAAAAAATTGCCAAGTTGTAAATGACAAACTGTAATTGTCGTGTTTCAGGAATTGGTGCATTGTGATTTAGAAAACCTATCAGAAAACTCTATATTGATGATAAATGCTTTAATACCTTTAATACCAACAAAGACTTTCCTTGTCAACTACTTACCAAGTGGAATTAACCGACATATAATTTTGATAACTTACATTAAGGCTCGAATGTGGTAAGAATACGGCATTCAGCATCTCCTATCTATCGTTGTACCTACCATTCTTATCTATCACTTCTTAAAACAGCAAGTCTTAAGTGGTCTATATCAATATTTATCTTGTTTATTTCATCTCTAATGTCTTCGCAATATAATACGCAGTTCTTATTACGATTGGAATAATACCGAAAACTCCGTAACGCGCGGTTGCCGAAACATGAAGTTCCGGTGATCCATAGTTACATGCAATTTGTTTGACGGATTATGCGACCTTACTTTCGATAACACCCAATGTTTTGTGATCCATCTGTGTGACATCCTTGTATCTATCAGTTTTATCTGAGCTGGTATTAGGAAACTTATTAAGATTGACATTTCAATGTCTACGGCGATAGTTTGGAAGTTCACTCTTTGGGAAGTCCGCAAAGGACGTTTTCGTGGTTTTACATAATGCTGAAAGTACTTCAGATCTAGTTCATTAAGTATTCACTTCACGTCTCAGTGTTATCGAGTAACAAGGCCTGAGTTTCCAAAATTTTAGAGGTCGCAAGATCTTTTGAGCACATCTAGTTATCCAACTAATTGCATCTTCTTAGGTAATAACTGTAGAACAAAGACAAAAAACTGTTCAGAAGCAGTTTAAATGTTCTATGATACAGGGAAAGACGGAACCACTGATTACTTGCCATGTTTTATAAATAAGAAGATAATAAATCAACAGTTCAGCTTGAAATAGATAAACCAAGGTAAGAAAATTTACAATCAAGGTAACAGCAAAGAAAAGCTAGATAAGATGATTAGGGGTGCAATTTTTAATTCATCTTTTTTATTGTTTTGTTTTGAAACGAAATCAATATAGCGAGTTTACATCAACCGCAAATACTCTATGTCACTTAATTTTTTGCCACAAGAGGAAAATATTTAAGTACTAAACAAAGCCACAAGTTGAAGTATACCGACGCCAAATGTAAATACAATGTAATACACCAGGTATTAACTCACTTGAGCTGAAAACTCCAGTATGAACCATCAAAATGGATCGCATCGCATTCGGAGGGTAGCAATATCGACTTCTAGCCCGAACAGTAAACCTTCAAAACAAACCACAGAGGAAACCCTATTAGCCACTGCGCGCTCTAGTTTCTTTTAAAACCGCAGTGAAAACGTCGCGAATTTTTTTGCTAATTTATCATTTTACAATCACGCTTTTCGGCGAGCGCGGCGAAGAGGCGTGCGGTCGCGCCGGGAGTCGGAGAGTTACTGAAGGCCAGGCAAGGCTTTTTGAGGTGAGCCGGGCCAATCGGGAGAAGCCCCCTGCCCCCCGCAGCCCGCCCGGGCACGCGACGAGCCGATTATCGTAGGACTAGTGGGGTACCCTGGCTTTTCCGACTAAGCCCCGCTTTGGGGTGGTTAAGTGATTTTTTGCGGTGGGAAGCATTGAAGGCTGGAACGAGTTGCGGATTTGTTCAGGCGGAAACTGGCTGATTGATAGGGCTTTATTCGTGATTAAACTATGGTGAAATTATTTAATGTTTTAGTTGTTATATAGTCGCACACACTCACTTGAATCAAATTTTATTAGGTAGGTACGTTTACTTCGACAAACGTTGAAGATATGCTCCGGTTCCCGGTTTTAAATTATTTACTATTTATTGCGAACTTTTTACTTCGACCAAATAAAAAATAGGTACCTACGTTAGCGAAGGGCAAGATAAAAGTACCCCAAAATCGGCGTTTGTGCATTCAACGACCAATTACCTAATCAATAATAATAGTTAAGGTTTGTCCAGATCGTAGCAAGTGGCAAACCCTACCCTCTGCTTACCCCTTCGGGACACAGGCGCGAGTTAATGAGTCTTTGCTTTTTCTGCCGACCCTACCATATTATGACTAGTTTGATTATCATCAAAATAGTGTGTGAAGCAAGGGGAGTCCAAAAATAACTAGGTATTATTTTGTTGCGTTTTTTTTTTAATGTTTAGTTATGCATTTATTATGAAAAAACATATTAAAATCTTATTCTAGTAAATACAGAAAAGGGAAGATAGGTTCACATTTTGATTTAAATACATCCCATAGAATCCCATACAATATCTTTCAGAGTAGGTCTCAGCCCTGGAGCGGGACGTAAACGGGCTTATGAATGTATGATCACTTCACAATGTAATTACAATATACAAAACTCACATAATATTAGTAGTTAAGTAACAAAATATGGTCTATTGCTTATCGATTGCAGAAAATATACCATACCGACTATGGATTACAAAAGCTACAATGTTGTTACAAAACGATTTTAAGCTACCTTCCTAGACATCCAAGTAATTTAGGTTCGTTTAATATTTTAATTACTATTCATACAAAAAATACCTGCTAGGGGAGCAACGCAAGATAAAAGTTCTATGGTCAGAGCGGCTTCTCGCTTTACGCGGCGAAATAAAGCAAGATGGCGTTAGCCGATATAGGGATACGACTTTCTGAAATTAAGTTAAGAAAAAGTAACAATTATTTTTGAAAATTATATTGATATATCTATTTATACAGGTAGCATGTTGCAAACTTACTATAGATATCTACATTAGAAAATAGAGGTCTATTTTTTAATAAGAAAATCTATTACTTTTTGCTTTTAAGGCCGGCCACATACAGTCGGAACTCCGTTTCGGAATTTGTATAATTCAACTTGGTCGAAACTGACATTAGTAACCACCATTCTGTGGCGTAACCGCTACCACTAAATGTCGACTCGTGTCATTCCGCCGCAACTCGGGCCTGTAGTGTATTGAGGGTACCTAGCTTGCAGGAATGTTATTATACGTGTGCCTAGGTGACAAGTGTCAGTCTATAATAAATGGTCTTAGAAGCAATACGTTGTCTCTGTTCGCTCCTTCACGCCGGTAACAGCCGCTCGGGACAGACAATTTGGCGACGCAGGATAAATTTGCAAGTAATTAAACGGGTAAAAGTGCATGGCAACCATGTCGATCGGGAAAATCAGAGTTCGCCTTAGACGCGGGTAACTGGACGTTGTGATTTGTGACCGCGTGGCTATTTACTTTGAAGCAAATGCCATTAAGCCGGAGTTATATGGTTATCAACGCTACTTTCACTCGTGGGCGACAGTACATACGAACTAATAGTGAACCTCGTGAGTCATATAATACTTGAATGTTTCCCGAGTCGACTTCACGAATTCACGACGGAAGTGCCCGAGTCAAACAAATAATTATATTATATTTGTTCGACTCGGGCACTTCCGTCGTGAATCGGAACGATTCGGCGCTCAGCCCCCAGGAGCACAAAAAATACAATTGACATGAATGGTTACTAATTATTGGTTCCATTTGATTTTCAGGATTACTGTATAATATTGACGTCGAATGAGTTGGGGCATCTTTTTTGCTGTCAAGGAATAACTCGAGGTGTTTGAAATCCGACATGGCCGAATATTGTGTGCCTGTCTGTCTTCGATTCACTCTTGACTCTGACTCTTGAAATTTTCTCTTCACGATTGTTTCGTTTTTATTGTAAATCTCATTTTTGCTTCTTCACCTACTTGTTAACTTTGTGTTTCCGTGACAATTTAAATATCTTCTTTCTTTTAATCGCGCATCGCTACGCTAGACGCTATAAGTTAGGACCTTTTTTCAGCGAATACGGACGACGATTTATTGATTGCGATTGCATTATTGCTGTATCTTGTTGCGATGATAAAAAAACACGTCGCGATTTGTTCGAAACGCTTTTTTTCCGTACGGGATTCCGAATCTGATTCGGAGAAAATTTCGAACGGTAAACGTAGGTAGGTCCAGACTTCTATGAATTTACTGCGAACCGATATTTCGAATCGAAATTCCGAAACGGAATTCTGACTGTGTGTTTCTGGCTAAATCCTAATGACGTCATTGAGAAAACTCTTTAAATATGTCCAGGTCGCACCAACGACCCCTCGTCTAGTGTAAAAACCGGCCAAGTGCGAGTAGGACTCGCGCACTGTGGGTCCCGTAACACTTAGGTAAATCTACAATATTACGTAATCAAATAATGTGTTTACTTTTATTCAGCTTGGGACTTTTAGCGGGAGTACCACACGAACTTGAC
The DNA here is from genome assembly GCA_934045075.1 of Yponomeuta sedellus. Taxonomy (NCBI): domain Eukaryota; kingdom Metazoa; phylum Arthropoda; class Insecta; order Lepidoptera; family Yponomeutidae; genus Yponomeuta; species Yponomeuta sedellus. The sequence continues at coordinate 10,951,530 of OW203743.1, forward strand.
CAGTTTTCGCTGTTGATGAAATACTATTCTTAGGGACTTAAGTTTGACTCTTGGATATAAGATAAGATTATTCTTTGTTGTATACCGGAAAAATATTTAACTTAACGTTCTTCATTTCCATCTTGCTCGCTCTTGTCAAAACGGCCCTCGTGAAGACCTTTTATTAACGTTTTATGGTTGTAACATTAGATCAAATACCAGAATAGGCGATTGCCTATTCTGGTATTTGATCTGCCATAAGAACACAATATTCCGCGAAAAGGGGTACGAGCCGTTTGGCGTAGAATGGCGATAGTTTTGCGAGACATTGAAACAAAATTGGACACGATTTAACCTTTATGTAGGTATCGTTTCAGGATTTATACATAATCTCTTGTGAGATAAGTGTCTAAGCGCAAGGTTTACGAAATAAATCATGTTAAAGATCTTTTTATCTACATAGGACAACATGCAATATGTGCTATACAAATTTGCAAATACACAAGTTTCAAGTTACGCCTCTCTTTAGAAATTTCCCGCAGTTATGCGCAGGCCATCACTATGCCAGCCTTCCATGTAAAAAGGTTCTAGATAAAAGACCTTTTTTTAGGTCACAAAGACTTAGTCATAATATGGTTATGCCGACACCCTTCCCGTACGGAACCTTAAAAATGTATAAAATGTAACTATATAATAAAATATTTTACAAATTTAAATACTTAATTTACTTACATTACATTTAAAATTTATTTTATAAATTAAATTAATTTACTCTGAAAGTCTACTCACATTACTCTGCCATCGCTACAGCCCCAAGTGTTCTTAGTGGCGAAGATTAAGTCTGGAATGCTTTGACGTTGATTTTAAATTTGACGGGGTCAAGCCCTTCAAATTTTGTTACTTTTCTTACTAAAATTAAAACAACCGTGAAAATAAACAATGACATTTTGGCCAGAGTTGAAAGGAATCTTTTAGGGCTCACAAGACCTGAGTTTTACATTTTAAGGAGGCTTATAAATTATAAGATTGTAGGAGCACTGTAACACAAACGGGGGGGGGGGGTGGGCAGCAGCGCCCCCTGCAGTATAATTCCACTAAACTGCGATCCTCAACCCGCATGCCCTGCGTGGGGATTATGGGCATTACCCGCCAATGATGGCACAACCTTGCGCTATGGCGCTCATTAGGGGAGAGCTATGTCCAGCAGTTGACTAATATAGCCTGAAGAAAAAGAAGAAGGAGCACTGTAACCTGAACTAATTAAATATTCGAATTTAAAATCCATTAAAACAAAACTAAGTATTCAATGAACGCGGGCGGCACAAGGCCGTGAAGCCTGAAAACCACGAGGGAGCCTTGTCCTGTCTAATGGCTGATGTTGATTTTATTCTATTAATTGAAAAGAGCGTTTCAAGAAATTTCATGGAGAATAATATCATTGTAATTAACATTATTTTGTCCCATAATAGTTTTCATTGGGAAAAAAATCAGTTACGTTCTTTTTTTAAAAAAATAATTAATGAAGCTTCCATAGAGATAAATAACTTAAATGCATCATTTACGTACAAGTTTAGATATATCAAAGATATTAAAGATTACCTAAATATTTTGAGCGTACCCATTCCGGCGCTGTGTAAATTAGAAATTTTACTCATTTATAGCAAAAGAGGGTTGAATGAACAGATTGAATGAACGAATATTCAATCTTACGCTTCAATCGTAGAGCGGTAGGCAGAAACCACGATCTGCCATTGGTCAGTCAATTTGCAGTGTGTCTTTCGTACCTCTATCGTGAAGTAAGTATTATGCTACAAGATTACTTTTAAAATAGTACAATACTATGTCTCTAAGCATATATACGACAACTTCTTGTTCAAATAATGTTTAGGAGTCGAATTCATTTATTTTTAGGGTTCTTTGATGATAATAATAAGAATATAAAGGTTGTGTTATAGTATCATGTTAATGTTTTTTAATGTAGTTTTTGTGTACAAAAATAATGTTATACATATTTATCCATATCTATGTATGTCGTACGAAAAACAGTAATAGGTACGCACTAGAATTTCGTGTTATTATAATATTCTTCTTGCGTTGTCTCTATATTTTGTTATTAACTTCAAGTCAGGCTAAGCGTCTTTAACTAAACTAAATAAAACACATCTTAGATTAAAAGGTTATTATTATTACCGTTGTATGAAATTTTTAACTATTGGCCTTTTTTCCAATCGGCCAATTTTCGACCTTTAGTGGACATTGTCGTAAATATTGACGATAATAGTTGCAAATGATACTTAATTTTAGAGAAGAGTTTATGCATGTGGGTACAGCGATATCATTTCGATGTTAAAACTTAACTGCAAAGTAGGGGCTGCAAGTGATGCAAATTACATCAGCCAGATGTCGCTGCCCGTACGTAATACAGAGCGCTGGCACGGATAGCCAGAGGTCGCGGGTTCCTTTTTGAGATCCTTGAGATCCTACGAGCTGGCAGTTTGTAATGATAACTGCCATAAAACGATACAGTGACTCTTTAAATTCACAAGACTAAAAAGCCTCCTAATCTGTGCAGACGTAAATAAGGAAAAAAACATTTTTTTTTTAATCTATTAAGAGGCTAAAAATTCCACCCATGCCGGGATTCGAACCCGCGACCTCTGGCTATCCGTGCCAGCGCTCTTCCAATTGAGCTAATGGGCGACTCACCGGCATCAGTGAAATTTCGAACCTCTTTACACTATTCTCTGTATTACGTACAGGCAGCGACATCTGGCTTAAGTAAATTGCATCACTTACAGCCCCGACTACCTACTTTGCAGTTCGGTTTTTACATCAATTGGAAGATCGCTGGCACGGATAGCCAGAGGTCACGGGTTCGAATCCCGGCATGGGTGGAATTTTTAGCCTCTAAATAGGTTTTTAAAATTGTCCTTAGCACGGGTTAGTGCATTAAAAATAAAAATAGTATAAGTGAAGCATAGTTAAAAGTTTGCAACCGTCACGGTGTAGGAGAAAAATAAAGATTGTTCTTAGCCAAGATTCGTGTCAGAGACAGCTCTCTCTCTCTGCGAGTGTGTCTCACGTCTCGAATCACGTCACGAGGGACCCCCACATATTTTTCAACTGTCCAAAATTATCGCTTTAATTAAAACTGTTTTAATACGGATTTATGCTCGTTTATTATTTTTATGTCTAGTACTCGTGTTAACCTTAGAAAATACTATTATCGCTATACCTTTATTAATCGTTACCTCCTTTTGTCCAGACCTACTTTAAATAATCCCTTCTCAAATCAACATAAATAATAAGACGCTTCGGATTGCGAACTAACGCCCCCAATGGAAAAACTTGTTTTATAATGCGTTTTGATCTAAAAATAAACATGAGAAACCTTAACAACTGTGACAACTATTTTTAGAACTGACAGTCAAGAACCTACAATCAAAAACCAAGGAATTTATCAATTTCCGCCAAAAACGGCCGTTTTAGTGGAAATCGATTTAAGTTCTAGCCTATTGATCGCAGGTTCTAGAATACAGGTTCTAAAAATAGGTGTCACAGTTGTTAATGTCATCTCATGACAATTTTGATAAAAACGAAGGTATTATAAAACATAAATTTACAGAGTTGCTGTAGATAGAACATTCATTTAGTTCACACTTAGTTCAAAGTCTTCAAAAAGAAATCAAAATTAGTAAACATAAAAAAAAAAAAAATTGCTCACTTTGTGTCAAGACTTGAATTTGGCAGAATTTGTCGACATCGGCTGGTTGCCATATCAATAAGAAATAATAATAACATCAATTTATGTTTTTTTTCCATTGGTGGTGCTAGTCAGCAGCCCGACGCTCTCCTTAATAATATCTTTGTCAAAACTTTAGCTTCTTTTATTAGGGAGTTGGGTCGCCGCTTGAGGGACCGTGGGCTTGACTGTCGCTCCGGTGCGTATCTGGGACAGAGGGTCTCTTTGGCGGTGCAGCGTCGCAATGCTGCCGGCGTGTTGGGATCGTTTGGCTCAGATATTTTCCGGAGTGGTTTGTTCGGTTTGTTTTTTTGTGTGTTTAAATTATTATTATTATTATTTTATGTGCTCTTGACGAAAATTTATTGGATATTGTGTTGTGCATGTATTTTTTTTATTAAGTGTCACATGTTTTCTAACTATTTTATTTTGTAATGACATTTTATTGGCTGCACGGACGAGAGTCCTTTGCCTATTCTGCTACCAGCAGAAGAAAGAAGAAAATTAAAAAGAAAAATACCTGTGACATGTATTATTTCGTAATGTTTTAAATTTTGTGATTTTATCTTAAAACATGACACGGTTGATTTGTATGAAATAATAAAATATGTTCTTTTATTTGTTCTAACAATGTTAAACTGTTAGCGTCTGTTGTTAGCTATTACTATTCTAATGATTCTTGGTGGTTGGTATATATGTTTGTGCCCGGTCTTTGGTTTTGGGTCCCTCTCCGGCCACACATAGCTACAATTTTTCTAGCTCGTCAACAGTCCCTAATTGCGTCAACATGTCAGTAAGTCATGGAGACTGACTCTTCATTGGCAAAGTAGTCATCCAAGACAGGACCGATTCGAGTTGCTAAAATGTTACTGTTGGCTCTTAAAATTTTACATTCGTTAGTCGCATAGTACTAAGTGAACTGCAAGTAGGACATAGACATGTTTGTTATGTTTTTTTTATAAACTGCAAGATGTCGTTGATTTGGAATCTAAATGCAAAGTTGCTACTTGGAATCTTAATACAATTTGAATGAAAATTTAATATTAAAACTTGAATTTACCGAAATTAAATGTTATTACTCCTAATGATGGCACAACTTTGCGGTATGGCGCTCATTAGGGGAGAGCTATGTCCAGCAGTGGACTAATATAGCCTGCAGAAGAAGAAGAAGAAATGTTATTTCGAAATGGAATACAAAAAATAAATTGTTTTAACAAAGAGGAAACGGAACAAAGTAATGAGGCTATTAAAAGTGTTTTTAGCTGTACTCTTTGATTATTTAAATTGTTTTTTTTTTATTACAAAATTGTTATTTTAAAACATACCCCATAACAGGTTTCCTTGCCACGTCGGGGCAGATCATGGCGAGCCATGGGACTTAAACTCGGTTTATCCCTAAAAAGGCTTGCCCGAAGGAATGTTATAACCTTATATCAAGTTGACCCAAACTGTGTGTCTTCCACCGGGTTTTGTCACCATACAATTGACAAAACAGTGCAATAAATGTGCAGGACCAACATAAATTTTTGTATGTAATATTTTTCATCGCTCACTGAAAACAAACATGTTATATTCCATTGATATGGTCACACGTTCCACAATGGCATTTATAGACCTCAACTCTAAAACGATATCATATTTTAACGCTAATTACCACCTAAGGAAGTACAAAACGAAATACACACCACCTTAATATCACCTAACAATAAATACCACCGTTTCGGCATCTCACAAAGTCTTTCCTAAATCGTTAATTACATGGCCAAAGGACTTTGAACCTTAAAACCAGTAACACAGCTGATGTTACATGAAAAACTCCCTGCTTTCGTGGGGCGGTCAAGTGTGCCGGTTGAGCTGAGCGGTGGAGTTGACGCTTGGGCTCTGACAGTTCGGAGGGTCGATGATGGTGATCTCGATGACCCTTAGGCCCCTCAGAATAGGGTCTGTTATGTGTATTCCACGGGGGTTGTACACACGCTCGTTCTGATTTGCTATGAACTTGGAGACTTTCCGGAGGTGCTGGAAATAGAGCAAACAGGAAGTTTATTATTTTCTTTTATTAGTTAAGGAGCATTAACAGAGCTCTTTTTGTTTAGAATTTGAACATACACTTAAAGTTTATCGGCCTTATTTCAAAAACACAATTCCTCTAAATCATAAACAGACAGGGGTGTTCTATTTAGTCTGTGATTATGGGTGGTGGTGTTGTATTATGTCTTAAGCCTTTTTGGAGTGTTTTAAAGAATTCTGTTTTTATAATAAGGCCACAAATGTTTGTCTTAAGTTTCCAGTCATTTCCATTAGTAAAAAATCAATTTCACAATTTGGGTACCAAACTGTATCAGAATCATCATCCTAAGAACTTATATATTTTATAGCTCATAGCAATTACCTGGCATTACCATACCCATCAACAACTATTTTAGGAACTTTGAAATGGTCAAATAAAATATATATTAAATTAAGTTAACAAGTGTGTCATATGTGGATAAATATTTATTTTTCTTTCTTAGTCAACCTTATAACTTCATAAAAACAATCAAGAAACGCTCCTACGAAATTCACATTATTTGACGGCCTACACTACGAGACCTTAAGCCTAGCCTGAGTCAAACTTAGCCGCTATTTCATATATGAATTGATATTAACCTTTGGTATTTTCCCACTGCTGGGGCATGGGTTTCTTACTGCATTAAAAACACAGTTCTGCTGTGGTAGCAAATACGAAAAAAACCAATGTACCTTCTCATAATGTGTCTCCGTACAAATGTAAATGAAGTAGGCGGTGAGGCAAGCCAGGCAACCCTCGCAATATGTGCTGCAGTCTGCATGCTCCGCCATCTCAAAGTGTTCGTTCAGTCTCTCCATTGTGTATTCAAACGTCTGACGGTCTATCTGGAAGTTTCAAAAGGAGTTCAATTGTTAGAATGCCATTAAGTTATGAGCAATAAGTTATAAGCAATAAATAATAAGAGAAATCACAAACAATGAAAGGCTTCTACCAGTTGTGTTTTGACCTTAAAAATTAATAATAGTTTCTTTTGACAAAAGTTGGTAGAGAAAAGTTTTTAGTCAAGTATAATAAAAGTACTATTAGAAAAGTGTGAAATATGGCAAAATTATTTATTTTTCTGTTCATTAAAATTTATTTCATGGTAGGAAAATGTACAGAAAGTAACTTTACATTTGTAATTACTTATGAATTATTTAGATCTTAGGGTAAATAGTTATCAATATCTAGTTAGATAGATATTATAGTCAATATACTTTGGCCTCTAGAGTAAGCTTCTGTTTATGCCGAAAGCACACAAGTGTAATACTACGTAATGCTCTGTATAAAATAAATTAAGTGTCATATTAGTTCCAATATTTTTATTACACAAATATATCTGATGTTATCGATAGTAACCGAGGTAGATTGTAAAATCTAACAGACTGTAGAATATTTTAAATGCATAAAAGTTAGCTGGGGCGAAAAGTTACTGAAGAGAAATCCACAAGATCCAGTCCAGAAATTCAGTGGATTTCGGTTTAGTAACTTTTTGCCCCAACGTACCATTCTATGAAACTTATTTTGTGACAATGTCGCTCTGGTGTCAATCGACTTCGCTTCAATATTTCTTTGCCCAGTTCAACACTCTGCAAGATTTACGCCCACAATGTGTCTCGCTACAGCATCATTCGATACTACGAACCGGACCCGTCTAAGCTAACCTCTCATGAGGCAGAAAGATAAATAGTATTCTTGTAAGCTAATTTTATTGAAGGTAAATTGACTTACATATGGGTATTGTATGCCTTTATCATCCCATTTTTGAGATGTCCCCCATTTACTCAATAGCCCTATTTTTCATAGCAAATTGGATATTATACAGGCAACATGTTTGTCTTGGTCAGTATAACTTTTTTCTTATAGATAGATAGACAAAAGCATTTATTTGCATTTATGCATACACACTCCGGAGTGGCCTGAGGTGGCCCAGGACAGGAAACTCTGGACTGAATTGGGGGAGGCCTTTGCCCAGCAGTGGGACACAAACATAGAGGCTACGTAAAAAAAAAATGCATACACAAACATAGTTCTCCTCCACAATTGGCAACAGAAATGCCAACATACAACTTGGTTTGGGTTTGCAACACAGATGTACATTACTCACCTATCTAACAATGCCACAAGCAAGTTTGTCATTCTCATACGGAGGGGTAACAAAAATGAACTGTGGAGCTCAGCTGAGCCCACTCAATTTTAAGAAATGATTGTAACCTTAATGATTGGTGATTAAACCCATACCTACTCTCTCTGAGAGATGGCCCGTACCTTGAAGTGGGACATATAGGCAACTTATGTACAAGTGTGAAGGGATAAGGAACACTCAAAAAGATATGTAAGCCACTTACCCTATCTTCCAGTTCAGCAGGGAAACGTGTTTGGAACTTTACTGCAGTTCCTTCTGAATAATCCCTTTGTATGAACACTTTTATACCTTGCGATGGCGTCTGTTGGCTTCCTGGCGTATTGGGGCCAGAGGGAATACGGTTGTTTGCCATTGTAACACCCTTACGGTCACTGATGTGTATCAAAGAAACCACTTGGTGAAGTTATTTTTTGGGTCACGGTTTCTAAACGCTTCCGGGTTCTGCGCTGGATTCTTTACTTCATTGAGGTCACAGACGCTTTGCGCTTAGCAAAAATAAGGTCACCATCGTTTAAGACTGAATGCGATTATAGTAAAATGATTAGAGATCTACAGAAAATCACGGCACACACACAAACGTCAAAATCTGTCCGTCCAACCAACCAGTGTGACCAACTTCAAAATACGAATCCTCCCTTACATAAGCTGAAAAACTGCCAAAAAATGCCCAGTAACACCAAAGAAAATGCCAAAAAAATGCCTACTTTAATTAGGTTAGGTACCTAATACCCATTATGAAGATGCGTATGGTCTGATAGGTTTCTTTATTTGTGGTCACAAAAGAAAACATTTTGCTAGGTACATACAGAATATTGTACTTTAATAAAACAAATAAAAAAAACTTTACAGTGTAATAATAGTATTTTTTTATTATTAATGATTAGGTACACTTACTCACCGATGAATGTACTCAGACATATTCTTCGTGTGTTTGTTAGTTGTTGCATGTTCTTTCAGAGCAGACAGTCGTGTAACTAATTTGATATTGCAGGCTTTACAAAACGCAACATCTGGATCGTCTTTGGCTTTAGATATCCATGAAGAAGGCAATGGATCTTGTTCCCACTCCGGGTGGTACGCTCATACGTTTACTCCGTGTTCTTTGTTAAAACAGTGACTCTCAAAACCAACGAATAACGATGGCCGGTGTCTAAAATCCTACTCTGATTTCTGCCTGACAAAACAAAAACGAACAAATTATGCAAACTCAAGAGGCAAAACTCTTACAAATCTCACTGCTGCCGACATTAGAACTATAAATGTAAGAAGGTGAATATCGCGGGAGTCCCCAAGAAGTGGCCGCGTACAGTGTTGCAGGCATTGTGTGTTTACACTCGTATATCGACAGGGTTACATGCCATTTTTATTTTTTGCCTGCTTAATAGGGCTTTAGTTCAATACTGCCGAAAACTGCCAAAAATCATGAACTGCCACAAAATCTGCCAGAGGTTAAGAGTCGAATCCTGCCCAAAAGGCAGGAAACTGCCACATATGGTCACACTGCAACTAACTGTCCATAGTCAAGATAAAAATATGTCAAAGATTTTACTCGATTTACGTTTACGGGGAAAACGTTCGTGGCGCCAAAAATGAAAGGCGCGTTCCAAGAAAATCTACTCCATTGCTGTTTGTGAAGAATCAGGAATTCTTGGAAAGGAGGATAGAGCAAAATAATTTTTATAGTGTTGTTCCTTAATCTAATAGGACTTCGTTCATGCAGCTAGACAAACTTTACTTTTGCTTTTCATCATAATTAACTTACTTAAATTACATTATTTAATTTAAGTATACTTTTTCAGGTTCCTCTGCCATGTTCTTGGTACACACTTCGGTTGAGCTAGGTTGGGGCTAAGACTCTGAGGAGTGCTTAAGGATTTAAGATTTTATAAATTTAGCCTAGAGACTCTAAGAAGTGCCAGTCTAATTTGTGGTATGAAGTGATAAACCCTTTGTATGTCCGTCCCCATTGCTGGGGCACGAGTCTCTTTCTGCATCGTAGGAACGCGCGCGCTGGTAGTGCTTTAAAGGAAACTTGTTTTTATAAATAAGTCCGTTTGTTTGCAGCCCACTGCCAGCCCACAGTATTATTTTCGCCGCTCGAAACGTTACCTAACCGAACAGGTGCAGTACCGTACGCTTGTGAAGCTCCATGAGCTGTCAGGTACCTATTGTAATTATGTTCATTATATTCAGTTGGTAGGGATTGAAGGCAGGTCAACCTTTACAATTTAGTTCCGAAGTTCCTCTTAAAGTAAACTATACCCATATGTAAAGGTTCACGTGCTTTCGACTGTAGGTACTACATACGAGTAGCTACCTGCGTTCGTTCGCAACGAACATGTAAAGGATGAGGCAACTTTAGGTACAGTCGACAACAGGTTAACCTTCACAGACCGCACGCACGTAAAGGTAGCGGTGCTGTAACGTGCACTACAATGCTATCGAATCTTCGTATTTATTTAAAACTGCAGTGGTAGAACAGATTAGATAATAGGTGGTAGTGCCCCCGCCAAGTCGAGCGCGAAGCAAACACTGCCGAACTACTTATATTTTCTGGAACCATTTCGCCGCATTTTCAGGCCCCTGTTTAAGAATCTCTGGATAAGACCAGAACGCAGAAATGATCGTCATCCAGTAAGCTATAGTCACATACTTGAAATCTAAAATTTCAAGTCTGTAGGTCATTAACAACGGAACTCGTTGTTAAGCGACATCAAAGTTTCGCATTTATATAGCGTATATAGCGAAGTGGCAACTGACCGTGTTACAGTCGTTTACGACATTCTTCTACTGCCCTTGATTTGGTGGGGGGTGGGGGGACGGGGACGGGAGGGATTGATTTCTTTTATAAGAAAATCTAATAAAATAAATCAATATGCCCACGTTTCTACAAAAAGAAGTGAAATTCCACCAAAAATATTCTGTAAAAACTAGCCGTCTCGATGGAGCTGCTCGTTTATCTCTAAAAAGTAATGATAATCGGACTTCACGGCCAAGTCACACAACATTAAGTATAATAATTAAAAAAATCGCAGTATTAAGGAACCTTAGACTTGGCATGACTTTGTCTAGATTTCATTACTTTTTAGAGATAAACTAGCAGCTCCATCAAGACTTGGCTAGTTTTTACAGAATGTTTTTGGTGGGATAACATTTTAGGGAAAACTTTACATCCCTAGTAATGTCATTATACTTTTTTCTTTACTTTATGCCCCTTATGCGAATAAGACCGAATCCAGGTCGGTCTCGTGGGTTACATCAATATCAAGTAAATGTAAGTTTATCCACATTCAAAACAATAAAAGTTTATATCGTTTATATAATTATGACATGTAATTATAACTTTATATCGAAGCGCTCGTGGCCTAGTGGAAACGAGTAATTTGAAACCATCACTAGGGCTAGTTACGGACGGGTGACTTCGATGCTTCGCGAGGCACTTAAGCCGTTGGTTCTGGCTGTCATGTACCTACCTATTGGCGGTCGTTAAGCCATGTCACAGGCCTTATGGGCGGACTGATAACTTCGGACTTGAGGTAAGACCCGCCACTGTCTTACAATCCTCCACCAATCCGGTCTGAGCCCACGTGGTTGAGTATGGCCAAGTCTTCCTGCGATGCAGGAAGAGACCCGTGCCCAATCAGTGGGGACATACAGTGTGTTGATATCATAATTATCATCATCGTTTAGTTCCTCATATTGATGATGGATTGTCATGACTATTAATTGTTATTGTCATCCAGGTTCTAACTCTTCAAGCACACATGCAGTACAATAAAGTGCACAACATTTTGTTATAAATTTGTTATTTTTTCGTAAAAAAATATTTACATCGATTCAATAAATAATTAGTTAAATTACAAGTAAAAATAAATTAAGGGAGGGGTCACACATTGCAATCGTTTTCAGTCGGCCAGCGTTGTTCTGTTTAGATCTGGGCTGAGTAGGCCAATTCCTGTGCCTCTTCGTAGGATCGCGCCTGGTAGGGGCCGTGGTGGGAGTCCCAGCCAGCCGTGTGGTGGTCAACGTGATGGTCGACATGATGGTCCACATGGTGCTGAGGGTAGTGGATGACTTCGTAGTTGACTACCTTGGGCTTCGTGAATTTGAAAATTACCATAGCACCTGCAAAAAGAAAGAAAGGAATATTGTAATTTCATTTTCTGGGAAGCGAGAGATCCGGGTTCGTTTCCAGTGCGGGCATGTGCCGATGACTTAGTGTTCTAAGTTATGTACATTTGTGAAGTTTTAGTTGCAATACCACTCGCTAACGCTGAAGGAAAACATCGTGAGGAAACCTGAGTGTCTGAGGCGTTCAAATACCTCAGCGCTTGAAATTGCCAATCAGCGGTGGGCACGCGTGGTGATTAAACCCATATTATCTCTGTCAGAGAAGGCCTGTGCCCTGCAGTGGGACATTTAAAGAGCAAATAAAAAAATTAGGAACGGGGATCCACGACACGTTAAAGATTTCGTTCAAACCTTTCTTTGATGTACAGTGTGAAGCAAACTACGACGGCTCTACCAATTACTAATACCACTAGTAATTATTCCGTGTACAGCTAACTACTCTACTGCCAAAATCCCGTAGCCAAAAAAGATTGTTGCCTAAATACCTATATGCTGATTTTCCCCCCTTTCGTTTTATTGTTGTTTATCGCCGCTGAAAAGTAAGACCGCTAAAAAGCGTAAAAAACATTTCATTAGTTTTCTTGCACGGATATAACTAGTAGCGTAAAGTAAGAGTAATATTTCTAAGATAAGAGTAACTTTACTTATGAATACTAAAACCCTAAAGAGCGTAAAAAAACAATTGATTAGTTTTCTTGCATGGACATACCTAGTAGTAACGAAAGAGTAACCTTTCTAAGATATAATTAAATATACAAGTATATTTACTCATGAATACTAAAATCCCTAAAAAGCGTAAAAAAACAAAAGATTAGTTTCCTTCAATGGATATACCTAGTAGTAAATAAAGAGTTATCTTTCTAAGATATGAGTAAATATACAAGTATATTTGCTAATGAATACTAAAACCCCCAAAAAGCGTAAAAAAACAATTGATTAGTTTTCTCGTATGGATATAAAGTAATAGTAATCTTTTTAAGATAAAAGTAAATACACAAGTAGTATATTTACTCATAAATACTTTAAGAGGATCGCGATCCTGGCAAACTTACTCGTATTTCATTCATAAGTCGCTGCATGCAAGCTCTTTTTCGGGTACTTTTTATCTGCTGGCAGTGATGACAAATACAGCATGTTTCTCTGAGACAACTTTTTTATTGACAGTACATCCAACTTTATATTTTAGATATTATAAAGTCTTGATCTTCATATTTTGGATATAAAGTCACCCGTAACGCAACTGAATTGAGTGCAAATCTCTAAAAGTTAATGTGCTCTCGACTATATCTTCATACTTGTAATTGAAGGATTATAAAATAATGTTTAGTTCGCATTAACTAAGTCTGTGCTTACGTGGAGCATGATATCTCACTCGCACAATTTGACATTTTAAATTATTTTATTAAAATAAGTAATAAAATAAGTATTATATGGTCTAAGGGCAGCCGAAAGAGGGGGCGGCCAAAGACCATCTGGAAAAGGTCAATAGACCAAGAGGCCAAGTCGATCGGCACTAGCTGGCCTGAATTGGAAGCTGCCGCGAACCACCGTCAGAAGTGGAATTCCGTGATTGAGGTCCATACTCCGCTAGAAGTTAAAGGACCGAAGAAGAAGAAGGTCTAAGGGTTTGATTCATTTGATTTACAAGTTTCTTAGGTACAGGATATGGAAAATATGTTTTGAATGTCCGCAATTTTATTTTATCCGTCAAACCCTCAGACCACATTTATCAATAGTATACTTATTTTATTAAGTCACTAAAAAGGTTAGCGAGCGACTGAGACAGCATGCCTGACGTAAAGCAGCCTTAAGTATTTGCAGACAGCTATTCAGTCTCTTCATCTTTCAAAGTGATTTCTCGTTTAGGTCGACCTACGCCAGTTAATAGGCATGGGTTTACGCAGAAGTCATTCCTGAAAACTTAGCGTGAAACTCACCAGAAAGTACAAGGGAGATGAGTCCGAGGGTTAGCGCCTTCCAGGTCTTCAGAGCGATGAGAGCCAACGCGAGGGGCACCAGAACGGAGGCTTTAAACTTCAGACCGAGCAAGAAGGGCAGCAAGATTTTCTTGATGAAGCCGTGTTCTGGGAAAAAGGAAAAAAATGCTCACAAAACCACACAAAAGTTTTTAGCTTAAAAACTGAGAAGATTTTCATAGGAACTGTATGACATTGTGAAACAAAGCTGTGTCAGGATGTTTACAGGTGAGATTGCAATCAATTTGTGTTTTTCTGTATCTTACTGTAATTACCATTAATTTAGGTAAATTAAATGAGTTAGCTCTATGTTTGTTAACAAAGTGGTCTTCAATTTATGTTCTCGTAGGTCTACGCTAGCGCCCGTTCATTAACCCACTTTTATTATACCCACAAAGTATGCTGCTATTTTATTATTATTTTAATATATTGGCATTTTTATCAATATTCAACCACCTTAATTAACGAGCGCATTATTTTGATTTTTTAATCCTGACATAATACTGCCTCTGACATTTAGTATTCACTATTTATTTACATGAATTTGTCAAATTAGGTGTGCATCAATTCGATTTCACTAATACTCACTGCTCTTAATCCTCAAAGGCTTCGGGAGCTTGATCTTCTTCTTTCTGCTTTCCACGATCTCTTCTTCCACATCTGAGTCCAGAGGAAGGGTCAGGACCGAGGGCAGGTCCGTCAGCAGGGACCTTGGCACATATTCGGACGCTGCGGTATCCCTGATTTCACGAGGCACATTGACTCTCACAGAGTGAGTCTGGAGGAACCGGTCTACTTTATCGAAGATCTCGTACATAGGGTCCTTCGATAGTCTCGGATCAACTTGGTCACTGTCAGGCGACATAGACGCAATTCTGACAATGGATAAGTCCTCCGTGAGTTTGATTTCCTCGTCATTGGAAACTCTTGCAATCCATTCCAGGGCTCTAGGCTTCACACACGCGACGGAATACTGGCTGAGGCATTCGTTGTAAATATTTTTGACTAGTTTTGAAGCTGTGTACGTTTGCCCGTAGCTTAGGGCTAATATACTAAACAGCACTATGAAACACCTCATTGTCACTATTAAATGTTTCACTTTTATTTTTGTTCGGTGCCGCCTCCACGCGTCTGGCTTCTGTCGATGTAACGATCACAATGTATTGAAAGAAAGTTCAGGGCTCGGTATATATACTAGCATTAATACGTGATTTGGTGCCGGAATGTGTGCATGCGTTATCCTGACCGATGGGTACGTACTTGTGGGTTTCTTGGATCTGTGGTGCATTTTAATTGTGGTAGTGAGAGGCGATAGGAACTGGCAGGATCATTGTTACTATACCACCAAACTGTGTTGCTTTGGTGGTCTTTGTTGTCATAATAATACTAAGGCGACCAGACGGCCACAAAAGTTAGTTGAACTACTAAAGTGGACTGTCAGCTCTTTTGTTACATTCGGTAGGTAACATTAAACTTTAGATAGTGGCATCATTTGTATGGTAATAGGCGTTCGACTCTACGTGAGTTTCGAGAGCTTTATCGGAATTATTTGCAACTTCTGAAATCGGAAATGGGAAAAGTTTTGAAACATCCGTTTTAGCTGAAAGTAGGTATGATTGGGTATGAAGTTATCAATATCTACCTTTGGCAATTCGAGGACTCTATTTTGACTGACAACATACCGCTTGTGATATAATGTTTTTGGAGATATTTGAGCGTGATAAAAGCGTTATTTTGAAGTTTCATATGATTCTGAGGAGGTGCCTATAAGCCCATACCCTCTCTCTTTAAGAGAGATAATACTTGCACCCTGGAGTGGAATGTATACAAGGTTATGTCAAGTATGTGCAATTCCTAATTAGATTTTGTGTTTTAGTTTTGGGTGTTCCAGATTTGTATGTTTAGAAATATCAAGGATTAGATGTTTTTTTTAATTGTCGCTTCGCGGTCTCGACACGTATTGTAGACACCGGTAAATCATTGCTCTACATAGAAAATAATAATATTCTATTCAAGATATCTAGCGTCACTGCAAAGCAAAAAATCCCCAAAATCGAATGTATATGTAATATAGTGAAAAGAAATTGAACAAAAATATTTAGATACCCGTAGAAGAAAAGTTGTAATAAATGGCTACGTTGTATAGACTAGTTTCAGGAATTGCAGATTTTAAGGTAACCGTGTTTATTATGCTGATTAAGCTCGCTCAATGAGGTTTTGATACCTAATATGTGACAAAAAGTGTGCATCCCTATTCAATGCCTTTCAATTTCTCCATAAAGTTTCTCATGGCTTCACTAATACGATACATTAAAAAGGCTTTATACACTTGAATGCGAATTTTACTTTCGTTTGCTTTCGTTCTTTATTTTGTTACAATACGACACGCACTGTGACGAAGCTAAGAAATAAAATCTATTGTATTTAGGAGTGTACTTACTTACTTAACTGTTATTGGGAGTCAACTTAGAATTTTTGTAGGTACATACCTAACTAGAGTTTTCAGCACTTAAATATGGTTTGGCTACCAAGGTGCACTTAACATAACATGTATTCACAAACCTTTGCGGATCATAAGGTTTAGAAGACAAAAAGTACTTGGTTGCTAATCAACTTTAATTTAAAACGCTCCGGGACCAAAACGTCTGTAGGTAATTTAAAAAGACTGTAGGTTCCCAGAGCAGAACGTCTCCATACATGCAATTTAAAAGGCCCTGCGAGAAAAAACGACTAAAGTTATGCTTGTTATTTGTTATTTGATGCCACTTTTATTTGAAGGCCTTTTAAAGCTGCTTACGTATTCCAGCGCCTGAAATTGTCAATCAACGGTGGGCACGCTTGGTAATTAAGCCCGTACTCTCTGAGAGAAAGTCTGTTCCCTACAGTGGGAATATAGGTTGTATTATTATTGTAATATGTAGTTGTATCCACTTTTTCGGTATGTAGGTAAATAAATATCTCCCAATTTTTTCATGTGAATTATAACTATCACTAAGCATACCTCGTTCCACTGCGGGGCATAGGCGTTCTCTCGAAGAGAGAGAGAGAGACAGAGATAAAAAGAGAGAGAGAGAGATTGTAGGCTTAATAACCACGCGTGCCTACGCCTTTCCAGAGGCATGCGTATACCCAGGACAATTTTACCCAATGCTTTCTACTAACGTTTCCACGTTTAATACAACAATGATAGTTTGCATATTATCGTCTATCAAGCCGCATTGTCTTCCGGTACGCACCATCAATTTAATTGCAATGCATTTCTACATTATTGCAGCCTTATTGTACAATTTTCGCACGGTTTTCCTCTGTTTTCTGCTCACCGGAAATTGATCACAATAATGAGTGATTACGATTAGAGATTTGGCGCAGCGTTCGACCTTAGAATTGAAACGCTTACTTGAAGAAAACAATACAATTTGTAACTTTTTTATATTCTTTTTGTTGCACTAACCCGTGCTGAGGACAATTTTTAAAAACCTATTTAGAGGCAAAAAGTTCCACCCTGCCGCGACTCGTACCCGCGACCTCTGGCTAACCGTGCCAGCGCTCTCTCAACTGAGCAAATGGGCAAGTACCGGCATCAGCAAAATTTCGAACCTCTTTACAATAAATATTCTCTGTATTATTTACAGGTAGTGACATCTGGCTGAAGTAATTTGCGTTACTTGCAGCCCCGAGTACCTACTTTGCAGTTAGGTTTTTACATGGGAATTGTATCGCTGTACCCACATGATTATATTCTTTTTCATACTAAGCCTGGCTATGCTCGCCGATAAGGTAGATTGTGCCTACATAAACCATTGTTGCCATCTTCAAGTAGCGAGCAATGACAGTGCCCTAGAGTTATAATAAAAATAACAATAATTACTAACACTAGAACAAGATTACTAACAAATTTATATGAATTTTGATATTTGAAATAAATGAATTGAATTCAGAGAGGATCGCGCTTCCGTGCTTCGCAAGGCACGTTAAGCCGTTGGTGCCGGCTGTCATATAATGGCAGCCGTTAAGGCATGTCAGAGGCCTTATGGGTGGCTTGATAACTTCTGACAGTAAGGCCCGCCACTGTCTTACAATCCTCCACCAACCCGGACTTGGCTCCCGTGGTGGAGTATGGCCTAACCTTCCTGCGATGCAGGAAGAGACACGTGCCCCAGCAGTGGGGACACACAAGGGTTGATAACGATGAGTGGGGTTATTAGCAAACTTAATTATAAACCAGTAAACACTATAATTATGCATTAAGTCCTCAAGCAACTTTATCATAACGGTGCATTTTGTGACTGCCTGTAATTGAGGTACCTAGCACTTAGTTTAGTTATAGTTATGGTCTATTGTGAATGTATTTATGCATATGTTGTTGGTAGTCCTAATAAATAATGAAAAAAAAGTTAACAACTCCTAAACTAGGTTACATCACAAATGCATCCATACTTACACCCATACCTTTATTGTTCATGTGAAAGTATAAACAAACGCTACAGTGCTATATTTTTTTCTGCTAGATAGTGAGGCTTTGTCCAATTCGCATAGGTACCATCCTTTTAGTTGATCTAATTCACTTGTTATTCTGATAGAACGTTCATTAGGGATAATTTATTATTCAGGGTGTTACCTATTCATGAACGTGTACTATAGTTGAGCGTAGATGTAGTACTTACCTATTCCTATCTCGATTTGGGGCGAAATCAGAAAGCACTGGTGGATTTCTGTGAACTAATTTTTTTTTCAGCTAATCCTGTGGCGGAAAACTAAAGTTTCTTTTTATTCATATGAGTTGAACTGGCTATTTATTGTTTTGGCAGACAGAGTCACAAAAAAATGGTAAAAACGTAACAGTTTTTAATTGCGTTGCCTACAGTATCGTTAAAAGTAAGAGATAGAATATATAAGATATATAAGAGATAGAATCCGGCAGATGCACCCATCACACTTAGAGTCGATACAAACCCTTGTGTGTCCCCACTGCTGGGACACTGGTCTCTTCCTGCATCGCAGGAAGATTAGGCCATACTGCACCACGGCGGCCGAGTCCGGGTTGGTGGAGGATTGTAAGACAGTGGCGGGCCTTGCTGACAGAAGTTATCTAGCCGCCCATAAGGCCTCTGACTGGTGGAAGCGCTTGCGGCCGAGTGAAACCGAGTGATTGGAATCAATCACTTGAGTTAAGCAACTACAGGCGCGGTCAGGTGCAGGATGGGTGACCGTCCCGTGACTACCGCTAGTGGCATTTTCCCGAGCGCTTCCGGCTTCGCAAGGCACGCTAAGCCGTTGGTGCCGGCTGTCTCGTTATGGCAGCCGTTAAGCCGTGTCAGAGGCCTTATGGGTGGTTTGGTAACTTCTGACAGTAAGGCCCGCCACTGTCTTACAATCCTTTACCGACCCGGATTTCACCCCTGTGGTGGAGTATGGCCTTACCTTCCTAAGTAGGAAAGAGACCCGTGCCCCAACAGTAGAGACATATAGGTTGATATCGAGGACTTGCTGGTGGTAGGTGGCTGGTCTCATACGCGAAGAGCCAATGGTCGACGTTGTGCAAATTCTCGAGTGGAGACCACGAACTGGCAAACGCAGCCCACCCAAATAAGACGCCCATCACCTCACTGGACCGACGATCTAACGCAGATGGCTGTCAGTGGCTGGATGAAGATGGCTGTGGACATAAGGAAGTGGCGTGCCTTGAGGGAGGGCTGTGTCAAGCAGTGGATTAGTACGGGTTGATTGATAGACATATACTATGTACGGCATCGCAGAGAATTAAAAATACAACCACGAATAGTAGTTCTATGAAATAGGCCCCTACAGAAGCTTACCGACGGATTCTTCCACTCACCCGGCCAATCAAAACAGGAAGTAGGAACTGAGGGCCTCAGCAAAGTGGGCCACAAGGGAAGTAAAACAACTCCCAATCAAATATTATGATGTAACAAGGGCAGCGGAATTAGTAATTCTACTCGCACACAGTCGCAAGTGAAAGATGTCGCTTCTAAACGGATGTACTTGCCCGTGACTTGTTTACTAAACCAAAATAAAATATGAAGAACAGAAGATTAACTGTCCACTGTCAACGTCGCTTTCAAACGATTTCAAAGAAGAACGAGGTTCGACAAACATTACATTATTATTTTTTGCTGCTCTCTTTGATGATAACTCAATGGCAGTTTACGGGATTTCGATAATTTTGTATGATTTGAATAGGTATACATACTAAAATCTAAAAACCACGGTTATGTAAGTGGTAACTAAAATGTCAACTATTTAAGTATAAGGAAGACAATCAAACAAGTACCACCTCTCCGGCTATCAGAAAAATAACGTAACTATTGTTCAGAAACTTCCACTTTGTTATCTCTTTCAAATCATCCGAAATTGATGGTGTATATTCTGATTACTCATATACATATTATATATATTTGGTGAAGATCTGTTTAAATCTTCGGAGACGGAACACTTTTGGATATACAATTACTCATGAAACATAAGATATTAGTAAAAATTACAAATAAACTAAACCTTTCATGTTCACATAAACTAAACAATTTCATCAAGTTTTTTCATAATCGAAAAATACTTCTAAAAATTTTAAAGCGTTTAGGTGTGCTTAGTGTTTTGAATGTTGTCTGTGTTTATATATAGAAATATTTACACTTTTTATGGTATGATTTTAAAATGAAAATAATTTTATGACTTTAATTACTGTATATTTAAATCACAGTTTATTATTTATATCAGAGTTTATAATGTGTGGTGCTCACAAAAATTACTGTAAGTTCTAGTTAAAGTCACACAGCACAGTCACTTAGTCCTGGTCCCAAATTAGGATACCTTGTGCTGTAGTAACCAAGTGAGGACATCGCCTTCATAATAATTACCAGATACTTTATTAACCTTAAAATTATATTACCCTGCTCCACAAACAGTGTGTTTAACAAAAACCTAATTTTCTTCGAAGACTTATCAGTTTCTCTACCGATACCGATAACTATACAAAGTTAACCTTTTGATGTATACGATTTGTAAAAATACTGTGAATGTGTGGTTAACCATCGTCCAGTCGGTCAAAATACACTCCTAAATCTACCAATCCAAAGCCTAATTTAGCTCCAGGGGAAAATGGAATGCTAGAGCCTGCTTTCTTTCATTGATAACAATTTAGCTGCCAAAATGATAATTGGGTGTAAATTGGGCCGTAGTGGATAAAGGATTTGACACACTTTGACAAGGATTCGACTATAAAGATGTATTTTCGAAGATTTTGTAAGTGGTAGTTTCAAGTCGTAGAAATTGTATTTTCGAAGATTTTGTAGGTGATAGTTTCTAGTCGTAGATGTGAGACTGAAGTGTAAAAACTGTTAAGTATTTTCAGGACGCCTCCGGCAATCTCGGTGGTGATAGAAGAGCTGTCTAATATATCCCTATCGCCACACTTGAATTAAATTCAAAAATTCTTTATTGCACAAAAAGGGGTTTGTGCAAAGGCGAACTTAACATTAATAAGTATTTTCTTCCAGCTAATCTTTGGATAATGGAAGGGTAGTGTCATAAAAGATTTGTTGCGAAGTGAAAAAATAAAACAATAAAAAGTATTTTTAGAGGAATTTTTAGCCTCTAAATAGGTTTTTAAAAGTGGTTCTTAGCACGGGATAGTGCATTAAAAAAAAAATATCATGTGGGTACAGCGATATGATGCCGATGTAAAACCTAACTGCAAAGTAAGTAGTCGGGGCTGCAGGTGATGCAAATTACTTCAGCCAGATGTCGCGGGCGTATCCTGGCATGGGTGGAATTTTAAGCCTCTAAATAGGTTTTTAAAAAAAGTATACCTACTTATATATGTCTATATACATACATATATATCTTTTCTGTGAACTGAATTACAATGGGGTATCATAGTTTAGTAATTTATGCACCAAACGCACTTTGTAGGTACAGTAGAACATTTCTGTAACGGTTGATACCTACAACTGTACTGAGACTTGAGAATAGTTTATGAGAGAGTTAATGGCTAGCTAAGTATTAGCTAGCCATCTCTAGAACTCGCTAAGCTACATAGATATAAAAAGCTAGCTGGTGCTATAGTTTTTTTATGATTAACTTGTTCGAAATCTATGCAAATACTTAGTAAGGTGAAGCACATTAATAATAAGAACCCTTTAGGAAGTAATCAGGACCCTTCTAATATCTAGAAGGGTCAAGCCATGTCAGAGGCCTTATGGGCGGCTTGATAACTTCTAACAGTAAGGCCCGCCACTGTCTTACAGTCCTCCGCCTAGCTGGACTTGGCCCCCGTGGTGGAGTATGACCTAACCTTCCTGCGATGCAGGAAGAGACCCGTGCCCCTGGGTGGGGACATACAAGGGTTGCTAACGAATATCTAGACCCATAAGATACATATATTTCTTCTAACTGTAAGCCGAATGTAAGTCGTAGCCACCAACTAAACTAACTACAGTCTTTTTATTATTACATGTTCATTTTAGCACACAAGATTATAACCTCAAAATTGATATTTGATGCCAAAATTAGATAAATATTAACTCGCAATTGTATGAACTTTGTTTAAGAAATAATCACCGTGTTATCTGACATAGTGTCCCATAGTATCTCGTAATGATTCGCGACACTCATACATAGTTTTAACGGCAACTACAACGCTGCCGAAACATTGGGAAATGAGGTAATTACGTTTTAACTAATTATTAATCGCGATTAGACTCGTTTAATATAAAACTATGGTGTCCCATGTTACTTAATTTATACTAAGGCAGATTTCGACTAAAAAGTCATACTTTACGGGGAGAATCTTGTTTACTAAAATTGACAAGTAAGGATGAATAGACTGCATAATCATTAACCATGATAGTGTTATTGCCTGACACTGTCTCTTCCAGAAGATATTTGATAGAAGTTTGTAGACGTTAAAAATATTAAGTAGATTTATTAACAAACAACAACAACAAATCCTTGAAGCTAACATAACATAACATTTACATACAGGCATACACATTGCTTCTGGCCCCACACTAGGATACCCTGTGTACAGTCTATTTATTCTTACTTGTCCAATTTAGTGAAAAAAAATTGTAACCTTAAAATTGAGATTAGATGCCTAAACTAGACATTTTCTCGCAAATTCATGAACTATCATGTTTATAAAATTGGCATGGTGTTATCTAAAAGAGTGTTCCAAGTTACTTCGTTTATGGAAATATGGCAGTTTTGGAATAAAAAGTTACAGTTTACGGGTAGAATCTTGTTTACAAAATTGGACAAGTAAGAATAAATTTTAATAGACTGTACTAGTATTATTCTGTGGTCGTGGGACCCAGATACCACGACATCACATATATATAAACGTCCAAGACCTGTTTTTTTTGTCCCCAGCCGGAGTTCGAACCCGGGACCTCTTGCATGGTAGGCAGATGCGTTACCGCTACGCCATAGAGGTCGTCAACCGTATCGTACACTAAAGTACCCAAAAAACTGTCAGATGTTCCAGTAGATCAACAGGCTGTAAAATAAAGGTCGTCGTCAGGCTATACTAGTCCACTGCTGGACATAGCCCTCCCCTAAAGAGCGCCACGTTGTGCTATCATAGGGGCTAATGCCCATAATCCCCAGGCATGCGGGTTGGGGATCGCAGTTCGGTGGAATTGTACTGCAGGGGGCGCTGCTGCCCACCCCCGGTTTGTTTCCTTAGTCGCCTTTTACGACACCCGCGGTAAGAATTGGGTTGATGCTATTCTCTAGGCCGACGCCACACAGCAAAATAAAAGTATTTTATTGTATTACTTTTTATCAGATCAACTAACCTCAACACTGTATTGATAAAACTACGACCTATCACAAAATATTCAGGACGATTTCGCTTTCTGGCCGCCCTCGGAATATAAAACAGTTTCTACGGTTCTGATTGCGTCCTTGCAATAAATTATAGTTTGTTGGACACTTGGGCAACGTAGGCCAATGGATTTTGTCGAAAATTTAGCTCCAGCGCCTCTGTTATGTAAGTCACAATGTTGGAAATGACCAAGTCCTGGGGCCCAATTTATGCATTTCATCGTTGCTTCTTGAGTGAAACCGAGTGGTTGGAATCAATCACTTGAGTAAAGCAACAACAGGCGCGGTCAGGTGCAGGATGGGTGACCGTCTCGCGACTTGCGCTAGTGGCATTTATCCCAGCGCTTCTGTGCTTCGCAAGGCACGCTAAGCCGTTGGTGAAGGTGGTCATGTAATGGCAGTCGCTAAGCCATGTCGGAGGCCTTATGGGCGGCTGGATAACTTCTGACAGTAAGGCCCGCCACTGTTTTAAAATCGTGGTGGAGTATGGCTTAACCTTCCTGCGATGCAGGAAGAGACCCCTGCCCCAGCAGTGGGGACATACAAGGGTTGAATCGATCGATCGATGGTTGCTTCTTGAAAACATTCGTATCAAATCAGATATTGATTTTTCTCTTCGGCACATGTGATCAGCCCATTGTCACTTCAACTTGCTTTTCTTGCAGGTTATATCAGCTACATTAGTTCTTTGGCAAATTGCTGTATTTCTGACTAAAGTAGCTGTGATTCGCGGTGTTACCAGCGGTTCATCGATTTTCCCATGGGAATAAGATATTTTCTAACTCAATACTAAATTTTATTAAAATTCCTCTAGCCGTTTAGACGTGAAGAAGTAACAACACATACACACTCACAAACTTTCGCCTTTATAATATTAGTGTGATGTGATGTGACGTGACGTGATGTGATGATGTGATGTGATGTGATGTGATTTGATGTGATGTGAGGTAATGTGATGTGATGTGATGTGATTTGATGTGGTGTGATGTGATTTGATGTGGTGTGGTGTGGTGTGGTGTGATGTGATGTGATGTGATGTGATGTGATGTGATGTGATGTGATGTGATGTGATGTGATGTGATGTGATGTGATGTGATGTGATGTGATGTGATGTGATGTGATGTGATGTGATGTGATGTGATGTGATGTGATGTGATGTGATGTGATGTGACGTGACGTGATGTGATCCATCAAAGAGAATCTGCGTATACTCAGTTACATATTACGCTAAACGTCGAAAATCTAACTGTGGGCATCAAATCCTGTCGAATCCTGACGTTGCTGACAGCAATTTGTATGGATTTTGACTGTTGACAGACGATTGGAATTGTTCAGGATTTAGTGACTGTAATAAGGGTGCTTAACAGAGAGGAATGGAAGAAACTGTTGTTGATCCCAAGCTCCTGATACAGGAGGAATGATAGGATTCAAGAAGAATCTGTATTGCGTGTCGTTAATTTAACGATACCCAAAAAGACTGTGATGGATCACAGTGACGGCTGTGATCCATCACAGTCTTTTTGGGTATCGTTAAATTAACTAACATACACTACATATTTCCAACCAAACTAATGTTGGACACTTAAAAATAACTGGCCTCTATTGTATTTGCGAACTCGTAGTCGCACGCTAACTGTGAGGAAAACATCGTAAGAAAACCCGGGGCTTGGTTGGCTCCGCACGTATTGACTATTCTTTCCTGTGGGCTAGGCCGACTAAGCTGTCAGGATGGTATAGGTGCTGGGCAAGCCTATCTAAAACCATGTCCCAGGCATTACAGTATACGAGTTGTCCCTTCATCCATCTAGTGTAAGTGAATATGCCATTGAACGCTGTATTAATCATCTCATTACGTAGATGCAAAGGTCAATAATCAATGCATGATACAGCTGGTCAAACTTACTAGGTACTACTTACGTAAACATTTGAGGTCCAGAGGTGCGTTTCGCCGTCAGTTTCTTGCGTATCTTTGAAACGTTAGTCAACAGGCATTCAGCATATAAGAACTAAGCATTATCCCTGGTTTTATTTACCATCAGAGTGCTTAGTGCGAGTTTTTTAACTACTCGATCGCGTTAACGTAAACTCATATTTCTATGGCATCGAGGAAGCGCCACCTAGCGACAAGTATGGAAATTAAAATTGCTGAGCGCGAGATGTAATGGTTTACGTTGAGAAATGAAAACGTTTACCATACAAAACACGAATAAACGCGAGTGCGAGTTGTACTGTGACAGCGTTTTGCCAATTCGAACGGTTAACTTATTTATACTCTGTGACGTAGCTGACTACGTCACCAGCCACACCACGAGCACCACGCAGGCACGGCGTAACAAGACGCCAGCGGAGCGCGGCCCGCGGCGCGGGGCGCCGCACGCAGTGACGCCAGCAAGGACTGGCGGGAGGCGCGGGACGGCGGCGACGCGAATATAAAAGGCGCAGCGCTAGCTCAGTCGAGCGGCTCCCACTACCAGTAAAGACGTTCACCGTAGGTCCGGTCCCGGTGTCAATTTAAGGGGTTTCTGGTTCGCTGTGGGAGTCCCGGTAGGGTTTCAGGACAGTCGGAGGGGATCCCGATCTGTAGAGGGTTGAGGAACAAGTGAGGGCACATCGGCTGATCGCCGGAAGTGGTACAGTGGTCCGCCTCTGTGGGCCCATCCGAGGTTAGCCGATGCCACTCACGAGATGTCCTAGGGCATGGCATGTTGGTTTGCCGATATTAGCCGGCCTAGGACATCTCGTGTGCCCACCTTAGCCTCTGGGTGTTGGCACGTTGGGGTTCCCGATGGTGGCCACCCCAGATAATAGGGAATCCTGAGAGCGGTATGTTGGGGATCCCGATATCGGCCACTCCAGGATCATTGAGAGTTGTAAGTACCTCTCACCGGGAATAAGTACAGCAGTTAATAATAGTGAGCAAGTCGCCCCTAGTGTCCATCAGTAGTTAAGTTGTGTGAGTGTCGGTGTGTAACAAAGACAGTGATAATACAGGGACAATGGTTAAAACCAGTGGTAGATTAAGTGAGAGACAATTTGAGTGTGTAGGGTTAATGTAAATATTAGGTCTGTATATATTAAATGGTGTCGGTTTTTGGAATCCACGCGTAGTCATTTGTGAGTAGTCCCCATAGGCATCCTTGAAAGCGCCAACCCGGGTAGTATTTCACCGGGTCGCGCAGAAACCTAGCCCCTCAGGCAGAGCACCTCAAGGGGTTAGTGTTACAATGGCGCCCAACGTTTAAAACCCATATATCCTAGGGACCATACTCACACAAGTGACGAAACGACGATTATCCCAAAGTCAGAGTCAATCAGAGAACTTAACAGTGTAGTCAGGGAAGTCATCGAGTGCGAATCCCCAGCAAGATAAAAATAATCACGAAGAATTTACTGAAGTCATGACAAACATGGAGAAAACCTCGATCACCATGCTCACCAACATGGATCTGGTGTTCGACATCGGGGAAGATCCAGTTGAATTCCTGGAAAGGTTGGAAGAACTAATGAAAATAAATGATACGAAGCCTGATGCAGCACTAGCCGTATTGCCAAAAGTTCTCAAAGGGAAAGCGCTCCTATGGCATAGAAACAACAGCTCACAGTGGAAATCCTTTGCAGAATTTACAGAAGAATTCAAAGAATATTACTTCCCAAGAAATTTCTAAACAGAACTACTTGAAAGAATTATTTCACGAAATCAGGGGTACACAGAGCGTTTCATTAACTATCTTATAGACCTGCAAACACTAATCCGAAGACACGGAAAAATGAACGAGGTAGAGAAGTTAGAACGAATATACCAAAACATGCATCCAGACTACAAGTGCTATGCTAAGAGACAAGACGTCAAGAACATTCGGGACCTGATCACCCTAGCGAATGAGTACGAGAAAATACAGCAGGAACGCAACAACTATCATACGGCTATAACAGGACGTCAATACTCACCAATAGCAAACTCAAGGTGGCTAGACCAGACACGAAACATGCCAGAAACAGGTCGCAAGATAACTCCGACATACGAGACGATACGATGCTGCTGGAACTGTGGAAAATACGGCCATCAATCGAAGGAATGTAGGGGAAGAAGAGCTATTTTCTGCAGGCAATGTGGAGTAATAGGCAAGTTGTCGCGAAATTGTTGTGAATCAGGGAGAAACCTAGAAGGAACTAGGAGAAATGAATACGCCAACACCTCAGGAGAGGATGAAAGGAAAGACAATAGACACTACGTCGACATGAAGGTAAGAAACAAGACTTTCAAAGCACTAATAGATACGGGATCAACAAATTCGTATATTAACCAAGAAACGTATCTGTTTTGCCTAACAGGAGGAGCAGCCAAAGAACTAATGTGTAAACGCAGTATCACACTAGCTGATGGTAGTACATTAAGTATCACAAAAGCATTTGCTCTAGAATTAGAAATCAATGGGATAAGCTTTGTGCACCAAGTAAGCTATCTGCCCGGTTCCGCAATAAATATAATAGGGATGGATATAATAAACAGAATCGGCCTCAAATTATCATGGGAAAAACCACAGGTAAAACAAGAAACAAAATCAAGAGAAACAGAAGTCATAACCGATACCCTAACAGAAGACCAGGAACAGAGACTGAAGAAAATATTACAGCAGGAATTTGAGGCATGCGAAAGAACGGCAAAAGGGAACACTTGGCTGAAACATAAAATAAAAATGAAACATACAGTACCGGTGAAACAAAAGTATTATCAAAGAAACCCCAAACTACAACAGATAATAGATGAAAAGATTACAAAAATGTTGGAAGACAGGGTGATAGAAAAGTCAAGCAGTCCATACAGCTCACCAATTGTACTAGCGAAATAAGAGAATGGGGACTACAAATTCTGTATTGATTTCAGGAGGATAAACGAGATATCAGAGAAAGACGCATACCCGATACCCCAAATAGATGATACCTTAGAAAAACTAAGAAACGCTAACTACTTCTCGAAACTGGATCTCAAGAATGGATACTGGAACGTGGCGTTGGAAGACGAGAGCAAACCTTATACAGCATTCACAGTCCCGGGACGAGGACTATACCAATTCAGAGTAATGCCTTTTGGTCTGCACTCTAGTGGGGCAACGTTTCAACGGCTACTGGACATGGTCATCGGACCAGAGTTAGAACCAAACGCCTACGTTTATCTGGACGACATAATAGTATGCAGCAACACCTTCACAGAACACGTAGACCACCTAAGAGAGATCTTCAAAAGAATAAGAGAGGCCCGACTAAATATCAACAGAGAGAAATGCGAGTTCTGTAAAGCCGAAGTAGAGTACTTGGGACACGTCGTAACAAGGGAAGGGATAAAAATGAACGAGAACAAGGTTAAAGCAATAATACAACTAAAGGCACCAACAACGGTAAAGGAACTAAGAAGATTTATCGGAATGACGTCTTGGTACAGGAAGTTCATACCAGGATACGCTGACATAATGGAACCACTGGTCCGACTACTGAAGAAAGAACATAAATTCGCATGGGGAAAAGAACAGGAAAAGGCAATCAACACAATGAAACAACTACTAACTCGAAGCCCGGTACTAACGAGAGCAGACTTCACGAAACCGTTCACAATTCAGACCGACGCCAGTGACATCGGACTAGGAGCCGTACTAACACAGGAACATGAAGGACAGGAGAAAGTAATCATGTACGCGAGTAGATCGTTGCTACCACGGGAAACACGATATTCGACGTCAGAAAAGGAGTGTCTGGCGGTAGTATGGGCGATCGAGAAAATGAGAGCATTCGTGGAGGGATACCATTTCACAGTACTGACCGATCACCAAGCACTGAAATGGCTGAATAATCTTAAAAACCCTTCAGGAAGACTTGCCAGATGGGCACTGCAGCTACAACAGTACGATTTCCAAATACAGTATAGAAGCGGTAAAGAAAACCAAGTAGCAGACGAGTTATCGCGAAACCCGGTATGTACGACAGATATGAATACCACGACGGATAACTGGTATGAAGGGAAAAAGAAACAAACCGAAGAAACACCAAATATAGATCCGAGTTACTGCATCAGAGACAAAAAACTTTACAAGAAGATCGGAAGTATGTCATACGGGGTAAAGATACAACCGCAATCAGAATGGAAACTTTGCATACCGAAAAGTTCAAAGACAGAGATACTCCAGGAGAACCACGATTCACCTAACGCGGGCCATCTGGGAACAGCCAAAACTTTAAATAAGATAGCTCAACAGTACTACTGGCCAGGAATGTACCGAGATGTTGCAAAATACGTGAGAAACTGCGAAACTTGTCAACGAAACAAACCACAGCAAATAAAAACAGCAGGCTTAATGCACGTAAACAATGATACAGAACCATGGCAAACAATAACAACGGATCTAATAGGACCACTTCCAAGGACATCGAAAGGTTACAACTATATAATAGTATTCCACGACAAGTTTACGAAGTGGACAGAAGTAAGAGCACTGAGAACAGCAACCGCAACGACCATAATAAGAGCCCTGAAAGAATGCATTCTTATGCGCTACGGATGTCCTAGAACAATTTTATCCGATAATGGCCGGCAATTCGTCAGTAAACAGTTTCAAGACGAGCTCAAGAAATACGGCATCGAACAAAGACTAACACCTCCCTATTCGGCACAATGCAACCCCACAGAGAGAGTTAACAAGACGTTAGAATCAATGATAACAGCTTACATATCTGAAAAGCACAAAAAATGGGACGAGTTCTTGCCAGAGTTTAACTTCGCACTTAACACATCACGACAAGAATCAACGAAATATACGCCGGCCTTCATGCTGTTCGGAAGAGAACTTAAAATGCCAGGAGATAGGAACGATTTCCCTACACCAGCCCTAAAAGAAAGACAAAGAATCGAGGAGGTATATGAACTAGCACGAATACATCAGAACACGGCATCGAACAGGCAAAAAATACATTACGACAAGCACCGGAGACAGTGGGAACCACGCCTAGGGGATTTAGTACTGAAAAGAGAATTCCCACTCTCAAACGCGGGTCGAGACTTCTGTGCGAAACTAGCACCAAAGTTTTCAGGACCCTATAGAATAGTCGAGATAATGTCACCCGTAGTAATGTTTAAGTTAAGTGACCAGTAGGCTTAGCACGCTGACCATTTTGCCTACTCTCTACTGTCACCTTAAACACTAAACAGTATTAAGATGACGTCACAGAGCGGTATCTCGCCAGTGCGAACATGATGATCGCGGGAGACGTCTCGACGTGCCCCCTTCTGTCAGTTTAATACAGTTTGTCTATGGTTTCCCGCAACGCCGAACATGCAAGTGTTTTTTCTCGCAAAATGACAGCTTAACTTAGAGAAATTTCTCTATTGCTGTCGAGGGTAAAGACAAGGCTTTGAGGTTATAATTTCTCTTTGTTTCCGTGTTTTTCTTTTAAATAAAACATTTAGTTTTTTGTATTTGTTGAAATTTTTTGGGCTCTATCGGCTTTTCACGGACTGCTTTACCTCCTATAACGACGACTTTGGCTTCGACTGTGGCTGAAACCTAACGTACATAACGAATTTTATTGCTAAAATGGCTAGGGCGTACGTAAGATATCTTTACGCAATGAACACTGAAAAAGAAGCCCGAAAAAAAAAGCGGACGAAAGTGCGAGAGTGGGAGATGTCCCTCCCACAGGACATCCTCGATGAAGAGTTCCTTCAAAATTATAAAATAAGTAGAGATATGCTGAATTATCTGTGCGAGGAGCTGCCAGAAGACCTACAGCTGAAGATATCTGACGGATATGCGGTGATTTTTAAAGAAATTGGATATGTACTACAACTTTTTTTATTTTCTTAGGTAAAGGTCAGAGCGCCCGTTGGGTCATCTGTTCGGAAGTACATGATACGTTATACAGTAAAAAGGAATAAATTAAAAAGCATTACTTTGTATCCCTTCTGAGTTCTCTTAAAAAGCCTCCGTGTACTTTCGCACTTACATCCCTCCGATATGCACCACCGGGCGATACGAGGTGTAAAGTGTAAGGAAATGCGCGCCAAGATAGCGGTAAACTTGAAGCAAAGGAGTAGAACTTAAATATCGTAATATCGTTTACTCGGTTTTTTCGCTCCATTTTCAGTTGAGATTCAGAAAAAAAATTCATGACAGTTTGCTTGCGGAACAAAAAAAGAAAACACGAGGAAAATGAAACGTTTCGGTATGTAGTCCAGTCATATATTTAAGCTAGTTGTCACTTCAGTCAAAACACTTAGGTTAGACGTCTGTTCTTATGAAAAAAAAATTGTGATCAAAACGCATTAGAACCAAATGAACGAATGAATAGTGTTGTAATACAGTCGAAGTATACCGTTCGAGTGTGGCGAACCGAAAAAATATAAACATTATAGTAATTTCATTTAATTGGCATCCCCATTTTGCCGCCTGCGGGATAGAATTTAGACAGGGTTTTAATTTCTCTTCCACTCATATCATGTTCGCTGTTGCGACAAAACTAATACTGCGGCAAAGAGTATGCCGCGGCGCCTGTCATTTTCCCGCATACTAGCGTGCTAAGCCTACAGGCACGAAGAAGGCGATTGATAACAAGCCACGTAAAGGATTTAAAGGAATACCACACAGAAAAATAAAAGATGATATTTACAGAAAATGGAACAAATAAATTCTCGGTACAACTTTATTTTTTTTACGAACGATTTTATTTTAGTTACTAAATTAGTAATCGATACTAGGGGCGACAAGTAGCCGTAGAACGGAACGCAAAAAAAAAAAAGTCGATGACAGCTTATTTAACGGTAAATTGTATTGTCGGGAGGTTATCAGGTTACAATCGTGTAAATAAAACAGCTAAAGAGCTACAAAACAAGATAGTAACAAAGTAAAAGGCAAGTTCGTGTTATTAGACAGTCGGGAAAAACGCGTAAAGGAGTAATGTGTTAGGGCAACCCTTCCGGGCGTGTCTGTAATGCTGATTTTTTCCCATAGGAAAAAATCCTCACACGAAGGGGGGGAATGTGACGTAGCTGACTACGTCACCAGCCACACCACGAGCACCACGCAGGCACGGCGTAACAAGACGCCAGCGGAGCGCGGCCCGCGGCGCGGGGCGCCGCACGCAGTGACGCCAGCAAGGACTGGCGGGAGGCGCGGGACGGCGGCGACGCGAATATAAAAGGCGCAGCGCTAGCTCAGTCGAGACAGCAATTTATTAGGACAGCAATTTATTAGGTCCCTCTCAGAGACGTTCTTCAGCACTGCTGAAGAACATCCCAACCCCCTGATCCGCGAAGCAGCGGCTAACTCTCCGCCCACGACGGACCCACGTTACCTGGTGCGCAGGCCCAACGTACTCGTTGACCCGCCCGACAAATTGTCGTCTGACCTGAACCACCTCTTAGAGGCTCGGTCTCAGTCAGACGCGCCCCCCTCCTCTGCCAGTGTCCCCCCTAGGGGGGGCACTGCTCTTTCATAGCAGTTTTGTAATATAAACTCTTCTAAGCGGACGCTCCGCTAGGGAGCTCCGCTGTGCGCCCTCCTCAGCCTCGAGGGGGGTCGCTCCCGATGTGGGTTTAGGGGTCTCTAGGACCAAAACCAGTCCCAAGGTGGTGTTTAGTGGGTAGGCGCACTTCTTGTGAGTCCCACATTGGCAGCACGGCCGGGTCCGTGCTGTTATGCATGAGCATTCACCACCTCCCTCCCCCGTGTCCTCCGGAGGGTGCCCTTTATAGGGTTAAAAAAAAAAAAACTCAGTCGAGCGGCTCCCACTACCAGTAAAGACGTTCACCGTAGGTCCGGTCCCGGTGTCAATTTAAGGGGTTTCTGGTTCGCTGTGGGAGTCCCGGTAGGGTTTCAGGACAGTCGGAGGGGATCCCGATCTGTAGAGGGTTGAGGAACAAGTGAGGGCACATCGGCTGATCGCCGGAAGTGGTACAGTGGTCCGCCTCTGTGGGCCCATCCGAGGTTAGCCGATGCCACTCACGAGATGTCCTAGGGCATGGCATGTTGGTTTGCCGATATTAGCCGGCCTAGGACATCTCGTGTGCCCACCTTAGCCTCTGGGTGTTGGCACGTTGGGGTTCCCGATGGTGGCCACCCCAGATAATAGGGAATCCTGAGAGCGGTATGTTGGGGATCCCGATATCGGCCACTCCAGGATCATTGGGAGTCGTAGGTACCTCTCACCGGGAATAAGTACAGCAGTTAATAATAGTGAGCAAGTCGCCCCTAGTGTCCATCAGTAGTTAAGTTGTGTGAGTGTCGGTGTGTAACAAAGACAGTGATAATACAGGGACAATGGTTAAAACCAGTGGTAGGTTAAGTGAGAGACAATTTGAGTGTGTAGGGTTAATTGTGTAAATATTAGGTCTATATATATTAAATGGTGTCGGTTTTTGGAATCCACGCGTAGTCATTTGTGAGTAGTCCCCATAGGCATCCTTGAAAGCGCCAACCCGGGTAGTATTTCACCGGGTCGCGCAGAAACCTAGCCCCTCAGGCAGAGCACCTCAAGGGGTTAGTGTTACAACTCACTACTCAATGCTCGATTAACGCGGTAGTAAAGTTATTCGATTGGATCTGTCAAACTCGCACTAAGCTCTCTGTCGTGTAACTGGAATCAATTGTTAACCAGTCCTAATAGAAAAAACTACTCTGGTAGACACACTGGCAGCTAGTTTGGTTTTTTTACTATCAGAATAACATCTGATAAAAAAAGGGATTGTTATAGAGAACCTACCTATTGTGGGGTAGGTAACTTCAAACTTATGAAAGGCTCAGTTCACGGCAAAACAACTACAGTTTGGCAGGGACAAAGTTTCAGTTTGGTTTTAATTGCTAATCTGTTTAAAAAGGGTTTCTCTAACTTAAAGCGCGCAAGGGTTTGAGGACGTGCCAATGTTTCTAATGTGCTTCAAAGTGAGCTCGGATGATAAAGGAGTTTTATACAAAGAGGCTCCAAATTAACGGTGTTATGAAAACACGACACTTCCAAAGTATTCCTCAGAGGCAGTGAAACCAATGTACGTAAAAATTGAGGAAGACGAAAATGTTGCACATAGACGAGCTTAATGCTACTTAGCATTATCTACCAGCTAACCTAAGTGTTGGAGACAAGATAAAAATCTAATTAATCTGACCTTGTCCAGTTTAAAAAATTAGACCTAATTAATATAAAACGCTGTCAAAAAAGTTCTTCTTCTTCTGGCTATATTAGTCCACTGCTGGACATAGCCCTTCCCTAATGAGCGCCATAGGGCAAGGTTGTGCCATCATTGGGGGGTAATGCCCATAATCCCCACGCTGGGCATGCGGGTTGGGTATCGCAGTTCGGTGGAATTGTACTGCAGAAAATAAAAAAAGTAAAAATTTAAAAAAGGTTTATTGGCCGGTCGGCAACAGGCAGCGAAGAAAAACACGATTGCCTCGGAAATACTCCTGAAGGGCAGTTAAAAAAACATGATTTCTCCAAAATACAGTTTAATTAATTTATAGTTACATTTTAGGCTTCCGTAGTCGATAAGGAATCCTAAACCGGAGGAAGAAGAATACGCCATCTTACAGTTTCGTTATGTCCGTCGTCCGTCTGTCTGTTCGCGCTCAGAGAGCATTAGTAATAGAAAGATGAAATTAAGCATCATCATTTTCGATTCGGTTCCGTTTGAGAAATGTTAAGCTTTAAAGTGCTAAAAGCTTTAAAGTGTCGTGTGGTGTCGGCCTAGACAATAGCACCAACCCAATTCTTCCCGCGGGTGTCGTAAAAGGCGATTGAGGGACACCAACCGGGGGGGTGGGCAGTAGCGCCCCCTGCAGTACAGTTTCACCGAACTGCGATCCCCAACCCGCATGCCCACCGTGGGGATTATGGGCATTACCCCCTATGATAGCACAACGTGGCGCTCTTTAGGGGAGGGCTATGTCCAGCAGTGGACTAGTATAGCCTGACGATGACGATGAAAGTGCTAAAATGCTCTCCTCCTTTAACGGTTGATTGTTATAACGTAAAAAAAATTAAGGCACATAAATGTAATGAACATAAATATGAAAGAAAAACTTTACAGGTTAACGGGTAGGTACTAGGCAACTAACTTATGAAAGGAAAACTTCAAACAAAATCCATTGAATGTTACGTTAATGAAGGTTTTAGGTTTTCTTCCTTCCTCCTCTGAAAATCACGTCTTTCAACGGAACCCTACACTGCGGGTGGCCGGATACGCACTTGGCCAGTTTTTTACCTTAACCACAGATTAATTAAACTGACTTTCCTTATCGTCATCTGCACAAAGTGACTAGAGAGAAGGTAGCGTGAAGGTATGTTACGATATAGAATTGAAAATACTGAAGCTCTCAAACAAAATTCCTCTAAAGCAATCCTCAGGGTCAGTCTATTTAATAATTTTATCCATGTAAAATCTCCACCACAAACTATTTTAGTCAAGAGCGGTGGCAGCGGAGCGGTGTAGAACGCCGGCTTCTCAATCGGGAGGTCGTGGGTTCGAACCCCGGCATGACTTTGTTTTCTAAGTTATGTACATTTGTGAAATTATAGTAGCAATACTACTCGCTGACGGTCAAGGAAAACATCGTAAGGAAACCCTAGTGTCTGAGGTGTTAGCGTACCTCTGCGCTTGCTACGTGCAATGGCCCAACTATGAGGCTAAGTGCGGAAATCTCAGGTCTAACTCACTATTTTAGTCAGCAGTGTTATTCGCCATTAAGAAGTTGCCCCATAATAGAAGTAATTCCTTTTGAATAGATACGTGAAAGCTTTCAAGTATTCGTTGGGAATATTTTAGCATCTCGATGAGATCCCTTTTAGGGAAGTTAAAAATACTATCAACTAACACTAATATTCGAATATTTCTGTTTTCACAAATAATTGAATATCTCTATGTCAGATATATTCGAATATGTCTGATATTATCATTTTGTTATCTAAACTTTCTAAACATGTATTCGTTTCGAATATAAGTATACGTAGATATGTATAAAGAAAAATTATTCTAAATATTAAACTACAAGCAAATATAATAAAAATAACATTTATTCATCAGAACGTTACAAATCATGAAAAATACTTACAAGCAGATTTCATTTGAGCATTTTATTTACCAACTTATATGTAAAATAATTTAAACACTAACGTCCTAGTGACTGGATTTAAGTACCTAATTACTTTAATAAATACTTAAATGTAAAATAAATATCTTAATGTAATAAATGCATAAATAGATTCTCTTCGAGTAATTCATTGTATGTGACTGGTGGCTTATACAACATTTATTGGCGACATTTTAATTATTTATAATAATATACATAAATTATTTATAAATACAATAGACAAATAGAGTTATGTTTTTTTTATACAAATACAATGAATTTAATCAAAGCGAAACAAAATAATGCGATGATTAATTCTTAACAAGTTTACCGATCTCCATAGAACTAAAAATACCTTTTTTTAACACGGCTGCAGATTTTGATTTATACTTATATGTAAGTATTGTTATTATGAATATCATCAAAAATGCTTAACAGATAGCCTTTGTCATGAAACGAAAGAAATTTGCCACTTCACGTGACAAAATAAATAATTTCGCTACTAACACTAGGTTTTGGAAGCAGCTGTATTCTTAACCAACCACATACCTACCTACTTTCAACACTTAAACATAACTTAAACCTCTTTTGGCTTTGCCGTGGTGTGAAAAACTAAAATAAGTTCACAATATCTTTGCACCTAGCTCCGTGAATAAATGAAACAAATTATCAAGACGCGTATCGGTAATGAAAGTGCTAATAATTTCAATACACATTGTCAAGACGCTTATCAGTACATAATGAAAGTGCTGATATTTTATAATATTATTTTTTTAATAAAAAAAAATCTGCACCTTCTAATTAGGAACGTTCGGTATAAACATCTTTATTTTTAACCGTGTTTTTTGTAACTGTAATTTATTGGAAAATACCGGTGCTGAAAATTGAAACGGTTCCCATCATCAGCCTTAACCGTGTTGATGCAACGTATCGGCTGACTTGCTGACGCGTATCGGTAATGAAAGTGCTAATATTTTAAATTCAAATTATCAACATGCGTATCGGTAATGAAAGTGCTAATAAAAGTTTTTTGATGGAAACAAAACAAAAACCTTACATTATTTCTGTAACGTTGGATAAACGTTAGGTTTTACAAAAAACGTATTTTTGGTAAATGTAATTGGAAAATACCGGTGCTAAAAGTTGTAATCGGTTTACATTACTAGTGCTACCCATGTTGATGCGGCGGGGTGAGTGCGGCAGGTGCGGTAAAGGTGGAGATAGCGCATCCCGGCGAAGTGCACAGATATTGTGTCACTTTTATACGTACCTAAGAAGGAATCAAGAATCTTGCACCCAATGACTTGAGAATAAATTTTAATATCATGGCGGTTAAGACTGCTCCTCATTCGAGCAGCTAAATATTATATGGTACGATAACGATGCCTGACCTGAACGCTACGCATACTGGACACCAAAACAAACTACTTTATTAAGACTTAAAAAAATTCGTTAGTTCATAATTGGATGTATATTACTTTTCTTCAGGCTTAAAAAAAGCAATGGATGGATAAATTAATATTAATCAATATACGAAATTAAGTGTCATATTAGTTCCGATACTTCTATTGCACGAAAATATCCGATTCTACCCGATAGTACCCGAGGTACTTTCTAAAAGCTAACGCAATGTACTAGTATTTACTTTTTGTTTCAGACCATTTCAATACATTCGATTTCAACCATGTATGTCGCCACTGCTGGGGCACAGGTCTCTTCCTGCGTTGCAGGAAGAAGAGACCACACTCCACCGGTTGGTAAAGATTTGTAAGACCTTACTGTCAGAAGTTATCAAGCTCATAAGACCTCTGACATGGCTTAACGACTGCCATTACATCACAGCCGGCACCCACGGCCTAACGTGCCTTGCTATAGATAAATTTTAAAAAGAAAATATTTTTGTTAAGCTTGACAAGAATAAGTAGAAGAGTAGGTACGGTCGTGTTTGGACCGTATCTGTGCTTCATTTTTTATAACAGTTATAAATATAAAAAAAAGTCATTTCGTTAGCCAAAAATGTACGGTGCATGGTTAGAAAATGATTTGAACTTTCATCAAATCATAAAGTTTCACTTTCGGTTTCAAAATTTTTATGCCAAGATCTACCTTTCTACCCCCACCTTTTCAGAAAAGCTGGCCATATATATTTCGAACAAAAAAAAAAAAAGAGGTAAAACGAAGCTGTTATTGTGCGTTCACATTAACTTGACGCGTGAGAGAATTGGTAGCACTGAGATGTTTACTGTTACCATGTTAAATAAGAAATCATTCCCATTACTTGGGGAAAATAAAAGGATTGAGGGCTTGTTTTACCATCTTGCGATTAGGTCCAAAAGCTAATTCACATGTTATGTCCTTGTTACCAATTCTCTCACGCGTCAAGTTAATGTGAACGCACTGTACTTAATAACCTTACTAACCTCATTGGTGGGCGCAATCTCGGTATATAAATTTAGAATATTTATGTTGTTTTAGGAACGATAGGTAGGTACTTCACGATGTATCAAAACTTTATTTATGCCACACCTGGCAATAAAGTGGCTTTTTCCGCACGCTGCGCGTACGGAAAAAGCCGCTTTCTGTCCAAGTGTAGACATAAAAAGATGTACACAACACGGGAGGTAATAAAGAAAGCTCTCGATCGCATATTTACGTCCCTCGCTTGCAGCTCGGGCCGCAAACTTCTGCGATCTCGGCCTTTCTTTGTATTACCACCCTAGTTGTGTAATGTACTATTATATTATAATACAGTTGCTCAAAAAGTGGCGTATTGCAGGGACGTATAGCGTGCGGGATGTGGGCTATTACACACTCGTGCTTTTTTTTTACCTTTCCCGCATTCGTGCGTTTTCTTTCCCAACTGTCAAAATAATGTCTATTAAAAAGAAAAACCAACCATGAAGTTTTTACTAAAAAAAATCATAGAAGTTTTTATGACCTACTAATTTGTTTCAATGTCAGATTTAATGATTTGATTGAATGAGTTAAGTTAGGTTTCATTTCATTTCATCTCATTAAATTTTATTTTCATTTCACATCAATAAAAAAAATCTACTGAAGACTTGGCTGTATGGGCATAGTTCCCTTTGCCTACTAGAATGGGTGAAGAAAAAAAATCTCTGCTTATATTTTTTTACGGTTGGCGCCATTTTCCAAATATTTTTTCGTGATTAAATTGCTTATTTTTTTCGCAACTGTATTAAAAATAGTCGTTCGGTACACATGCGGAACCGTCATTGCAACTTGTTCCGACTGTTCCGGTTCGGGTAGACATTTAATATTCGAATAAGATCGTAGCTGAGTTTCGTGATTTGACGTTAATTTTGAATATCGATTATAGGTACTGGGAAGTTTTATACTTTCGTCAACTTTATGTCTGCCTGTAAAAAGTTCGGAAAGAGATTCGAAACCACTTTTCTCTTTTCTAATTCAAAAGTGGAAGCTATTTCTTCTTTTTCTTCTTGCTGAAGTCCATGTTACAGTTGGGATACAGTGCATAGCAATTGTTTTGTTCCTGTCCCTCTCTGGCTGCTTGCACGTAGCTGTAGTACCGTAGTGCCTTCTTGCTCTCAGCTGGTGGTAGCAACTCGTTTGATTCCCTGAAACGAAAAAAAAACAATATATTATTTAATGGTTTTTTCGCTCCTTAAGATCCTTATGAAGAAGCGCTCGTGGCCTAGTCACACCGATAGATGTAAATCAATTGTTTGAGTTAAGCAACAGCGGGCTCGGTCAAGCGCAGGATGGGTGACCGTCCTACTACTACCGCTAGTGGCATTTTTACGAGCGCTCCCGTGCTTCCGCAGGCACGTAAAGCCGTTGGTGCCCGCTGTCATCTAATGGCAGTCGTTAAGCCATGTCAGAGGCCTTATCTGCCGCTTGATAAATTCTTACAGTTAGGCCCGCCATTGTTTTACAATTCTCTACCAACCCGGACTTGGCCTCCATGTTGGAGTATAGCCTAACCTTCCTGCAATGCAGGAAGAGACCCGCAAGTGGGGACATACAAGGAGGGTATGTTGATACTCCACCACCTACGGGGCCAAGTCCGGTTGGTGGAGGATTGTAAGACAGTGGCGGGCCTTACTGTCAGAGTTATAAATCCGCCCATAAGGCCTCTTGGCATGGCTTAACGTTATCATAATACTAGACAAAAATAGTTTTCAAACGACCCAGGAAGCGTTTGTGCTTGTGTCATCAAACAACACAAAGTTGGTCGACTTTAACTGGTACAATTCTATACTTAAAAAATTTGCTCCATGGGTGCTACACCGGACACCCTGTCCTGTCAGAACAGATACCTTCTGTGGTAGTTAGCCTTTGAATCTTACTTGCTCAGCTCATTGGAGACCAGATTGCTGTAGGGTGTATGCGCAAATGGGTCTCGATAGAGCACACACACGGCTCGCTCCCGGCAACCAAAGTCATGGGCACCCATCGGACTCAGGATATTGTCCACCTTCTCCAGAAGCGGGCCGTAGAACTTCTCGGCCGCTATTGTGTCCTGAAAAAAACACGTAGGAGTTTACGAGTAGCCTAGCAGATGTTTATGTTTCTTTGTACAGTAGGTACAGGTCTTTTATCATAACTACATTCTCTCACTACATTCTCCTGTCTTACTTCTCCTTCAGCAACTCTACATCGTAGGTTGTCTGGAAGAAATTGCTCTAAGTAATAAGGCCGGCAGTTGTTCTATATCTTTGTAATTATTTTTTGTTTGTTTTTTCCTGGTGTACAATAAAGAATATTCTTATCTTATCTAAAATTCTTTTAGTATATTTCCATCTCTATTTGGTTGGACTCAGAGCTATTATCCGCTGTGGTCACCTTTTTTCGCTGATATTACCACTTTCTGAACGTTCTACCCAAAACCGTTATGCAGCGGAGACCAAAAGGAGGGTAAATTGTATTTATTTGCCTATTTTCCAAAATCTCGATCAAATCAGTAGGTACATAGTACATAATCATCATCAGCCCACCGCTGCCCACTCCTGGGTATAGGAATTTTCTCCCAAATGCTATCTTTCACGGTCTCTTGCGGAAGCAAAAGGAGAGCGGAAGGTCCGTGGATGCCTTTCGAATCCACGGACCTTCCGCCGACGCAGCTATGTCGTCGGACCATCGCGCTGCTGCTGGTCTTCCCATTGATCATAACATGACACATATTTTACAGCTATT
Organism: Yponomeuta sedellus; assembly: GCA_934045075.1. Taxonomy (NCBI): domain Eukaryota; kingdom Metazoa; phylum Arthropoda; class Insecta; order Lepidoptera; family Yponomeutidae; genus Yponomeuta; species Yponomeuta sedellus. The sequence continues at coordinate 10,993,681 of OW203743.1, forward strand.
ATCTCCTGTTTGTCACGTTCTAAGTCCATCTATTTTCTATTATCAGTTGTACTATTATCATTGGTATCATCACTGGCCACTTTTTTATTCGAAAGACCATTTTGTCAAAACCGTAAGTTGCCGATGCTTGATCAAACCGGTACATACCGGATCTTGCGCAGCCAGAATTTCCTGTTGCTGCCGCACCAGTTCCGTCTCCGTTTGTATTCGGTTGGACTCGTGCAGCTTCGCCGCAGACACCCGAAGGACTTCGTCGCGGACTGGCGACGGTGGCGCCCTCGCGGCCAGTGCTGCGGCCCGTATCTGAAATGTGAGCGTTTATTTAGATGTGCTAAGGTTGGCTTTAAGCTTTGGGGTGCTAACTAGTGCCACCAATGGAATAAAAATCATAATTTGTTTTAAAATACGTGTTTCCAAAAAGTAATCATCAAAAAGTCTTAATATCTATGATAATAATATATAATTGTGTGTGTAATAGGTTTATATTGCTTTAGTCCTTCTTCAGTCTAGTTTTCCTTTATAAAAATAAATAACTATTTTTAGAACCTTGGTTTAACAACCTGGGATGTGAGCGATGTCCCAGGTCCCGAAAATGGTTGAGCAGTTGGTGTTTTGATAACGGGTGGTGAATTAAACTTAGTCGGTGCATTTAAAGATCAGGGAAAATTTTAACTCATGCGCTTGACTGGAATTGACTTGATGGTTTTATTAGAAGTAATTTAGACATCTGTGGAAATACCACAGACAATGTACCTACGTTTGTAAAGCAAACAGAAAAAATAACAAAACTTAGTGTTTTTAATGTAACTTAATGATTTAAACAGATGGTTTGAGTGGTTTGTGTTAAGTGGTTTGAGAATGGGGTGCTCCCGTGGATGCTTTGATTGATTGTTAATGAGGAACCAGATGACAGATGCTTCACTAATTTGTTAATGAGGAACCAAAAGTCCAGAAGCAGGGCTCCAGTCTCTTACCCTAATCTTCCTGTCAAAGAAGAAATCGTACCTAGTTGTGGGTCGTTGATATAGAGATTGAACTTACCAATGCTTCTTTTTCAGGGTCCTTGTTCTGAACCTTCTTGATGCGGTGGTAAGGATTCACCTGATGTGGTCCAACAGGTCTAGTGAAACAAAATATACATGAAACAAAAGAAAATATTGCGCCTCTACTTCAATAATTTCGCAATCAAAGTATGTTTATCATTACAGCCATTGTTTATTATTACAAAGTACCTACGTTTATCATTATAATGACTTAATGAACGTTACAAATTAAACTTAGGATTCCACTTCAAACAAGATCTAGATTATTCTGGACAACAAAATAACTACAGTTACCAGTCCTGACTTATTCGTTTCCTGATTAACGGAGTTAACGAAATGATTTAATTCGCATTCTGAAACCTGGAAATCGTGAATTAAACTCACGCTTCACATCGTTGATCGAAATATTATACTTAATTTTATAGAACCACTTTTTGCACAAAGGATGCTTTATATAGTTTTCAAAGCGGATCTCTTGTAAGCCTAATTATATCTTCAGAGTTCTTCGCTGTCCATACAGCGTTTTATATAGTGTATATTGTTTGTGGGGCATTGCCCTATAAAGAATATTTATTATATCATCTTTGTGCCCCCAATTTTTTAATAATTTATATTCTTTCCAAGCCATTATAATCATTAAGTACCTAGTCTTATTGCATTGTGTAAAGTTTCTTTGTCAGTTTTTTCTCCACAATGACCTAGCTCATTAAGCTGACAAATATGCTAATATTAACTTATTCCGAAAGACAGCATGGTATTTCAGTGATCAAAATTGGTGAGATTTTTTGTTGTAATATCGTTATCGAAAAGTTTTTAAAATGGCTTAAATTACCTTCCAGGTCCAGATGGTCGTTGAATATTTGGATGTTGGATGTTTGGTTGCACATTATTTGGTGTTAGTACGTTCGGCTGGTTGTTGCTCGAAGCCACCACTTCACCCACGTTCATTGAAGATCCTGAAAGTTTTAATACGATCGTAAGGTGAATATTCCCTTGATTCTCCATATTGAAAGAGTAAACCCAACATCGTGGCGTATTTTTTACACGAATTGCACTAATTTAAAATCTGCGTTATTATATATATATTAAGATTTTTTTTTATGAAGACTGTAAACGTCCCACTGCAGGGCACGGGGCTTCTTTCAGAGAGAGTATAGGCTTATTTACCACGTGTATCCAACGCGGATTGGCAATCTCAAGCGCTCATGAAAGAAAAAGTTTCAAATAATAAGTGTAGCGTATTTGTTAATAGTAATACCTTCTATCAGGCATAAATTTGACGAGGAGGTTGCTGAAAAGTGAGGTATAATCAATTTCTTTTCATAAATATTATATCCAAACTGGATTCGCTTACCTGGAGGTAGTCCCAGTCCCCAGGCGTTGATATCATTCATATCGTTAACGTGAGGCTTGAAGTTGGCGATGGCGTTTCGGTGGATATCAGTTGCTATGTACCTGGAATCGAGACATTGAAATTTCACTTAGCCATCCAGTCGTAACAGGGAATGTGCATTTGAAGCCTTAACTTATAGCAAGTGGCATTCCTTTCCGTAGTACAACTTTTTTATTTAGACCTACAACTCCTCATTTTCGAATTTTTTGTATAGCGGCGTTTACTCGTCGCAGGCGCACGATTTCAAGGCAAATAGTTTACGTCGTGCTCGTTTGTGGAAATCGGGATTTGGTGCAGAAGATTTGCCATAATATGATATAGGTACCTAACTCCGTGGCGCAGCGATTTGGCACGCCGACGGTAAAACTAAGAAACGAACTTTTCTAGTTTGTTTCAGGTCTTGGAGGTTATCTATGTATTTATTGTATTAAATCTATCGTCGAGTTAGGACCTGTATGACAAGTCATTTAGTTTTACTTAGTATGGGTCTAACGAGATCTGTGTAATAATTGTGAATATTTATTTATTTACAGTATATTGCACGTATGCACTTCTTCTTCAGGCTATATTAGTCCACTGCTGGACATAGCCCTCCCCTAATGAGCACCCATATGAGCAGCCATAGTACCCTGTAGTCAGCTTGCCACATCCAGCATCTGCCTGCAGTTTTTCGCAGATCGTCATCCCATCTGGTCGGAAGGCATCATACACTACGTTTGCCTAGTCGCGGTCTCCACTCAAGAACAAGTTTACTCCAAAGTCTGCACGCTTCCGTGTTTATTTAGTGTTATCTTCAATTCAGAATCAAATGCTAATTCAGTCTTACTCGTTGCCAAGACCCGGCCCAGACAGCTCCCAGTCCTGGGGGTAATGCTCGAAGCCAGGTGAACTGCCGTGGTGTGGATGTGATACGGCCACTGAGGATCCGTGGTGCGCAGGTGGCCCATACACTGGACCGTGGGAGACTGAGTGATGTGGTGGCTGAAATGAGAAATTAATGAGTCCTATCAACCTCACAAATGCAATCGGGATTTCATCTTACAAGATGGAAACGTTTAGCTCAGGGATTTTTTTATCAGACTTTACAGACAGACAGAGAAGTGGTGTATTTAGGGAAGGACTACAACTAGCAGTAAACGAATATGGGGCAATGGATTGGATTGGATATTTTAATGTTGCTATATCAGATGAGTAAAGTGATTAACAAGTATTATATCCCTATCTCCCTAAAATTAACCCTATCGTTAAGTCAAGTTAGAGGCCTTAGGGCGGCTTGAAAACTTTTGAGAGTAAGACCGGCCACTAGTCTTGCAAGGCAAGCCAAACCGGACTTGGCCCCTGTGGTGGAGTATGGGTTATACCTTCCTCAGGGAAGAGACCCGTGCCCCTCGGTGGTAACATAATGGGTTAATGATAGTGATGATAATATCTCTATCTTTGCATCTATTGGAGACGCTTTGTGCAGCGTTTTGTGGATCGTTTATGCATTAAACTAAAGAGACTTCTGTAAGTATTTTCGGCCAGTCCATTACAGGAGGTCTAAGAAACCAGCTAAAGGCGTACTGAAGCTTAAATGAAAAGTACAGACTGCAAATACCGATCTATTGAAGCGTAGGTACTAGTTATTGGTACAAGTTTAACGGACAGGGTAAATAATCTGTGGTTACACCTTTTTCTTTGTCAAAGACTAGACTAAAGACTAAAGAGCCTCGGAGAAGTGTTTAAAGAAATCATGTTGTCATAAATAAGACCGTAAGTGTTTAAGTGTAGACCATTTTGCGGTAAAGTCGTTAGGGAAACCACAATAGTCTTTATTCTGACAACACCGGAAAAGGGAGTGGAGCACTTCCCTACTGGAATCCAAACCACAAATGATCGATTGAAAATATTTATAGGAACGTCGTGAGGAAACTTTCTATTGAAGTTGACGACGTGATCGTAGCTTGTTTTAAGTAACTTAGGCGCTTTAAGTCAACACTAAACCATTTACACCCCTACTAGTTAACCACTCTAATACTGGTGACACAGTTTTGGATCGAGTACGTTCATCTATCATTTATGTCATCCCAGTCAGCTTAGTCCAGTAATCTACCGGAAATAGGGCAAAGCCAGCTAAGTCACGACTTATAGAAAAGTAAATGACCTACATTTAAATCAATCTAATTTAAAATATAAATCATTATCTTTAGACTTTATATCAATAGTATGCTCGAATATATCTCGTGCACTTTAACTGTTTACGCGACTCATTAGTTTCTTAATATATTCAGTGGCAATTGTTATTATGTTACGTTCATAGTTTTGACTCTTCATTTCATTTTATGTTTGTTTTCTGGTGGTTTTCAATAAGGAATCATCTTTCTATACATTTCATTCAACTAATTTGTTGTATTTTATCTTATGTACATCTATCTACCAACTCTCATCTTCTTTCAGGTTTTTCTAGCCTTAGGTTAGCTGGAAGAGTTTGTTTTCAGCGATAAGACCGCCGATTAGATATTAAGAACTGAATATTATTTATGTCTCTGTAATTACTGGTGTGGCATAATGAATTATGTATACATTTATCCATCTCCGTCGGTATCTCATAATGATCAGAATATGGAGTTCTAATCCTATAATAATGAAAAAAGTGACAACTTCAATTACATACAAATTGAGACGTCAGAACCGTTCAAAAGACACAAAAATCAGCTTACCTTATGATGGTGGTGCGTAATCAAATGATGATGATGATGGAACTTAGTCGTGTGGTAGTTCTGATGGTACCAAGAGCACAGCTTAAAGATGTGGCTCAAGGCAGGGAACAAGAAGAGCACAAGCTTAAGGAATATCTTCTTTGCAGTAGTGACGCCGAAAATCACGGGCAGAACGAAGATCAGCTTTAACGCGATGAGCTTCACCACTAAGATGATGGCGATCGCTGCCATGACGAGTTTCTTTCTGATGTACTTCTCTGAAATTTTAGAATGGTTAGCTTAGTTGGCTTGCTGGTTTAAGAACAGAGACGCTAGCAGGTACTAATCAGACGTTAAAATGTCCACAGATTTAGAACCGTGTGAAAGCGTACTGAAGTTTGCACTATTGCAGTATATTTTTTTTCACGTCGTTCACCCGCATTCGCGTAAGGTTGCAGGTGTATTCTGGTGGTAGTCCGTTAAATCTTTACAGGTGACAGAGACGTTGATATGAACTATGGGCTTCCAGTCATGTTTCGAGTCACTTTAACTAATTTGTATCCATTCAAAAGATTTAGTTTGACGATTGTAAAGACTGAGAATGTAAAGCCTTGAAACGCAATACTTTAATTGAATTTTTTTGTAAAATGGTTTGCTTATGGTGGGCCTGGACCTAGATTCTGTTAATACATCGTAGTGTAGTAAAAATTGTATGAATTCGCCAACTCCATTTCATTGCTGCTTCAAAAATCTACGCGCGCAATTAATGCAATCTTCTTGAAGTCAACTGTATGAAACGGGTCTAAACGCGATTATTTATTAGTTATAACGTAATTACCTTATTTCCCGACGTCTCGGGTAGACTGAGCTATGTATGAGTATCGCGAATCATTAAGAAATACAATTGTATGAAACGTGAATGAAAATATAAAATGAGCGTGATTCTAGCAACATTCTTTAAGGCACCAACAGAATATAAAATTTTCGTCCTTATAAAACGTAGACTTAAGGAATAGCTTACGATTAAACGATACGCGCCTACACCATTCAGACCTCTCCTCATTTTTATTTTACACATAATTATTACTTTGCCTTATTGATATTTTCCTAGAAATAAATCCGTCTTTGCTCATAACCTGAGGCAATCCCAGTTTTAAGTGCTAATACATCATTATTCTGTGCAATAAAATGTAATAAACAATATTGACCCGTTGATCAAGTGGCAACACGTATCCTCCATGTCATTGTTTGATTTTCATATCACAGGCTATCCTACTTTGAGACCAGAACAGTCGCATATGACAACTACTTACTTATTTTATGAAAGAATATCCTCCCCTGTCCGTTGCTCTCCACTTTCGGCTCCAGGTCAATGTGGACCAGCGCTCCCGTTTTGGTCAGGGCCCTCGGAGACACCTTCAGGGTCGCACCGTGGAAGAACCACTCGGGGAGGGTCAGCTTCATATCGTGGGTGGCTAGGAAGTTCACGCTCCTATCGTAGAGAGCGTCCGTTACCTCTTCCAGTGGGGTTTCTGAAAGTGAGAGAGAGAGAGATAAGTCATACTTTATGCTTTACGCTGATACTTCGCTACACGTATTCGCGTATTTGCCGCCAGTTTATAATACATTAGCAGTGCCCCGCGGTGCTTTCCGCGGTTTACAGATTTTCCCATGGGAATAAGATATTTTCCCGCAGTAAAACGTCGCCTATGTATTAATCCAGGATGTCAGCTTGCGCTATCGATAGCTATCTTTCTGTTTATCCAGAGGTATATGAACTCTTTCCAGTGAATAAGTACAAATATGTATCTTACATCGTGGCTTTATCTTACATCGTGGCTATTGCTTACAACCCGCTTAATGAGCTATTCCATTTGTTTATTCCTTTATATGTATTTATAAAGCTCTCGTGGCCTAGTCGAACCGAGTGATTGGAATCAATCACTTCCGTTAAGCAACAACAGGTCAGGTGCGGGATGGGTTACCGTCCCGTGACTACCGCTAGTGGCATTTTTTCCGAGCGCTTCCGTGCTTCGCAAGGCACGTTAAGCCGTTGGTGCCGATTGTCATGTAATGGCAGTCGTTAAGCCATGTCATAGTTTTAATAATTTTTCGAGTTTTAATACTTGTTCGGAACCCAGAGTTAATCAATGTCAGAGGCTTTATGGGCGGCTTGATAACTTCTGACAGTAAGACCCGCCACTGTCTTACAATCCTTCACCAACTCGGACTTGGCCCCCGTGGTGGAGTATGGCCTAACCTTTCTGCGATGCAGGAAGATACCCGTGCCCTAGCAATGGGCATATACAAGGGTTTATATCGATGCATTTATATTTACTATATATACTATTTACTATACATTATACTTACTTGCTAATACTTAGCGCAAGTCGCCCTGTTATTGATTCCGAGTGGCATTCCACTAGCTGATTGCAAAGTAAAAGATCATGAGGAAACCCGACAGTTCGTGATGTTCATATATGCCTTAGCGTTTGAAACCATCAATCCACAGTGGGCACGTGATTGTAATTACTAACATACAAAAAATAGTAAAACATAAATGAAGACGATTTGTATAGCCGTGGGGGATTCTCTAACTTCAGCCTTTCGCTTGACTGTATTTTTTTGGAGCGGCCTGTATTAATTGTAATTAATGGTCGGAGAACCTAACTTTCGTTAGGGCTTTGACTGAAGACGAAATTCAGTGAAGTATCTATCTAGTCAAAGAGCGAGTCCCACACAAACGTAGTTTAGTTTTTATTTACAAATGACATACAGGATAGCACCAGGAAATAGCACCAACCCAAATTCTTCCCGCGCGGTTCTCGTAAAAGGCGACTAAGGGACACAAACCGGGGGATGGGCAGCAGCGCCCCCTGCAGTACAATTCCATCGAAATGCGATCCCCAACCCGCATGCCCAGCGTGGGGATTATGGGCATTACCCCCTATTATAGCACAACGCGGCGCTCTTTAGGGGAGGGATATGTCCAGCAGTGGACTAGTATAGCCTGACGATGACGATACAGGATCGCAATGAAACTTTGAAAATATGATAAGGGGACCCAAAATCAAGGTTTGCTCGTGCTTATAACTGAGGGGGAACGGAATAAAAAAATAATTTTAGTTCTCTTCAAATAAAGTATTCACAACTTGATAATTTCTTTTTGACAAGTTTATTTCCAATTCTAATCACGATCAAACTTCGATGTGTGTCCTCTAAACACATTGGCGAAATTTCACTGCAAACCAGCATGTCATTTTGTTAATAAATACCAACCTACGTTTAAAATGAAATGATAAAGTTTTATTCAAAGTAGCGCAGAAACTGCGGCTTAATGAACGTACAATTCAAACTAGGTGTCCATTTCAAAATCTAGATCATTTTGGAGAAAAAATGGACAAAAAAGCTCCGCCGTTTGTATGCGAGTTGTTCCTTAAGTAGCCTCTTTCTTTTGTTTAATTACCTACTTGTCAGTGGTAGCGGAGCGGTGTAGAACGCCGGCTTCTCAATCGGGAGGTCGTGGGTTCAAACCCCGGCATGTACCAATGACTTTGTTTTCTAAGTTATGTACATTTGTGAAATTAGAGTAACAATACTACTCGCTGACGGATGGGGATGGTGAAGGAAAACATCGTAAGGAAACCCTAGTGTCTGAGGTGTTAGCGTACCTCAGCGCTTGCTACGTACAATGCCCAACTATGAGGCTAAGTGCGGAAATCTCAGGTCTAACTAACTACTAACTACCTACTTGTCTAGTAACTTTTCCCTTCCCTCTTTGTTCTTATGAGGTATCTCATTTCTAATAGAAATCTATTCTAATGCGAACCAAGAAAAGTCGGCCACTCATATTTGCAAAGTATTTAAATAAAAAGCGACAGCAAAAATACCGTATTTATGACTTCATTTGCCAACGAACTGTACTGAAACTATGGTTCTTCCCACGACGTTACCTTTAACTGAGAAACCGCGACATGTTGGTAAAAGAAATCGAACAAAGCTATAAATCACACAGGTCTGCAACGTCAGAACATTATCTTTCGATTTCCTACATAGTGAAAATTCTCTTCCGCAACAATATCAATTGTTTTTTTTTTACTTTTCCTATAGTTCACTTCTCAACTACGGAGAAAACGCTGCCACGATCCAGATTCCATTGATTGGTACGTGTAAACATTACGTGTAGTCCATAATGTGCTCTTGCTATTTGAAATTGAGCTGTATGTTGACTATGTTACGGTATACTTTTCCTTTGATGGTTTTAGCCAGCTATTCCATAAGGTACGAATCGACGGGAAAGTCTATTACAAAATTGATGTTTTTTCCGACTTGTTTACAGAACACCTGTAGAGAAGTTAATTATACAATAGGCGTCTACAATATAATTATTATAGTGTAACTTCCGCTTCAATCAAAGCAGATTTTCACACTTTTTTATTGGTAAAAGAGCAAAAAAGAGAGAAAACGGGAAAGTCCAGATAGGGTATGGTAGGGAAGGTGGGTGGGGATATGGTAATCACTACAATATTTTCAGAGTCAGTGTATCTTTTAATGTCCATATTTAATCAAATATAGTAAGGCATATGCCTTACAAAATGTTAATGTAATTTTTATTTTAGCTTTTGTGATTGGTGTCGCTGATAACCAATCAACAATATTTTTGTTATACGTTATTTAAACGCAAAAACTTAATATGCTGTGCCATAGTAATGAATGCTATAATATTGCTCTCCTTTAGAAAATTAGTATTTATACATGCGGTATCTTTAATTGGAGGCACATTATGCAATGATTTAATAATAGGAATTAATTTATAAGTTAATATAACATGGGTCAACCATCATCAGAGAAAAACAAATCAAATCATAATGCAAAGCTGAATATATAAAATATCTCGAGGCGATGTTTGTTATTGAACTCCTACAAAAGGGTTTCACCGACATTTAGGATTTTTTTGTGAATATTTGGTAGGTTTTAGAATGGGTCGTTGGCTAATATGGCAACGCAACGTTTTTGCGGTCAGCTAGCTATACAACGGATCTAGTTTTTCCCTTGACTGATTACTTTTTAATAGGGATGTAATCTGATCTACGAGTATCCTTCTATACAATCTATGAAATCTCGGACTTGGCCCCTGCGGTGGAGTATGGCTTAGCCTTCCTGCGATACACGAAGAGACCCGTGCCTCAGCAGTGGACATACAAGGGTTGATATCGAAGGGTGAAATTGTTACTGTGCAGTACTCAAATAGTGATAAAAACTGCAAACATTGTTGAAAAAATCATTATTAGGATTATTTATCTTTGAACATGGCCTCTCCAACAGCAAAAACAGCAACAGCACGAAGTATCGTCCACCTAGCCAATTTTATTATTATTAAAAATCTTTATTGCAATATTTTACCATAAACTTTGCTAGCTGGTGCCCGGGACTTCGTCTGCGCAGGATTAGTATTTCGAGTAGCTTACCAGGTCACTCAGAAAGTTTTTCGAAAAAAAGTTTTTATGTATAAAACACTGGCCACTTGTAACTGTTTTGAAACTGATTATTTAAAAGTAAAAATACTGCTGTTCGATTTTAAAATTTCCCTCCGAATTTTTTCCAGAGCTAATTAAAATTTTCTTGTCTCATTAAAAATGGATCTGCATCGAGAACATTTTCGTGCTATGATTTTTTACGATTTTGAATGTGGCTTAAAACCTTATGAGTCATTTGATCGACTTCGAATTGCTTTTATGGATAAAGGACGTTCAAAAGCAACCTCTGAATAGCGAGTTCAAACGCGGTCGACTTACTTTAGGGGATGAACAAAGGAGTGGTCGTCCTAATAATAAATAAAAAAGTGTGCTGGCAGTAAAAAAATAATTCAAGGAAACAGATGAATTACGTACGCAGGGATTCAGCATACACTGCAGATTGGTTCAGAAAGTGTTCACAAGATTTTGCACGAGCACCTTCGCCTTAGGAGAATAGTTTCCCGCTGGGTGCCGCACAACCTCACCCAAGCTCATTAGCAGGCCCGTGTAGATTGGTGTCATGATATATTACAAAAAAATGATGCTGGCTCGACACGGCACTCGTAAACGCGCGACAGGTGACATTGTGACAGGTGACGAATCCTGCATTTATCAATATGATCCAGAAACAAAGCGTCGGTCGACAGTTTGGCTGTTTTAAAATGAACCAACGCCTACGAAAGTGAAGCGAAGGAGCACAGGAAAAATTTTGATCGCTAGTTTTATTCACTTTGACGTGGTACCTAATTTCAATTCCACTTCGAGACCAAAGCAGCATCAACGCTGAATGGTATAGTACAAAATGCCTGCCAGAAGTTTATTCTGAATTGAGCAACAAGCGACCGAACACCGGGCTCCGCGGGGTCCTTTCTCACAACGACAACGCGTCCGCGCACTCTGCGATCAAAACGAGGAACTTCTTGGACTCCACACCTGTCAGAGTCTTGGGACTCCCTCCTTACAGTCCTGATTTGGCTCTGTGTGACTTCTTTTTATACCCTTAAATTAAAAATCAGCTCAAAGGGATACAGTTTTTATCGCCGGAAGACGCGCTAGCAGCGTTTGAGAAGGCCGTGGAAGAGGTGTCTGCGGAGGACTGGAAAAAATGTTTTGAAAATTGGTTCAGACGCATGAAACTTTGTATAGAGGTTGGTGGAGAGTTCTTTGAAAAAATTTGATAAAAATATTTTTTTCATAGTTAGTTTTTTAGTTTCTCAAAACTTTCTGAGTGTCCCACGTATATTAGCGTGGCGTACAAAAAGTTGTGGCAGCGCACGCCAGAATAGCTCGCAGATGTTAGATATTTTCCTACTTACTTAACACTTATCCATTATTGGACAATTCAAAAAATATCCTCATAAATTGTAACCTATGTATTATTCTGATGTATAAGCTATATTATTGTACAGTTTCATATCCATTCAGTAGCTTTTACGTGATAGAGTAACATACATCCATCCATACTTACAAACTTTCGTGTTTATATTAGCACAAGAAACATTTAACATTACATAAGAAATAACATGTAAATAACATGTAACACGGCGAGCTTATCGCTGAAAGAGATTTCTTCAAGCGAACCTGGAATATGAAAACAAATTACAAAATACTTCGTGTGCTTCGTAATCAAGATTAGTTAAAAAAATATTAATCCTATATTGGCCTATGTTTGGCCTATATGAACATTACCTGTTTTAGATTGGAGTTTATTTGTCCATTGTTTCTTCAAAATGATCTAGATTTTGAAATGGATACCTAGTTTAACTTTGTTAAACTAGGTTTATTAAATAGTTTGTTAGTTTAACCGTTAGCAATTGAAACCACTGGTGTATGGGGGACGCAGGCTTTGGCTTTTATTCGAGAGCTGGGCCGCCGATTGAGGAACCGTGGCTTGGACTTTCGTTCCGGGGCTTTTCTGAGACAAAGGATATCCCTTGCTGTTCAGCGCGGTAACGCGGCTAGTATTATGGGAACCTTTGGGTCCGATGTGGCCCGGAGTGATTTGTTTGGTTAGCCTTAATTATTATTATTTTTAAATTATTATTGTAATTTTAATTTATTTTTGTTGACATTATATTAACATATTTTATTTTTATTTAATGCAATTAATTGGACTTTGACGAAATCAGTGGATGAATTCTTAGAATAATTTGTGCTAAGTTTATTTTAACATGCCTGCATAATATTAGTGTGAAATGTAATGTGATATGAATGTAAATTGAATTGAATATATGACTTTGAATAAGTCTACTTTGAATAAGTCCTTTCATTTAATTTCATTTATAATGTTTTATGCTGTGGATTTTAATATATTAATTAATTAAACACAAAGGCAACATTTTTATTTTCTAGGCGGACATACGTCGCCAAATAGGGGATGTCTTAGCAAAGGGGAAGATAAAAATTACCCAGAACCGTCGTGCGTGCATGCAACGACTATGGACGTTGATGAAGCGAAGGTGATCTGTCAGGATCATGACAAGTGGCAGTCCCTTGTCTCTGCCTACCTCTCTGGGATACAGGAGTAAGGTTATGTATGTATGTGTACAGTCTAGAACCTAGGATCAACAAACTAGGAATTTAACAGATTTCCGCCAAAAACGTCCGCCAAATGGTTAAGCCAGCTTCCCAGGCCACATTGCAAATCTCGAAACGGTACCGAGAATCCACTTACGAGTAGAAGCCCACGAAAGAGTGCCGGGTAACCGCAGCACCAGACCGCATTCAAGGTTTGTTGGGTCCAAAACCATAATTGCTGTTCGCACCACCATAATTCTTCTGGAGGCGCTGCTAGCATAGCTTGGGCCAAAAATAACCTGCCTTATTTATAAAAATCGCTCGTAGTATCGGCTGCCTGAGTGATCTTAAACGATCACGAAGGTTAAGCATCACAGGGCGCGTTCAGTGCATGGATGGGTGAACCGTCTATGACTAACGCTAGTGGCATTTTTCCGAGCAATTCCGTGTTTCGGAAGGCACGTTAAGCAGTTGGTGTCAGGTGCCGTCGATAGATGGCCGTCGTTAAGCCAAGTCAGAGGCCTTATGTGCGGCTTCATAACTCCTGACACTATAAGGCCCGCCACTGTCTTACAATCCTCCACCAAACCGAACTTGGCCCCCATGGTATAGCCTAACCTAATATGGCTCACGTTATTGCCATGCAGAAAGAGACCCTTGTCCCAGCAGTGGACAGTCCCAGAGAGGGTCATACGATATCAACCCTTGTATGTCCCCACTGTTGGGGCACGGTTTTCTCTTGCATCGCAGGAAGGTTAGGCCATACTCCACAACGGGGGCCAAGTCCGGGTAGGTGGAGGGTTGTAAGACAGTGGCGGATCTTACTGTCAGAAGTTATCAAGCCGCCTATGAGGCCTCTGACATGGCTTAACGACTGCCATTACATGACAGCCGGCACGAATGGCTTAACGTGCCTTGCGAAGCACGGAAGCGCTCGGAAAAATGCCACTAGCGATAGTTACAGGACGGTCACCCATCCGGCACCTTACCGTGCATGTTGTTGCTTAACTCAAGTGATTGATTCCAATCACTCGGTTCGACTATGCCACGAGCGCTTCACGAGGGACATACAAAGGGTTGTATTTATCCACGTGCAAAATAAAAAAAGCGCAAAGAGACTATTATAGTGCAGGCCGTAGACCACTCTTGGCTTGCAAAGCTCAAAATATGCTGGACAATACTGCAGATTTTCAAGTTAGCGCTAAAGCAAAAAGCGATGGTGACGGCCACAATAGGTCATACTTGGGTAAACGTTAGCGCTTCGTTTATGGACCATGGAATTATGACGGCGGTTTGTTCCGGGCTGAGGGCGTGTACGAATTTGTGTGAATACAAAGAGAGATGCAAAAGTGACCTACAACAGTATAAGAGTAGGCTGAGTAAAGGGTCAGATGGAGTACCTAGCCGTGAGGACACGGCATCAAACGGATGTAGAACTAGGTCGTGGAAAACGTTTTGAGCTGTGCAGTATAGAATAATAACAGATGTATGTTTAGGTATAATAGTATTTATATATGTATATTATGTAAGTTTATTTTATTAAGTATACGTATGCACAATAATATTCGATGAGCACCAACTACCCGTCTGAATTTCTCCTCTTGCAAATTTCCCATTTAAGGTTACCTGGCAGAAATTGCTATCAGCAATAAGGCCGTAAATTGTTCCTCTTCTTTTGTAACTGTTAGTCTCTGTAATTATTTTCTGATGTGTACAATAAAGAATATTCTCATCTCATCTCATCTCATCTCGTCTCGTCTCGTCTCGTCTCGTCTCGTCTCGTCTCGTCTCGTCTCGTCTCGTCTCGTCTCGTCTCGTCTCGTCTCGTCTCGTCTCGTCTCGTCTCGTCTCGTCTCGTCTCGTCTCGTCTCGTCTCGTCTCGTCTCGTCTCGTCTCGTCTCGTCTCGTCTCGTCTCGTCTCGTCTCGTCTCGTCTCGTCTCGTCTCGTCTCGTCTCGTCTCGTCTCGTCTCGTCTCGTCTCGTCTCGTCTCGTCTCGTCTCGTCTCGTCTCGTCTCGTCTCGTCTCGTCTCGTCTCGTCTCGTCTCATCTCATCTCATCTCATCTCATCTCATCTCATCTCATCTCATCTCATCTCATCTCATCTCATAGTCACACTTAGAATGTTCGTCGTGACCTAAGCCTGCACAATATGGACGCTCACTCAGCGACATCTGACTTAAGCAAATTGCGTTACTTACAGCCCCGACTACCTACTTTGCAGTTAGGTTTTAACATCGGAACGATATCACTGTACACACATGATTACACTATTTTTATTTTTAATGCACTAACCCGTGCTAAGGAACAAATTTAAAAACCTATTTAGAGGCTAAAAATTTCACGTTAAAAATGTCCGTTGATAACAAGGAAAAATGTTCAAGACGTGTTGATAATATATTTGCGATTTCTAACTAGGCTAGGCATTATCATGGATACTTCTCATCGCTTGATAATGTTAAATCTCAATGGGCACGTGTGATATCTCCCAATGAGAGAAGGCTTCTGGACAGAGGCCTTCTCACTACTGCTGCTTATATTTCCGAAAAGCTAGGGTAGGCCTTTTGGAATGTAAAAGAGTAGGTCTTATCGATATACGTGCTAGGGTTTCAGAGTTCCATCCGTCATACTGCATGGTAGCCTTTAAGTTCATAGCATAAGAGCTGTTATCTAAGAGAAAGGCATATCTCCGGGAGTAGTGGATGAATTACCCCACATCTCCATAATGATACAAAGAAAAATGCCTTCAACACATTCCGCAAGACAACAGAGGAGATATGAAATTCATACTCCATATTAGCATTCATTGAAGTGCGTTAGCATGTTTAACCCCAAAGAAAGTGGCATACTTTGACAGGCCACTCATTAGGACCTTTCCTTTTAAGTAAGACTGGTAGATTTCAGAGTTCAAAAGGAATTGGGTGGATGGCTTCCTTAGGTCTCAACGGATGTGACATGACTGCGAAGGAATAGTGCATTGTTTGTGTATGCTAATTTCTATTTAAAATAGCTTGGTACATTTCTAGTTAAGTGTGAGTTGTCTATAGCAGCGTTAGGGTATACTATTTGAGCTTCTAATAACACATTATTTCGTTTTTATCGATGGACATAATTAAAATTGACATTAAATTATGTTCTATAGGAAATGGCGCTGGATAGGACACTATGCGGCGACGAGAGATGCCTAACCAGACAACTATTTGCGTGTACCCCATTGGGCAGCTGAAAGAGAGGGAGGCCAAGCACCACCTGGAAAATATCAATAGACCAAGAGGCCAAGTCGGTAGGCACTAGCTGGCCTGAATTGGAAGCTGCCACGAACCACCTTTAGAAGTGGAAATCTGTGATTGAGGCCCTATGCTCCGCTATGAGTTAATTGACCGAAGAAGAAGAAGATATGTTCTATACAACAACAATTAATTATCCCATCGTCCTCTACTGGACACAAGCCTATCCAAGCGAGCCTTGGATAGGCTTGGATTGCATTTCCCTCTGTCCTTGGCTAGCCTCATCCAGCCAGCGCTAGCAATATGCGTAAGATCGACAGTCAGGTATATTATTAGCGGTACTCTTTATTTATGTCCTTTAATAAACTTTTATCGGTTTTACCAACCTATTTAGAGGCTAAAAATTCCACCCATGCCGGGATTGTGTGCACAGACAAAATAAAAAACTCAAGTGGCCTTGACTTTTCGCAGTCTAGCTCAACTTCTAGGGCAAAGTTGTTTGCTAAAAATAGAATTGAAAAATGAATAATTATCATTACCAAGACTTTCATTACCTATTGTGAACCGTTAGGTGTCTAATTTTTTTTCCTTTCGCTTGCTTCTTTGTTTACTGAATTGGGCACCATTAAGCTCATTGTTGTTCTGCAATTGGAACTTATTAAAACGATCACCAAAAAAAATATCTAATTAGAAAAACCATAGTCGAAATAGCCGGCACGTATTAAATTCAGCAAAACAAATAAATGAGTAGGAACGTTTTTTTATGTCGATTCAAATTTTAATCGAATCAATATGCAGACGACTTTTAAAGTGGTCAGCATATGGATTAATTTAAATTCCATGCAAAAATTTGAAAGCTCTCTCGTCAGTTTTCAGAATTTTCTGCTGACCCATAAAGGTAAGGATTTATTGTACCTATTTGAAAATTGTGTACTAAATTTCATTATTTTGCTGTTTAATTTCGCATGTTCTGACGTAGTTGTGGCTGAAAAAAACTTTTAATATTAAGAGTAATGTTCTTATTATTATTGCCACGATCGTCCACCTATTTACTAATGACAGCAAACAATCTCGACCAAACAATTCTCGAAGAGTTATTTGCACAATCACAAGTATTCTTCACACAAGGAGTTTGTATCGACATTTTTTTGCTTAAGAAAATAAATTGGTATTTCTTTCTAAATTCAAACACCAAAATAGTGATTAAAAGTGCTCTTCTTTCACTGTTATCTATCAGTAAATAAAATAACCGTTTTATAAGGGAAATGGTTTAAAGTGTTCTAAATGCTATTACAAAATCAAAGTTTTCACACGAGATTAAGAATTTGACATTTGCTGAATCATTATAAAGTTACAGAAAGAAAACTTTATCGTACTTTCAAAAGCAAATTACAGAGAATTTTTTAGATTTAAAACATTAATAATGGAATCTCGGACCAGCAACAATAAGTAAACCAAGTAATAATCTGGCATAAATCGACACTATTCTCGTGGCAACACTCAACCTAGGCCAATATTTTGAAGCAGGGCTTCCTGCCCTTCGATCTACTAACTGTTCACTCAAAGTGTCAAAATATGTATATATTTGACAGTTCTAAGTAGGTGGATGGAACCACTCCAAACTATTTACAGTCTATTAATTCTTACTTGTCCAATTTAGTAAACAAGATTCTAACCATAAAATTGAGATTAGATGCCTAAACTAGACATTTTCTCGCAAATTCATGAACTATGTTTATAAAATTGGCAGCGTGTTATGTAAAAGAGTGTTCCAAGTTACTTCATTACTTCATTATGGCAGTTTTGAACTAAAAAGTTAGTTTACGGGTAGAATCTTGTTTACTAAATTGGACAAGTAAGAATAAATAGACTGTACGCAGTAGCGCCCCCAAAAGTAAAAATTTAAGAAAACGAGTGACTGTTGGTGATTTTAAGAACTTTAGTACACAGCGAAACATTCCTGCATAATTATAAAAACACTATAAGTTTTGTAAGGAAAAGTAAATATTAAACTCACCAGATTCATCTTCAATGGAGTTCTCTTCATCATTGTCTCGGCCTTCAAAGTCTTCCCTTTCATCCTCAGTAGCACCAGTGAGGTAAATAACATTTGCCTCCTTGCTAAACTTTTTCACATCAACATTGTTTTTCTTGAAGCACACACTGTCTGTCACACGAATCTCACCGTTAGCGTTCAGTTTCTCGTCCAAGTAACTATAAACATTCTTCTGCAAACACGTCACGGTCGGTTTTGCCGTGCACTGGTTAAGGATGTTATCCCACAAAGTGTTACCGGTTCGGAACGTCCCATTGTGATACACGTCACTGAAGAATCCTTTTTGACCGTCAGATGCATCGTCCACTTTATTACTATCTAGGTAAGGCCTAGAATCGTCCGCTTCACTGCACTCGACTAATTTAACAAAATTGAAAGTCAGTAGGAAAATAGTCACTAACGATAGGTTGATAAAGTTGTTTATTCTAAGTCTCTTTGCGTAGTCGTTTGGTAGTCGCGCCAGCTGGGCGCGCCGGCACTTGGTTGTTATTGCCGTTGCCATCGTCAGAGCATCACTGAACGGTTTTGAGAGAATTTCCTTCTATTTGTCTCATGCTGTCTCTATGTAAGTGCGCATTGTACTTGAGACGCGCTTGCGCATGCGCATATTGATCTTCGGGTCGGGATATTTGAATTTCGGAGGTAAGTGTGCCTTTGGATGATCTCTTGACAGCCTCAGTAGAAAGTGGTTGTTTGCGAATGTCGGTGTTCACATCTGAAATTAAAATTGTATTTGGATCAGTGGTACTCATCAGTGAACAGGTCTTGGCACGGCATAGATGTGTATTCGTCTGTGATCGCGATAACGCGTGCTATGTCTATTTCTAGATGGGTAAAGTCTATTTTGGTCTACGATTTTCATATCAAGAGCCTCCATGCAGTAGCACTAACGCCAACAATAGAAATTAATCATGTCTTTTACAATACGTTTTTGCAAAAAGTAAACATAATAAATAAATCTTAAAAACTATGACAGTTTTTTTAGTACCTTCAGCTTTGAATGATTCTTAGCCAAAATCACACGACTAAACCGATTGAAGTCCTAAGTTATTGACCTTAGTTCCTTGGGTGTAAGTTCTAAAAATAGCTAATGAGATGTACGTTGTTCTCTTTTAGCACAAATGTATTATAAAATAAGACATGATTTGTTTCTATTAGTTGCGCTACTTAGTACTAGCTGGCCTCTCAATATTTAGAGAGATTTGGGGTAAGTTGGGTAAGTATAAGGCGTAATCAAGCGAAAACAGAATGAAAACTAATACTTCCTATGGTCGACAACAGTTCCTCATTTTTGTATCACTCATTTTTGTGCCTGAGGTGTTTATATACCTCAGTGCTAAAGTGGTAGAAAGCCGGTATCTCAATCGGGAGATCGTGGACTCTAAACCCGGCATGTACTAATGACTTTGTTTTCGAAGTTACGTACATATTTGTGAAATATAATGCAATACCAGTACTAGCGCTAACTATGACGGAAATCGTGTAATGGCAATCGTAAAGCCATGTCAGAGGAAGGAGGAGAGAAGAATCTTCCTGCGATGCAGGAGGAAGATAATACATTTGCTGCAATTGAATAAACAATACATTTGCTCCAATTTGGGAATATTACACAAATTTTAATGAAATAATATTAATGTAAATTTTAGATTATTCGTACAAAATATTAGTCATAAAGAGCGCTTTGGCGCTCAATAGGGGAGGGCTATGTCCAGCAGTGGACTACATAATATAGCCTGAAGAAGAAGAAGAAAAGATAGAGAATATACATTCGTGCATATTTCCCTTTCTACTTGAGGTCCGCGAATCAGCGAGATCACTGGATAATGTTTGAATCACCACACATTGCTCATACCCGGTTATCATAGAGAAAAGTAAAGACAAATTTAAAAAACCTATTTAGAGGCTAAATAAGGCTGTGTGGTGTCGGCCTGGAGAATAGCACCAACCCAAATTCTTCCCGCGGGTGTCGTAAAAGGCGACTAAGGGACACAAACCAGGGGTGGGCAACAGCGCCCCCTGCAGTACAATTCCACTAAACTGCGAACCCCAACCCGCATGCCCAGCGTGGGGATTATGGGCATTACCCCCTAATGATGGTACAACCTTGCGCTCATTAGGGGAGGGCTATGTCTAACAGTGGACTAATATAGTCTGAAGAAGAAGAGGCTAAAAATTTTACCCATGCCGGGATTCGAACCCGCGACCTCTGGCTATCCGTGCCAGCCTGGCACGGATAGCCAGAGGTCGCGGGTTCGAATCCCGGCATGGGTGAAATTTTTAGCCTCTAAATAGGTTTTTTAAATTTGTCCTTAGCACGGGTTAGTGCATTTATAACATAAAAATGAATCGCTGAATGTGTTGGTAAGCGCAAATCTCGCGAGCAGTTGAATCGATTTCGCTGATCCTTTTTTTAGAATATTTCCTAAAGTATGAGGATGGTTCTTACGGAGAGAAAAATATAATAAAGAATCGGTTGTTAGGCGGTACGAAGTTCGCTGGGTCAGCTAGTTAAAAATAAAAATTGTATAAAGACAAATCTGTTGTTCAATGCCCAAACGACTTCACTGCCTCGGTCACTGAATTTTGCTGCCTTTTTTGTACAGATCCATTAGAGTAGGGAGCTACCGCCCCCAAAACACGAGTCGGTAATAGAAAAACTGTCTAGTGTAACTTGATAGGTTTATACGTGTCCGTACCGGAAGCAATTCTTTTACTTTCTACTCTTGGGACGCTACGGAATACGCAATTAGATCACGTTTTATATACGTAACTTAAACAGCGTGTTTTGTTACTATCTCTTTTAAAAAATCCTTGAAGATAAATGGCTTTGTAGGTATCTTTTTGCAATTGTTGGATTATAAGCGCACACAATGATATCCATAGAAAATGTCCTTTTTACAATAAAAAATTAAGAATGATTTTCAAAACAAACTGCAACTACGAGTACAGTCTGTTAGCTTTCAGAATATATCTCGGTTGAGCAATCAAAAACCGATTATATTGCAATAAGGTAAGGTTTATTTTGTATTGTTATTTATAACTTTACATCTCGTTACTTGTTATCAACCCTAGTATGTCCCCACTGCTGGGGCACGGGTCTCTTCCAGCATCGCAGGAAGGTTTTATACAGAGCAGGAAGTAGTATTACTTTCGTGTGCTTTCGGCGAAAACCGAAGCCTACTCTAGAGCCCGAGGTATATTCTTAAAGCTAACAGACTTCAAGAACGTGTCTTAAATAATAACAAAATTTAATCTTACTGTAATTTAATGCCATATAATTTTATTCCAATTTTAAGTTTATTTTCTCATTATTTAAGTGAACTGTAAGTTTTTTTTATAAGAAATAAATATCTTTGAATCCAGATAGGTATGTTCATAGCGACAAAAATGTAGCTGAAAAGAAAATTCAAAATGTCAATTCTTATAAGCTGACAATACCTCAATGTTGTTGTCTACTCACTAGAAAGTAAATAAAAATGGACAATGCACATATCAAATACCTATTTCAGGTTCCGTCGAAAACTCGCTAATGAATGACTGACATTTAGCTTAGGAGAAAGTACACACAGTGATGGATGTATAGTGCGTTCACATTAACTTGACGCGTGAGAGAATTGGTAACAAGGACATAACATGTGAATTAGCTTTTGGACCTAATCGGAAGATGGTAAAACAAGCCCTCAATCCTTTTATTTTCCCCAAGTAATGGGAATGATTTCTTATTTAACATGGTAACAGTAAACATCTCAGTGCTACCAATTCTCTCACGCGTCAAGTTAATGTGAACGCACTATATTCATAAGGTATTTTGGCGAATGGAAAAAAAATATAGAAACAGATTAATTGCAAAATACTCGTACATATAGTCTATGGTCAATGGCCTTTTGCATCTACGTAATGGGATGACTTATACAGCGTCCAGTGGCACCTTCACTCAGATTCATGGGTGAAGAACACTGCTGCAGTGTTCTTTGACAAAACACTGTATCTATAGATAAAACACTGTATCTATAGATACAGTGTTTTGAAGTAACATGAATATTTCGATTCTTCGCCGTTAAGTTCATGGCATGGCATCAAAAAACATTGAAAAATTTTTAATAATACGAAAATCAGTCATAGTAATTAAGACTGTACACCCAACATTATAGAGACCTGTTTTGACAAAATACTATTTCTATAGATAGGTACAGTGTATTGCCAAAATATGCTCGGGGTTTTTACGTCAGATAACTGTAGATGCAGTGTTTTGTCATAACGACTTTAAAACCTTTTCCTATTTGCCAAGAAAAAAAGCGGGAATTCAGTGCGAAGATTCTAGATTTTCAATTGGAATCGTAAATAACATTTTTTTTTAATTAATTTGTTACGGCATAATTATGTGCACTACTACTTAACGCATGTAAAATTTTCAAATGAATCTGTTTCGATTTGACGTATCTATGCGGACTTTTCGTAACGAAATGTTTTTGGCGTTTTCTGCAAAATGCTGGTTTTTAAATTACAGTGTTTTGTCACGATACGGCAGTGCAGTGCCTGGGACATTGTTTTAGACGGAGGAGGCTTGCCCTGCACCTATACAATGACAGCTTAAACGGCCTAGCCCACAGGAAAGGCAAGTGCATACAAAGGGAGCCAACCAAAGTCCGGGACTGTGAAGGAAAACAACGTGAGAGAATTATGATAACGTCACAAAAAAAATTAAAGAAATTTAGGGTAACGTAATCTGTAAACCAGTGCTAAAATGTCTGACTTGTTGTTTAGCGTATCGGCAATAAAAATGTTAAGATTGGTCAGTCAAACACTGTGCCTACGTTAATGGAATATTAGTGAGAGAAGGAAGAAACATTTCTTAATTATAAGGCAGTCAGCGTCGCAATGTAATGGGCCGCAAAAATTTAATAAAGACTGTTATAAAAATTGTTTATCGCTGAAAACTCGCTGGCGCAGCGGTTTAGCACGCTGACTGTAAAACCGAAGATCTCGGGTTCGATCCCCGGCCGGGTCAAACTCGGAAACGAACTGTTCTAGTTTTTCTCGGGTCTTGGATGTTATCTTTGTATTTATTGTATTAAATCTATCGTCGAGCTAGCATCTGTAACACAAGTCATTTAGTTGCACTGTAACGGTGCAAACCTCTTTACACCATTTTTATTTCTTTTTCTATAGTATCATTTCCAAATATTTAAATTACATCACCCATTTTTCGATTTCCCTCATTTTTCATCATTACTACTTTACCCTTCGACCAGATCAGACTATTTTACCTGCTTATCCGTTTTTATTCAGTTTTTTCTGTTTTATTGTTAATATTACTAATCTACAAATAAAGCCACAATTAAAGTCGTTCCAGTTTCTATTATTTATAAAAGATATACAGCATTACAGTGCTTAGTATGGCGCTGACAATATTTGTGTAATATGTTCATGAATATTTATTATTATTATTCGGCTTGTCTTCATTACACATTTTACAGAAGACGTCTAGACGAAACAGCCTAGAAAACTGTAAAACATGTCAAAACACCAATATCATTCGTGTTAACAAGCACTGTGCATTCTTAGAATGCGACGTTTTTTCTCCACTTCCTTAGCGGCAAATCATCTCGGACCGAGTTAAAGACAAAGCGATTACCATGAGTTGTAAATATTAATTTGATTCTAAAAGAGGTAAGTGTTGAAATACAAACGCCTGACGCCAAAGCTCCGCGTGATTTACCTATTAACAAACAACTATTTTACTGACCTAACGTTTCACTATCAATGAAAATAAGTGAAAGATTTTACGAAACGTTTTTTTTAAAGATTTTTCGTTTTTGCTCTTGAATATTTATCTATCGAATATAATCGTACGTTATCCATCATTCAGAAAACTTCGTCGAGTCTTCTCGTCAACTAATACCGCAGTCCCTAAAGACAAGTGTTTAATAAGTGCGCCCTACCCGTCATAACATACAAAGCGGAGACGTGGACACTCACGGGTCAAATGATCCTTTCGAACGGTTCAGAATTTGCTGCGCGTAATATGGGAGCTGTTAGAGACACTCACAGTATGCCCTCTGATCTTGCTCCACAGACCAGTCAAGTGGTATCAAACCCACTTCACTGACCAAGAGACCCACTTGTCAGCCACGCTTTAGAAAAACCGCGTCTGTCGTTCTTTATAATGTTGTTTGACTGTTTACCAAGATGATTGTACTCTAAAATTGACAGTTATAGTTCAAAAGGTTTTTGAGAACCCTTTTTAAACTCTGTATTTGACTTCACATGTCGGCATATTTACTACTAACTAGTAAGTCAAATTTAATTCACTTTTCATGCTTGTTTAGTTTTGACGTTTAGTTCAACCTGATGCTGCAGATAGGGTTCTCTCACGAGGTAACTATTCAACAGGAATTTTAGGAATAAAGGAGTAAATACACCTTTATTCCTAAATTTCCTATTCCCAAACCGAGTAATAACAGTGGCAGATAAACCTCGTTGAATTAATACTTGGGTTTTATGTTGTGCCTATGCGATTGCAAAGCTATATCACAAGCCTTATGGGCGGCTTGATAACTTCTGACAGTAAGGCCCGCCACTGTCTTACAATCCTCCATCAACCCGGAATTAGCCCTCGTGGTGGAGTATGGTGTAACCGTTTTGCGATGCAGGAAAAGACCCGTGCTCTAGCAGTAGGGATATGCTAGAGCCGATATCTTCATCACCATCAAAAAATAAGAGTAGGATAAAGTTTTGATTTTGATGAAAAGTAGGTACACGAATCTAATGAAAACTCAAAAACCATGTTAAGACGTTTTAAAGCAAAGTAGCGAGGAAACTGCGTCTTAATACAGGTCTAAACTTAAACGGAGGATTCGAACCTAACATTGTTACCACTGTTATAAATAAATAGTTTTTAATTTTTGAATGAACGTTGCAGTTTATTTCAAGATCTAAATTGTTACGGAGGAAAATGGACGAAAACCTTCGAACTTCATGAATTGTGCATTCCCACTCACTTCAGAACCTGTGTCTTCTCTTAGAGAAAGAGAGAGAGAGAGGAGTAGGTATCTGTGGTAACTATTATCTAATCTGTGCTATGGGTTTAATTTCCACGCGTTCCCACCGTATATTGAAGCCCTGAGGTATGTGAAAAAAATGATAAATGTTATTCGAAGGGTGTATTCTAAAATAAACATTGCTTAGGATGATGTTACTATTTTTATACTATTTTAATTTTTAATGCACTAACCCGTGCTAAGGACAAATTTAAAAACCTATTTAGAGGCTTAAAATTTGACCCATGCCGGGATTCGAACCCGCAACCTCTGGCTATCCATGCCAGAGGTTGCGGGTTCGGTTCGGGTGCGGAAATTTTTAGCCTCTAAATAGGTTTTTAAATTAGGATAATGTGTTATTTTGTGAGACAAGCAACCGACGACGCGAGCTCCGTCTCTGCTCACCATGATTAAGCTCTGCGAATCGGAGCGAAACCTGGTTGAACTGTTCCGATATAACAACACCCGTAAGTAAATCCGGACTAAAAGTCTACAATGTGTTGTGCTTACGAAAGTTTTAGTTCAAAAATGTGTTATTTCATAATTTATTGCAGTTAAATTACATAATAACAGGTCTTAAATCCAAATTCTAAGGCAACAAAGTATTACAAATGATACGATCATGGTACGTTATTAACCTTAATCGTTTTGCCGGATGATGGAGTTTAACATGTTGGTAATGCATAGTACAACTTAAAATTAAATTTAGGAGGTGATCGTGATTTTATATTATTCTATAGTACAAGTTTAGCGCGCTTTGGGGTGCTAATTTGGGGCGGAAATCGATTAAAGCCCTAGGTTGTTGATTCTAGGTTCTGAAGGTTGTTCGGGAAATAGTTATCACATATATTAAGATTTTTTTTTTGTGCCCCAATTCTGGACGATTCCTATGCAAGCTTTGTTTGTGATCAAATAACTAAATTTAAGGAATCGTCTGGTCGTCTCAAGGAGATAAATCCACACATGGCTTACTGGATCATCAAATTCTGTCTTTTTGTCCCTAAATTCACGTATGCTCTAAGGTGTCCTGGGTATAAGAACGGCATCAAGTGTGGCCCTCCCGGCGTTCCTGTCCTCGGTTCATAGCACGATCGACCTCATTGGTAAAATAGACGTAGAGGTCGCGTGCGTAGCTGAGGCCAGGAGTGCCTGGACCGACGCAGCCGGTCCGAGCCAGGTAATTCCAAAGATTCTGGGATCGCAAAGGCTTTGGGATGAGCCGCTCTGCATGCGGGTTCGTAAAGAACTCCTTGAAACTGCAGGCGACGACGCGGAGCGTGCTCGTCTCTTAGCCAGCTGCGAGCCAGAATCAGGCTACTGGTTGAGGGCCCTCCCATCGGCGAGCATAGGTACTCTCTTAGAGAGAACCACATTTAGTTTGGGAGTTAGTCAGAGGTTGGGAGCCAGGACGAACGAGCCACATCGCTGCCGCTGCGGTGGAGGCGTCGATGCGTTAGGTCACCATGGCCTGGCATGCTGCCGTAGCGCTGGACGTCTGTCTAGACACGCTGCCCTGAATGACATAATCCGTCGGGCTCTTGCCAGCGTAGGCGTGCCTGCAGTCCTGGAGCCCACTGGGATTGCGCGCGACGATGGCAAGAGGCCTGACGGATTGACTCTCATTCCATGGAAGAATGGGCGGTCGCTAGTCTGGGACGCAACTTGTGTTGATACGCTTGCACAGTCCCATATCCATGCGACCGCCTGCCATGCAGGGGCGGCGTCTAACGCAGAGTCGAATAAGAGGCACAAATATGCAGCCATAGGGCAGGGCTATATATTTGTGCCTTTTGGAGTCGAGACTCTGGGGCCATGGGGTCCGGAGGCGAGACTCCTCTTCAAGGAGATCTCGTCGTGCCTAGTCGACGCTTCAGGAGACCCGAGGGCTGGTGCTTACTTTGGCCAAAGAATAAGCCTAGCCATACAGCGAGGCAAT
The DNA here is from genome assembly GCA_934045075.1 of Yponomeuta sedellus. NCBI lineage: Eukaryota > Metazoa > Arthropoda > Insecta > Lepidoptera > Yponomeutidae > Yponomeuta > Yponomeuta sedellus. The sequence continues at coordinate 11,021,085 of OW203743.1, forward strand.
GCCGCCAGCCTTCTTGGTACTCTGCCGCCTGACAGCGATCTGGCTCAAATATTTTATTTAAATTAGAATGTTTTAGGTTTAGTTCCATTTTTATCATTAATTTTTATGTATTGTATAGTTTTTGAAAAAGACGTATTATAAGAAAAGTTCTGAGTTTTGTCAATTCATTTATCCAAAGCGTATCCTTAGAAAGTTTTTTTAGATCAGTTAAAATCATTTTCAATGTAAAACTTAAAATTATTATAATGCGATCTTGATTGCCAGCGTAGGCGTGCCTGCAGTCCTGGAGCCCACTGGGATTGCGCGCGACGATGGCAAGAGGCCTGACGGATTGACTCTCATTCCATGGAAGAATGGGCGGTCGCTAGTCTGGGACGCAACTTGTGTTGATACGCTTGCACAGTCCCATATCCATGCGACCGCCTGCCATGCAGGGGCGGCGTCTAACGCAGAGTCGAATAAGAGGCACAAATATGCAGCCATAGGGCAGGGCTATATATTTGTGCCTTTTGGAGTCGAGACTCTGGGGCCATGGGGTCCGGAGGCGAGACTCCTCTTCAAGGAGATCTCGTCGTGCCTAGTCGACGCTTCAGGAGACCCGAGGGCTGGTGCTTACTTTGGCCAAAGAATAAGCCTAGCCATACAGCGAGGCAATGCCGCCAGCCTTCTTGGTACTCTGCCGCCCGACAGCGATCTGGCTCAAATATTTTATTTAAATTAGAATGTTTTAGGTTTAGTTCCATTTTTATCATTAATTTTTATGTATTGTATAGTTTTTGAAAAAGACGTATTATAAGAAAAGTTCTGAGTTTTGTCAATTCATTTATCCAAAGCGTATCCTTAGAAAGTTTTTTTAGATCAGTTAAAATCATTTTCAATGTAAAACTTAAAATTATTATAATGCGATCTTGATTTCTTTTAGCAATAAGGCCGCCAATTGTATCTTTACATGTTTTTAATATGTGCTCTGGTATACAATAAAGAATATTCTTATCTTACTTTCATATTATTTTGTAGTACAAGTTTAAAGTGATTTTAGATCAGTCAAAATAAGTTTCTTTGTTTGGTTTTATGTAAAAAAAGCCCTTCAGGACAGTGCTACAAGTATTAAAAAGCGCTAGGCTAATACCTAGGTTTGCCACTAGGCTTTTACCACTTGAATGTAACCCAAAACGGTTACAGGAAATTACGGTTTTCGGTTTCGTAACAGGAAATTCCTCATCGAAACTAACTACGAGATCCTCAGCTGGAGAATCCGAGAGTGAGGTTTAGTTTTTCATTAATAAATATTGTGTGTTCGAGCACGATCGAGTTATTCGTTCCGCTTTCGGAGACTGCGCAATGCGCGTGCGTCTGGCTGCAAGAAGATCGCGAATTGCGTCTAGACGATGGGCCTAGGCGTCATCAATGTTGCTTACGTAATCGTCTAACGTGTAAACATAATATTGTGCGTTTGTACTACTGATTTTTTGAGCCACACAAGTTATTAATGAAATGGAGTAAAGTCTATTACAAAAGAAATAATATGGTGTTAATAGAGCCAATTAATTTAGTAGAGTTAATGACTAAGTTTACAGGTTCACACAACTATCGTAACTTAGTATATAAGAGCGCCTTGACTTGGTCCAGCGGCTTTGAATATAGCTGAATTGATGACCAGTAAAATCTAAAAGAGAAAAAACACTCCAAAAGCGCTGATTAAAATAGTCTGTGGTTCAGATATTGCAAGACAGAGATAGATAGAGAACAGTTTATAGTACTAGAAAATGTAAAATACTCAGATATTTATCATAAAAACGTAACCACAGATTATATTACACAGATCTCGTTAGCCCTATACTAAGTACAACTAAATGAATTGTGTTATAGGTGCTAACTCGACGATAGATTTAATACATAGAAAACAACCTTGCCAGTGAAAATTTATCAAAAGATCGAATGAAAAAAATACCACTCATGAGTGTATTCAAAAGTGACAGGCCGAGTGAGTTTGCCCATTGTGTGGACGCGGGGTAAGGAGATCGTATGAAAATGCGCGAGCGGACGTCAGGTGCTGCGTGCGCGCATAGGTTTGGTTGGACAAATGGCCATTCCACTGTTTTTATGCAAATTGCTGAGCGATTAAATATACATTCTAATACGGAAAGAACTTAATTTTTCTTTTTCTTCGTGTATACTCTCGTTGACATCTCATCTACGTTACTCTGACAATCAATCAATTAGCCCACACTCGTCCACAGCCATAGGTTTCATAGGCATAGGTACGCTACCTTCTTTAAGTACTCGGCCATCCTCATCCGCTGCAGATAGCTTTGGTCTGTTAGCTTTTAGAATGTACCTCGGCTACTATCGCATAGAATCGGATATATTCGTGTGATAGAAATATCGAAACTAATATGACACGTAACTTTACATAACTTTTCAAAATTGTGAAGAAAAGTTTTATACAGAGCAGGAAGTAGTATTACACTCGTGTGCTTTCGGCGAAAACCGAAGCCTACTCTAGAGCCCGAGGTATATTCTAAAAGTTAACAAACTGTAAGTACCTAATTAAAATGGTATAGTTATTACAACGAAGAGTTGTTTCCCCATAACTGACAACTTATTCCGTATTTAAGAAGTACTACGTTTAAAGTTTCTTTTCGATTTCATAGTCGGTCCCTGGATCTGGATGAGTAGAATAAATTGTTAAGTTTTGCAGGAACTTACTGAAGCACTTAGTTTTACTGTTTATCAGGATTGAAGAAGAAGCCCTTTCAAAGGCTCTTTGAAAAATAAAAGCAAAATTAAAAGTGAAAAGAAAAATAAGATAAAACAATTTTTTTTTAGCTTTTTTTAGCACATTTACATAAAGACAAATAATACACATTGGAAACAATCGATTATAAATAAGTTCATGATAATTTAGTAAAGTTCCACAAAACTCTACATTTAAAAGTTTCCTTACTCAAACGCCAACTAAAACGGAAGATAGGTACACACCAGGCTTGGCCCTTTTTGAGCTTCAATTTACTTTTTATTTAATGAAAATCAAGTTAGAAAGATATCAATTTTGGGTAATCAAGATCAACAAATTCCGTAACAGACGTATTTGCTAAGTAAGTACCTATGATTGTATTAAAGACTGATAGATGTTGCGGCCGCGAAAGAAATCAAAAGGGAAAGAAAAGAAAAGTGACAAGGCCGTGGCCGGTTTTATTTACTGCTTGTCCATCAAATTCTTATCTTCATGTCACTTCCGTAAAGAGTCTGGTTTAGTAACGAACTTGTTAAACAACAATAGCGGTCTTGGTAAAAAGAGAAAATCTTGGTCAAAAGAACTGAGGCGCTTAGGCTTCTACTCCTTCAGGCTATGTAGTCCACTGCTGGACATAGCCCTCCCCTAATGAGCGCCATAGCGCCCTGTCTTTAGCTTGCCGCATCTGCCGGCAGTTTTTTGCAGATCGTCATCCCACCTGGTCGCTGGCATGACGACTAGGTGGGATGACCACCTGGTGGTTTCTTAGGCTGGCTGGCAAAAAATGCTTTTGTGATAAGTCCGCCTTTGTACATTTAGCTTTTGTACTTTGTACTGCACTTACCTGTTATTTTTCTGTTTCTTAATTTTTGTGCAATAAACCGTAACAAACAAACAAACAAACAAACAAACAAACAAACAAACAAACAAACAAACAAACAAACAAACAAATAAACAAACACACTGAAAGTGGAATTGCGGATGGTACCAAACTAGACTGCGCTGAGGGGATGGACTCTTAGCTAAGGGCTATCCAATGAGTCCCGGATCATAAAGTCTTACATTTACGACCACTCACGAAGGCTGAGTTGACCTCTGCCTCGATAATTTATTGCATTTACTGAGGTGAAGTGGTTACTTTGGTCTGAGGCTTGTCGATCAATTGCAAATCCGTTACACACGATCTACCTCTACGTTACGTCAATAATATTAAATTCCCCACAGCACAATCACTTCTCCGTGTCAAAACTAGGATTTATGGCAAACCGAAAAGCATATCAAAAACAAGGAAATACATCCTTGCTACTTTTACAGCAGACTGAAGCAATTTTTACAATTTAGGTTAAGTGGTCTGAAGTTTGACCACACTTGCCAAAGGTACTCATCCAATTACGATTATTCAATATGTAACAATTGAGAGGGAGTCAAAATATAAACCACTGTGTACGTTTCTATTCCGAAGTAATTACAAGATTATGCCACTCGAACCTTTTGGCGCCAGAGGCGAACAATATACCTGGTCCTAGATTCTGCTAATGCATTTTGGTGCTATGACAATTGTATTGACAACCTCTTTGGCGCAGCAGTAGCGCATCTGCCTACCGTGCAAGAGGTCCCGGGTTCGAACCCCGGCTGGGGACATAAAAAAAACCCAGGTCTTGGATGTTTACACGTTTGTGATGTCGTTGTTTCTGGTTCCCACGACACAGGGTATCCTAGTGTGGGACCAGAAGCATGTTTTGGTGCAATGAAAATTGCATTGACGACCTCTGTGGCGCAGCAGTAGCGCATCTGCCTACCATGCACGAGGTCCCGGGTTCGAACCCCGGCTGGGGACATAAAAAAACCCAGGTCTTGGATGTTTACACGTTTGTGATGTCGTTGTTTCTGGTTCCTACGACACAGGGTATCCTAGTGTGGAGCCAGAAGCAATGAATGTGCCTGTATGTAAATGTTATGTTATGTTATGAACATGGCGATTTAATTTAGTTGCTGCTTTTAGACTACGGGCGCACCTAGATCGAACATTCTAGGCGTATGTACGGGATGAAAAAACACCCCACCCGACCCGAGTGCTTAGTGCGAGTTTTTTAACTACTAGATCGCGTTAACGTAAACTCATATTTCTATGGCATCGAGGAAGCGCCACCTAGCGACAAGTATGGAAATTAAAATTGTTGAGTGAGAGTTGTAATGGTTTACGTTGAGAAGTGAACACATTTACCAGCCAAAACACGAATAAACGCGAGTGCGAGTTGTACTGTGACAGCGTTTTGCCAGTTCGAACGGTTAACTTACTCATACTCACTACTCAATGCTCGATTAACGCGGTAGTAAAGTTATTCGATTGGATCTGTTAAACTCGCACTAAGCACTCGGACCATGATCTGTCATTTTACTATAATGTACTAAAAGAATCGAGGTCCTAACCCACCTTTGTTTGATAGACAATTTTCTAAAAATCGAGTTCTCCATTAGAGATTTCAACTTGTAAAATGAAAATCTAAACATAATTATGCGCATAGAGGCAAGAGAAAATGTTTCTCCAATACACCTCCGTTTCAATTAGCACCTGCAACGTGTACTACAGGCACTTGTCAAACTACAAAAGCGGTGTTGGTCAAAGAAGAAAGTCTTGGTCATGAATGACTGACTGTGGAATTGTGGATGGTATTAACCAGAGAATGATCACCACTGATAGAGTAGGATTAGAATTTTCGTAAGCACTAATTGATAACTTGAGTCCGGACTCGCTTACTTGTAATTTTGACGAAAGAGTTTGCTTTAATTCGTATCGTTGATCGTGGTATACTAATTATAAAAAAATCCAATCGTCTAACTGTTAAATTTCTTACTAATTTGATAGACATATTTTAAACTTTCGCGACTTGTACACATAGTTAGAATATTTTCGGGGCTTAACCGCGTAGTAATTTGTTGCTATTTTACCTCGACGTTTCGACGACGTTACAGTCATCGTGGTCACGAGAAGACTGATGGCTGGCACCCGTTCGCATCTTCGGCTGATGAGGTTTCAGACTCCCCTCAATCAGCCATCACAAAGCACTATTATTAGGGTTGCGACACACTACACTGACGATGTTGGACGATAAGCCATGCGACTTTTTTCCACCCGAACACATCTTGATGACCGGATCCCACGTTTGCGACAGTTTGAAACCACATTCCCGATTAAAAATTTTATGTTTCTTAATTTCAACCGCTTCACGCACCATAATTGTGGATTGCCGAATTATTCGGCTATAATAATGGCGATCCTTGGAAAATACCGAGGGTTTGTGTAATTCTATCCTGTGGTTTGATCCTGATTCAAGCAGATGTTAATTACTACACGATTAAGCCCCGAACATATTCTAACAATTTGACAGACCATTTGGAATCCTTCAAGATTTGCTAGGTACGCGTTATATGGGAGCTGGTCGGACGCATCTAACAAATTTCCAAATAAATGATAAATAAATAACATTAGACTTGATCAGCTGTCATAGACTTTTTCTTTTAAATAAAACATTTTGTATTTTGTATTATCTTCATTACTGAGGAATCAGTGAATGTAAAATCTTTACTGTCATAAGGATCAATCATTTTTTGATTCCCCACAACGTCTGTCGTAGGGAAATGCTTACCAAAAAAGTAGGTCTTGAGGCTAGTGAGGAAAAATATGCATTATTATAAGGAGACTCGCCGGCGGCGATGATTTCTTGGAAGACTCATCACGGGATATGGAATGTCGTCATTTTTAACTGAACGCCGTAACGCATGCGAAGGTAAGTTCTGGCAAATAACTTTCACTGAGCTGGCAACGAAATTCCGGTCTAGAGTCAAGAAATATGCGCAGGCACAGGCTTTCTTTCTTTTACATGTATATAGCACCAATAACTGTCTCTGGAAACGCCGAATTTTTTCAACATACGTAAAGGTTATTGCGCTGTTGTCGAAGTGCAGTCCAGCGACCTGATTATGTAACTTTTCGCACATATATATATGCATACCGCATTTCAATAGATATCTGATACATGACAGTGACATTGAGCCACATAATTCAGAACAAATCAAATCAATTTTAAAAACCTATTTAGAGGCTAAAAATTTCACCCATGCCGGGATTCGAACCCGCAACCTCTGGCTATCCGTACCAGCGCTCTACCAATTGAGCCAATGGGCGACTCACGGCATCAGTGAAATTTCGAACCTCTTTACAATATTCTCTGTATTACGTACAGGCAGCGACATCTGACAGGCAGCACGGGTTAGTGCATTAAAAATAAAAATAGTGAAATCAAATCAATTTTATTTCAACAGAAAAATTTACATTCTCTTTGCTGAATGTCAATGTAGAACGTAAAATGTAAGCCGCTGCCTTCGAGCCGTAGTATAGTTGAGAAAAAGGCAGCGGGAAAAAAACCCACTCTGACAATCTTTTTTCAAGTTATCTTAAGCCTCATAGGTACATCAGTTGCCACCTATATATGATAAATTCCAGGATATATTCGTTATTGCATAGATATGCATACGTGACAACTTACATAATGAAGGCGCTGAGCATATAATTATCAACCTTGAAATAGTAAACTCTAATAAACTGATAAGATAAGATAACATATAAAGAATATTCTTTATTGTACACCAGAGCAACATATTATAAAACATGTAAAGATTTTAAAAACCTATTTAGAGGCCAAAAATTCCACCCATGCCGGGATTCGAACCCGCGACCTCCGGCTATCCGTGCCAGCGCTCTATCCAACTGAGCCAATGGGCGACTCACCGGCATCAGTGAAATTTCGAACCTCTTTACACTATTCTCTGTATTACGTACATTTTTAAAATTGTCCTTAGCACGGGTTAGCGCATTAAAAATAAAAATAGTATAAACATATAAAGATACAAAGTACAATTGGCGGCCTTATTGCTAAAAGCAATTTCTTCCAGACAACCTTACGACGGAAAGTTGCTGAAGGAAATAAGAGGACGACTTAAATACATTAAGGACGACTTGATAAGACATAGAGGTAAGAGATGAATTAATTTCTTTAAGTTACGATGTCAGATCACAGTTTAATTACAGTCTATTTATTCTTACCTGTCCAATTTAGTAAACAAGATTCTACCCTTAAACTGTGACTTTTTAGTCCAAAACTGCCATATTTCCATAAATGAAGTAACTTGGAACACTCTTTTAGATAACACGCTGCCAATTTTATAAACATCGTTCATGATAGTTCATGAAATTACGAGAAAATGTCTGGTTTAGGCGTCTAATCTCAATTTTAAGGTTAGAATCTTGTTTACTAAATTGGACAAGTAAGAATAAATAGACATCGTTCAGAGTGTCGATAAACGGTTGTCGGCCTACTAACTGGTCCAAGTAGCTCGGTCCTGGGCAGTATCTCCCTCCTACCCTCGATAACAACCCTTGTATGTCCCCACTGCTGGGTCACGGGTCTCTTCCGTCGTCGTGCGACGGAAGTCGCAGGAAGGTTAGGCCATACTCTACCACGGAGGCCAAGACCGGATTAGTGGAGGATTGTAAGATAATGGCAACCTTAGTGTCAAAACAGCTAGTTTGAATTGTAACGTTCATTAAGCCGCAGTTTCTGTGCTACTTTGAATAAAACCTTTTCATTTCATTTCAAAGTTATCAAGCCTTCGAAGTGTTCGAAAAATGCCACTAGCGGTAGTCACGGGACGGTCATCCATCCTGCACCTGACTGCGCCGCTTAACTCAAGTGATTGATTCCAGTCACTCGGTTCGCCTAGTGCTTTCAGTTAGCTGTTTTATGCAGCCTTTAAGTGTCCCACTGCAGGGTGCATGCCTTCTGTTACGTAGAGAATCTTGGGCTTAATTACCACGTTTGCCCGCAGCGGATAACAGGCGACTTCGTAACGACAATCTTCACACTTTCATTCTTATACCTATGGCTATGCAGAGAAACAATTTACTCGTGGCATATTAGTTCGTCTAAAATTCTGATGTGCGTCCTACGTTTTGGTCTCGTAGTTGCAGCTAGTGCGTAGTGAAAGTGCTTCGGCGATTATCATAATGAGTCAGTTATTTTTAGAAGAAAATAAAAGTGAAGCGGATGGATTGGACCGACTCAGATACGATTCTGTAATCGGCTGAAGTTTTGTCACGGCATTTCTATTATTATCGTTCATACCAAAAAATATAGATAGATAGAGAACACTTTATTCCACATAAAAAAGGAAATCACAGAGATATTTAAAACTAGTTACGTCCCGCGGTGTTACCCGCGGCTTATCAATTTTCCCACGGGAATAAGATATTTTCCCGCAGTGAAACGTAGCGTATGAGTTAATTCAGGGTGTCTGTTAACTCCTTACAACATTTTATAAAAATCTCTCCAGCCGTTTAGAAGTGAAGAAGTAAGAAACTACACACTCACAAACTTTCGCCTTTATAAATATTGAGTGTGATAGGGTGATGTGATATTATACAAATCGTTATCAACCCTTGTATGTCCCCACTGCTGGGGCACGGGTCTCTTCCTGCATCGCAGGAAGGTTAGGCCATACTCCACCACGGGGGCCAAGTCCGGGTTGGTGGAGGATTGTAAGACAGTGGCGGGCCTTACTGTCAGAAGTTATCAAGCCGCCCATAAGGCCTTTTACATGGCTTAACGACTGCCATTATATGACAGCCGGCACCAACGGCTTAGCGTGCCTTGCGAAGCACGGAATACAAATACAAATAATAATTATTTTAGAGAAAAATAATACAGTCAATAAAAATAACAGAGACAATAAAAATTGGAAGAACAGTGCTTAGACAAATAAAGGTTTAGCGTGTGTAAGTAAAAAGAGCAACGTTGTCCCCACACTAGGCATAGCCTGTATCGTGGGCGCCACGGCATAATTAGGCGTTATATTGACGATTATTATTACGTTATAACTTAGGTGGAAGTACATTAAAGTGAACAACGCGTCGATATCTACATAAGTGCATTCTACAGTCACAAAAATTTCCGCCACCACAACTTCTTAATCATTTGTTAATTTGTCGTTAACACGCGTGCGCAACGAACGGCGTAGTGCACATAGATGCACTTAAAATAAATTTTGCCTTAGCATGTGCCTACGAGTAGTAGTACATACTTGCACGATCGCTTATTGAATGTTAATTGAGACCATACAAACGCTCTTATCGCGTGACGCTAAGTGCTTGAATCCAACAAACAGTAGTATCGTTTCTGATTCTTCCTTTCCTACGTTCGACGAAAGTGCGCGATATAGAGTGTAGATATTACTTTCACACTTATCATGTGGATGGCAAATCGTACTAGCCTAGAGTAAATGCTGTTAGAGACTTTTCTATTTATTGCTTTCTAGCTTTTGCCCGCGACTCCGTCCGCGTGGAAAAGATTTAAAGAACAAAATTTTGCAACCCCGTTCACTCCCCTAAGGGTTAAAATTAGAAAAACTGCGAAACACGTGTTCAATCAATTGTGTTGAAGAGTATTTGTTTTAAGTTTCAAGAAAATTAGACAACATTCTTTATACCTCCCATACAAATTTTGGCTTTTCGCCCCCTTAAGGGCTGAATTAAAAAAAAATCCGGTCTTATTCCTTGCCTACATTATATATAGACCCTCTGTGCAAAATTTCAGCTTCCTAGGTCCAACGGCTTCGGTTGGGCGTTGATGAGTGAGCCAGTCAGTCAGGACTTTGAATTTTATATAGATATATAGATTAAAAAGTAACACCGGCAGAATCAGATGCTGGATGCGGCAAGCCGAAGACAGGGCGCTATAGCGCTTATAAGGGGAGGGCTAAGTCCAGCAGTGGACTAAAATAGCCTAAAAAGAAAAGGAAGAAAAAGTATCGACTGACTCTTATTCACTGGTGTACCTTGTTGATAGACTGCGTTCCAAGTGAAAAGGAAAGCCGAACTAACCGTGCCTCCTGGATCAGCGCAAGATATCTATTTATTTATTTACATAAGGCACACCAACAGGTAACACACAAGTATTACATGATAGATTAGCTTAGGGTCTATTCTAGTATTTTTTTAAACCTATTTAGAGGCTAAAAATTTCACCCATGCCGGGATTCGAACCCGCAACCTCCGCAACAAGTATGTTAGCCAATTACAGGTGAGCACAACGTTACATAATATATCTAATGTTTGTTAATAGTGTTCGATACACATTGGTATTTCTTGACACTGTGCTAAAGCGTCAGACGGTATCGGGTATGTTATATACTACAATTCATTATTACTATAACTAACAATTAAACAACTATCATTTAATGAATACGGGAGATCTTTTTAATTTTATTGGAAAACTTTGGATATATTACCTTTAAATTTAGACAATCTATCTATCTATCTATCTATCCAGCCCATGAATGAAGCCCACTGCTCCAAATTATATAGGTATATAATTTGGACAATGACTCGTAAAATATATCAGTGCCATCCAGAAGATATCAAGGCTCCCTTAGCCCTTAGGTCGCCAATCCTCCGCGCCATTATAGTACAAGACCTTAGCTCTCTCAGCTCTGAAGAAGACAGAAGAGCCACCTATATCGGTTAAAAGTATGTAGCGAAAACGGAGCTCGTGCATGCACGAATGACGAATAATGAAGCAAAAGAGGTCTGCCAGGAGCGTGGCAAGCGGCAGACTTTGGTCTCTGCCTACCCCTCTGGGATTCAGGCGTGAGTTTATGTTATGTGTGGTCTCTGTTTAAAGCAGAGCTCTTTGCGAAGAAGAAAGAAGAATTACATGACACTTCTTATGAACTTAATGCTTGAAAATGATCAGATTCTACCTTTGGGACAGCGATTAATCCTTGTGTGTCCCGTCGCAGGAAGATTAGGCCATACTCCACCACTGGGGCCCACGGTAGGTGGAGGATTGTAAAACCGTGGATTGCCTTACTGTCACAAATTATCAAGCTGCCTATAAGGCTCATGACATGGCTTATCAACTGCCATTATATGACAGCCAGCACCGACGGCTTAGTGAGCTTTGCGAAGCGCGGAAGCGCTCGGAATAATGCCACTAGCGGTAGTCACGGGATGGTCAACCGTTCTGCACCTGACCGCGCCTGTTGCTTAACTCAAATGATTGACTCCAATTACGTTCGACTTAGCCACGAGTTCTTCTACCTTTGAGAAATGCAATGTAAATAAAGATCTTATTATGTCTTACAGTAGGTAAAGGACCCGTTTCAAACCACCCCAAAATATGAAGTAAAAAACCCCCAGAAAAGTGTTTTATGGAAAAACAGTAGTCATTCTGTAGTCAAAGTGCCAACTTTCAACAAAGCTCTAGAAGTCAGTTTTGTGTAAGTATGTTTATTGCTACTTTTCTCACCTCCCTTCAAGACGAACTGTCTGTGGTTCTAGCATACATTTACTTTCCATTTCTTAGAGTAAACAAACTTTTATTGTCAATAGTTGTAGACAATAGGTTTGCGGTAGCTCATACTACGGGAAAGGAGGAGTTTTTTGTATATCTCTTGTGCTTTATCCAATGTAATATAGGACTTTCCTTCCATCGAAAATATTTCTTGTAGTTGTACACTTCCGACCTACAGTTTAGTCAGGATGTTTTCCTTCACAGTTAACGAAGCGTTAGCGTTAGGTTTCCAGCGTAAGAACCATCCTTGTACTCTAAAAAAAGAATTAACGAAATCGGTTCAGCTGCTCTCGAGATTTGCGCTTACCAACACGTTCAGCGATTCATTTTTATAGTATAGAATAGTTGACCCCATGAACTTAGTATCGCATAAGAGTTTTTTTAATCTTTCTCTGTATAGGAACCATCCTCGTACCTCGATAAATATTCTAAAAAAAGAATTAGCGAAATCGGTTCAGCTGCTGTCGAGATTTGCGCTTACCAAGACATTCAGCGATTCATTTCTATATTATAGATTATAGATAAGTTGTTGTAGTAAACACAAAGTCTAGTTGACATGTTTCAGAACAACCGCATTTTAAAAGCAATTCCGTATTACTTATGCGCATTCCTGAGAATTTCTCTAAAAACTTAGCCACCCAGTGGGTACACGTCAATCTTTAGTTCCGTGAAAACAATAGTGTTTATCATTACAAATTTTAACACCAACTACATTGTCTACAACCGTCCTTCATCCATTTTCATGAAGAGAAACTCCGACTCCGCCATTGAGGTTAAAAACAAGAGAGCCATTGTTACTGCCGGCTTTACTGTTTTCAAATTATCAACTTCTTGGTTGTTTCCACAAGAGAACATGATATTTAGCTTTTCCCAAAGGTTGGACAGGTGACATTGTGCACACTTTCATAGGAAGATCAATAAGTTATAAGTACAAGAAAGTTGGACACTCGGACCTGTTTCAAAGAACTAGGTATAATTAATGGTTTGCCTTTTTTTACTTTATGCTCGTGAATGAGTGCTGTTCATGTGTCTGGCCGCAGCACTTATGTTTTCCCCTATTATTGTGACATATTTGACTAATGCTTTGGCATTTAGGGTTGTTAATGGCAATCATGAAATCTTATTAGGTTTACATATGGCAACTGATGTATTTGGTTTAAAGATGATTTGAGAAAAGATGGTCAGAGTGGAGTTTTTTTTTTCCGCTGCCTTTTTCTCCACTACAATACGGCCCGAAGGCGGCGGCTTACACTTTACATTGACATTCAGCAAACAGAATGTAAATTCTTTACGTTGAAAGAAATTGATTTGAATTTACTAAGGGCCATGCAGATGAACGGCACGTGCCATTGCAAGCGTCGACGGCCGCCGTCGACTGCCGTCAACGGCATTCGACGGCAGTCGTTAGCGTGTAACGGCAGGCGTCAACGTGTCGGCGGCAGCCGTCGACGAGTTTTTACGCTTGCAGTTGTTGCGTGCGGGAGCCAGATGACACGTTGGCCCGTGCTGTCGACGCGCTAACGACTGCCGTCGAATGCTGCTGACGGCAGTTGACGGCAGCAGTCGACGCTTGCAGTTGGCAAGTGCCGTTCGTCTGCATGAGACTATAAGAGACTTTTTAATAAACTTTTCGATATCAACCGTTATATGTCCTCACTGTGGAGCATAGTCTCTTCCTACATCGCAGGGCCGATTTTCATAGAACTACAATAAAAATCGTAATTTATTATGACAATTCAAGATACATTCGATATCGATATCAACCCTTGTATGTCTTCACTCCTTGGGCTCGGGTCTCTTCCTGCCTCGCAGGAAGGTTAGGCCATACTCCACCACGGGGACTTAAGTCCGAGTTGGTGGAGGATTGTAAGACAATGGCGAGCCTCTGTCAGAACTTATCAAGCCGCCCCATAAGGCCTCTAACATGGCTAACCGACTGCCATTACATGAGAGCCGGCACCAACGGCAGAAAGTACCTTGCGAAGCACGAAAGCGCTCGGATATCATGCCACTAGCAGTAGTCACGTATTCTTAAATCCTAATGTGATTCTTTAGATAACTGGCTGGTTCCTGCTTCGCTTTTTAACTAGGCTGTCAAACACAAAAATAACAGACTAGGTTAACGTAACTTTTATGGTCGCACAACAATGCGGTTATACGATTATGTATGGCATTGTACGTGTCACTATTTCGCTCTCCATTTTAATGGAACACTTCGATTCAAAGTGACAGGTCACTGTCACTTCGAACTAAATCAGCACATGGCAGAGGTAAGAAAAAAAGGCCTCATTCCACTTTCTTAACTGAAGAGAACGATGTACTACTAATAATAATAATAATAATAAATATTGAAGGAAATATTACACAGATCTCGTTAGCCCTATACTAAGTACAACTAAATGACTTGTGTTATAGGTGCTAACTCGACGATAGATTTAATACAATAAATACATAGATAACATCCAAGACAAACTAGAAAAGTTCGTTTCCTAGTTTGACCCGGCCGGGGATCGAACCCGGGACCGTCCGTTTTACAGTCAGCGTGCTAAACCGCTGCGCCACCGAGGCCGACGGTATTATAAATATTATAAATGTAAATTTAATGAAGATGTTTAGATGTTTGTTGCTCAATCATGCAATAACGGCTGAACGGAGTTGTATGAAACTTGGCATACAGATAGACAAAGAGCTGAATTAAAACATAGGTACTTACTATCCAAGTAATACGTTCCCGTGGGATAGTATATTATTGTTACCTTTTTTTCAAGCCATCGTCGTCGCCAGGCTATACTAGTCCACTGCTGGACACAGCCCTCCCCTAAAGAGCGCCATGTTGTGCTATCATAGGGGGCAATGCCCATAATCCCGACGCTGGGCATGCGGGTTGGGGATCGCAGTTCGGTGGAATTGTACTGCAAGGGGCGGTGCTGCCCATTCCACGGTTTGTGTCCCTTAGTCGCATTTTACGACACCCGCGGGAAGAATGGGGTTGGTGCTATTCTCTAGGCCGACACCACACAGCAAAGCTTTTTCAAGCCATACTCTAAAATATTTATTTAGTGCTTTGACACAGTAACAATAATCGTATAAACGGATTCCATGGCAGCACAAAGTTCACCGAAACAGCTAGCCATCTATATTTGTGCACTGCACTGTACAGTCGACAGCACATTAAGCTTTACAGACATGCAGTCTAACCTCTAACCTTAACCACGCTTACTTGCCCTCGTCCTAGAGTCTAAAATTCTCATAGTTTTTCTACAAAATTATGTAACCACAACAATAGGTTATTATTTGCTTCTATTTGGTAGTATTCAAAGCAGTAGGCACACCATATTATTCCAATGGCATTGTTAGCGACAGACCTTTTTTATTGTTTTGACTTTTTGTACATATTCTCTTTTTTACTTGTCATTATATATTGCTTATGTACTACAAATTTGCTACACTATTACAGGGTCCATTACTAGTTAAGTATGAACTGTTCATGGTTTTGCAATAAATAAATAATAATAAATATTCATGGACATATTACACAGATCTTGTTAGCCCTATACTAAGTACAACTAAATGACTTGTGTTATAGGTGCTAACTCGACGATATATTTAATACAATAAATACATAGATAACATCCAAGACCCGAGAAAAACTAGATCGAGCCCGAGACCTTCGGTTTTACAGTCAGAGTGCCAAACCGCTGCGCCACCGAGGCCGTCGAATAAATGAATAAATGAATGAATCGCGCGAGGCTCCAAGTTAGGTTGCTCGGGTCCATTGCAATGCGATTGTTTACTAGATTACCCATAGTATCAATGGAACAACCATTACCGTACTAATATGTCTCTATTGGACAACTAACCATTTAAGAGATTTACCCCCCCACATCACTTTTAATGTAAAGGTTGACCTGCTGTTGACTGCACACAACTCAGTTAGATTTCGCAGAAGTTCTAGGATCCATAAAGTTTGACCAGTTTCGCCTACAATTTATTCCCGATAACTGTAAGTTAACCAAAGTGGATGAAAAAAACACTGCTTAATTGCTGTCGTGAAATTGAAAGATTTACAGCTAATTAGTGTATGAGAAACCGGAGGTAAATCAGTTTACTCCCTCATCATAAGAGTAATGAAAGTCTCTTAACAGATAGTTAAGAATCTCTTTTCGTGAACCCAGTCGAATGATAACTTTCCTTTAGAACACGTTGTCATGTTAAGCGGAAGTCTCCTTTTATTTAAATTTCGGCACAGATCGTCAGCAGTCTTGACCTTGCCTTAATATGGCTGCCGACAAATCGGTCGTCGACATAGTCGGTTCTTAGAACAAAGACGCACAGAAGCATCAGACAGTCATTATCAAACTTGCGCTGTGGGATCTGTCATTCAAATGCAAAAACATTAAAAAGTGCGTTAAAATTTGTCTATTGAGTCCAATTTTTACAACCGTAACGATTCTCCGTTGCCGCTTTGTTATCGCAGAAATCAATGAAATACACATGAATAACACGTAAACACAGTTTAATTTTTAAATTTACGTTTTACTAGGTACTACCTTAACAAATTAAAATTGCATAGGCTATTGAGGAACCAAGTTTTATTTTTGCTTGTCTTTTACGTCCCAACAGGCTTTATATCAAGGACAAAAGAAACTATTGTTAATTTAGGTCAAAACGGAACAGTTTATCACGTGGGTACACTGCAGATTGGCAATTTTAAGCATATATGAAAATTCGAACAGTTAGGTTTGCTTACAATCTATTGCTATACTGCTTTCGAGTGGTGGATTACTACTACAATTTCAGATTACGTTACAAAACAAAGTTATTGTTTTGGATCATGCCGAAATTCAAACCCACAACCTGACGAATGTGAAGCTAGCAATTTACTTTTGCGCTACTACCGGTATTCAACTGAACGATATTTATTATTTCTTAATTTTCTTTATAAAGGTACCATTGATGTATTTATTCAATTACACAAAGCTAACAGATTTCTCCAAATCACTTGCATGCTAATCTGTTACTGTTTAAAGGTAACAATTAAGTTTTACAATATCGTACTGTAGAGAGTAAATATTCTCCACAGTCTGAACTTTTTTATTAGAAAAACCATAGAAAAATGGAGATTTTTTTTATAGCATTCCTTTCCCTCCAGCCGTTTTCGCAACTGCGTTTCGTAAATGACTGCGAAACAAGAATGTTTATTCCTTGTTTGCAACCAGTTGCGAATCAAGATATCTAAAAATTACCAGGTGGCATCAAAACTATCGACTTAACGTGCGGCAAAAGCTTAATCGTGATGAGTAGAGAGGAAGAATATCAGTCAGAAACGAGCCAATGAAGACGGGACTTCCGTCTTACCATGATTAAGCTCTGCAAATCGGAGCGAAACCTGGTTAGACTCTTCCGATAAAAACATAGGTAAGAATCCGGAGTTAAACGAATAATATTCGAGGCCCTGCAAAAGCGCTTATAAAAACCAAAAACAAATTATACAGAACGAGCTAAAACAAGTGGTACTTCTGTCTCTTCTCTGCAACCAATCGCTGTTTGCGTCATTCTCCGATCACAGAGTGAAAGTGGAAGCCAATTTTCACATAGCCCTTTTTCATTTATTTTACCGTTCTTTATAGGTAGACATTGGATAAATCTACCGACTGCCTGCATGTTGAATAACAGTTAAAAGTCGGGACTCAGGTGAAACCTTTGTTTTGTTAGTATAAAGCTGACCAAAATACTTAAAAAATCTCAACCCACTCACCGTCACCTGTTGGTTGGATAAAATAAAATACTATTTAGTATGAAGCCCTCCAATTGTACAATCTTTACTAGTACAATAAAGAATTTAATAATAATAAAAATATTATATACTCTTTAATGCACTAACTCGTGCTAAGGACAATTTTAAAACGTATTTAGGGGCTAAAAATTCCACCCATGCGCCCTGTACGTAATACAGAGAGTATTGTAAAGAGGTTTCGAAATTTCACTGATGCCGGGTAGTCACCCTTTAGCTCAGTTGGGAGAGCGTTGGCACGGTTAGCTCTGGCTAACCGTGCGGGTTCGAGTCCCGGCATGCGTGAAATTTTTAGCTTCTAAATAGGTTTTTAAAATAAAAATATTATACCTATGAAACAAGTATTTTTTTAGTACCTATAGTATTTTTGTATGTATTCCATGTATGTCCCACTGGAGGCCACGGGGCTTCTCTCTGAGGGAAAGGGAGAGACTATGGTGTTAATTACCACGCGTGCCAACCGCGAATCGGCATTTTCAAGCGCTGTGTGTGAACACATCCTTCTTCTTCTTCTTCTTCTTCTTCAGGCTCTATTAGTCCACTGCTGGACATAGCCCTCCCCTAATGAGCGCCATAGCGCAAGGTTGTGTCATCATTGGGGGGTAATGCCCATAGTTCCCACCCTGGGCATGCGGGTTGGGGATCGCAGTTTGGTGGAATTGTGCTGAAGGGGGCGCTGCTGCCCACCCCCCCCCGGTTTGTGTCCCTTAGTCGCCTTTTACGACACCCGCGGGAAGAATTTGGGTTGTTGCTATTCTCTAGGCCAACACCACACAGCACATTAGAAACCTTTTTTTTTATATTTACTTGACAATACGGAAGTCTTCCTTAGAAAAGAGATAGTTATTTATTGTATGCACACAACGAATTACATAAGAGACTTAAACGATAACATGAACAGTACAATTGTCGGCCTTATTATAAAAAGTAATGTTTTCCAGACTACTATTGACTTTAATAACTTGAGAGAATTACTTAAGTCTGTTTATTCTACTCCATTACTAAACTAAAAGCCAAGCAAGCTTGCTTGACAGCACGTCATGACAATTTGAGTAATTGTAGAATACTTTGTGCAACTCGAACAATGCCCAAATTGTAGACGACAATTTTGGCGTCTATTTGAATGCACACTGAAATAACTCCTTGAGACCCATTGTTTATAAAATTCCAATTTCTCTTTGATCATTTGCGCTTTCTTTACATTGACTATGCTTGTCAAAATTCGAATTTCCAAACTGTCGCTTCTTCACATTTTTGTTGCGAATTCGGGCGTAATAATATTAAATGCCATGCCATAACGTAACTACTACCTTGATTTACAGAATAGGCAGTAATTTAGGTATCATCTATTCTTTTATTAATTATTGATATGTAAGCAATCAAGCAATCTGCTGTGTGGTGTCGACCTACACCATCCCAATTCTTCCCGCGGGTGTCGTAAAAGGCGACTAAGGGACACAAACCGGGGGGTGGGCAGTAGCGCACTCTGCAGTACAATTCCACCGAACTGCGATCCCCAACCCGCATGCCCAGCGTGGGGATTATGGGCATTACCACCTATGATAGCACAACGTGGCGCTCTTTAGGGGAGGGCTATATCCAGCGTGGACTAGTATAGCCTGACAACGACAAGCAATCTAGATTAGTAATTATATTCAATTTGTATGTACGTTTTGTTATCCACCCCTGCTGGAGCACGGGTCTCTTCCTGCGTCGCAGGAAGGTTAGGCCATACTCCACAACGGGGGCCAAGACCGGGTTGGTGTAGGATTGTAAGACAGTATGTATGTATGATTGTATGTACGTTTAAGTATCATTTATTTATTATCGTTTTTTTCTAGGTATTGGGGACAGAACTTTTTATTCTTTTTATAGATCTTATTTAATACATAGTATCAGTTTTTGAAAGTATTATGTTCTGGTTCTTATAATGTCAATGTTTTGTGTAAAATACACAGTTATAGTGTTGCAGATCCTTAGTTTAATTTATTTTATAGAATAGAACAGAAAAGTGCCTATATCGTGCTCAATAGTAAGTTTATCATAATTTATATTATTCAGCCCTTATTTTTATGTAAGATAATTATTGTTTTTATCATTTTTTCTTGCCAGTCTCTTCGACACCAAAGGTTTGCTGGAAGAGAAGGCTTCTTGTATTTAAGCACGCCCTTGTACATTTACTCATGTAATAAGCGCAATAAATAATTGAAATAAATTAATAATAAAGTAAAGGGCACGCATGTAAAGGTTGATCGCTTCCACTGTACATGCTTTGCGCAACAAGACTACTCAAAGTGTACAATTGTCACAAACGTAAACACGATTTCTTGATGTATTGTTTTACGACTTTGACTCTGTACTCTACTGACATGACACACTTGCTTAGCCCTTTATCATGTATTTTACTGTTCTACTAAGCATTGGAAAACTGGACAGTTGAGAAACTGCTGTGTGGTGTCGGCCTAGAGAATAGCACCAACCCAAATTCTTCCCGCGGGTGTCGTAAAAGGCGACTAAGGGACTCAAACCAGAGGGTGGGCAGCAGCGCCCCCTGCAGTACAATTCTACCAAACTGCGATCCCCAACCCGCATGCCCAGCGTGGGGATTATGGGCATTACCCCCTAATGATGGCACAACCTTGCGCTCATTAGGGGAAGGCTGTGTCCAGCAGTGGACTAATATAGCCTGAAGAAGAAGAAGAGGAGAAACTGTGGGGTTCTAGATTTAAAGAACCCCACAGTTTCTAGGTAGGTACACACCACAACTAAAGATTTAGATAAACGTTTAAAACGTGGTAAATAATAGTTATATATTAAACGGATCTAATTGCGGTTACTGATTAGGTTAAACGTAATTTCCTTATTTCCCGACGTTTCGGCAGCGTTACGGTTACCGTCGTCCATATTTATTAGACCCGTTTAAGATACGACTATGTCTGAGTACCGCAAATCATTAAAAAATACTGTGGTAAATAATGTAGCCGGTCTTAAATAATGTTGCTTATATACGACTCACTGTAAGGTACATGTCTTCTCTTAGAGAGAGAGTATGGCTTTAGTCACCAAGAATGCCCACCGCCGATACGGATACGTTTTGACAGCTATACGTAGGCCACACTTTCAGCTGTCAAAACGCTATAGTATAAGTTTTGCGTCCCTTAAAAAACAACATGCTATAATTAAAACTGTTTTTATACGGATTTTGCTCGTTTATAAAAAAATTCCGACGTTTCTGCACTTTTTCATGTGCCGTGGTCCCGGATGACTGAGGTGACAGGCGTCTTTTAGAAAGCTTCAACGGTTAGTTTACTACCCTCGGCAAAAATTACAAAAGTTAATTATGAAGTTACGTTCCAAAATAGGCAAACCAATTTAAAGTCAAAAATATTGATTTTTAGTAATTGAAGTTAAAATTAAATTTATAAACTAATTATTTTACATGAACTTAAAAATACTGATTATTAAATGAAATTATTTTTTTTAACTCTACAGTCACACTTCTAGCAAGGGGGTCTTATGCACTAAACACTGGTTCCCATGCTACCGGTATGTTCCAAGCACGATCTCTATTTAAATTTGGATGCTGGCGAATCTCTATTGCCTCGCGTATCATTCTAGGGAAGAAACGATCTTCTCGGGCTAGAACTTATCGAAATGTATAAAGTGGTTGGTACCGCTAAGTGTATGCTCGCTGACTGCAGATCTACCAGGAGCTCTATTTTTGAATCACTCGTCACGCGTCGAGCGCTCGATTTCTACTGATTTTCGCTCGACATACGAAATTCCGTATTTTTGAATCACTCGACTGCAACGAATGGTCTTTACCACTTGTCTTGTATGTCGATCGATAGATTAATTGTCAAAATTTGTGTTAATTTATATTGTGCTGCGCACAGATACCTAGCGATAAATGTGAATTCGCTCCTGACAACTGTTTTAGATTGTGAATATTGTGATCTTCAGTGTAGAAAAATAATTTTGAAGAATATCTAATCCTTAATGGATATTTGGATTCAAAAATACGGAAAAACGAGACCATGCGACTTAGAAGACGAGTGTGACTTATGTCGTATTCGACGATACAATTTCATATGAGTGATTCAAAAATAGAGCTCCAGAGCGCTTATGTTTCACATCCGCGATATGTTCCTTCACCCGCTCAGAAATACTAACATGTTATAACCAAAATATTATGTTTATTGCTTTTCAAAATACTCTCCTTTACATTTTAAACATTTTTTCATGCGGTCAAACCATTTTTCAAAACAGGAGGCCCACAGATCTGAAGGCATGTTTTCTACGTGCTGATTGAACGCTATCACTGCCTCTTCGGAGTTGAAAAAAGTGAATCCTCATCAAATCTTTGATTTTGGGGAAAATACAGGATTTGCAGAATTTGCTGGATGGGTGACGAGTTGTACTTTTTCGGAGGCTAAAACTGACTTTGTTTTGTTGGCCGTGTGTGAAGAAGCGTTGTCATGATGTAGGAGAACGAGGCTTTTTGATCGACTTTCGCGAACTTTTTTTAAAATCCTGGGTAAACAAATGGCAGAAACCACTCGGCATTAACACTCTTTTGATCTTCAAGTGGAATTGTACAGATGGGACCCGTAGCTGAGAATAAAAAGCGATCGTTTTTTTACCAACGTTTCTCGCCTGCTTCACTTTTGTTGGCCTGTTCTCATTTTCAAACACCCATTCACAAGATTGCTGTTTTTTTTCGGGTTCAAAACAATAAACCCACTTATCGTCTCCTGTGACAATGTCATAAACAGCATTAGAATATCCGTGGTCGTACTTTAGTAGCATCTGTGAGCACCATTCCACACGAGCCCGCTTCTGCTCCGCTGTCAGTTAATGAGGGATTTAACGACAACAAAGTTTCCGAATTTTCTGAATTTGGCTCATACCAATAGTCCTCGAACTATCTCATTCGTAATCCGCGGGTTTTCTTCAATTAGACGCGTAACAGTAGCCACATTATTGACGGCAGTTGAAGGCCGCCCTTCACGAAATTCTTCATTTAAAGAAACTTGACATCTCTCAAATTCAGCAAACCATCGCCTCACAGTGCTCAGACAAGGTGCTTCTCTCTCAAAAGTATTTTGAAGACAAGCAGCACAGTTTTGCGGAGAGGGAGATCTTTTAAAATCATAAAAAAGCATCGCTCTAATTTTTTTTCGATTTAATTCCATTTTCGTTGCGTACGTAGAACTTTGATGTGTGATAAAAACAATTGACAAATGATTTCCCGCCAATTGTTTTTTTTCTTACTAAGAAGGTTGCATCGTTCCAAAAAATATAACATTCGAAATTCAAATAGTTCCGACTAGCTAAAAGTGCAAAACTTTTAGTGTGCCCCATGTATAATCAAATTCCACCGGCTTTTCGTCACGTGAGCAGCTATATCCCGGAAGAATTTATTTTTCTTAAACGACATGTATCTAAACGTTTTTTTTCACTTTTGCACGATTTACGCCTTTATTACGATTTTTAATACGAGTCATACGAGTATCCCACGCATTACCTAAATATCAGTATCCTATGTCTTAATTCAAATCTTTGTCTTGAGTAACAAACATCATAAAATGTTCACAAACTTTTACATTTTTTTAATCAATAATATATACTCATATAAATGTAGGGATATATTATATAGAAGGATTGTTTCGGCTTATTTTTTCTTCAAATGTCTAGATCAATTTCAGGCATCGCAGAAATCAATGCAGATAGAGTTAAAAAGGTTATAATTGTTCTTATTACAAAGGTTTTCTGAAAGACGATGCGATGAGACTCTATGCGACGTTTTTTCTGGCTGTTCAATAAAGTGCTCTCTATCTCTATCTATCTATGTAGGTACTGATCAATAAGCAGCAACTTTGGGAGACTTTAATTAATGTTGCTATCAACTAGAGGAAAATTTTCCCATATAGCATTGACATTGGGATTTCCGGTTTAATGAAACATTCTCACCTGTGCAGTTAAAGGTAATATCATCGTCTACTCTAAAGTGAATCGTATAGTGGTATAAATAAGTTCGATTATCACACATGAATTGGATCTTTTGATGTCACTGGCCGCATCATATGTTATATACGTGATACGCAGGCTTAACTTATTCATCAACCTACATATTTCCGATTTCGGATCCACGTATGTGGTCACCTACAAAAACAAGTTTGTTTGAGACTTTCGATTTTAGCGCTTTTAACAGACTTACGCGGATTTTTTGGTGGTCTGTCTGTAAAGATATTTCATATCACAGAGGAGGCCTCCAAAATATTATCATGATTTGGTTTGACTTTCATTGACAAATGTCAAATGAAAAGGTTTTAACGTTTGTCTGTCTATCTTAGTTACTTGGACAAGACAGTGATTTTGCGGCATGTATCAAAATTAATCTTAGCTACCACTGTCATGTTATTCTACTTTGTAAACGGAAGACGGAAGTAAGAAGAAGAAAAAGTAAGAGACTTAATTAGAATTATTTTGTTCCTTTTAATGAAAAAAAAAAAAAACGGTTACTGTAGTTTTAACTTATAGTCACCACTGTAAATTAAGCTGTCGTGGCCTAGGCGAACCAAGTGATTAGAATTTTAGTTAAGCAACAACAGCCGCGGTCAGGTGCAGGATGGGTGACCGTCCCGTGACGGCATTCGTTAAGCACTGTCAGAAGTTATCAAGCCGTTGAAATCAATTATCACCGGTTCACATTAAAGTAACACAGACATAGGGAAGAGTTAGAATGAAGCGGTTTTAAAAATCAAACATTGGTAGAAATTTGCGAGCTTATTAGCAAGAGTCGAGAAACTAGTTCCACATAAAGTAATATAAATTGTATCCTATTTATGTCACTTGATGACGCTACCTTCCTTGGTAATGCAGGATTCACCCTACATTGGATCGTATGTAGGTTTTATAGACAATGCATTCTCTTCCTAATAGCGGTTAGTGACATCGCAATTGAGGTTACAATGTCAACTCATGATGTAAAACCAGAATAGATTCTGTTAATGCACTATGGTACCTACGAATTGCATGATGATATAATTTCTGACAAATTCTGTGTAAAACCTTCCAAACGTCAATGGAATAAAAAACATCTTCCGCGACCCGTCAAAATATAATTAGTAGAAGAGATCTGTAAATGTAAAATATGTATGTAAATAAGTATGTGAGCAAGTAAAAAATGAATCGTTACGTTATCAACCCTCATATGTCCCCACTGCTGGGGCACGGGTCTCTTCCTGCATCGCAGGAAGGTTAGGCCATACTCCACCACGGGGCCAAGTCCGGGTTGGTGGAGGATTGTGAGACAGTGGCCGGGCCTCACTGTCAGAAGTTATCAAGCCGCCCATAAGGCCTCTGACATGGCTTAGCGACTGCCATTATATGACAGCCCGGCACCAACGGCTTAACGTGCCTTGCGAAGCACGGAAGCGCTCGAAAAAAAATTAATCAAAAGGTGTTTATAAAAGCGGCTCAGGCTTCACGCGAAAACCTTGAATAGTTTAAGTGGTGCCTTGTGAAATGTAAATATTAACTGTGTCTTATCAATAAAATATTATTAAAAAAAAGATACTCGTAGTTTTATTTTTATGATTTATAAAATAAAATAATAATAATAAATTTTAATATTCATGAACACATTACACAGATCTCTTTAGCCCTATACTAAATACAACTAAATGACTTATGTTATAGCTGCTTACTTGACGATAGATTTAATACAATAAATACATACATAATATTCAAGACATATCACAAACTTAATTGAACGGATTGGCACGTAAGAAAACGTCGAAGAAGTTCTCGTGAGTAGTTGTGCAAGCATGTAAAAGTTGTAGGTACTTGGGGTCTAAAAATAGGTACTTGAAAAGATTCGGAGTGGACTAGAAATTTCTCATTACGTTTTAAAAAAAAACTTAATTAATTGGTAAGAAAAAGTACGTCAGGTTGCAGGGCACGTGAATTTTCTCACAGAGAAAGAGAGTGAGAAAGAAAGAGACAGACAAAAAGTGTAAGTACAGTCGAAAGCATGTCAACACTTACACGTCGACTGTACACACTTTTTTCACCACACGATTTTTTTCGCCTCGGCGATTTCAAGGGCCGAACATTTGTATTTCGATTTTTTTAGTGTCAACCAAGTGGCTTAGGTTTATCCGGAATAGACCACCTCGTATTTACTTACACATAGTTGGACCTACATAACTTCGTAAAGATTATGGTAGGCTGTCCTACAAGCTTAACAAGTCTCGACTATTGGTTCGGTGCTTAGGTCATCCCTTGAGCATTAATAGTCACTTTTAAAGTGCCAACAGGCAATTTCACAGGTTGATAACTAATTTGGCGAAAATTCTACCAAAAAATTTGTTTCAATGATTATAGTTGTTATCTGTTATGAAAAAAATACAAACTTCTCATTGCTGTTGGCTTGGGTGTACTGAAAAGCGTAGAACTGAAATAATTAAGTTTGGGATCGTTCATGCGGAACCTTAGGGGAGCGACTGCTACTAGCATTTGTCCGATTTGTTAAAATTCTTCTTCTTCTTCAGGCTATATTATGTAGTCCACTGCTGGACATAGCCCTCCCCTAATAAGCGCCATAGCGCCCTGTCTTCACCTTGCCGCATCCAGCATCTGCCGGCAGTTTTGCGCAGATTTTTGTTAAAATTACCAGTTGTTCTATTACTTTTATGGGAAATTACGTGTATTGATTTCTTTTAATCATAACGTGCAGTCTGTTAGATTTTAGCATATACCTCGGCTACTATCGGATATAATCGAATATACGTGTAATAAAAATATCGACACTAATAGGACACTTAATTAAATAAACTTAATAAGAAAAGTTTTATACAGAGCAGGAAGTAGGATTACACTCGTAATACTACTTTCTGCGTGAAGTAGTGTGCTTTCGGCGAAAACCGAAGCCTACTCTAGAGCCCGAGGTATATTAAAGCCTTTAAGACTGTAAGAATGTTAAATTTTTGGATGTTCGTTCATTCGTTCAGGTTGGAGAATGGTAAGAATATATTAGATCAGATTGGACATCATATATTTTGAGAGTTCCATGTACATAAATATCTAAGTAATTTTATATTTCAGAGTGCAATCTATCTTCTCAAAAACCAACATAAAGGGAATGTTTTCAAGTTAGGTACATTAGGATCATCAACTACGTTTTAGTTAAAGTGGGCTCAAAATCTATTTTGCTCTTTGAGCTGGACTCTAGTCCAGATAATGTCATCAATATTTAACTATGCTTCAGCACACGTTGATTGATGCATGATATGGAAGTAGAATGAAGCTGATAGGAGGCAAAAGAAAAAGTTGACTATCAAAGCGAAAAGATGTACGCAATTTAACATAAATTAACATAAATCAAAGTATCTAGGTCAAGGTCAGTCGCTTATCACCCTTACGCCCTTGCAATTAGGGTTAGTTTCGTTTGAACTATGGAAAAAAATGCAATGCCAGTTTTAAATCCCAATTGTGTAGTTTCACAACACTACTAAACTTTCAGCGACACTTAAAAAAACACGAGGAAAATGCGAGAGAATCAACAAATAAACAAAACATATTTACCTCGACATCCAACTTTCTAATGCGCCAACTTAGTCCCGAAACTTCAAGAGTTTCACAACAAAACCAGTGTTGCTTACTAGCGAATTGGGTTGCCAGGAAATAGGTCACAAACGTCAATGGGTGCCTTTTGGGTGTTGGGCACACATGGAGCGGGTTCGCGCGCGCCCGCTTAACTAAATGCCACCAAGTTATCTCTCTCGCCAAAGAGAGAGGGGCGGTGGGCGTCTCTTTCGCACTTTTCGCTGAGAATAGTGATGGCGTACGTCGATACTGTTTGCTGTCGATGAAGAAGGAAAAGAAAATATTGGTAGGAAATAAACTTTAAGTTACAGAACCTAAGGTTCAGTGCAGTCGATAGCACCTCAAACTTGAAACGGTCTATTTAAAATTAAGTAATTCCACGGCTTCGTCCGAATATAATGATCAGCTGTCAACTGATCAACGGAATCCTTAAATTATATTTTGATTCGTTTCAACTCGAGGTTAGCTGGATGAAAATACTTATTAGTATTAAGCTCGCCTTTGTATAAACCCCTTTTTGTGCAATAAAGAAATTTTTAACTCAACCATAAACGGAAATTATTGCGAGCAAGCAGTGATATTAAATATTATTCAAGTGAAAGGGATTTAGGTGATGTACAACCTGAGCTGTAAGTTATCTTCGGGTTGAATATGTAGAAAGATCAAGAAGCTTAGAAACTTCACCTTTTCCATGTTTTCTCAGTGACCCGGTGTAGATAGCACCGGGTCGCACCACCAATGGAAATGAAGAGGTATATTTTATTATAAGATAAGAATTGTAATATATTTTGGCAAAAGTAAACATCATAAGCTAATAATGGTGACAGTTATTTTTAGCACAAGCTATGGGCCTCCTGCTTATGATTTTAATATTTTTGTGTGCTTAAAAGTTTTAGATTCTTGAAGCTAGTTTTAGGCTGTCTGCAAAAAATACTATCACAAGTTCAGGCAATTTACGATGTTCACTTTTTGAAAAATCCTTGTACTAGAGAAGTGTAATTTTTTCCATTAGTGACGCTAGTGAGCACCACATAGCCTCTTAAAAAACCATCACATAGGTATAACCATCATCACTGGAGCTGAGTATTCAATTTAGCGTCACCGTCCCGAGCTCGATGGTTCAATATCATTAACGAAAGTGCGCCTAAAGAGTTTTAAATAGTATTTCACAATGATTCGCGATACTCATACATAGTTATATATTAAACGGGTCAAATCGCGATTATTTATTAGGTAAAACGTAATTACCTTATTTCCCGACGTTTCGGCAGCGTTACAGTTGCCTTGGTCTCGGTTAGACTGAAGTGGCGAGTACAGTCAATTATTGTGGGTAGTCACTATAAATTCGCAGCTGGCCGACACACAACACTCACTACGTCAACGGATCGGTCCGGATCCTCTTTATCCGGCATAAAGTGTTTATACTTCAAAAAGCAAAAGGAGGATATTTTACGTCGATATCGATATTGTCGAATAACTTGTCACAGCACAAGTGGCTCGCCAAAGCCAGAGCAAGGTGAAGATCTGGGTCTTTGACCGCATACTGATGGGGCAGATCGCACTGTAATTTTAAACCGGGTTTTGCTGAAGGTTGAACTTCTGTTGTTGGACTGACTTGTTTAGTGATTTTGTTTATTTAGTTCTATTAGTTAAGTCTATTTAGTTAAGTGATTTCTGGTATGTAATAAAATAAATGTTCTGTAATATAAGTCACTCTGTGTCCTTATTGATAATGATGAAGTAAAACACAGTTAATTATACTACTGCAAAAAGAAAACTATCGATAAATATTTGATATCTTACTACGCGCGGATTTTTCTTTTATGAATTTACAAAACTTTCACTGGGATACATCACAGACTGTTCACGCCACAGTTGCTATGGAGATAACACTTCAGTCAAAAGCTTGCAACGAATCTGCCGTTTTAAAATATTTAATATTTTCTCTTATTATTTACGCATTCTTGTAAATATTGTACATAAGTTAGAGTAGAGTTTGAATAACACGCATCTTTAAATACTGCATCAAGTTCTATCATTTCAACCTACACCAACTCTCTACAAGGTTATGTTATATTTTTATGTTTATGTTTATGTTTGACTGAGTAAATATTGAGAGTGTTCTTTTTTGAGGAGTTTGGTGAAAGGGCAAAAAAAGGAATAATTAAATATTTATTGATTTAAAATCCCAATTTAAAGACCAATAGTGCCTAAAAGCGCACACGGCGATCTTATGAGTAAAAAGTGATTCCTTTTGTAATCCTTTCGATTGTCAGGATCGAAGTTGATAGGCTGCCCAGTGTGAAATACAATATTTATCCCATCAGCCTTTGAAACCTTAAAGACTTGGTTGATTTAAATCCGTTGCATTGCCTTAGTTATAGTTTTTTTGTAAAAGAAACAAAAAAAAGAGGATCTAACAACATAACGACCGTTAAAATACTTGGTGTAGCCGGCCCAATTTCTTTCGAAAGTGACAATCATTCAGAGTCAATTGGATTCTTTGTTTTTTTAGCAAATTGGCCAAACTTCACGACTCTATGCGAAAGTAATCTTTTGCTGAACAAAAATGAAATTATCACTACCCTTTCTGCTTTGAACGTAGGTAATGTTTCCGGTTGCATGAATTTAGTTAATTTCGCAATACGAGTGAATATTTGAGTTGTATCTGTTTATAAATTTTACGTGAAGTCAGTAGAAGATTTCATTTTACAGAACAACGGAAATAATGAGAATTCGCTTTATACATTATTATTAAGGCGCAAAGCAAATATTTCTTAAACTACTGTTTACCATAATATAATAGTAAAAAAATACAAAAAGACTTTCCGATACCGGGAATCGAACCCGAGCCTCCTGGGTGAGAGCCAGGTATCCTAGCCACTAGACCATATCGGATAATAAAGAAAGAGCTGAAATTAAGTTCCACGTTGTGTAGCTAAAGTAAAGAACAAATTATAAAACCCACAAAAGTAAACGCACATTTTTGTGCGATAACTGTATATTTTACTAATAAATCAAATTAATTTCGATTAGACTGGTAAATAATTTTATTTACACATTTGTGTAGAGATGACTTTATTATTCCTCAAATTTTTCAAATGTTAACATTAGTTTTCAAAAGGAATCTTTATTTCTCTCATTCTTTATCTTTAATTTCTGAAAATAAATTGTAAAATTTACACTATGTGTCGCCATCTATGTTTCAAATTATGTACCATCTACCTTGTTCAAACTCTATGGTAGAGCCACTCAAGTTAACTGAGTAGCGACTAGTGGCGACATCTAGGTATAACTATTGAACTAAAGACACAAATTTATAAAGAGCTTTGCCTCTTGCAACCAAGATGGCGCTAAATGAGAAAATATAGTAGAGCCACAAGTAGACCTTTCGTAGAGTTAGTATGTATCCTACCTAACTAAAGTGTTGACCTGAAAGTACAATCTTCGTTCGCTGTTTACATCTGACGTCTCTACAAATATTTCTATAAATTATTATTATCTTTAAAGTATTGTTCCGAAATCGCCCTTAATCCTCTTAATCTTAATCGCCCGAAATCGCCGGTTTCATGCATTTTTATTATTATCTTGGTCAACAAAGTTCAATGTTATTTCATTGAATAAAATTGCTAATAATTCAAGAAATGTTAATAATAATAAATATAACGAAAAAAAATAATAAGAAATATTATTATAGAAACTGTTGTTAAGGCATGTATTTATATAGATCTGAAATTATAATTTTCTATGTTTTTTGTACATCTACTTTCTTCTCTAATGTATTAGTCCAGTTCATCCAAAGGTTGTCTGGAAGAGATCACTTTTAGTGATAAGGCCGCCGTCTGTACTCTTAGGTTAAGAAATATCTGTGTAATTTTAATTTTTATCTATAATAAAGTGTTCTCTATCTATCTATTATATATTATAATAACTGTGTGCATTTATGAAGGTTAAAGTGATTCTCACGGCTTTATTTAAAAACATAGGTAATTCCTTATGGTATTCAAAAAACGCTTACTTTAATAGTCAGTGGTCAAGATTTTACAAGGAAAAGACGTAGCCACAGATTAAATAAAAAAAACACTTCAAAGAGTGTTAAATCAAAACGAACACCCGAAAAGTTTCAAATGTGATGCACCGCAACTCTACTGATAGTACAGTGCTACACAACAAATAAGTCTGGCGGAACTACCTGCGCAGATGACCAAATTTTGGATGTGCGGCATGTTGATCGACCAATCAGATAGTTCATTTTATGGCAGGCCGCGCGCCTTTGTTGCTATTGGTTGATTCAACGTCATCGATGCAGGTGACTATTAGTTTGGCAATATTAGCGTAAGCGAAATAGGTAGCGCTACTGCGGCAACAATTCTGCACCTTAACCGTATCGGTTAAAGATCATGTTGAATGTACTTAAAGCTTCGGGTACTTTCGTTACACTTCTTCCTAGACTGCGCGAACGTAGATTCCCGAAGGGACTTTTATGATGTGTAGTACTATACCTACCTCGAATTGTAATAAATCATAATAAACTACAAATTTCACAGTCGTCGTCGTCGTCAGGCTATACTAGTCCACTGCTGGACATAGCCCTCCCCTGGAGAGCGCCACGTTGTGCTATCATAGGGGGTAATGCCCATAATTCCCACGCCGGGCATGCGGGTTGGGGATCGCAGTTCGGTGGAATTGTACTGCAGGGGGCGCTGCTGCCCACCCCCGGTTTGTGTGTGTCCCTTAGTCGCCTTTTACGACACCCGCGGGAAGAATTGGGTTGGTGCTATTCTCTAGGCCGACACCACACAGCAACTGTACAGTACTTTAATGAAACTCGGCCCAGATGCCGTCTGGTTCGGTGCTACATATTTTCTGTTCTCCTATGTAGAGCAGAAGTGTAAACACTCGCAGAATACAATGTCAACGGTTAGAAGCTTTCGAGATGTGGATCTAGAGGAGAAAGTTGAAAATATCTTGAACATCAGTCAAAAACGAAACGGTTCTACACAGAATGGACAAAGGTTTGGAGCTATTAGGACGATAAAGGAATTGAGGAGGGATAGCAAAGAGGAGACTAACAAAAGAAATAAAACCGGACAAGTGCAAGGCGGACTCGCCCACCGAGGGTTCCGTACAAATTAGCAGCTACCTCACATATTACAATATAGGCGGGAAACTAGACTCGCCGTTTTTTCGCGCTTTTTGCGAACTTCACGGACTAGTATTTTTATTTACAATATTACTCGTCAAATTTCGTATTTAGGGGTCAAAAAACTCTGTATTTAAAATTTAATTATCCATTGAGCGTTGAAAATAAGTTTTTTCGGCATCAACGGCCGCATCTTTTTTACGTTAAGGCGTTTCGGGGCGTTAAATAGCGCCTACAGTCTAGAACCTAGGATCAACAATGTAGGACCTTAATCGATTTCCGCCAAAAACGGCCGTTTTTATCAGAATTCGATTAAAGATCTAATCTATTAATCATATGTTCTAGACTGTAAGTTCTAAAAATAGTAATCACAGTTGTTAAGATTTCTCATGTTCACTTTTAAATAAAAACTTATTTTAAATTTGCTGGCGGAAGGTAGCGCCCCTAAGCGCCTTAACTTAGAAGTTTCATGTTTTAACAGCCCTAAGAGATTGCGATATGATTTAAAATTCGAAATGTTCATTTTAAAACAGTCAGATGCACGAACGGACAACAAACTGGACCTAAACGAGTTCCATTTTTATTTTTGGCCTCAAATCTCAAGTCTCAAACCACAAAAAAAAAGAAATAAACACTAACAGCCTCATTATAAAAACCCGAATAACTCCTGGTTTAAACCAAGACTTAAAGATCTAGGATTGTTACGGTATCAAAGTTAGACCAAGATCAAATGTGTGTCGTTATTAGAAATAGAAAACTATTCGAGGATCAGTTAAACCAGAGATCAGCCATGGTTCAAATAAAATTCACTGATTCGTTCATTTAGCTTTCATTCAATGCCGCGTTCGGTTTCACTAAATGGATATTATCTTTACATTTTAAACGCAAAAATATTCATTATCGCGTTTAAAATACCTATACAGCGTAAATTGTTCTTTGTTTAGGTTCCAATCTAACTAAAATGAGCACTATTAATTATTATATTGTTATTAAAGCGTTTTTATAATCAAGTAGCTGCTCTCGTGTGAAATGGAGTGAAATATTCGAGCGCGCGCGCAAATCCGAGACATTAAAAAATTTCTGAAAGTTTCATACTGGGAATAGGTATGAAATAATACAATAAATACAAGTCAACAATTTTTGCGCCAAAACGTTTTGTGAACCTATATTTGTATCGAAAATCTTCGTCACTTAATTCGAAGGGATTCACACGATGACGAAGTCTGCTGGATCGCCGAAACGTCTCCAGCATGTCCAAATCATCGAAATCCATCATATTAATGGCATCAATAATATCAATTATTTATTGCAATCTATCACACACACGAAACCAAACAAATTTAAACGTCAATTTGGAGGTTAGTCCATAGATAAACAAGGGGTATCAGAAGTTTGACTTTAGTACCATAGATAGTCCATGACGTAGCGATAAACTTCGTTTTGTAATAACATTTTACTTGGTCTTCTGGTACCAATCCCTGCACCAATACCAACCTGGTAACAATCCCAGTACAAAATTTAGACCGCGTTTTGGAATAAGGCTGTAAGAAGATATTATTTATCGGTTAGAAAGAGAAGCCATTACCCCCCAATGATGGCACTACCTTGCGCTATGGCGCTCATTAGGGGAGGGCTTCCAGCAGTGCACTAATGTAACCTGAAGAAGAAGAAGGCTTCGAAACCTTCTCTTATGTCTTACTTTGTCCACAAAATCAGGGTACTTAGCAGCTGATATCGCAAGTGCAATAAATAAATTTAAGTGTTGACAGAACCATAAAATACAACAAAGGAACTATTAATAATACTGTCTCATACCAACGTATCAAAGTATCTACACTTATTGAACCATAGATATAGCAACGCTAATACAACAAAAACAATGATAATATTATATTAAACTAGCTACTATACGCTCGTGGCCTAAGCGAACCGAGTGATTGGAATCGATCACTTGAGTTAAGCAACAACAGGCGCGGTCAGGTGCAGGATGGGTGACCGTCCCGTGACTACAGGTAGTGGCATTTTTCCGAGCTATTCCGTGCTTCGCAAGGCACGTTAAGCCGTTGGTGCCGGCTGTCATGCAATGGAAGTCGTTAAGCCATGTCAGAGGCCTTATGGGCGGCTTGATAACTTCTGACAATAAGGCCCGCTACTGTTTTACAATCCTCCACCAACCCGGACTTGGCCCCCGTGGTGGAGTATGGCCTAATCATCCTACGATGCAGGAAGAGACCCGTGCCCCAACAGTGGGGACATACTAGAGTTGATAACGACTATATTATACTAGCAAACGCCATAAGTTTACTATCTATTTTCAGACCGTCCTAAATATACCAAAAAAAAAAAACTCGATGAAGCCGTTTTGGAAGAGCTTGATTATAAACGATGTTTGTAAATAAACGATTAGAAAAAAAGAGATTTTTGTAAATATTAGATTAGATTATGCGATGGCTTCAAAATTCTGCAAAGTGGTTAAACACTAGTTAACGATCATAAAACCA
This sequence comes from Yponomeuta sedellus, assembly GCA_934045075.1. Lineage (NCBI taxonomy): Eukaryota > Metazoa > Arthropoda > Insecta > Lepidoptera > Yponomeutidae > Yponomeuta > Yponomeuta sedellus. Next base: position 11,056,279 of record OW203743.1, read on the forward strand.
CGACTCTTCTAAAGCACTCCTTAAGGAGTTTATTTAATATGTGACATTTTTTTCTTGTAACACAGACTTTTTAGTCAGCGTTTTTCGTGTGTTTTAAGGATTCGATTTTTTTCTATAATCATCCCTTGTATGTCCCCACTGTCTCTTACTGCATCGCAGGTTAGGCCATACTCCATCACGGGGGCCAAGTACGGGTTAGTGGAGGATTGTAAGACAGTGTCGGGTCTTATTGTCAGGAGTTATCAAGCCGTCCATAAGGCCACTGACATGGCTTAGTGACTGCCATTACATGACAGCCGGCACCAACGGATTAGCGTGCCTTGTGAAGCATGGAAGCAGTCGGATAAATGCCACTAGCGGTAGTTACGTTACGGTCATCCATCTTGCACCGGTCCGCGCTTGTTGTAGCATAACTCATGAGCGCTTCTGATTTTTTATATATGTGTATTATTTTATAACCGGATCTAAACATTCTATACCGATGCATCGATGGCATAAATAGCATCAAGGTGACAATGAGCAAAAACATGGCAGATGTCGCTCAGCCCGAATGATAATGACTATAAACTGGAGCTCAACGCTTTGCTACGCGACTTTTATTCCGTCTTCAAACCGAGTACAGAACGAATTCACGAAACATTCTCGTTTTAAGACGCTTCGGGGCGCTAACTAGCGCCACCTATGGAACAAAACTCATGACTAGTCTTATAATACGTTTTTTGTCAAAAAATAAACGTCAAAAATCTTAAGATCAGATAAGATAAGAATATTCTTTATTGTACACACCAGAAAATAATTACAGAGACAACAGTTACAAAAGAAGAGGTACAATTGGCGAACCACTGTGACAAATATTTTTAGAACCAATAGTCTAGATTCTAGGATCAGCAATCTAGAACCTTTAACTATTTCCACTAAAAAGAGCAAATCTATTAAAGCCCTAGGATATTGATACTATGTCCTAGGCTGTAATAACTACTCTAACTATTTTTAGTAGTTATCACAGTTATTAAGATTTTTGATTTTTTTTTAATTCCATTGGTGGCGTTAGGTAGCACCCAATGCCCCGAAATGCATAATGCAAACCGACGATATTGTGAAGGAGGCTGGGAAGTATTGAACGAGACTCCCAAAGGCCGGATAGATTGGCGTTAAAGAGAAGAAGCCTGTACCTAAAGTGGGCTCTGTTTTTGCCTTCTTGTTCGTCGTGTCCTTATGGCTGAGAGACGTGACTATAGAACAGTTCACTCACACTAGAATTAACTAGATAGATGATGGGAATACTGGGCGCTGCAGTGCCTGGGACATAGTTGTAGATGGACTAAAATTAAGTGCTTGCCCAGCACTTATGCTATTCTAACAGCTAAGTTGGCGCATAACCCACAGGACAGACAAGTCAATACGAGTGGAGTCAACAAAAGTACGGGTTTTCTCACAATGTTTTTCCACACAGTTATCACTGAAGACCGTTGACGTGCATTGTTTCTGTCTACAATGAATCAGGGAATTTTATGTAACTAGGAATTACGATGCGCATAAAACGGCAGCGGATCGTTTAATCAGGTACAATGACTTGTGAAGCAGGTTGCTATGCTACTGGGTGATCTGAACTCCCTAGATATGAATGGAGTACTCGCACAATGGCGGTGTGTGATAATTGTCGCTTAGGTGTATCGTCGATGGTTTTTTTGCTGGAGAATTCTAGGCCTGAGTTAAACCTAGAATAAGCCGCTTAGCATAGAATAATATTTCACTTTTGTGGTACGCTATATTTTGTGTTTTTATTTGCATTAGCAGATTCACTGTTAGGGATTTGACAAATACATGTTTGTGGTATCTTTGCGTATTTTATATTTAATAGGGTATCCTGGTTTCATACTAGGAAAATAGATTGTGTTAAGTGGGAGTTAGTATTAATATTATAAAGTGTCCACCTTTTGCAGTTTTACTGATTCCTTTGTGTTAGAAAAGCATTAGTTGTTTTATGTTAGAAAGAAGGTACCTGAAAGATCTCAACTAATTTAATTTGGTCTACATTGTTACGTTGATGAGTTCCATGAAATCCATCGAATCAATGATTTTTTTTTTTCAAATTTTTTTTTCTATTTTTGATTGTAAATATTTTCTGTATTATTGTCTGCTATATCTAAATATGTATTTCTAATTATAAGCTAAATCTAAAAACTAACGAAACAAACCTAAATATATGTATAAATTAATTAATTTTAAACACTACCTAAAAGCCAATTACTGCGCCCAGATCATCGCCGCCTCTGGGGAGGGTCCCCAGTATGCTGGCTACATTACCTCGTTGGATGGCAAGACTTATCCTCTGCCAGAGGTAAGAGCCAGCCCTGGAGTCTCTGGTCGTGTCGTTGAGGCGCGACGCAAGTTCTTTAAAGAACAGTCGCGCCTCGGGCCCCCACGGTCCGAGTGTCTCGACACCAAACGGCCCGAATAAGTGACTCTGTGCCAGAGTCCCGTATTTGCGCCGCTTGATGCCTTCAGCACTTGATGCCGCAGCGCCGGCTTATGGAAGTGGCCCGGACGTGGGACGGCGCCAAAGTGTCCGCGCACCACCAACCAGGGTCCTCCCATTTTTCCATGGGATCAACGACATCCCATCCGGCCTCCTGCCATCGTCCCTTAAGTGAATTTAAGTGAGTGTCTTTATATTTCACACCGCACTATAAGGTGTAAGCTAGTGTTACCAATAAAAACAAAACATATCTTCTTTATTAAAGTGTCTTTGGAAAAAGTGAACATTATAATATAGTTCTGGACTGTATGTTCTAAAAATAGGCAGCGCAGCTGATGATTCATGATGTTTACTTTGTGAAAAAAAGGTGTTATTGGCGGCTCTAGTTAGCAACAGGTAGCCGAGCGCCTTAATAAACAAACCATAATAAATAAGACTGCAGTGTCATCAACAACTTTATTATACTAATACAGAAGAATAAAGGAATACTAGCAACAATGTTAACATCAGCACAGGTAACAACCTGCTTATACCGTCTACATTTTTGTTGTAAATATTACATACTTTAAATACCTATTTAGAGGCTAAAAACTCCACTCATGCCGGGATTCAAACCCGCGACCTCTGGCTATCCGTGGCTCTCTAGCACGGATAGCCAGAGGTCGCGGGTTTGAATCCCGGCATGGGTGGAATTTTCAGCCTCTAAATAGGTTTTTAAAATTGTCCTTAGCACGGGTTAGTGCATTAAAAATAATATAATATTGCATACTGTAAATATAAGTATTAGTCCAGTCCATTCAAAGGTTGTCTGGAAGAGATCACTTTTAGTGATTAGGCCGGAGTTTGTACTCTCAGGTTAAGAAATACCTGTGCAATTTCCATTTTTATGTACAATAAAGTGTTCTCTATCTATCTATAACGAGATCATGACAACTCGAACATTTTTCTTCAACCAAATGAGCTCTTAAACCAATGATAAGTAATAAAACCGTTTACGCACAGAGAGAGCAATAAAACAGTAATGCAAAAAGTCATTGGAATCAATTTGTTAATTCAAAGAGCGATTCGAGCAATTTGTTTAGAAAGCAAACAACGAGCTATGCACCACTGCTTGGGAAACTTCAGCGCTAGATTTCCAATACCAGTGATGGATTGAGCTAGAAATTACTAGCGCGGAGTTAACTTAAAGTGTTATATAATACGTAGTTCAGAAGTGTAGCAGGCTGAAGTGGCAGTGGGCTGGTCACATCTGTCGCAGAATCGATGATCGTTTGAGCAGACGGCTTCTCGAAAGGAGACCATGACTCGGCAAGCGTAGTGTAGGACGCCCTCCGGCTAGATGGACCGACGACCTGAAAAAGGTGGCTGGTGGTGACTGGATGGCGAAAACGGGAGATCGGGTCTTATGGCGCACCCTGGGGGAGGCTTATGTCCAGCAGTGGACTGCAATAGGCTGAAATGGTTATATAATAAATACTATTTTTATATGGATTTTACTCGTTTATTTTACAATTTTCCGACGTTTCGGCACTTTTGCAGGTGCCGTGGTGTCGGAAGACTCGGAAGGTATAAAAACAGTTTTTATTAAGTCTAGTGCTCGTGTTAACCTTCAAGTGTTATAGTTTGGTTTCCTTAATTCGCAAATGACAAGCCGAATCTCAATGATACTTCACAAACGAGACACACATGAAGGTTTGCTCGTTCTAACAACTGAGAATAACATGAGAAAAAAAAATTGCAGCCTTAAAAGACCTTTCATAAAAACTATTCACAAGGCTACGATTTCTTTTTGTTAAATTTATTTCCAATTGTAAGCACGATCAAGCCTCTATTTGTGTCCTTTGAACGTATTGGTATAGTTTCATTGGAATCAGCCATATCGTTTCTAAATAAAAACCAAAGTACGTTTACGATACATAATTAATCGACCATAAAACGACTGCGGAGAGCAGTGAGAATTGGCGGTACCCCAGCGGGCAGAATAATGGACTCGGAAGCGAGAACCTAGGTTCGACTCCCGGTGCGGGCATATACCAGTGACTTTGTTTTCTAAGTTATGTACATGGAAACCTGAGTGTCGGAGGTGTTCAAATATCTCAGCGTTTGAAAGTGTCTATCCGCGGTGGGCACGTGTGGTTATTAAGCCCATACTCTGTCTCTCTAAGAGAAGGCCTGTGCCCTCCAGTGGGACGTTTATTTACAATAAAAAAACTTTAAAAACCTATTTAGAGGCTAAAAATTTCACCCATGCCGGGATTCGAACCCGCAATCTCTGGCTATCCGTACCAGCGCTCTACCAATTGAGCGCTGGTACGGATAGCCAGAGATTGCGGGTTCGAATCCCGGCATGGGTGAAAATTTTTAGCCTCTAAATAGGTTTTTAAATTTGTTCCTTAGCACGGGTTAGTGCATTAAAAATAAAAATAGTGTAATAAAAAAACTGTGCTGGTACCTACTTAACCTAGGTTTAACTAGTATTATTTAGTATAAGGCCTTTGCCCAGCAACTAATAAAAAAAAATAGTATAAGTATTTTTTTAAGACATGCTAGAGTTTGTATACCTACATAAATAAATGAATCAAATCAATGTTACTTGAAAATCAACAATGATAGTCACCATACTTGAAATACTTACAAAAGTTGTAAAACGATAATGCCGCGGCTGCATAAAGATCTTTACGTGTAGCATAAAAACTAGCGCTTAATTTACCAAAGGGTGATGTGAAACAACGATTTACCTCATAACGGAAACTGGCACGTGTGTCTGGTATAATAGCAGCTAATGTTGTTTGAAAGTGGTGATAATCACCTCGCGTTAGAGTTTATGGGGAGGAAAATCGCTTTTCATACGTCAATGATACTTTCCACTTTTGGGCTAGGTTGGTGTTAGACGTTAGACTATGGATAGAGTAAAACGACAACACCGAGTTTGATATTAAGCCTTGTACATCCCCACTGTTGGGGCACGGGTCTCTTCCTGCATCGCAGAAGGGTTAGGCTATACTCCACTACGGGGGCTAAGTCCGGGTTGGTGGAGGATTGCAAGACAGTGGCGCGCCTTACTGTCAGAAGACACCGAGCTTAACTTTCGTATATAGAGTGGTTTTGCTCTAGGAAGGTTGGGTCTCAATCCCTCAATCCTATTTATAAAGAATTTACATTCTGTTTGCAGAATGTCAATGTATAATGCAAAATGTAAGCCGCTGCCTTCGACGTAGTATGGTAGAGAAAAAGGCAGCGAAAAAAAAATGCTTATAGCTACATCAATTGCTACCTAAGCATATGATGAGATTCCATGAATGCCATCAAAAACTTAAGATGCCAAGGCACTAGTTAATTTTCTTACAAAAGTAGGCAAAACATAAGTGCTGCAGTCAGACACACAAACAGAACTCGTTCACGAGCATAACGCAGGGATTGACCATAACTCTCTCACGTCTCAACCATTTCGGAGGGAGATGGATGACCCGGCCACCACGCCACCATTTTAATGACTTTAGCAAACCTACAGATTGAGTTCTTATCAGTCGTATTCTTTGAACAGATTTTTATGTGGTCAGCCCACAGGAAGGAATGTCATCTGTCAAGATGATAAGGCTGCTGTAAAAATAAATACCACTACAGTAAATATCTGACTATGTTTCTTTCTAATAACACAGGTGGTTTAAGAAATAGTCTATACAAATCATCGGATATCTTTGCATAAATATAAACAGATCAGCGTGACATGATCATTTTGTGACCAAACCCTTAAAGAAAAAAATCACAGACAATAAACAAGACAGCAAGACTGCTAGACATAGCCCTCCTCAGACAGGAAGTGTGGGCTGGCTTGATCACCAAGCATGCCCTTTGGGGGGGTATTAATCATCAATACAAACCAGTTTTACTTTAGGAAAAACTTCAAAATTGTAAATAAAGATCAGCTGTTCCATACTAGATGTACCACTTGAAGCGTTAAAATAAATGGAACCAAAACTGATATTTATTCGCGTCATCAGCAAAATATCTTGTCTAATCCCAAGATATTTTGATGTAATTTGATACAATCTGTTTAATATTGGTTTTGGAAATGTTGTTTCTGCTGATATAACTGGTATTGTATATTGATAACAAACATAGATGCAGAGAAACTAAATAGTATTATTCGTAGACATACGTACGTAAATAAAAGAACAGCTTCTCATTTCAAAAGTTGTTACATATATATTAAAAGTTATATATATTGTGACTACATATATACTTAAATATATTAAATAAACAAAATTATTGTTTATTTCGATATCAACCCGTATACGACCCCACTGTTGGAGCACGGGTCTCTTTGTCTCTCTGTGTTTAATTATTTGCAATTAATAATGTTCTTACACTACATTTGGTCATCAAAAACTTAAAGCATTTACTTTGAACAGTAAATTTCTTAAGGCTAGATATCATCGTAAACGGATGAATAGGTTTTTCTCATCTGAGTACCAACTCAAGTAATGTAACCGGACCCAATAGAAAACCCCTCGCCAGTTTAGTCTGACATCTAATGCCTTCGTAAATACATGTAGGAGCAGGTTTTACTGACACTGGTGGAAAGCATCATAGGAAATCCGGACAAGTTACACGCTGCCATCGTCCGCAGAAAATGCCTTTGTGAAAATGTGTCGTCTATTTTTATTTTATAGTGGTTCCGGAAGACGGAAACCTCATTGACGCCACATTATAAGGCTCTCTATTTTTGAGGGGCATATTATTACTTGAGATGTTCACTTGAATCACTCGTAGCCCCGGCTGCCTGAGTGATCTAAAAAACGATCACGAAGGTTAAACAAATTAGGGCGCGTTCAGTCCATGGATGGGTGATCGTCTGTGACTAACACTAGTGGCATTTTTCGAGCAGTTCCGTGCTTTGCAAGGTACGTGAAGCAGTTGGTACCGGCTGCCGTCGATTGATGGTAAACGTTAAGAAACGCCAGAGGCCTTAGGGCGGCTTCAAAACTTCTGACAGTAAGATCAGTCTTGCAAGCCTCCACAAATCCGACCTACCCCCGTGGTGAAGTATGGCGTATAGCTTCCTCTGGGAAGAGACCCGTGCCCATTGGTCGGGACACAATGAGTTGGTGATCATGACGACTTGAAATGTCCACAGAAATTTCCAATCCAAAATATGATTGTCTACCTATTTCAATCAACACCATTTGAATTGCTGAGGAATATAAAATCTTTAAATTATCAGATTTCCCCAAGATAAGTCGTCCGTAAGAAGGCAATTGCTTGCCACTAAAAATAGTGTGCCCTAACTTCGTTTGCAATAAGTCCAGTGGTTTTCTACTATTTTTTTTCGTCATTGAAAACGTCTACTAGCGATTATATGTTAAATGTATAAGTATAGTATATAAAAGCCTACTCCGTTGCAGGCATTAGACATAAACACTGTCTAAATCATCTCATTACTTAGATTCAAATGTAAAAGTTTTTATAGTACCTATACTACAATCGAAAAATGCCAGACATTGAAAAATGCCTTCTAAATAAAGTACTAACTTAGTCGTTGGTATCGGGAAAGAACGTGTCAAAAAATAAGCGAAAAGTAAATTTCTTTACTCATATTTATCTTCATCAAATAACTTAATAAATATGCTATAGGAATACGTTACATATATACATACATAACCTCACGCCTGTATCCCAGCGGGGTAGGCAGAGACCAGGGACTGCCACTTGCCACGATCCTGACAGATCAACGTTCATAAGTCGTTGTATGCACGCACGCCGCCGGTTCCGAGTACTTTTAATTAATACGTTAATTTTCAATTAGATCAAAATGGTATCAATTCACCGTTCCAGTGTTCCCAAAGCCTTTTTGCCAACTTCAAGTTCAGCACAGCATTCTTCTTTTTCTTCGAGCCAATATAGCCCTTATAAATATAGCATTTAAGGTCAATGTAGTGACAGGTCGTTATAATCTTGGGTGAACACTGTTTACCTTTTTATTCGCTCGATAAATTGTTGAGTAAACTCTGTTTACGTTTTTATTCGCTCAATAAGTAGGAAAAATGCTCTAGAGAGCTGCTATGCTCAAAACAGCGGTTTTGCATAGAGACATCAAGCACGCCTCTGATAAAAACAAACATCTGTAATGTTTTAAAAAAAAATACCATTTGTTTTATTCTTAAGGCATAGATTATGAAGAGAGTCAGAGGCCTTAGGGTGGCTTAAAAACCTCTGACAGTAAGATCAGCCACTAGTCTTGCAAGCCTCCACCGACCCGGATTTGGCTCCCGTGGTAGAGTATGGCCTATACCTTCCTCAGGGAAGAGACCCGTCCCCCTGCACTGCAGTCTGAACTCCACCATCATCCATTGCAGCTGATTTATGTAGCGTTTTTAAAGTATTTACGCTCATGACTAAAAAGTGCTACTTGAATGAAGACTCCCTAATAGAACGCTATCATCACTACATCATCATCATCATCACCCGGTTTAAATCCACCTTCTGGATATAGGCCTTTGCCATTGTTAAAATAAAATGATCACTCACATGCGGTGTTTTTTAAATGAAGAAACCAGTTTTATGCTTTTGAAAACTTGATTGTATGATTCATATGAAACGGGTCGCGATAATTTATTAGGTAAAACGTAATTTCCTTATTTCCCGACGTTTCGGCAGCGTCACAGTTGCCGTGGTCTCTGGTAGACCACGATGAATATCTATGAGTAACTATGTATGAGTATCGCGAATCATTAAGAAATACTCTGGATTGTATACTAAAATTTGCACGAAAACGATATGAGCAACTGTCCAAGGTATTCAGTCTGGGGTAAAGAGTTTTTGAAGCCTATCATCGCTGTCTAATGAGCCCTTAAGCAGAGCCCACGTTTGGGCATAGGTCTCTTCTCAATTACGCCAACTCGTCCGGTGCTTTGCTAGTCTTGTCCAATGTTCGCCAACGTCAGCCTGATGCCGACTTTTAAGAATCATAATATGTAGTTCACTATTTTTAGTTAGATTTTTTTTGTTTATTATTGATTGTGTCAATACATAAACTTTCGTCCCCTTTATTTGCATCTTTCATGGTGCATTGTAAACGCTTTAATAATAAAATCCCTATAGATATATTAAGCTTGCCTGAAACGTGGTTCAAAAAATGTGTTAAGTACACTTTGTGCCAAAAGGGCTACTATAAAATAAAGGATTATTTAAATGACAATGATGTCTAAATTAAAGCTAGTACAATGCATGAGTTCTATGTTTTACAATAATTCTGTAAATTCTGTTAATTAAAGACTTTGAAAACTAAGTTTGGAGTTTATTTGTCCATTTTTTCTCCAAAATATCCAGATTTTGAAATGGACACCTAGTTTGAATTGTAACATTCATGAAGCTGCAATTTCGGTGTTATTTTGAATAAAATCTTTACATTTCATTTAATTTCATTTCAAGTTTCAAAATAGTTTGAGAAAAAAAAATGGTGAAACTTTTCTTTGAGAATAGCACGCACGGGTTAGTGCATTAAAAATAAAAATAGTGTAATGTTTTTCAAGTTATCCATTCTTTACGCCTAACCTGATACCACGATTTGATTTGTTACCACGTTACAAATTAAGTCCCGTACTACATTTTCTTTTTTAAAGAGCAGTGGTGCCCAACATTTTTTGTACCGTTTATTTTTTGACTGTTACACACTTTATATAACACAATTTTTGCCAAACTGCAAAGCCAATTTTTCGACTAAGCAACACTTTGTTCGATTGGTTGTCATCAACAACTACAAGGAGTAAAATTTTCAGTATCGCTAAATTAAAGTGGCACGCTTAGCCAGAGGTTGTGGGTTCGAGTCCCGACATGGGTGGAATTCTTAGCCTCTAAATAGGTTTTTTGAAACTGTCCTTAGCACGGGTTAGTGCATTAAAAAAAAAGAATATAAATTAAACTACATAACCATTTTTATTTTTAATGCACTAACCCGTGCCAAGGACAAATTTAAAAACCTATTTAGAGGCTAAAAATTCCACCCATGCTGGGATTCGAACCCGCGACCTCTGGCTATCCGTGCCAGCGCTCTTTCCAACTGAGCTAATGGGCGACTCACCGGCATCAGTGAAATTTCGAACCTCTTTACACTATTCTCTGTAATTACGTACAGGCAGCGACATCTGGTTTAAGTAAATTGCATTGCATAAAATTTTTATTTCACTTCCAAAATTTAAATTTAAATTTAATTACGTTTTTAATTTAGAATTTAGGTATGGCTTGTGATTTCATTAACATATTTAGCTTTAATACTGAATGTCATTATACTAACAACCTATGGATTTTTATGCAAAAAAAAGCAATACAATAATCAAAAGTTTCAATTCTCATTTTAATTTTATTAAATGTTTATACGGACCACATGTTGGGAGCCACTAGTATAGAGCAAAGAGGGTTATCTTGGATCGACGCAGACTGGAGGAGCGTAAAAGTCAAGTGGTACAAATGCATGCGTTCTCTGACACGAACTTCTTTGCGACGTGTGAACCACCGACTGGCTTAGTTTACCCGTGACCTCATTGTCTTGTGTACTTATTAAAGCCATCTTGAGCCACACTTGAGTTTTTGCCTTCGGAGATGGGCTCTACAATACGGGTGACGACACAGTATCAAATAATCAAAGATTTAACGATATTAGGGCAAAGTACATATTTAAAACATTAATAAATTAAAAAACGAGATTATCAATATTTTCAATAAAATAAATGGATATACTACTGAAACAACAATCGCACCGCGTGACGTCGCGCTTAGGTAAAAATTTGTGTTTTTAATACTGAGGCACTGTGCACTATAATACTTTGATGTTTGTTTACCTCGGCGTGACGTCAGATTCGACTCTGCGAGCTGCCCACAGAGTAAAATGATTTTAGAAAAATTTACATTCGTTGATAAACTAATAAACTTTTGTTTATTACTGAAAAATAGGTTTGTTTTCTAAATAATAAATGAGTAAAAAAACCTTCTGGGTGAGGATTTAAAAATCTTTTGTCATGTCAACAATAGTGTTACACTGTAGTAGTGAAGCTGCAAATATATTTTTATTTTATTCCAGTCATATTTTTCAAAACAAAGCGACAAAAAGATTTTTACCTTTTTCTTTAATTTTATAGAGTATAAGTGTTATAATATTTATAATCTAGCACGGATAGCCAGAGGTCGCGGGTTTGAATGGGTGGAATTTTTAGCCTCTAAATTGTTTTTTAAAATATTTATATATATTTTTTTAGACCATGTGAAGATGGCGCGACGATCTAAATGCATTCTTGCCAATATTGTGCGAGGTGACTGGAGACAGGGGGGGATGGAAAAAAGGAGAGGATGCCTTGGCCCAGCAGTAGCACACAAAGGAGACTAATTAACAAAATATACTAATAGAAGTTATCGGAAAAAGACAAGTCTGTGCAAAACGTTGTTTTTTTAATTTCTGTGGCTTTTGGCCAATAAACGCAATACCGTTTCACCTTATGATGCTTTCAGTTTAATGCTTGTTCATCGCAGCGAAGTTCCTTCTGCTCCACGGAAAAGATTTTAAGAATAACAGTTATTTATAAAAACAAACTACATTGTGTTGTGTGGAAGTTATTTATTATTAAAATTGGCTTCATGTGCTCTTAAATATCTCGGCCTCTGGTAAATTTTAGTTTGAAGCATTGTCTCTCTAACAATGACAATAAAAAAAGCATTGAAATTCGTAGAACAAAGTGGTATTATTTATTACCTTTGTATCGTCAATAATTCTAAATAATTCTAATATAAAATAATTTTAATTAACAATATTAACCCTTAATACCCGATATTAACCCTTTGTAGGTCCCCGCTCATGGGGCACGCGTCTCTTCCTTCTTCGAAGGAAGGGTAGCCAATACTACACAACGGGGGCCAAGTCCGGGTTGGTGGAGAGTTAGAAGATGCGTTCAGTTTTGTAGAACTTTCATATCACTTCACTGCACTTTATCAGTCACATTATAGCACTTATGGAATTTTGGGTCGTCCGGCGTCCGGCGTCCGCGTCTATTGACTCTACTCCCACAAATTAGAAATATCTCGGGATATTCAAGACGTTCAGCTCTTTTAGCCAAATCTGCATACTTGTAGGTGCCGGAATAAATTGCTGCTTTTCTGTTTTAATTTCTTGCATTTTCCCGCAAAATATCTTTCATAAAACTGCATATTAAAAGTAGTAAAATTACGATCCATATAATGGAGGTCGTTATTGACGAAGCTTGGGGCATGCTTGACGTCTTTTAGATCTCGCAGTCTGATAAATGCAAATCTGCTGATTCTTGCTTCGTTATTGCTAAAGTATATTATTTTGATATGCTCTTCGAATGATTTCTTAAGCATTTCAACCGCTTCTATAGCATGTTTTTTTACATATTAACCTCTATATTTTTGGTTTGGAATAAGTATGCACGATGAATGTTATTGTCGATTTTTGTTCATTGATCTGTTAGATAATGAAAAGTTGTTAACTGTTCTTCTTTTAGAATGCCCTCTTCAGATTTGTCATCTTCAAGCTTCACAAAATTTGCAGCTTTGTATACCTCATCGTGTTGCAATAGCTGTCTGTGTAAGGAAATGGGATAGATACATAGGCTTGGGTGATCGCAGTTATATTAAAACATTGGTGGGTACTTGACATTTTCTATTAAAGCTAGAGTAGTTACAAAATAATATGTGTTATCAAATTTATACAAAACTATGCTTAAAGATAAAGTCAACATTAGTACATTGTATTTCTTCTAAATGTTAGAATCAATTGGTACATAATTTTGATACTTGTCTGGAAGAGCAAAAGTTATTGATGTTATTAAATTATTCACCGTTTCTGCATGAAAAGCAAAATAAGCACAGAAAATCTAAGTAAAAGTATCTTTATACACTGTCAGTTGGATTCTACTTAAATTAGTTAATTGGGTATGAAAGTTATCAAGGATATGAGATAAAAAAAGTATTTTGTAATCATTATGATGGTTTGCAATTTGATCCTCTTTATCAAATTTGCGAGTCAAGTATTTATTGTAATTTTAAGATTGTTTATCAATACTCTTCTGAATCTTGAATTTGAGTTGCATAATCTAAAGAACATTCTCTATATTTATCTCTCTACCTATTATCTTCGATATATATTTTTACGTTGCGTATCTTCCGTGGTGTTACCATAAAACATAATATTTTGACTTATTTGTGATTTGTATTTCATTTTGCATTAGATTTTTTTTTTATTTTGTCAATATTCTTGAAATTTCCTTTCTAAACTTGTTTTATTGTTTAATTGTGTTTTACAAAGGGTTAATGATACATACTCGATAACATTAAAATATTTATAATGCTCCGAAGGTGTCCAGTGCTTGCGCGATTATGGACGTGGGGGGTAAGTATGCCCACGTGAATGCGGGTTATTATTATGATACGTTGAATTATTTTGTTGCGAATAACAGGCCATCGAACGTGAATAATTCAGTTTTAACCGGTTTTTCTCCCGGGTTTTGTTACTGCCTTTTTCACCTATGATTCGATATGGACAAAGTTGTCGGATTAGTTTGCAAGTACCTTTATAATCTAAACCAACGCCTTGAGCTTGAATATAAGGAAGCAGTTGCCGCAGCAACGCTATTTTTGCTTCTTTTCTGTAAATTTCTAGTGCCAATTGTACATTATCACGACCGTGTTGATTTATTAACATTGATTCTATTGCGAACAGTTTAAAATCAGGTTTAAAAATTATTTCCTCAAAACTTCCACACCCTAAAGTTATATTACGGACTTCGTCATTATAAATTTCAATAGTTTTTCCATCTCCACAACTTGTAATAAGAGTATTTTTAATAAATTGCCAATTATAACTATGAGTGACCACGCATATAGAATGAGCTTGAGGCGGGACAAAACATGCCCTATTGTTCTAGGATTATTTCCAAACGTTTCAATAAATTGCTGAGCGGCATTTAAAAACCCATATAAATGGTCACTATCTCCTTCATAAACTGGGATACTATGACAGTTTTTTTCAATATCTTCATAAATGATCTCATGGGTTTGAGTAATTTTTGCAAAACTACAATAGAGTTGCAAGGAAGAATTACTTAATCGAAAAAGCTTAGTCCATAACAACCCTAAAAAAGTGATGCAATTTACTTAAACCAGATGTCGCTGCCTGTACGTAATACCGAGAATAGTGTAAAGAGGATCGAAAAGAGGTTTGAATCCCGGCATGGGTGGAATTTTTAGCCTTTAAATAGGTTTTTAAAACATTTAAGTTTACACTATTTTTATTTTTAATGCACTAACCCGTGCTAAGGAAGAAATTTAAAAACCTATGTACGTAATACAGAGAATATTGTAAAGTGGTTCGAAATTTCACTGATGCCGTGAGTCGCCCATTGGCTCAATTGGTAGAGCGCTGGTACGGATAGCCAGAGGTTGCGGGTTCGAATCCCGGCATGGGTGAAATTTTTAGCCTCTAAATAGGTTTTTAAACATTTAAGTTTGTCAAGAACATTGAATGATACGAGTATGAATCAACGAGCAATTTAAAGAATACAAAAAAATACAATTTAAATCTCTATTGTCTAGAAATAGATATACTGCCGTGCAGGTCCTAAAACGCAGTAAGAGACATTTTTACGTTTTTGAGTTAAATATAGGTTTTTGACGGGCACATTATTACTAATTAAAATGCAGTTATCGCGCTTACGTCTAAAACGACCCGTCACTTTCCCGAGTTAAATGCAGTAAAATATCGTTTTTACTGCAAAAATCTGTATTCTAAACCCATAAAAATATAAATGCACTTAAACTAAAATGCAGTAAGAAGATTTTGTACCGAACTTGCTGATACTGCATGGTAGATCATTAAATAATTTCATATGCACTACAGATTAAAATGCAGCAAACTACTTAAATGTATTGTTTTATTTATTGTTAGCAACGGACTTTCATAAAGTAAAAAAATCAGTGTTTACCCGGAAAACCAAAACTAAAGAACCTCGTTGAATCGTCTGCCGACGAAGAAAACGGAAGAAATGTATGATTGGAAAGATGCTTGTTCCCAGATGGGTGTAGATATCACAAAAGATGAAGATGGGAACCAGCTTAAGATTGCAGGCATAAAAGTTTTATGAATTGAAAAGAACAAACAGTCCACTTTATTCTTCAACACTTCGTATCTTCTTGTTCTTCTTCAGGCTATATTAGTCCACTGCTGGACATAGCCCTCCCCTAATGAGCGCCATAGCGCAAGGTTGTGCCATCATTAGGGGGTAATGCCCATAATTTCCATGCTGGGCACGGGGGTTGGGGGTCGCAGTTTGGTGGAATTGTACACTTCGTATGGTAACTCAAAATTAGAAAAATTAGAGGTTAAAGAAGATAATTTTGGGTCTGGAAGTTAAGAATGCTTACGACCATAAACAAGAAGTATCAGAAAGAAAGTAGGCTGATTTGTTACATTAATTAAATAAAAAACTAATTCCAGCTTTGTACGCTCCATTTTTTCGTACGTTTTATAAAAATGAGTAAACTATACGCCGGGTCATCTTAGGCCGTCTTAAAATTGTTGAGACCGATGATGGCTGACCACTGCATTATGGTCGTGAACGAGTGCTGTTCGTGTGTCTGGACGCAGCACTTATGTTTTCCCTTTTTTCATAAAACAATTAAATAATGCTTTGACATTTATATCTACTACTTGACGGCAATCATAAAATCTTATCATACGACTAGGTGGCAATTGATGTATCACATGAGAAAAGATGGTCAGAGTTGAGTTTTTTTTCCGCTACATTTAGCTCCACGGCCCGAAGGCAGCCGCTTACATTTTACATTGTACATTGACGTTCAGCAAACTGAATGTAAATTCTTTACTTTGAAATGAAATTAATTTGAATTGTTTTTCCATACCTAAGTTTAAACAAGTCTCGTTTCAGTTACTAAACTAAATATTTTTGTGCCATGACAATACTGACTGTACTTGTATCAAGATAATGCCATTATAATGGCTTCAGCTGCTACTATGTTATTTGGAATCATTAAAACACACGAACCTTCTTATTTATACAACAAACTCACCTGGAGACAATCGCGTCTTGCAGAAGGGGTAAGAACAGCTTCTGCGCCACTCAGTCTACCTATACACAGAACAGCGGCCTTTCGGGGTAGTCTTAGGTACGCTGCAACCAAGTGTTGGAATAATATCCCACCGCCTCTTCGTCACTGTAAAAATAAACATACTTTTAAAACACATTTTAAAGCACATCTGTTGCAGGTGCAAATATCTAAAAAATAGTACTGTTGTATGCGTACCTTTAAGCCGTGCTGGTTCCTCAGACCTTATTGCATCTTAGTGGGTAGATAGCTCTCAGCTGTGCCGCATATTTCACGGGCAAAACACCGACTGTGAGGCACTTCACTTCACTTCGATATATATATTTAATAAGTTTGTTAACACACCGGTTACACAATTATATTTTGCACAACTCACTGACTTTACAGACATTACACTACACCTCTACACACACAGACACATTTTGCACTCGAGTTATTTGGGCACCCATTTTCAAAATTAAAAATTCTTTGCTTCTTTTTTTCAACAAACACGACTAACCGCAGTATGGCCGCGACAGAATATCAGCGTTGTGGGAGCACCCCGGTGCTCCTACAACACATGCTGAGTTGCGACCATTTTAGTGGCTCAATACTTTAAACCTGAGCGTGACCATATAAAAATGTTTGCATACGTTTGTGATGTTCTGTTTTATTTGTTTTAAGCGTATGTAAATGTAATCAATGTTTGAAACGTGTACTATTTGTCCTTTTTCTTTTCTTGTATGCATGTAATATTTTTCTTTTATGTTATATTTGATGTTCATGTATGCCTATGTTATGTTTTAAAGTATTGTGCCGTTAAATAAATGTTCTATCTATCTATCTATCTAATGATTTGTTGCTATTTAGATTGTTTTCTGTAATAAGAATATTTGTTGGAAAATGACTGTTTCAGTTTATATTTTGATAAAAATTTTGCTTCAATAACGACTTTTCTTGCATTATTTATTTAAAGTATATAATAAAATAACTTACAATGACGTATTAGTAAAATAATGTTTAAATTATTGTCAGTAACAACGTTATAGTCATACATAAGTGATTCCTCGTCACATATAATACCTGTAAATAAGTTATACTTGTTACATTCAGTTAAGAATCAGGCAATATTTATTTCAAATTATGTTTCTTCAAAAGCTAACAGTTACTAAGTTATTAACATCTGAAACTTTAACGTAGATTATTTGCAAATTCGTATTTCTTTAGACCTTGTCGCCTGCAAGGTATCACATACTGCACAACAAATAGTTTGAGATGCCAATTAAAATGCAGTAAAGAACGTCCTGTTACTGCAAATTAGTCCGCAAAGTGGCAAATAAAATTTTATTTCTGCAGTATGACGTATTTTTACTGAATTTTAATGTGTTTATGTGTACTTTTTTGCGTGCAGTAACATACCTGATTTTGAAAAAATCTTATTAATTTTGAATCTAATGTACTAAATTAATATTTTTTTCGTATAGTAGATTTTTGTTGTCAGAGAGTACTTGTGGTAATCAAAAATATCCACATTAAACCATTAGAAATAACTAAAAATGTTTTCAAAAAGTTATTTGCGTTTTTCTCGGAACCGCCTTTTTGCACTTACTGCGTTTTAGGGACTGCACGGCAGTATAGGCTACTTATGTTCAGCTAACAGAATTTTATTTGTTAAGAAAAACTTGTATAATTGTTTAACATTACTTAGATTTAACAATTATTTTAAGGTTGTGATATTTTTCTGGTTGTGCAATAAAGTGTTCTCTATCTATCTATCTAACTATCAATTTAAGCTCTATTTGAATATATCCAAAAAAAAAACCGGCCAAGTGCGAGTCAGACACGCGCACCGAGGGTTCCGTACAAACCTGTATTATAGACCTGAGTATTTGGTATGAATTTCAATTTAATACCTCTACGCGTTTATGACGAAATGGGTAGTAAGTTTAAAATTATTAAAAAAAAATATATTATGTGATGTAACTAAAAATTTATGGTTTTCGTAATTTTTCCTTCATCTATGCTATAAGACGTTGCTTCGTACCAAATTTCAAGATTCTGAGTTCACGGGAAGCACCCTGTAGGTTTTGATTCCCTTGCAAGTGTCGAAAATTTGCGGCATAAACGGCTGTATCTTTTGATTGCGTTGGCTTAGAAGTTTGATTTTTTCACAGCTTCAAGGGACAGTAGACTTGAGTAATTGATATAAATTTCAGCTTCATACCTCCACGCGTTCCTGAGAAAAAGGGTCTTGACAGACGGACGGACGGACAGACGGACAGACGGACAACAAAGTGATCCTATAAGGGTTCCGTTTTTTCCTTTTGAGGTACGGAACCCTAAAAACTATCACAATTGCTAACTTTGACAAAAACTAAGTAGCTATTTAGCAGAGTGTTTACTCTGTTAATAATTATCACTCTCCAATAGAATATCCATTGAGAAATTATTTAAATGATACCTATTAATGCAGTGTTGTGTTTGTTAAGACGTATCTCGTTGTTCACTTTTTCTTTTACATTGTTTTTCCCATTGGCTACTGTAGCTCTAATTGTTTCAAAGACTGCACGAGGTGAGAGTGAATACGCGTAATAGACAAAAACCTCCACCACTTTTGCTATTGTCTTGTTCCATTCACAAAATCTTAATTGCTACCTCCACTGTGTTGCTGTGGCGCTGAATATCAACGCTGAAACGCTTGTCTGTGTTGACGACCAAAAACTTTTTCAGCAACGTCGCTCAGTTCCTTATCGCTGGATTGAATTTCATAGAAAGAATTCACTTAGAACTATTAATATTTGTAAGCCTAATAGCAGTAGTATATTAGTTTATTTGTTAGAATATGTAGGTCGTTAGTTTTAAACTGTGAATGTTGTGCGCACCTGTGTTTGACACAAACGCCAGCCCTCTGTTATTATTAGTTTAAGGTTTTACTTGTAATGTGTTTGTACTGTTGGTGTGCCTTAACAAATACATACATAACCCCACGCCTGTATCCCAGAGGGGTAGGCAGAGACCAGGGACTGCCACTTGCCACAATCCTGACAGATACCTTCACTTCATCAACGTTCATAAGTTGTTGCCTGCACGCACGCCGGTTTCGGGTACTTTTCATCTTTCCCTTTGCTAATACATCCCCTATTTGGTCGATGTATGTCCTTAACAAACAAAATAATAAAAAAATAAAAGAACATAAATTCAACACGCTTAGTACCTACCACGTAAATACACATAATACTAATCGCTAGCTCGTGAATGCTATATTACTTAGTTCTTCTTCTTTCTGTGCCTCTCCACCAATGAAGATGGCCGTCAGCTCCGCATCCTCTTCCTCGTTTCTTGCCATGCGAAACAGACCTTCGAAGCTGGCTACATCTGTCCAGTTCCTGGTGTTTCTGAGCCACGACTTCCTTCTTCCAACACAACTGCAATGCATACCTCAATCTTGTCCACCATTACAACTTGAAAAAGTCAGTACCTATCGTGTCACAATAGATAGATAGATCGAGAACACTATCTGACGGCCTCGGTGGCGCAGCTAATTGCCACGCTTACTGTAAAAGCGAAGGTCTCGGGTTCGAACGACTTTTTCTACTTTGTCTCGGATCTTAGATGTTATCTTTGTATTTATTATATAAATTTATTATATATAGATCTGTGTAATATGTCCATGAATATTTATTTTATATTAACTATATTGTATTTTAAAATGGAAATTACACAGATATTTTTTAACCTAAGAGTGCGGACGGCGGTCTTATCACTAAAAGTGATCTCTTCAAGGCAACCTTTGGATGGATGCAAGACAAGACTGAGATAACGAATTTTCTTTTTTTTTATAGGTAAATTCAAGCGCTAGGAGTGCAGGGAAAGTGCTCAAAGAAACAAATGGTAGCTTTCTTCCACCTGTGGAAAGTTCATTGATCACGTATATTTATGCCAGAACAATACGTCTTGAGATTAAAACGAATTTAATGCCGTACAAATTGTAGATATCTAGGAAAATTTTCGTTGGAACATTTTCGTCCACTGCCGAGGACAGCAAAAGACAGAAAGAAGTAGCATTGATAAGCACAATGGAAGTTTAAAATATGGTAAAATACTTAAGTAATTTAGTTTTTCGCGGAAAAGACGACTCTATACAAGTCCATCCAAAGGTTGTCTGGAAGAAATCACTTTTAGTGGTAAAGCCGCCGTCTATACTCTTTTTTTTTATGTAGCCTTGATTGTGTCCCACTGCTGGGCAAAGGCCTCCCCTTTTGTCTTCCATTCCTCCCTGTTCATGGCCACTTCCTGCCAGTCCGGCAGAAAGGTTGTAAGGTCGTCCCGCCATCTCCGCTTGGGTCGGCCACGTTTGCGATATCCGTCGCGCGGAACCCAGTCAGTGACGATTTTTGCCCACCTCTCTGGGCTCATACGGCTTAGATGACCCGCCCAGTTCCACTTCAGCTTAGCGGTTGCAGCTCCAACATCGACAATTTTTGAGTCTGTACTCTTAGGTAAGGAAATATCTGTGTTATTTCCTTTTTTATGTACTAATTGTACACAAAAAAGTAAATGGCTCTATTGAATGAGTATAGATAAATTTTATTTTTATTTCATAAATACCTACGATACAGTAGACAGCGGTGGTAGCTCAGTGGGTAGAACCATAGACTGGCAAGCGAGAGCCCCAGGTTCGATCCCGAGTGCGGGCATGTACCAATGACTTTGTTTACATTCAAAGTTACGTACATTTGCGAATTTGCAGTCGCAATACCACACGCTAACGGTGAAGGAAAACATCGTGAGGAAACCCGCGGCTTGGTTGGCTCCGCACGTATTGACTAGTCTTTCCTGTGGGCTAGGCCGACTAAGCTGTCAGGATGGTATAGGTGCTGGGCAAGCCTACGCCATCTATAAAATGTGTATGTCCCAGGCACTACAGCGTCGGAGTGGTCCCTTCACCCATCTAGTGTGAGTGAAGATACCACTGGACGCTGCATAAATCATCTCATTAAGTAGATGCAAAAAGGCCAATATTATTATTATTACGATACAGTAATAAAATAAAAGTAAAACGTTCACAGCACGAAACATTATTTCAAAGTCAAAATCAAAAATGTTATTCACTATAAGAACAAAATTTTACTTATTAAACGTCAAAGCTGTTAGTTTCGCAATAGATTACATAGAGAAGCCCCACATTTTTTTTATTCAAAGCAGGTATTTGGTAATTAATACACTTTAGCCCAAAAATATAGGCCGATTAGGGATTAATATTTTTTAAACTAATCAATTTTTCTGGTTGTGCAATAAAGTGTTCTCTATCTATCTATCTATCTAACTAATTGTACCTATTCTTTTGTAACTGTTGTCTCTGTAATTATTTTCTGGTGTGTACAATAAAGAATATTCTTATCTTATCTTATTTACGAGTTTTTTAAAACCACGACAAACTATCCACAACTAAACTAGGAACTAGCCAGAGTTATCTAAACTGTTAAAACAAACATTTGAGCCTTTGACCCCGACGCCAGCATGGAGATTAAAGCCCGCACTCTCACTTTCGTAAACGTACCTATGTCAGTAATTACGGTACTGGCATAGGCAGTCACGTTGTCAGTATCTCCTTAAAATCGCTATTTTTTCCCTTTCTAATAAAATAAAAAGGTTTTATTCAAAATAGCGCAGAAACTGCTGCTTAATGAACGTTACAAGTCAAACCAGGTGTTCATTTCAAAATCTAGATTATTTTGGAGAAAAAATGGACTAAAAAACTCCATATGTAGTCTTTTTAAAGTCATTAAATAACAGAGTTTACATACCTATTTAGAGGCTAACTCTAAATAGTCTAATTTAGAGTTTACATAGTTATTTTAAAACAGAACTCATGCATTGTACATTTGATTCCAGACATCATTGTCATCTAAATAATCCTTTATGATATAGTAGCCCTATTGGCCCCAAGTGTACTTAACACATTTTTTGAACCGCGTTTCAGGCAAGCTTAATATGTTCGGGGATTTTATAATTGAAACGTATACAATACCTCATAAGGGTGTATTTACCTATGCCAGCCAAAATATTGAGAGCAAAAGTTTCTGTTTATTTCTAGTATTTACATTCTCCTCTCTCGTCTCAATTTCTCCTTCAGCAATCTTTCCGATTTAAGGTTGCCTGGAAGAAATTGCTATCAGCAATAAGGCCGCCAATTGTACCTCTTCTTTTGTAACTGTTGTCTCTGTAATTATTTTCTGGTGTGTACAATAAAGAATATTCTTATCTTATCTTACATTGACGTAGTACCTACAGTGTATAAGTGCAAGATGAAAAGTACCGGAAAGCGGTGTGAGTGCATGCAACAACTTATAAAGGTTGATAAAGCGAAGGTGATCTATCAGGATCGTGGCAAGTGGCAGTCCTTGGTCTCTGCCTACCCCTCTGGTATACAGGCGTGAGGTTATGGTTGTATATATGATGACATATTTAATTACTAATGCCATAACCGCATCTTTTCAGAGTGTATTGTGCCATTTATACCATCGATGACAGTATACACTGACAAGGTATCGTATCGTAACACTCAAATTTCGCCAATCTACCGAATAAATTGGTTATCTCAGATGTATACCTTTTGATTTTCGAGTTACTTATTTCCAAACAATCGAAGGTATTTTTTTCACTTCAAGTATTTTATGGTTCGATTTAAAAAACAAGGAATTCTTTTAGATTAGATTAATACTTTTTGTTGCACACCATACATAATTAATTAATTTTAATTTAGGTTTTGTTTAATTTTGAATGAATGAAAGAAAATTATTTATTGCAGTAAAAACAAATTTGTAAAAAGGCGAGCTTAATACTGGCTTCCGCTACAAACGTCTGTTTATGGCGGAAATCGATTAAAGTCTCTGGTTTTTGATTCTAGATTCCTGACTGTAGGTTCTAAAAATAGATATCACAGTTTACAGATCTCTCATGTTCACTTTTTGATAAAAACGTATTATAAATTCAGTGGCAATCAACTATTGTTGTACCTAAAATACCGTTTGAAAAATCCACGAAACTGCAAAGGCTGGAAGTATTTCATTTCTACAGGGATTATATGCAACACAATACAAGACAATCGTGATTATTAATATAATTATGTTTAATTATGTATGAGCTATGAATTGCTCGTAGCCCCGGCTGCCTGAGTGATCTTAAACGATCACGAAGGTTAAGCAACACAGGGCATGGATGGGTAAACCGTCTATTACTAACGCTAGTAGAATTTTTCCGAGCGATTCCGTACTTTGCCAGGCACGTTAAGCAGTTGGTGCCTGCTGTCGTCAATAAATATCAGTCTTTAAGCCAAGTCAGAGGCTCTAAGGCGGCTTGAAAACTTGTGACAGTACAACCAGCCACTAGTGATGCAAGCCTCCACCAATCCGGACTTGGCCCCCGTGGTGGAGTATGGGAAGGGGCACGGGTCTCTTCCTCCGGGAAGAGACCCGTGCCCCTCGTTAGGGACATAATGGGTTCTTGGTGATGTATGAGCGTCGCGAGTCACTAAGAAATAACTCACCTCTGTAGTACAGAAGGACGTAAACGCAGACTAGGGAAAATATTATCTAGTTAACCTACTCATCGAACTATAACGCACTCGTAATAAACAAAACTGGAACGCCGTCGCTCGCCTCACCCGGCCTCGTCATTAAAAGCCCTGCAGCTTTAGTTACCCATTTCCCTGGCTTTCAATAGCAGCCTTACATTATCTCAGCGCAGTAGGTTGTCCATACGAGCGGGTTTTCCGAGAAAACCATCGACTAAGGTCCAACCTCTACCGAGATCCGCGTGCAGTGAAAGTGAGCGAAAGCAACTGACTGGCTTAGGTTGGGGTGTCCACGCTTCTGATTTAGTGGCGGGATTGGTTCTCGTCCTTAACTAGTATTAGTATTATCGAGGGTCGTTCCCTGAGGGGAAATAAATATAAATGTTCAGTAACGAGTTAACGATCTATCTATTTATCTACTCCTGAAGATTGATCGATAACTCTTTACCTCGAAAATGTGTTAGTTCCTGAATTATCTTAACTACTGTTTGTCTTTTTATACAACTTTTGTTCTATGGCTTTTGAACTTTGTTTTGTTAATTGGTCGGTTTCGTGTTTTTTATTCATTCGCGATTCTCATACATTGTTATATTTTAAACGGGTCTAATCGTGATTATTTGTTATGTCAAACGTAATTTTACTTTAATTCCCGACGTTTCGGCAGCGTTGCGGTCGGTTTGGTTTCTATTATGTTTCCAGTTTGGAACCAGGACAAGTGATTGTGTTTTGTGGAAGTTATTCATTAATTTTTATAGCTGTCCGAGTGAATTTTGCACCGCAACATAATCCGCTTATACGATTCTTCTTACCATGGAGACGCAATGCATGTTGAGTTGGTGACCATTTTTTCTTGCCACGGAGGCACAGGCATTTTTTTAAGAATGTGTTACTGTATAGTATTTTCTGAGGTTAACACGAGCACTAGATATAATCAAAACTGTTTTTATACTGATTTCACTCGTTTCATTGTATTTTCACAATTTTCCGACGTTTCGACACTTTTACAGGTGCCGTGCTGGTCCGAGACCACGGCACCTGTATGCCGAAACGTCGGAAAATTGTAAAAATATAATAAAACTTCACTAGTTTTATTATATTTTATCAGTATAAACACAGTTTTAATTATATGTTACTGTGTTTCTATTGTTATTGATGTTCATCTTTCCTATAATTGGGTAATTTTTTGTGTGTGCATTTGTGGCAATTTAAATAAATGTTTTATGTCTTCCTTCCTTCCTGCCTTCGTTTAAGTCTCTTTTGGACAGTGCTGTCAGTTCTTTTTGATCTAGAGAATGTATAACAAAAAGTGCTATTAGCCTCTTTTGAACACGAAGAGATATACTAAAAGGTGCTTTAAGTTTCTTTGAAAGAAAGAAATATATTTTATGTAAATCAAAAAATGCTTTAAATCCCTTTTGAACCAAGAATTGCTGTCAGTTACTTTTAATATAAAGAATATCAAATAATGCTGTAAGACTCTTTTGTACCTCGCCCCTTGAAAGGTTTTAGAATCTGGCAGTTAGATTTATAGCCAATAAAAATAGATAGATAGATAGATAGAATATTCTTTATTGTACACAGAAATTACAGTAACAGAAATTATTTAAAAAAATATAGTACAAATGGCGGCCTTATTACTAAAAGCAATTTCTTCCAGGCAACCATAGACGGAGACAAGAAAGATAGAGCCGGAGAGCATAGTTTAGTTACGGCAGGTGTGTACTCCGTGAGCTAGGTACGTCTTCTAAGATGTTCGGAGTATAGCATATACAAAAATATACTGCGATCATAAGAGCCGGCAATTCTACTAAAGAGAGAGGACTGAAGAAATATCTGATAACTTACGGGAATTGGCCAGTGCACAGATAATAGTCCAACAATAATCCTCTCGTTTGCACAGGCCCTAGCTAGAGTAATACTCACATAGTTTTTCTATAGAATTAAATAAGCACGACAATGTTTTTAAAAACCTATTTAGAGGCTAAAAATTCCACCCACGCCGGGATTCGAACCCGCGACCTCTGGCTATCCGTACCAGCGCTCTTTTCAACTGAGCTAATGGGCGACTCACCGGCATCAGCACGGGTTAGTGCATTAAAGATAAAAATAGTATAACGACAATGGTTGTTATTTGCCTCAATTTGGTAGTCTACAAAGCAATAGCAGTACAATGTCATTCCAGGGTATAATCCGCGCAAATTAAATAGGCATCTCTTGCGTAGAAGATTGAATCGCGCGAGGCGCCAAGTTAAAGCGCTTAAGGACGCTAACTAGCGCTACCAATGGAATAAAAATAATTACTTGCTTTATAAGTGAAAGTGTTAACATGAGAAATCTTAATATCTGTGGTATAACAATTTTTAGAACATTCAGCGCTCCTAAGTGCCTTAAGGAGCACAGGTTATACCATTGCAATGACCATTACCGGACTAATATGACTATTTTGAACAACTATGCATTTCAAAGACTCATCCCCCTGTTTGTGCAACATGCCTTGGTCAACCCCACTCGCCATACTACACCACACCGTAAGCAACACAGAAAAATATAAAAGTCATGAAAGGCGTTAATTTCATAAGTACCGGTATTAAAAGTTGCTAGAATTGCCCTCCACACACGACTAGCTTTGGCTATTCACTGATTCAAGAATCATGACTATTGAGACTTTCTATTGCGTTGTTATTTTTATTTAACGAGCGTTTGATAAGATTTAAAAAGTTAAATTTAATAATTAGTTATTAAGCCCATCTCTCTCTCTGAGAGGAGACCTAAGCTGTGCAGTGGGATGTCTATAGGCTACGTAGAAAAAAAAAGAGAAAAATAATCGTAACTATATAGATAGTTGTGGGGCCCAGAGGTATATCCAGAGGTATAGGATCTTTGCACGTGGAAAACTGTAGTATCTTCATACACGAGTGTTCTCGTGTATGTAGTTACTAGAGTTTTCCACGTCTATCTATCTATCTACACCTCCGGCATACAGAAGTGGGCTTAAACTATTTACTGTTCGCTTACGCGTATCTCGCGCACGCACAACACGGTAACTGATCATACTGACTTATTTTAATGCGCTCTGGACGAGTTCATAAATGCCTATCTGCATTGTGGCTTCTAGTTTAAGTAAATAAATACTACCTAGTATATAATTACCTACCTACCTATCAAATACCTATCTACCTAGTACGGGACGCGACTGGACAGAGCAAAAAGCTGCAGCATAAGACCGCAAGAAATGGAGATCCCTTCTACGAGTCCTAAGTCCCTGACAGAAATCTTCATCATCATCATCATGTATTAGTTTCAGTAAAATAGAATATTTGGATACAACATATAATTGAAATTGTAACGCGTCTGTCGCATTAGGCTTGTTCTGTAAAAATGATGTAAGAAGTTGAATTGAATAAATTTAATTGAACAAAATAAATAAACATTTCATGATTTATACGTTCTGTAATAAATGCAATTCGTTGAGAGTTCATAAGATTTGGTAGGTATTTTGACTTGTATTATTTTTTCTTGTACCTTTCCACTAGAGTCTGACCGGCAGCTTAGCCTATTATTTTTCATCGTTTCTTACCAAAATTATTCGACGTCCGTAAGCATCCGTCCATAGCATTCCCTGATGCTTATGGGCCACCACTTTGACGTTAGCATCCGTCCATAGCATTCCCTGATGCTTATGAGCCACCACTTCCTTCTTCTCCTGACTTCTTTTAACTTATCTAATAGCCGCAATCAGCAGAGGATTTATTTAAGCTAACGCGGATTTCTCAATCATACCATAAATTTTTATTTTATGCAGGAGGTCCCGGGTTCGAATCCCGGCTGGGAACAAAAAAAAAACCCCAGGTCTTGGATGTTTACATGTTTGTGATGTCGTTGTTACTGGTTCCCACGACACAGGGTATCCTAGTGTGGGGCCAGAAGCAATGTATGTGCCTGTATGTAAATGTTATGTTATGTTATTTACACCAAATAATATACAACATGTTTCACATTTGGTACGTTCTTTAGATGACCATGTATAGTGATGATTCTTAAAATACATTACTGGGAATGAATATGAAAAACAAAAATTACCTAATTAGCAGTATATGACATTTTATCTAGATAAGATAAGATTCAGTTAAGTCGCCCAAAGCACAAGTATAAGTCACTATCATTATATCGTACACTGATTTATTGATATGCGAAGTAATTGTTTCTACAAACCTATGTTATGAAATACCAGCTCCTTCTTATAAACAGAATTTTGAAAGTTAACGCGGGTAGGTGAGTGGCCACTACCGAATATTTTAGCCAAATCATTCTTGACTTGAGGACAATAAAATATTTTTACTACTTTAAACTAAGAACCGAAATAAAACTTTTTGGACAGAAGTGTTTTTTTTTTATTTTACACTTTGACGTCGATTTTGTGGATTGGCTTAGTAGAACATTTATAATCTCAGAATAAGACATTGAAATCGATACGAAAACAAATAAAAGCAAAACAAATAGTGGCAGAGACAAACATGTTAACATGGTACACAAAGACAGTTCACACTTAGCTCATACCTACTATTATAAGTTGTTTGGCAAATATTATGACGCGTCTTAGTACTTACAAGACAAAGCTTTAGGTATAGACACTCTGTTTTTGTGAGATGCAGATAAAACTCTAGCCCGGGTTACTACCCAGGTTACTACTTTGTGTAACATCTTACACAAAGTAGTAACCTGGGTAGCTCGATTCACGCATTTTAAATGTCAGAATTTGACAGTAAATGTATTGGAAAGTCCCAACTTTTGACATTCAAAACGCTCGACTAGCGTCGCCATGATACCCAGGTTGATCTCAATTTTTATCCAGAGCCTTAACTAATTAATAAAGTAGATCACAATTTTATGACAAAATTATTCCATTTTAAACGCTAACAGACAGATAGAGAAAACTTTATTGTAAGTACATAAATAAGAAAGAAATACAGTTTTTTTTTAAACATATAGGTCAAACTGAGAACCCCTTGTTATGATGTCGCTTCAGAATGAGAGACACTAGAAATCGTTGCATTTTTTTATCATTTTTTATTGTTTTTTTGTGCACTCTACTGCTACTGTTACGTTAAGGGCGAATTTACAATGAATA
The DNA here is from genome assembly GCA_934045075.1 of Yponomeuta sedellus. Classification (NCBI taxonomy): domain Eukaryota; kingdom Metazoa; phylum Arthropoda; class Insecta; order Lepidoptera; family Yponomeutidae; genus Yponomeuta; species Yponomeuta sedellus. Next base: position 11,085,571 of record OW203743.1, read on the forward strand.
TCTACACCTGGTCAGCTATAAACTGTACTTAACCGTTATCGACGCAGACGCACGCCAGACGGCAGTAAACCAGTTCCGATTTGGAACTGAGGCGGATTCGTGAATACGATTGGTGTCGGGCAAAAAGTTGTGGACACACCGATCAAGAAACTTTTAAGTAGTCTATGAAGGTCTTACGATGCAGGACTCGTGCCAAAGCAGTGGGGTTATATAAGAGTTGATATCGATCGATCGGAAGGTTTCACTGCAGGGCACAGGCCTTGTGTCATTGAGAGAGTATGAGCTTAATTACTTGGCAATTTCAAGCGCTAAGATATTTTTGTGCTATGTGACTATATAAACTTTTTGTCAGGTAATATTAATAAGAAGTTTTGGTGGTAGAGAAAAAATACTGCGTCATAGCGAGCAACACTATTGACAAGCGCCCTCTAACGGTGACACGGGGTAAACCTCCGCGTCGCTCACCCCTCACCCCTCAGTTTAGTAAGAAATGAGCTACGTGCAAACTCACGCGCAAGCTGCACTCTGTTTTTATATAAATTGTTTATTGCCTTTATTTTATCTAATCCGTGTCAGTAAACTTATGTGTTACGTGTTTGTGACACACGATCTCTTTTAAGAAGACAAACCCACTGAAACCCCTAGCTAGAAGAGTGGTCGTGGCACCTAACGCTACAGCGTTTATTTAACTTTCAATGCGGTAAATGATTAACGTCTCTCCGATTATATCAAAACGATTATAGTTCAAGCTCTCTATTGCCAATTTATAATTATATTTCAGAAACAGTATGCTGTTAAAAAAACCAATTTCTCGACCACGACACATGACGGCGAGACCGCCCTAGAAGACGGTGGAGAGATGATCTCGATAAAAAACATCTACTGGAGTGGTCTGAGGTGGCCCAGGACAGAAAACTCTGGACTGAATTTGAGCAGGCTTTTGCCCAGCATTGATTGATTTTTCGATTTTCAGAAGTCTTTATTTATGGAATAATAATTAACATGTTACAATATAAAACGCTGTCTTAAGTGTAACAATCTGTATTAGCACTATTTTTCAGGTGAGGCACCCAGGTAAAAATTTTAAGATATGTGTGTGGTTAACATTATTATGCAATGTGATTATAGTTAAATTGTGGTAGTGTTATTGTAAAGGACGTAGGTACAATTCAGAGTGCATTGTTACTTTTTAATTACCATGTAATCGAAGTTTTGAGAAGAGTTGAGTGAACACTCATTACAGCTATGTGCCAATCGTTATCAACCCTTGTATGTCCCCACTGCTGGGGCACGGGTCTCTTCCTGCATCGCAGGAAGGTGAGGCCATACTCCACCACGGGGGCCAAGTCCGGGATGGTAAATGTGCCAATAGCTAATCGTTATGAATTACCAGTCGTAGAAAAAAAAAGCGTATTGTAGTCTAGTTTCCCTTAATTTCTATAATATTTTTATTTTAATGTGGATAGAAGGTAGTGCTAGAATAATTCTGTCTAATACCAAGAGTCCGGGGGAGCGAAACCAACTATGGTGATTTAAAATCGGTTACATTTGCCCAGCATTGGGATACAAACATGGAGACTACGTAACAAAAACCAACTCATTCACTAGGACCTCTCGAGTTTCAGTAGCCAAGTGGGTATAACAATGGACTCGGAAACGGGAGACTCAGGATCAAGACCCAGTGCGGGCATGAACCAATGACTTCATTTTCTAACATGTACCTACATTTGTCAAGTTTAAGTAGCAATACCACTCACTAATTGTGAAGGATAACATCGTGAGGAAACCTGGGTGTCTGAGATAAGTTAAGATTAGATAAGAATATTCTTCATTGTATACCGGAAAATTGATACAGAAACAGCAGATACGGAAGATAAGATACAATTGGCGGCCCTATTGCTAATAGGAATTTCTTCCAGGCAACCTCCACCAGCCCGGACTTGGCCCCCGTGGTGGAGAATGGCCTAACCTTCCTGCGGTGCAGGAAGAGACCCACGCCCCAGCCGTGGGGACATACAAGGGTTGATATCGCTTAGCCTCAAATCGGAGAATTTGCTAAAGGAGAAATAGATACGGTGATGGTGCGGTGTCCAAATACATCTGCGCTTGAAATTGCCAATCCGTGGTGGGCACGCGTCGTGACTAAGCACATACTCTCTCTCTGAGAGAAGGCCTGTGCCCTGCAGTGGGCCGTTTATATGCTACATTAATAGTCACTCGTCGTCGTCGTCAGGCTATACTAGTCCACTGCTGGACATAGCCCTCCCCTAAAGAGCGCCACGTTGTGCTATCATAGGAGGTAATGCCCATAATCCCCACGCTGGGCATGCGGGGGCCCAGCGATTCCACCGAACTGCGATGGGGATCGCAGTTCGGTGGAATTGTACTGCAGGGGGTGCTGCTGCCCACTCCCCGGTTTGTGTCCCTTAGTCGCCTTTTACGACACCCGCGGGAAGAATTGGATTGGTGCTATTCTCTAGGCCGACACCACGCAGCTAATAGTCAGCCAACGAATCATATATCCGGTAAGCCACAAACCTAAACGTCGGTGTGTTCAAGCGATTAACATGACCGCTAACAATTTTAGCACTTACTTAGCATATTGTATGCTAAAACACCGCATAATAGTTACGTAGCGGATGCTAAAGTGCCAGTTAATGCTTACCTAACGTTACGTAAAAGATTATTTGGTTTGACTTACTGTGAGATGCATGTATATAATCTGATAGATAGATAAAGAGTTTCAATCAATCAATAAGGTGTTATTCAAAGCAGCACAGAAATTGCGTTTTAAGGAACATTTTAAATTAGGTGCCCATTTCAAAATGTAGGTAATTTTGGAGAATAAATGGACAACAAAAACTTCAAACTTAGTCTTTTCAAAGACCTAATTAACAGAGTTTACGTAATTATTATACAACAAGGTACTCGTGCATTGTACTGGCTTAATTCGAGATATCATTGTCATCTAGATATTAGACAAAAACTTACAAATCCATCGCTTCTTTTTAGTGCACAATTTTTTTGAAACCTATTTTTGTTAAGTAAGTATTTTATCAGCAACACTACTTGCTAACCGTGAAGGAAAACATCTTGAGGAAACCTGAGTATGGTAACCTGAAACCTGAGGTGATAACATACCTTAGCGCTTGAAATTGCCAATCGGCGGTGGGCACGCTCGGGAAGTTATGAGTCTATGTAAGTTTTAACCCAACGAAAATAATAAAAAAGACTGAAAATCTAAAGAGAAAATTTGCCATAACTCGACTGCTGAGTTACTAAGCAGAAGGAAGAACCTAGGTTCTTTACAATGAGTTATATTGGTGAATTTGGGTCTTAATAATTAACGCTCAGCAGTTGGGTTACCTATACTTGGAAATAGAAGAAGAAGACGAGGAAGTGAAACAAGTAATCTAGCTAGATTATAGCTAAATTATAAACTATGAATTGAAAAAGTTTTCTAAGATGATAAAACAAGATTGAAATTAAATTTTCGTTTGTTCTCCTGCCTTGCTTTCTTTGGAGCAATTATTTTCTCAAAAAATTCACACAATGTTTTGGAGAAAGTTGTTTTCAAAGTCAGGGTTGCGTGTTTTGGATGACGCGTTCATGCTTCGTTGATTTTCGGAGTATTTTCCTATTGGATCCTTTGTGTTGATACCGCTTACTGCTTCTTCGTAACAGGGCATGAAATGGAATATTATGTTTGTATTTTAATGCGCTGCGATATAAACTAACCATATAGTTGTAAGGAGTATTGAGTTACCTCACAAACTAAATAAATTCTCACCAAAATGCATAGAATCTCACAATATTTTCAATACATAATTTTACGGACAGAGCAGTTTGATGACAATTTATACTTTTTGCTCGAGATTTTAATTTTTTTTAGTAAACGCAATTGAATGAGAGATTAATTGTTTGGTATAGCTTTTATTTAATCAGGTTGTTATTGTGTTTAAATACAAATAAACAGGTTTCGCAGATAAGTAACCTGGTCGGATTCCTTCGACTAAAAGCCAAGTTTATACGTTTACGACCCAATAATAGGAGATAAGTGCAAATATTCTTTAACAACGCGTTGGAAAGTTTCCTTCGGAAGGTCATGGGATCAAAATGTCAGATCTAAAGCCAAAAAACGTTGTTTTTGGGTAATTTACTAGTTTTATAACCGGCAAAGGCCTTTGTTTAATGACAACAGTCGAAATTAGAATGAACGATGTGTTGAGATTCGGTGAGCAAGAAGGTTGAGTACGCTTAATTACGGTTTCGTGGACTCTAGGTATAATAAGAAAATGAGGAGTTTAATAAAATACCAAATATGTATAAGCTTAAACCTGGTGGGCGCAGGACCGAAGGTACTGAGACAGATTGCTGGCAGTGACTGGATGAGGATGGTCGAGGAAATAGCGAAGTGGCGTATCTTTTTGGGGAAGCCTATATCCAGCAGTGGACGCGTACAGGTTCATTGATTAAAAATCCACAAAAATCTAGAACACTAAATGTTAAAGAACGCGACTGGATAAATATTAATTTGCCTTTAATTACTTAGTTTTAAAAATTATACAATTTATATTAAGTAAATTCATACAAACATTAAATAAATAAATCATCATGCACAAAATAAAAGATGCACAAAGAGCGATGGAGCGTGCCATGCTAGGCATATCGCTTGTGGACCGCGTACCCAACGTAGAAATTCGTCGAAGAACCAAGGTCGAAGACGTTGGTGAGCGGATCACAGACTTAAAGTGGAGATGGGCGGGACACTTGGCTAGAAGGGAAGACGGCCGGTGGACCAGGGCAGTATCGGAGTGGTGGCCAAGGGAGGGAAGGAGGTTGGTAGGCAGACCACCGACACGATGGTCAGACGACATCGTGAGGGTTGCGGGCCAGAGATGGACCAGGTTGGCACAGGACTGTGAGGAATGGCGCAATAATAAGGAGGCCTATGCCCAGTAGTGGGTTGATGTGGGCTTATTATAGATATAGATAGATCGTCAAGAGATTAAATGGATAAAATTTTAAAAGTCCATCTAATCTAAAGGACTGCATAAAACAAAGATAATAAGTATTTCTTAATGATTCGCGGTACTCACACATAGTTATCATACAAAGTCTCGACGTCGGGAAATAAGGTAGTTACGTTTTACTTAATAAATAATCGCGATTAGACCCATTTAATGTATCGCTAAAGATTATAAGCAAAATTTTAGTCACTCTGAGCCAAGTCTGAACCAAATGTTCCCATAACACTCGCTGCATTAACACGTTGAACAGTCAGTGAATATCGAAGTAAACTAATATTATAAGGTTGTGTTAGTACGTATTGCAAAAATCATGAGTCCACCCCGGGTAGTAAAACCCAGGGTGGAAAATCATGAGTCCACCCCGGGTAGTACAACCCAGGGTGAACTCACGATTTTTGCAGTACTTTTTGTACGATGACTCTAGTCGCGTATTTGAATGTTAATAGTGGCGACTTTCCAGTACATTAGTTGTCAAATACTGACTTTTTACCGCCACAAAACCGTGCCATCGTACTACGAATGCGGGGGAGTTATTAATAATTTAAAGTCTTTTCATGTAAAATTGTGAAACAGGATATTAGCAAACAACTAATATAAGTATTGCATTTAAATTAAGATAAGTTTATTACCAACATATTTTGTTATAATTTCACTTAATCATATTACAAAATTAAATAATTAATTATCGTGCTACAGAAAAGTCAGCACAAGCCCAGCGATGTTGAGTGAATCTTCTTCTTCTGTAATAGGAGTCAATTTAATTTACACAGCGAATTTAATGTTAATCGCCAGTGTAATGGTTTGCAAATAACTCTTGCCTGGAAGCATTTATAAAATTTACCAACCCAGCTTTCTTCGCATCTTCAAAACAAGTAGGTAACTTGAGTGGAACGTGTCTTGTTGTTGATCATAACGACTTAATTGTTAATGTGTGTCAACGACCTCGGGATTCTCGCAGCAAACTATACAGTGTAGAAGGTCGACTACGGTTTTTCATGAAAAGAAGCGTTGAAACGGTAGATCAAATGAGAAACTTTCATTCATTGAAGTACTCATAATAAAGAATAAACATACGTGAATATTTAAGTAAAATTTATACTACCGCTAGTGGTATTTTTCCAAACGCTTCTATACGTCACAAGGCACCATAAGCCGTTGGTGCTGGCCGTCATTAATGACAGTCGTACAGCCATATCAGAGGGGCTAAATAACTTCTGACGATAAGGCTCACCACTGTCTTACAATCCTCCACCAACCCGGCCTTGGCCCCCGTGGTGGAGTATGGTCTAACCTTCCTGTGATACCCGTGTCCCAGTAGTGAGGACATACAAGGGTTGACATCGATCATCAGCCGAAAAACCGACAACCGTTGGAGTAAGCGTGTTCTTGAGTAGAGCCCGCGACTCGGCAAACGTAGTGTAGAACGCCCTCCAACCAGATGGGATGACGATCTGCGAAAACGAACTGAAGACAGGGCGCAATAGCGCTCATTAGGAGAGGGCTATGTCCAGGAGTGGACTACATAATATAGCCTGAAGAAGAAGAAGATCAGCCATTTGATGCCCACTGCCGGAGATAGGCCTCCTTTATGGTTTTCTAAGCATCCTGGTCTTACGCCTGCTTCCAGCGGCCTCCTGCCACCGTAACCAGGTCGTGAGACTATCTGGTGAGGGGCCTGTCCAGGCTGCGACGTCCATCCGCGGTCGCCAGGTCAGAACTCGTTCACCCCAACGGCCATCAATTCTTCGAGCTATGTGCCCCGCCGACTGTCACTTCAACTGAGCAATAATTGTATGGCTAACGTTAACATCGTCTTCTGTGCATCTTGGTTTGTGGCATCAGTCTTCGCGGAGTCGCAATTCAATGGAGAAAGGCTTTTGGATGAGCCCCGAATGAAAGAAGTTCGAGTACACACCAGTTCGCTGAATGTAAAGTATTGACCTTACTACTGGAGAACACGGAAAGTATGGATTATTGAAGTAAGCGCTATGAATAGACCAGTAGCGGAGAAAGACATTGTGAAGAAATCTGAATGTCAGGTGCGTTCAGAAATCCAATTACCAATCGCCAATCGCGGTGTAGGAATGCGTGGCGATTAAGCTCATACTATTTATTTCTGTCTCTGAATGAAGGACAGTACCGAAAGTGCGACGAAATAGCTTGATTTTTTTGTTTTTAGGCGTTGGTGGTCATTAAAAAACGTCTGTGAGTTCTCTCTGTTATCAGCGAGCTAGCTCGAGACGGTTAATACTAGAAATACCAAAAAAAATGTCATCTATTTATTAATAACACCGACATATTCTACCTACGTATAAAAAACAATTAGGATACCTAAATTTTCTTTTCTTATCGCGTCGGTGACAAATTATCAAATTCCATTTCCAAGAATTAGATAATCCAATTATCTATTTCTATTATTCTTTAGGGTACCTAAGTACGGGATGTTTTTTTCACATCTATTCCGTAGTGTGATCATTGGGTTGGTAGTTTAAAATATTGTAAGGATAGAAAAACTATTTTAGATTCAGATTTCCGTTTGCGGAAAACCTTTTTTGTACTGTAACACATGTTCTCAATGTTAAGTTTAAGTAGGGGCGTCCCGCCTCTTCTCCTAGCTAAGCGGTTATCCAATAAAACATTTCTTTTGCGGAACTCTGCATTGCGTGTGGCCTGACACGCACTTGACCGGGTTTATATTCTGCTGTGGGAAGGGTTTGTGATGTTGTAAAACTTTTGTAAATAATAAAACTGGAACGACTTCAAGTTTTGCTTTATTTGTACTGTTTATTTTATAATAAAACTAGATAAAAACAGATAAACAGGTCGGATAGTCAGATCTAAAAACCTATTCAGAGGCTAAAAATTCCACCCATGCTGAGATTTGAACTCTGGCTATCCGTGCCAGCGCTCTTTCTAACTGAGCTAATGGTTCGCCTGGGGCATCCCTCAGTTATATTGGTCTCGTCAATCTTTCTTCCTTCATCATATCCACATGTCCAACGCTAGTAGACTCATACCAAGTGCGATAATATACTAAGGGCGTTTCAGAACCAAAGTTGTCAATGTTGGAGCTGTAACCGCTAAGCTGAAGTATGGCCCCAGACAGCTGGGCAGAAATTTTCAGTGATTTTGTTTCGCGCGACGCATGTCATAAACATGGCCGACCCAAGCAGAGATGGCGTGACGACCTCATGACCTTTTGACCAGGCTGGCAGGAGGTGACCATAAACAGGGAGGAGTGGAAAGCGAAACAGTAGGTCTTTGCTAGCAGTGGGACACAATTGAGGCTAAAATATGTATAAAAGTATTCTAAGAAATATATGTGTAATTTCCTGTTTTATGTAGAATCAAGTGTTCTCCATCTATCTAAGAATACTTTGGCTCAAAAAATTCTTCGTTTCTACCATCGACCACCTTACACTTTGGGACTGTATTGATATTCCTTTGTCGTGTGATAGGCACGTGACACATGAATGGTACACTGTCTCTTACAGACTTGAAGTTTGAATTTGTTTACTTTATTCTCAAGGTAAACTACTCTTTTGTAATAAAATGTTTCTGTCGTGAATCACAGTAGGTAGTTATGTGAATCAAAAAGAAAAAGTCCCAACACACATGTGTGCCTTAGGTACTGAAGGCGACTCCTCGAAGAACAAACAAAAGCATACAAAAGTAGGATAAGATAAGATAGGAATATTATTTTTCATTTCTGATACTCGGAAAATAGTGTTGTTTTGGTCTGATTATTGGGTGAAAAATGCTGCTTCCCTCCATAGGGAGGGAAAAACTCATACAAATTACTTCCCACCTAAGGGCCGGAATGAACTTTAAAAATAGAACTACTGTCAGCAGTGAATAGTTTTAAGTAAAAAATAGTCTTTAAAAAAACAACTAATAAAAAAAAATGCTGCAGCCATATGAGTTTCTAAACAGCCAGTGTGAACTTAGCGCAAACTTCTTTTAGCGTAATAAGCCGCAACAATTACGCGGTGAAATCCATATTTAAAATTTAAAAAGTCGACACAAATTGGCGGGATACTGTTATAGTATCTGTGACGGAATTAAAAAAAATAGGTATAATATTTTTTTATGCTAAGATTTAAATATTAAAAATGAGTTTTTATTTTCCTCATATTCGAAATGAAAAGTAGAGAGTTTAACACGGGTAAAAGAATCAATTCCTACTCGGACTATAGCCGGTCTAAATACCTCGGGAATTGATTCATTCTACCTCGGTTAACAATCTACTATATTGTACATCAGAGCACATATTACAAAACATGTAAAGATACAAAATAAAATTGGCGGCCTTAAAAGTAGTTCGATTTTTTTTTACAAACGACATGCAAGATTGAAATTAAACTTGGCCAGTACGTTTATGAAATGAAATGAAATTGTTTTATTCCAAGTAGCGCAGAAACTGCGGCTTAATGAACGTTACAATTCAAACTATGTGTACATTTTAATTTCGAAGCGCTCGCGGCCTAGTCGAACTGAGTGATTGGAATCAATCACTTGAATTAAGCAACAACAGGCACGGTAAGGTGCAGGATGGGTGACCGTCTTGTGACTACCGTTAGTGGCATTTTTCCGAGCGCTTCCGTGCTTCGCAAGGCACGTCAAGCCGTTGGTGCCGGCTGTCATGTAATGGCAGTCGTTAAGCCATGGCAGAGGCCTCATGGGCGGCTTGATAACTTCTGACAGTAAGACCCGCCACTGTCTCACAATCCTCCACCAACCCGGACTTGGTTAGTGAAGGAGAGTAAGACAGTCTTACTGTCTGAAGTTATCAAGCCGCCCATAAGGCTTCTGACGTAGCTTAACGACTGCCATTACATGACAGCCGGCACCAACGGCTTAACGTGCCTTGCGAAACACTGAAGCGCTCGAAAAAATGCCTCTAACGGTAGTCACGGGACGGTTACCCATCCCGCACCTGACCGCGCCTGTTGTTGCTTAACTCAAGTGATTCAATCCAATCACTCGGTTCGACTAGGCCACAAGCGCCTCGCCGGTCTATCATTTACCAGAATGTTACTGAGTATATTCACATTGCGTACCATCTGCCACTTAACTTACTTAAACTTCGTTTCAAAGATAATTACACGTTATTTTTATATTAAACCAATTTGCCAAAATCACTGTCACTCAAACTTACTATAAGAAAGGCCGTGTAAGAGAATAGGATGACAAGATGATGTCTTGTAATCGGGTCAAAACAAAAAGCATTTTGTTCAATAAACTTATGTTGAAGCTTAGCGCTTGAAATTGCCAATCCGTAGTGATCACACGTGGTTATTAAGCCCATACTTAAGCCGTACGTTAAGCCGTTGGTGCCGGCTGTCAAATAATGACAGTCGCTAAGCCATGTCAGATGCCTTATAGGCGGCTTGATAACTTCTGACAGTAAGGCCCGCCACTGTCTTACAATCCTCCACCAACCCGGACTTGGCCCCCACGGTGGAGCATGGCCTAACCTTCCTGCGATGCAGGAAGAGACCCGTGCCCCAGCAGTGGGGACATACAAGGGTTGATAACGAAGCCCATACTCTCTCTCCGAGAGAAAGCCTGTGCCCTTCACTGGTAGTCTAAGGCTACATACAAAAATTTATTGCTAAAACATACGTCTGGTCTCTAGTTTGTCTTAGCAGCCTTTAAAATTTAAGCTCTGATTGCTCGCAGATGTTTTAAATTGGCCATTGAAACTCTATATTTTGTTCGTTAATGGTCATAGGTCAGAGACGATGTAGGTTGAAAGTGTAAAAACGGAAAGTTGTAATGGATAGTTTGATCCGACTAGTCATTCAAATATTTCTTCCAGCGTGCAATTATAGTTCTCTCGCTATGAATTGAACTTTGAGAGAATTAATGTGATTTTAAGGTCACGACTTTACTTCCTAACAAAGCCGGATTGTACAAGTATTAAGTTTAGATAGATAGTTCTCTATCTCTATAAGGGCACATTCCTTCTCACAAAGAGAGAGAGAGAGAGAGAGAGAGGACTTAATTACCACGCGTACCCACCGCGTATTGGCAACTTCAAGCGCTCATGTATTTGAACACCTTATACACTCAAGTTTCCTCACGATGTTTTCCTTCACCGTTAGCGAGGTGTCGTGAATTTATATACACATTTTTACTGTCATTTACCTCAAGAACCTTTCCAATGTCACTCCAGCCCGCCCTATAAGATACCTAAAGAATATATTATTTTTGGCAGATTATTGTAACATTTATCGTGTAAAAATAAACACTGCATTCTCAACTTGCCAGAGTTACTCAACATAATTACATAAGTACACGCACCTACCAAAGCTTCTTTTTTTGGACCACGTTGTCGTTCTCGTTTTGTACGGTAAGGCAATCTGATTGTTCTTATTTCTCTTTTTAGTTGCTTTTGGCTGCCAATTGAATGTTACAGTTCTCTTCGTAAAAGCATAAATACTAACTTTTCCTATTAGTCGCTTAACAGTTCAAGGTTGGAACACAGTTTGTTCTACAGTTGTATGTAAACCTTACTTTTGGCTTTGCCGTAGGTGGTTGAAAAGGGTGTTTTTTTCTACCCGGACAGGGCTTGCAGTCTGAATTACAGAGAATATAGTACAGTATAGCACAGTACAGAACAGCACAGGCCAGCACAGCGCAGCGCAGCGCAACACAGCACAGCACAGCGCAGTGCAGCACAGCGCAGCACAGCATAGCGCAGCACAGCACAGCGCAGCATAGCGCAGCACAGCACAGCACAGCACAGCACAGCACAGCACAGCGCAGCGCAGCGCAGCGCAGCGTAGCGCAGCGCAGCACAGCAAAGTGCAGTGCAGTGCAGTACAGTACAGTACAGTACAGTACAGTACAGTACAGTACAGTACAGTACAGTACAGTACAGTACAGTACAGTACAGTACAGTACAGTACAGTACAGGTACAGTACAGTACATAGTTAATATACTGTCAATGAAACAATCATATCCGTACTAACGACACTCTACTATACACTTAAAAGTCTCCCCCCCACCAAAAGTACAAAACGAATTTGAGCTAATCTTTAATTCTTTTTTCGGATGTGGCGTCGTTACCACTTTGACCTTTCTAAGCGAACACTCTACTCCGTTAGTTTAATACGGATGACTTGATGGTGAATGTCAGAGTTGCTTAGCTGTCGATCACACAAGGTGTAACAAAATGGCCACCTATCTATCTAAGCCCATGAAAGAAGCCAACTGTTGGGCATTGCCTCCTGACTCTCTGATAAAAAAAAAAAAAAAAAACATAATAAAAAAAAAAACAGAATAATTTATTGGACCTAGAGCAGTAAGTTTTCCATATACCGTAGTTAAAATCCATTGTGGGTGAATTTAGCCTATTATATTATAATGTCATAAGAATAAGACGCCAGGACTTAAGAATTTAGGCCTCTTCACCGTCACGCCAACTTGGCCGGTATCTTGCCAATTTTGTCCATAGCCATACCCATACATCCTAAAATAGGGCTGTTATTATGAGAAAAGTTTTGAAATTCATAACTCAACACAACACAAAATGATACAACACATTGTTTTGTGTGGTGTGGATGTGTCAAAAGTTGTTATCAATTTCTTGTTGAAATGGCAACCAGCCCATGTCGACAAATTCTGTCAGAGTCACGTCTTGACACGAAATGGCATTTATTGATTTTAACAGCATTTTTATTTCTTCGTGTAGACTTTGACTAGTGCGAACTAAATATACAATAAACAATTGTCAACAAATATACAATAAAGTGACGACAAAAATACATTATACTTTATTCCACACGAAACATTAAACACATAACAACACAAAAAACAGCGTTGTCCGGAAGAGATCGCTTTTAGCGATAGGACCACCAATTGTATACGGCAATTGTAGATATGTAAGCCTTTTTATGTATTTTGTTTTCTGGTGTGTACAATAAAATGTTCTAATCTAATCTAAACACAACAATTCAAAAGAAATAATATGTACCAAGGCGAGCTTACCTCTGTAAGAGATTTCTTCCAGCAAACCTTGGAGAGTGTTGGTAAAAAACGGATCTATATAGATTTTTTAAATCAAGTACACAAACGATTGGACCGATTTTATTTCTTTTTATCAACGAAGTATCTTAGCATTCTTAAGCGCTTACAGTACCTACTTTAATGGTGGCAGTCATTTAAAAGGTGTTTTCTCTACTTTCGAGTCCAGTTTTGTCCCTGCTATAATTTTCTACACAAACATGTTTCATAGCTGGCTTAAAAACTATTATAATTTCACAATGTAATTGCCACTATTATTACCTTGGCCACTTTAATTCGTTCTTTTAGTGGATTTTCACTTTAAAAAAAATTGTCGGGTGATAATAAACTGTGGCATTTATTTATAAAACATCTAATTGCCACAATTTTTTTGTATATTCCCCAATATACAAAAAAATTGTGGCTTATGGGTAAAAAAATAATTTACGCATGAACTAAACTAAGAGCGAAAGGGAAATAAAAAAAATACAATATAATTAAAATCAGTTCACGATTCAGCTTTTCTTGGATTTCATCCCTTAAATCCGGAGGCGGAAATGACACGACATACATTACCGCGATTTCTTTTTGGTAGCATTCAGTTTTAACACAAACGCAATGTGTAGCACCTGCCAAGATGACGTTACTAACCGGTAGACCTAAGAAATTTATTATGCAGAAGCGACATGAATTGGATCATTAATTATTTATTGAAGATAGCTTGCAAGTCTATGCTAGCAAGTAAAGACTTCTGTAAAAAAAAAATACATTGACTCCTTTAAGTCAATACCAAGGATCATGTTTTATCGCTGCTCCGACTCTCCAAGGTTTGCTGGAAAAAATCTCTTATAGAAATTTGCTCGCCTTTGTTCATGTTATTTCTTATGTAATTTCCTGTTTAATGTTTCGTGTGCAATCAAGTTTAATAATTCATAATAATAACTACTACATTTCCTGTTGGTAAGATAAGCGGTGGTAGCTCAGTGGGTAGAACCATGGACTGGCAAGCAAGAGCCCCAGGTTCGATCCCGAGTGCGGGCATGTACCAATGACTTTGTTTAATTTCAAAGTTACGTACATTTGCGAATTTGTAGTCGCAATACCACACGCTAACGGTGAAGGAAAACATTGTGAGGAAACCCGCGGCTTGGTTGGCTCCGCACGTATTGACTAGTCTTTCCTGTGGGCTAGGCCGACTAAGCTGTCAGGGTGGTATAGGTGCTGGGCAAGCCTACACCATCTATAAAACCATGTCCCAGGCACTACAGCGTCGGAGTGGTCCCTTCACCCATCTAGTGTGAGTGAAGATACCACTGGACGCTGTATAAATCATCTCATTGAGTAGATGCAAAAAGGCCAATATTTTTTTTTATTTCCTGTTGGAGCTCCCATACAAATTTACGTAGGTACCTACAGAATACTTAGAATTGAATATTTCTGGAACTATTGTAATGTATTAACGCGAATAATAGAATTAACAAGACTTTACTTAAATATAATAATAATTGAATTAGCTTAAAACATTCAGTTAAATACTTAACGTGACTTAATGCATTCGGGAGGTCATAGGTTCAAAGCTCGGCATGTATCAATGACTTCGTATTTTTAAGTTATGTTTATTTAGTAACAATATCACTCGCTAACCGTGAAGGGAAACATCGTGAGGAAATCTGAGTATCTGAGGTATTCACATACCTTAGCACTTGAAATGGCCAATCCGCGGTGGGCACGCGTGGTGATTGAGCCCATTGTCTATCTCTCTCTCTCACAGATAAGGCCAGTGCCCTACAGTGGAACGTATATGGACTACATTATGCTATATACGTCTAAATTGTACATTTTAACATACCTTAGGAAAGCTTACGTAGATAGATAGATAGATAGATAGATAGATAGAATATTCTTTGTTATGCACAAAAATTACACTAGCAGAAATTATAAAAAAAAAATTAGTAAAAGTAAGCCTTACGGGCGGCTTGATAACTTCTGACAGTAAGGCCCGCCACTGTCTTACAATCCTCCACCAACCCGGACTTAGCCCCCGTGGTGGAGTATGGCCTAACCTTCTTGCGGTGCAGGAACTGACCCGTGCCCCAGCACTGGGGCAGTCTCCAGTGCTGGGGCACGGGTCCAAGGGTTGATAGCGAACCATAGGTAGGCGTACCTACTCAAAATTCTGTGACGTTTAAGTTGATTTTAACGATGGCAAAAAAGAACACTAGAAAAACGAAAACCTCATTTGTTTAAATGCATTTTTAAATTCACGTACCGACAGTGCTACGGCCAATTTAAAGATTACACTTCATGCCTCATTTTCGTCAAGAAGAATTACATCGACACGATGATGGCGTACTGATGGCTCTTACGTCGTTAATCACAATTCGTTCCTTGCGGCTTTCACACAAAAACGCAATCCGTTATGAAATTTCGTGCAACGACCCCTCCACCATCCTTAGCCATCACTTTTACTCGCTCATATCGCATCCAGACATGCACTTGACCCGTGAAAGTTCATACACAGAGAATTCTAACTTTTCGGTACAACGTGCCCGTACGAAGTATCTTATTCCACTGCGCTTATTTCGGTTTACAATCACGCGGCCTCTCTTGGGCGACGCATTTCGTACTTGTTTTGAAAAAAATATGCGTTCTTTGTTAGGATCTACGATCCACATATTCTATAAACTGTGTAACTAACAATTTTTATGTTCATTGTTTATGGAGTGAATAATATGTCCCCATTGTCAGGGCACAGGCCTTCAGGAAGCAGTTGCACAAAGATAAGGCCATATTCCGTGATGGAACCTAGCCTAATCTTCCTGCATCGCAGGAAGGTTAGGCTATGTTCTATCACGGGGGCCAAATTCGGGTCAATGGAGGATTGTAAGATAGTGGCGGGCCTTACTATCAGAAGTTATCAAGCCGCCCACAAGTCCTCTGACATAGCTTAACGACTACCATTGCTTGACAGCCAGCACCAACGTCTTAACGTGCCTTGCGAAGCACGAAAGCGTTCCAATCATTTGGTTCGACTAGGCCACGAGCGCTTGTGTTAAGTACACTGCGCGTAATTGTTAACGCGCAATTGCAAACGCGATTTATTCGCAAGTAGTATGCATACGTCCACAAATTCAGCTTCGCTTTCGTATCGATACAAATGCATTGATACTTCGATACGAATACGTATCAGATGTTTTACGATACAGATACGCTGTTTCATTCGTGAAAGCCAAGTAAATTAAAGTACTTTTTATTTTCTTCACGCAAAAGTACAATATCAAATATCCAAAATACACTATCTGAAAATTTAGACTACATGAAAGAAGAAGTGTAATTTTCATTGACAGATCTACGCAGTTGTCACTTTAATAAGTGTAGACCGCCAATCAGCGTTTGCACTTTGGAATATGAAATCGATTTTATCAAATCTGCCTACATTCGTTTTGTATGATTGCGTTTGCAGCGATTATTAGTCGCGCTGTCTGCACATTGTCTAGAGTAATAATACCTAGTGCGTATAAAAGCCGGTATGTGCAGGGGCCCTGCATCTTAAAATATATACTTAGCTGATTTTAATCTGAACATTATTCAATGTTTTGACTGTACGGACTATTGCCCCTTTTCAGATATCCTACTATATCTAAAATCAGCAATGACTCAAGTTTGGCAGATTCAGCATTTCACATTCTGTTACAACCAACTAAGTTAACTTTAAGTTCCAAGTTTACTGAAGACAAAATGACATATTATGCCAGTATTTCTCGAATACTGAAAGATGTCATTTTGTCTAGAATAATCAAAATTATTGCATCCATATGCTAGCCCTTATTCCTTAACTGACTGACGTTTATTTCCATTCGCACATATACCCGCCTTCACTCACTAGCACGACTGTAGCGGAGCTTGAGCGGCAGAGCCGAGGAGTGCACGGGCGGTATTTAAGATGACGCGGCGTCGAGCGCGCTTACAGTCTAACATCGAACAGTGCAAAATGTGGCGGTGTGTGCTCCTCTCTTTGGCATTAAGTGCTGCCACAGCCTTACCCGCGCAAGACACCGGCCATTCAGAAAACGAGTTGGACGGTCTCAACGATTGTCTAAGGAAAGACTCCACATCATGTTTGAAATATAAGTTCTTCTCCTTCGTGGACAAAATGCTCGGGCAGAAAGAGACCTTCTCGCTCACCGACGGAGTGACGGTAGTCAGAGCCTCGGACGCGCCAGCGGAGACTGGGGCGCCCAGGTCCTTGGATCCAGTGTCGCGCCTCCAGAAATACTTCGAGACGCACTCCCTTCGCATCGAGGTCAAGGGTTCGGACGTCGTCGATACAGTGACCGGTGTTGGCAGGGCATTGGAAGACACAGTCTCCTCTTTCACGGAGGACAATGAGATCACGGACGTGGACGGGAGGAGTAAAAAGAAGAAGGCGCAGAAGATACTCGGACCAATCATGGCGGCGTTGGCTATGAAACTGATGGCGCTCATGCCAATTGCTATTGGGGCGATAGCCCTGATTGCTGGAAAAGCGTTGCTGATTGGTAAACTCGCCTTGGTGTTGTCCGCGATCATTGGCCTGAAGAAGTTGCTCTCCCAACAGAAGCACGTGACCTACGAAGTTGTGGCGCATCCTCACCACTCGTCGAGCCATACGTCGAGTCATGACTACGGTGGTACTTCAGGATATGGCGGTGACTCTGGGGGTAGCTACGGAGCCAGTTCGAGTGGGGGTGGTCACGGCAGCGGCGGCGGCTGGGGCAGATCGGCCGACGCGATGGCGTACAGCGCGCAAAAGCCTCAATAGGCGGCCCCGTTCCTGAGGTCGAAGCCCCATTACGCTGCACTCTCTCCGACGACAATAGATTTAATGTTATTTTCTTTCCGCATGGGTGTACGAGGGAATGGATGCGTGTATTTATTTGACTGATGTTGTTTTGTTGTTTTTAAGGGACTCCTTGTTTTCATTGCCATTCTCGCTCAAATGTATCGTTAGTCATTTGTTTCACTTCGTAAATGAAATCTAGTTCGTTCTGTAGTGTATGTATAGAATTTTTGTTAGATGTTTTTTTATATATATTTTCAAGTGATGTTATGTAGATATGTTGTGATGTAATGTTCGTATAGGATGTTATGGTTTATGTATGGTTTAAAACCAGTACCTGGCTTTAATAATTAATAAGTATTGTATACTAATTCTATAGTGTAAGATATATTTATAAGTACTTTCTGTATATTTTTGTATATTCTATTGTATTATATTACGTCGTTATTAATATTTATATTTACATGCATTTATGTTAAAATTACTTGCCATTTATGGTTACTATTTATCGTTGATATAAGTAATTATTTGTTAACATCATATTTATTTCATAAATCATCCTCATTATACTTAAAATCATCAACCATAAAGTCTTACTATGTATTGTTATAATCAAGGACTTGTTGAACTTCCAAATGAAATACAAAAGTGAAAACTTGTACTGCATTTTTATTACAGGCAATATTCTTTACCCTCTCCACAATAAAGCGCTTTATAGTTTACAAAAGTGACTACCTACACCTGCACGCCTTTTCCATCCTCAATCTAAGTCATCAGGCAAATCACCTGACATCCCATCCAAACAACACCTCATGATCATCAAATGCAATTTACGTACATTTCCATACAATACTTACACGGCAAGTGCCTACATTGTGTGCGATAGATATATCAACTACTCCCATTCTTTTGTTATACGAAGTACAACCATTATAGGTCTTTTGCCATTTGACATAAGTGCGAAGATCAAGGAGAAACAGTGCTTTCTGGTGTCGCTGATCGTACGTGACTGCGGGTAGCGGTTTTAAAAACTTTCAAAGCGGCCAGAATGTGTGAATGAAATGAGTTTACCCGATAAGTAGGATAAGGTTTTAGCCTTTTTGTTCAATTGTGGGAAAAACACCAATTACCTTTTCTAAGATCAAACGTGAAACTCTCCCATAAAGCTTTTAATTAGAAGCTTCAGACAAGAAATTCGCGTTCGTGAGCTTTCAATGTGAGGTACCTCCTGCCAGTGAAAGTAACTAAGCACCCTCGAGCGCTCTATAAAAGCTAACTACGTCTCTTGTAGTATCATAATAACAATATTTTACTTGTCAGGTCCCACTTTAGCTCTGAGTATAAATTAAGGAAGAAGTTGGCACTAAAATGCGTTAAGCGAAACATTCTGCTTATTTGCACTGGGTTTTTGGAAAGATCTCAAGACAAAAGTAGTTTTGCGATAATGGATTAAATAGTAAGGGGCAAAGAACAAAATGAGTAATGAACGTTGATGAAGGGAATATGATCTGTCCGGATCGTGGCAAGAGACATTTTCTGAGCACACTCCGCTGGAAAACAGGTGTGAGCTTATGTTACGGCGACGGCGAGGCTGGTCCATTTTAGTTATTTTCACAGCGTCATGTCGTATGGTTTGTTATTATGGGGACGGGCAGCAGATATAGAAACCATATTTGTCTTGCAAAAAAGAGCAATAAGAGCTATTTACAACTTAAACAGTAAAGAATCGCTAAGGGAGCGCTTTAAAGAAATAGGCATTCTTACACTGGCTTGCCAATATATATTCGATAATATAATGTATGTCCGAAAAAATATAACAATGTTTAAATTAAATAGGGACATTCATAACGTAAACACAAGGAATAGAAACAAGGTTGCTTGTACTAAATCCCGATTAGCCAAGGTAGGCACATCATTTGTAGGTTACTGCGTTCGTTTTTACAACAAAATTCCAGAACGTGTTCTATGCTTGTCTGAAAATAAATTTAAAACTTTCATTAAAAATTCGCTATGTAAGAAGGCATATTATAGAATAGACGACTATATAAACGATCCTAATCCGTGGTAGTAAACCAATTCCACCGCGATTTTATTGTTAAGTATAACTAAGTATAACATATTTTATAATACAAGTGTGTACAGACGACGTGATTGCATATTAATAACTATATGATACCTTATATAACTGACAAAAACTTAACTGCAAGTTTGCTAAAGGTCATTCGAATGGTAGCGTGGTGTTCGGGTCATCTATCTCCCTCCAAAATGGTTGAGACTGATGATGGCTGAGCACTGCGTTATGCTCGTGAACGAGTGCTGTTCGTGTGTCTGGCCGCAGCACTTATGTTTTCCCCTATTATTGTGAGACATTTTACTAATGCTTTGGCATTTAGGGTTGTTAATGGCAATCATGAAATCTTATTAGGTTTACATATGGCAACTGATGTATTTGGTTTTAAGATGATTTGAGAAAAGATGGTCAGAGTGGAGTTTTTTTTTCCGCTGCCTTTTTCTCCACTACAATACGGCCCGAAGGCGGCGGCTTACATTTTACATTGACATTCAGCAAACAGAATGTAAATTCTTTACGTTGAAATAAAATTATTTGAATTTGAATTTGTTAAGTTATGTGTGGATTGAAGGGTTTATTTCACATTGAGATTCGGCGTAACTGTTACTGTCTTATTATTATAAACGATAGACAAATAAACTAAAGCTGAATAAAGCACCTAAATTGTCTTAGCGCAATACTAAAAAAGAGAAGACCTGTGCGACCCTACATTGGGACATATAAATATTATTATTGAGAATACACGTGACACAACATATAATACCTCGCTTGACTACCCAACAATATTAATCTGATCCCAGGGCTCCGAGCTAATGAGTTTGTCATCTCAAATAATACGCTGGTCTCGCAAACAGATGAGTGAAAGTCTGGGACTAGACTTACTCTAGGTCGTTTTTCAAATAGTGAACTTTAATACTATCGACAACACTTACTGGCAAGGAAGGAAAACATAGCGAGGAAACCAACAGCTACCTAAATTGCCTTCACACGTATGGACTCTGCAATTCAGGTGGGTGCAAAAGTGGCGTTAGATTACGTATACAATAAGGAGAACTGAAAACCATCCACCCAAAATCTCTCCGAAATCTTCCCACTGGGAAAAAAAAGAGAGAATATCCCAAAATTACTTGAACGCTTATCTCACTCATTATTTTCGTTTCAACAGGAATTGATCTATATCAGAAAAATATGAAGAAGCTTATGAAACATGAAAGCGCAAATAAGCCACTATGAAAACTGATGAAGGATAATAGGAACTATTAATGATGATGAGCTCGAGAGAGGTCATTTTAATTTAGCGGTTCTAAATCTGATATCGTTCTTGAGTACCAATTTCAAGACGCTGTTCAAAACAAAACTGCAACTTAATGCTCAAAAACGATCTCAGATGTAAGACCGCTTTATTGACACTGCCTTAAAGATTGGCGGATCGTGTTTTCATAAAAAAAATTCAGTGGCTGTTTGTCCAGCTTATAGTCAACGGTCTGTGTGGCGCAGCGGTACTGCATCTGCCTACCATACGTGAGGTCCCGGGTTTGAACCCCGGCTGGGGACAAAAAAAAAACACAGGTCTTGTATGTTTAATGTTTGCGATGTCGGTCGCTGTTTGTGGTTCCCACGAGACAGGGGTATCCTAGTGTGGGACAAAAAACAATGTATGTGCCTGTATGTAATGTTATGTTATAGTCCATCATATAACGGCAATGGTAAGAGTCTCCTTGGACAACGATTAAACATTTTTTTTAGAAGATTGTTGTTATGGATTCAAATTCATCCTGTAACTCAGCGCAACACCAGCCCGTGGCTTGCGCCATACATCCGCAGCTTTCCACAGATCCGGGTCAGTCTGCCCCTTCGACATCATAGAGAAAGGTATAGCAGGTGAAATCATCATGGGATCGGCGCTCACCCAACGATACTGTATGAAAAGTAAAATCTGCATTGTTAGTAATTCGGCGAGTCATACTGTCGGGTGCTCGGTTGGTATTTTACACGTCCGGAATTCTTTAAATCAGAATGCTCAATGATAACGACAAAAGCTAAAATTCTGTAAAAATTGTCTCGAAGCACCGAATCACTTTTTGATGGCAGTTCTTATAGCACGTCGCAAAAGAGCTAATATCGATGTACGTTCAACATTTGGACTAGAGTTTTTCAGCCGTGTAAGATTGGCTATAAGGCGTTTGGGATGCTTGAACCTTGAGAAGACATATATTGCAAAAGAATTCACATATCATTTATATTAAGTATGTAAAATAGTTCAATATAAATCATCTATATTTTTGTCAAGGTGTTTATTAACTGACGACATCGGAAATTATTGTATTAAGTTAAGCGATTGCAATTTCATTGATAGTTGTGAGGGCGTCTTCCACACCCGTAGGCCGTACCCTCATTTCATGCAATTATGTAAATTATTTTGACAATTAAGACCATAAACCAACAGTCTAATAAGTAGGAAGACTAATAAGAGTATTGTAAAAAGATAGAGATAGAGAATACTTTATTGCTCAGAAGGAAAAAAAAAGAATCACATATGATATCAACCGTTTGTACTTCCCGCTGCTCGGTCAGCATGCCCAACTTAGTTCGAAGTGACAGTAAGGCCCGCCACTGTCTTACAATCTTCCACCAACCCGGACTTGGCGCCCGTGGTGGAGTAAGGCCTAACCTTCCACAGATGCAGGAAGAGACCCTTGCTCCAGCAGTGGGGACATACAATAGGTTGATATGAATCATAGCAAAACTTTTTTCTTTCAACCAATCTTCTAAACTCTTGTCCATAGAGGCAAACGGTTCTGTAACTCTCAAATACGCCTCTATTGAATACTTTTCTCTTTTTTGAATTTCTCTGAAAAAAAATACAATATATACCTATTCTACGTAACGGATTCTTCTTTCACATTTTCAGCATAGAAAAGTGGCCTGACCATTTCTTTTTCAAATGGCTCTAGCTAGACAACAAATGGGTAAGTGCCGTTAGTTGAGGTTACACGTAAACTGACGGCAAAAACTAGAGCAGGAAAAGGCTTAGAATAAGGTAAAGAGAAGTAATGTCAACACTTCCCCGAAGTTGTGTTTTCACTTATATTATGGATCTACACTAGTCTGCATAACTAACCCGCGATTCCTCGTACACTAAGAAGCTGTTAATCTACTGTTAAAAACTATCAAATGTTTTTGCGCTTCCGTGCTTCGCAAGGCGCGTTAAGTCGTTTGTGCTGACTGTCATGTATTGGCACAGTAGGGCCCGCCACTGTCTTACAATCCTCCACCAATCACTACTTGGAACCCATGGTGGAGTTTGGCCTAACCTTCCTGCGATGCAGGTAGAGACCCGTGCCCCAACAGTGGGGACATGAAAAAGTTAATATCGAAATGATTTTTCGTATGCACTGTGGCCAATTGACAGCTGTTAACAATAGATTAACGGCTTGTTATTGTACCAGAAACCGGGGGTTAGTATCACACTTTTAATATTGTGATAAGTTTTTAAGTGCACAAGATAACTTTCGAAGGAAAAGGGCACGAAAAAGAGTAAATTTTTATGCATTAAATCTCTATATTGGGTAACTTTCTTTAAATACATGGCTGAATAAAACTAAACGTTTTTGAGTGGTTTTGGATAAAACGAAATTAAAACTGTAGTACCTACGTATTTTTGCAGGGCAGTGAATACAAATGCAAAAGCGAAGGACTATTCTACTCGTATATTTTCGCGGATGTTACAAGGCGGCTATACCTAGTGACGTCAATGAAGACTCGTGAAGATAGTGGCGCAATAGCACGGGCACCCTTAGTTTATAAAGCCGGCCATGTATGCAACAGGCCACGTCCTGTACAGGGCTCCGTAGATGGAGCGTTTTTTACTTGCTTTACATTTCTCTTCAGAACTAACAACTTCATCAAGTCATTTTCAGTTGAATTTGTGCAATGTTTCCTTTCATAAGTTGGTCACCTATTATCCTTTACATATTCATTTTCATTTACTACCGATCATAATGGTAGGTAGGTAGTTAGTTAGACCTGAGATTTCCGCACTTAGCCTCATGGTTGGGCCATTGTACGTAGCAAGCGCTGAGGTACGCTAACACCTCAGACACTAGGGTTTCCTTACGATGTTTTTCTTCACCGTCAGTGAGTAGTATTGCTACTATAATTTCACAAATGTACATAACATAGAAAACAAAGTCATTGGTACATGCCGGGGTTCGAACCCACGACCTCCCGATTGAGAAGCCGGAGTTCTACACCGCTCCACTACCACCGCTCATAATGGTAGGTATAGTACAATGATGTTACTTATGTTTAAGTCTCACATTATGAGCCTTGTTCAGGGCATTGCTAAGATAAACTTATTTATATAGCTTAAGATAACATATAATGTTATACTATTTTTATTTTGAATGCACTAACCCGTGCTAATCCAGAGAATAGTGTAAAGAGGTTCGAAATTTCACTGATGCCGGTAAGTCGCCCATTGGCTCAGTTGGAAAGAGCGCTGGCACGGATAGCCAGAGGTCGCTTGTTCGAATCCCGGCATGGGTGGAATTTTTAGCCTCTAAATAGGTTTATAAAATTTTATGCTGACAAACATAATGTAAAAAACCTATTAAGAGGCTAAAAATTTCACCCATGCCGGGATTCGAACCCACAACCTCTGGCTATCCGTGCCAGCGCTCTACCAATTGAGCCAATGGGCGACTCACGGCATCAGTGAAATTTTGAACCTCTTTACACTATTCTCTGTATTACATACAGAAATAAATAGGTTTTTAAATTAGTTCCTTAGCACGGGTTAGTGCATTAAAAATAAAAATAGTATAAAAATAATGTACTTAAATTACTAAACATTACTTATAAATTTTACATTTCAACACTTACGTTACTGGTCTTTGGAGCTTCTCTAGGAACTTTACAATATTTATTGCTTATATATTATATCTTTCTGTTTTATTTATTTACGTAAATTTATCATTAAGGAAGTCTTCGATTTTATAATAGAATTTTTCTATTCAATTGTAAAGCTTACGTAGCCTTGACTGTGTTGTGTGGAAGTTATTTGTAGTTACCTTTTATGTTCCCTGTATGACTATGTGCTTATGCCTTTAATATCTACACATTTCTGCAATCCAGCCTCTAGCCAGGAGATGGGGCTTTATATTTTGCAAAAGGATCCGTAAATTGAAAAACGCTTATCCTACACTTACAAAATTGGCCTTTTTTTTGCATCTACTTAATGAGATGATTTATACAGCGTCCAGTGGTATCTTCACTCACACTAGATGGGTGAAGGGACCACTCCGACGCTGTAGTGCCTGGGACATGGTTTTAAAGATGGTGTAGGCTTGCCCAGCACCTATACCACCCTGACAGCTTAGTCGGCCTAGCCCACAGGAAAGACTAGTCAATACGTGCGGAGCCAACCAAGCCGCGGGTGTCCTCACGATGTTTTCCTTCACCGTTAGCGTGTGGTATTGCGACTACAAATTCGCAAATGTACGTAACTTTGAAATTAAACAAAGTCATTGGTACATGCCCGCCACTCGGGATCGAACCTGGGGCTCTCGCTTGCCAGTCTATGGTTCTACCCACTGAGCTACCGCTTCACTTACAAAAATATTAATTTATTATTAAGGAAGTCTTCGATTTTATAATAGCATTTTTCTATTAAATTGTAAAGCTTACGTAGCCTTAACTGTGTTGTGTGGAAGTTATTTGTAGTTACCTTTTATGTTCCTTATATGACTATGTGCTTATGCCTTGAATATCTACACATTTTTGCAATTCAGCATCTAGCCAAGAGATGGGGCTTTTTATTTTGCAAAAGGATCCGTAAATTGAAAAATGCTAATCCTACACTCACTAAATTATTAATCAAATGTATTCCGGTATGCTGCACTATGATGTAGGCGAGAAATAAAATTGTATTCCTAATTTAGGCATAAAGGACCCCTAAAAATATTATAAGAGAGAGAGAGAGAGAGAAAGAGAGATCACTTTATTGTACATAAAAATGGAAATTACACAGATATTTCTTAACCTAAGAGTACAGACGGCGGCCTTATCACTAAAAGTGATCTCTTCCAGACAACCTTCGGATGAACTGGACTAATACATTAGAGAAGGAAGTAGATGTACAAAAAAAAAAAACAGAAAACATTAATTTCAGAGGTTCCAAATACATGCCTCAATAACAGTGTGAATAAATAAAATTATCAACAGATACATACAAATAATTTAAATAAATAAAAATAAAAAATGAATATTATACATAAATACATCAATAATTAACAAAATATACACATTTAAAGGACATAAGTAGAACACAACAACAGCAGGACAATATTACAAAATTAAATAATAACAGTATTACAGTGTAGTAGTGAGATAGAACTCCTTTACCATAGCCTTAAAAATGGGAAGGGATTTGGCTTATAAGACTGTATTAAACAAATTTGTGACGTAAATAATTTGTGTATCTGTGCCAAATTTAAGTTAAATTTAATTTAGTGCTATTGGTCTCTATAGTAACCGCTGACAGACTGACAGACAGACAAGTAGATAGCCACAAAAATAGACAGACAGACTATTGCCGTCCTATTGACTACGAAACCCTAAAAACCTGGGATATTAATTGTTTGTAAGGTGGACATTCCATACTCGCGTTCTTACCTCAGACGCATTCCAAATTCAAGAAATAACTACTAGGTGTTTCTGAAATAAGTATTTATTTTTATTTAAAATACCACCAATACAGTGCAGTTTTATTTGTGCCACACACTATAGAGCCGCCAATTGTACTATGTACCTTTGTAAATATTTTGTATTAGTTGCTTTTTTTCATAAAGAATATTCTTATCTTAACTTTGCTTATCTTGTCTTATCATTTATATCATATATAATCGAAGCGAGTGATTGGAATCAATCACTTGAAATAAGCAACAACAGGCGCGGTCCGGTGCTGGATGGATGACCATTTTTTCCGAGCACTTCCATGCTTTGCAAGGCATGTTAAGCCGTTAGAGGAGAAAGAAAGGCCTTATGGGCGGCTTGATAACTTCTGACAGTAAGGTGTCACTGTCTTACAATTCTCCACCAACCCGGACTTGGCCGCCGTGGTGGAGTATGGCCTAAACTTCCTGCAATACAGGAAGAGACCCGTGCCCCAGCAGTGGGGACATACAAGGGTCGATATCGTATAGAAATACAACATGTTTGTGTTTTGCCCCAAAAACACAACATTCTTAACATTCTCATGTATGTGGCTATGTTGTCATTTAGTTTCATGATTACCCAGAGGCGAAACTGTTTGACAAATGACTTTGGTGTTGAATATATAGTGAAATGTATCTAACAATATCATTCACCCGAATCCTTACTAAAAAAAACCCATTACAAAAATAAATTCCCCTTTTCCAGTTACGCTAATGATTCAACCAGTAAAATTTTATAAACCTCAACTGGACTCGAACAAGAACCAAATGAAACTATAGCTAATAGAGTGTATCAATGTCCTAATTGGTAGGGATAAATACATAAGTTTTCTCTACCAGGTTTTTGAAAATAAGTAATATTTTCAGAGAACCTCAAAATACACTAGCTGTTTATCCATGAGGACACTGCAAAACAGAAATTTAATGTTTGACGGCCTTATTTATAAAATCCAATTTCTTACAAAATGCAATTTTATTAGTACGCATTTGAAAAAAACAGTGCACATGTTATTAAAAAGAAAACACATGAAAGAAATTCGTTTTAAGCTAGCATCTCAAAAATTAAAATGCTATTAAAAACTAACGCCAAAAACTACATTGAACTTAACAATACTATCTTCAATATTATCTTCACCTCATACTCTATCAGAAAACAAAAAAAGAGTGACTTCGCAGGCAATGTCATGGAAAAACAACCAAGAGCAAAGTTACGCCATCTTACTGACGTAAATGGCAATAAAACGTTGCTGAGTAAAACACAACGCAGACTACTACAAGTTCAACTATCGTAACCTTGGCAACAAGCGTCCATTCATTCCTCGTGAAATATCAACCGGACGAATAGAGAAGCTCGCTATAATCCCGCAAAGCCACGCGTTGAAATGACTATGAAAATGCGCCGGATTATTGGAGCTTAGATGAAGTTCACTGACACACGACGCCATTTTGAATGCTACGGTAAAACGATGAACTTCAGATACTGTTTGTAAACAGAAATGGCCGTGGGACCAGTTCCTTGTGCTTTGGGAAGATGGCGCTACGCGCATTGATATTTGTTATCGTTTTTTCTTGTGTAGACACTGAAGAAAATTGTTTGTCGTGTTGCAGTTGATAATTTTGATCAGCTCTTACTTATTTTACCTAATAGGTTTAGTTTCGACCTAGACGTTACTACTAGATATTATAGATGTAGAGACACGTAATTGTAAAAAGCCTTTCACTATTTCACTAAAAATTCAACTGGTGTTCATTTTGTCTCAAAGATGGCATTGGTAAAAGTTTTGATCCACAGTAGAGAACATATATTCCCTAACTTTGCTAAATTGATGTTGTGTTATTCAATAAGTTATGATTAAATATTCTTATACTTTTTTAGCTTAGCCTCTTTTGTGTCCCACTACTGGGCAAAAAGTCCCCCCTTTTTTCCATGTCTCCCTATCTTCAGACACCTTGCACTATAGAAAGAATACATTTAGGTCGGCCTGCCATCTTCGCCGAGCTTATACGTTTATCTTACAAAAATATATTAAATATTTTTGAATCAAATGTGATTTGAATACATCACGTAAAGTATCCTTAACGTGGTTTTAAAATACCGCAACAATGTGATTCCGTTTCACATCTGAAGGGTTCATTGAATAAAGGGTTATTTATTTCCATGGCTTGCTTTTCCATTGAGAAGGGAAAGTGTTACAAACTGCTTAGATATGTAGTTTGGTTTTACTTTTGTTTGTATGGTTTTGGTTTTTGCGACAGTTACATTTTTGATAGAATTATTTAAGTACATCACGCTGATTACTAAATTGAGTAGTAAAAATAATCTAGAGCTTTTACCCGTTTTTTCCCGTCCAGATGATGGGGCCGTTGGTTAGCGAAACGAAACACCTACGGTAATTATGATCCTCAAAGTCTGAGCATCACAATCTTAGATCGTTTGGTCATTATTATAAGTTATTAGTGCCTAAAGTCAGACACGAGAGACCAACGAAAAAAAGCACAAAAATCGTTGTTGTTTCAATCGATTTTATTTTATTTATATAATAGGAAAACTAAAGCTACAAACTATTAGAATGAAAACAGAAGGGAAATGGCAATTTTTCACTGATAAAGGAGAAAATTCATAAGTACATATTATAGGGCACAATATTTCACTCACACGAAAACAAATAGATACTCAATACATATTCATGGTCTCATATGTATTTCCTAGTGTAATTCATTCACTTAAATGTAGCATACTTCATTTCTTAATAAATAACGTTTCCTTACCTTTCCTTTTTAAGTGTTAGTTATGATTAACTATTGATGGAATGATAGATAAATAAATAAATAAATAAATAAATAAATAATCATGGACCAGATCTCGTTAGCCCTATACTAAGTACAACTAAATGACTTGTGTTATAGGTGCTAACTCGACGATAGATTTAATACAATAAATACATAGATAACATCCAAGACCCAAGACAAACTAGGAAAGTTCTTTTCCTAGTTTGAACCGGCACGGGGATCGAACCCGAGACCTTCGGTTTTACAGTCAGCGTGCCAAACCACTGCGCCACCGACATATCCATATATTATTATCAGGGAATCGATTGCACAGAGTTACAGATGGGTAATATATTAAGGTGGGTTATTTATACTGATGCAAAACAAATTGTCGCTGTTTACACTACGAAATTGATTGAGTGGCCCTCAAAAGCAATTATTTTTTCCTGTAATTAGTATAAACGCGGACTTTTTATCATCACACTACGTCGTCAGCTTTTTTATTACTGTGATTCCTTAAGGTTTTCTATTTTAGTACAAACAGCACAAAACAAGCACTTTCATGTTAATAGAAACCAAAACAACATATATTTTACCGCCTATCGCAGTATTAACGACGGATTAAGCACATGGCGTTACTCTACATATAAATTACTGAATTTGCTCACTAGGTCCGTGGAAACCACTTAGCTTCAGCTCCCACTAGTTAGAGATCCCTATTGCCTAACAATAAGAGTGACTTTAGCACTGAAACGTGGCTTTCCGAGTCGGCGGTCAAGCATACAAGTTTCTATGTCGGTGACCGTGTTAGCTTCGGGCCTATCAAGTTTTCCGTATCGGAAACTGTGGCGGAGTCGATGGATGGTCTTGTCTGGTATGTGACGTACTTTGTTAGTCAAATGCTTGGAAGGATGTCGTGTTGAATACCTGATTCGCATCCGTTTTCCGAATTCCTGGGTAGAATAGGGTTAAGATTTCTAAGTTTAAAATATTCAAACTAAGACTCTGCTAAGTTCTTGACGTTTATTAATACTAGTCGCACTCTTGAGACCATATTATTCGTAAGCTTAAATCTCTTTTTTACTTTGGGAAAGGGAATTATATAAAAGTAGTATTGTTTTATTCTTTACGATGGTTAATTTAACTAGAAAATAGTAGTATGTTACTCAATATAAGAAGATTCAAAAGAGGAATGCAACTAAACTTTGCAAAGTAAACTGTTGCAGAGTACTTTTTGTAATCAAAACAGCTGCCAAAGCTCTCTCCTGCATGCTTTAACATCACATTAAACTCACCATTTTAAATCTTAGCGAATCAAAGCCAAAAGTGTTTGGACACCTTTGACAAAATCACATTACTGGAATAATATTCATTTATCTAATAATATACTGTATTTGTTTATAGTTAAGAAACAAATTTTGTGTTAAAGTTTTCAAATTTTTGAGGCTTGTTGTATATCTGAAGAGCAAAACATTTTTGTCAATGCTAGAAAGTGAAAATTTCAGTTTGTTTTAAACGCAAATTTATTTATATTTCTATTATTAATTAAAGTATGCATTTTTTTAACTGTTTGTGTGAATTTTAACTATTTGAATGATGCATACAGTATTAACTGTAACTGCTACATTAACTGGTAACCTCTAACGTTTATCTTTCTTCTCCAATGTCTCATCCAATGCCCGGAAACTGTTCACACAGAGTTTTACTTTAATTGCCAAGGCTTTTAAGTTGGAAAACCACAAATGTAGGCTGTTTTCACCACTTAAGGTGACCTCGTGCTAAAAGGGTATTGCTACTTAGAAATGAAACTGAAAACTTAAATTGACTGTTGATATTTAATTGTGTATTTCATAAGGGTAAATGCCTTAACTGTATTTAACAATAACGTAGACAGAAAACAAAAATAGAAATGTAGAACCGAGTATACAAATACACAAATACAATACATGTAAAATAAAATAAATACAATAATTAAATCCATCGAAGATGCAAACAACAATATTTTACGTAAATATAACAATAAGAAGCAATATTTACAAAAGTCATAATAGAACACATAATTATTATAAAAATACGATACAATATAAAAAATGCTAATATAGATCGACTAGAAATAGCTGAACACAATATAAATATAAAATAAAACAAAACTAGATTATTCATAACAATAATAATAAATAGCACAAATTAAAGCTATTTAACCAGATTGAGCAATGGTACAAAATATATAATGTTAAAGAAAAACTAAACAAAACAAACCAGGTACTCTGAAGTAGTTACTAAGAAAAGACAAGATACACTCGTTCACACACAATCTATCAGACGACAAATAAATAGCATTGCAGGTTTTCAATAAATTATTAAATAACGAAATAAATTAAACAACACGAGATAAACATGAGGTCCGGGAGACGCATTAGCATTGAGACCCTAATAAATTATCTTAGGTTTGTCCTGGAGTTTTGGTCTTCAATGGCTTAATTGGCGTAGGCATTGTAGGCCATGTTCTGGGCGTCCTGCGACCTGCCCCAACCGCCGTGGCCGCCACCACCGTGGCTGTAGTGCTCCTCGTGGTGAGGGTGGGCCACGACCTCGTAGCTCTCATGGTGCTCGTGTTTGGACAGAAGTTTCTTCAGCAACAGCAGGGCAGAAGCGACGAGCGCGGCCTTGGCGATCATGACACCCTTGATGGCGGCGAAAGCGATGATGGCCAAGAACAGGGGAATGAGGGACTGGATCTTCAGTTGGAGGAGGGCGAAGATGGGGAGGAGCTGCTTCAGCTTCTTCTTCTTGCCACGGCCTGTAAGAAAATCGAAAGGTGAAATTGCAGCCGAGTGGAGTAGCAATAAAAAGTGACTGGCCAGTCGGAATAATAAAGGCGGTCAGCGGCAAACAATGACCGTACGCGTTCGAAATTTAAAAAGTCCAATTCCGCACGCACTAACCGCTCCCATTGACATTCCACGTGTTACGTTCCGTTTGCATAACGAGCCATCGAAAAATCTAGAAAGTGCATTCGATTATACCACCGACTGATTCGAAAGCTCTACGTACCGACCCCACTTCCATATTTCGTTAACTAGAACCGCCGTAAGCTAAAACTTTCGATCGGTCGGATTCCTTTAACAGTCCACTATCAATGTTAACGGGGTCTCTAAAACAAGTTGCAAAGGCCTACATAGGGGAACAGGTGTACTATGGAAGCCTAGCAAAAACTAGCTTCGCATCCGCTTGCTTTCCACTACATAATCAGGCTCTTTAACAGGTTAGAGAAACTCTGGGTAGGTGGTGTATGTCCATTTTCTAGTCCCGTGATAGTATCTGAGCCTGGACTGGTTTAAGCGGATGTTCGTTGCTCCTCTGTTCCTTTCTTTTTTCTTTTCATCCATCGAGGATATAAATTGTCTTATATGAAACCAGTTATATTGCTCTCACTTTTTTGCCAAAACATATGCGTGCTCAGATAATATATCATCCTGCAATATCACTTTCCTTTTTTTGCATAAAACAAAATTGCCCATTATTAATTACTTAGTTTTATGTTAATGGAGCGAAATTGTTCCAAATAGGCAGCGACGAAATATAAAGTTACGTAAAGCCCCAATTTAACTGAATGACAACGAAAATCGAGATGAAACGAAAGAAAAGATGATACACGATTAAGTATAAAAAATAAACGTCGTGACGAAACTATTACAAAATAATACAAATGTATAAAATAAGAAGAAATGTTGTTTGTTACGGGGCATGACTAACAAGAAAACAATTACGATGCTCAAAACGATCTCACGAATGCTCACGACTTCCTTTCAGCTGCGGATCTTGGTTAAAAAACTGGTTATACAAAAAGCTTGTATACTCAAATCATTACCTAACAATGATTGCGATGCGATAATACATGTCACGACTTATGCATTGTTACTTTTACGTTTTGATCTTTTTACAGTTCTACTTACAGTTGTGTGTATATTTCTGGCGATAGAAGTTTTCTTAGGCTGTGCGTCTTTTAGAAATCGGAAAACTAGACCAAATTTCTCGTCATTTAAATAATTCAAGTATACTTGAATTATTAAGTGTCCTTTCGCCGAAAAGTTGACCGGTTTTACTGTGGCAAGAGTCCACTTAGACATGAAATTTAATTAATATTAAAAATATACTTTCGCTTTTACGCTGCTTGCCCGGTCTAATGTCTTCAAAATTGGGCTGAGCCTCTGTATATTTTGTGTATGTAATTACACCTACCACTTTCTCCCACAACTGGCTGGATCTTGACCAAACATAATGATATGAGATTATGTCTAAAAAGTATGAACAGTTTATTAAATTTAATTGTAGCAAAGAAAAAGCGTCGTGGAACGAACATACAATTTAGCATGAATTTTTGGAGTCGTTTACATTCATAAATCCGACTCAATTAGCAACTCATTTTCTCACCTCAGAAAGTAATTAGACTTCGGTTATATTGTTTCTATGACTTGTCATTAATGAAATTATGCATTGAAATGTGGCAATCACAACTTTCTAATTAAAACTCGAGAAAACTATTGTGGCAGATACTATAAAAGAGAATCTTCAATAGCACGACGATGGAGTAAAATATAAGACTCATTCACGGATTATCGCAAAGAAAACGCCAACCCATTAGTTGTGAAGAAAGACACTACAGGATCTAATGAACGATGGCTCTAAACTTTATTGCCACGCATCGTAAAATACATCTTATGGAGGTGATATAAATAGATTGTTATGACTGATTGCGAATATAAAACTTGAGATATGTTCTTGCAATGTTAGAGTCAGGACCAATATGAATGCATCTATTTCTTTAGTATAGTACCTAAGCGTATTTTGTGGTACTTAAGAAAAACATAGGTACGTGTCACCTATTATTAAATCTCAAAATGTATATCTTCGACAACTTGAACTTGAAAGGCAATTGCAGATATCTCTGCCATAGAGATTTGAGACTGCCCAAGCTTCATTATTAAACCTTAACTATTTAAGCGCCAAAATCAAATAAAGATAGGAAGGACGCCAAGATTACTGGGGAAGAATTAAAGTATCATAGATTTGACACTGACCTTCCTCGAGAGAGCGTTTGACATCTTCAACGGTGCTCTTGGGCATACGCAGCTGGATCACGTGGTTCTCCAAGAAGTCAGCGGCTGCGTCCAGAAGTCTGCCCTCAACCTGGCTTTCCCTGGCAATGGGCTCTTCAGCGAGAGGCTCATAAGACCTGGCTGATCTGGGGGAGCCGGTTCCAATCACGCTCACGCCGTCCACTAGGCTCAGCTCCCTGGATGAAGCTAGATTCTCGACGTATTTCATTGCACGTTCCTGGGAAAAAGATAAAGGATATTTTTGCTTATTGTTTGGCCTATTTGCTTTTTCTAGTTAAAAACGGAAAATGGAAGAAGATTAATAAAGTTTTATTACATATCGATTGTTTCATATATTAGTAATGTAATCAAATTGTTTTAATTAATTACAGTAATTAATGATGTAGGTGATATGGGTAGGTCTAAACTGTTTATGAGATAAATTGAATTAATTTGGAAAAAAAAACAGGATGAATGTCATAAAATTAGATTTTGAGATGATATGATTAAAATTAGACTAATTATATAGCCCGAAGGTAGATTTGATTGCTAATCAAATGAAGTGATTTTGACTCTTCACAATTGGCAGACAATATTCACTTTATATGGCACTGAGCACAACACACCTTAAGACACAAGGAGACGTCTTTCTCGCCACAGCTCTTGACGACGCCGATGACGGATCCGATGACGTCATCCTCCGAAGTTGCTGGCTTGCAGCTGACCAGGGCGACACTCACTACTAAAATAATGAAGGACCTCATGTTTCCTCCTTTTTTGGTGGTGCTCTAAGACCTTGTACTGTGAAGGTGGTTAGTGAAATGTGATCTGTGAAAAGAGCCATTGCGGTTTTATTCTGCGTGCCCCCACTGCCGCTCTTCCAGCCAAAATGTATGTGGAAGCGAGGCTCGATGCGGCCGCGTACGCTTTTTGCAACAAGGTTAGAAATGTTTAGAGGTGACACGGGTTTCGAGCTTCTGGGCTAAGCGTTTAGGTCGAATTTCCATATAAGTCGAACGACGAAGGTGTAAAATTACGCATGTATATTATTTAATTATTCACGAATGTTTAAAATAATTTAGCTCTCTTTTTATGCACTTTTTAAAACGCCTTATTATACATAAAAGTTGGTCTTTATTATTATGCAACGCACTTGAACTTACCCATAAAAGCTCAACCCACATACAGTTATTGACTTCGATTTTATTATTTTGTTTTAATTTCGGCTTATCGCATAATTTGCTATGTATACATTATATACATTATATACATTATAATATTGTCTTTATCATTATGCAATTTTGAAATTTGTGTTAAACGCTAAACCCACGTACAGTTATTGACTTAGATTTTATTATTTTGTTTTGATAAACCAAAGCAATTAATATTTTTTTTAATTTAGGACTTAGCGCCAGATCTTTTTAAATAGATACAATTAACATTTCTTGCTTGAGATAAGAATTTGGGGTGCTCCAGGCCATGTGTTTCCTAAGCAATACATAGCTTGGAGTCATGTCAAGTCTCGTTTTGTACAATATTTAAGTGAATAGAATTCAGCCCTTTTTTGACCTCTTCTATCGCATGATCAGAAATTTGAGATTACAAAAACTTGCTCGATATTCATGCGTAGTTAGCTGGAATAGTTGAGATTGGGACACTTTATTGCACACAGTACAAAATAAAACATTTATAACAAATATTACATATATGAGCCAAAGCGGACTTTTTCTAGAGAAATTTCTTCAAGCCAGCATTCATGACTTTAATATATTGTAAAGGGTATATCTCGAATTCCAAAACTTTAGCCTGCTTAAAATTGTCCTAGACTTAAAATGAGTTACCTAAAAAAAAAAAAATTTCTGTTTGTCTGTTTTTGTCGGTTTATATTTTGTTTTAGTTTTCTTTCGGTCTGCGATAAAGACTTTCCTAAGGTATTCACATACCACCGTGCTATAAATTGCCAATCCTTCGTGAGCACGCGTGGTGAGGCAACCCAAACTCTCTCTTCAAGAGAAGGCTTTACCCTACAGTAAGACGTTTAGGCGTATATAGGCTGCATTACATATTTTAGGGTCCCAAACATCAAAAGAAAAGAAAAACAGAACCCTTACTTTGTTGTGCATACATCCATAACTTCTTCTCTTAACCTTTACGAAACGGATTGAGGTACAATTTTTTAAAATTTTATTTTTTTTCTCTTTTAAGATGAGGTGGTTGCCTCGTACCAAATGCCAGGCCCTTCCAAAACTAATGCACTGATACCGTTACTCACTGATACTGAAATTAAACTGCACAATACTTTTTCTAAAGACTCCATGTACTGACAAACAAAAATTTTCCTTAATATATATTGTAACAAAAAACAATATCTTTTGCGCGATGCAGTTTCAGACGTCAGCGCCCTCTAGTGAACTAAGTCGTAAACATTCCGCCCACTAAGAACTTCGTTCTTCACTCTTCATCATTCAATTGTCTCTAGATCTAACTTGTCCTCGTTCACAGGTAACAAAATCAGTTTGGTTAGCGGGCGTTTCATGCAAGTGTTTCTGCGCTTCACGGAGACTACTCTGACTTCATTGTCTTTACCATAGTGCAACTCTGTCACTCTAGCCATAAGCCATTTCGCAGGGGGTAGTTCTTCATCTTTTATTATGACTAAGTCACCAATCTTTGGACAATCTGATTTTGTTTGCCACTTGTGTCGTTGTTGCATGGTATGTAAAAATTCTCTTGCCCATCTCCGCCAAAAGTGCTGTGTCATTCGTTGCACCAGTCTCCATCTGGTTGATTGCTTTGCCGTCGCGCCTCTCATCTGGAACCACCACCAAGGGTTCTCCGACCAGGAAGTGGGCCGGCGTCAGAGGTGTCACATCGTCTGGGTGATCATTCAGTTGGCCGATGGGTCTCGAGTTAAGGCATGCTTCGATCTGTGACAATAAGGTGGTGATTTCTTCAAAGGTGAGCGTGGTCACGCCGATCACCCTTGTTAAGTGTGATTTTACGGATTTCACACCCGATTCCCACAGTCCGCCAAAGTTGGGGGCTCGAGGTGGAATAAAGTGCCATTCAGTTCCGTCACGGGCTACCAACTCTGCAATTTCAGTTTGTAGTTGGTTTTTACATTCATTGTGTAACTTCTTGAGTTCTTTGGCAGCGCCAACAAAGTTGAGGCCATTGTCGCTCCACATGTCTCTACATCTTCCTCGCCTAGCAGTGAATCGACGAAAGGCTGCCATAAATCCTTGGGCCGTTAAATCACTTACAGCTTCAAGATGTATTGCTCGTGTCTTCATGCAGACAAAGAGACAAATGTAACCTTTGTATGATTTTTGACCTCTGCCCTTTGATGCTCTGAGTTGTATGGGGCCTGCATAATCTACGCCGCTTGTCTCAAAGGGTCGTCCAGGATTCAAACGGACACTTGGTAGTTCTCCCATTATCTGTTGAGGGGTAACAGCTTTGTAGCGGACACAGACTACATATTCTCTTATGCACCTCTTTACAAGCTGTTTTAGGCCACATATCCAGTATCTTGTTCTAAGATAGTTAATCATCATTCTGTTACCACCGTGTAGCAATCTTTTGTGGGCATCTCTGATTATAAGTTTTGTGAGGAAGCAGTTTTTCGGTATGATTATAGGATGTTTAAACTCTTGCGGTATCTTGGCTTCCTGTATTCTTCCGCCCACCCTGAGAAGCCCGGCTTCGTCTAGGTATGGTGATAAACTGATAAGATTACTTCTTTTCTTTACCTCCTGTTTTGTTTTTAAATCTTGTAGTTCTTCTTGAAAGTATAGTTTCTGACTCATCCTTATGCATCTGTTTAGTGTATTCTTCGTTTCTTCGCAAGTCAAGTAGGTTTTAAAGTCTTTCCTTTCTTTGTATCTGATCAGTCTTCTACAGTAAGATAAAACTCGTATCATTCTGCTGAGGGAAGAAAATCTCTCCCATATAGGTTTTTCATTTGTGTCGCAGTAAAATGTTTTTGTTGTGCTCCTCCTCTCTTCTAGGTTAGTTGTTGGGATCATTTTCCTAGTTCTTTTGGCATCACTTTGACTAAGCCACTGAGGCCCACTCCACCACATTTGTGTTGTTGCTAGCAAGGATGGTTTCAAACCTCTGGATGCTATGTCAGCAGGATTTTCTTCGGATGCAACGTGTTGCCATCTATCATTATTTATATGTTTTTGTATTTCTGACACTCTGTTCGCAACAAAAGTCTGCCATCTTGTGGGACCAGCAGTGAGCCAAGCTAACACCACCGTGGAGTCTGTATAAGCGTATACATTGTTCATGTTGACTTTCAAAATATCAGCTGTTTCAGCTAGCAGTTTCGCTAAGAGGTGGGCTGCACACAATTCTAAGCGTGGAACAGTGATTTGTTTTGTTGGTGCTACCTTTGTTTTTGAAGCGATTATGTGTACTCTGATGTCATTGTTTTTTATCACTTTCAGGTATATGACAGCAGCGTAAGCTCTGACAGAAGCATCTGCGAATCCGTGAATCTCAACTGTCTCATTGATTGCATTGTTGCCAAACCATCTGTTGAGTTCTACGTTCTCTAAATGAATCAAGTCCTGTCGGTAGCTCAACCATTCATTAGTCAGTTCTGGGGGCACTTGTTCGTCCCATCCACTGTTGCACAACCACAGTTGCTGTATAAAGATCTTAGCAATTACAATTGCAGGTGCTAGCCAGCCGAAAGGGTCGAATAGGCGTGCAACGTCTGACAAAATCTTTCTTTTTGTGATAGGTTGACTGACTGCGGGTAAGTCTACTAAGAATTTGAAAACGTCGTCGTGTCTGTTCCATTTCAATCCTAAGATTTTCAGTTCATCGTCAAACTTTATTTCAAAGTTTCCTGGTGTTGTGTTTGTCTTGTCTTTGTCTATTTCTTCCAAGAACTTATCTGAGTTACTTGACCATTTTTGTAGTTTAAATCCACCAAGTTTGAGTAGTTCTGTAGTTTGTTTATATATTGTCATTGCTTCATTTATATCATTACAGCCTGTCATCAAGTCGTCGACATAGAATGCTTTCTTCACGACCTCCGCCGCCACTGGATGTTTGTGGCCTTCATCTTCAGCGACTTGGATCAACGAGCGAACAGCTAAGTATGGAGCTGAGGCTGTTCCGAAGGTGACAGTAAGTAACTTGTATGATTTAAGTTCTTTTTCAGGATCATCTCTCCACACTATGCGCTGATAATCTGTATGCTGCGTGTCTACAAGAACTTGACGGTACATCTTGACAGCATCGGCGACAAGAACTATCGGGTAAGTTCTCCATTTTATTATTAGGTTTCTCAAAGTTTCTTGTAGTGGTGGTCCAACCAATAGTGTGTCATTAAGAGAAACACCCTTGGATCCTTTCGCGGAAGCATCGAACACAACTCTCACTTTCGTGGTGTCTTTGTCTTCTCTCACCACGGCATGATGAGGTAAGTAGATTGTATTTTCTTCATTAGTATCCACCAGCGTCATGTGTCCTAACTGTAAGTATTCATCTATCACTTTTTTGTATTCATCTTTCAATTTAGAATTAGTTTTAAATCTTCTTTCTAGTTGCATGAATCTGGATACGGCCATTTCTTTGGTTTGACCGCATTGCTGAGCTGGGG
This sequence comes from Yponomeuta sedellus, assembly GCA_934045075.1. NCBI lineage: Eukaryota > Metazoa > Arthropoda > Insecta > Lepidoptera > Yponomeutidae > Yponomeuta > Yponomeuta sedellus. Next base: position 11,125,706 of record OW203743.1, read on the forward strand.
ATTGAGTTTCGTCTTTGAAAGGTAAGTGTACAATGTATCGACCTTCCTCATTTCTTTTGACTGACTTTCTGTATATTTCTTCACACCTTTCTTCTTCTGGTGTCTTATTTCTTTCTGTGTTCTGGTGATCATCATGGATTTCCCAGAACTTCTTTAGTTGATCATTCTCACACACGCAGACATGCATGCTGATTATAGTTTTGTTTTGACTTTGGTTTGTTTTCGTTTCAGTAGTATCACCTGATAATATCCAGCCCAGGTGAGTAAATTGAGCCAGAATCCCGGACGGACTCTTCTTTAAACCAGTGTCGATGATTTTACTATATACTTCTGCTCCAAGAAGCATGTCTATTCTGTTCGGTATATAGTATCCAGGGTCGGCCAGTGTCATCTCTTCTAGCTCTGGCCAGTTCGACACGGTGACTTCTTGACTAGGTAAGTAGCTAGTCAATGTTTTGAGGACATACGCCTTGACTTGGACAGTGAAGGTTGCATTATTTCTCGACTTCATGTCAAACTCAACCATGTACTTGGTGTACAGCTGTTGACCTTCACTTAGTCCTGAGACCACACCATTGATTTTTATTCGTTTCAGTCCAAGTGTCTGAACAAACTCTTCGGTTACGAATGAGGCCTGTGATCCCTGGTCAATGAGTGCACGGAAGATGTGTGTTTTACCGATCCTTGATTCCACACCGACCAACGCTGTTGCTAACAGTATATTTTGACCAGGTTGATTTGTTGAGTGATGTGATACTATGTTGTTCTTGTTTTCATGCGAGTCTTTATGTTTTTGTTCATTCATAACAGTGTTATTGGCGGCATCTTGATTTCTTTTTTCCGGATGCAACAACGAATGATGTTTTTTGTTGCAGATTCTGCATGATGTGTTTCTGAGACATTTATTTGCAGAATGATTAGGCGTTAAACAGTTGAAACACAGTCCGGCTTTCTTCACAAACTCATACCGTTCATCTGTGCTTGTCTTTGTAAATTGCTTACATTGATAAATGTAATGATTTTCATTACACATGGTGCATTTGGTGGTTTCTAGCGAAGCGTGAAATGTTTTAGGTCTGTTAGCTGGTCTACTTGACGGTTCAATCATCTCAAGAGATCGGAATCTCATTTCTAGGAAAGCTGTTAATGTTTTGAAGCTAGGTAGTTCATCGCTGTCTGTTGCACTTGTTTGTTGTTCCCATATTCTGTGACTTTCAGGATCTAACTTTGCCACTGTCATGTAGACCGCTATGGCATCCCAATGGTCAGTAGGTAAGCCTAGATTTTGGAGCGATTGTAAGCATTCGACTGTGGTGTCCAGCAGATGTTTGATGTTATAAGATGACTCAGTTGACAAAGGTCTAACTGCAAACAAACGTTTGAAAACACAGTTGGAGATGTACCTTTTGTTACTGTATCTTTTCTTCAATGTTTCCCATGCTTGAAGATAATTTTGGTTTGTGACAGTTATTGACCTGACCAGCTGTTCTGCTTCACCTACCAAACTACCTTTCAACAAGTGAAATTTCTGCACATTCTCATAGTTTTCATTGTTGTGTATAAGCATGAACATATCATGAAATGACTGCCATTCTGTGTATTTTCCGGAGAAGATGGGTAGGTTAAGACGTGGCATTTTGATCTCGGCATATTTTGTTTTCGACGCGCTCGCCGTCTCTGTTTTGAGGTTAGTTTCTTGTTTTGGATTTAACCGTTGGATTGCATGTTTTAAATCGCTTTTGTATAAGATGTAGTTCTCTTCGACTGTGTTGTATAAGTCCTGACTGAAGTAAGGAAAGTTTTCTTTCTGCTCCTGTGTGATTTTTGCGGTTATAAGTTGATCATGAGTTGATCTAAATGCTTGCCAATCTGATTCTAAAGATTCTAAACGCGTCTCTAAGTACGGTATAGATGATTTTATTCCGCGGCTAAAGTTAGCAATAGCCTTTTCGATTTTCTCATGTCTGTTGTATTGCAGTAACATAGCTTGTTCCATGTTGATTTTTTAAGTTGTTATAGTTCAAATTGTATTTTTAAATTTTAAACACTGAATTTATTGCAAGTTTCTACTTGGTATTTTACGGAATTTATCAAAGTGTTTCAAACCAAGTTCCAAATAGCAAAGTCAATGACACAAAGTTTAAAGTTCACAAGAGTTCCAAGTTCACAGGAGTACAAAGTTCACAAGAGTTCAAAGTTCATCATCAAAGTTAATACTCACAGTCGTAAGTGGGACTTACGAAACCACAATCCGAATCACTGCAAATCCAAGGTTATGTGCACTTCACTTTTCACTCACTACACTCCGAATCGAAGGACCAAATGGTTGCCTCGTACCAAATGCCAGGCCCTTCCAAAACTAATGCACTGATACCGTTACTCACTGATACTGAAATTAAACTGCACAATACTTTTTCTAAAGACTCCATGTACTGACAAACAAAAATTTTCCTTAATATATATTGTAACAAAAAACAATATCTTTTGCGCGATGCAGTTTCAGACGTCAGCGCCCTCTAGTGAACTAAGTCGTAAACATGAGGTATAGGATATACTGAGCTTAGAATTTGTAAAAATGTAAATTAATGTAAAACAATAAAGCTCTCGGTAATATCTTCAAACCCAAATTTTGTTGACCCAAAACCATGAAATTTCCCAGGAAGCAAGGTCCACAGCAAAAGTAAAGAAAATAATAATAAAATTTTAAATTTCTACTTGGTAATCTTAGAATCATTAGCAATATTTTAATGAAGCGTTTTTTTAATCGCCAAAAAATATGATTAGTTAATTTTCAGAAATGCTACTAGATATTTGCAAATGATAGCGATTTCCGACCTTTGGCTACAAATTGTGAGCCTGAATTCGGGGCGAGAGGATCATATTGAAAAATGTTCTCTAACATGTTAAGAGTATATCGTTCCATATGCGTACATTCGAACCACATTATGTTATTTTTTCGGTTTTTATAACTTTTTGTCATGATGTTGTTGATTAATGTTATGTAAAAAAATAAGTTTTAAAAAAAAATCATGCGTGGTTTTTTATAAAACTGGCACCATTTGTTTATAAAATAAGGTTATGACGTGCTCTTAAAACACGAAGAACAAATGTAAAGACACCCTCTAGTTATGTCACAAAACACCCCATACCTATATGTGCAGTTGGTCTGCATGGTAGTTCATGAGTTTTTATTGTAAAATTAGGTTTGTAATCATTTCATCGCCATCCTGACGGCGCGACCCTATTCTATTTTTTAAAAAAATTGGCTCTTTTTGATTTTTATTAAAAGAAACATTACCTTTGCATTCCTAGTTAATTTGCGATTGCGATTGCAGCCCTGCATGCCCGACAGAGCATCAAACTTGGTGTAATGATAGGAATTGTTATAAGTTTTTTCTAGCTGTGCCTCGCGGTTTATCTATGTTTTCATGGTAATAATTATGAAGTTTTCCCACAGTAAAACGTAGCTTATGTGTTAATCCAAGGTGTCAGCTAATTAAGTACCAAATTTTATTAAAATCGCTCCAGCCATTTATACGTGAAGAAATAAGCAACATACAAACTCACTCGCCTTTATAATATTACTGTGATGTGATTATTATAACGACCAATAATACTAAACGGCCAAGCGCGATTACGGAATCCTACATACCTGATTCCGACTCCCATATGGCACGCTTTGGAAGTGTCAAATCTTGTGTTTTTTAATAGTCGAAATAGTCTGTGGTAAAATCTTTACCTTTACCACAGACTGCTTAAACTGCATTTAGAGAGAGTTTTTTAAGTAAGTTTTTATAAAAGACACTACAACGGTGTTATTTTCAAAGCGGTTAATATTATTTTCGGTGTTATTTTATTTTTAAAGAACTCTTTGGAGGCAGTTTATTTAATTTATCGTTACGTATTTTGCTGTGTAAGATCTCCACCACGGACTATTTTACTTTAATCAGGGTCTTTCGAATATTTAACGGAATAGTGTTTTTATTAAAGACCGTTACAAATATTTTTACTAGATTCTATTACCCCTCATTGACTGATATAAGACTCGTAGTACAGATGTCTGTCGTGGTAAATTGTGCAATTTAACTCGCATAAATTTACTCCAATGTAAGTCACTTCGTACTAAATCATGCTGGATAAAATATCTCTCGACAACCCACGTATCTATTTACCTAACTACCTACCTAAGGTGCGTTAGGTATGTCTACGCATTACGCCGCTCTATGGCAAAACAGGTGCTCGTACCTCAAGCAGCGTAGGACTCAATTTGATTGGTCGATCGAGTTGTGAATGATCCACTGAAGAGGCACTCTCAATGGGCATTTTCTACGTAAAATTATCATGTATTAAGAAAGATTTCTAAATTGCGTAAGCAGCAGATATGAAAAAAAAATTAGACTTTTTAATTTGATCGAGTTTTTGCAAAAAAGTGGCGGCGCTATTGAGGATGGCTTTGGAAAGCTGAAGGGTCGATGACAGGCTATAAAGTGTAGAGAACCTGAGTCTATGAACCCTAGAGTTTTGACCTATAAGTGCAGTCTGAGGTCAGTACCGGTTTTGTAAAGGCAGTAACTCAATAAATCGCATCTTATACGTACTTCGCTTGCAGTAGGTGCAAAATAAACAGCTAGCTTACAACTACCTAGCTTTTATTTTAGCTAGATTTTATTTTCAAAAAATGTGTAAAGTACACTTTGTGCCAAAGTGTAGTGTAGCATAAAGGATTATTTCGATGACAATAATGTCTGGAATTAAAGCCAGTACAATGCATGAGTTCTATGTTTTAAAATAATTATGTAAACTCTGTTAATTAGGGATTTTGAAAAGACTAAGTTTGGAGTTTTTTTGTCCATTTTTTTTTTCTAAAAATGATTTAGATTTTGAAATGACACCTAGTTTGAATTGTAACGTTCATTAAGCCGCAGCTTCTGCGCTACTTTGAATAAAACATTTTAATTTCATTTCATTCATATTATAGATAAAAATACTATCGCCATCAAGCCTTATTTGGGAAATCATTATGTTTTTTTATATAGCCCATATACGAGTACGTCCCAAAGCAGGGCACAGGTTTTCTAGAGTATGGGCTTAATTACTACGTGTGCCCACCGTGGCCTGGCAATTTCAAGCGTAGAGGTATGTGAAAATCTCAGACTCTCAGGTTTCTTCACGATGTGTTCCGTCACTGTTAGAGAGTAGTAGTATTTCTAATACATCTTCACAGATGTGCGTAACTTAGAAAACTAAGTTATTAGTGTATGCCGGGATTTGAACCCACGGCCTCCGGAATGTGAGGAAGGCGCTCTACCGCTCTGCTACCACAGTATTATGGATAGTAAAGCAATAAAAACAAATAGCAAATATTATACTATTTTTATTTTTAATGCACTAACCCGTGCTTAGGACAATTTTAAAAACCTAAAGAGGTTCGAAATTTCACTGATGCCGGTGAGTCGCCCATTAGCTCAGTTGGAAAGAGCGCTGGCACGGATAGCCAGAGGTCGCGGGTTTGAATCCCGGCATGGGTGGATAACGCCCATTAGCTCAGTTGGAAAGAGCGCTGGCACGGGTAGCCAGAAGTTGCGGGTTCGAATCCCGGCATGGGTGGAATTTTTAGCCTCTAAATAGGTTTTTAAAATAGCAAATAGCTGTGGCACACTTTCTCGTCTACTAAAAATCTGTTAATATACTGTTAACAGCTGCTAGGTGAAATAGTGCAACAACGAAAAAGCCGTGAAGTACGAGCTGGAGTCGCCCACCGATGGTTCCGTACAAAGTTTTTAGATATTTGCATGTTATAGTTTTTAAATATTTGCATGTTTTTAGATATTTGCAAGTTTTCAGATATTTGCATGTTCAGGTATCAAGTGTCACAGTTTTTTTCCAATCTTTTACCGAACTTCAAAGACGATTTTTTCATGCTTAATTTTTTTTTGTTTTTACCTTTTTATGATGCTTTAATTACGAATACTAAATTTTCTGATCATGTCGTATTACTTGTAGTATAACACAATATTATATTCCAAATCTTATAGTTCCAGGTCAACGGAAAGAATCCTGTAAATGTTGATTCCCTTGAGTGTCGCGATATGCGTTTTTTAGAAATTTGATTTGATTGATATCGTAGTTTCAAAAAACTGTAAATCTGACTGTAGACTAATTGTGGTTTGAATTTCTACCCGATACTTCTATACGTTACCGGGACGAAGGATCTTAAGAGTCAGGTGGAAAAATAACAAAGAGATCCTTTCCGGGTTTTCTTTTTGAGGTACAGAATCCCAAAAACGATTAATACATAACAAATAAATATATAACATATATACGGAGCCCTTTGTGGGCGCGCGCTTGACGGAATTTTTAATTTTTTACGAACTACCAAATAAGGGCCTAATATCAACAGAAAATACCCTGTAGGGCTTGTGACATTAATTATAACATCATTTCATTCACTGACAGAAAATTAATTTCTTACACTTTTCAGAAACCATAATTGCGACTTGATCAAAAAGGGTTTTGAGACACGGACTTTAGTGTCCGTCTATGATACCGTGTAGTAGGCAGACACCTTTTCTAAACTAGGATACTCTATGACATCTTATGGGAAAACTCCATTGGAACAGCCACACTTCGCGCGTCACTCAACTAAGTCACGTTACGAGTAACTCTGAAAATACAATGTAAAGGTTTCTCAGCTATAAATTCTACTTGTCAAGCAGATTCGCTCAGATGTAACTTAACCACCAATTTGTTCTTTTCATACTAAAATACATTCCTACGAGCACTTGGAAAGTAACAAATAGTAAAAGTGTGCACATATCCAAGTGCGATCTGTCTACGGCGACCTATCATGTCTCTCTACCCCTTATTACAGAAAAAATACATTCACACGAATAACATACAATACACAATGGCAGGAGAAATGTTTAACCATACAGTTCTGAGTGTGTAATTTTTTACGACTCTAATGATTGGCTGCTACTTGGGTACCTACTGTTTGACACAGAGCAAACAACGTCTTCACACAAAGAAATATCGCAATAGCAACCTTATATCACTTTCAAAATGTATCGGTTATTCGGATGGTTGCCGACAAAAACAAATCTCAATAATTGCACAAGCGTACGGCTTAGCTGTTGAGCTAAATTTATTTATTTTGTTTAAACTAAGAGTTTATATATAAAAAAGCATAAAATAAGAATATATTTTATTATACGCCGGAAAAACGCAGTCCTTCCTGCAATGCAGGAAGAGACCCGTGCCCCAGCAGTGGGGAATTACAGAGTTAAAATCGAATCGAATCGAAAAACAACAAAATATACAAAATAATTACAATTGGCGGCCTTATTGCTATTTAGGCTACTAATAATTACACAAGCGTACGGTTTAGCTGTTAATGTTGAGTTAAATTTATTTCTTTTGTTTGAAGTAAGAGTTAAATATAAGAAAGGATAAGATAAGAATATTTTTATTGTACGCCGGAAATAAGCAGTCCCTCCTGCAATGCAGGAAGAGACCCGGCAGTGGGGACATACAGAGTTAAAATAAAAACAATACACTAGAAAAACCACAAAATATACTACATAATTACAATTGGCGACGTTATTTAGCAATTTAGGCTACAAATAATAGGAATAAACGCATAGTGTTTTATTTCTATTATTTCTAGTTCATTTGCTCTCAAGACGCTCATAGGTTAGATAATTTATATACAACATTCAGGTAATCGACTTATATTAACGTATTTTATTTAATTAGGTTACTTAGGATCTTTTACAACAAAAAAATACAAAGATAGCAAAGATATGCATTACATTTCACTCTGATTTTACCTTATTTCCTTGTCCATAGAATCACTTATTTATTTTACTTTGGACAACTTTGCTGAATGAAAACAAAAATACATTACATGTCTGCATTGATAAAACCAACAATCTATTCACAAAAGGTGAACGTGACGATGTACACGTCAGTATAGTGTAATACATTCACAATTACATGGAAAAAACGATGTTTTCGATAAACACTGTACGTTTAAAGGCCTGCGCAGACGAGGGACTATCCCCCGGGTACTTTTTTGTCCGTCGTTATAGATCTCTTATAAATTGTATCGAATAACGCACACAAAGACTAAAAGTACCCCGTACAAAAAGTCCCTTAAGTTACCGAGGATATCAAGAGACCGGGCTGGACAAAAGTTCGCTGTTATCTTTTAAAATGCCTTTTCTTTTTCAACTTCGTGTAAGTTACAACACAATGAAATCTCAGAATATTTGCTTCCGTACCGTACGCTTCTCTCAATTTCTGGGGAACATATGACAGCAAGTACACGGTAAGCGACAAGTACACGGAGGATATTTTTTAAGATTCAGGGCTCCATCTTCGACGAGGGACTTTTGTTCCCAAGGGACAAAAGTCCCTTGTCTGAAGATGGAGCTTATACCATCAAACGGAAGTATAAAAGAAAAACCTATTTGCAAAGGTATTAGACGCTGTCGGGACGCGTGTCACATACAAAAGCTCCGATAAAAGTGATTTCACTGGGCGTCAAAACTGTTGCTTCGAATACTTATCATTAGATTAGTCGTTTGTAAGAGTTACGGCCTTTGGATCGCTTGTTTTGATCCTTCTTTAAATTTAAGTTTACTTTTATTAAATACAATTAGCTCAATAAAAATAATAATAAAGTTTGCTTTATTATTACCGTTAGTTAAGCAATAAGAAAAAATCCCACTTTCGCTTGTCACTACATTTTAACAAATTCGATTGAAATGTCTGTCTTATTGTTTTCAATGCGTCTTTATACATAATGTAAATTTTTAACACCTGAAGCGACTAGAGGTAAACGTTGTTATTTTAATTAATGCAACCAAAACCGTTCCGAAAATAGATTATTTACCTGGATGGGAAGAGTTGACCAACAACAAAGAGGAGCGTAAATCTAAGAAGGAGACCTTTGCCTGTCAGTGGGACACAGTCGTAGCAGTAAAGAAACACACATACACACATATACACACACAAACACACAACCTCACGCCTGTATCCCAAAGGGGTAGGCAGAGACCAGGGACTGCCACTTGCCACGATCCTGACAGAACACCTTCGCTTCATCAACATTCATAATTTGTTGCATGCACGTACGCCGGTTCCGGGCACTTTTTCTCTTATTGTAAAGCAAAATTACTTCCAAAATTACTTTTTCTATTGGATCAAATTCAGAGAACAAATCAAAATGATGCAGCTCCAATATCGTGCCGTTCGTGATTGACAATCGAATAGTTCGATTCGCTTTGTTTCTATGGAAATTACTTGTTACAATGTTATGCAATTTTTTGTTTCTATTCTTTTTGTTCCCTTTGAATACGTCACTGCTATAAGTTCACTGTTATTGTTGTTGTATAAGTTTATTGATATTCTTATATTTAAGCAACGTTGTTCGCCAAACAAACGTGATTTTAATAACAATTTATTTAGGAAAAAACTTAATAATTTCTATACTTATACCTTTCGTAAGTACTACACATTATTGGATTGTTACCGGATAAACTTCTTAGGCATTTTGTCGGAAGAGTCTGACCAGGTTTCGCTCTAAGCGAATCAGAGCGAAACCTGGTCGGACTCTTCTAAAAACCTAAAAAAAAACTTGTAAAATTATCCAAATCCAATTACAATTACAATAAGACATTCACTTAAATAATTGCTTGAAATATAATTATTATTATTAATACGTTTATTGCACATAAGTATAAAAAATACAATGGCAATGTGGCGGACTTAATGCTATAAGCATTTTCTACCAGTCAACCACATATGGTGCAAGAGATTAAATGGTAAGCATTCGAAACAAATATGGGCATTACCCCTCAATGATGGCACATGGACTAATATAGCCTGAAGAAGAAGAAGAAGATTCGAAACAAAACGGAAGATATACTTAGTTAAAATTAGATAAGCTGACAAGTACTCAATAAGTACATATAATATATAAGTAAGTAAATATACACTATATACTTATAATACATAATTATATATTAAAAAAACAAAAAATATATATAAAAATATATATACTAATAACTTTCACAACATAGGTATTAAAAATATATATTAAAAAAGGAAGATAGAAGTGAGATTGTAATTAATTACACACAGCTGGGATCCTCCTCGGGAGGGGATCAAGGGAGCTCGGGATAACACATGTCGAGGAAGTGTTTGCGGACAAGGGCTTTAAAAGCATTCCGAGATGGGGCTTTGCGAATGGTTTCAGGAAGGGCGTTCCAGAGACGAACAGCTGTAACGGAAAAAGAATTTGAGATAAAACCAGAGCGGTGAAAGGGGGTACTGAGGAGATTATTAAATATAATGTTATTATCTAGGTGTTATGCTAGGCAAACGCCTGTGTTACAGAAAACAGTGCTTATGCCCACTATATTACCGACTTATTTAAGTGATCATTGTTGTCGTTAAGTTAGGACACAGCTTATATAGAATAGCAGACGATGGCGGCAGTGGGTTTTGGATGTATGTAGAAGAAATGATAGCCGATGGGGTAAATTTTCTCGCATGTACACCACGAACTGGCCAATGCAGCGTAGACCAGCTCACTAGACCAACGATCTAAAAAGCATATTATTGGCAGAAACTAGATGAGTTACTTCTTACCGAAGACAGTAAAAAAGTTGCCTTGGAGAGAAGTTTTCTTTTCATTTGAAGAGTTTGTTTTTTTACACTTTTTCTTTTCATTTGAAGAGTTTGTTTTTTTACACTTTATTGTATTCTTCTTCTTGATAGGCACGCTCTTGATAGAGCGGCGGTGGTCGTTGAAGAGGCATTATTGTAGGCTAATGCTGCGAGCCTCGCGATGCACATTATTGCATTTTTTACGTTGCCTACCAACGCCTCACTGCAGGGCACAAATCGTCTCTCAAAGGGAGAAAGAGTATGGGCTTAATTATTACGCGTGCCCTCTGTGGATTGGCAATTTCAAGCTCTGAAATATATGAACGCGTCGGGCACACGGGTTTCAAAAATAACAAAAACAAAGAAAAAAAGAGTTCGTGATAAAAAAAAGTGATATAGTAGCAATACCACTCGCTAACGGTAAAGGAATACATAGTGAGGAAACCTGAGTGTCTGGGTTGTTCAAGACCCCATTGCTACAAATCTCCAATCCACGGTGGGCACGCGTGGCAACTAAGCCCTTACTCTCTGTCTGAGAGAAGGCCTGTGCCCTGTATGGGACGCCTAGCAGGACATTACCTGCCAAACGTTCCGCGTGCAGTAAAGTCGAACTGAATTGAGTCGTTACACCGTTACAGTAGACCTAAACAGATTGAAACCTAAAAGCAACGCAGAATAAGTACATGAGATCGCCGAAGTATGTTCATAAGGGGAGATCGTGTGACCGCGTTCTCTTAAGAGGAATATTAGTTGTGGCTATCTTTCCCGGTTGGCGAACTTTCTTCGCTTTTTCCGGACTTCGGAAGTTTTCAATTAGTCTTGAGTGCAGAGAGAGGCGCAAATAGCTCTGAGTTGGCAGGTCCTATGCTAGATTTAGATCAGGGGTTCTCAAACTTTTTTGGTGACGGAACCCTTTTGGAAGGCGAAATACTTTACGGGACCCAATTGATAAAAAAATTGTATTAAAAAATGTATTCCTTATCAATAAGCATGATAAAAGTTAAATGTAATAATAATAATAATAATAATAATAATAATAATAATAATAATAATAATAATAATAATAATAATAATAATAATAATAATAATAATAATAATAATAATAATAATAATAATAATAATAATAATAATAATAATAATAATAATAATAATAATAATAATAATAATAATAACCCCCCCAAGGGGACCACCTTGCCGTGGTGGGGGGGCTTACGGGAAGGAGGAACTAAAACTAGTCTCAACAACCAGACGTAATACCTGTCTACGGAAGAAAAAAAAATGGCCCTCTACCATCTAGCCAGAGTAACCCTTCCCAAACTAAGGTCTCCAAACCAAACCACAACAAAGATGAACGCGGAACCTAAAGAGTTAATACCCCAGGAGGGTACCAGCCACGCTGGAGAATCCCTCTCCGAGCTTAGCTCGGGCTGCTCCTCGTACTCTGGGGGGAGCAAAGGACCGCAATCTCAACCGAGATACTTACTTCGACCTCGTCTAAGAGGTCGCCAAGAGGGTGCAACTGGAGCCAATACTAGAAGCGAGACACTAAGCATAGGCAACCTTGCTACCGATGGGCCAACAGACGCAGTAAGGGACTCATCCCCAGCTTCGCCACAAAGTCTATTTTCATACGAAAGTGAGTCAACTCGCCACAGCTTTTCAAGACCAACTTCGCCACGCTCAGCCCCATCTTCACCATCGACTGACCCGCCTGCAAATGTTGTGCGAGAGGCAAGCGCCGAAAACCTCGTACCCACTGCTGGCGGTAAACGCACGAGACGTAAATGGACTGACAATTTGAACAGATCCGTATGGCGTGCATATTTAATTGCTTCTTCGCTAGAACAGAATACCAAATCATACTTACCGGAGTTAGAACGCCTATTCCTACTAGAACACCCAAACGTTAAAGTGTCTCGCCAAAGGCTAGGAGACCAAAAACGAGCGATAGAGCGTAATAAATTGTTGCACCAAGTTGTACTCGACGAAATTAGATTAGAAGTTGCCTCAAATCTGGGCAACTCACAAAGTACTCTAAATGACCATACGCAATCACAGAGAATCAACTCAACCAAATCTACACAGAGAACAAAAATGAGTTGGTCAGAGGAGTTAAATGAAGCCCTCATAAAAATTTACTACACTGTGACCAAACTTGAAACAGACCAAACCATGTCCCGAACAAAAATACACACTGCATTTGTGGAACAATTCCCTCACCTTTCTCATCTATCCGAGCAACGTTTAGCAGACCAAAGAAGAAGCATTACAAGTAACAAACTTTTGACAGACGCTAAACTACAAAATATAAAGCAAGAGGTAGAGAGAGCTCTGCATTGGCATACGAACAAAATACCACGGACTACTTTAATATGACAAATACAACGACACAAGATTACTCTACATTAACACCAAGCAATGTAGTGGTGCACCCGACATTAAACACGGATATCACGAATGGTATCTTGGAGACATTTTTGTCATCATTGCAAAAATTTAAAGACACTGACCCCACACAAAGACCATACATACCTAAACAAAAATGCTCCAAAAAATTTGCTGCGATCGTCGACTTTATTAATTCTGAGATACTTCCTAGTCATAATTCTACTGAGCAAGATTTCACCACCACTCAAACGATAATCTATACCGCTGCTTATACAGCTGCCATCAGTAATGATACCGCTGCTTATACAGCTGCCATCAGTAATGGCGCAAAAATCAGGACAGAAACTCTAGAACGATGCCAGAGAAAGAGAGTTCCAACGTGGCAGAGAAGATTAGAGAACAGAATTAAGTCATATCGTAGAGACATAGGGAGATTGACGCACTATATGATGGGTAACACAAGTAGTAGAATGGAAGCAGTTGTTCAAGAAATAAAACGCAGATATAATATACATACGCGACATGAAGAGCCGAACACTGAAGAATCACATTTTTTGGATACTCTGAAACAAAAATTAAATGCAGTAACCAGCAGGCTAGCGCGATATAAAAAATGCACTGATAGAAAAAAACAAAACAACCTGTTTAACAATGCGGAGAAACAATTCTACCGAACACTTTCAAACAAACACAGTAATATTACCACTAACACACCTGCAAAAGAGACTTTACACAAATTTTGGGCTGAGATATGGGAGAACCCTGAAGAATTTAACACAAATGCAGAATGGATAAGGCAAGATGAGGAGCAAATGGCACACGTAGAACCGATGCTGTTTGATAGTATACCATTAGAAACATTTGCAGCCATAATTAAAAAGACACAAAATTGGAAAGCACCAGGCACGGATCATATACACAACTACTGGTACAAGAAATTCACATCAGTGCATCCTATCTTATATCACCATATACACGAGTTCATACAATTTCCAGATCGATTGCCAGCCTACATAACACAAGGTATAACCTACATGCTACCAAAAGATGCTGACACCGAGAACCCAGCAAATTATAGGCCTATAACATGCTTACAAACGATCTATAAAATTATTACTGGTTGCATCAGCGAACTCATAAACACACATATTGAGAAAAATAACATTTTAGCTGAGGAACAAAAAGGGGCTCGTAAAAACAGCCAAGGATGCAAAGAGCAACTGATTATTGACTCTATTGCTCTCCAACAAGCAATCAAAAAGAAGAGAGATATCAATATAATGTATGTAGATTATCGCAAAGCGTTTGACTCCGTTCCACATAACTGGCTTCAACATATCTTAAAACATTACAAAGTACACCCAACAATAATTAAATTCTTGCAAAACACCATGCAGAACTGGAAAACTCAACTAAACCTAAGAAACAACCACACAGCAATAGTAACACCATTCATACAAATTCGACGTGGCATCTTTCAAGGTGATGCGCTTAGCCCACTCTGGTTCTGCTTGGCTCTCAACCCTCTTTCACGCCATTTAAATTCTCTACAAAATGGATTTCCAATAACAGCGCAGTCACAAAATATTAAGCTATCGCATTTGTTATATATGGATGATATAAAATTATATAGTGATAGTAACAAGGGTCTTCAAGAACTTGCACATGCCACTGAAAAGTTCTCGCAAGACATTAAAATGCAGTTCGGCATAGACAAATGCAAAACACTTTCCGCCAAAGGAGGACAAATAGAAAAGAATGCCTATATCCTTGAAAGTGGCGAACAGGTAGAGGCTTTGGATCAAGGCGAAACATATAAATACCTAGGATTTCACCAGTCCACACATATACAGCAAAAACAAATTAAACAGGGCTTGACAAAGGAATTTACACGTCGACTGAACCAAATTCTCAGAACACAACTAAACTCACCTAACACAATTAAAGCAATAAACACGTATGCTATACCGGTTCTCACATATTCTTTTGGAGTCGTACACTGGACACAAACGGATCTTACAAAACTGCAAAGAAATATTAACACAAGCATGACCAAACAGCGTAAACATCATCCAAGATCTTGCATCCAACGGCTTACACTGCCTCGTAAAGAGGGAGGCAGAGGCCTTATTGACATCCAAAATCTACATAACAGACAGATCACAACACTTAGGAACTTTTTTCACTTAAAATCACAGGAATCGCCAATGCACGAGACAGTGTCGCATGCAGACACCCGATACACGCCACTAAATTTACATTCTAAAGATACACAACGAAATGAAACACAAACGTTAGAAACAGATAAAATAACAGCTTGGGAGCAGAAGTCTCTTCACGGAAGG
This sequence comes from Yponomeuta sedellus, assembly GCA_934045075.1. Taxonomy (NCBI): domain Eukaryota; kingdom Metazoa; phylum Arthropoda; class Insecta; order Lepidoptera; family Yponomeutidae; genus Yponomeuta; species Yponomeuta sedellus. Next base: position 11,141,113 of record OW203743.1, read on the forward strand.
CATCGTCACGATCTGCAACAGCCTCATGTCGACAAAACTGCGTCGAACGCCTGGCTGCAACGTGGTGAATTATTCCCTGAGACTGAAGCGTTCATGCTCGCTATACAGGATCAAGTCATATGCACTCGCAATTATCAGAAGCACATCTTACACATGCCCAACTTGCCTACTGATATGTGTAGACTATGTCACAAGAACACCGAAACAATCCAACACATAATCAGTGCATGTCCATCTATAGCGCAAACTGACTACAAGCATCGACACGACCAAGTAGCTTCCATCATACATCAGATCGTAGCCTTTGAGTGCAAACTGATAAAGGAAAAAGTAGCCTACTACAAATATAAACCAGCTACTATATTAGAAAACACCAATTTCAAAATATACTGGGATAGGTCTATCATCACAGATAGAACTGTTCACTGCAATAGACCAGATATAACCATCCTTGATAAACTCCGCAAAAAGGTGTACCTCATTGATATTGCAGTCCCTAATACACACAATTTAGTTTCTGTACACACCGAGAAAATAGCTAAGTACGCAGAACTCTCAGCAGAAATACAGTCTCAATGGCAAGCGAGCAATGTAGTAACTGTGCCCATAGTAATCTCGGCAACTGGCGTTGTACCGAAGTCCCTACACGCGAATCTTAAAAAACTATATATCCACCCGTCCACTTATATGCAGCTACAGAAAGCTGTCATCTTGAACACGTGCAGAATAGTACGCAAGTTTTTAGGCCACCTATAAAAAAAATGCACTTGGCTTCGGCCCGTGCCCAAATACACCTCATTTAGGAGAGAAAAAAAAAGAAAACTCAAAATAATAATAATAATAATAATAATAATAATAATAATAATAATAATAATAATAATAATAATAATAATAATAATAATAATAATAATAATAATAATAATAATAATAATAATAATAATAATAATAATAATAATAATAATAATAATAATAATAATAATAATAATAATAATAATAATAATAATAATAATAATAATAATAATAATAATAATAATAATAATAATAATAATAATAATAATAATAATAATAATAATAATAATAATAATAATAATAATAATAATAATAATAATAATAATAATAATAATAATAATAATAATAATAATAATAATAATAATAATAATAATAATAATAATAATAATAATAATAATAATAATAATAATAATAATAATAATAATAATAATAATAATAATAATAATAATAATAATAATAATAATAATAATAATAATAATAATAATAATAATAATAATAATAATAATAATAATAATAATAATAATAATAATAATAATAATAATACTTACATAACCTCACGCCAGTATCCCAGAGAGGTAGGCAGAGACCAGGGACTGCCACTTGCCACGATCCTGACAGATCACCTTCGCTTCACCAACGGTCATAAGTCGTTGCATGCACGCACGCGGGGTTGTAATGACTGTAACAGATACTATTTATTACTTTACTTAGTAAAAACTTTACTTATTACTTAGTGACAGGTGTTTGAATTCTTTTTTCGAACCCCTACAGGGGTATCGTGGAACCCTAGGGTTCTGCGGAACGCACTACCGTTGGTGTAGCGGTATCATGTCTGATTGCCGTGCCGCAGGCAGTGAGTTCGATTCCCACTGAGGGCCGCCGTACGTTTGTACGAATGCCATGTTACTGTACCATAGGGTATCCTAGTTTGGGACCAGGACAAGTGATTTTGTTGAGTGGAAGTTATTTATGTCAGGGCCTGTAAGGGACATCCCATACTTCGACCTGATAGGGTATGTATTAGCAAAGGGTAGGATAATTTATGAACGTTGATGAAGTGAAGATGATCTTTCAGGATCGTGGCAGTCCTTGGTCGGTGGCTTCCTATCCGGGAAATTTTATCCGTTCTGTCTATGGGCTTTCTGGAAGCTTACATGTGAATTTTACGAGTCAAAATTTACGAGGACTCGTTTTATGTATATACGTCCCACTGCAGGGCATAGGCCTACTCTCAGAGAGAGTATGATAAATATTACCTAGATTATTATGATAGATAATACCACGCGTGCCTTTCTTCCAGCGCACCAAGCGATGTTTTCCTTCAAGGTTAGAGAGTTGTATTCCTACTACAACTTCACAAATGTACTTAACTTTAGAAACAAACTCATAGGTACATTCAATAATAAATCATAGGTACATTCAATATTAAATCATAGGTACATTCAATAATAAATCAAATCCAAACGCAAATCCTAAAGAAAAACTTCGTAAGGAAAGCCGCGGCTGGATTGTCATTGACTTGTTTCTCCTGTGGGATAGGCCGACTGAGCTGTAATGATGATATAGGTGCTAGGCAAGCCTACTGCATCTGAAAAAACATGTCCCAGGCACTGCAGACTCAATGGCAAAATATTATATATTGAAATAAATTCTGATGTAATGTACGGCCAACTTACAGCTATCAATCGTAGATCTTGTAGATCAGGTACCACATATCGTCATTCGTCACTGGAGAAAGGTGGAGACATCGGAGAAAGATCTCATTACTTTTAGTAATAAGGCCGCCACTTGTACTGTACTGTTATTTTATAAGTCTCTTATGTAATCCTTGGTGTACATGCAATAAAGAATATTCTATCTATCTATCTATCTATCTATCTATCTATCTATTTATCTATCTATCTATCTATCTATCTATCTATCTATCTATCTATCTATCTATCTATCTATCTATCTATCTATCTATCTATCTATCTATCTATCTATCTATCTATCTATCTATCTATCTATCTATCTATCTATCTATCTATCTATCTATCTATCTATCTATCTATCTATCTATCTATCTATCTATCTATCTATCTATCTATCTATCTATCTATCTATCTATCTATCTATCTATCTATCTATCTATCTATCTATCTATCTATCTATCTATCTATCTATCTATCTATCTATCTATCTATCTATCTATCTATCTATCTATCTATCTATCTATCTATCTATCTATCTATCTATCTATCTATCTATCTATCTATCTATCTATCTATCTATCTATCTATCTATCTATCTATCTATCTATCTATCTATCTATCTATCTATCTATCTATCTATCTATCTATCTATCTATCTATCTATCTATCTATCTATCTATCTATCTATCTATCTATCTATCTATCTATCTATCTATCTATCTATCTATCTATCTATCTATCTATCTATCTATCTATCTATCTATCTATCTATCTATCTATCTATCTATCTATCTATCTATCTATCTATCTATCTATCTATCTATCTATCTATCTATCTATCTATCTATCTATCTATCTATCTATCTATCTATCTATCTATCTATCTATCTATCTATCTATCTATCTATCTATCTATCTATCTATCTATCTATCTATCTATCTATCTATCTATCTATCTATCTATCTATCTATCTATCTATCTATCTATCTATCTATCTATCTATCTATCTATCTATCTATCTATCTATCTATCTATCTATCTATCTATCTATCTATCTATCTATCTATCTATCTATCTATCTATCTATCTATCTATCTATCTATCTATCTATCTATCTATCTATCTATCTATCTATCTATCTATCTATCTATCTATCTATCTATCTATCTATCTATCTATCTATCTATCTATCTATCTATCTATCTATCTATCTATCTATCTATCTATCTATCTATCTATCTATCTATCTATCTATCTATCTATCTATCTCAAGATTAAAGTGGAAACGCCAAGTGGACCAGGGCAATCACAGAGAGGCGGCCGAGAACAGGACAACGGTCAGTGGGCAGACCAGCAGCCCGATGGTCAGACGATACAGTTCAATCGGCACAAGACCCGTGGATGTAGATGAAGAAAGTCCGTGAGAGAAGGCATTGGCGGAAACGGCCGCCGGGTTTCGCACTGCTGGGTATAGACCCAGCAGTGCGAAAGGGTGGGCTGATCGGGGTGACTGAAAAATATGACGATTAAAAAAATAAAACATATCATCTAAACATTTAAAAACTGAAGCACTCACGGCTTAGCCTGAAAACCTCGATTTATTATTTTGTTTTAAGTTTTTCCTTGCGCGTGCTTGGTCTAGGTGAACCAAGCAATTGGAATCAATCACTTGAGTTAAGCAACAACAGGGGCGGTCAGGAGTAGGATGTGCGACCGTCCCGTCTACCGCTAGTGGCACTTTTTCGAGCGCTTCTATACTTCACAAGGCACGTTAAGCCGTTGGTGCCGGCCGTTATGTAAGGGCAATCGTTAAGCCATGACAGAGGGCGGCTTGATAACTTATGACAGTAAGGCCCGCCACAGTCTTTCACTCCTCCACCAACCCGGACTTGGCCCCCGTGATGGAGTATGGCCTAACTTTTCTGCGATGCAGGAAGAGACCCGTGCTCCAGCAGTGAGGACATACAAGGGATGTTTTCGATTTAAAAACTAGAACTGGCACCAAAACACCTTCCGCTCAGGTTTATGCCGTCGCCGATAACGACCACGACGACGGTTTTCAGAGGATATAACAAAACAACACAGACACGAACTTAGACAGCTGTCAATAGTACGCGACACTGGGTGTAAGTAACCTCTAGTGCGTCTATCGCCAAATAAAGGCAAAGGTCAAGTGAATGCCAGTAAAAAATACTAAAGTAGGCAATGACTTTCAATAAACCTTCTTCTTTACTTTGAATCAAAACATCGCCCTACTGTTGAACTGTTGCCAAGCAGTCTAGTCGGCACAATTGCGTAACACCACACACGAACGTAAGCTCCCGCAACTGTGAGAATTACGACGTTATTTCAATTTGTCCATTGGCATGTTTTCTATTTCCGGCCAGAGCGGATCTAATCGGAACTGAGACGCTTTCTCAGCGTATGTAATAAAATAAAATCTTATAAAAAGGAAAGCCCAGCTACGAAACAAAGATAAGATGAGATAAGATAAGAATATTCTTTATTGTACACTGAAAAACAACAAACACAAAATAATTACAAATGTACATAGTACAGTTAGCGGCCTTATTGCTAAAAGCAATTTCTTTCAGACAACCTTGCGATAGAAAGTTGCTGAAGGAAAGCAGAAGACGGGTAGCCAGTGCAAAGTTGAAAAGAGTCCACTCGATGTTCAATCACAGCAGGCGGGATAAACTTATCTTAACGGTATCTCTGTAAATGTGTTTTCAATAAAGAGTTATCTATCTTTTTTTCTTTTATTCACTTCAGAGGTATGTACTCTAATATGTAACATAACATAACATTTACATACTGGCACATACATTCCTTCTGACCCCACAATACCCTGATACCCTGTGTCGTGGGTACCAGAACAACGACATCACAAACATGTAAACATCCAAGACCTGAGGTTTTTTTTTCAGCAGGGGATCGAACCCGGGACCTCTAGCATGGTAGGCAGATGCGCTACCGCTGCGCCACAGAGGTCAACGTAAGATGTTGCTTATACATCCAACTCTAGGGCACAGGCTTTCTCTCAGTGATACAATTTGGGCTTAATTACCACGAGCCCACCGCGGATTAGCCATGTCAAGCTTTGATATGACCTCCTCAGAAATTCAGGTTTTCTCACGATATTTTCATCCAGTGTTAGCGTCTGGTATTGCAACTAAAGTTTTCCAAAAATACGTAGGCCAAATCTAGCCTAGGCCTCCTAAATCTATCTGTATTCATTCGTTATCGTTATCAACCCTTGTATGTCCCCACTGCTGGGGCACGGGTCTCTTTCTGCATCGCAGGAAGGTTAAGCCATACTCCACCAAGGGTGCCAAGTCCGGGTTGGTGAAGGATTGTAAGACAGTGGCAGGTCTTACTGTCAGAAGTTATCAAGCCGCCCTATAGGCTTCTGTCATGGCTTGCCAACTGACATTACATGGCAGCAGGCATACAATCCCATGACACTAAACAGCCAGGGAAATCCTTTTAAAGAAGTATCTGTATGCCAGAATTATGGTCATACTCACGACGATAACAATTTTCTTAGTGAAAACTTTTCTCTCATCTTCCACACTACCATCGTGTCCTTAGCCGGTGGAATTGGTGGACAGTGGCAGTGGGAACGTTCAAAATAATGGTTTCATATCATATCATTATAGCCAGATGCAGTTTGTCAATAACTTTCATTCATTATGTAATGTATTAAAATCGTTCTTACCGTTTGACCTCTGCATGGTCATAAATAACATACTATTACTTGCATATGTGCGAAAAACATAACTCATCTATCACCCACTCTATACGACTCTTCTATATTTCACAGTCGGGTAGTAAAATTAATTGTTACGCAACCTATTAGTTCCTATTTTTGCGTGCTCATACATATTCGCACATGAATAGAGCTGTCGGCGACTGAGTACTTTCAATCGATACGTAAAACGTAATAATGAGGACACTATGGGAAACCACTATTTTTGTAATATATTTTTACTATTTGGGAGATAAAGTAGAGTCTAACATTAATTTTATACACGCTCGTGGCCTAGGCGAACCGAGTGATTGGAATCAATCACTTGGTCAAGCAACAACAGGCGCGATCAGGTACAGGATGGTTGAGCGTCCCGTGACTACCGCTAGTGGCATTTTTCCGAGCGCTTCCGTGCTTTGCAAGACACGTTAAGCCGTTGGTGCCGGCTGTCATATAATGGCAGTCGGTAAGCCATGCCAGAGGCCTTATGGGCGGCTTGATAAGTTCTGACAGTAAGGCCCGCCACTGTCTTACAATTCTCCACCCACCTGGACTTGGCCCCCGTGGTGGAGTATGGCCTAACTTTCCTGCGATGCAAGAAGAGACCCGTGCCCCAGCAGTGGGGACATACAAGGGTTGATAACGATAACGAGAAACATAGAACATTTATTGTGAAGTTATTACAGCAATGAAACTAACGAACTGCGTAGGAAAACATCGTGCGGAACCCTGAGTATCTGAGGTGTTCAAGTACCTCAGTGCTTGAAATTGCCAATCCGCGGTTGGCACGAGTGGTAATAAAGCCCATACTCTCTGCCTAAGAGAAGGCCTGTGTCCTGCAGTGGGATGCATGTAGGTAACATAAAATAGTACATTATTACCATTTGAGAAATGAGTTAAAGTAAAGTGTAACATTCTTATGAACAATTTTATTTACAATACTTATTTACATAATTTCTAAATATGTATTACTGATTATAAATAAAATCTAAATACTAACAAAACAAACCTAAATATATGTATAAATTAATTAATTTAAAAGTTATTAAGTGTAACATTATTTATTATACAGTACAAACATAAATAATAGTAATAATATTGTAAGATTAGATTAGAAGTCTTTATTGTACACACGAGAAAACAAAATACATATACGCATCTAAGCTATTGCCGTATACAATTGGTGGTCTTATCGCTAAAAGCGATCTCATCCAGACAACAAGTGTAAGTCTGAGCTCTGAGGGCTCTTACAGCGAATTAACAGATTGACATTCAAATCACGTGATACGTTTTTTCATTGAATGGATATAATACAGTCTGGGTGTACTTCCACGCTTGTGATGTCCTTGCCTGGTTTAATAACCATTACTATAATTAGTACACGGTATCCTAGTTTAGGTCTAGGACATGTGATTGTGTTATGCGGAAGTTACGTATAAAATGTTCCAATACTGGGCGAAGTAAATCAGCTACCCTGGTATAGAGTACAAATACAATCATAATTATAATGCCTATTTTCTCAATTAGATTCTAACAAAGACAATAGAGCCTAACATCAGTATTTTTAAAATGGTTTGTTTCTTCTCGGGTTGGCACGATTAGACATTAATGTTTTTACATAACATAACATTTACTCACACGCTCATACATTGCTTCTGGTCCCACACTAGGATACCCTGTGTCGTGGGAACCAGAAACAGCGACATAAAAACATGTAAACATCCAAGACCTGGGTTTTTTTGTCCCCAGCCGGGGTTTGAACCCGGGACCTCACGCATGGTAGGCAGATGCATTACCGCTGCGCGGCAGAGGCCGTTGCCGTTTTAATTTTATTTAGGGCTGATTTTTCAATAGTCAGATAACTTTTATCTGAGGAATAAAAATGGCAGTTTGACATAATTTTCATACATAAGCTGTTAAACCGCCATTTTTATTCCTCAGATAAAAGTTATCTGACTATTGAAAAATCAGCCCTTAATCTTTTTTCATTTGATAACACATCGTCATGTTATTTTATTATCATGATCTAATCTACAGTCGGTTAGCTTCTAGAACATACCTCGGCTACTATCGGGTAGAATCGGATATTTTCGTGTAATAGAAATATCGGAACTAATATGACACATAACTTTTCAAAATAGTGAAGAAAACTTTTATACAGAACAGGAAGTAGTATTACACTCGTGTGCTTTCAGCGAAAACCTAAGCCTACTCTAGAGCCCGAGGTATATTATAAAAGCTAACAGACTGTATGTCTGTAGAGATTAGATTTCAAACATTTTAGACGTTAACTTTGGATAGACGAATCGCGTTAGTCTCACCGTTACCGGACACAATTTGCATGGTGCAAAACGAATTCGCTAACATGCAAGTTTCCACACGATGTTTTCCTTCGCGTGAAGCAATGTTCAGTCCATGTAAGGAGTTGCAGACCACCGTCTCTGTAATAATGATCGAAGTGGACCGTTGAAAGTGATTCATTCATTCAAAGCACGAAGCTCCTCAGTCAGTAGTATACGTCATCTTGTGTTAAATTACTAAGAGGGTTTTTTATGGCTTTGTGATATGTACTGTTTATTAAACCATAATAAGTAGTATTTTTATGTAACCTGCATACGTCCTACAAAGTACCCGGAACCGGCGTGCGTGCATGCAACGATTTATGAACGTTGATGAAGCGAAGGTGATCTGTCAGGATTGTCGCAAGTGGCAGACCATGGTCTCTATCTAACCCTCTGGGATACAGGCGTGAGGATATGATGATGAAGATGATGACATACGTCCTACTATAGGGCGTCGCGGGTGTCGTAAAAGGCGACTAAGGGACACAAACCGGAGGGTGGGCAGCAGCGCCCCCTGCAATACAATTCCACTAAACTGCGATCTCCAACCCGCATGCCCAGCGTGGGGATTATGGGCATTAACCACTAATGATGGCACAACCTTGCGCTCATTAGGGGAGGGCTATGTCCAGCAGTGGACTAATATAGTCTGAAGAAGATAGGGCATAGGCCTTCTCTCAAAGAGAGTATGGATTTAATTACCAAGCGTCTGAATTCGTAATTTCAAGCATGATAAAGGCCACCTCAGACACTCAGCTATCCTCACAATGTATTCCTTCAATGGAAGCCAGTGCTAACTATGGTATTGCTGCTATAACTTCACAAATATACGTAACTCAGAAAACAAAGCCATTGGTAGATACCGGGACTCGAACCCACGGCCTATTTTACAGATTCGATCGATACCAACCCTTGTATGTCCCCACTGCTGGGTTACGGGACTCTTACTGCGTCGCAGGAAGCTTAGCCCATACTTCACTAAATAGATTATTTTGGTTTAAATAGCTTTAAGAATTTTTGCTATGTCGTTATGTCAGTTGAAGAGCAAGAACAGAATTAACATACACCTCAGCGCTTGACATGACCCGTGCCTTACCGTGGAACTATGTAGGCAGCATTATTAATCTGTAAGGCACGTTAAGTGGTCGGTGTTGGCTGTCATGTAACAGCAATCGTTAAGTCTTGTCAGAGGCCTTAAGGGCGGCATAATAACTTCTGTAAGGCCCGCCACTGTCTTACAATCCTCCACCAATCCGAACTTAGCCCCCGAGATATGGCCTAACTTTCCTGCAATGCAGGAAGAGATCCGTGCCCCAGCAGTGGGAACATACAAAAGATTGAAATCATGTCGTCTGGGAAGTGCCTAACCGGCCCTTCCACCTCTATTCGCTATATATATTTGTTTCGTCAATCTATCTCCCTTCATCCGCCATCTATCCATTATTGTTCGTTTTTTAAATAAAATCGGGTCTTTGTGTCACTGCCATTTCAAAAGGAATTAATTTCTCATCTTTTATGCAGAAAACCGCGTATAAAAGTGAAATGAATTAGAATAAATTAAATTTTATCAAATTCATACATAATGTATAGACGTAACTAAAAAAGAAATCTGAAAAAACTAGGACTTTGTTGAGCGGTGAATTCAATTCTGAGAGTATCACTTTTGATTTTAATTTCCTATTTGGATTGAATCCAACACTGAAATCCTTTCAAATTATAAACATAATGATTTTAATAATGTGTTACATTAATGTAACAGATAATGTATTACATAAATATTCTTAATTCCATATTCCTAAAATTGTCCTTAGCACGGGTTAGTGCATTTAAAAGAATATAAGGATACGTCTGTCAAATTTTGCTCAGCGCAGATTAATTTTGGCAGCCGCATTCCGGTTCTTCTATGGACACGCCTGTAAGCGCTATCTATAAATTGCTTTGTGAATTTGTGTTGAAAACGGTCATTCTAGTCACTACAGCCTTAAGCAAAAAATAACAATGTAAGGCTTCTGTTTCGTACTTCACGCAAAGCTTACGAAATGAACGAAGCCGAAGCTTGCGCGCCAAAATTCCGGAAAGAAATTGAAAGTGTATAATTTTGCAACATAACGCTGGTCGGCCGTATTCGTATCGGCGTAGCGGTCCCACAAAAACTGGTACCGGTATCTAATTAACTTTATTACGAGTCAGGTTGGCCAGACAATAAGACGGCTGTGTAGGCGTTTTCGTTTACAGCGTTTTTATTTTTCCGGAAAGTGTGGTCATTTTTTTGCATTGCGTATTTTGAAGTTCGTGCGCCCACGTTGAACTCTTTTGTATGAACTCCGTTCCTTGACTTCATTTAGATAATCTTCATTAATTAGCAACATTTTTTAAAATACTTTTCATTTATAGTATTTATTTATTTCGTGAGTTAGCTGGAAGAAAATACAATTTAGTATTAAGCTCGCCTTTGTACATATTTGTTTTAGTGCAATAAATAATTTTTCATTCATTTCTAAAATACTTCGATTCCAACCCTTTGTATATCCCCACTGCTGGGGCACGGGTCTCGGGTCTCTTTCTGCATCGCGGGAAAGTTAGGGCATGCTCCACCACAGAGGCTAAGTCTACGTTGGTGGAGGATTGAATTGTAAAACAGTGGCGGGCATTACTACATTAGATTTTGTGAAGCTGCTCAGAAGGCCCCTGCAATGGCTTAACGACTACTATTATAGGACAGTCTGCACCAAAATCTTAGCGTGCCACGGTATTCGCGGGCTGGTCACTCATATAGCTTCTGACCGCGCCTGCTGTTGCTTAAACAAAAAAACTTTATAATTTAAATAACTTATAGCAGACAGATTTAGTATTTCAGTTTATTTGGGAGAAATCTAATTCTGAGACAAGATTGCCAATTAACAAAACATAACATTTACATACAAGCACATACATTGCTTCTGGCCCCACACTAGGATACCCTGAGTCGTGGGAACCAGAAACAACGACATCACAAACATGTAAACATCCAAGACCTGGGTTTTTTTTTGTTCCCAGCCGGGATCCGAACCCGGGACCTATTGCATGGTAGGCAGAAGCGCTTCCGCTACGCCACAGGGGTCGTTGATTGATTACATAACCCTTTGCAACCGAGCTATCACAATCGTGCATTTAACTTTAAAAAAATCTTGACTCCAAACGAATTCCTGTGCATGACGATTTTTTCTTCTGTTACATTTCCTAACTATTACTTAATGTTCCAAGTGTTAGTAAAGTGGCAGACGCAGCTAGATATAATTATAAAATACAAGATGTGAGTTATGCAGATTACTGGATGCTTCGAGAAATCTCTAAAAGATTTCTAGCTAGAGAAGCTATGGTGGTAAAGAATAAGCCTTAATTGCTAACCGTTCTATTTGAGTGCGGACTTCAACCATTTTTTACCGAACTGTACACTCATATATACTCGACATAATTGGTATTGTTTTTTCTTTCTTCATCTTCTTTATCCAAATTCTGTACAAGAACGATGACCCAACAATGACCCTTGGCCCGCCTTGTTGGTCAAGCGGTACCACATTAAATTACTATGCTGGAGGAAGTCGGTTCGATTTCCACTGGGGGGCGAGGTACATGTTTGTGATGTACTGGCCTAGTTTTTAGGTATCCTAGGTTAGGACAAGTGATTGCGTTGAAGTTTTATTTTTTATTCTTGTGATTGAGCAGCGTCGGTAGCCCAATGTGTGGAACAAAGGACTCGGTGTCTAGAGACCCAGGTTCGATTCCCAGTGCGTGATGTACCAATAACTTTGTTTTCTAAGTCAGTTATAGTACCAATACCACTAACTACCGCGAAGGAAAACATCGCGAGGGAACCCGAGTGGCTGAGTTGTTCAAATACCTCAGCGCTCAAAACTGCCAACCCACGGTGGACACGCGTGTTGAATGAGCCCATAATCTCTCTCTCTGAGAGAAATCCTATGCCCTACTGTGGGGCGATTATAGCATACATATAAATTTAGTGTAGAAATCTAGTACTAACTATCCAACACAGCTTGAGGTGTAGGAACTAGATCCAAGTTTCCCCTGATCGGCCTCGTCAGCCGCTTGACCCAGACCCGGCATATTCGAACAGCTGTTTCGATGATAATAAAATGATAATAATGGAAAAGCAGGACGCGAGAGGCTGAGGTACCACATAAACTAACACCATTCAGATGGTCGGCATCGAACGAAATAGTGTATCCTAAGACGCGGTGATTAACCCACCCGTACTCTTCAATTAGCGAACTAGTTTTTTTAGTTTCATTAATTTTATCGTTTACAAGGTAATGTTTAACTCGGATATACATAAAATAAAAAAAACTAATGTACTATTTTAAAAACCTATTTAGAGGCCAAAAATTCCACCCATTTTTAAAAACCTATTTAGAGGCTCAGTTGAAAAGACCGCTGGCACGGATAGCCAGAGGTCGCGGGTTCGAATCCCGGCATGGGTGGATTTTTTAGCCTCTAAATAGGTTTCTACAATTGTCTTTAGCACGGGTTAGTGCATTAAAAATAAATATAATTCCACCCATACCGGGACTTGAACCCAACTTTGCTAGGCTAGGCTAGCAACTAGGCTTTCATGTAAACTAGGCCAAGTAAGCTGTCAGAATAATATAGCTGCTGGGCAAGCCTACACCACCTACAAATTCAATTCCCTACACTACAACGTCCGAGTGGTCTCTTCACCCACGTAGTGTGAGTGAAGGTTACATAGTACATTTAATAATTAACATTTATACAATATAAGTATAGAATCTAGAATAAATATAGAATCGCTCGTAGCCTCAGCTGCCTGAGTGATCTTAAACGTTCAGTGCATGGATGGCTAAACCGTCTATGACTGACGCTAGTGGCATTTTTTCCGAGCGGTTCCGTGCTTCGCAAGATACGTTAAGCAGTTGGTGCCAGCTGCCGTCGATAGATGGCAGGCGTTAAACCAAGTCAGAGGCCTCAGGGCGACTTCAAAACTTCTGACAGTAAGACCAGCCACTAGTCTTGCAAGCCTCCACCAATGCGAACTTCGCCCCCGTGATGGAGTATGGCCTATACCTTCTTCTGGGAAGAGACCCGTGCCCTTCGGTGGGGACATAATAGGTGATGATGATGATGATGATACAATGTAATAACATTAAAAGCAGATAAGCCGCTCACTATTAATTGAGTTGAGTTTAATGTTAAACATGCTTTAAATAAATATAAATTCTTTTCATTTTGAGAAATCAAATTATAATTACTTTTTAATATTATATTAATAACAGAATTGTAGTATAGTATAAGCACGCGCATAATTTTACACATAATGTACACAGAATTAAGAAGAAACTATGGAATTAAGTAGGATCTTCTGTTCATTACAAATGTTCGCAAACTGGTTTAGAGTATTTGACACGGAAGCAACCCCACCCCGTGTTCTTCTTTGTGGCATTCTCGCATAGAAAAGAAGCTCCTTAGCATACAGATTCGAGTCACAAATAAGAGGAGGTCAAAGTGGTAGTAGGTGGTAGAAAATAGATGACCCGCGTGACATAGAAAGGGGTACGTGTCGTGTTCACTGGCTCTCATATTATAACCTTGTCTAGTGGGCGTGGTTTCTGAGTAGATGTATTGGGCATGAGACATTGCTAACAATATAAAGACCGATACGAGAACACTGCTGACTAGTCAAAGACTATCAAATTGAATCAAAGTATTTTATTCAAAATTACACTTTGACTTATTGAACGTTACAAGTTAAGCAAGGTGTACATTTCAAAATCTAGATCATTTTGGAGAAAAAATGGACAAAAAACTCCTTAAGTCCTTAACTCCTAAAAAAGTCCTTAATTAACAGACTTTACATAATTATGTATGTCCCCGTTCCCCAACAATGGGGACATACAAGGGTTAAAAACGATAAAGAACATAATTATCATAAGACAAAGAACCCATGCATTGTACAGGCTTTAATCTCAGACAACACTATGATCTAAATAATCCGTTATATTATAGTAGCCCTTTTGGCATAAATACTACTTATCTATCAATCAAACAATTGTATTGATCATAAACATAGGTTACAATATAGTTACCTAAATACCAACTACTCACTACCGACATGGGTCATATTCGATAGATTTACGTTACTGACCTGCGACGAACTGATGCTGGTCACTGGCGGACAAGAAAGTCAGGAAACGCCAAAAAGGTATATATCGACCTGACTCCAGGCTCTTCCTTTATCTGCCATAGCCTTCCATTCTGGAATCGGACTTTTTAGTCACACAGAAAAGTGTCAAGGGACCGTTTAAATCGTCCGTAACGGACGCAAAGGTCTATGGTGATGACGCTACCGAATTAGGTAAGGAAAAAAGCTTTGGCTACTGACTTTATGTGAATATTGCGATAAATTGCTAATTGTTGAAGTACTTGTTTCAATTAATTAACTAACAACAGCTAAAAAGGCAAACAAACGAGTGAAACACTGTTTCTTACTTCTCAGTTGATTGGTGATGAATCCTTTTGAATCTCATAATGTGGATAACCTCTCTCCTCGTTGCACAGTAAGTATTTACTAGTAACCGTAGAAACTGACGTGGTAGAGATCCGTTCTCTCTGAGACGAAGGAGCAGGGAAAAACTTGGCTGGAGCTACCATCCCTAGCCATGAACAGAGATAAATAGAAAGCCCTTTTGTCAGCCCCAGACTCCACGGAGGAGTAAAGGTACCAAAGAAGAAGACGAATAGTAGAATCGAGTCGTGTTGAGTCTGTCGTGGTTTTAAAACTTTTTTTTTAAACTATTTGTCTTTTAAACTATCGTACGCTAAGTGGCTCTAGCGAGTTAGGATAAGATGAACTGTCAAAAAATACTGCTTTAACATCGGTTTTTTTATGTCGCCATCAACGTCTCACTGCATGGCGTAGGCCTTCTCTGTGAGTGAGGATGGGCGATTACTACGCGTGCCCACTGTGTATTGGCAATTTGAAGCGCTGAGATATTTGAAAGCCTCATGAATTAAATCCGAACTAAGGTTCTTCGTCAGGCTATACTAGTCCACTGCTGGACATAGCCCTCCCCTAAAGAGCGCCACGTTGTGCTACCATAGGGGGTAATGCCCATAATCCCCACCCTGGGCATGCGGGTTGGGGATCGCAGATCGGTGGAATTGTACTGCAGGGGGCGCTGCTGCCCACCCCCCGATTTGTGTCCCTTAGTCGCCTTTTACGACACCCGCGTGAAGAATTGGGTTGGTGCTATTCTCTAACTAAGGTTAATAAATAAAAATCAAAAACATATAAAGTTGTAGTTTTAACAACAAAAAATAAGGAATTGCTTTATAGAAATGTATTAAAATTTGGTTCAAACATATTTATTTCTCACAAAAAACAAAAAAAAAAAATGTACCAATGTACCATGAACCAATGACCTTGTTTTCTATGTTATGTAGATTCGTGAAATTATAGTTGAAATACCGCTTACCAACCATTGTGACCAAACCCTAGGGTTTCCTCACAATGTTTTCCTTCACGGTTTTTCTTCAAGGTTTTCTTTCAAGGTTGTCACACTTCAGACACTAGTGTCTGTCTGAAGGGTTCACATAACTCAGCACTTGCTACGTACACAGTACTATGAGGCAGACCGCGGAAATCTCCGGTATAATTTAGTAGAGACAAATTCTGTAATAACCATCCTAACACCTAATAAAGGCCCTATTTACTCCGAAAAAAGCATAAAAACGAAAAGTCACACCTTCAAACGAGCTGGCCGAGATGTAAAAGTCACTAGGGGCCCTTACACGCGCTCTTGCGTTTGCACTCCAATAATTTCTTCTTTCACGAGAGAACGCTCTTAATTAGGCATACGTACTCTGCGTACGCGACAGAATACACACGTGTTGAAGGTCCGTTTAAGTGTAGACCTTAGATTTTTTGGATAAATATAAAAAACATACATTTGCTTTTCTTTGTAACGCATGTTTTAGCAAAAACTAAAACTATGGATTATGAATCCAAAACCAGAAAATTAATAAAAATAAAACACACGCACAAGACAAACAGTATAAAATCAGTCAATCTAACCGCCCCGGGACATATCCGACACAAAGACTCCCATAACCAGTAACAATAGCAAGGGAGATTCTTTGCATCAATTACGTCCTAGAGACGTATTAGTTAGTCTAGGTCATGGTTCCTCAAACGACGCCCCATGTTCTTAATAAAGGATTTCCATTTAAATCCCAGACCCCCAATCTTTTTTAAGGGCAAGGCCACGATAAATTAGCTATGGCCATTAACTGACTGTACAAAATGATTAAGTAATAAACTTTACTTACACGGGGTACGTCAACAGACCGTGGGTTAGTCTTTTAATTTAACATTATTTCTATTATTTGGACCTATTTATAAAGCTAATATTGTCACTTGCAAGAAAACAAATAGTTAAATCAGAATAAATTAAATTCTCTCTCTGGGTCTTTACCACAGATATCTCAAATGCTCTGAGGTCTTTACCGTCCTATTTCTTCACCAAGTATATTATTTACAATGAAATAGGCAAACTACAATTACAATTAGCAATATAAACTACATTACTGATCGCTGAGTAGGTAACAAGAGACTTTAATGAATAATAATGAAGAACTTATTCATCTAGACATCATTGATAAGACCGATATTGTACTAGTCAAAGCCACTTGCTGCAAATCGTAAGTCCTGCATTTAATTGCTTTCAAAAACTTATCTGTAAAACCTGTAACTGAATTCAAGAATCAACCGCGATTTAAAAACCTATTTAGAGGCTAAAAATTTCACCCATGCCGTGATTCGAACCCGCAACCTCTGGCTATCCGTGCCAGCGCTCTACCAATTAAGCCAATGGGCGACTCACGGCATCAGTGAAATTTCGAACCTCTTTACACTATTCTCTGTGTTACGTACAGGCAGCGACATCTGACTTAAGCAAATTGCATTACTTACAGCCCCGACCACCTACTTTGCAGTTAGGTTTAACATCGGAACGATATCACTGTACCCACATGATTACACTATTTTTATTTTTAATGCACTGACCCGTGCTAAGGAACAAATTTAAAAACCTATTTAGAGGCTAAAAATTTCACCCATGCCGTGATTCGAACCCGCAACCTCTGGCTATCCGTGCCAGCGCTCTACCAATTAAGCCAATGGGCGACTCACGGCATCAGTGAAATTTCGAACCTCTTTACACTATTCTCTGTATTACGTACAGGCAGCGACATCTGACTTAAGCAAATTGCATTACTTACAGCCCCGATCACCTACTTTGCAGTTAGGTTTAACATCGGAACGATATCACTGTACCCACATGATTACACTATTTTTATTTTTAATGCACTGACCCGTGCTAAGGAACAAATTTAAAAACCTATTTAGCCTCTAAATAGGTTTTTAAATTTGTTCCTTAGCACGGGTCAGTGCATTAAAAATAAAAATAGTGTAATCAACCGCGAGTTAACAAAATGGTGAGAGGTGATCGTCTCTGTCTGGATTATGGTTGCTAATATTGAGTTTGAGCCAAGTGGACCTTCTATGCCACCTTCCCGGCGACACGGGCCGATGCGTGTGGCCAGTGAAAGTAATCTCACTAAAATACGCCGCAATATCAGTGTGGTCTGACCGCACATTATACACCTGTGCGCTGGACATACGGGCAGTTGTCTTGGCGAGCACTACCGAGCACGCAACGAACAAGAAACGAAGCGACTTTCAAATGGTAAAATTCTTTCAAATTCTTAGTTTGTGCAAAAATTTTATAAAATGATTGGTCTGTAATGTAGGACCTGCGTTAGCTCCAGACAGGCGGCTAGCAAGAGAACGCGTAGGACAGAAAGACGTGGTGACTTCTTGGGTTGAGACTAAGCTGCCCATTTCGGGTCGATGGGTCAGCGGAGTAGCTGGTTTAACTGTGTGATATTTCATCTAAAGCACTTAAAGAATAATTATAAATTAGACATTTCACCAAAGTATTAAACTAATCAACTTATTGAACTGTAAAGAAGAATTTCATAGAAAGAAGTGCAATTACACAAATCTCTTTAAAGTTCCATGAAAGCCAGACGTCATGCCATTGTATACCGGAATACTTAGAACAAGTTTTGCTCAGAGACATTTCCTATTTCGTTGATTTCAATTAAACAACAAAATTAATAAAAATCTCAGTTATATATCCTACGTCAAAATATAAGCGTAAATATAAACTAAGAACCTGGTTCACTACTTTAGATTATCAAGCTACCAGACTACAACGCAAACAAAATTACCGCATATCTATTTTGATACACTTACCCTCAACATTATCTTCTTACAATATGTAAGTCGAAAGTTATGTTGATTATTTTATTTGTAAATATTAATTTTTCTAATTGTTGTGTGCGTGTAGTGTGCTGTGAATACAACGTCTAAAACATAATGTTAATCAAAGCTTGTGTCTAAATAGGATGTTCATATCTATGTAAGTAAAAAGCTTATTGTATTTATAAATCCACTTCCTATCGTTTTAATAGATCCATATAATCAATCTGGAAACGTGTCTACCTAAAGTTTATTTAGCCTAGGAAAAAAAATACACTGGATAATAATAACATGTAAGAATTCATGTGAATAAAGAACATTTAAAACAACAAACAAAAAATAAATATTATTATAAAATTTACAAAGCATACACAGAGACACACATCTCGTTGAATTATTTATGTACGCGTTAAGAATAAATTAAATAGAATTGTATCATACTATTTTAAGAAATGGTTTTTATTACAACAGTAATCAAAAGAAACTGAAAACTTTCCTTATTACATGTTTTTTCCTAGTAACGTATCCTTGCCCTTTTAGAAATCGAGAAATTTCATTCTAACAAATCATAATTCAATTCAACTTCATATTTCATTGTCTTTTTCTTATGTAACGGGTACCTAGTACCACAGAAAAAAGTACTTACGTCCTATGTTCAGTGGAGTTCGGCGAACCGTATTCGCTCCCGTTCGCCAATTTCGTTTACCGTGTGTCATCGCCCCCAGATTCATGACATGATATAACTGTTATCATATCAAAAAGCCGGTTCTATACCGGAGCAACTGGCGACGGTAGTCAGTGTGAGGAAGACCTTTTTGGCAGTTTTCACTATCTAATAGAACACCCGTCATGTCTTCAATGTGACACAGTAATTTATGAGTAGTAATTTAATTTAATTTCAATTCTAATTTCTAATTTCTGAGAACCGGAATCAATGCAAAACCATAGGTTGTCAACTACGGTGCCTAAATATTTGCACAACTAAAAATTGTTTCGCTTCAAAGTGACGAAATAAAAAGCCTTAGCTTCACGTAACGGAAGGCTCTACTCAACAACTTTTAGTACATGGATGGTATATAACGATACTAGATCAAGCTTTACTTTTTGACTGCAAAGTCTCCTTAACGTAACGGATTAAAGTGCACGTACGTTAAAGTTGCAAAGTCGCCTTAACGTAATTGATTAAAGTGCAAGTACGTAAAGATTATTATATTATTTTTAATGCACTAACCCGTGCTAGGGGCAACATTAAAAAACCTGTTTAGAGGCTAAAAATTCCAACCATGCAGGGACTCGAACCCGCGACCTCTGTCTAACCGTGCCAGCGCTCTCCCAACTGAGCTAATTGGCGACTACCCGGCATCAGTGAAATTTCGAACCTCTTTACAATATTATCTGTGTTACGTAAAGATTAACTGTGAAGGAAAATATCGTGAGAAAACCCGTATCTCTGAGGTGTTCAAATACCTCAATGCTATAAATTGCCAATTCGCGATGGTCACGCGAGGTAATTAAGCCCAATCTCTCTCTCTCTTTCAGAGAAAACCTGTGCCCTGCAGTGGGACGTTTATAGGCTACATGACAATGTAAAGGTTGATGGACTGTCAACTGTAAGAAAAGTTGACGAGTAGAGCCTTTGTTTTCGTGTGAGCTAAGAGGAATTTATTAGGCCTAACGTGCTGTGACTGGAACTTGAGTTACGCAGCAATTTTAATATAATAGAGAGTATCCGAAGTTGAAAACGAAAGTGAGTAAATTTCACTGAAATTACAAATGCCATAAATTATAATCAGGCAACAGGCTCCATTTGCGTTTTTTAAATCCTAATGTGTAGCTCAAAAGTCTTTATTATTGGTTGCAGGCGATTTATTGCTATCTTTAGTTGTTTTAACGTAGATTTATTAGTTAGCAAGCTCTTACATGGCTTGACTTTCAAATAGCTCAATTTAGAAATTGTTAATGTTCTTTTTATGCACAGTGGGAATAATAAATATTCATAGACATAGTACACTTATCTCGTTAGCCCTATACTAAGTACAACTAAGTTATGATTCTTCTTCAGGCTATGACCTCTCTTAATGAGCGCGTTGGGTTGTGCCATCATTAAGAGGAATTGCCCATAATCCCCACGCTGGGCATACGGATTGGTGATCGCAGTTTGATGGGTTCTATGCAGGGGCGCTGCTGCTCACCCCCCGGTTTGTGGGCTGCTGCCCACCCTTAGTCGCCTTATACGATACCCGCGGGAAGAATTTGGGTTGGTGCTATTCTCTAGGCCGACACCACAAGCCTAAAGTTATGGTTGCCTGGAAGAAATTGCTTTTAGTAATAAACCCGCCATTTGTACTATATTTTTGTATAATTTCTGAGTACAATAAAGAATATTCTATCTATCTACAACTAAATGACTTTCGTTACTGGTGCTAACTCGACGATTTGATACAATAAACACATAAATAACATCAAAGACCCGAGACAAACTAGAAAAGTTTGTTTCCCAGTTGGACCCGGCCGGGGATCGAACCCGAGACCTTCGGTTTTAGAGTCAGCGTGCCAAATCGCTGCGTCACCGAGGCCGAGGTGCTACTGAAGTTGCCAAATAGCAAGCGAACTTGCTGCAAATCTTTGCTATGACAGTTTGTCAGGAACTTTTTGCAGAACCTTTAGATAACGTATCACGAAACCTTTACTGTCAATCTGCGAATACTAAAATAAAAAATTAATGAATTGTTTTGTTATTTAATTTCTAATTTATATAGGTATTTTTAAGAACTTATGTGTGTATAGTCTTATCCTAATATTACTAAAATTAGCATATTTACAGAATGATGCACATTGTATTAGGTATACAACACTCTTTTACACATATTCTTTGATAATATTTCAGCATAATAATTATTATTAAACCTTAGGAATACAAAATTGAGGTTATATTACAAACGGATGTGGTGTGTGTGGAATAACAGTGCCTTGTGGAGAGTAGGCAGACCAGCATCCTCATGGTCGGGCGATATAATAAAGTCAGCGGAGGCTCCGTGGATGCGGATGTCAAGGGATGGTGAGAGACGGCATTTGGGGTAAAAGGTCTATACCCAGATGACGATGTATGTCATATTATTTGGCACTTTGTCAGATTTCATATTTAAAAACCTATTTAGAGGCTAAAAATTCCACCTATGCCGGGATTCGAACCCGCGACCTCTGGCTATCCTTGCTATTAGATTTCATATTACACTTTTTTTGGCCGAAGAGGGGGGTGCCTGTAATGGTGACCGCATATAAATATGGTCAAGATAAATCAATGAGAAAATCGTAACGCATTTATTTTTCTCCGTGTATTTATGGTAGACGGTTTTGTTTTTAAAAAAAACAGTTCTAGAAGGAGCCCCTGAAGTATGGTGCGCACTTAGAGCAAATAAAAGTGTTATTAAATCACGTTTATTATCGAGAAAGTCACCACAAATCACTGCCATTACAGCTTAGTACCAACATAATACCACAGATAATACTACGGCTTAAAATTGAGTGGTGTATTAAAACCAATAGAACAATAGAAGTGTTAGTAATTTTCTCGTGACCATTCATTAGACAGTTCATGAAAAGGCAAACTTCACACTGTTGGGCTTGTTGTGATTTTTTTTAGTTTGCTGGGTGTTATCATAACTCTATTAGGCTAAAATGCGTGTATGTTTATCCTACTTAAAAAGCATTATCTCTCAAAGTGGTCTCTGTAGGCATTATTAAGTATATATATTGTTGCCGTTTGCCAACATATTGGAAGCTTATAACGACTGTTATGTTTGCTGGAGCATAAATTAGCTCTAGGCACTTAATAATAGGTAGGTGCTTGTCAGTAAGGTACTCGTACCAACTTTTGTATTAGACTGAAGGTGATTTCGGAAAATATGTTCTGAGTGGAATTTTCACAAACTGCACTGTTTTTGAAGAGAACACTAACATGGTACATGGACTATAACTATGATAATTTATTTAAGGGAAAAGGTTACAATAATGCTTAGAAAATAGTATTTCTTATATAATTATATCTTACATGATCTTAAGAACGTCGAACTAGTACTATAGGCATCTAAGGTTTCTTTTACAGTTTAACTTAATTTTGCTGTATAAGTGGATAATATTTCAACATAACAATGAGCTAGTATTAACTACAGGAAAGAAAAATTAAGTATAGAAGAGAATAATAATAAAGGTTTGCACAATTGTGTCTGCCTGTATGTTCGTGTGCGCGCGCGCGCGTGTGTGAGGGTGTGTCGGTGTGTGTGAGTGTGTGAGGGTGTGTATGTGTGTGTGTGAGTGCGAGCGCGAGTGAATGTTAGAGATATGTATATTACGTTGTTTTTGGAGTGCCTACTTTGTTTAATTAATTAAACTTTATTGCACACGAAACATCTTACAGGACATTACATAAGAAACAACATGTACAAGGGCGAGCTTACCTCTGAAAGAGAATTCTTCCGTCAAACCATAGAGTTTCGGAGAAGCAGTAAAAAGCGCGTCATTTTGTGACAGAGATAGATAATGTTCTTTCAACCGCTTCTTAAATGTACCAACAGTGGGACTAGCGCATATCTTTTGTGGCAGCGCGTTCCACAGCCTTACCGAATGGACCGTGAAGGAGTCACCGTAAGCGCCACATATTATGAGCGTCACTACTAAACTATTTAAAATTGTCCTTAGCACGGGTTAGTGCATTAAAAATAAAAATAGTATAAACTATTGTTGTATTTTTTTACGGATTTTTTAGAAGATGAAGGAAGAAAGATTGACGAAAAAAATATATATTGCGAATGTGAGTGGAAGGGCTGGTAAGGGACGTCCCAGACGGACTTACATCGACCAAATAGGGGATTAGCAAAGGGAAAGATAAAAAGTACCCGGAACCGGCGTGCGTGCATGCAACGACTTATGAACGTTGATGAAGCGAAGGTGATCTGTCAGGATCGTGGCAAGTGGCAGTCCCTGGTCTCAGCCTATCCCTCTGGGATACAGCCGTGAGGTTATGTATGTATGTATGTATGTATGTATGTATGTATGTATGTATGTATGTATGTATGTATGTATGTATGTATGTATGTATGTATGTATGTATGTATGTATGTATGTATGTATGTATGTATGTATGTATGTATGTATGTATGTATGTATGTATGTATGTATGTATGTACGTACGTATGTATGTATGTATGTATGTATGTATGTATGTATGTATGTATGTATGTATGTATTTTTTTAGTTGAACATTCATCACAACAGAATGTAAATTATTTGTAAAGAAAAATAATTATATATTATATTACACCGTATACATCTAGATTAATGTCCACAGTCACATTATTCAACCAAGTATCTTTATACTCGCAAACCATGAAGAAAATCATTGTGAGGAAACCTGAGTAGGTATCTAAGGTGTTCATGAAACCTTAGCACTTTAAGATTGCTGGTAATTAAGCCCATACTGTCTCTCTCTGAGAAAAGGCCTGTGCCCTACAGTGGGACGTTTATAGGCTATATCAACCAAAGTATCCGTCAGCGCTTGTAGCATAGTAAAACTGATTGATTGGAACCAATTACATGGGTTAAGCAACAACAGGCGCGGTCAGGTGCAGGCTGGGTGGACGTCCCGCGGCTATCACTAGTGGCATTTTTCCGAGCGCTTCCGTGTCTCGCAAGGCACGTTATGCAGTTAGTCCCGGCTGTCATGTAATGGTAGTCATTAGGCCATATCAGAGGCCTATTGGGTGACTACAATCCTACACTAACCCGGACTTGGCCCCCGTGGATTATGGCCTATCCTTCCTGCGATGCAGGAAGAGGTCTGTGCCCCAGCAGTGGGGACATAAAAGGGCTGATATCGGATCCTTCCGTAACGAAAATCCGTTTTCAACGTAATATGACCAAAAGAAAAATGTCTAAATAGGCATCCGTTACAAAAATCCACTCTCGACGTAATATGACCAAAAGAAATGTCTAAAAAGGCATTTTGAAAACGAAAGTTGTTTTACTTCCATACGGTCGTTGTTCATTCACATTGTATCCGCAACGTGATGCATCTTGGACATGCCATATTTTATGGGCGCCTTTACACTTTACGACTTTAACGCTGCCATTACAATGACATAATGTCGCGTTTATGTGACACTATTAGCAGTTCTACTTTTCGTGGTTTTTGTCGTTGCGCAGTGTTGAATAATATAAAGTTACGTGTTACTATGCGATATTACGATATTACGCGTTATACGTTATATATTACTAATATATTCTATCTATCACGTTATTAATATACAGAGAACTTTTGATTTTTGTTAAAACCACACCGTCAATATTAGTGACTGAAAAGATATTATAATAGTTTGTTCTATCGACTATTTTATTTCACAAGGTTTTTTTATTCTTTTTTTTTAATGCACTAACCCGTGCTAAGGACAATTTTTAAAAACCTATTTAGAGGCTAAAAAACACGTAATACAGAGAATATAAAGAGGTTCGAAATTTCACTGATGCCGGTGAGTCGCCCATTAGCTTATTTAGAAAGAGAGCTGGCACGGATAGCCAGAGGTCGCGGGTTTGAATCCCGGCAGGGGTTAGCCTCTAAATAGGTTTTTAAAAGGTTTTTTTTAATTTGCCGATTTAGTGTCCAATTGCTAGGCAAAGGCCGTTCAGCTCTCCACTCCTCCCTGTTACCGGCCATTACCAGCCAATCCGGTAGAAAGTGTAATGGAATCTTCTTATTATTATTTTTAAATTGTTCATCATCATCCACCCTTTATGTCCTCACCGAGGGGCACGGGTATCCTCTTGGCTTAACGACTGCCATCTATTGACAGAAGCCGGCACCAACTGCTCAACGTGCCTTGCAAAGCACGGAACTGCTCGGAAAAACGCCACTAGCGTCAGACATAGACGGTCACCCATCTATATACTGAACGCGCCCTACGTTGCGTAACCTTCGTGATCGTTTAAGATCATTCAGGCAGCCGGGGCAGATTATTATTATATTGAAATTCTTTAATGCACTTGTAAGTATGGGAATAAAACCTTTCTTATTTTTGTAATTCGGCCAGGTGGATGGCAAACGTGGAAAGGAAAGGAACCGATTTGATGGTCGGATGCCTTAAATGCAGCAGTCAGCGGCATGTGCTAGGCGGTCCATATGACGGCATACCGTTCGCTGTATTCTGTAAATAAGCGACCCATCGCGATCCTCAGTCACGAGGGAACGACAAAGAAGAATTGGATGATCTAGTTGTTAGAGTTATTTCCACCACCCTGCTAAGCATGGTAATTAACATAACATAACATTTACATACAGGCACAAACATTGCTTCTGGCCCCACACTAGGATACCCTATGTCGTGGGAACCAGAAACAGCGACATCACAAACATGTAAACATCCAAGACTTGGGTTTTTTTTGTCCCCGGCCGAGGTTCAAATCTAGGACCTCTCGTAGGCAGATGCGAGTCCAGCTGAGGCTGAACATTGGTTAACAATAAAATTTTATTAGAAAAAACAAGTTTTGTTGAAAGCTTTAAAAGCTCTCCGAATATCGCCTTGTCATGTGATCTATTGAACTTTCCTTATCGATCGCTTTAACCAGTCATCTGAAAGATCTTTCTCAAAACGAATTGCCACTTGAAACTACAATTAAGTAATAGGATTTTTTTAAGATACATAACATGACACTACACCTGTGTCGCGGAAGTTTAGGCAGAGATCAAGTTTTGCCACTTGCTACATTTATTACCATTAACATTATTATATTAATTAGCGAATTCTACAACACGTCACAAATTTGGTTTGAAATTTTCACATTTTATTTAATATAATAATTTACAAAATTCCATGATATTTCGCATAAAGTATAGCTTGTGATAAGTGATAAATTGCCAGTAGCCCATACAAAGGTTAAGCATCCGTTTTCTCACATAATAATGGAAACGGCAGCTTGCCCTGTTCTCAGTCTCTGATAAATTATGGTTGCATATAGAAGTGAGTAAGAGTGGAGACCGCGACTCAGCAAACGTAATGTAGGACGCCCTTCGACTAGGTGTGATGACGATCTGCAAAAAACTGCAGGCAGATGATGTATGCGGTAAGCAGAAGACAAGGCGCTATGGCGCTCATTAGGCGAGGCCTATGTCCAGCAGTGGACTAGTATAGCCTGACGACGACGTATATAGAAGAATAATCCGCGAACAGGAAACGAAGCAGAGGACTAGCACCAATGCGTTAGAACTACATTACAAAAAAAGCTTTGGGAGCCCTACAAACAGCCATACATCTGGCGCATAATCAAAATAAATGGAGAGCGCTGGTGGCGGAAGCTGCCCCATAGTCACGTTCCTCAGATATGAAGATACGACAAAAAAGAAGATGAAGAATAAAAGAATAATTCAATGTAATACACTACATGTGGTTTCAAGCATAATCTATCGAATAGCGTCATTAATATAAGAAAAATCTGTGAACCGATAAAATAATATATGATTAATAAAATAAATCTTATATAATTAAATTAAATGACAATCATTAAATGACTCAGGAATATTTTAAAAATAGCAGAGCTCCGTGTAAAAAAAAACATATAAAGGCGCTTTGGGGTGCTAGCGCTACCAATGGAATAAAAATCATAACTTTATTTTTAATACGTTTTTGTCAAAAAGTAAAACTCAGAAATATAATATTAATATCGGTGATCTCATTAAATAACTCGCATTATTAAAGTCCTACAATTTTGACAACACATTTTTGACGAACGATGCAGAGTTTTTTGCGTTCCAAACTCTTGTTTGACAGCGCCTCATACTTACCTATAATAGAAAATACTTGTACTTAATAAAATATATGCAACGTTTCCAAGTGGCAAACCGCCAAATCTCGGAGCAGAGTTGATAAAATGATAATTGCTTACCATTAGATTTCACTTTCGTTCAGAATGCCTAGCATGTGTATGCTACGAACACAATGCTAGCTATAACCATTGTCGCAAATTTTTAATTGCATAACGAGTTCCGTGACGGTTTTACAAGGAAAATATGATTATATTCTTTTTAATGCACTAACCCGTGCTAAGGACAAATTTAAAAACCTATTTAGAGGCTGAAAATTTCACCCATGCCGGGATTCGAACCCGCAACCTCTACGTAATACAGAGAATAGTGTAAAGAGGTTCGAAATTTCACCGATGCCGGTGAGTCGCCCATTGGCTCAATTGGTAGAGCGCTGGCACGGATAGCCAGAGGTTGCGGTTTCAAATCCCGGCATGGGTGAAATTTTCAGCCTCTAAATAAGCTCTTTACAATATTCTATGTATTACGTAGGGGTGGAATTTTAAGCCTTTCAATAGGTTCTTAAGGAAAAGATAAAACAACCTATTATATAAAACGCCTTTAGGCGTGTTTTAGTTAAATCGCAGTTTTATTAATACCCTGACCTGCAAAACTAAGTCCAGTTTTAAATTTTTCTTCATCCTAAACTGCCCAAAAAAATAATAGTTTTTTTTTAAGCCACGTCTTAAAAGAAGGTTTATGATTTGAAGGAGATTTATTACACAAAATTAAACTCTTTTTCGAGATCTTTTTATTTCGAAAGTATATCTTGTGCACTTAAAAAGTTACTGCAATTTTAAAAGTGTGATACAGTACTGCACATGATAAAAGTGCCTTCGGGACGTTCGCGCAGACTAGGAAGAAGTGTAAAGAACGTACCCGAAGCTATAAGTACATTCAACATGATATTTAACCGTCAAGGTGCAGAATTGATTGCCGCAGTACCGCTACCTATTTCGCTCACGCTAATATTGCCAAACTAATAGTCACCTGCATCGATGACGTTGAATCAACCAATGCAACAAAGGCGCGCGGCCGCCATAAAATGAAACTATCTGATTGATCGATCAACTTGCCGCAAATCTAAAATTTGGTCATCTGCGCAGGTACAACTGCGAGACTTATTTATTGTGTAGCACTGTACCTAGTTTTGAAGGCCAGTGTACTTTTTCTGTGTGTTATAAATATATTTTTAAAAACACGAAAAGGAAAACACGACTCCTAAACGTGTTTTATTTAAAGTGAGGCTTCAACTTTTCTTATAAGACCGCAAGTGTTTGTAGATATAATTAATCATACAAATTTAAAAACCTATTTAGAGGCTAAAAATTCCACCCATGCCGGGATTCGAACCCGCGACCTCTGGCTATCCGTGCCAGCGCACTATCCAACTGAGCCAATGGGTGACTCACCGGCATCAGTGAAATTTCGAACCTCTTTACACTATTCTCTGTATTACGTACAGGCAGCGACATCTGGCTGAAGTAGATTGCATCACTTACAGCCCCGACTACCTACTTTGCAGTTGCGGTTATTTATTTTCTTTAAAAGAAACATTTTAATATTAAAACCACCCATTCCTTCTACAATATTTTAGGAATATTGATAATGGTACGTATGTAAACAGTTTATGTTCCTAATATAAAACATAAAAATAAAACCCCACACTGCGCGTGGCCTGACACGCACTTGGCCGGCTACTTGTTTTCTTTGATAGAAAAATCTATAGATTAAAACTGTGAATTAGCTGTACTACAATTTGCCTATAAATCTAAAGACAGTGGGGAACTTGCGCCAAATTAAGATTGAAGTGGCATTGCTTTAGAAATTTTTAAAATATAAAAATATATTTTCGGGCTTTACGGAGTCCTCAAAATGCAAAAATTCTAAACAATCCCATAATAGAAAATAAGTTTTATTTCGTTTTTTAATTAAATTCTAAGAAACTTTTTCTAAAAAAGGTGTAAATGCGATATTATTTTACGAGATAAATCAAATATTCATAAATGCATACATTATAAGGTTACGTTCAAGTGATTTGTATGAGGCGTTTTTGTACCGCGAGACTAAAATGACTGTTTGATCGGTCTTATTATGAAAAGTATTAGTCGCAGAGAAAATAAATACCAAAGAAACTGGAGGACGGACCACTCTTCCAGAAATAAATCTTCGCTATAATATTTCCTAAACGGATCCCTTATTGAAGCGCTCGTGGCCTAATGAAACCGAGTGATTGGAATGAATCACTTGGATTAAGCAACATCAAGCGCGGCAAGGTTGGATAACCCATCCCGTGATTACCGCTAGTGGCATTTTTTCCGAAGCTTCCGTGCTTCCCAAGGTACGCTACGCCGTTGGTGCCTGCCGTCATGTAACGGCAGTCGTTAAGCCATGTCAGAGGCCTTATGTGCGGCCTGATAACTACTGACAGTAAGGCCCGTCACTTTCTTACAATTCATTACCACCCTAGACTTGGCCCCAAGGTGGAGTACGGCCCAACCTTCCTGCGACGTAGGAAGAGACCCGTGCCCCAATTCAACAATACCACACCGTGGTGTAGGCGAGAAAAAACTTGCAACCTTAATTTAGGTGTAGGAGAGCCTACCAAAAAACATTTATTTAAGTATTTTTTTATTGTGCCAAATTTTATCTCTCTAGATGAATCTAAGCCACGGATGAACAGACATACAGGCGAACGGTAAGATAGACAAACAGATACCATGTTCGTACATGGTTAAACCTAAGGGTTATTAAATAATTTTAATTCTTTATTCGCTATCAAGAAAGAATGTACAATCCTTAATGTATAAAGCATTCTTTCTTGATAGCGGAATCCTACAAATATTTTCTGTAAATACAGAAAAGGAGACTCTGTTAAACATTGTGAGTTAATAAAGCGCACATAAGCAAACTTTTCGTTTCAAGAATGTGCCATTATTGCCGCGTAGCACGGGCGACGTGAGTCCTTTCAACGTCCTTTCATTTCATTAACACCTTTATGGCCATGGCTTTAAGAGTTCTGTTTGTCTTTTGACGTAGCGAAGAATGTACTCTAGTTTACAAAGTGACAGTTTATTGAAAACCGGATTTTCAAGAAAGCCAAAGAGACAGTAAGTCAAGGATAGTGAAATGACTCTCGCTTTTAAAAGGTTAGCGAGAGGTCTCTGCGAGTGGTGGAAAATGGAGCTTTCTCAAAGGGGTTAGAATTGGTTTTCCAATGTTTGGTTACTTTACAGTGCATATTGCTATCCACTATTAGTCAAGACACATACAAGAAAGACACGCACAGTATTACCTATTAACGAAAGTAGATACAGTAGTTTAATATACAATAAAGTGACTTAGATTACATTATTACTCCGACCAGGTGGGATGACGATCTGCGAAAAACTTCCGGCAGATACTGGATGCGGCAAGCTGAAGACAGGTCGCTATGGCGCTCATTAGGGGAGGGCTATGTCCAGCAGTGGACTACATAATATTGCCTGTAGAAGAATAACTTACATTATAATAACAACATTTGGTCTTTGAATCTACGTAATAAGAAAATTTATGCAGCATCAAGTGGTACCTTCACACACACAACATTAGTGGAGGGACCACCCGCACGCTGTAGTGTCTGGGGTATTGTTTTTTTAAATGGCGTAGGCTGAACTAGCGTACATTATATAAAATAACGCTAAAAAGTGCCTTAGAGAAGTCGTATATTTGTAAATGTGGGTTTTGCAACATGAAATAAATATATATTATTTCATTTCTTTTACGATATTTTGTGTACCATGGATTTTGGCTGGTTGAAAAGCTATAACAAAATGAATTTTTCAATATTAGCTATCGAATACGTTAGTTAGTTTTTTATAAAACGCAATTATGGTTGCTTGGAAGAAATTGCTTTTAGTAATAAGGCCGTTTCTACTATTTGTGCTATATTGTTATATAATTTCTGTTACTGTAATTTCGCTGTACAATAAATAATATTTAGTTATCTATGTCATTACCAAAAATCGAATGACGAATGACGGCCTCGCTTTGGCACGCTGACTGTAAAACCGAAGGTCTTGGGTTCGATCCCCGGCCGGGTCAAACTAGGAAAATAACTTTTCTAATTTGTCTCGGGTCTTGGATGTTATCTATGTATTTATTTTATTAAATCTATCGTCGAGTTAGCACCTATAACACAAGTCATTTAGTTGTACTTAGTATGGGGCTAACGAGATCTATGTAATATGTCCATGAATATTTATATATTCTAAAAGCTACCAGACTGTACCTAGGTACTTTACATGAGTACTAAAAAAGTTAGGTCGTACGGAACCCTCTGTGCGTGAGTCCAACTCGCGCTTGCCTTTTTTTCTAGATCCTATTTCCTAGACCCTGTATTTGTGTCTTTGATGGTGTAGCCGATAAGGCGCTAGGGTACCAAGTCAGAGGTCGTGGGTTCGATTCCCACTGGGGGCCACCGTACGTGGCCTCAGTCTGTGTGTATTTTAATGTTTGTGACGTCCTTGCCTGGTAACCATAGTACAGGTTATCCTAGTTTTTGACCGGCTCAAGTAATTGTGTTGTGTAGAAGTCAGTATTATTATTATTCATAGAAATAACTCAAACTTGGTAGAATCGTGCGTAATCGAATCTTTATCGATTTAGATAATTTTCTGTTGTATATTCTGATTGCACTATTCATAGCCTTACGTATATTATGCAGCCATTATCCGTTTGACCTCTTGAATATTGCGTAAGATCAGACTTTGAAAAGTGAAAACTCATTTCAAATACAAAGCCTTTTAAGTTTTTACAAACTATTGCTACGATAAATATTGTTGAGTTGTGTATGAAAAGAAGCGGCGGTGGTCCAGTGGGTAGAACTCGGAAGCGAGAGACCCAGGTTCGATTCCCAGTACGTGCATGTATGACTTTGTTTTGTAAGTTTTGTACACTTGTCAAGTGATATTAGCAATACCACTCGCTAATTTAAAGGACAATATATATATCGTTAGAAAACCTGAGTGTCTCAGGTGTTGAAATACCTGAACGCTTGAAGTTTCCAATTTGCGGTGGGCACGCATATCAATTAAACCCACGCTTTCTTTCTGAGAGAAGGGTTGCGCCTTGCAGTGCGACTTTTATAAACGACAAAAATAAAACAAATAAACCAACGAAAAAGTTTTAGGTTAGCAAAATGCATTTTACAACGAGTCCAATACTGAAATGCAGGAAACATAGGTATCATCAGGCCAGCCATCGTCAGGCTATACTAGTTTACGGCTGGACATAGCCCTCCCCTAAAGAGCGCCACGTTGTGCTATCATAGGGGGTAATGCCCATAATCCCCACGCTGGGCATGCGGGTTGGAGATCGCAGTTCGGTGGAATTGGAATCGGTGGAATCGGTGGAGGTGGGGGGTGGGCAGTAGCGCCCCTTGCAGGGGCGCCCCGCGCATCTGCAGGCCAGTTTAGTAGTTAAAGGAGGGTAGCCACTTGTATGAGGGTGACACACCACCGCAATAAAAGATACACGTTTCCAAAAATCTCCGAAATAAAATTGATCTAAAATAGCTCGATATAATGGACTTGCAGGGGCTTTCCCGCAAGTCGTAAAGAAATAAGGAGAACCCCGGGGTACTAACCCCCAGTTTCTCGTGCACTGACAACAGCTCGTCAAATCTTCTTTTTAAATGCACTTTGGCCAGCTGACAGTATATTTGAGGTTGTTAGTGTACCAGAAACAGGGCGTGAGCCTTGCGTCCCGCGCACCATCATAGAAGTGTGTTTCCTTCCTTCATCATCACATGCTTACCGTGAAGAAAATCATCGTGAGGAAAGGCCCTTGACCCGCTGTAGGCATCCTTGTAATGCACTTTTTCTATAATAACTATATCGATATCAACCCTTGTTCCCCACTGCTGGGGCACGGGTATCTTCATGCATCGCAGGAATGTTAGGCCATACTCCACCACGGGGGTCAAGTCCGGGTTGGTGGAGGATTGTAAGACAGTGGCGGGCCTTACTGTCGGAAGATATCAAGCCGTCAATATTTTATCAAGAAAAAATATTAAGCTAAATAAAAAAAAACATTTGGTGACTAAGCTTCTAGGAATACAAGAAAAATTTAAAAACCTATTTAGAGGCTAAAAATTTCACCCATGCCGGGATTCGAACCCGCAACCTCTGGCTATCCGTACCAGCGCTCTACCAATTGAGCCAATGGGCGACTCACGGCATCAGTGAAATTTCGAACCTCTTTACAATATTCTCTGTATTACGTACAGGCAGCGACATCTGACTTAAGCAAATTGCATTACTTACAGCCCCGACTACCTACTTTGCAGTTAGGTTTTAACATCGGAACGATATCACTGTACCCACATGATTACACTATTTTTATTTTTAATGCACTAACCCGTGCTAAGGAACAAATTTAAAAACCTATTTAGAGGCTAAAAATTTCACCCATGCCGGGATTCGAACCCGCAACCTCTGGCTATCCGTACCAGCGCTCTACCAATTGAGCCAATGGGCGACTCACAGCATTAGTGAAATTTCGAACCTCTTTACAATATTCTCTGTATTACGTACAGGCAGCGACATCTGACTTAAGCAAATTGTATTACTTACAGCCCCGACTACCTACTTTGCAGTTAGGTTTTAACATCGGATCTACAATTGGTAGAGCGCTGGTACGGATAGCCAGAGGTTGCGGGTTCGAATCCCGGCATGGGTGAAATTTTTAGCCTCTAAATAGGTTTTTAAATTTGTTCCTTAGCACGGGTTAGTGCATTAAAAATAAAAATAGTGTAATCATGTGGGTACAGTGATATCGTTCCGATGTTAAAACCTAACTGCAAAGTAGGTAGTCGGGGCTGTAAGTAATGCAATTTGCTTAAGTCAGATGTCGCTGCCTGTACGTAATACAGAGAATATTGTAAAGAGGTTCGAAATTTCACTGATGCTGTGAGTCGCCCATTGGCTCAATTGGTAGAGCGCTGGTACGGATAGCCAGAGGTTGCGGGTTCGAATCCCGGCATGGGTGAAATTTTTAGCCTCTAAATAGGTTTTTAAATTTGTTCCTTAGCACGGGTTAGTGCATTAAAAATAAAAATAGTGTAATCATGTGGGTACAGTGATATCGTTCCGATGTTAAAAACTAACTGCAAAGTAGGTAGTCGGGGCTGTAAGTAATGCAATTTGCTTAAGTCAGATGTCGCTGCCTGTACGTAATACAGAGAATATTGTAAAGAGGTTCGAAATTTCACTGATGCCGTGAGTCGCCCATTGGCTCAATTGGTAGAGCGCTGGTACGGATAGCCAGAGGTTGCGGGTTCGAATCCCGGCATGGGTGAAATTTTTAGCCTCTAAATAGGTTTTTAAATTTGTTCCTTAGCACGGGTTAGTGCATTAAAAATAAAAATAATGTAATCATGTGGGTACAGTGATATCGTTCCGATGTTAAAACCTAACTGCAAAGTAGGTAGTCGGGGCTGTAAGTAATGCAATTTGCTTAAGTCCGATGTCGCTGCCTGTACGTAATACAGAGAATATTGTAAAGAGGTTCGAAATTTCACTGATGCCGTGAGTCGCCCATTGGCTCAATTGGTAGAGCGCTGGTACGGATAGCCAAAGGTTGCGGGTTCGAATCCCGGCATGGGTGAAATTTTTAGCCTCTAAATAGGTTTTTAAATTTGTTCCTTAGCACGGGTTAGTGCATTAAAAATAAAAATAGTGTAATCATGTGGGTACAGTGATATCGTTCCGATGTTAAAACCTAACTGCAAAGTAGGTAGTTGGGGCTGTAAGTAATGCAATTTGCTTAAGTCAGATGTCGCTGCCTGTACGTAATACAGAGAATATTGTAAAGAGGTTCGAAATTTCACTGATGCCGTGAGTCGCCCATTGGCTCAATTGGTAGAGCGCTGGTACGGATAGCCAGAGGTTGCGGGTTCGAATCCCGGCATGGGTGAAATTTTTAGCCTCTAAATAGGTTTTTAAATTTGTTCTTTAGCACGGGTTAGTGCATTAAAAATAAAAATAGTGTAAACAAGAAAAAATCTCAAAGATTTTTCTGTACTATTATTTCAGAGAAAAATTAGAAATTATAAAATAAAATAGTAGA
This sequence comes from Yponomeuta sedellus, assembly GCA_934045075.1. Taxonomy (NCBI): domain Eukaryota; kingdom Metazoa; phylum Arthropoda; class Insecta; order Lepidoptera; family Yponomeutidae; genus Yponomeuta; species Yponomeuta sedellus. The sequence continues at coordinate 11,176,980 of OW203743.1, forward strand.
CCGACATAGCGGCTCTACAGCGTGGTATCTTCGCCTTTGTCACCCAAAAAAAAAAGTAAAATGTCAATTGTCAATAACTTTTAGTCTGTGGTGTGTCGAATCAAATGACAAGTTTTTTTTTCAAGTAAAGTAGGGGCAAAGATTATGTTTTATGTTGCCTTCCAGTCTACGTCACGTCCGGTTCTACAAAATCAACTTTAAAACTTAAAAATACAGTTTGTCAAAAAATTCAAGAAACCAGAAGAGAAACTTTATTATTGGTAGTATCGAAAATTAAGACCATTTACTACCTTTGATTAAGCATAATACATCCTTTTAATGTAATGACTTATTTTTATAATGCTTTTAAGTGCAAGAAATAATGTAGCACAGATAAAAAGTCTGAGCGAAACCTTACACTTTAGATTTTACACTTTTTTGACAAAGTATAACTATTATTTCCAAAGAAATACGACCAAAGAAAAAATACGTGTCCCCTATTGTTCTGTTCTCTTCTCGAAAGAGCAATAAAATCATGGGGCTTTATTTTTGCACTGTTGTGTATTGAGGAAAAATATTTGATTTTTTTATGTAGCCTAAAAACGTCCCACTGCAGGGCAGAGGCCTTCTCTGAGAGAGAGAGAGGTTGGGCTTAAGGCATGGCAGCGTGCCCACCACGGATTGGCAATTTGAAGCGCTGAGTATTTGAACACATCAGACACTCAGGTTTCCTCACGACGTTTTCCTTCAACGGGACAGGCTCGGCCTGGCCATAGAGTCAAGGAGGCATTTGCGAGCCAGACCCTACTAGTTTATTTATGTACGAGAAGCCTAAGCCCTTTATTAGGACTTGTGTAGTTCGTCCCTGCAAATGCTACGCTCAAAGTAACAAAAAGCATTTTTCGTAACACTTTCTAACTTAGCCACTGCCGATCCTAGCTGATAGAATTAACTAATTAACAATTCCACTTTGAACAACTGTTACCGGCCTTCCGTACAGTCAAAAAAAAGAAATCACAATATAAAACCTACAAAATTATCATAAATGATAAATAATTTGCACGCCTACGAATTTTGTCGCAAAAGGCAAAGGCACCGGACATACAAAATTTTATCGAAAAACATGTATTTGCATAAACATTAGGGTCCAAATCCGATTTGGAAGAATTTAACCCAGATGATGCTTACTCGGCTGAGATCGGCGCGTAGTGGGGGCAAAGTGATAAAACTCTATGGTGAGTGGCTCACAACGCCAAACATAGTTTGACACCACTGGATGTCATCAGGAAAACATTAAAAAAAACACATCGTGGACCAGTGTGTAAAAAGCAAATAGCAAAAATGAAAATCTTGTTTTTCATAGTTGCCCTCGCGGCTTTGGCTAAGGCTGAGGAAAGTGACAATACGATGGAAATGGCGCTGAGTTTCGTGAAGGATTGCAAGGGCGATATATTCGTCTGTGTTAAGGTTGTTACGATTTTTTTTTCTTCTATTAGTTAATAACTACGTGGCCAGTGAAAGTGTTTATTTTTCGTTTCAAAACGGCACGTGTTGCATCACAGTGGTTCCTGCCTAAAAAAATAACAACGTTTTGAATTTCGAACACGACACGTGTCTTCTACAAAAAGGATTTAAACAGCCTTTTTTGTGACAGTTTAAAAAAAAACACCTATGTTGTCTTACATAAAAATTAAATACGATCGCTAAACACTGACATTTGTTTTCTATCCGGAAAAAATGTACTTACCAGGCCGTGATTTTGCAAAACTAAAGTCCTTTTCATCCTTTCCACCGAGTGCATTGCATGTAAAAACAAAACAGAGGCACTGTCATTTGTTTTTTGTTCATTTTGAAAAACTAAGACCTTTTCTGACCTTGCTACGGTCTCACGTTCCACTTATAAAAAAAACACAATCGCTGCACTGTTCCATTTTCAAAATCTAACGTCCTTTGCGTCTTTACAGGAGAAAGTGTTCAGGATTGTCGAGAACCTGCGGTCGTCCAGGAGCATTGTGGTCGCCGACGGCATAGTATTCAAGGCAAATCCTACCCAGAGGTCCGCTAAGGGCTTGAACATTTTGCCCACCGACCCCGACGCGCGGGACTCCGAGCTGAACTTCAGAATTTACGAAGGCGTCGTCGACTTGTTCGAGAACACCGCCTTGGAGGTCAAAATGAACCCTCAAGACAAAGAAGTCATCCAGAGGTCCCTTGAAGAAGGTAAATTACAGTTCTATTTTTGTTTTAGGGGCAATTTTTTCCTTGTTGGGTAGTTTATTCAGCTAGAAGGCCAAGAATAGAACATCATTTTATTTTAACTAGTTATCATTTTTTAGGCTAATTTGTCTTTAATTTAATTAACTCATATCTCTGTTGTTCTTTTTCTAATTAAACAGTACTAAAGCTATTAACTTACTCTGAGATTCACTTAGGTACTTGATGTTTTGTCGGAATGGTCCGACCAGGTTTCGCTCTAATTCGCAGAGCCGATGTGTGGTGCTTACGAAAGCTTTAGTACAAAGATCGAATAAATTACATAGAATAGATGTATACCTTACATCCTGGGGCCTTTTTTAAAATCTATGGTTTACTATAACAATTCGATGAACAATGCAAAGTCGATTGACCCACAAATTAACAAGTTGACTCTGCTGCGCAATGTAGCTTGAATTTTTATCGTTATCAACCCTTCTATGTCTCTTTCTGCATCACAGGAAGGCTAAGCTATATTCCACCACGGGGGCCAAGTCCGGGTTAGTGACGAATTGTCATAATAAACTACAAATTGTACTTTTATAAAACTTGACCAAGAAAACGTAGTATGTAATTGTTCATTCCCAGTAAATCATACTAACTGCTGAATTGTCAGTCACTTTAAAGCGCTCCACAACGAAGTCTTATCGCAAAGTAATAAAGTCAAATATTTATTAATTTTACTTAATCAATTATCATGATACGACCTGTTAAATATGTACCTATTTCTAAGTATCGCAAACCATTAAACAATACGGTTGAACGGATACTGATGACATTTGTTATACAAATAGATATCCAGTAATAGCACATGGAATACTTTTTCTTCTTCTTCAGGCTATATTATGGGATACTTTTTATCTGAATCGAATGCAAACGAACCAGAAAACACGCCCAGTGCATATACTTATCCATAGTAGACAAATGAACAGTGAGAGCCGATTCCTGAACTGAGAATTTTACTGAGTAAATACTTAATTAACGTTCTGTCACGCTCTTCTCTGAGAAAATTCAAGAGACAGTACTGCAGTTGAGCATTTACTGAGTTAAATTTTCAACTCAAAAATTGACTCTTTGTAGGATATAGCAGGACAGTAAAGTAAAAGAGTATGGAATCGTGGTAAAACATTATTAATCTCAGACTTTTCAAAAGATTCTCTCTAATCTTACGTCATTAGAAGAATATACTTTATAATGGCCAAACTCTAGACGGTTTTAATTGATGCAAATGACTCTAGAAACTGCATGAAAGCAAAACTCAGTGGGCATCGTCCATATTGATGCAACATATTTTTTTATTGCAATAATATCTTCGATAATATAAGTGTGTGTGTTTTATGTGAATAAATTAGATATCTATCTATCAATAAAATGTTCGTTATCAACCCTTGTAGTGGGAGCTACTGCTGGGGCACGGGTCTCTTCCTGCATCGCAAGAAGGTTAGGCCATACTCCACCACAGGGGCCAAGTCCGGGTTGGTGGAGGGTTGTAAGACAGTAGCAGGTCTTACAGTCAGAAGTTATCAAGCCACCCATAAGGCCTCTGACATGGCTTAACGACTGCCATTATATGACAGCCGGCACCAACGGCTTAACGTGCCTTGCGAAGCACGGAAGCGCTCGGAAAAATGCCACTAGCGGTAGTCACATGTAATCCTATCAAATGCAAGACGACCTCTGTGGCGTAGCGGTAGCGCATCTACCTACCATGCAAGAGGTCCCGGGTTCGAATCCCGGCTGGAAACAAAAAAAAATCCCAGGTCTTGGATGTTTACATGTTTGTGATGTCACAGGGTATCCTAGTGTGGGGCCTGAAGCAATGTATGTGCCTGTATGTAAATGTTAATGTTGTGTATGTTAAACTTATCTTTCCGCTGGATGGGCAAGAACAAAACATTTCTAATTTTTGGCGGTAGAAGAGTTATCTCGATGAGCGTTCCCCGAATCGTACAATCAAGATGAAAATTGTTTACTGCATGTAGCAGAACTAATGATACTTTTTTAATAAGCTACCTTCTATTCGTATGGGCATAATTTGATATTAGTATTAATCACGACTTTTTCCTTAGTAAGCTTACAACAGAATGAAACGCAAATTTTCTTGTTGAGTTTGACGTATACAGGGTGTCCTACGACACTGCCACACGAGATCTATAATACAAAGGAAAGGGAATTTTATAACATTTCCATTTATGAAGATAGGACAACTAAAGGGTGAATGAATTTCATTTTCAAAAATAGTTGCAGCATAATTATCATTTTAAAATAATAAATAAATAAATGCAGCCTATATACATCCCACTGTAGGGCATAAGCCTTCTCTTAAATAGAGAGAGAGAGTGGGCTTAATCACCACGGCTGATCGGCAATTCATGTTCAAATGATTCGATATTTTGATTTGATGAGATATAACGTAGGAACAAATTGTATTTTAGATCAGAATTCAATAGATATTATTATACAACTGACCAAATGTTCGATAAAAGAGTTCGTAGACCATTTGCGGACAACAAAAGTTCCTTAAACAACAACCTTTTTCTTTCCAGCTCGCGGCAAGAAGAAGGGCCAAGGCTTGGGCGCCATAATTGGCCTGCTGGGAGCCAAGGTGCTGCTCGGCAAGCTCTTCATCGTGAAGCTCATCGCATTGAAGGCTCTGGCCACAGCCAAGATCGCTCTGGTCCTCGGTGTGATCCTATTCGTGGCCTGGTGCCTGAAGTCCGACCACACAAAGACGACCTACGAGGTCGTCCCACACGCACACCACCACGAGGCCCACCACCCAGTGCACGTGGAGCACGCACACGCCAGCCTTGACCACGGAAGCTATGGCGGCGGCGGCGGCTATGGAGGCTCTGACTGGAACAAAAACATCGATGAGGCCCAGAACTTGGCCTACAGCGGCTACTCTGGCCACAGCAGAAAGTAGACGCAAGAGGAGAAACCAAATATGGCACGACGGACCTTCGAGTTCCACCGATACTGACCTCTGTTGTATATAGACCTTCTGTGTTATATTAATTTATTGACTATTTATTTATTTAAAAACGAACGACAAGCGAATAATTTATTGCATTTAAAATAAAGAGTTGAATAGTAATGTTTTTGTTTTAGTTAAAAAGCTGTTTTGAATCATTCTGCGCCAAATGAAAGTTGTTTTGTTTGTTACTTTTAGGTCCTTTTATGATGATTAAAAAGATATTAGGTATGTAAAACGCATTTTGCGGTTCTTACACAACCGAATAAAGACGCAAAAAAATACCTAAACATTTACGCAAAAGCCGTGTTTTTTATAGAACTGATAACAATCGTAGACGGATTTCTTTTATCCATATATTGAAAAATCACTAAAGTCTTTGAAAATAACCAATAGATCAATTTTGCTTCCGCTGTTAAGTCACTGAAACATAACTGTCTATATGGAGCCAAGTAAAAGTTGTCAAAACGAGCATATTTATGTTACAAATGCACGACATACAAGATTCACGTAACTTTCTTTCTGGAACGCAGTGGGCAGATGAAAACAACTTTTGCTTTTAAGAAAAAGGAGAGCAACAGAATTTTTATGAGCGACAAAGTTATCACTTTCTTTTCTACTAATTTAATATACGGACAATCATTCGAATCCGTTTCTTTCAATGACTCCCTACTTCCTTTGTCGCAGTGAAATTAGACGTAATTGTGACAAACAACTAATAAGCAGTTACACATGCAAACAGCGACCAGTTTCCAAGCCCTGCTTCACAAAGACTACTTCCGTTTCGCTGCCCATTAACCGAGTACACGGGAAAAGCATCGTTTGTGACATTAATCAATACGAGAAAAAAAACTTTTCAAGTCGCCGGCTTGTGTCGTAACGTTCTCTCTCCTCTTCGATATTTATCGATGCCTCAATCTTTGACAGGTACGAGTACTATGAAGTGAAACCCTGAGGCGTATTACAAAAAAACACTCTCTCTTTAAAAATGTTTATTCATTCATACATACGTATATGTTCCAAATATATTATTAGGGGCAACGAAACAGTTACTGACCAGCGTGTTTAAGAAACAGGTAGGATGGGAACTGGTTTACCTCACCCACTTTCATTGGATGCAGTTTCACATAATTTTACAAGTTCATCGACTTGTTTTCTTTCTTTTTTTATATTCGGTTTCACTGAATTAGTTTTAATTTCGCTCACTTTGTCACACGCTTCTCTAAACGGGCATGAGTTGTTTGAGATATTTTATTAGCTAAAGAGATATACCTACGCAAAGAAAGAATTAGAATTGGTGTTTTTACCTTTTCGTAAAAGGAAACTTCATTTATTAGTTTGAATTGAAGCTTTTATAAGCTCTATTCATTACTCACATTTCTGCAGTGCGTCAAAAGCTTAGTTTAACGTAACATAAAACACATTGTACTCACAACTAAATGCCTCAACCCTGGCGTGGAAAATCCGTACCTAAAAGCTAGAGATTTATGTCTCAATTTCGATGTCCACTCCCGGATGGTATCGTATCGCAAAACCACGATTAAAAGACAACCAGACTGTTCCGTTAGACACAGTTTCTCCTTTAATATTGGTTGGAGGATTTCCCTCTTAAGAAAGTTGGATAAAATAGAAATCCAATAGCGTTCATAACGTGGTATAATCATGTGATCTGAGACTAAGTGGCTTCGTAGTAGATTGCGAGTATTTGAGTGTCAAAAGCTTGATCTAGACTAGAACACACGTGAACCGTTTCACGCACGTGTGTGCGTACCACAGCTAAACGTGCGAATTGGCTATGCTCATGATTGTAGGTTTGAATTATAAGTAGTTGAGCTTTTCAATCAACGGATGATTGTTGTCGCTGTTTACGGATGTACGTTGGTTTTTGTTTTGTTGGTAATTGGATGGGAATGCTAAAAACGAACATTTTGTGAGTAGGACTCAAGTGATGATAAATTTGACACCATTTGAAAACTACCCCAGTAAATGTATCAGCTTTCAGTTCGGGCGAGCTAGTGCCGACTGACTTGGCCTCTTGGTTTATTCATAGTTTCCAGGATTAGAAGTTGCTGCGAACCATCGTCAGATGTGGAAATCTAATATTCGTTGAGGGTCAATGCTCCTCTAGAAGTTAAAGGATCGAAGAAGAAAGATATCAGGGCGGTGGTAGGGCATTGGTCAAACACTGGCCTTACCTTTGAGAGGTAGTGGGTTCAATTTCTTGTATATACCAATGACGTACATTAGTGCGTGATTTTAGTAGTAATAGTAGTAGTAGAAATACAGATCGCTAATGGTAATGTAGAGAGTATTGTAAAGAGGTTCCAAATTTCACTGATGCCGGTGAGTCGCCCATTAGCTCAGTTGGAAAGAGCGCTGGCACGGATAGCCAGAGGTTGCGGGTTCGAATCCCGGCATGGGTGGAATTTTTAGCCTCTAAATAGGTTTTTAAAAATCCAAGTCTCTGAGGTGTTAACCTCAGTGCTTGAAATTGCCAATTCACAGTGGACATGCGTTGTGACCAAGTCTACCACCAGACGACCTGTGCCGCTTGTGACCTGTGGTCACAGGAACTGTGCCCTGCTATGGAAATTATAGAGACTAAAATGTGTATAAGAAGTTTTTTCTTTCACCTCCTGCGGTCGACTCGTAGAAAATGCTCGAGGCATTAAGTCTGCCGTTTTGTACACTTGTTTAAGTGTAATAAAAGTATTGACAATAATAATAAATAATTGATACCATGAATATAAAAAACTTTGCCTTACGCAGTTTCAACAGCCACTAAGACCTATAATACAACACATACTATGTGCAGAATTCTAGACGATATTTATTGCTGACCGTAGAGGGCGCAGCATTATACCGATTGAATAACAACTGCTTGTATATCAATCACCTGTAATCAAAGTTTATTGGTTTAAGGCGTTCAGGTCTCGCCCCACGTGGGTTTATCGCACGATAGCCTTAAAAACTGTGGTCTTTGTATCTGCTGACTGAGATGATTTATACAGAGTCCAGTTGCACCTTTGGTATTACCCCTTGCGTGCTTGGAAGCGCTGGTGGCCTAGTCATATGGAGTAATTGGAACCAATCACTTGAGTTAAGCTACAACTGGCGCGGTCAGGTGCAGGATGGGTGACCGTCCCGTGACTTCCGCTAGTGGATTTTTTCCAAGCGCTTCCGTGCTTCGCAAGGCACGCTAAGCCGTTGGTGCCGGCTGTCATGTAATGACAGTCGCTAAGCCATGTCAGAGGCCTTATGGGCGGCTTGATAACTTCTGACAGTAAGGCCCGCCACTATCTTACAATCCTCCACCTACTCGGACTGGGCCCCCGTGGTGGAGTATGGCCTAACCTTCCTGCGATGCAGGAAGAGACCCGTGCCCCAGCAGAGGGGACGTATAAGGGTTCATATCAATTACTCCTTGAGGGAAAGTCTTAACCATATTTAGGAATTTGGTTCAGGTTACTTAGTAACTAGAGCGTGGAAGCGGAGCGGTAGAACATCGGCTTCTCGTTCGCAAGGTCGTGGGTTCGAATACCTGTATGTACCAATGACTTTATTTTCTAAGTTAAGTACATTTGTGAAGTTATAGCCTGCTCCGATGCCCATTGTGCCCTCACACCTGCTCTCTGGAGGACCTAACAGAGGCCGATGCCCCTGCGATTGCAGTAGCCAACTATTGGGCAGGAAAAATATAAACTGGTCGATTTGCTGACACGAAAAGAAGAAGATGATACAGTAGCAATACCACCACTATCTATAGTATAATAATGAATCGCTGAATGTGTTGGTAAGCGCAAATCTCGAGAGCAGCTGAATCGATTTCGCCAATTCTTTCTTAGAATATTCCTTGAAGTACGAGGATGGTTCTTACGGAGAGAAAAAAAAAGAATCGACTGCTAGGCGGTACAAAGTTTGCTGGGTCAGCTATTCTTCTCTATTATTTAAAAATGAATCGCTGAATGTGTTGGTAAGCGCAAATCTCGAGAGCAGCTGAACCGATTTCGCCAATTCTTTCTTAGAATATTCCTTGAAGTACGAGGATGGTTCTTACGGAGAGAAAAAAAAATAATCGACTGCTAGGCGGTACAAAGTTCGCTGGTTCAGCTAGTCTTCTCTATTATTTAAAAATGAATCGCTGAATGTGTTGGTAAGCGCAAATCTCGAGAGTAGCTGAACCGATTTCGCTAATTATTTCTTAAAATATTCCTTGAAGTACGAGGATAGTTCTTACGGAGAGAAAAAAAAAGAATCGACTGCTAGGCGGTACAAAGTTCGCTGAGTTAGCTAGTCTTCTCTATTATATAAAAATGAATCGCTGAATGTGTTGGTAAGCGCAAATCTCAAGAGCAGCTGAACCGATTTCGCTAATTTTTTTTTAGAATATTCCTTGAACTACGAGGATGGTTCTTACGGAGAGAAAAAAAAAGAGTCGACTGCTAGGCGGTACAAAGTTCGCTGGGTCAGCTAGTCTTCTCTATTATTTAAAAATGAATCGCTGAATGTGTTGGTAAGCGCAAATCTCGAGAGCAGCTGAACCGATTTCGCTAATTATTTCTTAAAATATTCCTTGAAGTACGAGGATAGTTCTTACGGAGAGAAAAAAAAGAATCGACTGCTAGGCGGTACAAAGTTCGCTGGGTCAGCTAGTCTTCTCTATTATATAAAAATGAATCGCTGAATGTGTTGGTAAGCGCAAATCTCAAGAGCAGCTGAACCGATTTCGCTAATTTTTTTTTTAGAATATTCCTTGAACTACTTGAATAGACTTCTAAGAAAAATTAAGAAGCGCTCGTGGCCTAGGCGAACCGAGTGATTGGAATCAATCGCTTGGTTAAGCAACAACAGGCGCGGTCAGGTACGGGATGGGTGAGCGTCCCGTGACTACCGCTAGTGGCATTTTTCCGAGCGCTTCCGTGCTTCGCAAGGCACCTTAAGCCGTTGGTGCCGGCTGTCATACAATGGCAGTCGTTAAGCCGTGTCAGAGGCCTTATGGGCGGCTTGATAACTTCTGACAGTAAGGCCCGCCACTGTCTTACAATCCTCCACCAACCCGGACTTCGCCCCCGTGGTGGAGTATGGCCTAACCTTTCTGCGATGCAGGAAGAGACCCGTGCCCCAGCAGTGGGGACATACAAGGGTTGATAATGAAGAATAGACTGTTAAGTTCGCTGGGTCAGCTAGTATTATATATAGACGTGAAAATTTTAAATTTAAGACTGCTGTCCAAGTCAGTGAGATACCGATAGCCAGCGTCAGTTATTCCCAATGCCTATAAATAACAATACAGTTAACATTGCAGGTGAAACTCACGATGGCTAGTATGTAAACAAGCCTACTTAGTGTACCGTGATTAAAGCAGTTATTTGCCTGTAATGTAGACCAATGGGAGTGCACCGTAGATTTACCGCAAACTTCGCGTTCTCAATGGGGATCTTGCGTCTGACTTAGTTGGAGAGAAATTGCAAATACCATAGAAGACATGTAAAACTTGGGAAAATAAAGGAAAAACTTCGTTCGTTCGTTATCAACCCTTGTACGTCCCCTCTGCTGGGGCACGGGTCTCTTCCTGCGTCGCAGGAAGTTTAGGCCATACTCCACAACGGGGGCCAAGTCCGGGTTGGTGGAGGATTGTAAGACAGTGGCGGGTCTTACCGTCAGAAGTTATCAAGCCGCCCATAAGGCTTCTGACATGGCTTAGAGACTTGCATTACCCGACAGCCGCCGGCAACAATGGCTTAACGTGCTTTGCGAAGCATAGAAATGCTCGAAAAAAAAACGACTAGGGGTAGTCACGGGACGGTCACCCATCCTGAACCTGACCGCGCCTGTTGTTGTTTAACTCAAGTGATTGATTCCAATCACTCGGTCGGTTCACCTAGACCACGAGCGCAAGGAAAAACTTAAAACAAAATAATAAATCAAGGTTTTTCAGGATCGCAAAAAATGCGAACAAAAATAACTTTAATATGAAAAAACTCACAAAATGTAGTTCTCATTCTCATTTGATTCTAAACGTCTTCTTATAAGAGTGTGTTGCTTAAAATCATAATTTTTGTCATAAAATTATAAAAATCATAACGCATAACTATTAGGTATTGATAGGGAACGTGCACTTAATAAAAAAGTGACTTGAATTTTACACTACTGACGACCACGAGAAGCTTAAGCAAAAAAAAACATATTAGATATCGTTTTATCATTGAATTCAAAAAGTTTTCTTATAACAAAAAATTATGATAAATGTTATAAACATTATAAAGCGTCATGTGCAAGTTGTCACGTCATAGTTTAAGACCGATTTGTGTGGCGCATTTTCGTATCACGTGACTGAACTTTTTGACAAGATATAGGTAGTATACGAGTAAGTATTAATTTTAACATGGTATCTCCGATTATATTAAAACATTTTTAGTGCAAGTTCTCCATTGTATCATAGAGTATTAGCGTAAGCTTAACTAAACCTACGGCGGACCTAATCGCCCCCCGCGGTAGCTCTTATAGTGTGGGCCATAAGTGTCAATATCGTACGAACAGGGCGAGTTTCACTATACAAGATATTCACGCATGTAGGTTTGTTAATGGTGGGAGCTTTTTGTTATGGTAACAGAAGCATTTGTTGGAATAATGTGTGTGGTATGTGCCTCAGTGAAAAGAAAGTATGGGAAAAATGCAGTGTGTGCACTGTCAACAACACATAGACAGTTTTATTAAAACTCATAACGTAAACTCACGCCTGTATCCCAGAGGGGTAGACAGAGGATAGGGACTGCCACATGCCACGTCCTGACAAAACACTCAAACAAAACACTCAACACTCAAATAGTATTAGATTAATAATTTAAGGCTCAATCATTTATATTACGTTTAAATACTCAGTTTTAATATTATTGTAGTGTCATTATAGGGTGTCATGTACCTACTTATAAAATAACAAAAACGAACTGTAACGACACATGACAATGCAATAAATGAATAATAACACTTAAAATACGAACACTTGCTCCTTCAACATTCATCAGTCGCATGCGCGTGCGCTAGCTTCTTATAAATTTTATCTTGCTGATTCCCTATTATTATTCTACTTAATTGCATTACATTACATAAGAAATAACATGTACAAAGGCGAGCTTATCTCTGAAAGAGATCTCTTCCAGCAAACCTTAGAGAGTCGGAGAAGCGGTACATAGCAGGTCTACGTACGTATTGAATAACCTAAGTATGGAAGAAATAAATAAACTACATAAACTATAATATGGAAAAAAAAACATAGATATAAACATAAATATATAGCGCAATGTTATGAGAGAGATAGATAATGCTCTTTCAACCGCTTCTTAAACGTACTAACAGTGGAACTAGCGCATATCTTCTGTGGCAGAGCGTTCCACAGCCTGACCGAATATAGTATATTTCATTACAAGTGCGGAAAGGCTGTCATTGCAAAGAGTTCCAAAAAATTTGACATTTGAGTTGACAGTCGGAACAAGTTGCAATGACGCTTCCGCACGTGTACTGAACGACTATTTTTAATACAGTTGCGAAAAAAATAAGCAATTTAATAAAGAAAAAATATTTGGAAAATGGCGCCAACCGTACAAGAATATAAGCAGAGATTTTTTTTCTTCACCCATTCTGGTAGGCAAAGGGAATTATGTCCATACAGCCAGTCTTCAGTAGGATTTTTTATTGATATGAAATGAAAATGAAATGAAATGAAATGAAACCTAACCTAAGTCATTCAATCAAATCATTAAATCTGATAATGAAACAAATTAATAGCTTCTTTATAGAAATATACGTATTTGCCTGAATCATAAAAACTTCTATGATTTTTTTTTGTAAACACTTCTTGGTTGGTTTTTCTTTTTAATAGACATTATTTTGACAGTTGGAAAACAGAACGCACGAGTGCGGGAAAGGTAAAAAAAGCACGAGTGTGTAATCCCACATTCCGCACGCTATACGTCCCTGCAATACGCCACTTTTTGAGCAACTGTATCAAAAAATTAATGAATGTGCTCGAAGTAATTATGTTCGCCTGGGACGTTCCTCACTGACTTTGAAAGTTAGACTAGAACTGCTTTGGATTTAGTACGCATAAGCCTGCTGACCGCTTTCGTGTTTCGAAAGGCACGTTAAGCTGTTGTTGGTGCCGGCTGTCATGTAACGGCAGTCGTTAAGCCATGTCAGAGACCTTATGGGGGGTCGATAACTTCTGACAGTAAGGCCCGCCACTGTCTTACAATCCTCCACAAACCCGGACTTTGCCCCTGTGGTGGAGTATGGAGTAACCTCCTTGCGATACATTAAGAGACCCATGCCTCAGTAGTGGATACATACAAGGGTTGATATCGTAGCCGGCTGATGCGTTTTTGTACCACGTGACAAGACTGACCTTTCGACAGATTTTATTGTGAAAGGCATTATTAGTCTTAGGCGCTTCGGGGTGATAACGGGGTGATAGCTAGTCTAGAACCTAGAAGCAACAACCAAGGATTTTAATCCCCTCCGGCCGTTTTCGCAACTGCGTTTCGTAACTGGCTGCAAAACAAGAATGTTTATTCCTTCTTTGCAACCAATCGCGAATCCATAAAACTTTTTTCTTAGCCGCAACTGACTTTCCGCCAAAAACGGCAATTTTTGGCGGAAATCGAATAAAGTTCTAATCTAATAAATTATCTCAATTGTGAGTAGCCGAAATACCGCCATAGATTGCTAGTCCCAACAGTTATTTATTGTAGCGAGACTTGGGCGCGGCAAGCAGGTTAGGCCATTCTCCACCAACACCACCACCACCATATACCACCACTCTAAACATACTCGTATGCCAATGTCCAATTTGCATATCTCCTGTAGACCTGTTTTATGAAATTTTACTAATAAAATTTAAATACACGTACCTACTTAATATAATAGTGTCATAATATATTAAGTACGTGTATTTAAAATTTTATTTGTAATATGTAATTAATTAATCTAGTTTATGTAATGAATCACTCCCACATTTTTTCTGGCACTACTCCTTCTTCTCTCCGCATTAACATTAGACTACTATCTTGTACTAAGCTGGCCTTTGTATAAATTTATTTTTAGTGCAATAAAGTATTTTCATTCATTCATTCGTTCACAGTTAATATTGAACGATTTTTATTAACTTATGACTTCCGCACAACGCAATCACTTGACCTGGTCCCAAACTAGGATACCCTGTGCTATAGTAACCAGGCAAGGACAACATCCTTGCCTGGTGGTGGAGTTTACATATTCAGTCTGGCGTCAGTTCAGTCCGTGATCTTGATCAACCTCGGATTGATGCCAGACTGATGAAGCATTAAAATATTCGAATATCCGTCAGTCTAGTCCATGAGTCCACTGAATAGACAATCAGTCTGCCGTCAGTCTAACTAGACTGATGAAATTGACTGACACCAGACTGAACGTGTAAACTCAGTCTTAGGCCTCTTGTGTACGGCAGCCTCCTTTGGGAATGGAACCTACGACCTCGGTCTTCGTACTCAAGCCCCTCAACGGCTAGACCCACGAGGAAGTTTGTATGAATTAATAGCATGCTAGGTATGCCGTTTTATTCGACACTATCTTAATCAACCTATAGTATTAGCGATTAGCTTCTCATAATAGTTGAAAGTAAAAGCTTGCGCTGGTACAATGGACTCATCAAATTAAAACGGAGAAGACAATAGCGTGATCGGCTTTGTGTTCCATTGCGGGCAATGACCTCAAAAAAAATCGTTTATTTTCTCGAAATAGCTAAGACTGGACGGAATGCTTCGAAGTGGTTTATTACAATTTTTCCTTTTTTTAAATCCTATTTAGAGGCTAAAAATTCCACCCATCTCGGGACTCGAACCCGCGACCTCTGGCTAAGCGTGCCAGCGCTCTCCCAACGGCGACTCCGACTCTTTACAATACTCCCTGTATTACGTACAGGCAGCGACATCTGGCTGAAGTAATTTGCATCACTTGCAACCCCGAGTACCCACTTTGCAGTAAGATTTTACATCGGTATGATATGGCTGTACCCACATGATTATATTCTTTTTAATGCACTAACCCGTGCTAAGGACAATTTTAAAATCCTATTAAGAGGCTAAAAGTTACACCCATGCCGGGACTCGGACTAAATGAGTGACATGCGATTTTTATACATTAGTTGCAACATTTTAATTTATTTTATTTCCATAAAAACGTTTCATTACAGGCTGCACCTAATGCGAATGGTATGGTGCTCAAAATATTTAACTTATTAACTTAATTTTATCTTAATCTTATCTATTAATCTTATCTTTAGTTAACATAAGTGTGCGTAATATGCCGACTACCATCTAACACTTCAAAGCTTCAAGCGAGTAATATCCAACCCTTGTATGTCTCCAATGCTGGGGCACGGGTCTCTTCTTGCATCGCAGGAAGGTTAGGCCATACTCCACCGCTGAGGCCAAGTCCGGGTTGGTGGAGGATTGTAAGAAAGTAGCAGGACTTACTGTCAGAACTTATCAAGCCGCCCATAAGGCCTCCGACATGCCTTAACGACTGCCAATACATGACAGCCGGCCCAAACGGCTAAACGCGCCTTGCGAAGCACGGAAACGCTCGGAAAAATGCCACTAGTGGGAGCCACGGGACGGTCACCTATCCTGCACCTGACCGCGCCTGTTGTTGCTTAACTCAAGTGATTGACTCCAATCACTCGGTTAGACTTGGCCACGAGCGCTTCAAAGCTTAACCAAACTTAAAAAAAAATATCCCATAGCAAGTTAGCCTAAAGGAACGTGGCAACAATGGTCCAAATCACTGCTTGTTTCATTGAGCCGTCAAAACTATTCTTCTCACGTCAAGAAGCTTTCCTATTAGCTATTGATTGAGCGGATGAGAATAACGATGTAATGACTCGCTTTGGTTCTTCTTACATTTGATACTGTTGTGTTGCTACTGCGTTGTAGGGGTATGTTTAGATGTAGAGCAATATTGTCTTTCTACTCTTCTTCACCTGATTAATGGTAGGGTTGATGAGGATTCTTCTTCGTTTTCCTCAAAATGAGGAATTTCCTCATATTTTTGAGGTTCCTCATCCTCTTTTTCTTTCTCAAAATTTAAAAACCTATTTAGAGGCTAAAAATGTCACCCATGCCGGGATTCGAACCCGCAACCTCTGGCTATCCGTGCCAGCGCTCTACCAATTGAGCGAATGGGCGACTCACGGCATCAGTGAAATTTCGAACCTCTTTACACTATTCTCTGTATTACGTACAGGCAGCGACATCTGACTTAAGCAAATTGCATTACTTACAGCCCCGACTAAATTTCTCAAAATTGATTTAAAAAAAAATTTTCTTGCTTTTCCTCATATTTTAAGAGGAATTCAATAGGAAGCAAAGTTATAAGTTTCGTCGAAACGAAATGTGTGAGGGAGAGAGAGAGAGAAATCTCCTGCATTCTCTTACTCATCCTTATCCACTTCCTTTTAGTTTGCCAGATTCCTCATCCTGTATTCTGTTACATAGACGATATTGTTGTGGCCCCACGTTGGGCGCCAATGAAATGCTGTATATCCTTTACAAATCTTGAACGACTTCAGGTGTTGTTTTATTTGTAGATTAGTAGTATAATAAAACAGAAAAACTAGATACGGATAAGCAGGTAAAATAGTCAGATGTGGTCGAAGGGTAAAGCAAAAATGAAAAATGAGGGAAATCGAAAAATGTGTGACGTACCTAATTTAAATATTTGAAAATGATCGATAGAAAAAGAAATAAAAATGGTGTAAAGAGGTTTGCACCGTTACAATCCTCATCCTATTACTCGTTCTAAACTCGATTTAAAAAAATCTCTTCCTCAACTGGTTTCCTCAACAACCATGGTAACATTAAACACAATAAATTAAACAGTAAACTAATTAGTAAACCAACAATAGCTTCTAACTAAACGTGTTGTTGAGGGGAGACCGCGACACGGCAAACGTAATGTAGGGCGCCCTCCACCTAACCTCCACCTAAAAATTCCACCCATGCCGGGATTCGAACCCGAGACCTTCGGTTTTACAGCCGTAATAATACTGTAATAATTCTGCCTGTACGTAATACAGAGAATAGTGTAGAGAGGTTCGAAATTTCATTGATGCCGGTAAGTCACCCATTAGCTCAGTTGGAAGAGCGATGGCACGGATAGCCAGAGGTCGCGGGTTCGAATCACGGCATGGGTGGAATTTTTAGCCTCTAGATAAGCTTTTAAAATAGTTTTTTTTTTATCTTTTTTGCGGTAAAATTAACACGTTTATCTGTACACACCCTTACGAAACAAGATACTTAATAAACATACTCAAAACTTTCCTTATTTAGAAAATGAATGTATAATAAGGCTTACGGTACATCCAACTCAAGATGGTTATTATGATTGTTTTCCCCAACTGTATATTATAATTATTAGAGTGTATGAAAGGGCTGTACTTCATTTGTTAGCCTCAATCGTAAAAGGTGAAGCGCTCTTGGCCTAGTCGAACCGAGTGATTGGAATCAATCACTTGCGTTACGCAACAACAGGCGCGGTCAGGTGTGGGATGTGTAACCGTCCCGTGACTACCACTAGTGGCATTTTTTCCGAGCGCTTAATACGTGTTTTGCAAGGCACGTTAAGCTGTTGGTGCTGGCTGTCTTGTAGTGGCAGTCGTTAAGCCATGTCAGAAGGCTTATGGGGGGCTTGATAACTTCTGACAGTAGGGCCCGCCACTGTCATGCGATCCTCCACCAACCCGGACTTGGCCCCCGTGGTGGAGTAAGGCGTAACCTTCCTGCGATGGAGGAAGAGGCCCGTACCCCAGTAGTGGGCACATACAAGGGTTGATGTCGAATCATAGTGGGTAAAGATCAATAAATCGGAAGATTTTGTGCGAATTGATGGGATCCTTGTGTCATACTTACATAGGAGTGGCATTGTTTTCATGCAATAGAAAAAGTAAAAGAAACATGTTTTTTTTTTTATTTTCATTGGTCTCCAACACTGCAAGACTATATTTATTTATGTATGTATTTAATGAAAGGTGAAGAAATCGATACAGGTACCATGTAAAATTTAAGAACAAACAGCTGTGAATAGACAAAATAGTATATTTCATTACAAGTGCGAAAAGGCTGTCATTGCAAAGAGTTCCGACAAATGACAGTCGGAACAAGTTGCAATGACGGTTCCGCACGTGTACTGAACGACTATTTTTAATACAATTGCGAAAAAAAAAACAATTTAATAAAGAAAAAATATTTGGAAAATGGCGCCAAGCGTAAAAAAATATAAGCAGAGATTTTTTTTCTTCACCCATTCTAGTAGGCAAAGGGAACTATGCCCACACAGCCAAGTCTTCAGTAGATTTTTTCTATTGATATGAAATGAAAATGAAATTTAATGAAATGAAATGAAACATAACTTAACTCTTTCAATCAAATCATTAAATCTGATATTAAAACAAATTAGTAGCTCTTAAAAACTTCTATGATTTTTTTAGTAAAAACTTCATGATTGGTTTTTCTTTTTAATAGACATTATTTTGACAGATGGGAAAGAAAACGCACGAGTGCGGGAAAGGTAAAAAAAACACGAGTGTGTAATAGCCCACATCCCGCACGCCATACGTCCCTGTAATACGCAACTTTTTGAGCAACGGTATTAAAAAGTAAGTACTGCCTTACCTTAGACCTTCACACTCAGAAGTAATATAATATAAATAATAAAAAAGTGAGGTTAAAACTATAGACTGCAAATGAGTACTATCTAGCAAAAGTTTTCTCTACAAAATATCTATAAGCTTAGTTGAACTTGAGTGAGCTTACGAATTCCTTATAAATATTTCACTTATGCTCGTTTTCACTAACCATAATCACGCCTAAATCAGATGCCTAAAAATTTAGGAGTTGCCTAGAGTAAAAACACGTTTCACTAACCCTTAAGTCATGACTAACGACGTTAGACATGAGCTAAAGTTACGATACCGATTTAGGAGGGCGTAGTGCTTAGATGCCCCTAAAGTGACACATGTGACAGTCGCTCATGCTCTAAATTGAAGTTATATAGTAAATATTTACGATTTAATAATGAATAATGAAGATTTATCCGAGTTTTTGGAAATTGGAATGATATGGACATGCGTCCTAATACCAGACCACGGTTATTCGGCCGAGAATCAACAATTTTCAGAATTATGATGATCTAGACTTTTTTCGGCGAAAACTTGTTTGAGATAACAGACAGACAACTTAACCATAAATAAAATCATCGATTGACGAATAAAACCATGGAAAACTGTCAAAAAACTAGGCTACTCTTAAGGTAGGACCAACCTTTTAAAAATCGATTGGTGAAACGGAACTTTCTGGAAATTAGGAGTTATTTAGTAAGGCGCTTGCTTGTTCGTCGTTAGTGAAAACGGACATTATTGTTTTACTTCATTCTCTGAGTAAAGTTTTTCGTCTGTGAAAGAGCCCACCCCTAGAAAATAGATTGATAGTGCCGTCAGGTAGGTTAACTAAGTTACTATAGGTTAACTGCGTAATTACCGTTAAGACTAAGTTTGGAGTTTTTTTTGTACATTTTTTCTCCAAAATGATCTAGGTTTTAAAATGGACACCTAGTTTGAATTGTAACGTTCATTAAGCGCAGCTTCTGCGCTACTTTGAATAAAACCTTTTCATTTCATACTATGTTACATTAAATTGTTTTTTTTTTCCATTTTAGCACCAAAATTAATTTTATAGTGTAGTTCTAAACAAGTTACCAATATAAAAGAACGCCTGCAACACTTCCCTAGCAGACACACGAAACAATAAGTCGACGAACTAACTTTCTACAGGTGCAACACTAACTAATACTTTCTCCTTTCGTTCCACCTTATTTTGTAGCAACAAGTTTCGAATAGCGTTTTCCAAACTTTGTTGCTATTACAATAGACTGGGACTGGAATTCTGTAAGGATTTATTTTCTATTTATGGTCGCTAGTTAATTATACCAGCGATTTCTGCACTTAGCCTCATAGTTGGGCTATTGTCATAGAGGTATGTAACAATAGGAACGTTAAGCCGTTGGTGCCGGCTGTCATGTAATGGCAGTCGTTAAGCCATGTCAGAGGCCTTATGGCCGGCTTGATAACTTCACAGTAAGGCTCGCCACTGTCTTACGATCGTCCACCAACCCGGACTTGGCCCCCGTGGCGGAGTATGGCCTAACCTTACTGCGATGCAGGAAGACACCCGTGCCCCAGCAGTGGGGTCATACAAGGGTTGATAACGTAACGTATAGCTGACACGCTGGATTAACACAAAGGCTACGTTTTACTGCGGGAAATTAACTTATTCCCATGGGAAAATGATAATAAGGAAATGACTTAATTAGTGTTTTTACCTCTGGATCCGTATTGACACGTGGCTGAGATATTGACGATTACACTTCCATCTTTTACGTTGGGATGGCAATTGTAACCAACAAATTAAACACCTTTCACATCAGTTTCTCTGCCATATTAGCATGCCAAACCATTACTTAGTAAGCTACCTTAATTATAAAATTTCGCAGTACTGTCATTAAATCCAGTAGAACCGATATTAAAATCTCTCTGATCAATTGAATTACGAGTTGGTCGATATATTTTCAACTGCTACGTTAAATAGAAATTAGACTTACCACCGACGCGGTTTAAACAATGGGTTGAGCATGATCGGTGCAAAAAGTCTGATATAACATATTTTAAACTTTCGCGAAAATAAGCTAACAAAGTCTATTGTTGTATAGTCTATGTTTATTTGGAAGATAAAGATGTATTGGTATTAAATAATGTTAACGGCGACGGTTCATTCTATTAGAGATCTCTTTTAGTGATAATACATTAACTTAAAAACCTATTTAGAGGCTAAAAATTTCACCCATGCCGGGATTCGAACCCGCAACCTCTGGCTATCCGTACCAGCGCTCTACCAATTGAGCCAATGGGCGACTCACGGCATCATTGAAATTTCGAACCGCTTTACAATATTCTCTGTATTACGTACAGGCAGCGACATCTGACTTAAGCAAATTGCATTACTTACAGCCCCGACCACCTACTTTGCAGTTAGGTTTTAACATCGGAACGATATCACTGTACCCACATGATTACACTATTTTTATTTTTAATGCACTAACCCGTGCTAAGGAACAAATTTAAAAACCTATTTAGAGGCTCAATTGGTAGAGCGCTGGTACGGATAGCCAGAGGTTGCGGGTTCGAATCCCGGCATGGGTGAAATTTTTAGCCTCTAAATAGGTTTTTAAATTTGTTCCTTAGCACGGGTTAGTGCATTAAAAATAAAAATAGTGTAATCTTGTGGGTACAGTGATATCGTTCCGATGTTAAAACCTAACTGCAAAGTAGGTGGTCGGGGCTGTAAGTAATGCAATTTGCTTAAGTCAGATGTCGCTGCCTGTACGTAATACAGAGAATATTGTAAAGAGGTTCGAAATTTCACTGATGCCGTGAGTCGCCCATTGGCTCAATTGGTAGAGCGCTGGTACGGATAGCCAGAGGTTGCGGGTTCGAATCCCGGCATGGGTGAAATTTTTAGCCTCTAAATAGGTTTTTAAATTTGTTCCTTAGCACGGGTTAGTGCATTAAAAATAAAAATAGTGTAATCATGTGGGTACAGTGATATCGTTCCGATGTTAAAACCTAACTGCAAAGTAGGTGGTCGGGGCTGTAAGTAATGCAATTTGCTTAAGTCAGATGTCGCTGCCTGTACGTAATACAGAGAATATTGTAAAGAGGTTTGTTTCACTGATATCGTGAGTCGCCCATTGGCTCAATTGGTAGAGCGCTGGTACGGATAGCCAGAGGTTGCGGGTTCGAATCCCGGCATGGGTGAAATTTTTAGCCTCTAAATAGGTTTTTAAATTTGTTCCTTAGCACGGGTTAGTGCATTAAAAATAAAAATAGTGTAATACATTAACTATTTAGTCGAAGTATATCCGCCTGGGACGTGCCTTATAGGTCCCACATTTGCTCAATATATTTATTTCGTCTTTTTTTTTATTATCTCCATATGTCTAACCTAACACTAGTAGCTTTTTATAAATTGTGAAGTAAATTTATAAAAACATCCTCTTTCAGTTCCATCAACGTCCTCGCTGAATGATATTAATACGTCAACTAAAAGGTATGTAATACGAGTTGGTTTACGTTGGTTCTAAAAATATTAAAAATGTATACAGTATTTCTCAATGAAGGCTCGTGGCCTAGGCGAACCGAGTGATTGGAATCAATCACTTGTATTCCGGGACCACGGCACCTGAAAAAGTGCCGAAACGTTGGAAAATTGTAAAAATGTAATAAACGAGCATAAATCCGTATAAAAACAGTTTTAATTATATCAATCACTTGGTTCAGCAACAACAGGCGTGGTCAGGTACAGGATGGGTGAGGGTCCCGTGACTGCCGCTAGTGGCATTTTTCCGAGCGCTTCCGTGCTTTGAAAGGCACGCTAAGCCGTTGGTGCCGGCTGTCATATAATGGCAGTCGTTAAGCCATGTCAGAGGCCTTATGGGCGGCTTGATAACTTCTGACATTTAGGCCCGCCACTGTCTTACAATCCTCCACCAACCCGGACTAAGCCCTCGTGGTGGAGTATGGCCTAACCTTCCTGCGATGCAGGAAGAGACCCGTGCCCCAGCAGTGGGGACATACAAGGGTTGATAACGATTTCTCACTGATTCACGACACTAAATAAAATTATCTTGTTTTTTCCCTTTCAGTTGATTTATCACTGCAGTCGGGTTCTTTTATTTTTTTAAATATTTTTTTATTTTTGACCTTATAGTGACTCAGTAAAATGATAAAATTTAAAGGTCCATCTGTTCTGCTTACATGCTATAAATCGTAATATTATTTTCTTTCCTAAATGAATTTTAGTTTATTGCTTTATTTTATTTTGTTCGACCAAGGACATGTCTCGGCAAATCATAAATATTTTTATTGATATAGTCATAGGTACCACCTGCTTGCATTCAAAATTTATGTCGTACGATATTTTTTAGCTGGTATAATCAATATGGTCCAATGGTGTTACACGATCTAGAATATTCGCAACGAGACTGATAAAAGGAAACGACCGATTTTTTCTTTATTATCCTTACATAAATTGTCTATTTTTTATGAAGCCTAAAAACGCTCTACTGCACATAGTTATTTTAATGTCAACGATTGTAGGTGGGGACTGGAATAGCCTCGAATTATGTCCTCGACCTGAACGGGGCGCTTAGCTTTCGGCATCTCCAGAGTAGAATTCCTCATGCTTGCATTGCTGGGCCCAGTCTTCGGTCTCGCTAATTACTTAGAATAAGGACTTGTAAATGGGAACCTAAATGGTCTGAGCTTTCGGCCGCGGCCTGTACAAAGGCGCGATAGGTTTTCTCGTGCACGTTTCGTGAGGTTCGGCCTTCGGCCTCGCTAGTTACTTAAAGTTGGAACTTGTGGTGGCCCCCTACAGCATTGAAATTTTTTACTGAATATTTAGGTATAGATAAGCACTCTTCGGTCTCACAAGTTAACAGGAAACTTAACACAAAATCATAATCTTATTTTCGGAGGAAACGAGATAAAATTCTTTAACATGAATAGAGCTAGATTTTTTTTAAATTTCATGGGTCCTACGATACGATGCCACGGCGGATCCGTCTTCGGTTACCAGTGAGAGCGTTCAAATTTTTTTTTATTAATTTTTTTTCAACTTTGAACCCAGCTTGTCGCTGACTATGACCACACAGGGGAAAAGGAGTTACATGCTACACTTTATATATTTTTCTTAGTTAGTTTTTGTCTTAGTATCAGTAAGAAATTAATATCAAAGTTAAGAAATTAATTATTACCTTTTGAGGTTAATATTTCTTAAATAATTGAGATAAACGAATGGCCTAGAAGGAACTAAACACTTTATAAGCATTATTTCTATTATTTCTTTCAGCACTTATACCGTTTCTATAAAAGGTTTGTTTACATGTAGAACAAAGCTGAAATTATGTAAATACATGTACCAGAATAAATATATGGCAGCGCCATCTAGTGGCTTAAACTGGTACTTTAATTACTTAGAAGTGAATATTATTTTTTGTTCCGTTTGTTCTCTTTTAATGCTGATTTTATGTAACCTACGACATCCGCAAAATTATGTTTTAAATTCTTCACACGTAGTTAAACTAAATTATATAGGTTTTTAAAATTGTCCTTAGCACGGGTGGGTACAGCGATATCATTCCGATGTTAAAACCTAACTGCAAAGTAGGTAGTCGGGGCTGTAAGTGATGCAATCTACTTCAGCCAGATGTCGCTGTCTGTACGTAATACAGAGAATAGTGTAAAGAGGTTCGAAATTTCACTAAGAAGTTAATCGTGGTCTCGGCTAGACTGAAGTGGCAATCGCGATTATTGATTACGTGACACCTAATAAATAGTCGCGATTGGACCCGTTTAATATATAACTATAGAATTGTATACGACAAAGTACTTTTAATTCAAGAAAGTAGTTTATGTTGTTTATATATTTTTAATAGCGGTGCCAGTGCATCGGTAGAACTGGTGGTGATTTAACCCTTACTCTCTATCTCTCTGAGAGAAGGCCTGTGGTATGGTACGAGGGCTGCTACGTATATATGCGGAATAGAAAAAATTAACAAATGTATATGGCTAAATATGCTTTTATTGTTTTTCAAAGTATTCTCCACTATGATCGATGCACTTTTGCATTCGATGAAACCAATTTGTAAAACACTTTTTCCACTCTCATTGAGGTATCTCCAAAACGTGCTGTTTGAATGCATCTACGGCATCTTCACGGGTCGAAAATCGTTGACCACGTAATTTTTTTTTACATTTGGGGATAAATAGATATCATTGGGAGCCAAATCAGGGCTGTACGGTGGATGACCCATCAATTCTATGTTTTGAACATCCAAAAATGTACTTGTTTCCTGAGATGTATAACATCTGGCATTGTCATGGTGAAGTATGATTCTGCGTCGCTGGTTGTTTTGGCGTATTTCTTCAAATACTTCCGGCAAACAAATGGTCGTGTACCACTCCGAATTAACCGTTCTGCGATTTTCCAGTGGTATTGTAGCCACATGGCCATTAATACCAAAAAAGCAGGCCACCATTTGCTTTACAGTGCGTTTTGCACGAGCCACTTTCGTAGGGTTCGGCTCATTTTGAAACACCCAAACTGTTGATTGTTGTTTAGTTTCGGGATCGTACGCGTAGATCCAGGATTCGTCACCTGTGTAGATATTATAAACAGATTTTGAGTCGCCTCTGTTGATTTTTTTTAAAGGTTTTCTTGCACCATTCGACGCGAGCATCTTTTTGATCCTGAGTTAAGTTGTGCGGGAAAGAATTTGACCATGGAGGTCAGACATTGCGTTTAAAATTGTTGGAATCCCAGATTCCGTATACATAAGTAGCAGCCTATATATACTGGCTACGTTATTAAAGGTAGACATAATCTGCTATTTCACTCGTATCAAATTTGACGCAATAAATGAATTTTTCCTATGGTTTTTAACGTTAGAAACCCAAATATATTGATTTTGCTAAGTATGTAGGATGGCTGCAAATTTTGCAAAGTAAAAAAATATTTTCCGCTTTTAATTTGGAACGGTGAAAACGCTATCCGCCATGTTGAAAGCATCTTCCGTTTGTAAACAAACCTCATTCAGCCAGAGCTAGTGAACATTGATTATAATAGGACTTACTTCAGATTGATCTTCACATAAATACACCCGAGTTTCTATCGATAAAGAATCGGGATCTCTTTTGGCAAGTTTGAGCCAAGTTTTTCGAATGTTAATTTCATTGGGTACACGAATCCACAACTTCCCGGGGTCTTTATTGAAGTGTTTTTGCATTCTCGAACAATGCAATAATGATAATAGCTATATTTTGGATGTAAACTCGATGAAATCATGGTTGCGTTGTTGTCATTTCACTATGCTTACAGATCTCTTACAGAAAGTTGAATGTCATACTTTGTTTACAAGTTTTTGGTACTTCAAACCATAGACAAAAATGTCTGACCGCGTTCTTGGCTGCTTAGGAAAATGAAGTTTTAAAATATATATTTATGTTGCTTTTAGGTCCTCAAAAATATACTAAAATATTTTTTGGTCTAATGGAAGAGATATTTACCATTTACTACTTACTTGAAAAGAGAGTCAAATAGCGGATGTAATATAGACAGTAACGATTTTAATGAAAATTTAAAACCAGCACAAAAACCCTGCTTTTGCAAGACTGGCTCGTTTTGAACTGTATGGCCCCACTGCTGAGGCACGGGTCTCTTCCAGTATCGCAGGAAGGTCGATAGGGGATGAATTAGCACAGGGAAGACAAAAAATACCCGGAACCGGCGTTCGTGCATGCAATCAGTTATGAACGTTAATGAAGCGAAGGTGATCTGTCAGGATCCTGGCAAGTGGCAGTTCCTGGTCTCTGCCTACCCCTCTGGGATACAGGCCTTAGGTTATGTATGTATGTTCTGAGGTTTATTTTATTTTCTCTAAAATTGCTTCATATTAGATCTGCAGAGCGGGTCAAAATTGTATTTTAATCTCCAAGGAAAATTTGTATATATATTTTTGATTTACAAAACACTTCACAATCACAACATTTTATCGGCAGTTAATCGGAACGCTGAATTTGCTATTGGTACGTATACTGTTTAAAGAGACTTCGTATTTGGTATCAACCAATTAGAATACAGATATATTAAAATCAGAAAACGTTATTCTTTTCTTTAGACATAAGGTGTTTTATACCTTACAGTCATTAAAAATAAGGACCTTTGTTTTTTTAATCAAAGTGAAAAGTAGAGTGTATGACCCGGTAATAAAATTCATTTTAACCTCGACGTGCCTATTGACCTTATAGCTATACGCACGTCTCGGCTAAAATGGATCGTCTTTTTCCCTAGTCATATAATCTACTTTGTTATGTTGCCAAATAAAAAACCAACATAATATAAGCTAAAGACTATACCCCAGAGGGGTTGGTAGAGACCAGGGACTTCCACTTGCCACTTGTCAAATAAAGTTTATTCTTATTAATTTTCTTTATTGTAAATTATTACATAAAATCGTAATGTAAAGTAATGTAATAAATATTATATAATTAGAACGATTAAGCCCTATTAGTTAAGTTACCAAGTTGCCCAGTAACAAAGGTAAAGAATCTACGAGTGGTAGAAATTAACAGCCAAAAGAAGGCCGCCCCAAATAGAGTTCTTGGACTGCTATGGCCAATACTGAAAGGAAAATAAGGATCCTAATTAACATGATAAGCCAAAAACTCTATGTTCGGTTGAAGAAGTTATACAAATTCTATTGAACCTCCTCAGTTCTGACCTTGAAAATACCAATAGATGTTCATCGTTATTTTTAATGACCTTGAAAATAACAACAGATTTCCATCTTTGTTTTGATTGACCTTGAAATAACAATAAATTTTTATCGTTATTTTCAAGGGCAGGATTCTAAAGATCAAACAGTGTAGGTACGAGTATGTAAAAATTGATAAACTGGAAACCGTCTTTTTAGTAATACTAATAAATTAAAATAATAAAATCAAGGTAATTGGACCACTTTCGATGTAAAATAAAAGTTTTAGTCATAGTTTTTTATTTTATCATGCTAAATGACCGGGCGACGTTGTAAGGATGCATAAAAAATATTAACCATTTTAAACTTTTAATATTTTCATGTCAATTAATACCACGATGGGGACATTGTTATATTCCAAGAACGTCTATGTATCAACTGATATTTTTTGTGATAGCAAAGATACGTATTAAAAAAATATAAATGTTATAAATCTTTGTTTGCAATAAAGTGTTTTCTATCTATCTATTTATTAAAAAATCAGAACCTGATTAAAATCAGGTACAGGTGATTTTGATAAATCAGTTAGTTTTTACATATAATTTAAATTGAACTAACTGAAGAATTAAATTTAAATAGAAATGTATTTCAGTACATTTATGAAATAAAAGGATTTATATAGTTTTTGAGAAATGCCATACAATTTATTAATTTTTGTGACGGTTATACTAAAGAACACAGTCATCCACGCACACACACATACAAATATATAAGATACACTCAATCGTGATACACGATACAATACAATTCTTTGAATGTATAAAATTGTTAATAAAATAAAATTAAAGCTTAATTCAATTATTATATATTATAATGTTTACTATTATTATATAAATAGGGAGGCGGAGATCCGATGTTTTTAAATAATATAACGATAAATAAATAATTAGCTAACTTAAACAATAAAAATAAGTCTTGAGTCTTTGTGGTACTGCCGCAATAAAATGAATTCTATAAATATATTTGTACTATAAAAGATCATATAATATAACTAAATTATATTACTAATATATAAATAAATAAGTAAAAAAAACTATCACAAAATTAAATAAAAATCCTTTTCAATCACATTATCACGCAGTGAAAATACTATAATAAAGTGACTGAAAAGAAAAACATAAATATAAAACAAACAAACAAACATACATACACACACATACAGGTACACACACAACATACACACACGACATACATACATGCAACACACATTCACACAATCACACAAGCAGTCAAGAACAAATGCAAGTCAAACAGTCTTTTGGTAAAATTCTAGCACGTTACTTCCTCTGAGCTGAGTAGGCCAAGTTCTGGGCTTCCTTTCTGGACCTCTCCCATCCACCTCCACCTGACTCCCAGCCACCGCCGTGGTGCTCTTCCACCGGTGGGCCCCACTCTTTCTGGTGTTTCTTAGCCAGGAGGGACTTGATGATGGCGACGACCTTGGCGATGAACGCGATCTTGAGGATCAAAGCGATCTTGTAGAGGGAAGCGGCCATGACGCCTAAGAAGAGGAGAACAAGGGCTGCAGCCTTGATCTTGGCCAGGATGGCGAGCGAGATGAGCAGTTTCAGCTTCTTCTTCTTCTCTTTCTTCTTCTTGCTTCGGCCCTCATCAACTGCAAATGATAAGCGATGATTAATACCACCAACATTGTGATGAAACTGATTTTATGTTTGTCACGGTCAAGCTTAAAAATATGAAGATTTAGGATGTTTTTTGACATAGAAATAAATTTGACTGTTGGTCTTGCGGTACCATGTCTGAATACTATGTCAGATGTCGTGACTCCTACTATGAGCGCTGTGAATTTGTGGAAACGGCCTAAGTCTGGGTGTATTTCCATGATGTCCTTGTCGAGTTTTCATAGTATAGGGTCTATTTTGGGACTCATTATTACAAGCCTTGCTTTAAGCATCGGGTATTGTATAGACGGAAAAAAAGAAACATATTTTCTGCATCAAATACACACACAAACCACGTAACAAATACGAAACAAACTTGACGGAGAACATCAAAAGGTAAGATACTAGTAGTAAACACAATTTAAGCAGTTTTGTCGCAGTGTGTTTCCGTTGCTGCAAAAGACAGCTGACTCAATATTTTTCTGAGGGTGTGAGCCCTCAGCGCTGTTTTTCAGTCAGTACCTATGTGAATATCTCACCAGTTTATCGAGTTATTTGTTTCGCTATACAAATAAAATCATTAGCCAGTAGCAGTAAAAGCATGATTTACATTGAAACTTATAATTTCAGAGTTTCAATCTTATATTCCTTAAAAAGTAAATAAAAATCAATACTTTAAGCAATATTAACGTGACAGGATTAGGTACCCACGGATGTTTATCAAAAGTGAAGCTGGTGCGACCAAACGTTACTGAGTTTATAAGTAAGTAGGTAACAAAAATTAATAAGTAAGTAACAAAAATTATTGACGTCATTTCCAAAGAAAGGATTTGAAAGCTTCCACGTTAACTTAATGACAAAAAAGTTGTTTCTGGTGGATCCTCCTAATTTAGACAGAAATTACGTTTGTAACTTTCTAACTGAAGAAAGCCAAAGTTTGACAAGTTTTTATCCAACTGATAATAAAAGCTCCATCTGTTTTGGAACGAATTCCTTCTCTGGCAAACATAATAAAAATACAAAGAACAAAATTGGTTGAAATTGTAGTTTTTTTTGCTGAGTCTTTTTCGCGTATTGATGGCAAAAAATCGTGGTGAAGAGATTTGCCAAACATCATAAAACGTTTGGGATTGAACTGGTTAAGTGGTCTTTTGTTTTGTAAGTTTGTTTAATTTTCCTGATCTTACGTATTTGTATAATTAGGGTGATATTCTAGAGCTTTACTGTAAAGCCTAATATGTATGTTATTTATTGTTTTTTACCTATTTTACACACCAATAACGTAAAACTAAAATTATTTGCGATTTCTTAAATAAAAGTTGTGCTTATTAATAGTCGAACCCCCTCAACCACCCCCAATTCATAATAGTCCGCTTACTTAAAACAGCTGCTAGAGTTTCCTTTTTCATTCTGACTTAGGTCAATAGGATAAGACAGAGCAAGAATTAGCAATGCTTTAAGTAAGCAGACTATTATAAATAAGGGGGTAAATATCTATGTTTTTGTAACCGTAATTTTTGTGCCCAAGTGTAACAAACTGATTTAAATACAAGCTTATTCATTAGGAAAAAATCAATAAACGTGTAGATCGGCCGATATCATACGAGTATAATATTACATAGATAATACCTAAAAGATACCTACAGTTGTGCTTAAAAGTGCACTGTATCTCTATCCATATAACTATTTCACCAACTAACCTTCTCCGAGAGCCCTGGATTCGTCCTCTTCATCCTCGTCATCGAAGCTATATTCCAAATCTGAATTTCGCAGCAGCTCTGAAGTGCTGTCCCATAGTCTTTGTGTCACTTGTTGCCTTCTAACTTCAAGTTCCGACGACAGAGGTTCCAGGGATCTGGCCTGCTTGACTCCGTTGTTGATAAGAGTGATACTATCGGTTATCTTCAGCTGTCTCACGGTTCCGAGCCGTTCCGTCGCTTTGAGTGCTTGTTCCTGTAAATAGGTGGTTACAAAGCTGTTTTTATTGCGGCGATTTAATTCGGAGACCGCTAGGGTAATTGCTCGATACACTTTTCGATGTATTTTTAGCTAAGACTGGTTTAAATTGGGTACGTAAGAGTTACTTTTGTTTTAGTTCAGTTTATACTTTATTGCTCACGAAAAACATAAAACAATTTAAGAAAATACATGTAGGATAATCGCCTTCTGAATGTAATACAGAAGGCGAGCAATTTCTTCCAGCAAACCTTGATTTTTGCAGATAAATAATTTTACTTACGTATGTTACATTTTTTTTTTTGAACTAAAACTTTCGTAAGCACAACACATTGTAGACTTTTAGTCCGGATTCACTTACGGGTGTTGTTATATCGCCTGGTCGGACTTTTCCGATATAACAACACCCGTAAGTAAATCCGGACTAAAAGTCTACAAGTATGTTACATTATTTCTCTTAAGCACCCTTGAACTTTGACTTGGAATATTACATTTATAATACTTTAACCATGCCATGCTGCTAAACCATTTAATTAATGATTATTAAATATTTTCAAAAAATCTTAGCAAAGTCATGTTACGACTACGCCAGTCGCGCGTTTTAAATGTAAAAAATCGCGACTTTCCAGTACATTAATTGTCAAATTCTGACAAAAAAGTTCCACAAAACGCGTAACTTGTGCCATCGTACTCTTGACGGTGATACCATTTTGTGACCTTGTCATTGATTGCTATAAATGAAATAAAACGAAAACCTAACTTTCTTCTGTCACTGTAACTTCTGTGAATAATAAACAATCAATTCAAATCAATCCAACACGTGTTTTTTTTATTATTTCAGTCAAAACCGTACTGCACCATTCATCGCAGTCAATGTTAAGGTCACAAAAAAATCCGCTTAGCGTATCCACAACACACTGTTATCATCACGAATAGTCCTGTACCTTCAAACACAAGCTCATTTCACTATTCATGCAATTCATGAAGGTGCCGAGCACCAAACGTGAGACCGAGTCTTCATTATCCACTTGACCACACTGGGTCACCGTAATGACACTGAACAAGAGTAAAATTAGCTTCATTTTCACTGCCACGGACGCCCAGCCTCCGAAAAACCGATCTGTGTAGTGTTATTATGTTGTCAGATCAAGAGTTTTTTATTCAAAACCCCCACTCTTTAAGAGTTGAGTTGGTAATATGGTTTTCGAGTTTGTTGCATGCCTTATTGAACGACGGTGATATAGTGGCTGTCTACGTATTAACACCGCTGACACAGATAGGTATCTTTCGTTGTTGCCTTATAAATATTTATTAATTGTGATCTTTGGGCATTCTATCAGTTTCGTTGTTTTGGATGGCTTTATGCTTCTAGCCTTTTTTAATCAACTGATTTTTAAGCCTCGTAAGTTTTGTGATTTATGCAGTTAAAAAATTAGATAGATATAGAACACTTCATTGCACAACCAGAGACATTTCATCTGATTTCTGAATTAATTTACGTAAAGAAGGTATCACTAAAAATAAAAATTGTTATTATTATTTTGTTATTGATTTTTATTTTACACACAACTTAAAAAATGAGGTACAGTAGCGATGGCAACTTTTATGAATAATAATAAATAAATACATAAAGGTAAAGAAACAAATACATACAATACATAAATAAGACAACAACCAAAAAAGAACAATCACACAAATAAATACACTCGGAGCATCGTACACTATTACTATCAAACTAATATTCTATTGTAACTGGCCAGCATACGCCAAGCTTTGGGCGTCACTAGCCTTCCGACTCCAGCCTTGGCTGGCTGGCTCATACGAGTAGCCGGGATGCTCGTCATGGTGACCCGAGGAGTGGGAGTAGCTGGCACCGCCGCCGCCAGAACCTCCTTTGGACGAAAGGAGTTTCCTGATGAGGTTGACCGCGTTCATCGCGAACATGATCTTGCCCAAGAATACGGCCTTCACTGCGACGAAGGCGATAATGCCGAGGAAGAGGGGAATGAGAGCAGCCAGCTTCAGCTTCAAAAGTAGAAGTAGGGGCAGCAGCTGCTTGATCTTCTTCTTTTTCTTACCGCGGGCTGGGGAGAAGAAATATGGCTTTGAAAAGATAGATTATGAGTTGTCTATAGTCAAAATATATAAAAAAAACTATTTTTACACCATTTCAAGTGTCCTCAAACGCAGTTTACCAAGTTTGTTCAACTCTAGCGGCAGAGTCTAAACCAGTCTGTTAGTTTTTAGAATATACCTCGGCTACTATCGGATAGAATCCATATATATTCGTGTAATAGAAATATCGGAACTAATATGACATTTACATAACTTTTCAAAATAGTGAAGAAAAGTTTTATACTCGTACAGAGCAGGATTTATACAGAGCAGGAAGTAGTATTACACTCGTGTGCTTTCTGCGAAAACCGAAGCCTATTCTAGAGCCCGAGGTATATTATAAAAGCTAACAGACTGTAGTATATTTGGATAAATTTTTGCTAATATCTCAAAAAGGCATTGTGTCTGAAACTATAATGTTTAGCCAAAGAAAGTCAAAAACTCTTCACGTATGACTTTGAATAAGGATCTTACGTTTGTGGTTCTACTAAAACACGTGCATTGAGTGAAAACGTGGAACTTTTTAAGCTTAAATAAAGAATTCCTCATTGAAAAGTGGTCAGCCTACCTAATTAGGCTTTCAAGAGAACGCCAAACAAAAAGTCAACGAATCTTTAAGTGCGGATGAAACAATGGAGTAGCTTAAAGCACTCCTTGTGTATTTATGCTAATTAAACATTACTTCTCTGCGTGCTCCTAAAAGTTAAATAGCTTACAGCTTTTTAAAAACTTTAAAGCTATTATAGTGAATGGTCCGAATTCTTTGAAAAGAGAAAAAATCTTATTAGTTTGACTAATAAATTTGAAAGACGAAGTTTGGAGTTTTATAGTCCATTTTTTCTCCAAAATGATCTATATTTTAAAATGGACATCTAGTTTGAGTTGTAACGTTCATTATGCCGCAGTTTCTGCGCAACTTTGAATAAAACCATTTTATTTCATTTCATTACAAATACTTCAAAAATTTGTCGGCTAAAAAAATTATGCACAAGTGACCCTCCTCTTGCAATACATTATTAGTTCAATTCAATTCAATTATTTAAGAATTGTAAGAGCTTTTGACTTGACTTGTATTTTTTTCTAATAAAAACTATACAGACACTGCGCACTATAAGCATTTTTCTCTATTTAAACATTTACATACATAGATTTAATTCTAACACAAATTAACGCCTGTATCCCGGAAGTATATCCCAGATTTGCTTACTTATAACCCAAACTGTGCCCCTGACTTTGTCGTCTTACACTGAGACCAGTTTAATTAATAAATTACGGATTAAAAGTCAAGTAACTAGTGTATTCAACCAACCTTCTTCATCAAGTCCCCTTGACTCCTCTTCTCCCTCAGACAGACGCAACTGCAGTACGTGGTTGTCCAGAAACTCCCCAACATTGTCGACGATCCTCTCCTCCAGTTGGGACTCCCTAGTCTTCGGGTCTTCGGCTAGGGGCTCGTAGCTGCGGGCTGACCGCGCTGAACCGGTGTTGATGAGGGTCATACCCTCGAAGAGGTCCAGGCTCTTCGCAAAGGCGAGGCGCTCGGTCATCTTCAGGGCTTTCTCCTGCGAAAGAATTTCGGGGTTTGGAGTTTTCTATCGTTGTAGTGTTTTGATGTCCAGGATGGGCAGGATTATAGCGCCTATTTAATTTTCCGTATTTTTATTTGTATATTTCATTTCATTTCCTGGGTGTAAATGTATTGTTTTTAATTTATAGTTTTTAAATAAACAATTCTTGGGTGTAAGTCATGAAATTGATGCTAGTGGTTAACATTTCTTTATTTAAGAGATGGATAAATGTAATATGCATAACTGTTTTCCATATTGTGTTGATTTTTATCCACTTTTTGGTTGAATAGCTAAATGAAGTTAAATACGAGTATAAGTCCATTATGTAGTCGCCCAAACAATTTATTTCATTGACGAAAACGTTTTGATTCAAAATAAAAACAATATTTATTTTTGTTTTGATTTTTAAATATAAAAATAAAATAGAAAAACTTTTATCCACTTCATCATTAAATGAAGTAGACAATAAATTTTTAAGTTTTTTCTTCTTGCGATAGCCGTGGTATTGAAGCAATTTATTAAAAAAAACAGGGTGAAATATCGTTATCACTGCTATATCAACGATGACAGAAACGTCTATCTAAAAACTTGAGACTCGCATCCCATCACTTAAAAATCCAACTTGGGGGGCACATCACGAATCACACAATCCTTAGGGTTGAAGTCACTATGATAATCACCTTCAGACACAGTGATGTATCTTTTTCAATACACTCAGAGACGGCACTGATGAAATTATCGGAAATCCCACTCTCGGGCACTGGAGTACACTTCACTGTTGCCAGAACGGCTAACACCGCGATTTTCTTCCACATCTTGACAGTATGTATTGTTGCTCGGCCACCAGGTACTTCAACCGCCGACAATGGGCAAGTTATGATGTTTCTCAAAAAAACTGATGGAATTTATCCTTGGGCCCCCTCTACAATTTTCGTCAACGTGACGTAATGGTCTGTGTACTTTTGACGTCGGCTGAGTAATGCTAAACGATGCGCCGACGCCGTCATTTAAACAACGCGCCGTTGTACACGTAAGGATAAGTGGAAAAATAAATATTGAATGTTAGAAAGCGAAGTTTGCGACATCCCAGCGGGTCTTATGTGTTGGCCCCGTGCAAATGAAATGAAAGAAAAAGTGAGTTTGTTTGGCTTTTCGTGCGTTTGTTGGCATGGGTGAAACCAATGGGCTAGTACCGCATCTAGCCGTTTATTGATGTCATTGTTCATTTCATGCTTGTTTCTCGATGGGACAACATTTTTTATGCTTTTCACGCATCATCTTCACTTATTTTAATGTAGAAATGTTATTATGTTTTCGATGTAACCTTTCAGAGTGTTTACTTGGCGGACATTTTAGTTTTAAATCCGGATTTTAGACTCAGTTATAAAGAAAGTATTCTGCAGTTTCAGTGTATTAACGAGTAAGTTGGTGCGCTCTTGCATTGGGTAGTCTAATTCAATATGTAGCTATTTTTCTCTTATAAGTTCGAGGTCGAATATCCCACGCGAGAACCGGAAAGCATCCAAATGACCTCGAACGGAAGAACTTTCTGTCTCAATTTCACTTTGGTGGTTTTTGGATGCCATTCCGATGCCTGACTCTCTGAGTATGTTTATTCATATTTTTTATTCAAGATGCACGGAAAGTGACAGTGATACTTTCAGTTTTCGCTTAGAGTCCTTGACAATAACGGTTTTCAATAATCGTTGATCTTTATCAACCAACTGCAGAAAGAATTCAAGTATGTTATTTCAATAAGGCGTGCTTCTTCCTCAGCTATCTTTAAAAACAAGGTTCATGATTTGTATCTTTCACTCTAAATATTTATTATGAGACTGTTATTGTTTTCCCTAATGCAGGTATATCTTTTTTTATCCTCTTGTAGAACTTTATAGTAACTTTATGTATGTTTATAATTGCTATGTATACGAATGTAATATGTTATGGTTTATGTATGTATATTATTTTTAGTTATAAGTAGGTATATTTGCATATTCATTCACATATAATATTACAATATTTATATTTGCACTAACTATCCGTCTCACTTTTCCTTCAGCAAGTTTCTATAGTACGTTGTCTGGAAGAAATTGCTATAAGGCCGCCAATTGTACTGTATCTTTGTAACAGTAACAATATAATTATATTGTTTGTTTTTTCCTAGTGTACCTTAAGGAATATTCTTATCTTGTTTTTGCTTGCAAATCTATGGAAGGAGTGATTAAAAACATATTTTGATCAGATTACATTTTTTGTAACCAAAAGAGAAATAAAAAAAACGGTCAAGTATAAGTCAAACTCTCCAGAAGAGGGTGTACATAGAGTGATCCAGTAAGGGTTTCAATTTTTCATTCGATTTATAAAGCTTTCGTCGCCAACTCATGTCAGAGGCCTTATGGGCGGCTCGATAACTTCTGACAGTAAGGCCCGCCACTGTCTTACAATCCTCCACCAACCCGGACTTGGCCCCGTAAAATTGGAATTTGGCCTAACCTTCCTGCGATGCCTGAAGAGACCCCAGTAGTGGGGACATACAAAGGGTTGATATCGATGTATAAAACCTTAAACATACCAATAAGACATTGCAAAACATTTGTTACCAAGAAAACTACCTACCTATGAAAGTGAACGCGGAAGAAGAGTTATTGCAAAGAGCGAAGTTTGTAGACTTTTTCTAAGCAAGAATAGGTGAAATCATTCAAACACTATATTACTCTTTGTTTCCTATTGCTAAGTAAAAGCATGACGGCCAATGGCAAACAATGTAACCAGATATTTCTACGTTGAATGCCGACTTTCATAGTTTGCACTTGTGTTGAAGTTCTCATAGATTTGAGAGAAACTTTATTGGTAAACAGTCGTAAATGTGTGGTGAAATTGTTAATAAGTTTTAAAAGTATTAGACTGAAGGTTATTCGAATGTTTTTTTTTTTTTTTTGTAGCCTTAAACGTCCCACAGGGCACAGGCCTTCTCTCAAAGCCAGAGTATGGGCATAATTACCACGCGTGCCCACCGTGGATTGGCAAATTTAAGCGCTGAGGTATTTGAACACCTCGGCACTCAGGTTTCTTCACGATGTTTTCCATCATTGTGATATTACTGCTATAACTTCACAAATGTACAATATTGGACGTGTATGTTTAAATGTTATTCCTAATAATTTTACTTAACTAAGTAAGTAAGTAAAATTATTAGGAAAAGAGTCAAAAGAGACTTTAAAAGTGCTTAGAAACCGCCAAGATTTCTCTAATGCGATTGAAAAATGTATTTATAACACAGTTGCTCAAAAAGTGGCGTATTGCAGGGACGTATAGCGTGCGGGATGTGGGCTATTCACACTCGTGCTTTTTCTTTACCTTTCCCGAACTCGTGCGTTCTCTTTCCCAGCTGTCAAAATAATGTCTATTAAAAAGAAAAACCAACCATGAAGTTTTTACTAAAAAAAATCATGGAAGTTTATATGATTCATGCTAATACATATATTTCTAAAAGCTACTAATTTGTTTCAATATCAGATTTAATGATTTGATTGAATGAGTTAGGTTAGGTTTCATTTCATTGCATCTCATTAAATTTAATTTTCATTTCATATCAATAAAAAAATCCTACTGAAGACTGGCTGTATGGGCATAGTTCCCTTTGCCTACCAGAATGGGTGAAGAAAAAAAAATCTCTGCTTATATTCTTTTACGGTTGGCGCCATTTTCCAAATATTTTTTCTTTATTAAATTGCTTATTTTTTTCGCAACTGCATTAAAAATAGTCGTTTAGTACACTTGCAGAACCGTCATTGCAACTTGTTCTGACTGTCAACCCTCGCCTTCGGCTGCGCCTCGGCTCGTGAAGACATTTGTCGGAACTCTTTGCAATGACAGCCTTTCCGCACTTGTAATGAAATATACTATTGTATCAATGACACATGAACAACTCTGTTTTTGGCAAAACTTTAAGCTGGAGTGGGTAGAATTTTGCATAGCATTTGATAAAAGTCTAAACTGAATTGGTTAAACAAAGGTCTTAGGGGTTTATGCACAGGCATAGCAATAAGACAGAAATATGCTGGTTGCGTAAAAAATAAATATTAAATCTTTCAACGCGCCTCATCGACACGACCAGAGACCCCAGGGCTCTTACCTCGGGCAGAGAATAAATCTTGCCATACAATGTCAAGCCAAGTCAGGACCCTTAGGACGGCTTGAAAACTTCTGACAGCAAGACAAGCCACTTGCAAGCCTCTACCAATCCGGACTTGGCCCCCGTCGAGTATGGCCTATACCTTCCTTAGGAAAGATACCCGTGCCCCTCGTTGGGGACATTATGGGTTGATGATGATGACCCAACGAGGTGATGTTGCCAGCATACTGAGAACCCTCCCTAGAGACGGCGATGATCTAAGCACAGCTTTTTACATTTAGGTATCCTTTTGAATGATTTAAGTTGTAGTTTAGGTTGGTATTATTAATATTATATTTAAGTAATTTCTAGATTCTAACTGTAGTTCATATTTATTGTTTATTATTATAATAAATTATCTTCTTAAAACATAAAAATAGCCTTCAATTTTGGATACCAAAACATAAGCTTTCGAGTGTCAATAATAATTATTACTGACGAGGTAATAGTTCACGCAATTACGGCAATCGTTACAGCAAATGGTTTTTGCTTATATTTTGGTGAAACAAAATTGAAGGTCATCGAGCTTATAAATCAATAAAGAGTTTTTTTATGACCTGCCTAGTTCTGTCCAAACTTCATTGCGTAGAGTCATGTATGTAACAATAGATAGGAAACAATTTATTGTAAATAAAAGAGCAAATTGCACAGTTAGTCTTAACCAAAGACAGAACTATCATAACTCAAAAAAAAAACTAAACTAGCAGCCCCGGCAAACTTCGTACCGCCACAGAATCAGATTATACGATTTTTGTTACCATGGCAACGCAATAAATAAAATTTATTTATGATTCGCGATACTCATACCTACATAGTTATATATCAAACGGGTCAAATCGCGATTATTTATTGGGCAAAACGTAATTACCTTATTTCCCGACGTTTCGGCAGCGTTACAGTTGCCGTGGTCTCGTGTAGACTACCCGTTGACCCGTTTAATACATAGCAATAAATAAATACCATAGTTTGGTTTGAAAAACAGTTACTGTAACAATGACATATTATCGAACGGGAACGCATTACCGGGATACCATGTATCTTCGTCTATTTTATTGCCAAGTTTCACATGATTCCCTTCAGCTGTCATTGATTAAGTAACATCCAAACATCTCCATAATCTTGCACATTTATAGTATTAGCAGGATCTAACAGGTTCGCTGACCACAAGAATAACGTCACATGAATCACATGTCATACCTACACGAGACAGTTTTTCACAAGACACTGATAAGTTCGTGAACTAAATATGAACAAAATTGGTAGCCAATTTGTAGGCTTATTTCTACTGAACCTGGCAAGATTAATGCATCTTTTTGTATGGGAACGAACAAAGTAGGTATGTTGTGATGCAATTTACTTCAGCCAGATGTCGCTGCCTGTACGTAATATAGAGAATAGTGTAAAAAGGTTCGAAATTTCACTGATGCTGGTGAGTCGCCTATTAGCTCTGTTGGAAAGAGCGCTGGCACGGATAGCCAGAGGTCGCGGGTTCGAATCCCGGCATGGGTGGAATTTTTAGCCTCTAAATAGGTTTTTAAAATAGGTGAGTCAATCTCTTTTCCTGAGACGATCCAAATTGAGGAAAAAAGCGTTTGACATACCAAAACACACATTTATACATTTAGCTGAAATGAAGACTAAAAGCACAAAAAAATTGCAACAAAACAGTGCCAAATCAAACATTATTTACTAACTAAATATCACGTAGCATCTATTTCTTCAAAGTTTTACACCATATTGCTTTGAAAATGTTAGGTAAAAACTGAAAAGAGCCATGTCGCTTATATAATTCTGAAATGACGTTACATTGCGCCTTACAGGTGAGTGAAAGTTAACGCTTATGCGTTAAAATGAGACAATGTTGCGCGTGCAAGATTTGTTTTCAATGCGCGGGCGGCCTCAGTAAACAAATACAGTGCAATGTAAAAAACAGTAAACAATATTTACTAAATCTATATATATTTGGGTTGATATTTATCTTGGTAGGATTTTGTTATCTGTGTAAGGGTATTAAGTATGTCGTGCATGTGCACAGACCCGTTCCACGACTTCTCAAGGTTTGCTGGAAGAAATCTCTCACAGAGATAAGCTCGCCTTTATGATAATGCCTTCGCCTTTATAAAATACATGTATATTTTCTGAAATTTTATTTCTTTTTCGTGTTTTGCGTGTGCAATAAAGTGTAATAATATAATAATAAATCTAGTCCCATACTATTGATAGAACATTCAAATATTTTGATTTTTCTATAAAAACAGAATGTTCTTAGTATAAAATTTCATTATAAAAACAAAATGCTCTGTTAATGAACGTCAAATTAGTTATTTTCACAAATAATACGAGTATATTATGTAAAGAAGAAGCTACTAAAACAGTTAAAAAAAAACTTCATTACTTAACAGAGTTTTCAATTAAAAAATGTCAATTGTAAATATATTAAACACTAGACATAATCGGCCCTTGAATATCCATTAACATCAATCTGCTAGTTAATACAAGACATCTTTGTAATTTAAATGGAGAACTTAGGCCTAAAAATAATCGATTCGATATCAACCTTCCTGCATCCATCTTAGGAAGGTTAGGCCATACTCCACCATGGGGGCAAACCCGGGTTGGTGGAGGATTGTAAAACAGTGGGAGTCCGTAATGTCAGAAGTTATCAAACCGCCCATAGCTCCTCTGAAATGGCTTAACGTGCCTTGCAAAGCACGGAAGCCCTCGGAAAAATGCCACTAGCGGTAGTCATGGGACATAGTCATCCATCCTGCACCTGACCGCGCTGTCGTGGCTAAGCTCAAGTGATTGATTCCAATCACTTTGTTCGACAAGGCCACGAGCGCATATTTTCGCCTTCGGACCATTGTAAAGGCTTACAGCCAAATCATACTAAGCCCACTTAGTGTGTAAAAATTATCTAGTGCAAATGACACGGAAAATTTTTGATCGTAAAATAGAGGTTGCTACCTAAGCCGAGACTTAACTTTCCAATTCTTCACAGCGCCTGTCAACAAACATTGGCAAGATGTTGCCGGAATACTGTTGTTGACTGGAATACTCTGAAAGGTATTTAAGTGACTCGTAAAAAGATATGGCCTTTTTATTAATTAACAAATTTATTAAGTACCGACACTGGTCTGTAGATACAAACTCCGTCTTCGTTTATTCTTCACCATCTTCGGGCTTTAAATTGTATATTATTATTATAGGCACTTTATTAATGTAG
Source organism: Yponomeuta sedellus (assembly GCA_934045075.1). Classification (NCBI taxonomy): domain Eukaryota; kingdom Metazoa; phylum Arthropoda; class Insecta; order Lepidoptera; family Yponomeutidae; genus Yponomeuta; species Yponomeuta sedellus. The sequence continues at coordinate 11,219,305 of OW203743.1, forward strand.
GTACTTACTGTAGCGCATTACTTAATAAAAACACTGAATTAGCAACAATAATACTTTCTTCTTAATATTATTATTTTTAGTTAGAATATTTTCGGGGCTTAATCGCGTAGTAATTTATTGCTATTTTACCTCGACTTTTACCTCGATTATTATTTTTATGATGAAACCCTAGTCTAGCTGCGGGTCTCCACCCGACTGACACCTAAACAAAACGTAACGATATTCTTCAAATAATTTAAACTACGCCTAGACGGCTACGCCGGCCAGCTACTATAAAGAAGTATTGTTACAGTACAAACGATATCACAGGACATTTTCCAATTCCATAAAATTCCGAATTTTTCACTCATCCCAAGATAAGATGAAATTTGTTGAACGTGTGGACAACTGGACATGCTAACGAAACATAATTGGACCTATACAATCTTACCTAATTTTACCGCCTGTATCCAGCATACATCGCCTCCTCCGTCACTGTTATTATTTTTGTTAGATACCACATTAAAAGTAGAAGATGAAGATAAAGGAAACCAGCAGTTTTTATTAATAAACGAGGACTATTATTAAAACAGACATCTTTACATGAGAGGTCAAAACCACAGACAAAAAGAAAAAAAACAGATTAAGTTGGTTTTCGATTACAGCAAATAAATTAGTTTTCCTTGCACATTTTAATACCCTTCCTCAATGAAAACTAAAACAATCATATTAAATACCTAATATTAGCAACAACATTTGCCCATGTTAAAAACCAAAAACAAAAAAAAAAAAAAATAAATAAATAAAACACTCGAGGTACATCCGCTACCTTATAACAAACTTGTCTCATTAAGCAAATTAAGCTTAATAGCAAAAAGAAAATATTTACTTTCATTAAATAAATCATTAAGATATATCTTAGTTGAAACTTCTTATGAGTTTTATTTTATTTATATGTTTTTCAAATAAAACTTTGTTTAAACCTTTCGTACAAATATCAGCAACCTGTTCATCTGTAGGGATATAATTCAAATCTATAGTTTTGTCACACACTTTGCTTCTAATGAAGTGATATTTGATATCAATATGCTTTACTCGACTGTGTTTTTCAGGATTCTTTGCAATACAAATGGCAGACTGATTATCAACAAATAAGACTATTTTGTGACAACCAATGCCTATTTCCTGTAAAAGGTTCCTTATCCAACATCCCTCTGAAGCGCCTTTTCCTAAAGCAATATATTCTGATTCTGTGGTAGACAAAGAAACACATTGTTGTTTACTAGAACTCCAAGATACAGTACAACCAAACAATTGCATAATATAACCTGAAGTAGATTTCCTGTCCTTTTTATCCCCTCCCCAATCTGCATCCGTATAACCTAGCAGTATAGGAATATCTTTATGAAAATTGTAAATTAGTTTTAAATTAATTGTCCCTTTAATATAACGCAGAACTCTCTTAAGTGCTTTCCATAATTGTTCATTTGCACATGCTTGATATCTGCTGAGAAAACTAAGAGCAAAACATATATCTGGTCTTGTTCCTAGCATAGCATACATAAGGCTGCCAATCAGTCTTCTACACCTTTTTATTAATCCCTTATCATTTGTTGATTCTGATAGTATTTCCAATCCAACTTTAATTGGTGTTGCTGCTGGCTTACAATTTTTCATGTTATATTTGATTAATAGTTCTTCCAAATATTCCTTCTGATCAAGCTGTAGTATTCCTTCTCCTTTATTTATATTAATTCCTAAGTATTTTGAAACCTTTCCGATGTCCTTCATTTCAAACTTTGTCTTTAATGTTCTTTTTAACTTTTGTAAGTCTTCAACATCTTCACTTATCAAAATTAAGTCATCTACATAAACCAATACATAGAATTTCTTTCCTTCCTTGTAGTAAAGGCAGTAGTCAGACTTGCTTATAGAAAACCCTTCCTGTATCAAACATTCATTTAATTTTTCATTCCACATCTTTGGAGACTTTTTGAGTCCATATAGTGACTTCTGTAATTTTAACACTTTTCCTCTGTCTTCTAGGCCTTCTGGTATTCTTAGATAAACCTCTTCTTCAATATCGCCATATAAAAAGGCACTTTTCACATCCATCTGGTCCATTCTTAAATTATATTTATTTGCTACTGCAAGAAGTATCCTTACCGTTGGTAATTTCGCCACTGGTGCATAAATATCAGAATGATCAAAGTGGTCTTCCTGTTGAAATCCTCTGGCAACCAGTCTAGCTTTGAATGACAGCTGTCCTTTTTCTCCTTTCTTCACTCTAAAAACCCATTTTGCTTCTATAGTCTTCTTGTTCGGAGGTAAATCTGTTTCAATCCAAGTGTTGTTTTTCTTTAAGGCTTCTAACTCATCATCTATTGCTTTCTTCCATCTCTTAGCATCACCACTCTTTAAGGCTTCATTATACGATAGTTGGTCTTCTTCAACAGCTATGAAATTCATATAATAGTCGTCAAACCTTTTAGGTCTTTTCACAATTCTTGTCCTTGTTCTTCTTTCTCCTTCGTCTGTCTCACCTTCTTCATGGATTTCTTCATTTTCTATATCATAAAACTGAAGCTCGTCTTCCTGGATAGTGTCTCTTTGCTCTATTTCGATACTTTCATCTGTCCTTTTAGATCTTCTGTTCTCCTCATTTATTTGATCATCTGCATTTTGTTCCTCTTCCATAGGTTTCTTCTTTTCTGTTTGACTTTCCTCTTCTGTACCTATTCTTTCATCTGTGTGTTCACTTCCCTCAGATTCTCGCTCTCCTACATGCCTTCTCTCTTCAGTAAGTCTTCTTTCTTCTGTTTGTATTCTTTTCTCTGTACTTTCTGTTTCTTCTTCTTCTCTTTCATAAACTTTGTCCTTTACAACTATATGTTCTTCCTGTTCTTCTGTTTTCTTGGAATTTTTTATAAAGATGACATCTCTTTTAGTTTCCACCTGTCTAATGTCTGGCATCCACACTCTATAACCCTTACAATCAATACCATAGCCCACAAATAATCCTTTTCTGCTTTTTGCATCCCATTTTAATCGCCTCTGTTTAGGTATATGTATATATACTTCAGAACCAAATGTCCTTAGTGTGTTAATATCAAACTCTTTCTGAAACATTAACTGGAAAGGTGATTTGCCAGATATTTTGCTTGGGCCTGTTCTATTTATTGTAAATACAGCGGTACTTACAGCCTCTGCCCAGAAACTTTTATCGAGGTCCTTTGCTTGTAACAAGGTTCTTGCTGACTCCACAATAGTACGCATGTCACGTTCTGCTCTTCCATTTTGCTCAGGAGTGTAGCTTACTGTAGTTTGGTGTGTTATACCCATCCTGTCAAACAAACTTTTAATGTCCCTATTCACAAACTCTTTCCCGTTGTCCGACCTTATTGTTTTAACTTTATACTCAAAGAAAGTTAGAAATTTTTCAATGCAAGACTTTGTTTCCCATTTATTTTTTAAAAAGTAAACAAATCTGAAGCTACTGTAATCATCTTTCAATAGCAAAAAATATTTTGAACCCCCTAATGATTCTACTTCCATAGGCCCACAAAGATCCATATGTATTAGTTCCCCGGGATAGGTACACTGGCTGTCACTTTTACTGAATGATTCCCTGTGTTGTTTCCCCTTAATGCAAGAAATACATTGCTCATCAGATGACCCTTTGTATTGCAAATTGTTTGAATTTAACACTCTTTTTGTATGATTGAAATTTTGATGAGCAAGTCGCTCATGCCATTCACTCAGAGTTGACAGAGCTACTGAATCACTGTTTTGACATTGAAAGTCCATTAAATAGAGATTGCCCACTCTGGTGGCAGTACAGGTAACTTTTCCATTTATGCTAAATTTACAGCCAGTTGTTGTAGACATCATTGTGTAGCCCTTATCAATGGCACACACCACTGAGAAAAGATTGACAGTTAAGTCTGGCACGTAGAGAACATTAAGCAAAACTGAAGGTGTTTGGTCATAACTGATAAACTCTACTGTCCCTACACCACACACCTTGAGTTTTCTACCGTCACCAATAGTAACATACCTTTCAGTTGACAGGTCTTTATAATCTGAGAAGTACTTCCTCTGTGCACACATATGCTCACTTGCACCCGTGTCCATAATCCATCCTTCAGCCATATCTGCTATATATGCACTGGGTAACTGCCTATCTCTGTTTCCCTGATTTTTCTGCAACCGTATTCTACAGTCTTTATATAAGTGTCCAGTCTTGTTGCAATAATTACATTTTCTTAATCTACACTCACTTTTGTAATGTCCGACTTTACCACACACAAAGCACTTATTATTTTCATTGCCACTATTTAAATTCATTGCTCCGCTCTTCTGTGGATTGTCTGAAATCCTCTGGTATCCTCCATTTCTCTGTCTGCTGCCTCCACCTCGACTAGCGACAAGGGCTGATGATGACATGGCATCTGCACTACGACTCCTCTCTTCTTCAATTAACAACCTGGACGTCAACCTTTTAAGGGTTTGATCTGCTTCAGGTACTGATTCCCAGGCCGAAACGAAATGCCTGTACTTGTCGGGTAATGCAAGTAAAATTTTTGTTATTACCATTTTGTCTTCTATGTTTTGACCCATCGCACGGCATTGGCTTGTGATTTCATTTATTTTTGATAAGAATGAGGATAATGGCTCTTCGTACGTACAGTTGAAAAATTTCTGCTGTACTAAGTGAATGCTAACTGTGGAGGCCGGCTCATATATGCTTTCCAACTTCGCCCACATTTCATTGCTGGTTTTGCAGGCATACAAATGCGATAGTACATTCTCTTCCACTCTTGTCACAATAATTTCTTGTGCTTTTCCATCTTTCTCGAACCATCCATCTTTGTTTTCTTCACTTAACGTCTCTGTACCGGTTACTATGCCGTATAGATTTTTAGCCCTCATAACGATTGCTAACTGAAACTTCCAGGCCGTGAAATTATGCCCGTTTAGCATAACATTCATGCGAGTCTGCTCCATCTTACCCTCCGAAATGCACAGTTAAGTATTGAACAACGCCGCCGGCGCCGCCTTGCTCGCCGCCCTTCGCCTCGTGGACCCCTTTTTACTTTTTCGCCGAACCACACTATATTTGTTATAGCGCGACTTACTCAACGTAGGTATTGCTTCTTTTATAGTTCCAGTGTGCCTGGGCCCATAACCAGATGAAGATAAAGGAAACCAGCAGTTTTTATTAATAAACGAGGACTATTATTAAAACAGACATCTTTACATGAGAGGTCAAAACCACAGACAAAAAGAAAAAAACAGATTAAGTTGGTTTTCGATTACAGCAAATAAATTAGTTTTCCTTGCACATTTTAATAGTAGACAATTATTAAATCATTTATTAAAGTTATATAAAAATAGGTACATGAGCTTCACCTTAAACATACTGACCCAAATGAGTATTCTCTTTGAGTGAACTTACAACTTGAGATTAAAGTAAAATTCTGTTATTCTGGGACACGCATAAATTTAGCCCTAAAGCCTCGAGTGCCCACCTAGTAGAACTGTTTACGCACAAATAGAAAGGTTTTAAGCCAAGGAGGTCACTGCACTCGTTTACTTATGCCTTGTTTACAGATATCGCCTTAAAGTGCTAGTGGCTTTAGCTCGAGCTTAAGATAAAACTAAAAGTGTGGTGAGGAATTTTATTTACAGGGCGTGAGGCGAGTAAAACCCTTATGCCGCGCGCAAGAATGGACAAAAACTCGTGCCATACCGCCTTTATCCATAAGGTGAGCGCAAGATAGTGTGAATTCTTCTTCTTCTACAGGCTATATTATGTAGTCCACTGCTGGACATAGCCCTCCCCTAATGAGCGTCATAGCACCCTGTCTTCAGCTTGCCGCATCCAGCATCTGCCGGCAGTTTTTCGCAGATCGTCATGCCACCTGGCCGGACGGCGTCCTACACTACGTTTGCCGAGTCGCCGTCTCCACTCAAGAACACGTTTACTTCAATTGTTGGCGGTTCTTCGCGAGATATGACCAGCCCACTGCCATTTCAGCTCGCTAATTCTCTGAGCTATGTCGATAACTTTGGTTCTCTGTCGGATGTACCTATACGTAACGAATCCTTCGGAGAAACTCCCAGCATAGCTCTCTCAATAGCTCTCGCTGAGCGACTTTGAACTGGTGGACCAGCCCTTTCGCGAGTGTCCATGTCTCGGTTCGTGGTGTGAATTCTTGTCTGTTAATCGCACGTTAAAGAGACTGAAATTCGTTTTACAAAAAGAAACACTATACATTGTGAATTGTTATTTATAAGAAGCTCGAATGATTAAAGTTATTTAAAAGTATAAATATTTAAAATATTCTTTATTGAAAATAAATTATTAGCACTCAAGCTGGGACTCTCTGCTTTATGAGTAGTCAGGCTAGCTGCAATTACTACCAGCGGGCCAGTTTCATAGAACTACTATTCCTAGTTTACTATGACAGTTCAATGTACCTATTATTATTATTATTATTTTAATTCTTTATTGCACTGATTACATGAGTAAATGTACAAGGGCGTGCTTAATACAAGAAGCCTACGTAGCAAAGTCGATTAAACCGCAGATTAACAAGAAGACTGCTACGCATAATAACTTGAAATGTCATAATGAACTACGTATTGTAGTTTTTTGAACCTCGGTCAAGTAGGTGTTACCGTTTTTACGATTTAATTTTTTTTTATAAAGAGCTAAAAGACGAGGTGATTGCATATGAATCCCCATATAATACATTTTATTACCGTCGTCGTTGTCGTCAGGCTATACTAGTCCGCTGCTGGACATAGCCCTACCCTAAAGAGCGCCACGTTGTGCTATCATAGGGGGTAATGCCCATAATCCCCACGCTGGGCATGCGGGTTGGGGATTGCAGTTCGGTGGAATTGTACTGCAGGGGGCGCTGCTGCCCACCCCCCGCTTTGTTTCCCTTAGTCGCCTTTTAGACAAAATAACATTTTGTCTCATCAACGACATTCAAATCAAATTTTATTTGTCATATAGCCTGTTCATTAGTTAACAGTCGTGAGAGAATAGAGAATCATACAGACACACCTATATCTTTACACACCTACATACATACGAGACAAAAAACATTACCCACCTTATAAACTCCAGCGTAATCGGGTAAAATTAAGCAATCTCTACGAGACCATTGTTGTACCTGTATTCTTAAGCGGCATTTAATAGTCCAATTCCAGGGCACAGGTAATCTCTCAGAAAGAGAGTACACGCTTAAACACTTAATCTTACTGACGGCAGACTTCCCAATTTCACGCGCATAAATCTACGTAAATACCTCGAATCACTCAGATTCCTTCACGATGCGTAACTATATTCACGTCATAAAAATATAAGTCATGTCAGAGGACTTATGGGTGGCTTCATAACTTCTGACAGCAAGGCCTGCCACTGCTTTGCAATCCTCAACCAACCCGGACTTTGCCCCGTGGTGGAGTAAGGCCTAACCTTATTGCGACGTAGGAAGAGACTCGTGCCCTAGCAGTGGGGACATACAAAGGATTTCGAAGTACTGCCGCAAATACAATACCATTTTAACTGTTAACAAATTACACTTTTATATATTTGAATTAGACAAATAAAAACAGTATTGTTTATCTGAATTCGATTGTAATTTAACATTCCTTAGACTGAGTAAAAGTCAGTATGTAAGAGAAAATCCTGGCCAACACCGACTTTATCTCCGCTTTAAGAGTATTTTACTGGTATCAATTTTATAAAAATAAGACTGAAAGACTACCATTCAATGACATTATGATATCTAAAAGAAGTATTTCAAGGAAAGTGGGTCGCTAGAACTACCGCTACGAGAATCACAACAAAAAAAACGAAGATCACTACAAAAAAAACGAAGATCACTACACAATACTAGAAAATAATTTTTCTATTACTCAAAGCATTAGTTGAGGTCACTACAGGCCAGCAGGCTATACGCAAACAATAAATTGCAAATTAAATACTTTCTCTGTGTCACAAATGCTTTTAAACACCTCAATACGCATGACTAGCACAATATTATAAATTAATTTATACTGCATGACTTTTTGTGAACACATTTAATTGATAAACAGCATCCTAGGAATAGAAATAGGTCAATTGCAACCTTTGTGTTTCATCATCTCCATTTTCGTGTAGAATAAAGCGCTTTCGTAGGGCTCGTGGCCTAGTTGAACCGAGTAATTGGAATTTATCACTTGAGTTAAGCAACAAGAGGCGTGATTAGGTGCAGGATGGGTGACTATCCCGTGACTACCGTTAGCGGGATTTTTTGCCTCCGAGAGCTTCCATACTTTGCAAGGCACGTTCAGCCGTTGGTGAGGGCTGTCATGTATTAGCAGTCGTTAAGCCATGGCAGACGCCTTATGGGCGGCTTCATAACTTCTGACAGTAAGGGCCGCCACTGTCTTACAATCCTCCGCCTACCCGGACTTGGCCCCCGTGGTGGAGTATGGCCTAACCTTCCTGCGATGCAGGAAGAGACCCGTGCCTCAGCAATGGGGACATACAAGGGTTGATATTGATCGATACGATACTAGCGATACTAGGTGTCGCACCCATCTGCGTTAGTAGACCAACCATTTGACTCCATGGTGGAGTATAGCCTAACCTTCCTGTAATGCAGGAAGAGACCCGTGCCCCAGCAGTGGGGACATACAAGGGTTGATCGATATCGCAAGCGCTTTCGAAACTCCCTTCCAAGACCTAACAAAGCTCAATACAATTCACACTTCCTAACATTTCTTCTTCTGCCTAAGCTGACAGTAGACTTCCTGCATTACACTCCAACCTTCTCGCTCTATTCCTCCTTTAGCATCTTTCCAAGCTTTTGTAATATTTTTAAGATTGCACCAAATTCTGAAAAATTTCTATCGCTGTCAAATCTGTTGTCAAAGAATCGACAAATATATAACCCCTAATAGGCATGATTTAGATTTTGTTTTGCATCACTGAGTGAACTTTGTTACTGACCAAAAATGTGACAGACCCAAGTGGAGATGGTTGAATGACTTTTCTGTAGGGTTGGCAAAAAAGCAGAGGAGTGGAAGTCTAAAGGGGAGGTCTTTCCGCAGCAATGAGAAAAAAACAAGGCTATATAAAAAAATACGATAAATCATCGGTTCACCTCATTGCTCGTTTGTTTCTGTTTCAAACTTTGTGCGACCAGTTCTGAATCTTCAATATGGACTTATTTAGAGGCTAAAAATTCCACCCATGCCGGGATTCGAACCCGCGACCTCTGGCTATCCGTGCCAGCGCTCTTTCCAACTAAGCTAATGGGCGCCTCATCAGTAAAATTACGGATACCAGCATGGGTGGAATGTTTAGCCTCTAAATAGCTTTTTAAAATTGTCCTTAGCACAGGTTTGTGCATTAAAAAGAATAATATAATCTTCAATATGGCTTCGCTCAAGTTTTTGCACAAAAAAGATATTTGTTTAGGGGTACCAAATGGCAAACGTAATTTTAATATCGTCTCGTTAAAAATATACAAATCAGCTAAGCATTTGTCTAAGTCTGCGAAAGAAATACACGCGGTTTCACATTACAAATTGGAGGATGACATGACATGTTTTAATGTTTGTATCCTCTGCGAGTATGACAAACAAAAACTTTGAAAAAAACTTATAAAAACAAAAAAAACTCACTGCTGAAAAGTTTTACATATAACAACGACAAGTTTATTTTTCTGATAACACTATTTTAGATAGATTCCGCCAGCCAAGCTTGAAAAAAAAACTTATTTACGGCTTATATTATAACTATTTGTTATAATATAAGCCGTCCCTGACCTCCAAAGTAAAGGAAAATGTATCTACCGCTAGTCTAGGCGAGTTGTCTTCTTTAGGTACAGTGTCGAGCAGTAGTTCTACAGGCCAGCGCTTTCTTTATAAGACAGTAGAGACCAAGGTGCATGATGGTGACATAAGTGGTGCAGTGCGCATTCTGTTGTCAAATACTTCTTTGGCGATGACAATGACGACACTTTAGAGTCTTTACGTCTAAAACACCCATCACCGAGTCGCAACATGGATTGGCCTCCAGAGCCGAACAGTTCAAATGATTTCTTGTTGGTGGAGACAACTGACGTTTCACAGGCTTTAGATTAATTTAATAATGGTTCAGCGGCGGTTTTGGATGGCTTCGCCCTGAACTTCTTAAAGAACTGACGTTTGCGGGAGCTGGGGATAATGGAGCAATTCATTTGCGCTCGCTCTGCAATTTGTCAAATTTCATGTTGAAGGGGATGGTGAATAGAGAGGTGTGTCCTTATTTATATGGGGCTTCCTTATGTGCGTTAAGTAAAAAAGATGGTGGTATCCGTCCTATTGCTGTGGGCAGCGTCCTTCGCCGTTTGGTGGCAAAGCTTGGTTGCTGTGCCGCAAGGGGCGCTAGGGCTTCGCATCTACAGTCTCAGCAGTTAGGTTTTGGCGTACCTTTAAGCTGTGAAGCTGCGATTCATGCCACCCGGGCATTTGCGTTTTCTAGAAGTGGCTCGGATGATATGATTGTCAAAGTGGATATTAGGAACGCAGTACTGTGTGGTGATGGATGATTTAAGGAAACTGGGTCATGCCTTTGGTACCTTAGGGCTTCGTCACAACACGCAAAAATGTGAAATATTTCCCTGCTCGGGACAGCTCAGTAATGATGTTTTTTCGCGGGTTGACTCCATGGTACCAGGAATAAAGCAGTTAGATAAGCCTAGTTTCGTTTTTTTGGGTGCGCCTATTTTTCCGGAAGGCGTGCCAGGTGTGATTTTAGAAAAAATGAATATATTAGCTAAGGCAAAACCGCATCTTGTACAACTATCGGCTCATGTTGCACTCACTATATTGCGCAGTTGTTTGTCCATTCCTCGACTGAAGTATACTCTACGTACTGCTCCGGTGTGGTTGTATAAGGAGGAGTCACAGTTATACGATGATACGCTCAAGGAGTTACTAGAAAGTGTGATCAATGTCGAAATGTCTGCTTCCCAGTGGTCTCAGGCCGCGCTGCCTATTAGGCATGGCGGGCTGGGCATGCGTCGTCTGCAGGATACGGAGCTGCCGGCTTTCTTGGCCTTATCGCATGGGGTGTGGGACCTTGTCACTCGTATTTTAAATGTTAATGGTGACGGGTTTCTCATATCTTTTGCTGAGGAGGCTTTGAGTTTGTGGCAGGCTCGTTGTCCTGGTATTGATGTTCCGGAGCAGCCTGATCGGCAGCGTGCTTGGGACGAGGAGATATGTCGAGTTTCTTTGGACGCTTTGCTTGAACGGAGTTCAGGTGTCGAGCTGGCACGTTTGAGGGCAGTTTCACAGCCGGACTCTGGGCTGTGGCTCCACGCGTTACCATCGCCGCATCTGGGAACTCTTTTGGACAATAACTCTTTGCGCGTGGCCGTGGCACTTCGTTTGGGCTGTGAGATATGTCTACCACATCGCTGTATTTGTGGTGCAGAAGTGAATTCGCTGGGACGCCACGGTCTTCATTGCGTTCGGAGTGCGGGTAGGATCTCACGGCATCATTCCATCAACGACATCGTCCGGAGGGCTTTTCTTACGGCTGACATTCCTGCGATTCTTGAACCACCAGGGTTGTGTCGCAGTGATGGGAAACGTCCGGACGGTCTCACTATGATTCCGTGGAAGAGAGGTCGGTCCCTGCTCCGGGATGCCACATGAGTCTGTACATTTGCACCGTCTCATGTAAGCTCAACGGCCATTTCTGCTGGAGCTGCTGCGGAGGCGGCTGCTAGACACAAATGTCTGAAATATAGCACATTAATGTGTAGTTACTTCTTTGTGCCTGTGGCCATTGAAACTACGAGGGTTTGAGGAGTCCAGGGACGAGCCTTTATAAAGGAATTAGAGCGTCGCCTGAGGAACCGCGGCATGGACTGTCGCTCCGGGGCATACCTGATGCAGAGAATCTCCCTCGCTGTGCAGCGGGGTAACGCTGCAAGCGTTATGGGAACCTTTGGCTCGGGTATGTCTCGGGGCGGTTTGCTCGACAGTTAATTTTAGTTTGTGTTTTTGCGTGCAATATATTATATAATTTTTTCTGACATATTTTTGTGCTTATTTATATTTTTTTATTATTTTATTACTTTGGACGAAACGTTTGTGGATGTATATTTCTATGCTCGTGTAAGATTGTGCTCTGTATTTTAATAAATAAATCCACTATTTGTTGCCCCCAACTACGTTAAAGAGGAAATTTCGATGTGTATTTTCCATAATCTCAAGAAGCATATGTGTTATTCTAGGCTATATTTTATCTTAACGCATAACTTAACCCTTAGCCACCTGACGTCGGTCTCACAGACTCTGGTAATTTTATTTTTAAAATAATTCTGATGCTATGCGCGCGGCGCAACCGTCCGTTCATGTACTTTTTCTAATCCACCGTCTGTACGCGCCACGCGCTCGGCAGCTCCGGACGTGCGCGCAGTTGTGAATTATAGGTAATTATATTTCGTGAGCGGTCTGAGTGACCGACCTCAGGTAGTTACGTTATTTTTACTACATAGTATTTATTTTTTTGTAGGTTCATAATGTCTGAAGCAAATTTATTACGATGGCTTGAGGAATCTGATTCAGACTCCGAAAATCATCATAGTGTACCAGAACTTCCAAATGAAGATTGCAGCGACGTAGAAGATGTTCCAGTAGACCACATTATTGACGACGGGTGTCAGTCAGAATCAGAAGTGGAAGGTGACGAGGTTGAATTTCAACCAATTGAATCTGGAACCATTACACAGCCGATGACGGAAGATTTATCTTCTGATGACGATGTTCCACTGTCAAGGCACCGAAACTTCTTTGGTAAGAATCGTTTTTGTTGGTCAGCTCATCCTCCAGTTTCAAGATCACGGACTATGCAGCATAACATCATCCAACAGCCACCCGGTCTCAAACCAAACTTTCGAGGTGTTTTGCATGCCAACACTAAACCCCTGGATTTGTGGGGTTTATTTTTTACGGAAGGTATGTTAGAACAAGTAGTAAAGCACACGAATGAAAAAATTAGGACCATCCGACAGAATTATCAGAAGGAAACCGCTGTTCATGATTTAGATGTCATTGAATTGAAAGCCTTTATTGGTCTGCTATACTACACTGCCATTTTCAAAGAAAATCACACGCACTACACATGCTGGTACAGCACGGATGGCACTGGCAGAGAAATTTACCGCTGTATAATGAGCAAAAATAGATTTGAAGTACTACTCAATTGTCTTCGGTTTGACGATGCGAGCACCCGAACTGAGCGCCGCAGCAGTGATTTGGCGGCACCGATTTCCCAATTGTTTGGCATATTGGTTCAAAACTGCAGAGAAGTATGTTCAGTTGGAAGTTACGCTTGCGTAGATGAGATGTTAGTAGCTTTTCGTGGCAGGTGCATTTTTAAAATGTATATCCCCAATAAACCGTAAACCGAACAAATATGGATTGAAAATTATGTGCATCACTGATGCCCAAACTGGGTATCTGCTAGATGCCTATATCTACTTAGGGAAAGATTCTGATGGGATAGGTCTACCAACTGAGTACCAAAGGTTGAGCAAACCTACCCAGGCAGTTTTGAGGCTGGTTACTTCAATAGAAGGTACACACAGAAATATTACAACCGATAACTGGTTTACTTCACTTGAGCTTATGAATGTACTAAAAGAAAAGCAACTGACACTAGTGGGTACAATGAAAAAAAACAAGCGCGAAATTCCACCTCAGTTTCTTCCTAGCCGTCACAGAGAAGTAGGATCGACCATTTTCGGATTCACAGCCGATGCAACATTGACATCTTATGTGCCGAAGCAAAATAAATCAGTAATTCTGCTGTCCAGCATGCACCACACACCAACTATTGATTCAAATACGCAAAAACCGGAGATGATCATGTTTTACAATAGCACCGTTGACATGCTAGATCAAAAATGTTCTATTTACTCCACATCTCGAAGAACACAACGTTGGCCGATGGCAATATTTTATAGAATGCTTGACATATCTGCAGCAAACGCATACATCATCAACAAAATGAACCAAGCTCAATCAAAGATTTCGAGACTGGTCTTTATAAATAAAATGGCAGAAGATCTTATAAAGCCTCATCTGGAACGCCGCATGCACAGTTTTGGTTTGCAAAGGGATCTTCAGTTCACCATTCGTCGAATCCTAAAAATAGAACAAACGCCCAGCACATCATCATCTAACAATTCTGAAAAGCTTGAAAAACGGAAGACTTGTTCAACATGTGACCCTAAAAAGAAGCGTAAAACAGTTTATATGTGTTTTGTATGTAAAAATCCGATTTGCATTGAATGCAGTCAAAAAATGTGCCTTGATTGTCGCCGCAACTTGTAAAACTTTGCAAGTTGTGATTTTATAAAAATTATGCCTTGATTGAGCCAAAAGTGATTTAGAATTTAAGAAAATATGTTGAACTGATAGTAAATAAGTAAATAATTTATGTCGCACTTAAAATTCCTACTCAGATCTCTAATTTCCAAAGTTCCTAATTTTTGTTCTATAATTTCATATGTTTATGTTAAGTGTCGATTAAGGATAAGTAAATAAAGATTTTTGTGTTGTTTAAAAACTTAAAATTAATAAAAAATATAATAAATATACATATCTGACTGTCATTTAAAATAATATATAACAATAAAATAATTGAACATAGTAAATACGCAAGCGGTCTCAATGACCGACGTCAGGTCGTAGTGTAACTGAAAAACACGTCAGGTGGCTAAGGGTTAATCTAGATTAGTTCAGCCGTTTAGTAATTGGTTGACAATTTGGATTTTATACTGGCTTACTGTAACTTTATTTGATGCTTATTGGTGGTGCATGTAACGACAAATTAACGTTGATGAAGCGAAGGTGATCTGTCACGATCATGGCAAGTGACAGTCCTTGGTCTCTGCATACCTCTCTGGGAAACAGGCGTGAGGTTGTTATAAAAATAACATTGCTTTATTTATTTATTTATAACATTTAAGTAATGTAGCTTTTAAAAAATATACATGATAATCCCCAAAAAACATTCACTACAATCCTTTTCATCGGCAGTTGGGTAAATCGTGACCCGCAATATGGTGTGTTAAAAAGGCTTGTAAAAAACATACAACTCTCCTTTACTTGGGTAGTTGGGTAAAAGAGTCGTGACCCGCGATTTAGGAGACGCGTCATAGGCACTTTCACTTGTTTCTTTTTACACAATCGCGTTTTACATTGTTGTAACTCTGTGCTAGAGGTTGTGGTTGATTTGGTAAGAGGCTGGACTATCGTTAACGGGGACCGGGGTTCCGGTTTTGGCCATCGGAGTGGTGTGTGACACTCCAAATATCACTGCAAACTAAAAATTTGTCAATTTAGTAGAAACAACTTATTTTTAATAGAGGGCCGTGGCAGTAGAGAGACAGATAGAATAAACATTATTGTACACATAAGTTATGATACCTTAATTGGCGGCCTTAATACTAAAAGTAATTTTACGGAGACGCAGATGGGTGCTCACCTAGTATCGTATCGATCGATATCAACCATTGTATGCCCCCACTGCTAGGGCATGGGTCTCTTCCTGCATCGCAGGAAGGTTAGGCCATACTCCACCACGGGGGCCAAGTCCGGGTAGGCGGAGGATTGTAAGACAGTGGCGGGCATTACTGTCAGAAGTTAGAAAGCCGCTCATTAAGCCTCTGACATGGCTTAACGATTATCATTAAATGACAGCCAGTACCGACGACTTAGCGTGCCTTGCAAAGCACGGAAGCGCTCGGAAAAATGCCACTAGTGGTAGTCACGGAACGGTCACCCATCCTGCATCGGACCGCGCCTGTTGTTGCTTAACTCATGTGATTGATTCCAATCACTCGGTTCGACTAGGTCACGAGCGCTTCTATCTTCGGTCTACTCCGCCAAACATCGGCTGCCTAGCGCCAATCTTACAATCTACAACAATACAATCTTACGCTATCTTACAGCTCTATTTATCTATTTATCTAGGAGTAAGCTATGTCCACTCCATAAGCCCAAAAACGTCTTGCACCATGACGTTTGCATAGCTATCCATGTATATAAAGTGTGACTGACAACCTTGTTAATTAGCCACGATCTTATTTGTTTATTCGTGTGTAAGAATTTATTTAATGACTTACTTATTCCGTTACTTCACGCAAGTAACCATTAGCATTTATAATAATGTTATTATTAATTTCTATGTTGTTAATGTTATTAAGGCGCTTCGGGTCCCTAACTAGCTGAAATAAAAGTCGTGAATTGTTTTATAACTAATCGATTAAAGTTCTCGGTTGTTGTTCGTAGTTTCTAAAAATTGTTGTCACGGGTATTAAGTTTTTTTAATGCTTACTCCTAAAATAAATTTATTACAAAACAAGTTACGATATTTATTCCCTTGGTGGCACAAGTTAGCACCCCGAAGCGCCATAATATTTGTAAGTATGGAGACAATATTTATAAAATTTAGAACTAAATATTCGACGTTCAGCCTTGATGTTATGATTTTTTAAACAATTGGTTATATGTCCCCACTTCTGGGGCACGGGTCTCTTCCTGCATCGTAGGCCTCCACCACGAGGGCCAAGTCCGGATTGGTGGACGGTGGTAAGCCGTTCATAAGACCTCTGATATGGCTACATGCTTGCATCACAGCCGGCACCACCGAGAGGTTCTATGTATTTCTACTCGTATTACATATGGTTAAACCAAACCGTTTTTATTTCCACCCAACACATACCGAGCCGGATGTGGTACTATTTTACTGAAATCTCAATAAAAAAAATGACGCGGCCTTACTCCACTTGACATAAAGGTAGAAATGCAATGAAACTACTGGATGCCCATTGTCTGCGCGCCCACTGTGATGAATGCCAGTTTTCCGTTGAATAAACTAAGTTTTGTTAGTAACTTTCGCTTTTTGTTGCCTACTTTCCTGGCTAATATGGCGCTGGGCAGGACATGTTGTGAGGAGCAATTATGAGCGGTGGAGCGAAAAGGTACTGCAATACAATTATTTGTGCACTTAAAAATTATTGCAATTTTAATAATGTGGTACTTCGTTTTACTGCACTGCTGTGTGGTGTCGGGCTAGAGAATAGCACCAACCCAGTTCTTCCCGCGGGTGTCGTAAAAGGCGACTAAGGGACACAAACCCGGGTGGGCAGCAGCGCCCCCTGCAGGGGAATTCCACCGATCAATCTGCGATCCAACTGCGATCCCCAACCCGCATGCCCAGCGTGGGGATTATGGGCATGACCCCCTATGATAGCACAACGTGGCGCTCTTTAAAGGAGGGCTATGTCCAGCAGTAGACATAGCCCTCCTTTAAAGTTTAATGGAAAAATCAATCTTCCACTATACACTACTTTACACATTTTCTAAGAGTCAACCGCAGGAAAGAGTTGGTAGTTGTCCAAAATAATTATTCTCTAGAACATATTATAATCCTAAATATGAATTTTATAAAAAATAATAATTATACAATTATTATTTTTAATGCACTAACCCGTGCCAAGGACAATTTTAAAAACCTATTTAGAGGCTAAAAATTCCACCCATGCCGGGATTCGAACCCGCGACCTCTGGCTATCCGTGCCAGCGCTCTATCCAACTGAGCTAATGGGCGACTCACCAGCATCAGTGAATTTTCGAACCTCTTTACACTATTGTCTGTATTACGTACAGGCAGCGACATCGGGCTGAAGTAGATTGCAGTGAGTCGCCCATTAGCTCAGTTGGATAGAGCGCTGGCACGGATAGCCAGAAGTCGCGGGTTCGAATCCCGGCGTGGGTGGAATTTTTAGCCTCTAAATAGGTTTTTTAAAATAATAAGGTAATAATATTTTTATTAACTTTTTAAACTGATTAATTCTTTATATTACCCCTCTCTAACATCACTTCACATCATCATCACTAAAATCACAGTTTGGTGATGATGATGTGAAGTGATTGGCGTGATCAGCAGAAAATCAGTGAAAATTTAAAACACAACAGTTTTAATTGTCGGTATATTTTTTATTTTTCTTTGTGTAGGTCTGTTACAGCTATTTCCTTCGCACATTTAAATTATATATTATACAAAACAACTTAAATCGTATCGATAAGTTTATAACATAATATTAAATGACTTGATTGTACTCGCAACGAATGGTTCAACTAAAATAAAAATAATATAATTGATAATTATAATATTAAAACATATGTAACTCAAATAAAAATAAATCTTTGGATATACTTATTAGTTATACGTGGCTATCATTTCATTATAAACCTTGCATAAAATAGCAAACAGTAATATATAAACGGAAACATTATACATATATATGGAAATTATATACAAGTAAATAAGAGTACAAAATAATATATAAGAATATATGATAATAGGTACGTTTAAATACTCGTAAAAATAAATATTTATATCTATAAAGTAAAACTCACTCTCAATAAAAATAAAAAACGAATATTTCTTACACTATTCAAAAGTTTTAAGTAACACATGTAATAAAAATAATGGTAATATTAATATTTTGTACAATACACAAATAGGTAAATATATAGAAAAATACTGTTAGCATGCATCACAGATACACTGAAACTAATAATAAGCAGGTACTCCTATAAACCAATTAAATACGGTGGTTATCTCACGACGAAAAGGTATCGAATACATAAACATACATAAAAAAAAAAACAAATGAAAACACAAAACCAATCTCAAACGAAGTCATTGCAACAACAGCAACTCAACAAATACATCCTAAAACTTTCGTAAGCACAACACATTGTAGACTTTTAGTCCGGATCTACTTACGAGACGTGAGACGAGCAACCGACGACACGAGCTCCGTCTCTGCTCACCATGATGAAGCTCTGCGAATCGGAGCGAAACCTGGTCGGACTCTTCCGATATAACAACACCCGTAAGTAGATCCGGACTAAAAGTCTACAAAATACATCCTAACCTAAAATAAATAAATAATTTAGGTTTTTATCTTCTATGCGCTTAAGCCTGCTTCTGATGAGCAGCATAAGCTAGGCTCTGGGCGTCTTGGGACCTGCCCCAGCCTCCAGAGCTCTCCCATCCACCGCCGTGGTGTTCCTCATGAGCGGGTTCTGACCATCCACCGCTGGACTTCTTAGATTCGAGGAGCTTCTTGATGGCGCCGAAGGCTGCCGCGATGAAAGCGATCTTGCCGAGGAGGTAGGCCTTGAAGACGGCAAAGGCAATGATGCCAAGGAAGAGAGGGATCAAGGCGGCGAACTTCAGCTTCAACAGGGCCAAGATGGGCAGGAGTTTCTTCAGCTTCTTCTTCTTTTTGCCGCGGCCTGGAAGAGAGATGAGGATCTGGTTTAGTTTCATTCTAAACTGTACTGAACGAGGACAGGATCTTCGTTAGTTTCATTCTAGACTGTAGTGAATGTGGACGTTGCATTTACGGCGATGGTATTCCCTCCCATTCGCTTTTTCTAACATTTTTAGTGATTGCAAATTTGAGTATATTTTATAGGCATGGTATGCATGGCATGGCATCACTTTCGTTTTGTTTTAGAAAAAGGTTTCCAACATTTTGAACTTCACGATTTATGAACATTTTTACTTGTGCAATTTGTGACGTTTTTAGGAAGCGATGCATGCTCGCTGCAGAATAATATTGTTTTGCGTTCATCTTTACTGAAACGATGCCCACCCATACGTCAATTGCGTTTTAATCTGGTTTTAAAGTAGCCGTGGACAACTTGGTTCTAAAATGCCCGTAATTATATTTTCTACTTTCAAATGTATTTATAATTATATTCTTTTTAATGCACTAACCCGTGCTAAGGACAATTTTAAAAAGCTATTTAGAGGCTGAAAATTCCACCCATTTGTTTATAAAATCACAAGACGGTACGAGGGAATGGTGACACCATAAGTCCCCTTAACAAACATTTCAATTTCATGTACTGATGTTGTCTGTTTATGTCAGAAGAAAATGAGATTTAATTCGTAAGCGATCAAATATTCATTAATCTATGAACTAAATAGTTTGGAAATAATTCGTTAAACGAACAAATTTTTTTTCAGGTCTAAGGCACATCATTGACTTTGAGGTGAATTACCGTAATACAATAGTACAAACGTCACTATATTACGTAGAACAATTCCAATTATAGACTTCAATTGTTTTGTATACAGTCTACTTTTATTATATTATTTTTAATGCTTACGTTTAATGCTTTATGTTTACGTGACAATTTTTTGAGTCTCAAAGTTTGTTTCTGTAATAAGTACATTTGATCCCGAAAAAACCGCATCTGTTTGCTTGCTCTACACATCGAAATAGAGAGTATTTCCTTTACAACGCACAGTTTTTGAGGTCGAGCCCATAAGCTACTTGACCATCGCCCACGGTTTGTGTCTAGTGAAAACGTGGCTTGTTTAGGGTCAGAGACAATGTGCCGTTGGTGTTTTCTACGTTCTAATGCACCTCTTTCTAGAGGCATTACTTTCCTGTACGCATGATTGTGGGAGCTGCCATTTTTTACACCAACGTCCGAGTTTACCTTTAATAAATTACAAATGAGAATATAGTGTGAACTATCAATAGATAATTTATACTTTATATGCATTGAGTTAGCGAAATAATCGCTTTGAGTGCTATAATTTTTGTTTCAGATATATCTTCAGAATGGTTACCGTGTGTACATATCCATAAATATTAAAGTGTGTCAGACAAACGACCTGCATTTTATGAGAAAATTTGAATTCAAAGAAACTTATTCAAATGCAAAAATGGAATTAATCTTACACGGTTTAC
This sequence comes from Yponomeuta sedellus, assembly GCA_934045075.1. Taxonomy (NCBI): domain Eukaryota; kingdom Metazoa; phylum Arthropoda; class Insecta; order Lepidoptera; family Yponomeutidae; genus Yponomeuta; species Yponomeuta sedellus. The sequence goes on from OW203743.1 coordinate 11,240,139, forward strand.
TTAGTCGATTCAATTGTTTAACACCGAAATCTGCGAGGCGAAAGTTTTCCCAAAGAATTACACGGATTCTAGTTCCTAATTCATAATCGCTTTCTAACATAGATGTGAAATCATACCGATTGCTAATTTGACTGCAATGCTTGATTGCTGCTGCTTTGTCTAGTTTAATTTCTTGCTAGTGAAACTGCAAGAAATAAATCATACAATACAGTTCTGCGCAGTTATAAATACTACTTACAATCAAAGGATTTATTTCGGATATTAGTACGAAATATGCTATGCAAAATCATCGAGGGGCAAAGGTCTCTTCCCTAAGGAAGGTATAGGCCATTCTCCACCACGAGGGCCAAGTCCGGATTGGTGGAGGCTTGCAGTCACTAGACTGGTGTTACTGTGATGCGAAATACGCTACATCCAAGTTGAATGGAATGAGCGACATTATTACAAGAAACTAACACTTTGTCAGGTAAAAAACTACAATTTGTAGTTTAGTTTCATAGAAAGCTTAATTTAAAAATGCTTCTCTTGTATCGTATGCTTTTCTAAATTATTGATTTGTATCTGGATAAATTTACTTGACTTTGACTAAACCTGGTCAGATACTTCCGAGAAAATGTCAAGTAACTTGATCCGGTCACAAATCAATAATGTGTAGTGACGATGATGATTGGCCTTTTTGCATCTACGTAATGAGATCATTTATACAGCGTCCAGTGGTATCCTCACTCACACTAGATAGGTGAAGGGACCACTCCGACGCTGTAGTGCCTGCGACATGGTTTTTATAGATGGTGTAGGCTTGCCAAGCACCTATACCATCCTGACAGCTTAGTCGGCCTAAACCACAGGAAAGACTAGTCAATACGTCCGGAGCCAACCATGCCGCGGGTTTTCTCACGATGTTTTCCTTCACAGTTAGCGTGTGGTATTGCGACTACAAATTCGCAAATGTACGTAACTTTGAAATTAAACAAAGTTATTGGTGCATGCCCGCACTCGGGATTGAACCTGGGGCTCTCGCTTGCCATGGTTCAATGAGTAGTAAGTTTGTTCAAATTACCATAATATTTTATACGCATATTTCTTTTCATAGCATTTCCTGAGAGTAACAATGCTAAGGAATTACCTTTTGTAAATCGTCGCAAGTCATAAATTACCAGAGCGTATGATATCTAAAATTTTGTAAGTGTTTTTATCTAAAGTACTCTGAAGTTTGGGACAATAATGATGACGACTCTGTCATTATCATTATTTTGAATTCCAAAAAATCTTTATTTACATAAAGGGGTTTGTACAATAAAAAAGCGAGCTTCACACTAATAAGTATTTTCTTTCAGCTAACCTTGGGTTATGTTGATAATAAAAAGAGATTGCCAAAAAAGGATGTCAACTATATTACAGTAAAATTACACAGTCTAAGTTATTAAATCTAAGTTAGTTATATATATATAATTATATTTTATTATTATTATATATATATATATATATATATATATATATACATATAATAAACACTTTGAAACATACATATACAATTACATAAAATTTACTTAAATAAGGTAGATGATGATTGAGAGAATCAATAAATAAGATGATTGGTGATGGTAGTTGGTGATATTGGTGATTAGTGTACTCTGCACCTACGTAATGAGATGATTTCGACGGCCTCGGTGGCGCAGCGGTGTGGCACGCTGACTGTAAAACCGAAGGTCTCGGGTTCGATCCCCGGCCGGGTCAAACTTGGAAACGAACTTTTCTAGTTTGTCTCAGTTCTTGGATGTTATCTATGTATTTAATGTATTAAATCTATCGTCAAGTTAGCACCTATAACACAAGTCATTTAGCTGTACTTAGTATAGGGCTAACGAGATCTGTGTAATATGTCCATGAATATTTATTTATTATTATTTGTTTATACAGCGTCTAGTGCCATCTTAACTCATACTAGGTGAGTGAAGGGACCACTCGGATGTTGCAGTGCCCGAGACATGGTTTCAGATGGTGTAGGCATGCCCAGCACCTGTACCTGACAGCTCAGTCGGCCTAGCACGCAGGAAAGACTAGTCAATACGTGCGGAGCCAACTAAGACGCGGGTTTCCTCACGATGATTTTCTTCACAGTTGGTATTGCGACTTCAAATTCGAAAATATACGTAACTTTGAAACTATACAAAGTCATTGGTACATGCCAGCACTGGGGATCGAACCTGGGTCTCCCGCTTGCGAGTCCATTGTTCTACTCACTGAGCTACCACCACTGTCACTTACAATACCATAATCATTTTCACACCATTATGTGTCAAATAAATCAATCGGCTAATCAGCGCTAGAAAAGCGCTGGTGTTATTCTTAGGGAATGGTAAGTTAATGTTGGTAAATAACATACATTGTACCGGTATACCGAATGTAGCGTATAAATGAATACCAATACGCGTGTTCGTATCATTGTTATGGTAATATTATAGGATGATTCGCCTATAGAGTAATTTGTTATTCATTCTTCCGACCAGTTTGATATGTGCCGGCGTTTCATGCTGAGATTCTCAAATGTCTTATTTGTAATGGAGTAAAAATATTTTAGATATAAAGAATAAATCTGTGATGTTCCAAATTCAGATCATGGAAAAAACATACATGAATTTTACGGCATGTTTTTACACAACAAATACAGAAATAGACGCCTGAATCTATAAAGTACGAAGAAACTAGGGTTTCTTGAACAAATAACCCAATTAAAAAAACGAGTGCATATTTCGCTGCTTTTAGAAAGTCTCTGGTAGTATTTATCATATTAAAAATAATTTGAATATAAAGTCCAATTTTCCAAATTCAGATGAATGTAATTACTTACGTAAATTATACCCGATTTTTTTACGCAACATACATACATAAACTAGCGCCTGAAGCCCGAACAAGATAGGCAGAGACTAGAGTCTTAAAACAAATTAACCCAATAGTTAAAAAAACGAGTGAATTTTTCGTTGCTTTAAAAAATTGTTTTAAACTACACGCAAGCATACTTCGTTATCTCAAAGTCCTGTCATCTAGTTTGCAAAGTATTTCTTCCATACAATGAAACCAACTTTGAGAAACACTGTTGTGTCACACGTGAGTATAATTGAGCAAAATTTATGGTTTACAACTTAATTTTTGAATCTACTATCAGTCTTTACGTATCAGTTTTGAAATTAAATTTATTTTCACCTCATTTGTTATTGCAAAATTAAATGATCCTTTATATATAGGTACCGATTGACCTAGACGCTTGTTGAAGACAAATTTTGGATATTGTCTAGCTTTGCAGTCACTGTCTATGACTTTATTTAACTTCTTATACATTTTCTAGTAATATATTAATTTATCTTAGTATAAGATTTTTAATAAAAATCTCAAATACAGTTAAGTTTCACCTTATTTCAGAAGTAAAAATTTTATCTTAGTATTTTGAGCAATGTTTCTATTATTTGCAATATTAATGGCATCTTCATTTCACCGAACCTTTTACCAAATTCTTTTTCGTCAACATTTATTATCTTTTTCGTACCAAAATTGACAGTGAAATAAAACGAAAACTTCACTTACCTTCCTCCTCCACGGAGTTGTCCTCAGTGAATGACTTGGGCATTCTCAGCTGCAGCACATGGTTGTCCAGGAAATCGACGACATTGTCCATAATTCTCTCCTCCACCTGGAGCTCCCTGGCTTTGAGATCATCGGCGAGGGGCTCGTAAGAACGGGCAGAGCGAGGGCTGCCAGTTCCAGAAAGCGTAATACCGTCCACCAAGTTAAGTTCCTTGGCATAGGCAAGATTTTCGGTGTACCGCATCGCTTTTTCCTGAAATAAGGAAATTTAATGTCAAATTTTTGGGGCGCTTGGAATATTGGTGCAAAACTCAGATTTTTTAGATTCCTTGAAATTAATTTAATTAATAATAGTTGGGAAATATGCTATTTAATGACTATTGGCAGTAAAGGTAAACATATTGATGTACTATGAATATTTCTATAGATCCTGTGAAATGACTATACAAGGGTTGAAGACACATCTTACTAAATAAAATTGATCGTAATTAAACCACTTCCTAAAAACCCTTAAATGTGATTTTAATCTCAACTTCCGAGTGAAATGAAGAGCACGAAGCCTTGACCCAGAAATATGCATCCTTAAAAATGTCCACTAAGCCGTAACACTAAAACGACGTAATCCAAAAGCCACCATGAAGTAACAAAACCGGACACTGTTATCGGAAAAAACACCTGTGACCCTTTTTAAATAACGAAAACCTCCGAGGAAAATCCTTCATTGCACTCCATAGTAGCTTCGAGACACTTCACTGCACAATATCACTTCACGAACCTTCAGACACAGCATGGTGTCAGCCTCCATGCAATCCCTGAGGGTTGACACCAGCGTGTCAACTGTTGACTCCTCTCTGAGGGGCACAGCCCCTGCGAAGGCAAGGAAACACAGAAGGGCGACGCACTTCATCTTCGATCACCCACACTCAATTGTTGGAGATGCCTGTTAGGCGGTGAGTTTTATTTTGTGTCCCCCCTCTCACCAAATTTCCATATGTCACGTCCGGTACTTGGCTTTCGTTCGGGCTTTGTAGTTGGGAGGCGCGCGGCGCGAGTGAGAGGCGGTGGCGGTTATTCACATCCGTATAGTCCACGTCCTCAACAGTACATCAACATTTACGATACGTTACATCACTGAGTAGTGTATGGATGTAAAGAATGTTAATTTTACTGGATGAAGTTAGTGTGCTGGGTGAGAGTTTAAATTTAGTAAGATTTGCTTTGGTAGTAGACTATAGAACGTGAATAACTAGGTATTTTCGTAACATTGGCTAAAGTATTCAGAAATATAGGTATGTAAGTTTTGAAAGGGTGTTAAAATAACGCTTTTTTAGAATATGTATTACATACAATGACTAACATAGCATGACATAAGAACCGTTGTTACTAATTGAGTTAAAATGCTTTATTTTTTTTTAATAATTATTATATTTATGAAAAACTAAACTGAAGCGTTGCGTTACCTCTCTTTTGGACCTATATTTGAGTGAATACGATTTCTGACTAAATTCTAGTTTTTTGTACATATATTTCGATCATAAAACATAACATAACCTATATTCCACAGGGGTAGGCAGAGACCAGGGACTACCACTTATCATGATCCTGACAGAACACTTTCGCTTCATCAACGAAGTTTAATTTTCGTTTAGTTAGAATATTGTTTAATTTTCGATAATCTCAATGGTGTAACATTTATTTCTCTCTAGTTAAATTGCAGGTTAATCTTTCTTATACAGTATCAAAGGAAGTAACTAAATCCTCTGATTTCCTTAAAAGGAGAGAGGATTATCACAAAAAATATCAGATATTCTATACTATAGATGAGTAGATAAAGAACACTTTATTGCGCAACCAGAAAAAAAATACAATGAAGATTGCTTAAATCTAAGTATTGTTATACAATTGGCGGTCTTACCGCTTATCGCTCTATAAACTTACCACGAAGCATGAAAATGTATTGTTAGGAGAGCTGATAATAAAATTTGGCGATTTCATAATTTTTCTCGTGGCAAATATTATCCGTTAAGTTGGGTAAAATAGGTACCCTCTTTTAGAAATGATAAGCGGATTTATTACGTCCTGCACATCCATCGTTTTCAATAAAGTAGATTCTAACAAGTGCCAGATTGTTTAGTTTATCGCTCGTGAATTGGACCACACGTCGTAAGAAAACACATAAAGCTCGTAGTTTTAAGAGATATAAAGCGTATTAACACATCGGTATGAACGTTCATTGAGGAGGAAAAAAGTGTGTTACGGTGACAATAATTTGAGGTAGGGTCGTGGTATCTATGTCGCGCTGTTTGATCTCTGGCTGACGTCGATATTTCAATTTTCTATTTTTCTCGAGAAAATAAATAGCCAAAGCCTCTTTTTTGGCTTATTTACATTAAAATGGATGAGACGCGATTAGTAGAGAAAGTTTTCATGGTGTATGAAGGCATCATGGTATCTGATGGTCTTTTTCATTATTCTTTTTTAATAAGATCTACTTAACCTGAGTGTGTTTAAAATCATTGTGTTTTTTTAAAATAAAAACTGTTTTAATAAAAACTTTTTTAGGTGCCGTGGTCGAAAGACGGAAGACTGAAAAAGTGCCGAAACGTCGGAAAATTGTAAAAATGTAAAAATAAAGGAGTAAAATCCGTGTAAAAACCGTTTTTATTATGTCTAGTCCTCGTATTAACCTTAGTTTTTTTTTAAGTAACCAAATATTCTATTTTATTCTGTAAATTTACAGAATAAAATATATTTTTTTTAGTTTCTATGTTTTACAACTTTGGTTCTTAATACAATAAACAAAACATCTAAAGTAAAATAAAATATATTAAAAACAAAAAAAGATCTTCACTGAAACCTGTATAGGTTTATCTGTGAGGTGAGTTTTCCTTTCCTATAATTTACGCCAGATGTCTTGTTTTTGAACTTATTTGGTACAGACAAACTTGGCAGGTACATCGTTTAAAATCATTAGAAGAATGTAAGATAAGATAAGCATATTCTTTATTATATACCTGTTAATCGTTTCTACGCTGTACGACGGTATAATGCATAAAAATATTTTTTTTATTGATTTATGGGAATTGTTTTCCATAAGAACTCTTGTTATATATTTTAATTTAAATGCATGCAGAAAAAATATGTATCACAAATGTCGAATTGAAGTTTAAATAAAAGGGTTCTAGAGTATGTGATTAATTAGCATAGAAAGTGTGGTGTGACGGAAGATTTAACTAATAAGGGGTCATAAAAAAAATGTATGTACCAGATAAGTGTAAAGACCTTTCTAAGCACCAATAAAATGTCAATTTGAATGAAACAAATTACACCCATAAGCCGGTGCGTGAGTAATAAAATATAAAATATTCGATGTTTTACAGTTACGTTATATATATATATATATATATATATATATATAACGTAACTGTAAAACATCGAATATATATATATATATATATATATATATATATATATATATATAATTCCTCCTCTTGTACATTACCATTCATACAGTAACTAACTAAATCTTCCTTGTATATTTTAGACGAAACATGTAAGCCATCTTTCTTGTGAGTACATGTGGAAGCCTCAATTACTGCACCCCACTCACAAACTGTCCCGTAACTCAGTAAAAATAATCTCCATCCCAAACCTGTCTTCAGCCACATTCTTCGGCAATCAGCAAAGGTCTTTTGAAGAAAGCGCCCACACTTTCCACAATACAATATAATGTATGACATTTAACCCATCAACGGGTTTCGTCTGTTCCAATTCAATGTTCAATGCAGGCAAATAAACCAGTGTTAATAATGAACGTCAATTTTACTGAAATGAATTTCTCGGTATCAATTTCACTCTTCTGATTTGTAGTTTTACGATCACTTAGATTTATTTTAGCATTTTTTTGAACATTCGTGGGAGGTGGAATTTCAAATTAACGTAACCACCCAACTGAAATGCTGCCTAACCGTCGAGATATTAAATAAGTTAATTAAGTTTACATATATTACATATTAAAATCGTTGCTATCGAAGTCCTCCAAAACTTTGGATTTTCATGATTTTTTTGTGTGTGTTTGAAAGTTTTAAGAATAGGTCGTTAGGCTAAGCAATATGGCAAAATTACTTAGCCTAGCAAACCAGCTACGTGATGGATAAAAGTCAGTTACTCCACAGTTTTTTTAACGTAGAATACAAACATCCCACTCCAGGGCACATTCTTAATTCTTAATTGTGAAGAAAAATATCATGAGGAAACCCGAGTGCTTGAAATTACCGATCCTCGGTCGGCTAGAGTGGTAATTACGCCCACACTCTGTCTCTATTTCACTAATAATAACGATTTTTATTTTTAAGTGTACAATTTCGCTCCATATTTAAATTTATTATTATGTACGGATCAAGCATTTGGGACAGGGTTTAGGCAGAAGTTCGCCATGCCATACGAAAAAAAAAGCCATACGCCTCACTTGGTATCGATTGCCGAGAAAATTTCACTTGCCACACAAATTGTATAGGCCTCGAATTTATAAACAATGACACGAACAGAGTCATGGCACCTACAAGTTTCTTTTAGATGATTCATAAATAACCTGCGTAATAACTATTTGATGCCGGAAGGTGCTTGAGATGACCTGTCATAGTGGTCGTTTAATTTCTTTTTGAGTAACTGGCGCTAGCAGAAGGTTATGCATCGTTATTTTAACTAGTTATCCGCTTGTTAAAGTCTATGATTTATGATCCATTATGTAATTCCAGATGTACATACAATGAAGAATATTGTATCTATGATTACGGTTATATTTTTAATTATGAGCAACAGGGTGACTTGCTGACTCAATCAAACCATTTCATTATTTAGAAATCACATTATACACAATAAATTGTAAGGCTCTCTAAGGTGTGCTGGAAGAAATTACTTTCAGAGATAAGCTCGCCTTTGTACACTTTGTAGATGTTATTTTTATGTAATGTCCTGTTAAATGTTTCGTCTGCAATGAAGTATAATTAAGCAATTGTATTTAAACAAAAAAAAAAATGCAGTCATCATAATCGGCTAATAATTTACCAAAGAAATTGTATATGATATTTTTTTCAGGAAAGTTCTATACTCTACGCTCGCGGGTAGACTGACTGAAAATTGCGACCGTGACATAAGTTTCAACTCAGGAAAACGTACAATTCAGTTTCTGATTTGTTTTGATTTTTAAAGTTCTTTGTTAGCTTAATATTTACAAACACTATGCCTTTTGGAGTTGAGACTCTGGGGCCATGGGGTCTGGAGGCGCGACTCCTCTTTAATGAGGTTTACTGGAAGAAATCTCTTGCAGAGATAAGCTTGCCTTTGTACATGTATTTTCTTTCATTGTATTTCTTTTTTGTGTTTTTCGTGTACAATAAAGTAAAGTAAAGATCTCGTCGCGCCTAGTCGACGCTTCAGGAGACCCGAGGGCTGGTGCTTACTTTGGCCAAAGGTTAAGCCTAGCCATGCGGCGACGCAATGCCGCCAGCCTTCTTGGTACTTTGCCGCCCGACATAGATCTGGCTCAATTATTTTATTTAAATAAGATTTTTTTAGGTTTAGTTCCATTTTTATAATAATAGTGTAAATAGTTATATAGCTATAATAGTTATATGTAAATACTGCTAAGTTAATAATAAATACTATGTGAGGTGAAAAGTCAACACGGAGGCAGTAGAAAAGAGCAATAGGGAACTGAGGGATTGGCGTGAAAGAAAAGTGTAACTGAAAGCAATGGAATTTCAATCGCGATTACTTAAAATTTCAACAGAGAGAATGATTTCAAGCTTTCAACTACGTGGAATCCAGTGCTTAGTAAATACAAATCACGCGCCTTATCACCGGACCTGTCCGCGAGCCTAGTGAGTGCTGTGTGTCGGCCAGCTGCGAAAAATTAAAAGTGACAACCCACAATTTGACTGTACTCGCCACTTCAGTCTACCCGACACCATGGCAACTGTAACGCTGCCGAAACGTCGGGAAATAAAGTAATTACGTTTTACTTAATAAATAATCGCGATTTGACACGTTTAATATATAACTTTGTATTTCGCTCATTTGGCAGAATATTGACGCAAATGTCCTTTTTCCAATTTTACAGGAGAGGCCGTTGTTTCATTCAAAAGTGTTAGAACTTTGTCAAAATGCCACAACGACAGTGGCGCTGTCACGCGATAAAAAACAAAACTACATTACTGTCATTTTTTCCCCAAGTGTAAACAGTTATTTCGGGTGTTTTGGCATACTTAACTCAAATTGGCAAAAAAGTACATTTGCGTCATTATTCTGCCAAATGAGCGATTTGTATCTAAAATCATTAAGAAATAATAAAGTTGACAATGTTGTATGGAAATTAGCAGGGCATTGTAGAGGGGTTGGAGGTTAGAGTTGCTTAGATAGAACATAAAAAAACTGTTATAATAGGTACTTTATCGAGACACTTGAGTTTTAAATATTTATTTAATGTGTTGTTTTCTTTTTATATGTGATACCTTCATAAATTTCGTTTAAGGCTGTATTGATAGCCATGAAGCAAAGCTTATTTATTAGCCTCTCGAAGCAAATATTTTTTTGGCAACTAGCATATTTATTTCATTGTCATTTTGCTTATCAGGTATTATCATTGTAGTACTATTTTTATTTTTAATGCACTAACCCGTGCTAAGGACAATTTTAAAAACCTATTTGGAGGCTAAATAATTTTTTAGCCTCTAAATAGGTCTTTAAAATATTACTTTGTAGTGTTAAAAGGCTCCGTGCCTAGCGCCACAAGAGAATATGTTTTTTCAACAAATCGTATTTCTGGTGTCAGTACAATCTTTCAATCATTAAAACAGATTTATTAGGACATATCACCATCACGCATCACCCTCTCGCATCACCTTCACACATCACCCTGAACCTACGTTTTGTTCCGCTGTATTTGACACAAATTAAAATCCAGTCCGTGATCCTAGATTGTGAGCCCTATAAATAACTATTAATATAATTCAAGTTGTACTGACACGTTTTGCAAAAAAGATCTGTAAAAAGATTTATTTTTTTCCTTTGGTGTCACTCAAATCATACTATAATTGTAATTAATAGTATTTTACCAATGACCGTTTAACATAATCTTCCCATCACTAGTGTTAGAGTTTGCATGTCTCCAATCCCTACTGTTAGAGAGTTATATTTTGGTCTAGATAGAGATATCCTTCATGATTTTCATTCACTTGATTATTCACCCTTTTCACTTCATTCACTTCATCATGCCTTGTGAAACAGTAGCCGACACACAGGTACAAGATACCGCATACCTTCCATACCTCCAAGTAGGGCCCTTTCTCGCTGCCACTATTTGTATTCCATGCCGGGTATTTATTCAGCAATTTGAAGCCAGACCATGCGGTAAATCGATCCAAGCACAAACGAAAGTTAGGCCTAGGCCGATATGAAATGAATCTAAACGGCCGATAAGAGGAGCTTATGCTCCTGTGGATTATTACGCGAACTGCTACTTGTATTGATGTCTCCTACATCCACACGTAAATTAACGCCTGTGTCCCGCGGGGGTAGGCAGAGATCAGCTTATACAACTAGCCATAAATCTGACAAACCTGACTTGCTTCAGTGTTTCTAACCCAGCGTTCTGAGATGCGATAAAATCGATCACAGCGCGAATCCGGCCTAATTTAGTAGTCCCAAAGTATCTCGCACAAAATAGGGTGCTTGTGCCTACTGCACTTATACGGATTGACACTGTACTTGATTTCATCGCATCTCGAAAAGCACCCTTAATGATTCGCGATACTCATACAAACTCGCCACTTTTGTCTTCACAGGGGCGAGTACAGTCACGGGTGGACGGAAGTGGCGAGTACGGGCTACCCGAGACGACCGTGACTGTAACGCTGCCGAAACCTCGGGAAATAAAGTAATTACATTTTACCTAGTAATCGTGATTGGACCTGATTTGCTTCATCAACATTAATTCCAAGTCGATTTTGGAACTGCAACCGCCAAGCTGAAGTGGGATTGGGTGGGCCAAGTGAGCTGTTTGGGTCAGACAGGTGGGCAAAATTGCCACTAACTGGGTTCCATGCGACGCGTATCGCAAACGTGGACGACCCAAGCGGAGATGGCGGTACGTGCTCACTCACATTTCTACCGAGCTGGCAGGAGTGGAGTGGAGCATGAAGAAGTAGAGAACTAAAGGCTAGACCTTTTCCCAGCAATGGGACATAATCGAGGCTGCATAAAATGAAATTGAAACAATAAAAAAACTGAGAGTTTGTTTTAATTTACGGGTTAGATACAGCGACCTGGAGCAGGTACTTTATTTGCAAATATTATTTAGGATATTTGTGTATTATAAGAGTTTGGTAAATAAATAAATAAACTGTACCCAAAAACAATTATTTCATTTTATAAATGCGTCATCTAGTGTCAGTAAATGTGCCAATGGTCGCTGCATAAATCATCAAATTGCGTGGATGCGAAGGCCAAAGTTTTTTTTATTATAATCTATTATTACTTATTATTCAAATTTTGTTATTATGAAACATCTTCAATAATAAGTTCAGCTATCTACGGTGGTATCCAACAACCAATCCGTAATTTCCAAAAAACCAATCCGGGTTAAAAAAAACAGCACTATTGGTCGCGGGTTCGTATCCCGGCATGGGTGACATTTTTAGCCTCTAAATAGGTTTTTGAATAGCACTATTTTAAATTAACCTTTAGGGTAGACATAGGCTTAAAGCACAGAGGAAAATGTATTTTTCCTAATATAGCTTTTCTATACAAAATTAGGATTTAAATATGATTTGAACGATAGATTTAAGAGCTCGTGGCCTATTTGAACCGAGTGATTGAAATCAATCACTTGAGTTAAGCAACAACAGGCGCGGTCCAACAAACAGGGTACAGGATGTGTGAGCGTTCCGTGACTACCACTAGTGGCATTTTTTTCCGAGCGCTTCCGTGCTTCGCAAGGCACGTTAAGCCGTTGGTACCGGCTGCCATGTAATGGCAGTCATGACAGAGGCCTTCTAGGCAGCTTGATACTAAGACCCGCCACTGTCTTACAACCCTCCACCAACACAGATTTGGCCTCCGTGGTGGCTTTCTTGCGTGAACTTTAGCGTCATGAGCGCAACCGAGTTGAATAAAAAGTAGGAATTTCATCACGAAGACAGTAAAGATTCGTATCTTTATAAACTCCAGCAGGAGCTTAGAACTGAATGAAGACGTTCTCAAGGCGCAAAACCTCGCGCATAATAAAGCGGCAGTTTCCAATTCATTCAGTGCTTAGGTAATGCCTCTTATGGATTTCGTAACGCACCGGACACCGGCGGAATGTCACAAACCGGAATCAAATGTGTCATTTAGCATCGGTGCGTCCGTTACTTTCGGTTCGATTCGGGCGTGGCCCAATTTTCACTGAAAAGTTATTGCCTGTTTGAGATGGGCAGGTGGGAATGTGGGTCGTGTTACGACACTTTCTATACAACGTCGCGTTCGAGGTACGAATGATTAGCAAGTGAAGTAGCGGTGGGCTGGTCACGTTTCCCGAAGAACCGACAGCGAATTTGTGACATTCCTTAGTGGACACAATTGATCACGGCCGGGAATATTCCAGAAGATACCGGGAATATTTTCTAAGTTCCCGCTCACGATTTTAAGTAAATTTTAAGCGCTAACTAAGCGGTTGCCTCTCGCATATGGTTAAGAAAGATGCATTTAAACCCTATTTAAAATATGGAATTACTATAAAAATATCTTAAAGACATTTATTTGCACTGTGAAAAATTAACAACAACAATCAAGAAAATCTATATTCTGGGATAGTCAGAAACGACGAAGGTAGTACCATTATAGGAGTCGCGCGTTTTATATGTTAAAGTGGAGACTACACTTATGTACCTCAGTCGTTCTGACAAATTGGGAAAAGAGACCTGTGCCCAGTTGGACCATAATAAACAATCTGCAACTATACGCCCCACTACAGGGCACACTCCTTTTGCAAGAGAGAGAGAGATAGAGCGAGAGACAAAGAAAGAAAGAAACTATGGTTGCCGTTTTCCATCACCGTTAGCGAGAAAACAGTTACGTTATCCACATATGAAGTATCTTTATCTTAATTATTAATTATTATAATATTAAAATTATCCACTTTATCTTAATCATTGTTTTAGCCAGGTTGATAGCATCCTTCTTTCGATTTATAAAATTTAAACTTTCATACAACACAAACACTTGTCCTAGTCCCAACCTACGATGCCCTGTTGTATAGTAATCAGACAAGGACATCACAAACATAAAAATACACCCAGACTGTGGCCACTGGGGCAAATGTACGGCGGCCCCCAGTGGGATCAAGCCCCCGACCTCTAGCATCGTAATCAGCCGTGAAACCGCTAGACCAACAAGCCAGTCGACAAAGTAGGTAACTAATAGAGAACTAGTATTTCTTAATGATTCGCGATACTCATACATAATTTTATATTAAACGGGTCAAATCGCGATTATTTATTAGGTAAAACGTGGTCTACCCGAGACCACGGCAACTATAACGCTGCCGAAACATCGGGAAATAAGGTAACTACGTTTTACCTAATAAATAATCGCGATTTGACCCGATTAATATATAACTATAATAGAGAACTGTCAAATTCAAAGACTCGAATTTCGTAATAGGTCTACCTGACCTAACCTAACCTAGAAAAAAGCATTAACTGCCATAAGAAACCAGCCACCTGCATGACTAATGAAATGGCGGACTCGAACAGGTGAAAACCATAAGCGTGCATAATTCAAATTTGCGAAAAAAAAAAAAGACGCAACCTCATTAAACCTCCTTACGACATACGGCTTTCAGACATAATCATCAGGCATCCGATGATAAAATCGACCAAAAAGAAAGCTACAACTTATTACGTCGCTTCGAGGCGTCGTCGATTCTTTTTTCACCGTCCTGCACGATTTGTGAAAATGTATGTGAACGCCTCAGAACCTATCCGTAGCGCTGAACTATACTTAATTTTAAATTGCTCTGCCTATAAGTATGTTTCACAATAGCTATGTAGCGCTGTACGGAATACTATAGTTTCGGTTTTGGCTACTAGATAGCGTTATTTGTTTCCAACATCACAGTAAGGTTTTATCCAAATCGAACCCTTAGAACCAGATCACCTGTACGTAATACAGAGAATATCGTAAAGAGGTTCGAAATTTTACTGATGCCGGTGAGTCGCCCATTAGCTCAGTTGGAAAGAGCACTGGCACGGATAGCCAGAGGTTGCGGGTTCGAATCCCGGCATGGGTGGAATTTTTGGCCACTAAATAGGTTTTTAAAATTGTCCTTAGCACGGTTTAGTGCATTAAAAATAATATAATCAGATCACCGGTGTTGGATCTTTGTGTCTGAATGTTCTGCAGAAAAGTACTTTGGCTTGCAGCTCTGCATATTCTTCGTGGTTTTTTGCTACGAGAAACAGGTCTTTGACGCTGGAAAACCCGTCGATTCTGATGTTTCTGAGCGACGATTTTCTTCTTCTCTCAACTCATCTTCTTCCCTAAATCTTGCCCACCATAGGAAAAACTTGAGGAAATCGCTAGCTATCGTGTCGCAGCGCACCCCTGGAAAATCAACTTTCTTCTTTTTTCGGACTTCCAAATTCGAATTTTAAGTACTTTTTATAGCAAAAAAATACGTTTTTTCGAAGCATGCTTACACTTTTGCGAATTACTTATTATGTTTTAGCCACTCAGACTAGCATTAAAACAGCGATGGTGTTGAATATAACCATCAATCATTGAGACCAACCGCATTAGAGATATAAACCAAAAGAGCCACGTAACGTACGAATAATTGTCGAACCTTTGTATAGGCTGCCAGCATCATAAAAGGTACTCTCAGCCATTGCTATTGTCAATGATTCTCAAACAATGACATTTGAATCAGCGGAGAGAGAGTTCATTGTCCATATTCATCATGCATCTTAGAGCTTTCCAGAACGATTCTCAGCCTTAAAGCTTGAAGCCTAAAGGCTCGTTTAGGTTGAGTGGATTTTATCTTAGGAAGAGTGTTTTCTAGCCGCAAAGTTGGCTCGGAAGGGGGTACCAAATGCATTGATGGAATGCTAAGGCGACAAGGGTGATTTCTCTTTGCAAGCGTCGCGATCTTGCTAATGACTGTGGTGTTTTACTCGTCCCGCGATTGTTCAAGTGTTAGTACGTAACGGTTGATTTATTTATGTATGCTGTCATGTTCGTCACTGAAAAGTAAAACTTTTCGAGTAACCCAGCGTAAACGGTTCGCAATTGATTTAAATAAGTGTCGCATGGGGCATTAGTGATTTACCTTGCACGCCTTCGAGATTTACAATAAACGCTTCTTAACCCTAGACACCTAACCTTCGTCGTTTCGACGAATACGCGACAGAAAAATTGTTGTATCTTTTTGGTGCGTGTGCGGATAACCGTGGTGTCTCTTGTCAACTCGGTGTTCGTTCGGGTTGGCGAGAGGCAATAAATTCCGGCTGCCAAGTACCATGTTTTTTCGAAATTTTACAAAAATACGTACAAAATCGCAATTTGTCGCGAATATAAATTTTATTTTTGTACTGAATGGGCGTAAAAAAGAACATTTTTCTTTTTCTAATGTCTACAGTTTAAGTTTTCCCTTAACCCATTTGGACCCAAATACAAACCAGTAGTGAAATTTCGAAAACTTCTTTATTTGCCTAACTATTAGGACCTAATAAGACATATTATAACAAAAAACTTAAAAATAATAATTTCTATATAATTGAAAAAATACCGTCCTCAAATGGGGCCAATGGGGTTAAGTGTGGTGTTTTTCGAAGCTCCCTTTTTCGATGTACAATGTTTTTTTTATATTTTTTGCATTGTGATCGTGCTTTTTTGTGACATTCCAAGCATCTTAGCTGGTTTTGTAGTTCCTCTGCGAAGTGTCCAACACCTTTCAGGCTCATGTTTGGCACCACTGATGAGGATTTACGACGCCTTCCATTGGGTCTTTCTTGTTTCTAGTTAGTCTAGTTTTTCTTCAGTAGTCAGCGCGTGAAGACGACAAGCATTACCTACGGACAAGTCAAGCATGAAAATAGAAGCCACTACCACTGTTTGCCACTTATGGCTATTCTGTACCTATACTGCCACTCACTGGTCAACTTGGTCAACTTGGTCAACTCCGCCCAACCCTTGTTCCTGTTCTGAAATACAAAAGGGATATCTGGGTCTACCTTTCTCCCTTCTGCAGAGCTCCATCTTTTTACCTTTTTACATCGATCAATTTCCGCACAATTTTCTTTTGCATGACCTTGATTGACATCAGTGGACACTTATTTGTTCTGTTCTTCCTCAGTGTGCTCGTCGCACGATAAGCGGCTTGTCGTAGATCTGTCTTCAATGCGTGACTGGTAAAAAAAATGTCGAAATACACAGTGTGCTGGTGTGGTACTGCTTTTCCTTTTTCTAGTAGGCCCTTCACCACATTTGAGCCCTCTTGACTGGTTCCCAATGCCGCTGTTTTGCCACAGTAGACATGGAATACGTAACAGTATCCATCTAAACTTGCGCACATCCAGTTTTATATCCAAATCGTACTGGCTTCTCCTTTTCCTTCTTCAGGCTATATTATGTAGTCCACTGCTGGACATAGCCCTCGCCTAATGAGCGCCATAGTGCCCTGTCTTCAGCTTGCCACATCCAGTACCTGCCTGCAGTTTTTCGCAGATCGTCATCCCACCTGGTCGGAGGGCGTCCTACACTACGTTTGCCGAGTCACGGTCTCCACTCACTGGCGTCTCGTACTGGCTTGCCTTTTATAAATTGTTTCGTATGTTTTGTTGGATATTATTGCCATCACCTTCTTCATCATCCGTGAGAACACTTCGTTCTGGAGGTATGGCCACTATTTTGAAACTTACATCAGGATCATCTTCCTCGTTCAAAATGCTTTCGATCGCTGCCTTGAGTCTTTGATACTCATTCAATATATTGAACGATTGCCTAGCCCTTATTGACTCCGAAACTGAACCCTGAAGTATAAAAAAATATATAGCAATGAGCCCATTGGCCCCATTTGGGGACACCTTACTAAAATTGCTCCCACGATAGTAATATTTACAAATATTCTTGATATATTGTCTTTACTCATGAGAAGAAACTATAGACAGTAGAAAAACATGAGAAAAAGCAGGAAGTTGCACTAAAAAAATATAGAAAATACCGCCTACCTTTAAGCAATAACTTATTTGCTCAATGGGGTAGTGAAAACCACTTATTTTATCCAGATTCTCCGATGATTCTCTGTTTTCTAGTTTTGATTAGATATTTACCCACCTTGGCGATACAAATGTGACTCTTTATCAAGGACATCTCATTTTCCCTCCAAAATATGGGTACTCAAATAAATGGCCCCAAATGAGGACAGCGGGCGTAAATGGGTTAAAATAAACAACTACTTTTTTAAATTTCGTTTGTAATTAAATTTTTCATAAAAATGTCGGGATTTATCTGTAGAAACGCGTGCCATTTTAAACAGAAAGGAAAATAAGTAAGAGTATGTGATAAATAACAACAAATTATTTTATTAATATGCTTGAAATCTCAGTGCAAGAAACGTACCAAAAACAACAAATTTTTATTTAAAACTTAACACTTCAAAAAATGGTCGTCGAATTGACGAATGGTTAGGTATAATGAGCTATGTGAGAAGGTTAGGTGTCTAGGGTTAATGTAGGTATGTTGCAACCTAAAACAGTACTTGTAACACTAAGTTGAACATTATTAAACTATTTCCAATCACACCATAACACACCTTTTATCATACTATTCTTATTTTTAATGCACTAACCCGTACTAAGGACAAATTTAAAAACCTATTTAGAGGCTAAAAATTTCACCCATGCCGGGATTCGAACCCGCAACCTCTGGCTATCCGTGCCAGCGCTCTACCAATTGAGCCAATGGACGACTCACCGGCATCAGTAAAATTTCGAACCTCTTTACACTATTCTCTGTATTACGTACAGGCAGCGACATCTGGCTTAAGCAAATTGCATCATACCTTTTATTTTTTATAACCATTTAAAGAAACAAAAGCAATTGATAAAGTTTAAATTTTGGAACGAAACATGATGAGAGAAAATAAAATAAAAATTATAAACACTGGCCGTTTATCAAAATTAAGTGATTTAAAAAAGAAAAAGACAATATTGCACATTTTAATAATAATAAACTTATGCAGTTGTAACATGTTGACCACTTGCTTAAGAATGATGAACTTTACCGTCAATGTAGTAACGTTTAATTTCCTTCGAAAACGCTTCATTGGTACGAGAGGCTGTTGAATATAATTATGTGGCATACAGATGTTTCTAGTGGTATGTAGGCATTTGTGTATATGGAATGTTACAGTATTATTTGTCTCACGCGGAACTGGTGCCGTGAAATGGACCGCAGGTGCTGAGATTTAAAGAGGCCGCGTCTATTCAAACAACTCACTCACAATGTTTTAGATGACTAACAATATTTTTTGTAGCCTATAATCGTCCTACTGCAGGGCACAGGCCTTCTCTCAGAGAGAGTATGGACTTGATTATCACGCGTGCCCACCGCGGATTGGCAATTTCTAACGCTAAGGTGAGTTATGTGCATTTGTAAAGCTAGTAATATCACTCGCTACCTGTGAAGAAAAACATCGTGAGGAAACCCGAGTATCTTAGTAGCTTAGTAGTAAATGCGTAGTTCAGTTGTTGATTTTTTTTTCCAGTTTTCTTTTACCTTATAGTGATTTTCTGTAGGATTTATGCTAATTTCATATACCCAGTGGCACTTGCACAAGTACGATGATTGAAATATTATTTATTAAAATCTGACCAGTAAGGACATACGAGGAACATATAAAAAATGCCTAAAAAAATATGGCCTAACCTTCCTGCGATGCAGGAAGGTTAGGCCATACTCCATGCCCCAGGATTGTAAGACAGTGGCAGCTTACTGTAAGAAGTTATCAAGCCGCCCATAAGGCTTCTGACATGGCTTAACGACTGCCATTATATGACAGCCAACCAACCCGGACTTGGCCCCCGTGGTGGAGTATGGCCTAACCTTCCAGCGATGCAGGAAGAGACCCGTGCCCCAGTTGTGGGGACATACAAGGGTTGATAACGATTATATGACAGTCGGCACCAACGGCTTAACGTGCCTTGCGAAGCACGGAAGCGCTCGGAAAAATGCCACTCGGTTCGCCTAGGCCACGAGCGCTTCAATAATAATATACATTTTCAAGTAAAACAATGTAATCATTAGTGGTTTGGCCCTGGGGGTCAAACCACTAATCACATTAATTTAATACTGAAAAAACGTTGTTCAAAAGCTTGGCTTAGTTTTTATTGTAGTGATGATAACTCAAATACTTTATTATATGAGTATTATTTCTCTAACGACCTCTGTGGCGCAGCAGTAGCGCATCCGCCTACCATGCAAAGGTCCCGGGTTCGATCCCCGGCTGGGGACAAAAAAAATATGTTTGTGATGTCGTTGTTTCTGGTTCCCACGACACAGGGTATCCTAGTGTGGAGCCAGAAGCGTTATTTAGCGTTTCATATATTTTATAACATTTTTTGTGTCTGGGTCACATGCTTTTTAAATGCCAAGCAAAAATTATGACCCTAAATAATTTGTAATTGTGAGCATGCCTTAGACACATTCCGAGCAGTGAAAAAGCTGGATA
This sequence comes from Yponomeuta sedellus, assembly GCA_934045075.1. Classification (NCBI taxonomy): domain Eukaryota; kingdom Metazoa; phylum Arthropoda; class Insecta; order Lepidoptera; family Yponomeutidae; genus Yponomeuta; species Yponomeuta sedellus. The sequence goes on from OW203743.1 coordinate 11,260,489, forward strand.
TTCCCTTATAATACCTTCACTTTCTTTCCTCGAATGAAACCATTACGCATGCCTTACACATCGGAGCTGATTCCAAAAATAGACTTACAGCAATCACCCCGCAACTTGTTAATATTGATGGTTATTGGCCACGCAAAGAAGTGGCGCGATTAACATTTTTAATAAAGTGCCTATACGAAATTTATCTGTATTATTATATATGTATGTGTGTTAATGGTGGAGATGCGTTTCGGAATTATGTGCTTTCTCTGTATGTACTTGTGCGTGCGTATTGCACAAGATCCGGCTACGCCCAAAGCAAAGTCAGCCTCTATAGTACCAGGCTGCGCAGGGCGTGTCACTTGCGAATTTCGCTTCCCGCGCCACAGACATGGCTCCTTTTTGTGAAATAAGTAGGTAAATTCGACATCACACTAATAAAGTTTACGCGCTTGCACTCTGCGACGTTGATTTTTGGATGACTGCAATAAAAATTATGATTGCGTGTATCGACTCCGCGAAGGTTCTGTTTTATGATTTTATAAAAATGAAAATAGAAATAGACATAGTTATTTATTTAACGGGTCATTATTTATTAGATAAAACGTAATTACTTCATTTCCCGACGATGTTTTGGCAGCGTTACAGTTGCCGTGGTCACGAGTAGACTGAAATGGCGAGTACAGAAAAATAACCGTTTGCGTCCAATAATTAGCCTGCTCGAACACAAGCTTTTTGGGGAATTATACGATTCTATATTTGATGTGATGAAAACATTTTTAAAAAAACATCTTCGACAACCTCCGTGGCGTAGAGGTAGCGCATCTGCTTACCATGCAAGAGGCACCGGGTAGGAATCCCGGCCAGGGATGAAAAAAAACATGTTTTGCATGTTTACATGTTTGTGATGCCGTTGTTTCTGGTTCCTACAACACATGGGCCAGTATTACAGAAGCGTACTCAAGCGCCGATCTCTACTTAAGACTAGTTTTGAGTATGGATTTAATTTTAGAACGTTACTTGAGTCGAGATTCATCAAGCGCGACTCAACTGAGTAATAGCTAATTCGAGAACGATACTTGGGTAGCAATCTCTACTTAAGTAAAGATCAAATCTGTATTTACTCAAGTGTGGTCGGAACCACGCTTGAGAGTCGATCGGCCAGTTATTTTAATTGTCAATTTGGAATGTTTATTGCAAAATTCATATATTCGAAAACCTTGATTACTATGACGAAATAGTTAATGATAGCAGCAGCCCCTTAGGCATTTAAGGGACGCTGAAGACCCCTACTGCATGGATTCTAATAAGTGTTTATGTGCAAAAACAATTACATTAATATTGGGGTGGTTTCATTGAATAAATTTCACGCAACACAATCACTTCGCGAGAGCTTCCGTGCTTCGCAAGGTACGTTAAGCCGTTGGTGCCGGCTGTCATATAATGGCAGTCGTTAAGCCATGTCAAAGGCCTTATGGGCGGCTTGATAACTTCTGACTGTAAGACCCGCTACTGTCTTACAATCCTCCACCAACCCGGACTTGGCCCCCGTGGTAGAGTATGGCTTAACCTCTTGCGATGCAGGAAGTGACCCGTGCCCCAGCAGTGGGGACATACAAGGGTTGATAACGAACACAATCACTTCACCTGGTCCCAAACTAGGATATCCTGTACTTTGATAACCAGGCAAGAACGTCACAAACATGAAAGTACACCGAGACTGTGGTCACTTGTACAAATATATAGGCCCACAGTGGGAATCGTCTTCAGGAGTCACAAGCTCGGTCTTGGTAACCAAGCGCCTTAGCGGCTAGGCCAACAAGACAGTCACAAAGAGGAATAAATAAAATAATCAGTAAAACAATCTCAGTTTTTTTATTGCTCATAAATTTGTAACATAATTGACACATATTCTATAAATCCGCTGTGTTGAAGTTGACTTTTTATCTTCCTCGAGGAGGATCCTGTGGTGAAGTTGAAGTTTTGTGTTCAACAAGCAGGTTCCTCTCCACTGCGATGAGGTTGAAGTTTTATGTTTACCGAGCAGGTTCCTCTCCACTGCGGTGAGGTTGAAGTTTTATGTTCAACAAGCAGGTTCCTCTCCACTGCGGTGAAGTTGAAGTTTTATGTTCAACGAGCAGGTTCCTCTTCACTGCGGTGAAGTTTAAGTTTTATGTTCAACAAGCAGGTTCCTCTTCACTGCAGTGAAGATGAAGTTTTATGTTCAATGAGCAGGTTCCTCTCTACTGCAACGAAGTTGAAGTTTTATGTTCAACAAGCAGGTTCCTCTCCGCTGCGGTGAAGTTGAAGTTTTATGTCCAACGAGCAGGTTCCTCTGCACTGCGGTGAAGTTGAAGTTTTATGTTCCATGAGCAGGTTCCTCTCCACCGCGATGAAGTTGAGTTTTTGTATTCTACGAGGAGGACCCTCTCCACTGCAGTGAAGTTGACTTTTTATGTTCCACAAGGAGGATTCTTTCCACTATGGTGAAGTTCCTTGTTCTCATTTTTTCACATCTCGTTTCAAAACAGCGATTAATGTTCAAATTAAACCACACCGACTATGTACAGATATTAGTAATTTAGTAAACTTATAAATAAATCACAAATTAGAAATAAATAGACAGACGTCAAGAGAATTATTTTATCGACATTTGTTACGTTCCGTTCTGTACTCAAAGCGAATAAATAAACAAGAAGCGTGAGCGTTTTGCTTCCTTTAAATATACGGTTCATTACAAACTAATAACTAAATAAAGAAACTTTGAACATTTTATTTACGAATACATAAACATTATTTTAGTTTCCTCTGTATATTTGACATAATATACTAAGTTTCATCGTCACGTTTTTGTAACATGCGTAAAACGGAATAAAAATCTACACTTGTATTTTTCTTGTCATAGAAAACAAACTTTGATCATAGACAATCTGATTGCAGTTCTGAATCTCTACTTAAGCAGTGATTGGCTGATCTCTACTCAAGAACTGTTTGAAAATAAAGGGAGTGCTTGAGCATCGATTCAGCGCTCAAGTAATGATTGGGCGATCTGAGATCAATCTGTGCTTGAGCATCGTTCTGTAATACCGGCCATGGTATCCTAGTGTGGGGCCAGAAGCAATGTATGTGCCTGTATGTAAATATTATGTTAAGAAACACATAATAATCGAAGTCTCTCGACGTTTAAATGATAAGGTTATCCTTCAATTTGATAAGATTACTTTCAATTAGTTTGGCATTTAGACATTAGGCAGACGATTGTGTACCGAAAAAAAGAACCTATTCGCTATTTTATACCGATTATTCAAATTCTGGAAGCGCTCGTGGCCTAGGCGAACCGAGTGATTGGAATCAATCACATGTATTTTCTAAGGTTAAGATTAGAACTGTTTTTATACGAATTTCAATCGTTTATTATATTTTTACAATTTTCCGACGTTTCGGCATTTTTACAGGTGAGACCACGGCACCAGTAAAAGTGCCGAAACGTCGGAAAATTTAAAAAATATAATAAACGAGTGAAGTCCGTATAAAAACACTTTCAATCAATCACTTGGTTAAGCAACAACAGGCGCGGTCAGGTACAGGATGGGTGAGCGTCCCGTGACTACCGCTAGTGGCATTTTTCCGAGCGCTTTGATACTTCGCAAGGCACGTTAAGCCATTGGTGCCGGCTGTCATATAATGACAGTCGTTAAGCCATGTCAGAGGCCTTATGGGCGGCTTTATAACTTCTGACAGTAATGCCCGCCACTGTCTTACAATCCTCCACTAACTCGGACTTGGCCCCCGTGGTGGAGTATGGCCTAACCTTCCTGCGATGCATGAAGAGACCCGTGCCCCAGCAGTGGGGACATTCAAGGGTTGATAACTATTAACATTCAGACTTATATTTATAATTTGACGTTTAGATTCTATCACTTTATTCGCATGCAAGGAAAACGTGGTTACCCGAGCGAGTCATTGAATAAATAAAAAATAATTGCAGACGCCGCGACGCCAATGCCTTCTTCAGTCGGCTTGGCGTCGGCGGCCGAAATCTCATTCGTAATGGCTGGTACACTTCAACCGAACGCACGAACGTGAACGAATCAGTGTAGACGTTCACTGCTGTTACTGTGCTGTGCCCGGGAATACTGTTAATCGTTATCAACCCTTGTATGTCCCGACTGCTGGGGCACGGGTCTCTTCCTGCGTCGCAGGAAGGTTAGGCCATACTCCACCACGACCAAGTCCGGGTTGGTGGAGGATTGTAAGACAGAGGCGGGCCTTACTTTCAGAAGTTATCAAGCCACCCATAAGGCATCTGACGTGGCTTAACGACTGCCATTATATGACAGCCGGCACCAACGGCTTAGCGTGCATTGCGAAGCACGGAAGCGCTCGGAAAAATGCCGGAAGCGCTCACCCATCCCGTACCTAACCGCGCCTGTTGTTGGTTAACCAAGTGATTGATTCCTATCACTTTAATGCCTGGATGTTAATATAATTATCATCATCAGCCTATATAAGACTTTCCTTTAAATGCCATCTATTTCGGTCCCTTACGATCCGTATGACCTTCCACTTACTCGACTGCTCGACTTACTCGACAATATTGTCCAAATATCGGGCATCAGGATAGGAATTCTACTAAAATTTTACATGTGAAAGTTTGTGAAGATGTATGGGCGTTTATTAACCATGCAATAAATGCAGAAACGAGTTCCATGAAATTTGGCATAAAGATAGATAAAGTTCTAAATTGAGACACTGAGACTTGATATTCCGCGAAAGCGTTCCCGTGAGATAGTATTTTATTGTAACCGTAATATTTTTTCAAGCCAAACTCTAAGATATTTATTTATTGCAATGCCATGGCAAAGAGAATTGTATAAACGGATTCCGTGGCGGTGTGAAGTTTGCCGGGACACCTAACATAACACAGGCGCACTACCACAATCGTTTCTAACCATACACGGTGTTCATCCGCTCAGCTAATACGACGCGTTCTTTAGTTTTAAAATAGTGCCATACGACACGCTTTTTAGTTAGTTTTAAATAGTGCCTGAGCATATTGGAAATAATTATTTCAGGGCTTCTTTTTGGTCGCTCTGATGCTTGCACTTGAATCAACCAGCTCACTATATTTCCATCGCTAAGCGTTAATGATCTTATAATTTATTTATTACAATATTTAAACTATAATCACCAACCCCTTTATTCATAAAAGTCTGCTAACGCATTGCATTGCTAAAGAATTAGCAATGCTTAAAGCATTGCTAATTCTCACTCTGTCCTCCTCTATTGACCTAAGTCAGAATGAAAAAGAACACTCTTTAGCAACTGTTTTAAGTTAGCGGACCATTATGAATAAGAGGGCAATGTCGACGTTCGCGTTCGTTCAGTTGGCCTGAACAAGTCGAACTCAATACGTCGCACGTCGTTTCATTTATTGCATAACAGTCATGTTTTATAAGGGAGCTCTGAATGAGGTAGTCTCGGAATGACAGTTATTGCAGTTTTCACTAGATGACGTTCGTCATCTACAAGGTGATTTTTCATAATAGCAATATTTTAGGAGAATTTAATTATTATTATTAAAATTCTTTATTGCATAAAAATTTTGCACATAGGCGTGCTATTTAGTATTATCTACCAGCTTACCTAAGTTTTGCAGACAAGATTACCAGTTATTATTTTTTTCTCGTTGTGTAAATTTATTAGTAATACTTCAACATATTAAAATTTGTATAGTGGGAACCGAACCCACGGGCTCCGGAATGGGGGGATTTTATCCAAAATGAGTAGGCGGGTTGATAGTTGCGGTAGGTTTACTCTGGTACAAGCACTTCCAGTACGGGTATATTTTATTTCTTCTTCTGAAACTCCCTCAGTGTGTGCAAGCTTGAACAAGTTTGGCATAAGTAAGCAGAAGAGGTTATTTTGAATGACGGACAGATTAGTTTTTTATAGACTTCCTACATAACTACCAGATCTATAAATCTTCGAGTGACTTGGGTCTTTACGACTGTACTAAAAGACTTTTACAACGCGTCTGGGGTCACCTTTAACAAGGTGCTAACACTAGCGTGAAACAATTTTTTTCAATAGCGACATTATAGAGAATTTTCACGAAAATTTTTATTATATATGGATGGGCATGTTCAAAGATAACTAAAAATAAACGCGCAATTTTTTCTCTAGTTTACGAATAATACTTTCAAAAGTAATATGTCGAAAATAATTCTAGTCACGTGGTATAAAAACGCGCCGTACAAATCGTATTCAAACCATCATGTCACAACTTCACACAACGTCAATGCACTAATGTATAAATTGTATTTACACTATGACGTCACAACTTCCACGTAATGCTTCAGTGTCGTATGCAGCGTTTATCAGTATTCGAGTTACCTCGTAAAATATTGTTGTTTTTATACATTCACACCCTTTTTAGTAAACACATATTGGCTTTGGTTTTTTCATTAAGAGCATTTCAAATTATTAGAGCATCTTGGTTTTTTCCACTTTTTGGGACTGCGAAAAACCCAAAATTATTTTTTATGGGGCTTAATCATAAGTTTTTATTTTCAATTAAAAAAATTTTTCTCGGATGTCATCTGTATTCTGGTATAAAAGCGATATTACTTCAATCTCTCACCTCTTCACCTCTTATGACTACTTACATAGTCTCGAACGGCAGTGTATATTTACACTGCCTCTTAGCTACATACGTTCAAAAACGCTAATTCCCATCTGTCGACCTCTGTGGCGCAGCGGTAGCGCATCTGCCTACTATGCAAGGGGTCCCAAGTTCAAACCCCGGCTGGGGACAAAAAAAAAACTTCAGGTCTTGAATGTTTACATGTTCGTGATGTCGTTGTTTCTAGTTCCCACGACACAGGGTATCCTAGTGTGGGGCCAAAAGCATATGTGCCTGTATGTAAATGTTATGTTATGTTATCTTCAGTAACGCAGTGATTCCATAATGTTACATTTACGGCGTAGATACATACTTTTCGTTTACACATTTAATAATAATAATAATAATCTTTATTACAGGAAAAACTTTACAGTGCAGTTACATACTATATTAAAACTAGCATTTGACAATATTCAAATAAATCAGCTTCTGTTGCTGTGTTAGGTTGGAAACCTGTATTACAGCAGACAGTTTCCTCCCAAAAAATGTATATTTTCTAATCAAAACAATTTGGATCTTTACTTTACTGCCAATGAAAAATTAAAAGAAAAAAGAAAAAATAGTGATGTGATTGTACCTCTCTTTGTGTGTGTGTGTGTGTACGCGAGTGTGTGTATGTGTGTGTGTGAAATGTGTGTAAGAGAGGGTGTATAATGTTGTGTAACTCATTAAACAAGACGATATGTACCTAAGTATGGAAATCCCTATAGCCGTGTTTTCTTTGTATCTGTTACTATTTAAGTACTGTTAAAAGATCTTCCGTTTCTTCGTACGTAAGTTGTTGAAGCCACTTTGAAACCAGATGTTTGCAATCTGATTTGTTTTGTAGTAGTTAACAATAAACTAGCTGTGCCCCGCGATGTTACCCACGGTTCATCGTTTTTCCCATGAGACGAAGAAACGCAGCCTACGTGTTAATCCAGGGAGTCAGGTAACTTCATACTAAACTTTATTAAAATCGCTCTAGCCGTGAAGAAGTAACAAACATTTACACTCTCAAACTTTCGCCTTTTTAATATAAGTGTGATGTGTTAATATCTCCCTATTATACTTTTTTTATTTTAATGCACTAACCCGTGCTAAGGAACAAATGTAAAAACCTATTGAGAGGCTAAAAGAGGCTCAATTGGTAGAGCGCTGGCACGGATAGCCAGAGGTTGCGGGTTCGAATTCCGGCATGGGTGAAATTTTTAGCCTCTCAATAGGTTTTTAAAGTATCTCCCTATGTTTATGCAAGTTTATTATTGTATTTCACATTTTTTCCCCTGTACTACCCTTAAGAAAGACAGATTGACGAAACAAATATATATCGCGAATGTGAGTGGAATGGCTGGTGAGGAAGTCCCAGGCGGACATACATCGGCCAAATAGAGGATGTATTAGCAAAGGTGAAGATAAAAAGTACCCGGAATCGGCGTGCGTGCACGCAACGACTTATGAACGTTGACGAAGCGAAGGTGTCAGGATTGTGGCAAGTGGCAGTCCCTGGTCTCTGCCTACCCGTCTAGGATGCAGGAATGAGGTTATGTATGTATGTATGTATGTATGTATGTATGTATGTATGTATGTATGTATGTATGTATGTATGTATGTATGTATGTATGTATGTATGTATGTATGTATGTATGTATGTATGTATGTATGTATGTATGTATGTATGTATGTATGTATGTATGTATGTATGTATGTATGTATGTATGTATGTATGTATGTATGTATGTATGTATGTATGTATGTATGTATGTATGTATGTATGTATGTATGTATGTATGTATGTATGTATGTATGTATGTATGTATGTATGTATGTATGTATGTATGTATGAATGATGTAAAGTGATGTGATAAGCCCGTACTCGTTCACTGCCGGATATAGGCCTCCTCAAGGCATGCCACTTCTTTCTGTTCTCAGCCAATCTCACTCAGCCGTTCACCCACCAATCTGTTATTGACCTGAGACTCACAAAAAGACCTAAAGCAAGGACGCGTCATCTTTTCAACTCACTTTCGTATAAAATGTACTGATAGGCGAAATGAACCTGCACTCAATGTACACGTCATACTGGTGCGAATTCTATAAAACGCGTCGCGTCTTTACCACGCCCACGGTCTTCAGGAATGCCATAGGTCTTAGTTGTCGGCCGAGCAAGCTAGTAGGAATCCTACTCTGCGTTAGCCAATCCGTGATCTAATCTTGGGAAGTATTTGTACCCATAACCCCATCGAGTGTAGGTTTCTTCGGCAGACGTGATACGACTGGAGGAAAGCTTCGTCTGATAAAAATGAAGCGCCTGCGAGTTTCGTATGAGCAGAGACAACTCGCGTTGACTTGTACGTTGACTTAAAATGAGTGTTGATTCTATCTATCTATAATCAGCCAACATCAACCCACTGCTGGGCATAGGCAAATGTATATGGCTAAATATGCTTTTATTGTTTTTCAAAGTATTCTCCACTATGATCGATGCACTTTTGCATTCGATGAAACCAATTTGTAAAACACTTTT